>CM073000.1:13554415-15954415 GCA_037038555.1 Rhynchonycteris naso
ATCAAGAGTTTGATGATTAGATTGACCCCGGTGTGAATCCCAGCTTTGCCGTCATGGCTTGGTGTGTGGAAGTCATTAAACATTTCCAGTCTCTGTTTCTTTGTCTTTACAAGGGGCCATCTCACAAGGTTTGCCTGACAGTTAGACTGCCTGGCCCATAGGTGTCCAAAGCTTGGGTTCCTTTCCTTTCTTCCTGAAAGAAGGGGGGCAGCAAAATTGACCTTCCTGCAACTTGGCAAATGGAAGCAGCAAACGGTTCCCACTTCTCTGTCTAATCCTTCTCCTCTTCCTTTTACCAAGTTTAAGGAAGTTTTAAAATTATGCCTTTGTGGTATAAAATCCTCCCATTGTTATTACTCTGTTATCGAAGTCTGTCTTTCTGCCAATGGCTTCATGTTCAACAATTTATAAAAATACTACTTACGAGTTTCCTCCGGAAAAGGGTAAGAATCCTGCAGATAGAGAGACCCCTCCCAGGAGAGGGGAACAGTGTGGGATGCTCGAGCTGAGAGTGAGGGGCTCTGATCCTCAGGACCTCGGGGCTGCTGCTGAGCTAGAGGTGAAGGAGGGCATGGGGCCTCCTGTGGGGGGCCCAGCGCTGGTCACGCCCTTTGCTCTGCTGCTCTCTAGCAGGTGGAAGGGGAGGCGGGGCTGAGCAGCGCTGGCCACGCCCTTTGCTCTGCTGCTCTCTAGCAGGTGAAAGGGGAGGCGGGGCCAAGCAGTGCTGGCCACGCCCTTTGCTCTGCTGCTCTCTAGTGGTGGAAGGGGAGGCGGGGCTGAGCAGCGCTGGCCACACCCTTTGCTCTGCTGCTCCCTAGCTACGTTGGAAGGGGAGGCTTGGCTGAGGCACTCGGCCTCCCCTTTGGCCTTCCAGGTTCAGTACCATTTTTAATCTGTGAAGACAAAAATAAGCAAAATAAGAAGAAAATTTTGATAAAGCCAAAAGTATTACATTTTAAAACCTCTTGTGAGGAGGTTGTCCTTCCTACTTTTTGGCCTAAAAGTATCATTTCTCTTATGAGATTATGTGAAGATCAGTGTTTTTTTAATGTTGGTATTTGGCGAAATTACAAAATTTGTAGTTCTCCCACAAGGTAATAAAATGAATCCAGAGGTATGATTACTACTGTTCCCTCCTATAATTAATATGTACACTGATTATATAAAATATCTGTTTGAAAATCTGAGAAGAGAATGACAGTTCATAAAGATTTCCATTAAAAATGTTTAATTAGCCCTGGCAAGATAGTTTGGTGGGTTAGGACTTTGTCCCAAAGCTCAGAGGTTGCTGGTTTGATCCTTGGTCAGAGTACATACAGGAACAGATTGATGTTCTCCCCAACTCTCTTCCTCTCTCCTTCTTTTTCCCTCTCTCCTACCTAAAATCTATAAACAAACATGTTTTTAATTGTTGGCCTTTTCCTAAAGGATTATTAAGTTTATTTGGAAATTAGCCTTATGTGAATTGCTTTAATTTCTAACAATTCTGGATAATTAAGACGTTATTTTACTCCAAGTCGTAAAAGCTATAGGCAAAGCTTCCAACTGCATTCTGTACAAAGGAATGCACACAGCATTTACATTTTATTATTATTTTCCTTTAGATTTCGTGGTGTGCATCACGCATTTGCAAAAATCTTAGCTGAAGGAGGAATACGTGGGCTTTGGGCCGGCTGGGTACCCAACATACAAAGAGCAGCGCTGGTGAACATGGGAGGTAATGGAAACTTTATTGAATCCTGAGAAACCTAATTGCTTAAATCATTATAAGGACTCGCATCAAGGAAAATGAAAACTATTATTATTTTTAATAATGTATATTGTCAACAGTCTCCTTCTGTGCTGTAATATCATAATTGAATATTTTCCCTAGAGAATTTTGACTTTTTTGTGTGGTGATGATGTGTGGAAAGGATTTCCAAAAATAAGCAAATTGTGACAATAAGGATGTAAGACCAAAATTATTTCTAGGGTCTCCTCTCTGCCCCACACCTTTCTCAAAGACTCAAAAGACATTCGGTGCTGAATAAATAAATGTTAAAGTCTTCCTTTGCTCTCTGTTGCCAGATTTAACCACTTACGATACAGTGAAACACTACTTGGTGCTGAATGCAGCACTTGAGGACAATATCATGACTCACGGTTTATCTAGGTAAGTGGTCGTGTTAATTTTAAACTCTTTCTCTAGGTCACCTTTTCTCCTGTATTTGGCATACACTCTGACTTTTTGTCTTGTTCGATTGGCAATCTAGGGATATCACACTTAGAGAAAGGTGATAGTACGTTTATAAAGAGCAATTTTCTTAAAGGTTGTCGCAGGAGGTAAAATGGAGAAGACAGAGACAGAGTTGTGGAGTGTTTCAGATTAAACTGCCCCAGATATTTGCGCCGTGAGGGAACCTCCCAGGGTCAGATTCTGATGATTGACTCTTCAACTCAATTGAGCAGACATGTCTGAACATCTTCTATGTTCGAGGCACTGATCGGGGCCCTGTGGTCGGTACAGAAGGTAAACCTGACTCCTTCCCAGGAAGTTGACCGAGACAGAAAACAAGACAAGTATAAAAACACTGTACAGCAAATGTTAAAAAAAAAAGTGACTAGTTACTGTAGAGTTCAGAGAATGGAGAAAAGGAATGACCATTTGGAAGGGGCTACAAATGACAGAAGTAGATACCTGTTTTGAAGGACTGCGGAAAAGCACTCCAGGACGGAGCATCCCTTCATTTCCTTGCAACACAAGTTCAAGTATCCATCAGAGTGAATTATTTTATAGATGTCTAATGGCCTTAACATTATAGTGATTTTATTTAGCTCCCGATCTTGTTTCCAAATTCTAGAACCCTTTCTGCTATTTAGACAACCCCAAAAGCCTATCAGTAGTGTCAAAGCAGTGATATTGGGAGCTATGCGTACGTAGAGATGTGATTCCTGATTCACGTTCGCCTTAACTAGATATTCCTAGGGTGGTGTTTCTTAATTCTTCCTCTTTGAAAATAAGTGTTACCTTTAGTGTTGCTAGGGCAGTCCTTTTATAGGTCTTTGCTCACTGCTCTTTCCCATTCCAAACTCTCACCCAAATGTGTCCACAGTTTACACTATACCTTCTCTACCAACTGTCCAGCCTCCTCTTTCACAGCGAGCTGAGGATTTTAGGGCGCCTTCCACTTTTACTTCCATTCCTATAGTACTGTATCTGCAGGCCCCCTGTCTTCTTTCCTCCACAGTCTTTGTGCACATTCCCTCTGCCCGTGAGACTTTCTTTACCAGTTTCCACTTGGTCCAGTCATCACGAGACTTATCTTTCCAGATGCTTATTTTGTATTCCGGTGTTATGTTATGGACGATGGGAGCGGGTTATTCAGGCCTGTCTGAAAGTCCCACAGTAATATTATCTTTCTTTTACATTGTCTTTGTTGCATAGGGTTTTTGAAATCCCACACTTCTAACCTTAGATTCGTGGGTCTCCCAGCAGGTGTCCATCTGCTTAACAAACACTGCTCCACCTCACAGATAGGTCTTGTTGGAAAGACTTAAGGTTTCCAGCTGTCTCTGTATAGGGTCAGCCACTCACGTATACACCCGTGATTTACTGTGCAGCGCTGTGGGTTGACCACATCCATTTTGCCTCTTTTGAGTAACTGACAAGAAGCCTTTTACAAGAAGGCATAATTCACCTTGTTGGGTAAAGAGAGAGGGGTGAGCAGAAACTCACCAGAGCTCATGTCTGAGCATAGACTGAAGCAAAAGCCGGGCGCAGGGCATTCCAAATGAAAGAATTGAAGGCACGGAGGTATTGAATGGTGTGCACAGAGAACCACTCTTAGTTACATTGTTAGGGCATAAGGGTTAAAGGGAGACTATCTAGAATACAATCGGACTCCCTAAATGGCCTTCATGGACGGAGCTCAGCTTGCTCCTCTAGTCTTCTACCCGCCTGGACTCTCTCCTTCAAGGATGCTGAAGCCGTGTGGGGAGCTTTCTGTCTCTTAAACACACCAGGTATTCCGGACTCGGGGCCTTTTACTGTGGCCTTCCTTCTGCTGCGACAGTCTTCCTCCAGGTCTGCACTGCGGCGCTGCCTTCTCTGCTGTCACCAGTCACCATTTTATCACCTCACCCCATTTTATTTTTCCACAGCACTTACCTGAGATTGTCCATCTCTCCTCCACCTCTCCCCAAGTGGAGTGTAAGTGCCCACGGGCAGGATCTATCTGTCTTGTTCCCTGTCTATAAAACGGCCTACCCCCAGGAGGGGTTCAATGTGTAGTTGACTAACGTTCTTCTTTTATTTTTTTCCTAACTTTTTAATGAATTTAGCATTGATTTTAACCCTTTGAGTAGTATGAATGTTCATGTACGTCTTTGTGCCTCCTGACCATCCAGAGTACAATCCATTTATTTAAAAAATCTGTAAGGCAGCATTAAAAAAAGGCAAATGTATGTTCTTGTTTTCATAAATTGGTTATCAAGCAAACATGATTCGTAAGTTAATAAAACTGTAACTGTAACTAATTTCATTTTCTGAAAAATAATCACTCCAGGGGGTCAGTGAGCATGAAAAAAAAACTCACTGCTCAAAGGTGTTATGCTAAAATAGCATTATTATGAAGAATATTACAGTGATTTATTCAGTATTCTCCTTTCTAAATACTTTCTTAAAATTCAGAAACTGCTACATGTTATTATTCAATGTCATTTATTTGTATTTATAGTTTGTGTTCTGGACTGGTGGCTTCTATTCTGGGAACACCAGCTGATGTCATCAAAAGCCGAATAATGAATCAACCACGAGATAAGCAAGGAAGGTAGATAGAAAGTCTTCAGTGTCTGTGTGTCTGTAGTAACATTGTCCTTTAATGTTTCTTTTACTTATTCTTGATAGAAACGTATTTGTGTGTGTGTGTGTGTGTGTGTGTGTGTGTGTTCAACCAGGAAATTGTTTTTATGCAATTGCTTGCCCTTTGATGAAAAAGTACTGTGCCTCTGGGGAAAGAAGCTAATTTAACAGTCATATTATTTAGACACAAGATATTTATTGTGACTTTATTGTTTTTAAGGAGGTTTTGAAAACATACTCTGCTGAGAATTTACAGAGTACTTTCTTCAGAAGCTTATGACTTACAGGTAACACGGAGAATTTGATTTGACCTCAAATAGTATGTTCTCTCTGGAAGAGATCAGGTAGAGTGAATTCCGAGCATAAGACCAATGGTGGGATGAATAAGAAGAGTCAACCTTGACAGCACGTTTAGACTCAAAGAAGTGGTCTATATACAGCAGGTCCTCAAATAATGGCATTTCATTCAACGTGTTTCATCATCACGTCGATGAGATGCCGTAGGAATTTAACTCTTGTTTCTGTCAATTAACCTATGGTAAAATTGGTTTTGTTATGCATCATTTTACTCGAAGTCGCAAAACCTATCGCCAACATTAAGTGAGGACTTACTCTATACAGAATCACAAATATTATTTGTTCCTAACTAGCAGAAAATATTTAACTTATAGTTGGTTTCCATAGGCTATTTTTTAATTTATATTTTATTTATATGTATATCTGTGCACAAGAAATTGAACAAAATTGCCTTGTTTCCTTTTTAGGGGACTTTTATATAAATCATCAACTGACTGCTTGATTCAGGCTGTTCAAGGCGAAGGATTCATGAGTCTATATAAAGGCTTTTTACCGTCTTGGCTGCGAATGGTAAAGATAGGTTTTTCCTTCCTTTGGTTTTGTTTCCTTTGTTCTTTAATTACTTTTAATCTGCAAATATTGGAGTAGACAGAGAACATGATGAGTTCAAGGAACGGAAGGAAAACCAGCCAGCTAAGGCCAGAGACATGGTGAGAGCAGCACAGGGTGAGGCCAGAGAGAAGCTGGGACCCATAAGAGTGAGGCGCATGAGCTGCCTAACTTGTACGTTTTTAGGAAGGTCATTCTGGCTGCCATGTGGTTTTGGAAAAGTCTAGGAGTAGTGACGGATGAAAGATAACAATAGCTTGATAACAAGTGGAGACAAAAGAAGATAGATTTTAAAAATATGTAGGAGATGGAGACGTGATTGGATGGGATGGAGAAATGGTTGGCCAGGACAAAGAAAAGTCAGGCTTCACTCCCAGATTTCTGCCCTGAGTAACAGATAATGTAATTTCTTCAAATGGGATCATTTTCGGGGAAGAGGATTTTGTGGTAGAATAACAAGGTTAGTTTTAGAAAAGTTTTGGATGCTCATAGGACATCTAAGAGAAGATAGCTGGATGATTACCTTCGCTCATGGGTCTGGATCCTAGAGAGAATACAGGGATGGAGATTTAGATTCGAGCACCGTCCACACTCAGATGGTCACTGAAGCACCGGAAAGAAATGGTGTCACCAAGGGATAGTAGGTGTCTATTCATTAACATGAACTTAATTGACAAGGCCATTGGTGATATCTGATACAAATATCTGTATACCCAAGTTGTAAAGCATTATTTTGACAGTCTGGTTTATACTGTGAAATTATCTTTATTCTTTTCTAATTTTTATTTATTTATTTTTTTACAGAGACAGAGAGAGAGTCAGAGAGAGGGTTAGATAGGGACAGATAGACAGGAACAGAGAGAGATGAGAAGCATCAATCATCAGTTTTTCGTTGCGACACCTTAGTTGTTCATTGATTGCTTTCTCACATGTGCCTTGACTGCCGACCTTCAGCAGACCGAGCAACCCCTTGCTTGAGCCAGTGACCTTATGTCCAAGCTGGCAAGCTTTTGCTCAAGCCAGATGGACCAGCGCTCAAGCTTGCAACCTCGGGGTCTGGAACCTGGGTCCTCCGCATCCCAGTCCAACGCTCCATCCACTGCGCCACCGCCTGGTCAGGCTACTGTGAAATTATCTTAATTCTGTGGATATTTCTTATTCGAAAAGAAGATTTTGCTTTGGCCTGCATGAACTAGTCACTATTAAAAGTGCTAGTAACACTAAAGAATAAGGTATTTATTTTTTGTGCTAGAGGAGCTTACAAAATGTGATGGAAAATATATTAAATATTTATAATTACAGAAATAATAAAGCCAGTATTACCAAATCCCTTGGTATATGGCCAACACTGTGCTAATCATTTTTATGACTTAACTCATGGAATTCTCCCAACAATCCATTTAGTAGGTTACTACCATATCTCTCTTTTATAGAAGAGACAACAAATAAAGAGTTGTCTAGATAATTTGGCCAGGGTAGGTGGTTAACTAGTACAGTCAAGGCCTCAAACCCAGTCGGTCTGGCTCCAGAGGACACAGTCTTACTAAGGAGGTCATAGTATTGCTTTGGCAGTGGTATGAACAAAACACCGTAGGAATAGAAATAATGGAGTAAAAATGTCTGAACTGTTTAGGAGGGCATGAGTCTTCAAAAGATGATAGCTGATCTGACTGAGCTTTGAAGGATTAGGCATTTGTCAAGAAAAGCATTAGGGGCCAACAGCATGGCCATCAAGCCATGTGTGGACCTGATGTGTGGAGAACTGCAGGCAATTGATTCAGTGTGGCTGGAGAACAGGTCTCAGAGAGGAGTGGGAGGAGAGAATTCTAGAGGAGAGCTTAAGGATTCGGCTGAGAAGGCCAATTTTGTCATTTGGGGGTAACCCTATAGTTAGCAAGCAGCTAAAATATGGGAACAGGGTGCTAAGATGTGTTTAGGGACAGTATTACTTTGGCAGCAATGTATAAGATGTATTGGAAATTAGATACAAGAAAGGAAGTTTTGACAGTGATGTAGCCAGCAGGTGATTGTAGAACTGGAGAGAAGACAGATCCTAGGGACATTTATGTTTAACTCCAGAGGACAGAGTAACTGATAGGTAGAAGGTGAGAAGGAAAGGAAATGGGACTTTTAGGTTTCTAACGTGGGAGACAATGAGGATGGGTGAGGCCATTGGTGAGAAATGAAATCAGGGTCAGGAGGAGCAAAGGGCAGGGAGAACATCCAAGGACAAAGAAATACTTAGACCAGGGGTCCCCAAACTACAGCCCATGGGCTGCATGCGGCCCCCTGAGGCCATTTATCTGGCCCCCGCCACACTTCCGGAAGGGGCACTTCTTTCATTGGTGATCAGTGAGAGGAGCACAGGATGCATCTGCACCCATAGTTCCCATTGAAATACTGGTCAGTTTGTTGATTTAAATTTACTTGTTTATTTTAAATATTGTATTTGTTCCCGTTTTGGTTTTTTACTTTAAAATAAGATATGTGCAGTGTGCATAGGGATTTGTTCATAGTTTTTTTTTATAGTCCGGCCTTCCAATGGTCTGAGGGACAGTGACCTGGCCCCCTGTGTAAAAAGTTGGGGACCCCTGGCTTAGACCATACAGACAACAACAGCAAAATGAGAACCTAATATGCGACAGCCTCTGAGCTAAGGTCTTTTCACAGGTTAACTCTTTTTTGAAGTCTTACAGGAATCTAGTAAAACAGGTATATTCTCATTTTTCAGATGAGACACCCATGTCTCAAAGTATAAAAAACTTACTCAAGTTCATATAGCTACTGTGTGGCAGAGCTAGGAATTGACTATAGGTCTGTTCAACTCTCAACCCATACTCCTAAATAATTCAGTAGACTGAGTGTCTCAGGATCCTACAGCTAGTTATAGAAGTTTTAAAAGAAAAGAGAAATTGTGCAGTGGTAGATGTTACGAGAGAAAGGCTGTCTAACTGCCAGAGATCACCAGGTGACACTGCCTTGTTGATTTGCTACAGTGTATGACCCTGACCGCAGAAACCAGACCTGTGAGCACTTGCAAGAGAACTGGCCTTGCGCATGCAGATTCACTTCAGCTGAGCTCATTGACGTTGACCAGGGAACTGCAGTGTGATCTCAACCTCATTGAGAAACACACTTGGCAAGCGATTCAGATGCTGAAGTCCTCGGGGCAAAGGGCTTCCTGCTAAAGTCAGGCTACAGGGGGAGCCAAATTATGATCAGAAGATTGCTTGCCGAACACAGAATAATACAGTAATAAGGGAGAGCTTATTTGTAAACTTAAGACTGTCAACCCAAGAACCCTTATGTGTTGAGTTCCTCAGTAACAGGCATGGAAAAGACTGCTGTTTTCCCAACAGTTAAGACAGTAGGTAGACCAGAGAAGACAACATGCACTCATATGTACTCAGATTATTTCCTGTGGTACAGCTGTGCCAATACATAGGCACTCCCCACATACACTTCTGCACAGAAGCTCGGTATATCCCATTTATGTACCATCCATGTTTGCTTTTTGTTTGTTTTGGCTATGAGGTCTCCGTATTTAACTTCTACTCAAAAGCTAGCTAAACTCAGTTCCAATCCCTTCTACTAGGTAGAGGCGCTATGACCCCACTTTGCTCAATCCCTGAATAATATACATTTCATTTGCATTTGGTTTGGTTGTTATGTCACTAACATGAGGAAGAAGTCTAATTACCAGTCTTCTTACTAGGAATAATTGCATAGTCCATTCTTAACTGAGACCTCTGCTCGTTGATTCGCCTACAGTTATAGTCTTGGTTCACTTCGTTGTTGTTGTCAAAAAAATTTTACATCATCACGGCTTCACATTCTTTATTTTGTCTACGTCTTCATACATTTACTGATGTACATGTGGTCTCCTAAATCCACTATTTAGTAGTTCTGTTTACCAATATAACATGCTAAACATTTCCAAACACATTGACATATATATTGCTTTACAAACTCTCCAACCAAGTATATTTCATATTCTAATTGCTTAAGCTTATTTCTCTAGTTTGGTAGCGTTTTTCTCCAATTAACATTACCCATCACCTATCAACCAAACCAGACAGGAAGTGGACCCAAGATGCCCTTTCTCTAATGGTTACTTCCAGGGTTTACTCTGGGATTTCTCATGTCTTTAGCATTTATATCTATTGTTAAATAACCCTCATTCACTTACAATATAATTACTTTTGACATAGTTATAACTTCAAGTCAGGTCATTCTGAGCTGGAAGTGTCTCTCTATTTGATGTGAATTGTTCTATCCATTTTGTGATAGATTAGGTGTTAGTTTTGTGCCCAGTTTTGTGCCCTTGCTCTCAGAGGATATTTTCCCATCTTCCCTTTGAAGTCTTTACGTGCCTCCTTGTCATGTTCCATATACAAATGACAGGTAGAGGAGCTCCACCTGGAATTCAGTTGTGCTGAGTCTGAGCCTTTTAGGAAGTATTGTTAGTAAAAAAGCACTGTGGAATGGAGGCCAGGGGCCTGTGGTCTAGATCACAACATGCTCTTAGGCATATGATCGCTAAGCCTCAGTGTCCTCATCTGTAAGAAAAGGCGTATCAGTTGTAAATTGTTCAGAGAAAATATATGACAAGAAAATGCTTTGTAAGTTTTAAAGCGCTTTACAGAGGCGAAATACCAAAATATTTGTTTTCGGCCTAAGTGGATTCAGAATGACTTTGTTATTCAAAGATGTGTATGCACATATGTAGAGTATTCATAATTGCTTTGAAATACGCACTAACTCTTTTGATTTATCTTTCAGACCCCTTGGTCACTGGTGTTCTGGCTTACTTATGAAAAAATCAGGGAGATGAGTGGAGTCTGTCCATTTTAAGCCCTTAAGGATGGAGCCCTTAAAGATACAGTGTTTATTATCATTGAGATACGGACATCTGCAACACGCACCCCTATTATTTCTACCTCTTTAGGAAGACACCTTACTCTTCAGAGTCTGATTTATAGGGGGCTGCACTTTACTCTTCTGTGGAAAACCGAGTTCTCTTTGACTCCTCTTTTTGTTCAAAAGCAATCTGGTTGGATCACACACGGCCACCAAGTCAGACCCAGCAAGCACTTTCTGAAGAAGAATGCACTCCTGACCACTTCCCGTGGGAGATCTGACCTTTGAGATGTTACTCTGTGCCGAAGGGCCTGCTTAGAGAAGAGCCGAAGCGGAGACAGCGTCTCAGACCTGAAGTGGCCCACAGGGATGGGGAAGGATGCATATGTACACAGTGATTAAGAAATATATTTAGCCTGTTCGGTCAGTGTTTCCAATTGAAGTTTGATAATTCCCTTTACTGTTGTTGAAATAAATACACATACTGTTAATTAAAGGTGAATGAAAATTCATGAATAAACAGTTTGAATTTCCCTAGTGTTGAAGGAAGTTAATGTACCTTTTCTTTCCAGGAAGATGGAAAATTCAAGTTGGTACAATGTCTGGATGTGGAGGGAGGAAGCTGCTTTCTGTCAGTGCCCCATTGTTAGTTAGAGCTGTGCTCATTGGTCAGCACCCCCCTCCTCCCCACACACACGGAGGACTTCTTGACAGCCACAGACTCTGAGTCTTGATGAAAACAAAGTATTTACTTTATTCCATATCCCATTACAACTTGGATTTGTTGCTAGTCTCCAAGAAGTTTTAATATATACTGCTCACAAAAATTAGCGGATATTTTATCCCCTCGTATTTATTTTGAAATATCCCCTAATTTTTGTGAGCAGTGTATTAAAAATTCAATTTATTTGATTAAAGCACAAGCAGATAGATATTTTTATAACGTAACTTGTTATCATAAGCCCGGTAGAGCCTGACCTGTGGTAGCGCAGTGGATAAAGCGTCGACCTGGGAACACTGAGGTCGCCAGTTCAAAACCCTGTACTGGTCTGGTCAAGGCACATGTGGGAGTTGATGCTTCCAGCTCCTCCCCCCTTTCTCTCTCTCTCTCTCTCTCTATCTCTCTCACTCTGTGTCTCCTCTCTAAAATGAATAAAATAAAATAAAAAAATAAAATAAGCCCGGTAGAGGCACTTTAAAAGCAATGCTGAGGTTAATTCTGACACGAATCCTTTCTCGTATCCTCTTCCCTAACACTAAGGACCCTAGAAATAGAGAACTCAGAAATCATACTGAAGCTGTTTCTGGCCCGAAACTTCCTCAATCTGACAAAGCTTTCTGCCAAAAAAGTGCTAAGTATAAACTGCCTATGATACAGTTATGTCCCCCTCCAATCCCTGAATTACATCCATTTTCTAATTTTAGAAAAACGAAGTTCTTTTCAGATTCACTCCTACGCTGCTAGCTTCCCCAACATCAGACTGGGCATTTCTGGGTGGAGGGCCGCAGTTTTGGGTAGAGGCTGTCACTGTCAAAGTAGGAAAACTCAGCTCAACCCCAAGAAAGACCTTGAGGTTGACCAGACAGTTGTCATGGACATGGGTGCTGTTGAAAAAAAGTTTACAAGTGCTCTCTGGTTGCACTAATGCGTAATCACTGCCTTTTATGAGGGGAAATGTGCTTTAACATATATTTTAATGTGGCGTACTAATTTGCAGTTCCTTGTTTTTCTGTACAGATTGCATGAAATCTTGAGGGGGTATAATTTCCCATTGCATTTGTCTGTCTGAACTGAGTTGTTAAATACATTAAAAATAATAATACACAGTTCCCAACTGTTCTGCATTTGAACCATTTGGGGACTTTTGTTGTTTTATGTTTTATGATATTTAAAATTAAGTAAAAACTGGATCTAAAGAATTATATACAAACTGGACCATAGAAAATTCATTTAGCTTTATTCTTGAGGGACGAGGGGTGAAAACATTAAGTACTGAGACTCTGGATTCAAAACGAATAACTGGAATTTTTTAACCTGAAATGACTCCTGGGTTCATCTGGTTTAACTCTTTCCTTTTACATGTTAGGAAACTAAGCCCAAAGATGGAGTTCTTCCTGCTCCTCTAAGTTACTTAGTCGCAGAGCCAGGATTAAAATACAGATCTCCTAATTACAACTAACAGTTACTGTACCGATTTTTCTTTGTGGTATTTTTTTATACGTGTTAAATTCATTTGAATTGTCTTTAGCATAAATTTTAGAATGGAGTCACCATGCTTCAGCTTGAACATTCAGACCCTCCATACTCCTGACTAAATCCTGTAGATTCAACACACATATGTCATCACATTCATACTTTTCCAGTGAAACCATAGTCGTTAATATATTTTGCAGCTTTGCATTACCTTTACCAATGTGAAATCATCTTGCTGCTCTACAAAATAATCCACGGTAAATAAAAAGGAATAAAAATGTCAGTAATTTTGTGTCCATGCTGAAAGATGAATCATTTCTATCTCACTTTCTTATATTGCTGCTGTATGTGGTATTTATCCTCAGTTCAGTATTGATAACACAACACTGAAGTTTCTTTTGCTTAGCCTTCACATTTTTTTCTCTCCCCAAATGATTTTTTCTCATTGAAAAATACATTATTTTAATTATTTGGTTATTTGTTCTTTATAAGGATAAGTGAATTTGCATATATATATATATATATATATATATATATATCTAATAAAGAGATAATCTTTTCTAAATTTGCTTTTAGTAAGGAATAGTGTATATATATCCAGTGCCCCAACTCCTAACTTGTTGTGACTGAGTGGTTTAAGACTATGTCTTGTTTTTATGTAAATCTCTTCATTAGCATTTCTTCGATGTTAGGTACTCAACAAAAGTTGATTACAGTTACGTACAACATGAATCAGTTGTGTCTTTATTATTTCAAGAATCATAATTCTAGTCTGAAATGTCTTTCACTTTGCTAAGGAAGGAAACATTCAAGGAGGTTTTAAATTTAAAATACTGCTGTTCTGTCATTTTCAAAGTTTTAAGTAGAACCATTTATTAACAATTGGAAATAGTTACATATGTTCTTTGTTAACGAAAATAGATTCCCTCAGGACCTCCATTGGAAAAAAAGTTTGATTTTAATATCTGTGGTTAAAAAAAAAAATTGGGTGGGGATGATATTTAATTCTCCTCCCAGTTAAACCAGGACTCTTTAAAAATGATTACCAAACAAGTATATATTATTATTAAATGCCAGATTATGTGGAAGAAAAACCACAAGGATTCTAAAAATCTTTATCTGATTTGGGGTTCTACTTACGCCAAAGTAGTATAACTGGTCGATTTCCTTAATTCCTCTAGACTCTCGTTTCTTACAAGATGCAGGGATTGAACTCTAGAATTTTAAACTGCATATATCCAAAGGGGGCCAGTATGTTTATGTCACGTAAAAAAATAGAATTAAAAATGCTTATTGAGATTTGTTTTATTCTGGGTTTAATTTCTCATATGTCAAGATTGAAAAAGGTTTATTCAGGCCTTAAAGTATAATGCAAACTTTATTTTTTTAAAAAAAACAGGATAAAAAATAGTATAATACAAACTTTTTATGTAACTGGCCTGTCTCACCCAGAAATCCAGAGTGGCAGTCATCTCCCTTCAGACAACTCTAGGCATGTCACCCCATATCCTTACCTTTAATTGCTCCTTCAGACACACGATAAAAATTCAGATCTTTAGTACTATATCCAAGACCAATCTGACTTCATTTTTCTAACCTTTGCATTTCACTACATAGCTGCGCCCTACCTCCAAGTGCATTGCCCACTCATGTCTCTGGAGATGCACCTGGCCGCCTTTCCTGCAGTGGTCATGCCCTATTTCTACCTTACGTTCCTCCATCACCACCACCCATTCCTCCTCACGTCCATTGGTTAAGTCCAACATTAACCTCTAGAGGGATCTCTATGGACTTCGACATCTTCAACCCCACCACGCTCCCATTGCTTCCCCTGCTGCAGATGGATGTCTGTGCCTCAGAGCCATATGCCTGCTTCCCTTCCACGGAATGACCTGCGCACGAGCCACGAACATCTGTTACCTCTCTGTTTCTTTTACACAATTCAGATAGAAGCCAATTAGAAAGTATTTGTTGAATTCAGAGATTTTTTTGGGAGGTGGAGAGAGAAAAACATTTGTGTACACATGATTAAGTCATTTGTTGTTTTCTTCCTACCTTCAGAATAATTATGTTGGGTCAATAACACTTAATTTCATGAAACTGTTGACCATATTAAGTGCTGAACTGCATTTTTCCAAGATCATGTGTGTTTACACATATGTAACTTATTATTTTAAAGAAATAGTCATCAGTTTAATAGATATTCCACAAAAATTTATAATTTGAAAGTTTTAAATACAAAATATTTGGTAAGTTATTAATGTGACCAGTTTATATTATTCTTCATTTTAGAGTGTGTAGGGAAATTATACCACTATTTTGGCCTTCATTGATGCCATACAGATGCACAATTTACCCACTTAAGTGTTTCATTATTTCTGAAGTTTGAGGAAAACATGATTATTTTTCTCTCCCCATACTTTACCCCCAACAGGCTGCTGTGCTTGTCAACAGCAGCAAGATTCACTTTGAAGGTTTGATAAAAGCAGATGAAGATGCTTAAAGATGTCTGTCTGCTGAAAATATCTGGTAACAAATAGGAATATATGTGAGTAAATATAGTGTGTTATTTCTAATTTTTAAAATAAATGGTTTAAGACATCTAACCGGCTGTTAAGGGTTTTGTTTTGTCCTGGTGGGTGGTTTTATCCTGGTGCACTTTTTAGTTAAAATGATAACAAATCTAGTGACAATTTTTTACATCTTAATCTCTTTACATGTGGAAGAGAAACTGGCTTAATTTAGGATGTCAGATCTGAAATATTTATATTAGCAAGAAGGATGCTTCTACCTTACCACTCTACATTTATTAATTCATAATAAATCCAGTTCTGCTATTAATCTAGTTCTCCCTGTTAATCTAGTTCTGCTCTAATGACAAAGGATAGATAACTATTAATTACAATGATAAACATGCTCACTGGCTGAGGACAGAAAAGGAAAATAAATGGAAATTACTTTAAACATGGGAGATTTGGTTCCTTCTCTTTTGATACCATGTTCTAGTTTGATTTCCATGATACTATTCCCACCTGTCTCTCATAGTTTTCATTACTATGTTTTGGTCTCTATTGGCTATTTCTCTACTGCCAAGTCCTTAACTCTTGGTTCTCAAGGTTCTATTTTTGGTCTCTTCTCAATTTTAAGCACTCTCTCTAGGCAGAACCTTTCCTTTCATTTCTGATATCTCAGCCAGTACATGGAGGCTGGTAATCCCTAAGCACGTAAAAGGCACCCAGTAAATAGCATGTATGTGACCATCATCTCTGTTTCTGCTCCTTACTCATTTCTCAAGCTTTGGCAGTGTTTTCTCAATTGCCAACTATATATCTATACCAGGATGGCCCACAGTCCTTGTAAGCTCAAATTTCCCAGTATTAAATCATTTTGTTTTGTATGACTCCCTCCCTGCCCTTTAAAATCTGCTCTTCTTCCAGGATTCTTGGTTGCACTACAGCCAAGAAACCTTGGGACATCCTTCCTTATCGTCTCATTTGTTTTTCTGTACTCCTTGTCCAAAATGCCTACATCTGTTTATAAAAACAAGAAAGCACCACTTCATTTCTCCGGGCTCAATGCCGAAGATTGCAATTGCAAGGTCACATGGCAGGTACATGCTCAGTGTTTACAAAGTGGCTACCCTCTTTTCCACTCCCACCAGCAGTATGAGCGCTCCAGGTTCCCTCCACATTGGCGTCAGCGGTGATGTCCTCACTATGTTCCAGTCGTCCTCAGGTGTCTGTAGGAATGTGATTGTGGCCATCGTGTTCCCTAACGGCTAATATGTTGAACATGGTCTCATGGCCTTCTCTGCCCCTGTCTGTCCTCTTCAGTAAAGTGTCGCTTCGTATCTTGTGCCCGTTTTCAAATTGGATATTTTCTTCCTGTTGAGTTTTGAAAGTATGTATTTTACATGTTACAGATACAAGTCCTTTGTCAGACATGTAATTTGCAGATAATTTATCTTAGATTGTCTTCTTATTCTCCATAGAAGGTATTTTTCAATTGAATACTTTTAAAATATATATTTATTGAGCAATAATTTCCTAAGTAAGCATCTTTAAACAGGGCTAACTAGTGGTGTGGAAACTCTAGATGGTAAAGTATACTAAGTTTCTGTTTCGAGTTCTGTCTTCAAGGAGAGGTCTAAGATAGCATGGAATAAAATGTCATCTGTTTCACCTAATTTCCCTTCATCTTGCTTTCATAAAAATCATTGAATTAACTCATAATATATTATCCCAATACCTCATGGACACATTCTATCCCTCGCCTTATGTTTTTCTCTTATAAATATTCATATTGGGGTAAGATTCTCAACATTTCCACCATTTCCGAAGCCAAGGGTCTCTGAAGCCTAATAGGAGGGAAGTTGTTGTTTTCCTATGGAACTCAGTACATTTTTCTGAATAAAGTATGGAAAATACATAGCTAAAGCTTATTTTTGCTTAATCTGTAATGGTCTGAATTTTTTTTTTTTTTTAGTTCCTTTCCCAGAAGCAGAGGAAGAGAAAGCAAAGTTAAATACCCTGCCCCAGACATAGAAGAGGTGAGACATTGGAAATACCCGGGAGGAAGGAGGAAAGGGTGCTGATCAGCCTCAAATGACCACATGATACACCCTGACAACCAGGATTAAAGGCCTAGAGCCATGGAAGAAGCTGGGGGACAAGTTACGTAGAAAACAGAAGCCACTTACTGAATCTGCAACCTTGCGGTTTCTATATTAGAGTTTCATTATACTGCTTAAATTGAAAAGGAGGATTAATTGAAATCTCCATTACTCTGTGTGAGAATCAAAACAATCCCAAATGATAGTAAGGCCATTTTATAATGTATAATAAACTCCTTCCTTCCACCATAAAGGACATAGTGCCAGACTATCTACTTATTCTTTTGTTAAACATTTATTGTCTGCTGATGATAAGTCCAGCTTGTGCTAGGCATTGAGAATCTAAAAATAGATGAAGAGACTTCCTGCTTTCAGGAAGGTCACATTCTAGGAGAAAGTAGAAATAGTAAACAATCGTAAGACATGCTGGGTAATATAATAGAGGTATGTAAAAAAAGGAGATAGTAGAGCCATGAGGAAGACATATTTCAGCTACATAGATATCTTTAAATCAAATGTTTTTCTGTGATTGAGAGAGTAGCGTAAATTTGGAAAATGGAATTGAATTTTCAAGAATGAATTTATAGGTAAAAGTCTAGCTTTCAGAGGAATCAAATCCTTTCTTTCATTTCTTCATTCCGCGAGTATTTATGACCCCAGCCCCAGGCTAGATTGCAGGTAGGCAAGAAACAGTTCTTGCCAGAAGGAGCATTTCAGCAGGTGGGATGTGAATTGCCACACTGAGTGCACAGTAAACCCAGTGGGAATGGAAAGCACGTGGTAGTCACTAATCAGGAGACTGGAGACACAGGGTCAGGGCTATATTAAGCCAGTTGTTCTCAAACTTTTTGAAATCGGGGTGCATTTAAAATCCTACAAATAATTGTAGGCACACTATATAGAAATTTTTGAGAAATATGTTATAATTAAGTCAAATATTAAAAAAATATATAAAGTTCAACTGTGCTTTTATGGTAATTAAACAAAATAAACACGACAAAATTAAATAGATTCTGACATTAAAAAACATTTTTATGTTACATTTTCTGAGTTATGTTTTCTAGAATTTGTAAAAAAACAAGGGGGTTAAAAAAAAACGACAAAAAAGTTATCTCTTTATATATATAGATACATTCTTACTAAGATTTAGTAAATTCGGCAGGTTTGGACACTAATGTGTTTTTTCATTCTTGTGTTTATGAGAAACATGAGCCTGATGTGTCCTAGCGATTTCTTCAATGTTTGGGCATATATTTGAAAGGTAAACTCTCATTTCCTCGTCAAAACATTGAAGAATTCCTCTTTTTTTACTCTTAATTGTGTTGAGGGTAGAAAATCCTAATTCACATAAATAGGAAGTTGAAAATTGTAGTAAAATATTCAAAGCCTTTTTAGATATTGCCACATATTCTTCTTTTATAGAAATCCAAAAGGCTTCAAGAGACAATTCCTTATGTTTAATCATCAATCCAAAATGCCCACCACACATATCATCTTAACTCTACATCAAACAAAGGATAGAAGAAACTTGCCTCCAGTCTTTCTGGGGAACATGGGGGGTAGTGTAAACAACCCAGCACCACAGCTTAACAGCTTTTTGCTACCTAATCAGGCAAGTGAGGTGGGGGGTTGGGCAGACTGTCAGCTTACAGCCAATTCCTCACACCTCTGTCCCCCAAAAATCTAAACTCCAAAAAACCCTTTTGGCTTTTTGGTCCCTAACAGGCACATATTTCTGTGGAATACCATAGCACGCACACCAGGATGTCTTCTAGGGTGCACACTTTGAGAACCACTGTATAAAGCACTGCCTTCATTGCATCTGTACTGTATCTGATGGTTCTTCACAACGTGTGAAGCAGTAAAATGAAAAAGTGTGAGAAACTCCGATGAATGTGTTTAACTTTGCAAATGACTAGTAATCTAACACAGACATATATCTGGGAACTACTCACAGTGCCTGCCCTCCTCCATACCACCCCCTCCTCTTTGACAGCTGGAGTCTTCAGAGAGCTCCCTCAGGAAGATTTGGGTGGGGGACAAAGAACAAGAGTCCATTTATCAAGAATTTGAAGTCACGTTTCTTCCATAACTCTTGACCTCCTTTTATGAGCCCAGTTGTGTTAGCTCTGGGAGTAAATGAAGAACAAATGCCTGAAAAGTTAGGCCGCCACAGTTAGTAAGGCCAAAACAGCAAATGAACTCCTACCGGCAATCACTGGAAAGGAAGCATTCAAGTCTCCCTGTAGTCTCACACTTGACGTTTAACCCTTCTAACAATTCAGGTGATCAAGTGAGTTCATAGAAGAGGGGGGTCAGCAACTGGCTCCAGGTTATAGCAAATCCTCTCCCCTGAGGGGCACCAGCTCATTGGCACCCCTTAGATTGGGAGCCCGTGGGGTCCTCTGAGAGTTCGGGCCCTAACGCCAGAAATGTGCCGTTGGCTGTCATTTCTCCCGCCCTTTCCCCACGGGCGGGCGAGCACCGCGTGGAACAGTCGGAGAGGAAGCCGCTTTTTGGTCTGACCCTCCCCACAGCCCTCGGCCGGACCTACAGTGTTCTCCAGAGTGGAAGGCGTTGTAAGGGGAGTCAGGTTGTGTCCCCGTCCCGCTACCTCCTGGCCTTCTGAATGGCCATCCAAGTTCCCCCATCACGCCACCCCAGCCGCCTCTGGGCTGTGATTAAGTCCCGCCAGGCCGGAAGCGGGGCCATGGCGCGTGCTGCAAATACCTGCGCGGCCAGCTCAACCGTGGGCTCCGCCGTGGGCGGTTGGTCACGCTGCGGGGTCTGAGCAGTTGGTGTGAGTCCAGAGGCTCGGCGATTGGCGCGTCGCTTCGGGATTCTTCCCAGTTCTCTGTCCTGAGCCTGTCGAGTCACCGCCCTGACAGCTCAGTGGCCGCACCACGCAATGGAGATGTGCTCAACACCTGGGCTGCCGACTCCGGGGGCCTCGCTGGTCCTGCGGGTGTCCTTCGTGGACGTGCGTTCCGAGGCAATCCCCGTGCAGGTTTGGGGGCTGGTGGGCGAGCGGCGAGAAGAGTACCTGCGGCTGAGCAGGGAGATCCAGGAGGCGGGGGCCACATATGGCCCCTGGGTGCCCGGCGGCACCTCGACTTCGCCCGGTGAGCTGTGCCTGGTGCAGGTCGGACTCCTGTGGCACCGGGGCCGCGTGGTCAGCCGGCAGGGCCAGGAGAGCCGTGTCTTCCTGCTGGACGAGGGCCGCACCATCTCGGCCAGCGCTGGCTCGCTGGTGCCCGGGCGCAGCGAGTTCTTCCACCTGCCCTCGGAGGTGCTGGGCTGCGTGCTGGCCGGCCTGGTGCCCCTGGGTGGCGGCGGCATGGGCGGCGGGGGCGAGTCCCAGCACTGGCCCGCCAGCGCCTTGGCCTTCCTCAACAACCTGCAGGGCAAGAAGTTGCACGGGCGGGTCCTGGACGTGCTTCTCCCATACCGCCTGGTCTTCCTGGAGGTGCCGGCTCTGTTGCAACAGATGGAGGAGCTCGGCCTGGCCCGGCAGGTACCCCACGTCCTCTTCCGCTCGCTGCTCAAACGCTATCTCCCGGCCGCCCCTGCTGGCATGGGTCCCGGGGCTCTGGTCTTGCAACGAAACCCGCCCAAGCAAGAACAGCCTGGTCCGGATTACTTCTACCCGCAGCTGCAGCTGGGCGTGACGGAGCCCGTTGTGGTGACTCAAGTGTGCCATCCCCACCGCATTCACTGTCAGCTGCGCAGCTTCTCGCAGGAGATCCACCGCCTCTCCGAGAGCATGGCGCACGTATACCGGGGTTCCGCGGGAACAAGGGACGAGAACTGCGGCAGTGCCGCCTGGGAGGCTCGGGAGGAGAGCCCAGACAAGCCGGGCTCTCCATGTGCAGCCTGTGGGTTGGACGGACATTGGTACAGAGCGCTCTTGCTTGAGACTTTTCGGCCCCAGCACTGTGCCCAGGTGCTTCACGTAGACTTGGGCAGGAAGGAGTTAGTGAGCTGCAGTAGCCTGCACTACTTGCTGCCTGAATATTTTCGAATGCCTGTGGTGACCTACCCCTGTGCTTTATATGGTCTTTGGGACAGTGGCAGGGGCTGGTCTCGGTCTCAAGTCGGTGACCTGAAGGCACTGATACTGGGCCAGGCAGTGAACGCAAAGATTGAATTTTACTGTTCCTTTGAGCATGTGTATTATGTAACCCTGTACGGAGAAGATGGGATTAATCTTAACTCTGTATTCGGAGTGCAGGCCTGTTGCCTGGCTGACAGATTCCTTCAGAGCCAGGGAACAGAGGAAGAGGAGGAGGAGGAAAAGGAAGAGGAGGAAGAAAATGAGGACGAGGAAGAGGTGGTGGAGGAAGAGGAACCAGAAACAGCTCTTGGCCATCAATTTCCTGTTGAAGAAGCAGGTGAAGAGTTTTCCCTCCCAGCCTTGAGATGTATCAATTTAAAGAAGAATGCCTTCTATGACGCCCAGGTAGAGTTTGTTAAAACTCCTTCTGAGTTTTGGATCCGGCTGAGGAAGCACATTGGGACCTTCAGCAGGTTGACGAAGAGAATGTGCAGTTTCTATTCCTCGGCCAGTAAGCTGGACGGGGTAGTTTTGGAACCAAAACCTGATGACCTCTGCTGTGTCAAATGGAAAGAAAATGGTTATTATCGGGCTGTGGTCACCAAATTAGATGACAAGAGTGTGGATGTATCCTTAGTTGACCGAGGCAATTCAGAGAATGTGGACTGGTATGACGTGAGGATGCTGCTTCCCCAGTTTAGACGCCTGCCGGTGTTGGCTCTGAGATGCACTCTGGCGGATGTTTGGCCTTTGGCCGAAACTTGGAGCCAGGAGACAATTTCCTTTTTTAAAAAGACTGTGCTCCACAAAGAATTAGTTATCCATGTTCTTGGTAAGCAGGATAATCAATATGTTATTGAGATTCTTGATGAATCAAGAACTGGGGAAAAAAACATTAGTAAGGTGATTGCTCAGGCTGGATATGCCAAGTATCAGGAATTTGAAACAAAAGAAAATATTCCTGGATGTGCCCACTCCCCAGGGCATGTTTCAAGCCATCTTAGTGCTGAGAATAACAAAATATCTTCTGCCAAGAAGGAAGCAGTAGAACAGAAAGCCAAGAGAGATAACAAAACTACATCAGTTTCAGAAGCTTTGACTGACACAACCATTGTTACAGATATTTCAACTGAACTAGTTGTGCAGGAAAAAGAGAAAATAGCATCTGTTTATTCTCCCCTTATACAGAATATCTTGGAAATTAAACCAGGCTCTTCTTATAAGGGAGAAATAAAAGTTGGAAGTACAATAGAAGTCAAAGTGTCTCATGTTATAAACCCTGGCTATTTCTGGTGCCAGCTGACCAAGAACATGCAAGGATTTAAAACTCTAATGTGTGATATTCAGGACTATTGTAACAATACCCCTACCCCTTACCAGGGAACCACCCTTGCTTGTCTGGCAAAACGAAGAATAAATGGGAAATGGTCCAGAGCTCTGATCAGGGGGCCACTGTCCTCTGAGAATGTCAAAGTAGTATTTATAGATTATGGAGACAAAGCAATGGTGTCTGTGAAGAATATTTGTTCAGTTAGTGAAGAGTTTCTCAAAGTTAAGGCTCAGGCTTTTAGGTGCAGTCTTTATAATTTAATTGAACCAACTGGTCAGAACCCTTTTGGATGGCGTGAAGAGGCCATCCAAGTCTTCAGTGAATTTGTGGCTAATGCCTGGGAAGACAACCTAGAATTAAAATGCACAATATATGCTATTGCATCAATAGGTGATGAGGGGCTGTTTTATATCGTGGATTTGCTAACGCCCTTTCAGAGCGCAAGCCATGTGTTGGTAGAAAAGGGACTTGCAAGATCAATAAAACTTCCGAAGCCCCTGGGGTTCCCTGTTCAGCTACGTTCTTACTACTACTCGACCCATGATGTGGAAGTTGGAAGTGAAGAATCAGTGTATATCACACATGTTGACAACCCTTGGACATTTTATTGCCAGTTGGGGAGAAATGCCCATATTTTGGAACACTTGTCATATGGTATAGCACAAGTCAACAAAACTTTGCTGAACGTAAAAAATTCTCCCTTGATCCCTGGAGCCATGTGCCTTGCCAAGTACACTGATAGAAATTGGTATAGGGGGATAATGATAGAAAAAGACCCAAATAAAGTCTTCTTTGTTGATTTTGGGAACACTTATGTGGTAACAAATGATGATCTGCTTTCAATTCCTAACGATGCCTGTGATGCCTTATTTCTGCCCATGCAAGCTGTTAGATGTTCTTTATCTGATATCCCTGACCATATACCAGAAGAAATTACAACATGGTTTCAGGAGACTGTTTTAGATAAGTCACTGAAGGCCATGGTCGTAGCAAGGGATCCAGATGGAACACTAATTATAGAACTCTATAATGACTGTATTCAAATTAATGCTAATATTAATGAGAAGTTAGTGCTACTTGGTTATCAAGGTGGGGAAAGGAAAAAAGAAGAGAGTGAAGTACTCTCTGCAACAGAAATTCTTGATGTAAAAAAGGAAACTGTGAAGATGTCACCTATGGGACATATAAGTAAATCAGTAGAGAACAAATTATACAATATGGGGACCTTGGCCCAATCATATAAACCTAAGATTAGCTCAGTCTGCAAGGAACTCAAACTTTCATCAGGTTCAACAAAGACAAACTTAGTCACTCAACATCAGGACTCTGTGGGAAATAAAAACAGTGAAGTGTCTTTATTAACAGAAAAGAAAGAAGAAAGTTTTGCTGAGGTATCACCACTGAAAGTCACAAAACTAGAAGCCATTCCTTTAGAGAGAAAAACTGGAGATTCATATAATAAAGATTTGCCTCTAAAAATTGCCGAGCTTCCTCAGAAGACTATAATGCCTGGTTTTAAGACGACTGTATATGTTTCTCATATAAATGACCCATCAGACTTTTATGTTCAACTAACAGAAGATGAAGCTGAACTTAATCGTCTCTCAGAGAGATTAAATGATGTTAAGACAAGGCCCAAAACTTATGCATGTCCACCTTTGCAAAGAGGAGATATAATATGTGCCACTTTTCCAGAAGACAATCTATGGTATCGTGCTATGGTCAAGGAACAACAACCCAGTGACTTTCTCTCTGTACAGTTTATAGATTATGGCAATGTTTCTGTGATTCACGCTAACAAGGTAGGTAAACTTGACCCGGTTAATGCACTGGTACCAAGATTATGCATTCACTGCTCCTTAAGGGGACTTTGGGTTCCTGAGGTTTTAAACTGTAAAGAAATGATGCGTTACTTTTCCCAAAGGACGGATGAGGCTCAAATAAGATGTGAATTTGTTAAATTTCAAGACAGATGGGAAGTTATTCTTGCGGATGAACATGGGTGTATAGCGGAAGATATGATTAGCAGGTATGGTGTCAGTGAGAAATCTGAAATAGGACTTTCTATCCAAATGGTTGATGGTGCCTTTTCAAAGTCTGCCAACAAAGCAGACATTGACACGTCAATGTTTCTTAACTGGTATAATCCAACCATGAAAAAGGTCAGGGCTTATGCCATTGTGATAGATGGACCTGAATATTTTTGGTGTCAGTTTGCTGATACTGAGCAACTTCAGTATTTAGAAGTAAAAGTGCGAACTGCGGGAAAGCAAGTCATGGAGCAGAGAAGCTGTATCTCGTGTCCTCGTATTGGTGACCCATGCATAATGAGATACAGAGAAGATGGGCATTATTACAGGGCACTTATCACAAACGTCTGTGAAGATTATCTCGTGTCCGTCAGGCTTGTGGACTTTGGAAACACCGAAGACCGTGTGGACCCCAAAGCGCTCTGGACCATTCCTTCTGAGCTTCTGGTGGTCCCTATGCAAGCCTTTCCATGCTGCCTCTCGGGATTTAATATTTCAGAGGGCGTGTGCCCTCCAGAGGGAAATGACTATTTTTATGAAATAGTAACAGAAGATGTGTTAGAGATAACAATTTTAGAAATGAAAAAGGATGTTTGCGATATCCCTTTAGCAATTGTTGACTTGGAAAGCAAAGGCGAAAGTATTAGTGAGAAAATGAAAAAATATTCTAAAATGGGTATTAGTAAGGATGATCTGCCCTCTGGAAAAAGTGGCCCAGGGATGAAGGGAGCTCTTGGCTCCCCCAGTCCTGATGTCAGACTTAAGACACCAAGCTGTAAAGCCAGACAGCGTGAAAGACTGTACATGGAGCTACAGGCAGATGAGCTCTCTGAAAGAATTGAAAAGCACTTCATCATGATGGAAACCAAAGCAGCTAAATTCTATGACCCTCAAACTGATGACATTTTCGAAGCTTTTGAAAAGACCTGCAAAGATAAAATTGGCACTGACGTCCCGGAAGTCGAGTGCCAGCTTGTTGACACAGCAGGGCTAGATGATAAATACCTCACGGGAGGATTTAACAAGTTATTTCC
The DNA here is from genome assembly GCA_037038555.1 of Rhynchonycteris naso. Taxonomy (NCBI): domain Eukaryota; kingdom Metazoa; phylum Chordata; class Mammalia; order Chiroptera; family Emballonuridae; genus Rhynchonycteris; species Rhynchonycteris naso. The sequence continues at coordinate 13,580,276 of CM073000.1, forward strand.
ATGTGCCGGTGGGACAGAAGAGCTATTAGAAGAACTGAATTCACTCGAGGTGCTGCTTTCTCCCGATGAGGAATCAAAAGAATTCGTGGAACTGGAATCCATGGAGTTGCAGCGTTCTCCAGTCAGCGATGACGAGAGAGAAGAGCCATTGCCCCACAGCTGTGAAGCAGACGGGGTGCCTTGTCCGGGGCCGCCTCCCTTCACGTGTGAAGCCGGGCAAGGGCCCGAGCTGGAATTACCTACAGCCCAGCTGGGTCTAGAATACATGGGTGCTGAGGACACAAGAAAGTCAGGTTGTGTGGGCCTTTTGGAGGACCAGCAAGGGCTGCCGCTGCCTCTAGATGGAGAGGGTTGTGATCCCAAACCGCAGACGGAAACGGAAGCTTCTCAAGAGGAATTGACGGAATACGGAAACAGGGATGCCGTTTTCTCGTTGATGTCTTCGTTCCCTGAAGAAGAACCCGGAGATGGAAGGAAACACAGCACTTTACCAGATCCTGTCTCAGGTGTGTGAATGTTTTTTCTTTCATTTAGGTCTAATGTAGTGTCTTTCAAAATGACTTATTTGTCTTAAAGAAAATAATAATTCTTATTTGAATATTTAAATTAGTTTTTTGGGAGGGTTAGGGAGAGATTAAGACCTGAAAGGAGCATCGGATTTGGAGGGTATTTTAAATATAGAGAAATTAAATTGTAAAATCAATGTAAAATGATACTGTATGTGCTGGGTGAGATGCTGAATTGCTTTGTATTTAAAAATACCTTTAAATGTGTCTCCAAAAAAGTAATCACATTAAAGTGTAAACAAAACATCTTTAAAATAAAGCAGTTGTTTTTTGGTAAGTTAAAAAAAATGACAGCAATAAAAAAACATAGTGTTCCTTTGCCAAGCACTACTGTAGACATGAATTTATGATAGTGATCATTTTAGCAAAATTCCAAACTTAACTGTTTTGCTTCAGGCACATGCATTGCCATTCATTTAGAATCCCTTAAACAAAAACTACATTTTGGGAGCCTGTTTTAACTAAAAAAGTTAACAGCGAGCAGTAAATATTGGAGAACATTCATTGTCATTGACTTTTCTGTAAATTATTATTACTGCTATTTTCTAGGCTGCATAGTAAGACTTAAAAGACAAAATGGCTAACTTTTACTTTTTTTTAATAATCAATGTTAGAATTTTAAATTACTAAATTTGAGCCATTGCAAAAAAATAGAGAAAGCAGTAGACGAAGGAGAATGGGTATCACTGTAACCGCACCACCAAAAACATGACCGTGGTTAAGGCAGCGGGCCACTTCCTTTCTGTTGTCTTTCTCCCTTTGTGTATGCTTATTTTAACAGGGAGTTTAAAAAACTAGAGAGCTTACTCCTATCGAGTTCAGTGCTACCTGTTAAACTCTTCAATATGCTCTCAAAATATTTTAACTCCCTAGTATGCCATTCTGTGGATATATGATCATTTGTTTAACTATTACACTATATTTTTAGTCCTTATTGTTAACGTTTTATAATAGTAATAGCTTTGTGATAAGGTTGTTCATTGGCAATAGCTGCTTTGCTTATAGAAATGGTTGTTGTAACCAAAGACCATACCACACGTGGCTTTTAGTATTAATTGTTTTTTGTTTGTTTGTTTGTTAATTGAATTTATTGGGATGGCATTGGTTCACGAAACCATACAGGTTTCAAGCGTACAACTCAACAAAACATCATCTGCCCAGTGCATCCTGCACCCTCTACCCCGAGCAACGTCTTTTTCCGTGCCTGTTTTCCCCTTTGCCCACTCCCCTTTCCCTCTGGTTAACACCACACTGTTGTCTGTGTTTATGTATTATCTATGTATGTCTTTGTAATTTTTAATGTTAGAATCAGACTCATCCTTAAAAAACACAACACATGCAGGCTTTTCTGTTTGTTTATATTTTGTTTGTTTTTTAGGACAATGGTAAGGAATTATATGGGGAGGGGACCCTGGAAGAATTTAAAAAGGAAGTGAGGAAAGATGACAGACTTAGAACACGTTGTACCGAACATGATACTAATTATATAGGAATAGCAAAAGCAGGTTAGGAAAATGCTTTGCTTGTGTGTCTAACATTAAGGAATTAAGAGGGTTGCATTGAGTCTTATTCTATTCAATCTGGCAGCTCAACCAGAGAGAACCTACCCTCTGAAAGGATTTACTGTTGGATCCAAATGTGTTGTGTGGTCAGAACACACGTGGTCTAAATGTGAGATTTTGGAAATAGCTGAAGAAGGCACAAGGGTGAGTTAAGTTGAAGTACTTTATATAAAAATGTACTTGCAGACTGTTAAGGAAATTTTATCAGATGAGAAAGTGCAGTTGAACAGATGTTCACCTGTTCATCCTCTTTATATTTTGATGCAGTGCAAAAATCATTTTAAAAGTTCATGGATAAGCATCCTAGCCAGAAATTGCCCTGGGCTCTTTTACCTCCCTTCCCCCTGAAATCCTGTCAGTCACCAAGTTCTGCACTCTCCACTTCTTACCTGTTAGTTACAGCTCTTTATGTCTAATGCCACTGCCTTGGATGAGTCCCTCATTTCACAACCAGATCACTCTAATAACCTTCTGTTTGGTTTACTTCTAGTCTTCCTTTAGCAAAGTCTCTACACTGTCAGGGTGAAGTTTGTCGCGTGCAAACCTGACTACATCAGTCCTGTGTGGAAACTTCTAAGGGGCTTGCAGTTGATTCTCCTGTGGTTTGAAAACCACTTGTATGAGAATCAACTGGTATGTTACTTAAATTGTAGATTTCTGGGCTGTGCCCTGGCTGGCTGACTCAGAACTTCTGGGAGTAGGACCAGGACTGTGCTTTCTTCTCCTCCTCCTTCTGCTTCTCCTCCTTCTCCTTTTCCTTCTTTCCTTCACCTCCCTTCTTCTCTTTTCTTCTTCCTCCTTGTTCCTCTTCCTTCTGTTTTCTTCTTCTTCCTTCTTTTTCCTTTTCTTCTCCCCTCCTCCTCCCTCCCTGTCCTCCCCCTCCTCCCCCTCTTCCTTCTCTTTCTCCTACCTCCTCCTCTCCCTCTTCCTCCCCCTTCATCTTTCTCCTCCCTCTTCTTTTTTTTTTTAAATTACTGTATTGATTAATTTAAAGAGAGGAAGGGGGACAGAGAGAGAGAGCAAGAGAGACATCAATTTGTTGTTCACTTATTTATGTATTCATTGGTTGATTCTTGTATGTGCCCTGACTGGGAATCAAATCTACAACCTGAGAGTACTGGGATGACACTCTAACCAACTGAGCTACCCATCCAGGGCAAGACTGTGCATTCTTGTACCATTAAAATTTGAGACCCACTGGTCTAGAATAGAAAAGTCAAGCATGACATGGTCCTCCAGGGTTAAGGGTCACTGAACTTCTCTCCAGCCTTAAGTCTTTCTCCTTTGTGTTTTGTACCTTATATCAGATGAACATCAAATGGCAAATGGCTTGATTTCATATACACACACACACACACACACACACACACTATTCTGCTTGGCTTCTTTGATGTTTTAAATAATGCAGTTCTATTTATTCTGTCCCCTTCCCAAACCAGTTAATTTCCACTTAATTTTAAAAGATTTGCTTTAGCCATTGCCTCCTCCAGAAAGCATTCACTTGTATTAATTTCTAAATCTTTCCATCTCTTCCCCCACCCCCAGCACAACAGCTGTATACTTATTTTATATTTCTATAGCTCTGCTGAAGTCTGTGCTTCCTATACTGTGTTGTAATGAGCTGCTTAGTGGTCTGTTTTGCCACCAAATTCTGAACTTTTGTGAGATCTGGATTTTTATCTATCTTTGACCTCAATATATGTTGTTTTTGAACTGAAGTACCATTGAGTTGCAACATAAGATTGAAATTTAATAAAATCATTTTTATTGCCTTTTCAGGTATGTCATTTTAAAAGGATTGATATGATACAAAAATCAGTTACAGTTTTCGGAAACTACCAACTTTTATGAAAATTTTTTCCCTTTGGTAGGTTTTGAATCTTTCAAATAGTGTGGAGGAGATAGTGAAACCCGAGAATGTCTGGAATGGTATACCCAAATTGGACACGAGTTCATCCGAGGTATGGAATTACACAAATAGTAATTACTGAGAGCATTGTCCTTTATTTTGAAAGGTGACAAAATATTTCTAAAGACCTTATCTTTAGGAATAATGGAGAGAAAAAAATTCTAATATTGTAATAATAATGAAAAACAGCAATAACAATCAATGTTTCTGGGTTTTATGTCACATATTCCTTTGGACAAGCTAGTTATTAATGTTTCACTTTTTGATTTTCATTTTGGGACTAAAAATATGAAAATTGGCCCTGGCCAGTTGGCTCATCGGTAGAGTGTCGGCCTACCATGTGGAAGTCCCAGGTTCGATTCCTGGTCAGGGCACACAGGAGAAGCGCCCATCTGCTTCTCCACCCTTCCCCCTCTCCTTCCTCTCTGTCTCTCTCTTCCCCTCTTACGGCCAAGGCTCCACTGGAGCAAAGTTGGCGCGGGCGCTGAGGATGGCTCCATGGCCTCCACCTCAGGTGCTAGAATGGTTCCCACCACAACAGAGCAACACCCCAAATGGGCAGAGCATCGCCCCCTGGTGGGTAAGCCGGGTGGATCCCAGTTGGGCGCATGCAGGCATCTGACTGCCTCCCTGCCTCTAACTTCAGAAAAATATTAAAAAAAAAAAAAAAAAGGAAAATTGGTGCCTATGACCTTCATGAAATATGTTGCTGCAGAAACTCTGGGAAAATGGCAAAGTTAGAAAGAAGAGAGTATTACCTGTCATACATCCACCCAAAGATAAACAGGTTGGTCAATGTGGGTTTCTTTTATACTTTTTCTGATTTTATTAGAATATAAGTGTATCACCTACCTATTTTAAACACAGTTGATTTCGTTCTTCATACAGTTTTATATATTATTTTTCATTTAAGATTGTAAGGTAGTCATTTTCCCATGTCATTATGATGTGTCTGGGCATTTGAGTTTATCCTGTTGGGAGTTTGTTGAACTGAATGCTTCAAAATCTGTGTGTGTGTGATAGTTACAATGTCTGGTCACCTCAGGATTTGCATCTACTGCTTGTCCTGAGAAATGATTAGCCTTTTCTCATTCTTTGTGTGTTGAATAATTTTGTATTGTATCCTAAATGTTTTGAATATCATGCACCAAACACCAAAGTTGTGGGCATTTGGGAGCTAAAAATTAGAAAGGGTTACTTCATCTCCTGTGTCAAATGTTCCAGTGGACATGGTTCAGAGAAATGAATTGTTGAAGAATAGAAAATGTGCTTGAGGTGGTTCTTCACTGTAAAATCAGATCGTCATACTTTTTAGAGGATTACTTTCTGTCGTTTACTGTTTTCATTATTTTGTGCCTATAATGAAGATCTAGTTGTAATCCCAAGGTTCCTTTTGTTAGGCTATAGTCCAAACGGTGGGAGAAGATCTTTCCTTGATGTCATTGGATAACACCACCATTAAAGGTAACTTTTGCTTGTAAAACAAATTGCCAAATCTTAAAGATGCAATTGCCCTGAATCTTCAAACATTAATGGTTTATCAATTTCCTTGGAGGTTAGTAGTAGCTAAAAATGTTACTGTATTTCCCCGTGTATAAGACACACCTTAATTTGGGGACCTGAAATTTGAAAAAAAAAATGTATGACATAGAGTTATTGAACTCAAGTTTTATTCATTATAAAATTTATACAACTCCTCATCACTGTCAAAACTCCCATCCATAAGCTTGTCCTCATCTGTGTCTGATGACAAATCACTGCCTTCATATATTGCCTCGTCCTCAGTTCCACCTATGGCATTTGAAATGCCACAGTTCTACAACCACTGTATAAGATGCACCCAGTTTCTAGACCCCAAATTTTTCGAAAAAAGGTGTGTCTTATATATGGGAAAATATGGTAAATGTGCTTAAAGGGATAAATATCCACGAGGAGGATTTCTTGAAATATCATGGGAAATTTGTTTCTTGATTGAATTAATCTTGAAAGTTAGATTTATGAATCATATACTAAAGTATTTTCTCAGTGTTAATTAGCTCATATGTTCAAATGATGTATGTATGTTAAATGATCTCCTGGAATTCCATTCAGAACTTTAAGTTTTATATACACGATACCATAGTTTACATACATGATAGAGTTCCTGGTTATTACATGATCATGTTCCTAAGTAGTGCACTGGTTCTCAGAATTGAGCAAATTGGGAATGAAATCAGCTCTTGGTGACTTTATGTGAAAAATACACACTAATCAAAGAGAACAGTGGACTAACTAGCTATCAGCCTTTTTAACATCATTCTAGCAAAATATAAAATATTGCCAATTTGATAATATTTTAGAGAAACTTTGATAATAGTTAGTGTATAAGAACCAAAATATACACACACAAAAAAAAGATAACATTTTTGTAGGAATAATTCTCTGTAGTAATTAGAATACTCGTTTCCCTTTCCCCATTTTTAGAGGACATTAAATTTGTTGTGGAAGCTCTGGTTTACAGCTCTTTTGCTTAGAGCATCGGCCCAAAGCTCAGAGGCTGCCGGTTTGATCCCTGGTCAGGGCACATTCAGGAACGGATCAGTGTTCCTCTCTCTTTCTCTCTCTATCTCACCCCCCCCCTTCTTCTCTGGCTAAAATCAATAAATAGAAAAGATTTTTGTTTCTTTTTTTAAAGAAATTTGTTGTGTAGCGCCCATGTAAATAATTTTCTTGTATTTATGTACTTCTTAAATTGAGGTTTTTCTCTTGCTGTTTTAGAAAATGGGTCTGGAGAAGATAGAGATACAATTGTGGATCCATAGATGTGGCCATTCAGTCAGAAACTGTTCTTCAACAAGTGGCACTGCATCCGGACAACAGAGCATTTGAGCACAGTGACAGCGTGATCACAAGGCAGTGTCAGTTTTTGAGAACTTTGATATGTGTTGTAAACAAAACAGCTCTCTGTTGATTGTACAGTGTATGTACTGTCAGATTGTTGAATGTATATGGATTGGGATCTTTATTTTGCTAAACAATTTGCTAGCATATTAAGTTATGTTTTTTTTAAAAAAATCATTTTTGTTTCTTTTAAATATAATGTTTAATTTATGTATAGGTTTATGACAAGCTTAGTATATGATGCTACTTAGGACAATGCTACTTAGGACTTTTGTTATATTTCCGAAGTTTTGTCTTGTCTGTCTAGTTAACATTTGACTAATAGCCTGTTTAAATTTGGAAGTATTCTTATATGACACAGTATTTGAATAAAGTTAAACCTTAAAGGTGTAGCAGTCTCATTTAATTAAAAAGAAAATGTCCCTGGCTAGTTAGCTCAGTCAGAGCATCGTCCTAAAAAACCAAGGTTGTGGGACTGATCCCTGATCAGGGCACATAGGGGAAGCAACCCATGAATGTTACAAGTAAGCACAACAACTAAGTCAGAAAACAAATGAGTGCATCTCTCCCCTCACCCTCAAATCAATAATAATAAAAAAAAAAAAGGCAATAGGCTTGACTGGTGGTAGCACAGTGGAGATAGTATTGCCCTGGGATGCTGAGGTCCCAGGTTTGAAAGCTCGAGGTTGCAAGCTTGAGCACAGTCTCATCTGACTTGAGCATGGGGTCCCCAACTTGAGCATGGGATCATCAACATGATCCCATGGTTGCTGGCTTGAGCCCAAAGGTCTCCTATTTGGGCCCAATTCGCTGACTTGAACAAGGGGACACTGACTCAGCCAGAGTCCCCTGGTCAAGGCACATATGAGAAAGCAATCAATGAACAACTAAAGTGCTGCAACTTCGAGTTGATACTTCTCATCTCTCTCCCTTCCTGTCTCTCTCACGTTAATGACAATAATAATAATAATAATAGAATTATGGAATGTTTGTGGTAATGGAACCACAATTCTACAACTGGGGGAAACAGCAATATTAAATGTTAGCTCCAAGTTTAGTCATTTAGCTGGTACTTTAAATGCATTTTCTTATTTAATCCCCAACTCTATGGTGCATATTAATATTATTCATATTCTATAGGTGAGAAGATTGAAACTTTTTAGAGAGGTTGAGTAACTTAGCCAGGGTCGAAGAGCTAGAGGTTTGATCAGACTGGACCTATCTAACATCAAAGTCCATGCTTTTAAAACACTGTTGTCCAATAGTTGGTGGTACGCAGAGTACAGTTCCTCGCTTTGGGACACAGACCTTATCTTAGTGATGTATTACTTACTATCTATGGGACTTCGGCAGTTTATACAGTGGAATGCCCTGGAGGCTTGATCTTCCTCATCTATAAAATGTGGGTAGTAAAACCTTTCTTTTTTTACAGGGACAGAGAGAGAGTCAGAGAGAGGGACAGATAGAGACAGACAGGAATGGAGAGAGATGAGAAGCATCAATCATTAGTTTCTCGTTGCCCTTGCGACAGCATACTTGTTCATTGATTGCTTTCTCACATGTGCCTTGACTGTGCGCCTTCAGCAGACCGAGCAACCCCTTGCTTGAGCCAGTTACCTTGGGTCTAATCTGGTGAGCTTTTGCTCGAGCCAGATGGGCCCACGCTCAAGCTGGCGAGCTCGGGGTCTCGAACCTGGGTCTTCTGCATCCCAGTCCGATGCTCTATCCACTGCACCACCACCTGGTCAGGCAGTAAAACCTTTCTTGCAGTGTTTTTGAGCTTAGAAATAATCATGGTAAGTGCCTGAAAAGGAGTAGGCATTCGATAACCATTTTCCTTCTTTCCTTGACAAAAACTCTCAGTATGCACTAGGCTAGGTGTTTCTTCTTCGACCTCAGCTCACGGATCCTTTCAGCATTCCCTTCCTTTTACACAGCCTGTGGCGCCAAGGAAAGGTGGTGAAGAGGTGCTATTGAATGGGGCATCCACACTTGAAGGGATTATCCATTTCTAAAATGAGGTTCAGTACATGAGAGTGGGGAAGAGGAGATGTATGTGTAGGAAACATGATCAGACCCCGAAGTCGGTGGAAACAGTGAGAACTGCGAACCTTAAATGTTGGGTATGATTTCAACAAGCAGAAAAGAGATGGTTTTGCATTAAATGTAATTGAGGTAGATACGCATATTGCTTGTTCCTGAGATAATAATTAGACAAGTTTGACTCCATATGTAGAAAACACAGTTAGGAATTACTGGGAGAAAAAGAGAAGGTGCTTTAGGGCCAGATTGTGGACACCCTTCCATTTCATGCTGCATAGTTTAACTCTTTAAAAAGTTTTAATATGAATGGCTATAGAACAGGAGAAAGTAAATTTCTCAAAATGAGTGATTTTTGCATGTTAAACATTAAAATAGGCCTAACGAGCCATTTCAGAACATTCAGTTACTTTATTCACAGGGCAGAAGGTACAGGGATTGAACAGTTATAGTGAACCGAGCTTGCTTACCAAGTACTGATTACCCTGTTCACACAGGCTCAACTAAACTTCTTTATAGAGAAGAGTAACAAGGCCACACTTAGACCATAATATACCTAACTAATCACTGGCATCATTTTTCTGCCCCTTGGGAAACTTTAAAAATATTTTCCTTGACTTTTGAATATATAAATGCATAATGTTTTAAGATATATTTTCTCCTCCTCCATTTACTGTGATATTGTGCCTGCAGTACAACCTACAGAATTAAAAACATACAGTTAATAAAACTAAATGGAAAATAAAGCTGTTAAAAGTAATTCTGAATGTTTCCTTGTTAACCAAGCCTCTGGGTGAATAGCTAATTTAAAGCGTTACGTAGCTGGAACCTCTGCCCTGTCTTCTGCACCTTTTTCTAATAAGTAGAATACACCAGAAATAAACCATTTAAGTAAATGCAAACAAATTACCCACTTTCTCTCATCTGCTTTAACCTGTTGTCCTTGCCCTGTCTTCAATTGTCTTTTCCTTGTCAACACCCCATTTAGTCATCACATTCAAATCATATAGTAATGGCCCTGGCCGGTTGGCTCTGTGGTAGATTGTCAGCCTGGCATGTGGATGTCTGAGTTCGATTTCTGGTCAGGGCACATAGGAGAAGCACCCATCTGCTGCTTCACCCCTCCCCTCTCACTTCTCTCTCCCCCACCCTTACAGCCATGGCTCAATTGGAGTGAGTTATCCCTGGGCTCTGAGGGTGGCTCCATGGCCTTGGCCTCAGGTGCTAAGAAGAGTTCAACTGCTGAGCAATGGAGCAACACCCCAGATAGGCAGAGCATCTCCCCATAGTGGGTTTGCCAGTTGGACCCCAGTCAGGTACATGTGGGAGTCTGTCTCTGCCTCCCCTCCTTTCACTGAACAAATTGTATAGTGTCTCTAAACCAGTAGTAAGGCAATGGCTTTTTTATCTGCTTAATGTATATTTTTCTTAACATGACCAAAGAGCAAAAGGAAATGCTGCCAAAATCAACCTAGACTACCATGTTGCCAAAACCCAATTCAGCTGCTTGTGACAGAAAAATGAGGCAAGAAAATCTATTATTATATTTTCACTGAGTGTTATGTCCTTACATGTTTTCATTGGCATTGTGCCTATTTTAATATTCTTGTTCATTAAAGTAATGTAAAAAACAATTATAAACTGAATACTAAAAAAGGACCATTTTGGTAAAAAGAATAATCTTGGCTGGTATGATTTTTATATCCTGCAGTCTTTCTTTACATTTAAAAGAAAAAATAATTTTTTAAATCCAAGCTTCAGTCACTATTATGATATAGCTTACATTTTAAAATATGAATTCATTGAGAGTATGCATTAAAATCATACAACACACACACTTTCAGACACTTCTTTTTTGGCGGGGGGCTGGAGAGGGTTAATACCCTTGGCTTTCTGTTTCTTTTTTTTCTATTTATTTTAATTTATTGTGTTTACATAGATTCTAGTGTTGCCCCGAATGCATCCCCCCTCCACCATATCAGACACTTCTTTAAAATAACACTGAAAAGAAACCTTTTTTAATCTAAATTCTGTTTCTCTATTCCTGTAGAGTTGTGTAGAGTCACGTCTTGGTGGGTTGTGACAATATTAGTCCCTGGAATAAGATGATCGTCTTCCCCTTCAACCAAACAATCCCACTTATCAAAATCCTTCTGAAGTCCTGTAAAATAGAAACGTGAATAAACATTCAACATTTGAGAGCATCTAACTGTAGAGTGCTATCATAACACTAGGTGGTATGATAGCATCATGAAATGAATTCCATCAGCTGTGTGAAGATCAGGGGGATAGGGTGCTCTGTGCCCAGCTGCCCAGTGGCTACTGCAGCAGCTGCATCTGAGTGAGAAAGGACTGAGGCACATGCGCAGCACCCTCGGAGTGGACGCCCACCCGTCTTCCTCTGAAGACCGTTAGTTTTAACACGTAGACTTACTGCCTAATATATAGTATACAAAACTAAATTTCTCCCATTTTTGTTTCAAACTGACTTTCTGCTATGTTAAATGGTAAACCACTGGAAACTGTTCACATAAGGTTAGTGCTGTATTAAGACAAACAGTTTCATCCCAAGAATCAAACGGTTTATGTTTTAAAAAACTATTCGTTTCTTACCTAAATGCTTTTGTAAGAATGCTAACGAAGCTTTGTTGCTAAGACCAATAACCACATTTGGATCTATTTCTCCTTTTAAGGTGAGTATGTACTCAGATATTTTATGAGCTGTAAAAGTGAAGTCAGCAAAATTCAGATGGACTGAACCCCTGAAAGATAAACGAGACATTGTTTGTTAAGGTTATATTTGTAGTTAGGGTACAGCAATGACACTGGTCTGGCTGACTTATTTACTGAAAACTGAGGACACAAAACTTACTGATTTTATCTCTTTAGATATGAATTTGAGGTTCACAGACTGTTCATTTAGGGATCCTAGAGTATATATTTATCTTCCCTTCTAGATAAACAATTCAAAGATTATCGTTTTGTCTGGCATCTTGTCTTTAGGAGAAATGAGTCCAGCTTTGTAGGGGACTAGAACACTCCCAGCTGGAGTAGATGGAATGTGTTTTATGTTGAACCAGAGCCAGAAGCCTGCTGCCTTACCCCGACCATGTACCCCGATAGCTCTTTCATGTTAACCAAAACAATTTGGGTTTTAGAGATTAAGTAGATGAGAAAAACAGTTTTTCTTCTATTATTCATACTGTAAGAACCTTAGGAAAACCACTCTGCCTCACTTTAAATTCAGCAATAGCCACTGACCATCAAGTAGAATGACCTGTTCTTCTATTTTTCTTTTTCTTTTTCTTTCATTTTCTGTTTCCTCTAGGACATTCTGACATTTGATTGTCTTGCAAATTTTTCTTTGTTCTCTGCCACTGCATCCATCCTGTTTCCCTACACTTTGTTTTTTACTGGCTCTTCACCTAAATGTAGGAACTTCTTTTATTATTTATTTGTTTATTTATTGAGAGAGAAAGAAACAGGAAGGGAGAGAGTGCGAATCATCAATTCTTAGTTGTGGCACTGTACTTGTCCTTGATTGCTTCTCATACTTGCCTTGACTGCGGGGCTCCAGCTGAGCCACTGTCCCCTTGCTCAAGCCATCGACCCTGCATGCAAGTTGGTGAGCCCACGCTCAAGCTGGCAACCTCGGGGTTTCAACCCTGGGACTCTAGCGACTCAGGTCGATGATTTATCCACTGTGCCATCTTCAGTCAGGCTAAATGTAAGCATTTATCAAGGTTCTATCCTCAGATGAGTTCTTTCCTCGCTGGGTGGTCTCAACTGCTCTAGAGGTTTCATCGCTAACATACAAAGTCTACACGTTTCCAATTTCGGGCAGACATCTCCACCTAGATTTCCCAGTCTCAAGCTAGAAAATATCAAGGTCAAGACCCATTTTTTTCAGCTTCACTTGGTGCAATTCTTTTTTTTTTTTTTTTTGTCATTTGGCTGCTGATTATAAGCAAACATCATCCTCTCAGTCACCTGTACTTAAAACAGTCCCTTGGCCCCAGCACACTCTTCCCCACATTCCAATCAGAACCCAGGAGTCAGACTCACAAAGAGGTAGATAAGGGTCAGGAGAGAGCTGAGAGCAGCCGCCTGGGTGTTACTAATAGTAGAGGAATGGCCTGGGGAAAGGAGAGGGGGGAGAAGGGAGCATCTGAATGGCAGGGGAAGCAGGAAAGAGTACAGCTGGGGTAGCCAGAGGAAGAGAAATAAAAGTTGTCACCAATATCAAATGGCTGCTGAGAGAAAGCAAGACACTGCAAATTAGGTGTCAGGGCCTTTTACAGCCTCAGCGGGGCCAGCTTCAGCACAGGGGTGGGCGTTCAGGAAGCCGGACCACTGGGTTCAAGGGTAAATGGAAGTAAGGACACGAAATATTAAACATAAGTTATTCTTTCCAGGCTCTTAGCAGAGAAGAGAAGATTAAGGTAGAGAGCCTAGTAAGGAAGTAGGGTGGAGGAAAGTTAGGTGTTCTGTAGTGTTTCTATTTTAGAGTTAGACTTGCACATACCAATACAAATAAGCTAAGCTGAAATTCTTACCTTATCTGAATCTTTCTTTGCCATCTCTCTAAATGGTCTCGATCTTTCAAAACCCAATTCTACACCCATCTCTTCCAAGCAGCCTTTTCTGAACACCTCAGTTGGAAAAGACCTCTCCCCAAAGCATTCCAAAGTGTTTACTGCTCATACTGTATATTTATTTGTGCGTCTCTTCAAAGGGGCAAGCACTCTCTTTGCTTTGTAACATCCCGTTGTGAGTTCAAAACCTTATTGGGATTTCTTTTTTCTGTCCACGTATAAGCATATATTGCCAACGTTCAATGTGAACCCATTGTAGTTTGGGGAAGTAAATAAATTCATTTTCTTTCCAAATAGGTAAATATGTTGCCCATATCAGCAGATGACCTGACTCTTTTTCTAAAGGAGTGCTTACTCCTAGCCTGATGGTGGAATACTTCTCCCTACCCCAACACTCAAAATGTGCAAGTCTGCTCTATGTTTCCATGAAAGTGGCATGGATCCTCGTGCAAGTTCTGATTACTGTCTAGTGCAAATTCTATTTATCTGTATAGGAGCTACTCAAACGTCTGCATTTTAAAAAGAGTAAGCCTTAAAGCACTTGGACCCTGAAATTCTCTAATATTCTCGCTTATCGAAAGCCTAAACAACAACTTTAATGATCCTTTAATGACTGATCTCTTTTGCTGTTTACCCAAGTTCCAAGTTTCTGTTTTAAACGATGACAGTCAGTTACTGTTACCTGATTGTAATCATTTTCCTTTCTTTCCCAGGTAGGTAGCATTTTTTCATTTTTATGATATTATCAGGATATTGGAAGTGTTCAGAGTTGATAAAAAAGAGGGGCTGAGAAAAGTTGGAATAGACGTCATCATCCAGTGGCAGCATCCACGCATCTAGGGCAATGCCGCATCTACAGGTGTTTGATGACAAGAAAAAAAATGGCTGGTTACGCCCGCCGAGCATCCAGGGCTTCCGGGCGCTAGTGTTAATAAACAGACATCATGCTGATTGGTGATGGGTTATGTCACTGATTTAATATTAATGTGAGAAAGAAATATGATTAGCTTTATAAGGTAGCCGATGTGGAATTATACAATCTTTTCTTTTAGAGGCATTTACGAACTGTGACCTTTAGAACAGTATGTAATCTTTAAATATTTTATTCCTTTTTATATTATTTTCAAAAATAAATGTTTGAAAAGTAGTAATTTTTAAAAAATTGTGGATGTCTGAAACAATTCACTCCGTGCACTATTACTCCTGTGTAACCAGACCAGCCGGGTACTACACAGTCTATCTATTATTCCCTTTTCTAGAGTAACAGTTGGACTTACTGCTTTATATTTAGAGATACTGAACCTGGAAAAGTGGGCACTGGACAAATATATATGGGGCACATCGTCCAAAAATATAACTAAACTTCTTCTTAAAAGTCAGTTGACCCTACGTTTGTTGGCCTTTGGGGCACCGTCTTGTATGCCTGATGGACTAAAGAAGAGAACCCCTTTACAATGAAACAGATTTTAAGAAATATGAGACGAAGTTCCACAAACGGTCCTCCCCTTTCCATAGGGTGGGCTCTACAAGAACTCATCCCTCTGTGATGAGGTGATTCTAGAAAGAACATATTTCTACAAGTTAACAGACTGACTCCCACCCAAGTAACTATGTAAATTCAGACATGGCTCCAAATGTAAGATAAAAGAAAAAACTAATTAAAAATACCCTGTCTATTAGGGAAGTCTAGACTATAGGATGGCAATATTATTATCACAATCTTTATGACACAGATCAAATGTGTACATAAAGATACATTTCCAAGTAAATATGTTAAGACCTCAAATAAATAAGAATGATGAGGCGAAATTCACAGGGGCGGGGAGGGTTTTTAATAGCTATAAAGGTCAATGCTTTCTTCCTAGGAAAATTCACATAGTACTCAATGGGGGCAAAAGAATAGACTTGCAGGCCTCAAAGGATCCCGTTCTTCCTAAGAATGTGATCAGGTTGTACTTCATGTAGGTGTTACTCCCCTGCTTCCAATAATGACTGTGTTCTTTCCATGCCTCATTGTCTTACCTGAATCGCCGGTCATCATTAAGAGCCTGAATAACTGTGGCTCCACCAAAAGAATGTCCAATGACTGCTATTTTATTCCTATCGATAGAGTCCTATGTGAAAAAGCAAATGAATTCATAACTATCTCACAGGTTGTTGAAGAACAGACTAAGTGATTTTGTGAATCATACAATTATTACTCAATTTGTGGGCATGGCTATGTACCTTGATTTCTTATAAAAAGAAATATAAACATATGAAAATATACATATAGAATATACACAATAAATATTATGTACAAATACACACACATATATATGTTAAGCATTCCCTAAAGTTCAGAAGTGAACTTAATGGTCTTCATAGTTACCCACACTTGAAACATCAGCATCAGTGCTGACTTGTCCCTCTCCCAGTTCATATTATTAGTTATTTTATTCCATGAATATTTATTGAGCACCTGCCCTGTACCAGGCACTGATGTTCGTTGTCAGAGAACTCAGAGTCTACGGGTGAAGAAAGAGATACAGGTGCATGATGCAAATACAAAGGAGTGGTACCAAAGAGTAGGTATGATAGACAGTTAACCCCATCCAGGGCTGGGTTGTGGGGTCAAAGAGAGCTTCTCTTGGAAAAGGTAATGTGTGCCTTGAGTTGAAAATTAAGTACACTCAGGGTGAGGGGTGAGTCAGACCAAGGGGACAACATATACAAAGGCATGGAGACAGAGTGGCCAACTGAGGAACAACAAACACTCTTCTGTCTGGACAACAGACCATCATCTACGCTTAACCTCCCTGCACTTCACCTTCCATCCACTCCACTTCTGAGTCTTTGTTTACACTGTTTACTTGGTCCGATATTCTTCCCTTCCCAATTTTGTATCTAAAACTTTAGAACCAACTTTCCAGGATCAAGCTCAAAAACACGCAGAAGCCATCCAAGTAATTACAATACCTCTCCTGGAGGTATGAAGTTGAACCACGTGAAGCTTCCATTTCTGTAGACTGACTGTTGGCAACTTTCTATTATACAGAATTCAACCGAATGCATCCCTCCCTCCTTGCCATAACACCTTCCCTGTAATTACTTCCACAGCCCTTGGTGATGTTGTGCCTTGTATTACAGCAGACAAGCAGACAATAAAGAACAGGAAAGAGCTACAGGACAAGGGGAAAGGATTTGATAGCTCACCTTCAGGGGCTGCATATCAAACTCTAAATCTAATACGTTCTTCACTGGCTTTCCGGAAAGGATCACATCGAGGGCTTGGGAACACTCCTTTGCTCTTTGCCGCACCTAGTGTTTATATTAGAAGGGGAGGCGACAAAGTAAAAGGTTGTAATACTCATGTTAAAGTCTGTGTAGAGCCTGCATGTGCTTCTAAACTAGAAATGTCTAAGCAGTGTGTCATTAGAAGACAACCTTGCCTAAGGACACAGGCACCAGCTGTGAGGGTCCCAATCCCAGCTCTACTGCTTACCCACTGTGTGACCTCAGATCATTTACTTTACCTCTTGGAGTTCCCACCTATTGTTTATACCGCCTATCTCAGTGAAATTTGGGTGAGATTCAGTGCAATAATTTGTCACCGATTTTCAACCATTTTCATCTCATCACACATAAACTACTCAAATTCTGCGTTTCACCAATAAATATGTTTTTTTGTGGATCTGACAGAAAAATAAGTGTGATTTTGATTCATTCACACTGGATAACTATTGTGTTGGCTGCTGATATTATATATATATATAATATTATATATACATCTAATGCAAATATATATATATTTAAATTTGACAATCTAAGTAAAAACAGATATGTGCCACTGACTAAATGTTCAGGTCCTTTATGTTTTAAAAAGTCTTGTGGCACATGGCATGCTGTTTGAAAATTTCTGACTTATGTAAAGCACCCACTAGAAAGCTGTCACAGGATGGAAGTCAGTGTGCCTTATTTCATTTAATGTCCCCAACAGCCCTAAGGGAAAGGTATAGTTCTTATTTGTTATTTTGTAACAGAGACAACATGGAAACTATATTGTCCAAAATCATCCTCCCTGCAAAGTGAAGGAGTCAAGATTCACACGTAGAAAGTACGATTCTAAGGCCTAGACTCTTAATACTATTCCATACCCACTCTCTGAAAAGCAGTCTTTCTTACAGGACTGGGAATTTATGTTGAGATTACTAAAATGAGAAGTTCTAATGCAAAAGAATTCTGAACCTTCGTTGTCATCACCCAGAATTTTCGCTTGTCTTTGTTTTCGCTATCAACCCACACATTTCATTAAAGGGATTTTATTACTCAGAATCTTCTGGCATATCCTTTGTGAATGGGAATTCAGAGCGCGAGGAGCATAGCTTGCTGTGGGTAAAATTAAATTAGCAAATGCCACCATGGTGCCTACGCGCGTCAGTCACCACCCACCTCTCAGGTATGTGGTACCTGCGCATTTCGTAGCTGCTTCTCCTCTTCCCCTTGTTCTAGGGGTTTGAAGTAAAGCCAAGACTTATTCCCTTCCTCTGCGGCAGCCTGGTCATTGAAGTAGTAAGTCGCAGAGGCGGATCCATCCCTACAAGGCACCGGAATCAGTTACTCACACTTCCCCTCTTCCCTGTGCTCCTCATCCCCAGCCTGGACTCCACTGCACTCTGACCTTCGCCTTCTCTTTCTTCCTCCACGCTATGCTTCTGTGTTTTTGTTTTTTTTTCTTTTTATCAAAGTGGGACTTCTAAAACAAAGAACTCTTTGTGAGTAAACCAGCCCATTCTATCGTCAGAATTCCGAGGCCACGTTGAAAACTCACTCCTGGAGTCAAATGCCGCGATGTCACCCCTAGTTGTGTGGCTCTGTCGGCCTCCTTCTCCTCCTCGTTAAGACAGTGATCAAGGGAACCGTCTCCTGGGCATGTTATGAAGATCACGTAATGGTGTGTGAATATGGCACACAATAAACCCTCTAGAAGTGGAGTTACTTTTAAAATTTTTATTGAATTTAATGGGGTAAAACTTGTTAATAAAATTATAAAGGGTTTAGGGGGTACCATTCTACATTACATCATCTGTATATTGTATTGTGTGTTCACCACCCCAAGTCAAGTCTCCCTCCATCACCTTTGACCTCCCCTCTATCCTACTAAGTTATTGACAATCTAACTAAGTCTCCTTTTTTGTCATCTTGTAATCATAGTCAGCAATCCAATATTTTTTATAAACCTTTCAGAAAGTTAAAGCCCAACTCCATACCAGGTTTCATACCTATGTTCTACAGCAGCAACTATAAACCCATGAGATGCCAGCTCAATGCCAATAGCAGAATAAATTGTCCTTCAAACAAAGAGAAAAGCATTAGACTATACCAGTCAATGATTACAAGGTAGGGGTCACTAATAAACCTGGGTGCACAGAGGCCATTACACACCTGCAGTCCTGCCCTGGGGGAAAACAAAGAGCTGTGGGTCTCAGAGGGGGCACTTTTGCCCCTCAGGAGATATACTGACAATGTCTGTCATCATTTGCATCATCAGGAGTTAGGAGAGGCTGCTACTAACATCCGGTGGGTAGAGATGCTGCTAAACATGCTACCATGCACAGGGCTACCACACTCCACAGGTATTCATCCCGTCCGGAGCACCCACAGTGCCCAGGGTAAGGAACGCTGGCGCAACGATCATGAACATTGCCTTTGAGAGTTCCGAGTTCCAATCCTGGCTCTGCTACTTACATGACTTTAGGTAATTACATTGCTGAATTATTGTCCTCACCTGTAAAGTGGGACTAATAGAGGCTTTGCAGTAAGAGAGTTGTAAGGTTTTAATATGATAATGTATGTAGGAAGGCAGAGCAGAGTGGTGCTTAAGAGAACAGGACCTGCCGTCTGAACACTGTGTTAAAACCCTGGTTCTCCCTTGTTTTATTGTCTACCTTGGGCAAGTCACCTATCTTGCCTCTGCCTAGCTTTCTTTTCATCAGTAGAAGGGTGATGATATGATAGTATGCTATCTAGTAGGACTATTGTAAGGATTAGTAAGGTAATACATTTTCAGTGCTTTTGATCATGCATAAATTAGGGTTACTACTAAAAATGTCAGCTGTTGTTTAAATGATCAGACAGGGTGCAATGTTTAAAACCCACAGTCAAAGCCTCTGCATGAGTAACCCCCTTCCAGGTCTCTATTGTGCACAATCTTCTTATATCATGCATTCAGTATTAAGCATCCATAAGTATAAAGAGGTAGGTAGGACCAATGTCTTCTATTACTGAAGATTCAGGATCTACTCAATAAGGGACTGTAATTCGTACAAGGATTAGCAAACCTTTCCTGTACAAGGTCCAACAGTATATATCTCCATATTGGTAGGCAATACATATTGGTCACAACTGCTCAATACTTCTTATAACACAAAAGTAGCCACAATCTGAAAACTGAATGAACAGGACCGTGTTCCAATATAACTTTATTTACAGAAATGGGCAGCAGGCTGGGTTTGGTTCTTGGAATTCTAATTTGCCAACCACTGGTCTAATGGGAATCAAATCACTCGCTAGACTACTGTTAAAGAACTGAAAATAATTTCTCATTGTAGTTGCTGCCCAACTCTTTTCTAGCTAAATGCCACCTTTTATTTACTGCAGGTTGTGTAACCCTCTGAGGTAGAGGGCAGAAGAAGAAGAGAGGATGTGAGAAGACAGTGGAAAGGGTTTAGTGATCATAAAATATGTCACCCAGATGCCTTGCTATAGGGACTGTTTTGACTGAAGAACTGCGTGCAGCTCCCACCCCTCCGATTTACCACCAAGTGAAAGCTAAGCTTCCTGGGGGCTGCTCCCCCTGACTGGCACAGTGTGGGTCTATACAGGCCCTGCCTGTGCAATACAGGGCTCTTGTAATGAATCCCAGAGGGTCAAGCAGCCCCTCCATCAGCCTGGCCAAACCTGGCTTAGAACTGGGCTGCAGGCAGCGCCTCTCCATACCCAGTGTTTTTCATCTCTCATCTCCTTCCCAAGTGTCCGCCTGCATCATCTCCCCACCTTTTCCTGACCCTTCTGCTCTCTCCTTCATAGGCATTTCTTTTTGTAAATGGCTTTCTAAGTTATTCCTCAAGGCTAAAGTTGTTCAACCTCTAAAACTTTACCGGAGTCCTCCAAGACCATGAGAAAAGATGATTAGTGGATATTTTTCATCCGTCCTCACAGGAGAATTCCAGCTAGCCGGAATTGTCAAAGAACCTGGACAATGATGAAAGATGATAATTAGTGTTTTCAACTTGATTATTGCTGGTTAATTTTACTTAGATCTCCCTAGTATAATATCTGGACCCATAGAATTTATGCATTAATAGTAAATTCATTAAAACTTCTCCTATGAGACACTCGCCAACCAAGGACCTGAATGACATGTTTTGTCCTAAGACAACAGGATCATTAATTCTCTCTTCCCTTTGCCGGCTCTGAGCTTTCGGTGAGACATTTTCCTACTTACAGGTGTATTCAGGAAGGCTTTTCCTTACTACCATCCCCAGGTTTGGGCAAAACTTCAAAGAGAATGGTTCTGAAAACAAACTAAACCTCAGGAACATTACATGGAAAGCCAGATTCTTCAAATAGGAGACTCCTCTTATTTTAACTAGGTCACAGTCAAGAGAGAGGTGAAGAGACCATTGACTTCATAGTCAGACGTGGCTTGGGCCAGAGCTGTGCCACTCTCTAGCTATTGACCTTGGTTAAGTTAAGAGAATGCTCTAAGCTTCAGATTCATTTTCCATAAAAGGAAGGAAATGCTATCTATCTCATAGGATGTTTGTGAGAATTATATTTAAGTAGGTGACATATGTAAAGCACTTAATGCAGTTGCTTAGTAAGGGGCACAGAAATGGAAGATGCTCTCTTCTCTTGTTTCACTTCTTAAATGTTACTGTCTTCATTCTCATCAATTATCTGAGTTTCATTTTCTCATCTATAAAATGGTGATGTGATTGTGAAGACTGAATGTGATGATTACTATAGAAGTTGCTTATAAGTTATTTAAGAAGCATAAAGATTTGTAGTTAAAAAACAAAATAACAAAACTCCAAGATGTTTAAAATAAATGCCAAAAGCTATAGGTAGTGTTGAGGGCGAAATCTGATGATATGGTTAACACAAGGCCAAGGGCAGTGTCTAGTCAAACAGATAAGGAAGGGAACGTGTATTTGTGAAATGTAGACAAATTAAATGAGAATGCACATTGGACTGTCTTAGGGGGAGAGGCTGGTCCCTTGGGGGAGGGTGATAGGAATGAGAACAGTTTCCTCATGTATGGTAAGGACAGTAGCTTTTGCTCCCTTGTTCTGGATTTGGAGAATCATCGTGGCTTGTGCTTCCTGTCTCGTTTGCCTGACATTAGAAGCCATTTAGCACAGAGCACAGGGGACAGCATCCCATCAACGCTGCTGCTGTTCTCACCACATCATCACTCCCCAACATATGCCAGAAGAAACACTAAATGCCAGCCCCTGAGAGAGGTCAGAACCAGGGTGAGGTCGGATACTTCCGTTCTTTCCGCCCATCTTGTCACATTCAGAACAGGCAAAACAAGAGCCCTTGATTCGCTGCTAGTTACCTAGTGTTTGGCCTTTTAAGAGATACTCACTTTGTCTTATTACTAGAAGTTTAGACTGATAAAAATCTACTTACTTGTCTTATTACTAGAAGTTTAGACTGGTAAAAGTCTACTTTGCTCCTTAACTGCCTGAATCTCTTGCTGTCTTCAAAACTTTCTTTTACTCTAGAGTGTACAAAGAAGGATCAGTAGAAATCTTACCAAAGAATAAGCTCATAATTTTGCCCACAAACCAGTGTGTGGCAGTTGATTTACTAAGACCAAAGAAATACTCTTTGTTTGGGATCCAGATAGTGTCAGGGTGGCCAGCATCCGTGGACGGGTAATACAGACGCAAGAAGGTGCTCTGTGGGAAAGAAAGGAATGTGCTCTTAGTCCAGCTGCTTCTCAAACAGATTCCAACAGCTATTTTAGGGGGGACCCGAACACCTCTGCTGTTCATGAAGGAGCCCGGAGAACTCTCTAAGCTGCTCTCGTGGTTGAATACAGTCAGAAGAGAAGCAGAATAACACTAAGCTTTCTGAGTGAGAAGCGAGCCTGGTTTCAGCCATTAAGGGAGGGAACAACAGCGTGCGGTTAATTTAATCAGATGATAGAAATGAGCTGGGGAACGATTTCATAGAAAAAAGCTTCCCATGAAACAATACAAATGGCAAAATGAGTCATTCTTGGGTGAGGCCAAGGTCTAGTTTTTTGGGTTTTGTTTGTGTGTGTGTGTTTTAAATTTCTTTTATTAAGTGAGGGTGAGAGATGGGCAGGCAGAGAAACAGACTGCCGCATGTGTCCCAACCAGAATCTACCGAGCAAGCCCCACTGGGTGAAGCTCCAATGCTCAGTAACTAAGCCCGCGATGGCGAACCTATTACACGCAAGTCAGCACTGACACGTGTAGCCCTTTTCGATGACACGGGGCCGCATGCTACAGAAATATGGGGCCGCATGCCGAGTAGGACGTTTCATCCTTGTCTCCTGCACGGCCAGGTGCAGTAGCCAAGGATAAAACATTTGCTGTAGTGTAGACACTGTGCCGGAGGTCTGTAGGCCAAAACAACAGAACTCCGGCACAGAGCGTATAGTTCTGGGACTTCCGATTAGGTAGTTTTTCTCCAAGTGACACACCACCCGAGTTATGCTCGGAGTTTTGGCGAATGTTGACACACCAAGTTCAAAAGATTGCCCATCACTGAACTAAGCTATTTTAGCGTCTGACGTGAAGGGCCATCCTCAGCTCCTGGGGCCAATTTGCTGGAACATAAGAGCTATGGCTGCGGGAGAGGAAGAGAGAGAAAGAGAGAAAAAAAAAGCAGGAGGAGTGGAGAAGATGGTATCTTTTCTTGTGTGTCCAGACCAGGAATTGAACCTAGGACTTCCACACACCGGGCCAACACTCTACCACTGAGCCAAGCATCCAGGGCCAAAGTCAAGATTAAAAACACTTAGGGAGTCATTGCAACAGTGAATATTACAACATAAGATAAGTGGTATTAAAGCCTCACCTTGTTAGTATACTGAGACATCAAGTCCGTACAGCCGACAGAATAAGGTCCACTTCCTCTGGGGATAGTAGTTTGGCCTAAGACTGCAGCAGACTTCGGGGTTTTTGTTTGATTGACCTGTTCTGAAAACCAGGTAAACATCATCTCACCTGTCATTCCTTACACCTCAGACTATTATGTAAAGAAACTCCAGGCACGTTCCTGCTTCATAGTGTCCGGCCTCCTGCATGTCTTTACCACCTAGTAATATGCACAAGCCATGACTGAGAGCCTGCAGCATGGAAAGGACTGTGCGAGGGAAAGGATGCAGCGGACACAGCCTCCCCCACGACACTGAGGACTCTCACCTCCTAATATGTAAGCTCTCCTCTTCCCTCCAGCTCCAATCCAGCGTGTACTGAAAATCAGTTCCCAAATCTGCTTTGCCTAAACATGAACTTTACCTCACATTTCTGACTTGTGCTTACACCTTCCCACTGTATCTTCACCGGATGTCCTTCCCATAAGAACATCAAAGCCAGTGGTCCAAAATGAAACTAAATGACCATCTCCCAACTCCCCCTCCTCGTCCTCCAACCAGAAACCTGGGACCCTCTTACTCTCCTACCTCTTTCTCACCAGCTCACAATGTACCTGGACCCTCTTACTCTCCTACCTCTTTCTCACCAGCTCACAATGTACCTGGACCCTCTTGCTCACCTGTCTCACTAACCCCTTCACAGTCTCTTGACCAGCCAGTTGCCTTCTCTCCTCACTATTCTATACGCCTTGGAACTCGGCCTTTTCAAGTGCATGGTTCGTCTGGCTCCTGGAGCGATTGGTAACACAAAGCTCACCAGGCAATTCTTTGTAGGATCCTTCACTGGCTTCCTATCACCACGTGGTTTGTCCTGGAGGGGAAATGTATTGGAATCTTTCTGGAAGGCAGTTTGTATGTGGTATTTAAATCTACATACACCTTCCTAAATTATTCCCATTGCCTCTTGGGGCACAGATGTGGCCTGTCCTTCCAGCGTTTTGGGGTTAAAATATGCTCATAGGCACACAAGTCAAACCCCCAATTCCTGGGTACTGTAAGAAAGATCCTCCGTGGTCTGGAGTTCTACCCTTCTCCTGGGTCTAGGAGTCAGTGATCCTATTTTAGATTCCAACTGTCTGTTTTGTAAGCTGTGCTGCTCTGGACCAATTGATTTCCTCCCCTCTCTTATCCTCATTTGTAAAGTGGGGGGTAAAAGCATGTGAGTAGCCTACAGGACAGCTGTGAGGACGCTGGTACTTATGTCCAGTACCTAGCACAGAACTCAATATATAAAAGGAGACAACTGATATCATCTCTGTCTTCCGTAGCGGTGGTTAACTCTGGGCACCCAAGCTCAACCCTTTGCAGGAGTTTCAGTGGATCTCAGCTAAAGCATACCATTGCCCGTTGGGCAGGTTCAAAACCCAAGGCATTTCCTTAGAGATGTCTTAAAAACAGACATAACTTTAGCTGTAAGGCTAACATTTTAGGGTCGATTTAGAATGACAAAGTCTTTCATATAAGACTGTCCACTGGGCCATGTTTTGTGGTGTGACAGCGAGCCATCAAGTCCAGAAGACAGCAAGAGAAGCTGCACCTGCTTGTGCTGTGCTGTGCCCCGCCCACAGGTCCTCTCCCCGCCAGGGAGCACAGAGGGCCTCCATCAGCATCCTCCGTATGGAACTTGCTCAGATGCCAATGTCTCTGACGTCTCTTTGAGCCTGGCAACAGGTCAGTTGCTCAAGCCTGGAATGAAGGTACCTCTTACCTGATGGTGTAATAGGGGCATCAGGACTGAATAGCCAGTTCAAAGGTTGGGCCAGGGCGAGGCAGCTGCAGAGGCAGAAGAGCGCGTGCCATTTGGGCGACAGCATCTTGGGAGCTGATCAGTGGGTTCAGCTTAAGCTTCCTCAGGGCAGGTTAATAAAAAGAAAAGAAAAACATGCAATAAAGAAGATTTAAATAGGCTGACACATCAGTGTTATTAGATACTAGGAACATGATTTTAGCTTGTCTAAGGGAAGAAGACGTTTGGAAAACATGACATATGCATTTCCTGGGCTGGGATAGATTCTAGCATGGCAAAATCCCTGGTGATCTGTTTGTAGAACAAGAATAATGCTTGTAAACTCTTATGTTAGGTTTTTAGCCACCATTTCTCTAACTTCATAGCAGTCTCGTTCAATTATAAAGAAGACCATCAACATGCAATGATTGTAATAATCACATATCATAATCACAATAATACCCACAGGCATGCCTAGCACGCAGTAAATAGTCAATACGTTTTGGCTAATATTTCCGTCATAATTGAATGGTTATATTGCTACAGTCATGGTTGTTTTTGGTGTTGACAACGTTATATTTTTGGTCATCTCTATAATCCTCCTACACTGAAGCCTTCCCAAAAGCAGAGGCCAGGTCTTCCTTTCTGTCCCCAAAGTCTAACAGAAGGTCTGGCATGCTATGGGGGTTGGTCTCTCCCCTCTCTCCACCTTCCCAGAGCCTCAAAATGCTCTGCTTCCCCCACTGGTTCTGGGGCGCTTGGTGGATGGAAAGAAATGCCAGGACTGTCCCTAGCTGATGGCAAGACGGCTGTGTCCAAAACAGTGGACAACCATCACCAAAATGTCCCTGAAGTCAGGCAAGGAGGTCCACTATTGGCCGGCTCCTCAGGAGCACAGAAGGAGGGGACACCTCCCTCTGCACTGAGCAGAGGCTCACCTGTCTGGGCAGTCACCAGGCCTGTTGCAGCGCAGAAGGCTGCCTTCTCTCTGCTTCCACTCAGCTACTTCTAGCCTCTCCTGCAATGAATGCTCTGCTGCTGGCATTGCTTCACCCAGTAGCCTGTGAGCTCCTGCAGGGCAGGGATTGGTCTCACTGCCTTTTCATTACTAGTACGTAAGAAAGGGCTCAGCTTATAATAAGCACCAGTAAATGCTTCTTGAAGGAGAATAAAGGATCCTGTCTACCTTTTGGTGGGGGCTATCAGGTTGCCCAGAAGCCCATTTCCAGATGATTTACGCCAAGCTGTGACTTCTCAATTTGCCACTGGGGTGGGTGGTGGCCCAGTGCCTGCGCTTTAGTGCCTAATGCCAAAGGCTTGGGTGTGAATGCCAGCCTTGCCACCAGCCATGTGACCTTCTGCTCCTATGGAAATGTTCTGTGCCTTAGTTCCTGACCTGTACAGTGAGGCTGAGGGTGACAGTGATATCACCCAGAGCTGAATGATAAATATATGCAAAAGTGTTTTGCACGTAGTTAAATGTAAACATTAGCATATACTCGGTTTGCATTCCTAGCCTCATGCATTCCTTATTGGTAAGTAGTTGCTCAATACATGTTAACAATTAAAAGTTAAGGTGTCAATCAAGATGGTGAGATAAAAACAGACTTTTTCTTTTCTCACTGAAGCCACTTGTTGGTTGCCTGCTTTGTCTTTGGTGGCTCTCCTGAATAGATCTGATGGGTTTTATTTCAGGCTGTCAGTTACTTAAGCATTATTTAAGCACTACAATTAGCACCTTGCCAGCATTCCCTGGGGGACTTTGTATTCATTGCCCTTCCCTCTCCAGGCTCTTAGTGTCCTGGTAATGCTGGGGCATGCCTTCTGGTTTACCCCCAGTGCCTGCAGCTCCAAACTCACCCAAGGTCCTTACCCTCTGCTGCCAGACGTGCCCCTGTGCTCACAAGCCTTTCCTCAGCAACTACCAGGCAAGAGCTTGTGAGAAGAGGGGAGATAGTGAGACAGACCCCAGCATGCACCCCGACTGGGATTCACCCCGCAATACCCCATTCTTTTAACCAACGTCTCCTGGAGGTATTAAGGCACAGAAAATTTACTCTAAAGAAAAGAAGCACATGCTATTGGGAAGAAATGTTGTGGGGAAAAGAGGGCTTTGAATGTCCTCCAAGTCAGATTCCAGGAGGAGGAATGCCCTCTGGGGCCCCAGCACTGTGTGGTGACAAGCTTCAGGCACAGTGAGGGTGTGCTCTGTCATAAATGAAGAGCGTAAATGACTCAGAGTGGGTTTGTGGAGTAGCTGCTGTGTCTGAGGGAGGGGGCAGGTAACAGACAACACCTAAGGTGGGCTGGAGAGGGAAGGGGGAATCTCAGAGTAAAGAGTTCTGCTCTTGGAATGCTACCTGTCCTCATAATTGCAAACAAAAACGGGGCAGCAGTTCTTTTCTGAAAAGCATTTCTCTCTAACTTTGGGGAACCACTAGCCTAGTGCCAAGGGCAGTTCTGAACAAGAAGTCCTTTTGAAACTAAATTTCTGATGGTATGGCAAAGGCTAGAGAAGTTATCAGACTTGGATGTCAGCCTTTTGAGTACATTTGGAGCATTTTTTTCTATCAGTTTGACATTTTTCTAAAAACCAACGTGAGAACTCCTTGGACCAGAAAGAGGACTTGATGAAGCATGCTTCTGGAAGAATCAATAAAAACTCCTAATTTACATATCGCAGGCATCTGAGGAGAGACCCAGGGACCGCTTCCGGGTGTCTCGACTTGCTGATTTAGGTTTGGCTTTGCCTTAAACAATCAGAAACTCTTAAAGATAAGCAAAGAAGTATTTTGACAGCAACTGAGACCTCTTGAATACAAAACTTGATTGCTGGTTTAGTTCAATTGTTGGAGAAGGTCTCAGAGGGGACAGACTTCTTCTTGTTGACCCTCAGGCTGGACCCGGTCCCCTGGCTACCTCCCCTCACATTTCTGCCCAAAGGAACGTGTATTCTGCTCGCCTTCCTTGCAGCAGAAGCTGCCAACAGACACGGCCTTGAAAGAGCATGGTGTTGTTGAGACCATCTGGACAGTCTATGGGAGGGAACCCAGTGAAGGCCTCTATGAAAACGTTAAGATTATCGTGGGCGGGTGCTGAAATCTGTCTAGCTGGAGGCTTTCTGTACTGTTTAGATGTCAAAGTAAGGAATAGAGTGGAGCAGGTGTTATTACCTTCATTTACATTTAGAAACACTAAAGTTTTGAAAGATTTCCTGACTCCTGGCAACTGACATGTTTCAAAGGCTTGGTCCACAAACCCAGCCCTCTGGGGTAAATGGGAAAAAACACAAGCAGTTGGTATGCTTTCATATTTATTTGTATATATACATTTATGCACAAATAGGATAAAAGAATAGATGAATATAAAACCAGAATGTTCTTAGTGGTTATTATTTGAATGGTAGGACTATAGGTTATTTTATTTTATCTTATTTTTACTGTAGTAAATTCAGACTCTGCTATTAATTTTTTTTAATTTAGAAGTTAAATTTAATGGGGTGACAATGGCCCATAAGGATACACAGGTTTCAGATCAATATTTTATTTTTTTAAGGGCTACTTTTTAAATTTGACAACAATGAACATGAGTTACTTGGGTAGGTAAAAAGGAAAAGAAACAAAACCCTAGCTCTTTTCTTGGACAACTAAGTGTAAACAAATGGCTCTGTGTCAGAAAAAGCTAGACCCTGAGATACGTACGGTAGGTCCCCTTCAGGGCCAATGCTGGACCTGAGGATTGGCGTAGGAGAGAGGGTGTCAGGCATCCCGCACTCACCCTGCCTCTCATTCTGCAATTAACCCCGTGGGCTCTTCCGCCCTGGCGCCCTTGCTAGTTCCAGAGCCAGAAGCATCGGCCCCTTCCCACAATGACCACAGCACTGTTTGCTCCTCTTTTAGGGCGCTTACCTTTTGCACAATACAGTCTTCCACAACAGCCTATACACCAGACCATCTGATGACCTATCCATCCACTCCAACCTTTACAAAGCACCATCCATGTGCCAAGCAGTGGGTGCTGAATGTATTACTGGTTCTACAATAAGCACACTCAACCCCACGGAGGGCAACAGGGAAGCCTGGGCTCCTAAGCAATGGGAACAGTTCAGTCTCAGTGAATTTACTTAGAAATATTTCAGCCACTAAACCTGAAAATGAACTAGTCTAATCAATATATACAAGGGTTTTATGTTGGCCTAGTGTGAACTTGATCTTGAATTACGCGTAGAGCGTGGGCATACTGCAGTATTTGTAGCACCTGTACCTTCTAAAGGTCTTAATTCTGGTTGGGCGAACTACCGAGGGGGCATGGACAGAGGCACTGGTTTTACTTAATGGCATCTGGAGTTGGAGTTGATTTGACAGATGTGACTTCGATGCGTGCACAAAGAATGATCAATTCTGGGGTGGGGGCGCTGGAAGGCATGGAAAACCTTTCTAGAAGGCCACACTGCAGGTGATTCTCAAAGGAGGAGGATCATTAGCTGACTGACTTGGCGTGATGGGAGGAAGAAGGAAGACATGTCACACAAAAGAGAGGGGTCTGGAGCCTCAGGCTGTTCACTGAACCAGGGGTGCGCCTAGTCCGCATTTCCACTAGGCTTGTTCCCTCGCGTCTTCATGGCGGCCCCCTGCTCCACTCCTTAGTGCACCTCTTTCCATGACGTTCAAGTTCTCTGCCTTAAATCACCCACTCTCTTCCAGCCTGTTCTCCTCTTTCTGGGGATCTGAAATCAGCCTCCTCAGAGGAGAACGGAAAACACCAGGATTACATTCCCTCCGGAAGTCCCTTCCTTTGCCTTCGATTCAGTATTGGATCACACGGTACACTGTGTCTTTATAACCAGTGCCTCGTCCAGGCTTCAACCTCACCGTTCCTTGGTCAAAGGGATCTTGGCTCGGTCAAGGGCAACAACAGCTTCCCCGGGTGCCTCCTCAGCACCCATAAATCCCTCTCACTCCACATTATCCTCTTCAATTAATACATGGGTCGCCTTTTAACATTTAAAATATTTTCTTGTCTGTCTTCTTTCCCCAAATATACTGTGCACAAAAATTAGGGGATATTCTAAATATGAAGCTATAAAATATTCCCTAACTTTTGTGATCATAATTAGAAGATACTTCAAAATGAATATGAAGTGATAAAATATCCCCTAATTTTTGTGCGCAGCATATTTGGGGAAAGAAAATATTTTGACACTGCTGCTGAAAAAGACCCAATATCTTAGCTTTCTCACCGTTCTACGCTGTACCTGGCCCCTTGACAATCTATTCCTCTGGTTTCGAATTCATTTCTCCAGCTCTGTTTCTTAAATACGCTGCTCTCGTGTCCTGTGTGGTTTCATTATAAGTAACTACCAATCCTCTATGCAAATATTATACACTTTTAGGGGCTATGACCCAACATTTCCCATGTTACGAAAATGAACACAGTGCTTCTCGCTTTTCTGAACAAAGGACTACTACGTATGGCCACACGTCCCCGACTTCCCTGGACCCTGGAATCTTTCACCCTCGGATGGTCACTGAGATCTCCGAGAGAATGACAGCAAAGGGTATCGTATCTGAATACCAGCGATAATTCATAAGAAGTCTTTTAACTCCCAATCTTATTTTTTTGTAGAAAAGTGCCTTTTATTCAACTGAGGGATATGAGTCAGCTAGAAATGTATTTATATTTGAAAACTAAGACCCTGAAAGGCCTAACATTTATTTTGGACACTTAAAACTGGAGAATCCAAGGTGACCACACAAAAACCCTTGATATAGCAGTCTTCATTATCATAATGATGAAAAACCATTATCAC
Organism: Rhynchonycteris naso; assembly: GCA_037038555.1. Taxonomy (NCBI): domain Eukaryota; kingdom Metazoa; phylum Chordata; class Mammalia; order Chiroptera; family Emballonuridae; genus Rhynchonycteris; species Rhynchonycteris naso. The sequence goes on from CM073000.1 coordinate 13,611,543, forward strand.
CACAACCAGCCAATACAAAATTTTCTAACTGGCCACACAGCGCAGTAACCCAAAATCCAGAACACAGGACTCCCCTATTCTCACTCTATCTTTTATAAAAATTTTTTTCAATTATAGTTTACATTCAGTATTATTTTGTATTAGTTTCAGGAATACAGCAAGTTGGTAGTGTTTCTGTTTAATATTTAGTAAAATGTTACACAGAGGTTTAGGAGAATTATCTGCAATCCCAGATACATGAAAGAAAAGGGAAGAGGAGGAGACAAGAAGAGCAAGAAGAACCAAAATTAAAAAATAACAAATATTTACAAAGTTTATCTTCTTTAGAGAGTCAGAAACTAGTGGAATTTTTTATCCTCTCTTCTACTTCTCTCTTTTCCAAAATTTCAAATCAATGAAAATAACTACTTTTTAAAAATTGACAGTTTTTAAATATAAAAGACAGAAAATCATTTTCTTCATCTTTGGCTCCTTGACCACTAGATAAAATATCATCCTAGCAGATGAAGACCTTTAAATTAGAGCTCAGAGAACACATCCTATTTCTTTCCATTTAGAAGCAGGTATCTTTCTGCCTTCCTTCTGTGGACTTCGTATCTACCAATAAACCACTGTTTCCTATTTGTGCTCTTTAAATCTCAGCTGGGATCTCCATGCATACTTCCACGACCTCTGCTCATCCTGCTGTCCCTTTTCTCTGTCACTGGTAAGTCCTCATCAGGCCTCATTTCCCTTTTGAAATAAATGATAAACCAAGACAGTTGGTAAAATATGCATTCTCAAGTCCAGAATATCTGTCAGGAGCTAATACATATGTCCAAGTAAAACCAAATCATGCCTGGCCAGACATTAGGGTAGATGCCTCGACTCTTCTGTTCTTAGTGGAGAGAAGGAAAACGCTCCTTCACAAGGATCAGAGCTCTCTGTCAAATTCTTCTTGATTATTTTCTGGAATGGGAGTATATGGCAGGCAGAATAATGACACTACTCCGCACTCCCACCCCCTCAAAAGGTCCACATTGTACACCCCAGTACCTGTGAATATGTTAGGTTACATGGCAAGGGGAAACTAAGCTTGCTGATTAGCCGAATTTAGGGAGATTATCCTGGAATATCCTTGATCAGGCAGAAGTAGGTTTTCCCAAACCCCAATACTGATACAGCTTGGTTGATGCAAACTCTACATATTGTTGCATTGTGCCGTCTTTGTGACTCAAGGTTCAATCAAAAGCCTGCAAACTGCAAATTTGCTTTCAGCTGACTTAATGCAAAAAGGTTCCTTTCTAACTAACAACATTAATTTGTGTCTCATTTATTTTACCTTCAGTTTTAAATCAGGGAATATTAGTCTTTCACTTGTGGGTAGGAAGCAAGGTCCATTTTAGTGTAGTTGAAGAGAACGCCTATTTGAATCTGCTATTTCTGTTTACTATATTTTGCTTCTTATTTAACATCTAAATGCTATTGTTTTTAAAACCTTAAGGGTGGCTTTATTCCAGCATGCCAATTACAAAGAACTAAGATTTCACTTACTGGTGTAGCCATTTCCTTTCCCCTAAGTGGGAGTGTTTCTCCCTTGAAATAAGTTTTAGAAAATCCTAGAAGAGGGGTTGGTTCATGTCATAATACTGGTAAACAGCAACTTCTGGCCTGGATTTACTTCATAGCATTTAAATTGCATTGTTACAGAGCTAAAAAATAAATTTAGTGTGAAAAATGACACTAGTCACATGCTGAGTACAAAGAACAGTTAAAAGCATGTGAAAACATGATCATTTGTGATATTACTTGGAAAAAAGTATCTATAAATACCTTTTGAAGTGTTGAAAGGAAAATAGTACTTCATATTCTTTTATTACTTTTCATAAGTGTTGACTATATTCTTGTATCTTTTTCTATGTCCTGTTTTGTAGCCTTAAGAAGAGTTTCAAATATATCTGAATGTATAAGAATAAATGCCCTACATGTTGTGATGCTGAATTATATATAAAACTGTGCATACATTAAATGCTGTCTGTTGAAAAAATAAATCACAAAGGTCCTTAAAAGTGGAAGAGTCAGTAGAAGAAGAAGTCAGTGGTGAGTTTGAGAAATACTCAATCCACAAATCCTGGTTTTGAAGATAGAAGATTGAGACTGAAACCAAAGAAGATAATATGGGTGGCCTCTAGAATCTGGAAAAGGTAAAGACAGAAACCTTCCTTTGAGCCTCCAGAAAGAAATGCAGCCCTGGATTACCTGACTTTTAGCCCAGTGAGGCCATTTCAGACATGTGACCCACAGAACCCCAAGACTGTAAATCTGTGCTGCTTTAAGCCAATAAACTCATAATAAATTGTTATACCAGCAATAGAAAACTAACACAGAGCTTAGAAAATGAAAGAATAAGACCAGAGACCAAATAAGAGACCAATTTACTTTCACCTAAAGTCAAAGAAAGTGACTTAAAAAGTCTTACAATTGACTGAAAATCAAACCGAATGATTAAGAAGATAAAATCTCTGCTTTCGATATTTTAAATGATGGAAGGAGATAGTCAATCTTCCAGTCCTGATTTCTAAGCAATTTATTAGTACTACGTTTTTATTGTAGCATATTTTTTATTTTATGTGTTACATATTTGCTGTTTAAAAATTAAAAAAGTATAAATAGCTGTAACTCTGACAATCCAAGTTGCTATAACTTTATACCCATTCTCTTCCCTGATCAGAAGTAGTTTCGTATTGTGGAAACTCCTGCCCATATTATATGTAAATGACCAGAGACATTTTTCTATAACAATATTTTTAAAGCAACTATCTTATCCTTGCTTGATAAGGAAACAGTATTTCATTCTGAAACAGGCTATAGGGAGGCAGATGCAGGTCAATACAAGGAAGAGCTTTGTGATAATCAGGGCATTCATGATGGATACCTCACAATGGAGACAGAGTTCTCTGGCATGAGAAGGATTCCAACGCTGCTAACTGATCCCCTGCCAGGGGTTCTGAAAAAGGGATGGGTGCATGTGTTGGGCTGTATTCTGAGGTTCCATCTTTACTGAGGAAATAGGATTCCTTTTAAAAGCATCAACAAAAATGTCCTCATTTCATACTTCTTAACACTGAAACTAAGGAAGAAAACAAATACCTACTCTATTATAAAATTGTTATTTTCTCTCTACCATATGAGCTAATGGAATAAAAATTTAGTCCGGACATCATCTCAGATGTAAAGCACTTAAGTGACTTCTGCAAAAATATGTTTATGCCTCTGATCTTGGGAAGCAGACACAACTCTTGTGAAATCCTTTCACAACCTAAGAAAAGTGATGAAGATCAAGAAAACAAAATAAGAAGCAGTTCCCTATTGTGGAAGTAATTTAACAAAACAGCCATTTATAAGTACAAGCACTTAACTATTGAAATTAAAATAAAATTGATGCATTCTACTCATTTGCATCCAGTATGCAAATGTCGCCATGTCTGGTGCCCTGCCCAGCTTTAAGGCCATAGACTTTAAGAGATTTCTAAGATCAGTGAGCAGTTGGATGCCATACTTGGAGGGACACTGGGGCCTTCCACACCAGTTCAGTGGCATCTTATGGAACTGTGGAGGTTTTAGGGGCTTTAATAAATAAAAATGTAGTCAAGGAAACAATAACCCAACAATAACTAGACTGGTTGAGGGAACAAGGCAGCAAGTCACATGAGGAGAGATTAAAGAAACCAGGGATCAGTACTGGGGGTTGAAGGGGGGATCCAGATAGTGCATGACAATTACAGATTCATAAAAAGGGACCTGTTCTACTTGGATCCATGTTGCAGAATGTGGTCAGAAGGAGCTCTACAACAAGTACCATCTTCTCTTTATTAGAAGAACAGTTTAAGCACAGATGTGGGGGCTCACAGAGAGGATCAGAGAAGGGATTCCTGCACTGCATGAGAGTGAAAGTGGAACAGACACTCGACTAACCGTAAACTGAGGTTAAGGTCAGAATTCTGTAAGAACCAGCCAGGCAACATATACGAGTTAAACACGATCTGTGTAACAGATAAACCAGTGGTGGGAACTGTGACAAATGGGACCATCTAGGAGGAGCCACACCACTCTTCAGTTGACTGCTATCATGTAGAAATGAGAGCTGCATGTTACCAAATCCTATAGCACATTTTTTTGCAGAAAAGCTAAGAAACTATATGTGCATGTAAAATCTACTGATCAATAAAGGATAGAAGCTAATTCAACATTTTAAAACAAATAACTCAAACAGAATTAATAGGTCAGCGGCCACCAGAAAGAACTTGAACCCCTTCCTACAAAATGCCCCAACCACCCTTGACCCTAAGAGCCATGGATAGTCAAGAAGGCAGAAAACAAACCATACAGATCCCGGAATTACTGTCACAGTTTCTCTACAATTTAAATCAGCAGACCAGCCATTCGACATGGAAATTCAGACGCAATGACTGGTAAATAATGAATGGGTCTCGCCAGTGATTACCCCGAAAGATCAGTAAGTCTCTCAGAGCTGACCTGCCCCGCACACTGTGGGAGGAAAGGCCACCACTCACTTGTCAACAGAACATCTGGTGAGTTCTGTTGTCAGAACGAGGTAGGAACAGAGAAGTAGGGTTGCTTCACTGTGGCAGTTAGTGGCCCTGTTGCTGACGTCATCCCTCCCCGGTTGGTAAACAACACTGAAACTTTTTCCTGGGCCTCTACAATCTAGTCAGTGATCAACAAGGGAACATTCCAGAGCTTCTTTTGAGAGCGAATGCTTCCGTGAGGAAGGGAAACAGTCGAACTCAACCCTGGTTCACAGCCCTCTCCAGAAAGCTTGTTGTTCCACATACAGATTTTCAATTATCCAAAGATCTTCTCCCAGCGGAGATCTGTTCACAACCCTATCCAGAACACAGGTGAAGCAACTAACAATTTTCTGTATTTTTTTCTCAATTCCCAGCTTCAAATACTCTATTTGCAATTTCACCTGATCACTTTGAACCTCAAACATTAGCCGGCTACCAGTTTGGCATTAATATCATGGCATTCAATGATGCTGTGTTCTACAGGTATCTCTCAGTTAAGGGTTCACAACACTCTGAACAGAGAAGAATGTTTTTTTAATGTATAATAAATTATGTTTATTAAAGAAATAATATAAGAAATGCATTAAAATTTATTATTAAAATTGTAGGAATGATGAACCAGGAATTCAAAGTAACACAGTATTAGCAAATTATGTCACTAGACTGATTTGTTTTTATAAGATGGAGCCATGGCACCCCATTAGGGAGATGAGAAAAACGAGAGAGAAACATCAACTTCCCAGTCTACCTCCAAAAATAGCTTCTGTTCACCTACTGCTTCCTCCCTGCACTAGACAGCTTCCAATAAACCAGATCTGGTCTCCTCACCTCTCCTCTTCTGCCCATTCATCCATTCCTCACACAGCACCCAGTGCTGCTTCTGAAAACACGAAACTACCTTGTCCCGCCTCTACTTCTGGCTTCTCATTGCACTTGAGGCCCAGAAGGCTTATCTCAGCCTAGGAGGCTGTGCAGGATCTGGTCCCGGGCCCTCAACCTCACCTGGGTCTCCCCCCCCCATCTACTACCAGCCACACTACCTTCCAACTGTGCCTGGAATGTTCTGAGCTTGTTCCCAGGATTGTACACTTGTGGTTTTGTCCACCCGAACTGTCTGCTCCTCTGCTGTGGGCTCATTTGAAGGCCATCTCTTAGAAAACTAATCTCTTCAAAACCCAACCCCAAAAGCCGGGGCCCCTCCCACCTCTCTCTCTCTCTCTCTCTCTCTCTCACACACACACACACACACACACACACACACACACACATACATACACACACACTGCACAATACTCTACCATAGCATTCTTAGTTTTCTTCAAAACATGTAATACTCTCCGAATTTCCCTTGTTCATCCCTCGATTCTAGAATGTGAACTCCATGAGAACGGAGCCCTACCTGTCTTAATCACTCTGCTCTACACTCAGTGCCTGGCCCATAGTAGGTGCTCAATAAATATTTCTTGAAATAAGTGAAGGACTGAACAAAGCTTGTACCAGGAATCAACCAGCCCACTCAATTCAATCAGTATCTATTCTTATACAAAAATATTTTCCAGATATTTCTTTCTCCTCAACAGTTAAGTTTCTTTCTTACAAAAAGCAATGAGCTTATATATTTTAGACTGCTTCTATTAGTGCGTTCTGTCTGTAAAATGGAGTGAAGTGGCAGAGAGGGTACCTAACAGGTGCTGGCTTCACAGAAGGGCAGCCAGAACCTACCGCCCTCCCCTTCTAACCACAAAGCTGCCACAGAATTCCAGAACAAGATGGTTTGAGCTCAATGTTTCCATTTCAATTTCTGGTCACTCAATCCCTTCTCTTCAATGCTTCACTTTTAGGGAAACTTCTTAATGTCTCAAGAGGTCAGTGGGGCCAATTATCATGGTGTTAAAAAGAAATGAGACTTAGGATGAAACCAAGGCATAAATAACCCGATGTCCACCTTCCCTTGCAGGAAACACCCATGGTGGGGGTATCAGGGAAAGGAACACAGACAGATGCCTAGCCTCCAGCTCACTCTCCCAGGTCCCAGTGCAGGTGCACCGGTACCGAGTCAGCGCTTCCCTTACGCTCTGTGCCCAGAGCCTCCAGAGGATGGGACACTGTGCTAGTTCCCAAGTCTGCCTGGGAGCGGGAGTGTGTATGCCTGGCCACCAGAGGGCACGGGGCACAGACATGAAAAGGAGAGGAAGAGAGGAACCACCTGCCCGAACTTCTGTTTGAGGGAAACCATCAGGGTGCTGAGCAAGCCCTTTCACACTCAGAAGGGATTTCTCAACTGTGAAAGCCAGACTTACATCCCTCAGCACTCTGCTGCTCCCTCACTCTCAGTAGCTCTAGGACACTGACAGCCTAGGTGACAGTCTGTGATGACAGACTGTAGTGTCAGCCTTGAGGACAAAGGGCCCGTTTCAGCAAAGAGCATCATCACACTGTGCACAGCAGCACCCTGCACACACTTCCGGGGAAGGGAGAGAGCCCTGAATGCCCAGGGGCAGTGAGCGGAAACCTGAGGACTGGAAAATGCCAAGTCCAAGGACTCCCCCACCAGCATGGCCTCTGTGAGGAAACCTGTCCAGTACCCCGTCGTGCCCAGAATGCCACCCCCTCCTTATGGATCAGGACAATACTTAACACCCTGACCTATGACTTCAATGTTAAGCCAAGATTGGTCCTGAGCCTTTGGGGACCATCAGCACTTGAAAGGACACAATTTCCAGCTCTTACAGACCAGTCTCCCAGCTCAGCATTCTCATTTGGGTTAAAGGCAACTGGTGCAAGACCCAGTTGTTACCACCAGTCCCTCGGGAACCTGACCTTATGTGCCCTTCAGGCTCCTCTGAGCACCCCCACACCTCTCCCTCCTCCTTCCATCTCCTCTGCAGCAACCCCAAGAACCACAGGCCTGATGGAAAACCTGACCTTTCCGTATGTGGAGATAGAAACTTCCAGTACAAACTCCAGGGGATGACAGAGAAGAGATATTCTCTGCTTCCACGTGTGTCTGACCTTTTGCAAAGCAGCCCCTCCAGCGGGTAGCACAGCCGCGAGCGCACGAGGCTGGCCGGCAGGAGGGGGCGGGGAGGATCTGGGATGGGAGGAGTAAGGAGAGGAGGCTTTGCTTCCTTTCTGCAGTTCTGGTCCCAACACAGCCACCCAGAACTGGGTTGATGCAGAAGCGAGACTCTCAGAAGGGAGCGTTTTCTTTGTTAGTTTTGTCCCAGCGAGAGATCTATAGATAAGATAACTCCCCGGGTTCCGAGTTCCCCTATTCCGCTTCTCCCTCTTGGCACCGAATTCTCGGGGAGAGGTTCCGAGGAACTGGGTTTCAATTCCGTCCCGCTGACCGCAAACAGCCCAGAGCTGTCCCCGAGGGCGGTGGGGACAGTGAGCCCAGCGCCAGCCAGGGGGCTGGTACCATCCCAGCCACGCCGCCACCCCCACCCGAGATAGCGGTCGCTCCAGGTCGCCCCGCTCCAGCGCGGCGCGGGTCCGGCCTGAGCCCCGCCGGGCCCCCACGAGTCCCGGGCCCCGCACCTCTCCCCCGGGTCCCTCCTCACCCGGCGCTGCGCGGAGCTGCTCTCACGAACCAGGGACCCTGAGCGCGATTCGCGCGCACGGACACGACAGGAGCGTGTCAAACCCCACCGTCTTCTCACTGCCGGCTCTGCGGGATCTGCCAGCAGCTGTGACCTTAACCCCGGGGCAGCGGGACAACCCGTTCATGCTCAGGGCTTTGCCCTCGATCAGCCCTGCGCGGTCTTATCGTCGGCCCGCCCCTCTCCTCCCGGAGGCAGGAGAGGGAACCGGGAGGAGCGTGTGGCCACCTGCCTCCCACAAGCACAATTAGCTTGGTACTCGAGGGTGCTCCTTTCCCAGGTCCAGGGATCCCACAATCTGTACCTCCGGGTTAATTTACCCCGCCCTAGGATAGACCCAGACAGCACCTGGGGCTGGGCTGTGCCCACCACCGCCTGGCATTTCTCAGACTCCGTTCTGATTCATATCAGATCTGTTCCCTCTTTAATTCGCCCCACATCTAGCCAACCTTGTTTGTTTCGCAGGATTCCCTCTGCTGGCATCTGTAGTCTGCTATGCCCCTTGCATTCCGTAATTCAGTACATTGTAGGGTGGACACCAATTCAAAAATTGTGCAGACTATGCTGTAGATTGGACTGCCTGTCACCCTGTGGTCTCATTTCTCCGTGGAAATACAATGCAACGCAATCAGGAAGAACAATTACGACTTTGGGGAAATGGTGTATGAAGGGCCCATCTCATAGCTCAGTTTATTCCAATAACTTGAGGGTTAACTGAAATTCCCTCCTCCATTTCCCAATGCTTTCTCTTCAGTCCACTTTCTCTTTTATGTAATTTATTGATTTTTAAAGAGGTGGGTGGGGGAGGAGGAAGAGGAGGGGAGGGAGAGTGGGAAGCATTAACTCATAGTTGCTTCTCCTATGTGCCTTGACCTGGCAATCCCCGGGCTTTGAATTGGTGACCTCAGCATTCCAGGTCCACACTTTATCCACTGTGCCACTACAGAACAGGCTGTCCGCTAGTCTTTCAAAGTTTTAGTTAGAGAGTCAAGGAATGTAGTTTGAAATTTGTTTCTGGTATTATTAATGTCTGTATTTTTTTAAATAGTAATTTTTGAGGGTTTTTTTGTGGGTAGGTAATGAAACTGTAAATAAAATTGATTTTATTTTTATTCTGAAGACTCAGCAGGAAGAGAACATGGATTATTGCTCCTTTCTCCCACTTATCAATTACTGCTTTGACCTTGGGTAAATTCTGCTTCTCGGTTTCCTCATCGCTAACACGAACAGAGTCAAAGTACATTAGTCGGAGTCACCTTGTGAGGATGAAATGGAGATGCATGTGAAACACTTAGGGTGATCTTGGCTCAAAGGAAACATTCAACACTGTTATGGAATATTAATACCTATAAAGAAGCAGTGATTTATATAAACTGAAAGGATAAAAAATTAAATACACTAAAACCATATTAGCCTAATGACCTCTTGTAAAACAAGTTGCCCAGACTATTAATTCAAAAGGGTACGCATAATCTGAAAGAGTACCCATTTTCGAAGAATAAAAACTTGTGAAAAGAAAGCCTTCACCACGACAATGGCTTTCAAGAATGAGTACGAGTTCCTCTGGGATGAAGAGAGGAAGAGACTGTCACAGAATGTGGAACTGTGTGAGCAAAGGCACAGGGACCCACAAGTGAGCCATACACCTTGGGCATGTCAAGCTCTCCATGTGGCAGGAGTGTTGCTTATAAAGATAAGATGGGCAGAAGGTCAGGATATGAAAGTGAGCTGTGACTACAGCAGTCTTCTGAGTAAGGCAATAGTTTGTACCGTGAGCTTCTTGAGGACAAGAACTACATCATTTTTATTAGCCGGCTTCCAAGTAGGAACCTAGGATGCAGTAGTTGCCCAATAAAGATTTTCTGAATGAATGAAAAATATCTTCAGGGCAATGAGGAGCCATCAAAAATTTTAAGCAGAGAAGTTGTGTATCTTATTTTTGGAAGATAATTTTGTACTGAAAATCAATGAACTGAGATTGGAGAAATGAAATGCAGGTATGGATCGGGTGGCTGTTAGAAGGAAGGTGAAGACGTAAAACAGGATAGTGACTGGGAATGGAGACTGGCAGATCTACTTGAGAGATGTTAGCAAAGAAGAAATGAGTGTCAGGATCAAAAAGGAGTCCAAGGTGGCCCTGAGATTTCTAGCTGGGGAAACCTGTAGGTGATGGAACATTAATTAAGAAAGGGAAATAAGGACAAGAAACAGGTTGGAGAAGTGAGCTAATAAATGCAATTCTGTGTATATTGAGTGTGAAAGAGCTGAGGATATAGTCTTAAGAATTGTGAGTCTGGAATAACTAACAGTTTATGAAATCTATTTGGTGAACTTAGACAAGTAGTTTTCAATGAAATGGAACGTGATAAATTTTAAAGTGTTTCATACATGGTAAAGTTAAGTGTTTTTCCCCAGGACTTCATTTGCATATATATAGGTATGTATGTAACTGATGTAAAATATATTTTCACCATATGTCAAAAAAATATTTGAGCCTGAGCTGGTGGACGGTGCAGTGGATAGAGCATCGGACTGAGATGCTGAGGACCCAGGTTCAAATCCCTGAGGTCACCAGCTTGAGCATGTGGTCAGTGGCTTGAGTGTGGAACTATAGACATGACCGCATGGTTGCTGGCTTGAGCCCAGAGGTCACTGGTTTGAGCAAGGGGTCACTGGCTTGGCTGGATCCCCCGCTCAAGACACATATGAGAAAGCAATCAATAAACAAGTAGTGTCACAACAATGAGTTGATGCTTCTCATCTCTCTCCCTACCTGTCTGTCTGTTTTTCTCTCTTTGTTTCTGTCTCTATTTCTCACTTTATATATATATATGTATTTGAGATCCTCTGCCCTTGGATACCAGGTGGAGCAAGTGGTGTGTGGTGTAGCCTTATACCTGCTTGAGAGCCACCTGTGCACACAGAGCATTTTTCCCAGCTCTATTCACATTGACAGCTAGAAATTGATCATTGTGAGGACTTTATGCCATAGAAATCAGCCATTACTAGAAAGTGGGACTTTTACCCCTGCAGTGAGCTAGCACACGTCTGGGTGGAACTATCTCATGGGTAGTTAGTTATGAAGGTCTTAAGCTCAGTATAGAGACCTGGGCAGAAGTTATTTGGAAGTGAAAATTCCCAGAGTGCATGAGGTTGGCCATTCAGAGCTTTCAGGGAGAGCAGAGTAGATGACAGAATTCTAAAGAACATGACATTCAGGGAGGAAAGGAGGAAGAGGATCCAGTGAATAATCGTGGAAGGTTGGTCAAAGTGATGATGGAGGATAGGAGAGGGAAGCTTTACAGAAGTCAAGGGGGAAGAGGAATTAAATAGAATGCATAAAGGACAAGAGAAAGGGCTATGGAATTTAGCATTTAGGAAAGCAAAAACCAATTTTAATTTTTAATCCCCCGAATTAATTTCAGTATGATTGAAGGATAAAGGCAGGGAGTCTGTAAAGAGTAGAGATGAGGATAAAAACTCTAAGGGTAGATTACTTTAAAGACATTCTATAGAGAAGGAAAGGAAAGAGACATGGCTGCCACTTGAGTGAGAAAAAGCAGAGAAGAGTGACAATCTGGGAGGTGGTCATGAGAGGTGCCTGAGGATGTCTGAAGCCCCCTGAGCCCCATGGTGACTGGAATTCGCTCATTAGTGGTGGAGTCAGTCTCTCTGGTGATGTGCTTTCCCGGGAGATGTTTGCCAGTCCAGACACAGGACCAGAGAGGAGGATTAGCTAGGCTTGGGTATGAAGACAGTAGACTGGCCAAAAGCAAAACAAATACAGGAACTGATAGTAATTTGACAAGATTGATATATGTTTCTAATTGAGATGTCATACATTTGTATTGTTAGTAAATAAAACAATAACAAAGAAATAAAAATAAAAATGGAAAGTGGGGGTGTTGCCACGACCCCAGCCTCATTAGGTAAATAATTATTCAACAACGTGGCATATATCTTCCTGACACTTCTCCAGACCAAAGTATGATAATTAAAAGGGTTGAGTTAGGCAGACCTGGGCTTGTAGCCAGTAAAACTTTACTACCTCTAAGGCCTTGGGAAATTATATACATTTTAACACCTAGTTTCCTAATTTGTAAAATAGAAATAATAATAGCTTCTATATCACAAGGTAGCAGTGAAGAGGAAAAGGATCATGCATATAAATTACTTAAAACAGTATTTGGTAAGCAGAGTGGATACTTCAGACACACACACACAATCACACATGTATATGTATACATAGTCACGCCAATGGGAAAGAGAATTCTTAAAAATACACACATACATATATAACATGAAAAACCAGGAAGAACTGAAAAATATTGGTGATCTGAGTGGGTTGGAAGACCCTACCCTGGGCAGAGTGACAGAATTGGGAAGGTAGTGGGTAAAGTGTCATGGTCGGAGAGTGGCATTTGAAGTACAGGACTTCAGAGGTGAAGTCTTCCAGAGGACAGCAGGTCCCAGATGGCCATGCCTCTATGTTTCTAAAGTGGAGAGAAGATAAAGAATCTTCTAGTCAATATTTTAGCCAACTCCAATTCATTATTCAGTGTCAGGCTTAGCCTTCATTCCTCTTTAGAATGAAGTCTTTGTGACTTTTGGAAACTTGGTTTACAAGAAACTCTGTGGGTATCACAATCTACTTCATTGTACGCATTCAGTATGCTGGCTCCTAACACCTGGCCTGTCCAACCTGTCTCCAGGGTGCTCCTTCTCGCTCAAGCCACTAATCACACCTCTGCTGATCTCAGTCAGGATGGAGGAGGTTTCGTGCTGTGTCCAGGACTTTCAGGTTTCTCTCAGGGGCTCGATGATTCATAGTCACCTGGCTCCTTAATCTAGTCATTCGGTTGTTTGATTCCACCTGCACAATGTCATCAATTCCCTCTTCCCCTTCCTACCAATACCATGCCAATCAAGGTCCTCAAAAACTCTACCCTTGACATCTACACAACGTGTTTCTCGTCAGACAAGTTATGCATGCTCATTATAGGAAAAATGCTGTTTAGCTAATACAAATTCAATGTACAGTCTTTAAACTCTTCTCCATGCAAACAGGTGCATGCATATACGCTAAAATTTTGTTCAGTTTGATAAAATTCTATTTTAATTTAGCAATATAATGCTAAGCTTATGCCAAGTCAATAAGTACACATGTGCAGTATCAGTTTAAATGGCTCTACATTTTTGCTTATTAGTAGAAAATAAGATTTATTTTTTAAAAGTTTGGTTATTTATAATTTTTAGGTTTTTAAAAATAGCACTTTGGCAAATATGATTGCTGTTAAATGTTGGTGCATGTTTTAAATTACTTCTTTGTGATAAACCTCTAGAAATGGATTTTCTGAGTCTACGTATTTGCATTTTTTCTTGCCTTCTTAGTATTTTCTCTCCACCATCAGTGTCCCTCGCCCTAGAATATATTATACCTTCTTGTGGCAACTCTCTCCTCTAAACATGGTGGGCTTGTAACCATTTCACTTCCCCATTTAGACACTATCACAGGGAGAAATAATAAAGTCCAGGTATCTTACCATGGCGTCTGAGGCCTTAAGGATCTGGCCTCAATCTTTTCTCATTTAGATTTTCCCTGTTCAACTCACTCCACACTCATTCAGTCTGGATTCCATGGTGGGGTAGCCCCTTTACTTGTAAAGTTCCTACCTTATTGTTCCCGATCCTGAGAAGGAGCATGTGGCATCCTCAAATTGGATGACTGAATGAGTGTTGGATTAGTTGATAACTGTTTACGAAGGTGAGAGTAGAATTTAGTGAACCCTTCAAGGCATAGTGCAGTACCTCTGGGCAATGACACTAGGAACCCTTACCAGCCAGGGGGCCTGATGGAGCAAGAGGAGAGGGACAGCAGAACTGGTCCCGGGCGAGGAGAATTCCACAGAGTGAGTGAACCACCTGACAGGTCACAACTCCTGTCAGCATGTGAGGGAGCTACATAGACCTGCCTTCAGGTTGTGCAGCACCCAGGAGCAGCTAAGAGAACAACCATAGCTGTGTGTCTGAAGGATACCAGATGAGAAAATAACACCTCAGGGAAAATGTGACCACCCTGGAAATCCTGACTCTCCGGAACAAGATTCCACAAGCCTCTGGCTTGACTGGCACACATCTCCCTTTTGTGCTGGTCTGCAGTGATGCTGGAATCTCAGCCAACTCCACCCCTTTCCCCTGTATGATCTCAGGGATGGTCCCAGATGTCAACCAAAGTCCTCCTTCCTGAGTAGAAGGCCCAGTGAAAGCTCCCACAAGATGAGTATGAGGAAAAAGGGAGCAGAAGATTCAGAAGTCCCAAACAGAAGCCGACTCTCACCTTCCCAGTCCCAGATGCAGGGACAGAGTGTGATCAGCTCTCCCATTCTTCACAGGAAGTAAGCATCCCTGGTCTAAGCATGCTTAAGCTCTCAACCTCTATTTCCTTGCTCATAAACTATGTATATCTCCAACTTAGCACTGATGAATTAACACTCATAGAACACCTAGAATGCCTGGTGCACAAAGCATTCAACAAATATGTCATTCCCTTCTCGCCACTTCTAGTTCTTATGTCACCATTCTGTCCACCTCACTGCCTTGGCTCTTTCACAAGTATTGGTTTGAAACTGAAAATGCATCCTTTCCCAGGTGTGGAAACCTTGACTTCAATAACTTTTGCATGTTGAATGACTTTGACTTATCTCTGAGGAGGCAAAACAGCAGAATAGAAAAGACCATGGTTACTGTAACAACCTGGGTGCAGTATCAGTTTAAATGGCTCTACATATTTGCTTATTAGTAGAAATTTAGGTTTATTTTTTTAAAATTGGGTTATTTATAATTTTTAGGTTTTAAAAAATAGCGCTTCAGCGAATATGATTGCTGTTAAATCTTGGTGCATATTTTAAATTACTTCTTTGTGATAAACCTCTAGAAATGGATTTTCTGAGTCCATGTCTGATGATTAACTTTGCTACCTTAGGACTTGCTTGATTCTTCTGTGCCTTAGTTCACCCTGCGGTAAAGTAGGGATAATACTTGTACCTGCCCACATGGTCAAACTTGTTAAAATATGTTAAAGCACCGAGGACAAAGCCTATATTGGCTTGTTATTATCACCTTCTTTAGAACTGGAGGGAGGTAGAAGAGAATCAATTCACAGTGTCCTGAGCAGGGCTCAACAGTAAGCCATAAATATTCAAAGGAGGACCAAAGCTGCCCAGGCCAACTTGAACTTGTGATCACCGTTTACCTACTCTGCATGCTGAGCTCACTGAGGGTGGGGGAAAGTTGTACGAGATGGATTAAAACCCAGTAGCAGTGTGACTCACTAAGTAAGTTCACGTCAGTGGGTCTTAATATTCTCATCTAGAAAACAGATTTTGACTCATGATTTCTAGAGTCCCTTCCTGATTTGAAAATGGCTTTGATTCTATGGGGCAAAAAACTTTACCAATGTCACCTCAGTAAAGAATTAGTCCCAATGCTTGAGTCAATGTGATGGAAGATCCCTGAGCCAGGATGAAATGATTCACCAGCCACAAAGTCACACTGACAACATTGCAAAGCACTTACCACACAAATTCAGTATCCCATTAGCTGCTCCTACTACTTGTAGTGTACAAAGAATTTCGATTTTTGTAAGATCAGGATTTACCTTCATCTTATGTTTATATGACCTTGTGTGCTGTTTGTGCCAAAATTTTAAACATTTTAGATAACAATACATCCTTTTTAGTCATTTCTTTATTACTTTTCTCTTTACTTATCAGGAATCCTGGGGCTTCTCCCTTTGACTGCTTCACTTCCTGGCCAGCTCATGGCTTGTCAAGAACTGGGAGTCAGAAACTTATTATAGGTTCCCCCCACTATGCAGAAGTAGACCTTCCTATGAAATTTTTAATAAGTCGAAATGACATAAAGCAAAGACATAATTACCATTAATTTGTATAGAAAAAAATTTGAGCATTCCCAGACCCCAATATAAATCATAGCAACTATGCTTAATTACATCTGGTTGTACACTAAACATAACACTGATGAGCTCTCTTAGATTTTTCTGGTACCTTACAATTTATCTTGCTAGCGGATGCACAAAATAAATTGAGATAACACAGAAGCTCACACACAGCTCAGAGCCGCTTGATGCTGAGATGTGGGTGTGGTTCCCAGGGGCGGAGCTTGGTGCGGCTGCTCTCACTGTTTGTGGCCTGCGCTGCCGCCATAATGGCTGCTGCAAAACCATCGCTGAACTGTTTTCGCCTTTTTTGATAAAACTGAGAAGTCCCAGTTTTATTTCTTTCGATTAGCAAAAAATAGGTTCTAATATAAGTCTTTTGTAGGAACAAAGTGAGAGAATGCAAACTTTGAGAACTGGGGGACACATGTTTTAGAAAGGAACTACGTAAGAAGTGTGACCCCAGACACATGCAGTTTGCAGGTGACAACAGCTCCACTTGTTATGGGGGATCCTTGTTAAATCGCAGATTTCTTGAGGGTAGGGCTCTGTCCTTGTATCCCTGCATCATTCCACACTTATTAGTTGCTTATCAAATATGTACTTTTTGAATAAAACCAAGCTGAATAGAAACTGTCCTGAAGTTTAGAATGGGTAAGAAGACACTGAGCTCTCCAAGGGTGGGCGTGGGGTCGCTACTAAACTCACCGTATAGTCTCCCACCTGCCCCACACCCCAGAGACCAGCTGCATCCTCTCCTTTGTTTCTCACTTAACCCAGGCTGATCTCCTCCCTCTGCCCAGAATGCCTTCCCTAGCTCCTCAGATGCCTGGCTTCTCCTATGCCAGGTCTCAGCTCAAATGTTCCCACTTCAGGACATCCACGTTCACCCTCCACTCCCATTATTCTCTGACATTGCACGTCGTTTGTTCACAGCACATACAGAAGTTGTAAATTCATGTGTATCCATTTATGTCTTTTCTTTTTGTCTGTCTTTTTCTCTGAACTTTAAGCTTAAAAAAGAGGAACAATGAGTGCCTTGTTCTCCACAGGGCCTGGTGTTTGGCAGATACAAAGCATTCAATAAAAACAGGTGGAGAGAAAGGTAGAAAGAATATAAAAACATGTGGGGGAAAGCCTGACCCGCAGTGGCACAGTGGATAGAGCATCAGACTGGGATGCGGAGGACCCAGGTTTGAAACTTAGAGGTCACAGGCTTGAGTGCAGATTCATCAGCTTGGGAATGGGATCGCTGGTTTGAGCGTGGGATCATAGACACAACTCCAAGGTCGCTGGCTTGAGCAAGGGGTCACTGGCTCAGTTGGAGTCCCCTGGTCAAGGCACATATGAAAAAGCAATAAATGAACAACTTAAGTTGATGCTTCTCTCTCCCTTCCTTTCTCTTGCTTACTACTACTACTATTAATAATAATAATAAATAGAATTTTAGAATATCTGTACTAATGAAACCACAATTCTACAATTGGGAGAAATACCAATATTAAATGTTAGCTCTATACTTTGTTATTGAGCTGGTACTTTAAATGCATTTTCTTATTTAATCCTCAACTTTAAGGGGCATATTAATATTTACCCATATTCTATAGGTGAGAAGATTGAAACTTTTGAGAGAGGTTAAGTAACTTGACCAGGGTCAAAGAGGTAGAGGATTGATCAGACCAGACCTATCTAACATCAAAGTCCTTGCTTTTAAAACACTGTTGTCCAATAGTTGGTGGTATGCAGAGTACAGCTCCTTGCTTTGGGACACAGACCTTATCTTAGTGATGTATTACTTACTATCAATGGGACTTCGGCAGTTTATACAGTGGAATGCCCTGGAGGCTTGATCTTCCTCATCTGTAAAATGTGGGTAGTAAAACCTTTCTTGCAGTGTTTTTGAGCTTAGAAATAATCATGGTAAGTACCTGAAAAGGAGTAGGCATTCAATAACCATTTTCTTCTTTCCTTGACAAAAACTCTCAGTATACACTAGGCTAGGTGTTTCTTCTTCGACCTCAGCTCACGGATCCTTTCAGCATTCCCTTCCTTTTACACAGCCTGTGGCGCCAAGGAAAGGTGGTGAAGAGGTGCTATTGAATGGGGCATCCACACTTGAAGGGATTATCTATTTCTAAAATGAGGTTCGGTACATGAGAGTGGGGAAGAGGAGATATATGTGTAGGAAACATGATCAGACCCCGAAGTCCGGTGGAAACAGTGAGAACTGCGAACCTTAAATATTGGGTGTGATTTCAACAAGCGGACAGGAGATGGTTTTGCATTAAACTTAGTTGGGGTAGTCTATTTCTCAATATGAGTGATTTTTGCATGTTAAACATTAAAATAGGTCTGAAGGGCCATTTCAGAACATTCAGTTACTTATTAACTGGGCAGAAGGTACAGGGATTGAACAGTTATAGTGAACCAAGCTTGCTTACCAAGTGCTGATTACCCTGATCACACAGGCTGAATTAAACTTCACTACAGAGAAGAGTAACAAGGCCACACTCAGACCGCAATGTACCTAACTAATCAGTGGCATCACTTTTCTGTTTCTTGGGAAATGTAAAAGACATTTTCCTTGACTCTTGGATATATAAGTGCATACTTTTTCAATGTGACTTTTCCCCTCTCCATTTACTGTGACATTGTGCCTGCAGTACAACCTACAGAATTAAAAACATACAGTTAATAAAACTAAATGGAAAATAAAGCTGTTAAAAGTAATTCTGAATGTTTCCTTGTTAACCAAGCCTCTGGGTGAATAGCTAATTTAAAGAGTTACGTAGCTGGAACCTCTGCCCTGTCTTCTGCACCTTTTTCTAATAAGTAGAACCCACCAGAAATAAACCATTTAAGTAAATGCAAACAAATTACCCACTTTCTCTCATCTGCTTTAACCTGTTGTCCTTGCCCTGTCTTCAATTGTCTTTCCCTTGTCAATACCCCATTTAGTCATCACATTCAAATCGTATAGTATTGGCCCTGGCCGGTTGGCTCTGTGGTAGATTGTCAGCCTGGCGTGTGAATGTCTAAGTTCGATTTCTGGTCAGGGCACATAGGAGAAGCACCCATCTGCTGCTTCACCCCTCCCCTCTCACTTCTTTCTGCCCACCCTTACAGCCATGGCTCAATTGGAGTGAGTTATCGCTGGGCGCTGAGGGTGGCTCCATGGCCTTGGCCTCAGGTGCTAAGAAGAGCTCAATTGCTGAGCAATAGAACAACACCCCAGATCGGTAGAGTATCGCCCTCTAGTGGAATTGCGGGTGGATGCTGATCAGGGGCTTGTGGGAGTCTGTCTATGCCTCCCCTCCTTTTGTTGAACAAATTCAATAGTGTTGCTAAACCAGTGGTAAAGCCATGAATTTATTATCTGCTTAATGTAGTTCTTTCTTAACATGACCAAAGAGCAAATGGAAATGCTGCCAAAATCAACCTAGACAACCATGTTGCTCATAACAGAAAAACGAGGCAAGAAAATCTGTTATACTTTTAGGGAGTGTTATTTCTTGTATGTTTTCTTGTGCCTGTTTTAATATCCTTGTTCATTAAAGTAATGTAAAATACAGTTATTAACCAGATACTAAAAAAGGATCATTTTAGTAAAAAGTAAAATTATGGCTAGTATAATTTTTATATCCTGCATATTTTCTTTACATTTAAAAGAAAAAAAATAAATCTAAGCTTCAATCACTATTCTGGCATAGCTTACATTTTAAAATAAAACTTCATTGAGAAAATGCATTAAGATCATACAACACATACACTTTCAGACACTTTTTTAAAAATAAGACTTAAAAAACCACTTTTAACCTAAATTCTGTTTCTCTATTCCTGTAGAGTTGTGTAGAGTCACGTCTTGGTGGGTTGTGTCAATATTAGTCCCTGGAATAAGATGATCGTCTTCCCCTTCAACCAAATAATCCCACTTATCAAAATCCTTCTGAAGTCCTGTAAAATAGAAACGTGAATAAACATTCAACATCTAAGAGCATCTAACTTGAGTGCCACTAGGTGGCACAATAGCATCATGAAATGAATTCCATCAGCTGTGTGAAGATCAGGGGGATAGAGTGCTCTGTGCCCAGCTGCCCAGTGGCTACTGCAGCGGCTGCATCTGAGTGAGAAAGGACTGAGGCACATGCGCAGCATCCTCGGAGTGGACGCCCACCTCTGTCTTCCTCGGAAGACCGTTAGCTTTAACATGTAGACCTACTGCCTAATATATAGTATACAAAACTAAATTTCTCCCATTTTTGTTTCAAACTGACTTTCTGCTATATTAAATTGTAAACCACTGGAAACTGTTCACATGAGGTTAGTGCAGTATTAAGACAGACAGTTTCATCCCAAGAATCAAACGGTTTATGTTTTAAAAAACTATTAGTTTCTTACCTAAATGCTTTTGTAAGAATGCTAATGAAGCTTTGTTGGTAAGATCAATAGCCACATATGAATCTATTTCTCCTTTTAAGGTGAGTAAGTATCCAGATATTTTACCAGTTGCAAAAGTGAAGTCAGCAAAATTCTGATGGACTGAACCCCTGAAAAATAAATGAGACATAGTTTGATAAGATTATATTTGTAATTAGGGTACAGCAATGACACTGGCCTGGCTGACTTATGTACTGAAAACCGAGGACACAAAACTTACTGATTTTATCTTTTTAAATATGAATTTGAGGTTCACAGACTGTTCATTTAGGGATCCTAGAGTATATATTTATCTTCCCTTCTAGATAAACAATTCAAAGATTATCATTTTGCCTGGAATCTTGTCTTTAAGAGAAATGAGTCCAGCTTTGTAGGGGACTAGAACACTCCCAGCTGGAGTAGATGGAATGTGTTTTATGTTGAACCAGAGCTAAAAGACTTCTCCCTTACCCCGACCATGTACCTTGATAGCTCTTTCATGTTAACCAAAACAATCTGGGTTTTGGAGATTAAGTAGATGAGAAAAACAGTTTTTCTTCTATTATTTAAACTGTAAGCACCTTAGGAAAACCAGTCTGCCTCACTTTAAACTCAGCAATAGCCACTGACCATCAAGTAGAATGATCTTTTTTCTATTTTTCTTTCATTTTTCTGTTTCCTCCAGGATGGTTTGACATTTGATTGTCTTGAAAATTTTCCTTTCTTTCCCTGACATTGCATCAGTTTTGTTTCCCCAAGGTCTGTTCTTCACTGGCTCTTCACCTAAATGTAGGCACTTCTTTTAGTATTTGTTTGTTTGTTTGTTTATTTAGAAACCAGAGGGAGAGGAGAAGCATCAACTCATAGTTACAGCACTTTAGTAGTTCATTGATTATTTCGCATACGTACCTGAACCAGGGGCTCCAGCTGAGCCACTGACCACTTGTTCAAGCCAGTGACCTTGGGCTTCAAGCCAGAGATCTGGGGCTTCAAGCCAGCAACCATGGGATCATGTTAATGTTCCCACACTAAAGGTGGTGACACTGAGCACAAGTGGGTGAGCCTGCGCTCAAGCTGTCAACTTCGGTGTTTTGAACCTGGGACCTCAGCATCCCAGGTTGATGCTCTATCCATTGAGCCATTTGTAGTCAGGCTAAATGCAAGCAGTTATCAAAGTTTTATTCTCTGACCAGATCTTTCCTCACTGGGTGGTCTCAACTGCTCCAGCGGTTTTATCGCTAACATACAAAGTCTACACATTTCCAAGCTGCGGCCAGACATCTCCACCCAGATTTCCCAGTCTCAAGCTAGAAAATATCAAGGTCGTCACCAATATCAAATGGCTGCTGAGAGAAAGCATGACACTGCAAATTAGGCGTCAGGGACTTTTACAGCCTCAGGAGGGCCAGCTTCAGCACACGGGTGGGTGTTCAGGAAGCCGGACCACTGGGTTCAAGGGTAAATGGAAGTAAGGACAAGAAATATTAAACACAAATTATTCTTTCCAGGCTCCTAGCAGAGAAGAGAAGATAAAGGTAGAGAGCCTAGTAAGCAAGTCGGGTGGAGGAAAGTTAGGTGTTCTGTAGTATATCTGTTTTAGAGTTAAACTTGCACACATCAATAAAAATAAGCTAAACTGAAATCCTCACCTTATCTAGATCTTTCCTTGTCATCTCTCTAAATGGTCTTGATCTTTCAAAACCCAATTCTACCCCCATCTCTTCCAAACAGCCTTTTCTGATCACCTCAGTTAGAAAAGACCTCTCCTCAAAGAATCCCCAAGTGTTTACTGCTCATACTGCATATTTCTCTCCTGCATCTCTTCAAAGGGGCAAGCACTCCCTTTGCTTTGTAACATCCCATTGTGAGTCTAAAACCTTACTGGAATTTCTTTTTTCTGTCCACATATAAGCATATTGCCAACTCAAAGTGACCCCACTGTAGTTATGGGAAGTAAATAAATTCATATTCTTTCCAAATCGGTAAAATTGTTGCCCATATCAGCAGATGATCTCATTTTTTTCTCTAAAGAGTTCTTACTCCTAGCACTCCCTTTGGTAGTTTGCCTGACCAGACGGTGCCACAGTGGATAGAGCATCGAACTCTGACGTGGAGGACCCAGGTTCGAAACCACTGGGTTGCCAGTTTGAGCACAGGCTGATCCGGCTTGAGCACAGGGTCACTAGCTTTAGCAAGGGTTCACTTGGTCAGCTGTAGCCCCTTGTTCAAGGAACATATGGGAAAGCAGTAAGTGAACAACTCAGGTGCCACAACAAAGAATTGATGCTTCTCATCTCTCTCCCTTCCTGTCTGTCTGTCCCTATCTGTTCCTCTTTATGTCACACACAAAAAGAAGTTCTTACCTTTAGACTGATGATGGAATACTTCTTCTTACCCCAACACCCAAAATATGCAAGTCTGGTCTTGTGTTCTCATGAAAGTGGCATGGATCCTCACGCACGTTTTAATTATTGCCTAGTGCAAATTCTACTTATCTGTATAGGAGCTACAGCTAGCAACACTACTCAAACATTTGCATTTTAAGAAGAGTAAGCCTTAAAGCACTTGGAACCTTAGATTCTCTAATATTCTCACTTATTGAAAGTCTAAACAACAAATTTAATGATCTTTTATTGACTGATCTCTGTTGCTGTTTACCCAAGTTCCAAGTTTCTGTTTTAGATGATGACAGTCAGTTACTGTTACCTGATTGTAATCATTTTTCTTTCTTTCCCAGGTAGGTAGCATTTTTTCATTTTTATGATATTATCAGGAAACTGGAAGTGTTCAGAGTTGATAAAAAAGAGGGGCTGAGAAAACTTGGAATAGATGTCATCATCCAGTGGCAGCATCCACGCATCCAGGGCAATGCCACATCTGCAGGTGTTTGGCCACAATAAAAAACAGCTGGTTATGCACTAGCAAGCATTACAGGACTTCCAAGTGCTAGAATTAATGGACACACACCACACTGGTTGGTTATGGGTTATGTCACTGATCTAATAATATTCATGTGAGAAGGGGATATGATTAGCTTTATAAGGTAGCAAATGTGGAATTATGCAATCATTTCCTTTTAGAGGCATTTACGAACTGTGACCTTTAGAAGAGTACATAATTTCTTTAAATTTTTATTGCTTTTTATATTATTTTCAAATAAATGTTTGAAAAGTAGTGATTTTTTTCAAAACTGTGGATGTCTGAAACAATTAACTCCATGCACTATTACTCCTGTGTTTCCAGACCAGCCGGGTACTCCATAGTCTATCTATTATTCCCTTTTCTAGAGTAACAGTTGGACTTACTGCTTTATATTTAGAGATGCTGAACCTGGAAAGGTGGGCACTGGACAAATATATATGGGGCACATCGTCCAAAAATATAACTAACCTTCTTTTTAAAAGTCAGTTGACCCTATGTTTGTTGGCCTTTGGGGCACCGTCTTGTGTGCCTGATGGGCTAAAGAAGAGAATCCCTTTACAATGAAACAGATTTTAAGAAATGTGAGACGAAGTTCCACAAACGGTCCTCCTCTTTCCATAGGGTGGGCTCTACAAGAACTCATCCCTCTGTGATGAGGTGATTCAAGAAAGAACATATTTCTACAAGTTAACAGACTGACTCCCACTCAAGTAACTATGTAATATCAGACCTTGCTCCAAATAAAAGATTAAAAAATTAATTAAAAATACCCTGTCTATTAGGGAAGTCTAGACTATAGGATGACAATATTATTATCAGAATCTTTATGACACAGATCAAATGTGTCCTTAAGGATACATTTCCAAGTAAAAATGATAAGTTCTCAAGCAAATAAGAATGATGAGGGGAAATTCACAGGGGCGGGGACGGTTTTTAATGGCAATAAAGGTCAATGGTTTCTTTCTAGGAGAATTCACATAGTACTCAATGGGGGCAAAAGAATAGACTTGCAAGCCTCAAAGGATCCCGTTATTCCTAAGAATGTGATCAGGTTGGACTTCACGTGGGTGTCATTACCCTGCTTCCAATAATGACTGTGTTCTCTCTGTGCCTCATTGTCTTACCTGAATCGCCAGTCATCATTAAGAGCCTGAATAACTGTGGCTCCACCAAAAGAATGTCCAATGATTGCTATTTTATTCCTATCGATAGAGTCCTATGTGAAAAAGCAAATGAATTCATAACTATCTCACAGGTTGTTAGAAGAACAGACTAAGTGATTTTTGAATCATACAATTATTACTCAATTTGTGGGCATGGCTATGTACCTTGATTTCTTATAAAAAGAAATATAAACATATGAAAATATACATATAGAATATACACAATAAATATTATGTACAAATACATACACACACACATATGTGTTAAGCATTCCGTAAAGTTCAGAAGTGAACTTAATGATCTTTATAGTCACCCACACTTGAAACATCAGCATCAGTGCTGACTTGTCCCTCTCCCCAGTTCATATTATTAGTTATTTTATTCCATGAATATTTATTGAGCACCTGCCCTGTACCAGGCACTGATGTTCGTTGTCAGAGGACTCAGAGTCTACGGGTGAAGAAAGAGATACAGGTGCATGATGCAAATACAAAGGAGTGGTACCAAAGAGTAGGTATGATAGACAGCTAACCCCATCCAGGGCTGGGTTGTGGGGTCAAAGAAAGCTTCTCTTGGGAAAGGTAATGTGTGCCTTGAGTTGAAAATTAAGTACACTCACTCAGGGTGAGGGGTGAGTCAGGCCAAGGGGACAACATATACAAAGGCATGGAGACAGGAGACAGAGTGGCCAACTGAGGAACAACAAACACTCTTCTGTCTGGACAACAGATCATCATCTACGCTTAACCTCCCTGCACTTCACCTTCCATCCACCCCACTTCTGAGTCTTTGTTTATGCTGTTTACTTGGTCCGATATTCTTCCCTTCCCAATTTTGTATCTAAAACTTTAGAACCAACTTTTCAGGATCAAGCTCAAAAACACGCAGAAGCCATCCAAGTAATTACAATACCTCTCTTGGAGGTATGAAGTTGAACCACGTGAAGCTGCTATTTCTGTAGACTGACTGTTGGCAACTTCGTATTATACAGAATTCAACCGAATGCATCCCTCCCTCCTTGCCATAACACCTTCCCTGTAATTACTTCCGCAGCCCTTGGTGATGTTGTGCCTTGTATTACAGCAGACAAGCAGACAATGAAGAACAGGAAAGAGCTACAGGACAAGGGGAAAGGCTTTGATAGCTCACCTTCAGGGGCTGCATATCAAACTCTAAATCTAATACGTTCTTCACTGGCTTTCCGGAAAGGATCACATCGAGGGCTTGGGAACACTCCTTTGCTCTTTGCCGCACCTAGTGTTTTTATTAGAAGGGGAGGCGACAAAGTAAAAGGTTGTAATAATCATGTTAAAGTCTGTGTAGAGCCTGCATGTGCTTCTAAACTAGAAATGTCTAAGCAGTGCGTCATTAGAAGACAACCTTGCCTAAGGACACGGGCACCAGCTGTGAGGGTCCCAATCCCAGCTCTACTGCTTACCCACTGTGTGACCTCAGATCATTTACTTTACCTCTTGGAGTTCCCACCTATTGTTTATACTGCCTATCTCAGTGAAATCTGGAAGGGGTTAAGTGCAATAACATGTCGCCGATTTTTAACCGTTTTCATCTCATCTCACATAAACTAATTACTCAAATTTTGCAGCTCACCAAAAGATATATTTTCTGCTAATCTGACAGAAAGAAAAATAGGTATAATTTTGATTCATTCACACAGGACAGCTATTTTTTGGCTGTTGTCATTTTTTTTTTATTTGACAATCTAAGTAAAAAGAGGTCCATGCCCCTGACTACCCATTAACTTCATGTTTTAAAAATTCTTGTGACACATGACATACTGGTTTAAAATTGCTGCCTTATGTAAGGCACCCACTAGAAAGCTGTCACAGGGTGGAAGTTAGTCTGCCTTATTTTATTTAATGTCCTCAACAGCCCTAGGGGAAAGGTACAGTTATTATTCATTATTTTGTAACAGAGACAACATGGAAACTAAACAGAGACAGCAAGTAACTTGTCCAAAATCACCCCCCTGCAAAGTGAAGGAGCCTGAATTCACACGTAGAAAGTATGATTCTAAGGCCTAGACTCTTAATACTAGTCCATTCCAACTCTCTGAATAGCAGTCTTTCTTACAGAACTAGAAATTTATCTTGAGATTTTTTAAATGAGAAGTTCTAATGCAAAAGAATTCTGAACTTTCTCTGTCAACGCCCAGAATTTTCACTTGTCTTTGTATTCCTTATGGACCCACACATTTCATTAAAGGGATTTTATTACTCAGAGAATATTCTGGAAGATCCTTTGGGAATAAGAAGTCGGAGCGCGAGGAGCATAGCTTGCTGTGGGTAAAATTAAATTAGCAAATGCGACCGTGGTGCCTACACGCGTCAGTCACCACCCACCTCTCAGGTCTGAGGTACCTGCGCATTTCGTAGCGGCTTCTCCTCCCCTTGTTTCACGGTTTTGAGGTAGAACCAAGATTTGTACCCTAGTTCTGCGGCAGCCTGGTCTTTGAAGTAGTAAGTCGCAGAGGCGGATCCATCCCTACAAGGCACCAGAATCAGTTACTCACACTTCCCCTCTTCCCTGTGCTCCTCATCCCCAGCCTGGACTCCACTGCACTCTGACCTTCGCCTTCTCTTTCTTCCTCCACGCTATGCTTCTGTGTTTTTGTTTCTCCTTTTTATCAAAGTGGGACTTCTAAGAAAAAGAGCTCTTTGTGAGTAAACTCAGCCCATTCTATCATCAGAATTCCGAGGCCACTTTGAAAACTCACTCCTGGAATCAAATGCAGGGATGTCCCTCTCTAGCTGTGTGGCTCTGTCGGCCTCCTTCTCCTCCTTAAGACAGTGATCTTGAGAACTGTCTCCTGGGTGTGCCTTTCCCCTAGGGCTGTTGGGGACGTAATGGTGTGTGAATATGGCACATAATAAACCCTCTAGAAGTGGAGCTGCTTTAAAAATTTTATTGAGGCCTGACCTGTGGTGGCGCAGTGGATAAAGCGTCGACCTGGGAACACTGAGGTCGCCAGTTCAAAACCCTGCACTGGTCTGATCAAGGCACATATGGGAGTTGATGCTTCCAGCTCCTCCCCCCTTCTCTCTTTCTCTCTCTCTCTCTCTCTCTCTCTCTCTCACTCTGTGTCTCTTCTCTAAAATGAATAAAATAAAAAGAAAAAAATATATAAAACATTCTTAAAATTTTTTTTTATTGAATTTAATGGAGTGACACTGGTTAGGGTTCAGGGGTACAATTCTACATTACATCATCTTTATATTGTATTGTGCGTTCACCACCTCAAGTCAAGTCTTCCTCCATCACCTTTGATCTCCTCTCTCCCCTCCAAAATTCTTGACAATCTAACTCAGTCTCCCTTTTTTTGTCATGTTGTAATCATAGTCAACAATCTGACATTTTTCATAAACCTTTCAGAAAGTTAGAGCCCAACTCTATAACAGGTGACATACCTGTGTTCTACAGTAGCAACTATAAACCCATGAGATGCCAGCTCAATACCAATAGCAGAATAAATTGTCCTTCAAACAAAGAGAAAAACATTAGACTATACCAGTCAATGATTACAAGGTAGGGGTCACTAATAAACCTGGGTGCACAGAGGCCATTACACACCTGCAGTCCTGCCCTGGGGGAAAACAAAGAGCTGTGGGTCTCAGAGGGGGGCACTTTTGCCCCTCAGGAGATATAATGACAATGTCTGTCATCATTTGCATCATCAGGAGTTAGGAGAGGCTGCTACTAACATCCGGTGGGTAGAGATGCTGCTAAACATGCTACCATGCGCAGGGCTACCACACTCCACAAGTATTCATCCCATCCGGAGCACCCACGGTGCCAAGGGTAAGGAACGCTGGCGCAACGATCATGAATATTGCCTTTGAGAGTTCCGAGTTTCAATCCTGGCTCTGCTACTTACATGACTTTAGGTAATTACATTGCTGAATTTTTGTCCTCATTTGTAAAGTGGGACTAATAAAGTCTTTGCTGTTGGAGAGTTGTAAGGTTTTAATATGATAACGTATGTAGGAAAGCAGAGCAGAGTGATCTTAAGAGAACAGGACCTGCAGTTTGTTTTGACCACTATGTTCAAATCCTGGTTCCAGTTGGTATTAGCTGTCTGCCTTGGGCAAGTCACTTATCTTGCCCCTGCCTAGCTTTGTTTTCATCTGTAGAAGGCTGATGCTATAACAGTATGCTACCTAGTAAGATTATTGTAAGGATTAGTAAGGTAATACATTTTCAGTGCTTTTGATCCTGTATAAAACAGGGTTACTACTAAAAATGTCAGCTGTTGTTTAAATGATCAGACAGGGTGCAATGTTTAAAACCCACAGTCAAAGCCTCTGCATTAGTAACCCCCTTCCAGGTCTCTATTGTGCACAATCTTCTTATATCATGCATTCAGTATTAAGCATCCATAAGTATAAAGACGTAGGTAGGACCAATTTCTTCTACTCCTGAAGATACAGGACCCACTCAGTAAGGGACAATAATCTAGTACAAGGCTCAGCAAACCTTTCCAGTAAAAGGTCCGACAGTATATGTTTCCATTTCTGTCGGCCATACATATTGGTCACAACTACTCAACACTTCTTATAACACAAAAGTAGCCGTAGTTTGAAAAACAATTGAACAGCACCATGTTCCAATATAACTGTATTTACAGAAATGGGCAGTAGGCTAGATTTGGCTCTTGGAATTTTAATTTGCCAACCACTGGTCCAGTGGGAATCAAATCACTCGCTAGACTACAATTAAAGAACTGAAAATAATTTCTCGTTGTAGTTACTGCCCAACTCTTTTCTAGCTAAATACCACCTTTTATTTTCTGCGGGTTGTATAACCCTCTGAGGTGGGGCGGGGGGAGATGAGAGGATGGGAGAAGACAGTGGAAAGGGTTTAGTGATCATGAAATATGTCACCCAGATGCCTTGCTATAGGGACTGTACTCGACTGAAGAACTGCACGCAGCTCCCACCCCTCCGATTTACCACCAAGTGAAAGCTAAGCTTCCTGGGGGCTGCTCCCCCTGACTGGCACAGTGTGGGTCTATACAGGCCCTTCCTGTGCAATCCAGGGCTCTTGTAATGAATCCCAGAGGGTCAAGCAGCCCCTCCATCAGCCTGGCCAAACCTGGCTTAGAACTGGGCTTCTCCTTTCCAAGTGTCCGCCTGCATCATCTCCCCACCTTTTCCTGACCCTTCTCCTCTCTCCTTTATAGGCATTTCTTTTTTTAAATGGCTTTCTAAGTTATCCCTCAAGGCTAAAGTTGTTCAACCTCTCAAACTTTACCGGAATGCTCCAAGACCATGAGAAAAGATGATTAGTGGATATTTTTCATCCGTCCTCACAGGAGAATTCCAGCTAGCCGGAATTGTCAAAGAACCTGGACAATGATGAAAGATGATAATTAGTGTTTTCAACTTGATTATTGCTGGTTAGTTTCACTTAGATCTCCTTAGTATAATATCTGGACCCATAGAATTTATGCATTAATAGTAAATTCATTAAAACTTTTCCTATGAGACAGTCGCCAACCAAGAATCTGAATGACATGTTTTGTCCTAAGACAACAGGATCATTAATTCTCTCTTCCCTTTGCCGGCTCTGAGCTTTCAGTGAGACATTTTCCTACTTACAGGTGTATTCAGGAAGGCTTTTCCTTACTACCATCCCCAGGTTTGGGCAAAACTTCAAAGAGAATGGTTCTGAAAACAAACCAAACCTCAGGAACATTACATGGAAAGCCAGAATCTTCAAATAGGAGACTCCTCTTATTTTAACTAGGTCACAGTCAAGAGAGAGGTGAAGAGACCATTGACTTCATAGTCAGACGTGGCTTGGGACAGAGCTGTGCCACTCTCTAGCTATTGGCCTTGGTTAAGTTAAGAGAATGCTCTAAGCTTCAGATTCATTTTCCATAAAAGGAAGGAAATGCTATCTATCTCATAGGATGTTTGTGAGAATTATATTTAAGTAGGTGACATATGTAAAGCACTTAATGCAGTTGCTTAGTAAGGGGCACAGAAATGGAAGATGCTCTCTTCTCTTGTTTCACTTCTTAAATGTTACTGTCTTCATTCTCATGAGTTATCTTTGTTTCATTTTCTCATCTATAAAATGGTGATGTGATCGTGAAGACTGAATGTGATGATTGCTATAGAAGTTGCTTATAAGTTATTTAAGAAGCATAAAGATTTGTAGTTAAAAAACAAAATAACAAAACTCCAAGATGTTTAAAATAAATGCCAAAAGCTATAGGTAGTGTTGAGGGTGAAATCTGAACATATGGTTAACACCAGCCAGAGGACAGTGTCTAGTCAAACAGATAAGGAAGGAAACGTGTATTTGTGATATGTAGACAAATTAAGTGAGAATGCACATCGGACTGTCTTAGGGGGAGAGGTTGGTTTCCTGGGGGTGGGTAATGGGAATGAGAACAGTCTCC
Source organism: Rhynchonycteris naso (assembly GCA_037038555.1). NCBI lineage: Eukaryota > Metazoa > Chordata > Mammalia > Chiroptera > Emballonuridae > Rhynchonycteris > Rhynchonycteris naso. The sequence continues at coordinate 13,642,599 of CM073000.1, forward strand.
TCATGTATGGTAAGGACAGTAGCTTTCACTCCTTTGTTCTGGATTTGGAGAATCATCGTGGCTTGTGCTTCCTGTCTTGTTTGCCTGACATTAGAAGCCGTTTAGCACAGAGCACAGGGAACAGCATCCCATCAACGCCGCTGCTATTCTCACCACATCATCACTCCCCATCATGTGCCGGGAGAAAAACTAAACGCCAGCCCCTGAGAGAGGTCAGAGCCAGGGTGAGGTCGGATACTTCCGTTCTCTCCGCCCATCTTGTCACATTCAGAACAGGCAAAACGAGAGCCCTTGATTTGTTTCTGGTTCCCTGGTCTTTGGCCTTTTAAGAGATACTCACTTTGTCTTATTACTAGAAGTTTAGACTGGTAAAAGTCTACTTTGCTCCTTAACTGCCTGAAACTCTTGCTGTCTTCAAAACTTTCTTTTACTCTAGATCGTACAAAGAAGGATCAGTAGAAATCTTACCAAAGAATAAGCTCAAAATTTTGCCCATAAGCCAGTGTGTTCCAAGAAATTTACTAAGACCAAAAAAGTACTCTTTGTTTGGGATCCAGATAGTGTCAGGGTGGCCAGCATCCGTGGACGGGTAATACAGACGCAAGAAGGTGCTCTGTGGGAAAGAAAGGAATGTGCTCTTAGTCAAGCTGCTCCTCAAACAGATTCCAACAGCTATTTTAGGGGGGACCCTAATGCCTCTGCTGTTCATGAAGGGGTCTGGAGAACTCTCTAAGCTGCTGTTGTGGTTGAATACAGTCAGAAGAGAAGTAGGATAACACTAAGCTTTCTGAGTGAGAAGCGAGCCTGGTTTCAGCCATGAAGGAAGGGAACAACATGGTGCAGTTATCGATGAGTTAATCAGATGACAGCAATGAGATTGGGAATGATTCTATAGCAAAAGGCTTCCTATGAAATAATACAAATGGCAAAACGACTCATTCTTGGGGGAGGGCAAGGTCAAGTTTTAAAACCTCTAGGAATTCATCACAACAGTGAATATTACGACAAAAGCCCGTTTGCACTGGTTCGGCAGAATTGATACCTAATCTTTTGTTGAGTTAGGTGACTGTTAAAATGGCTCTTATCATCAGGGTTCTCTCCAAGGTGGGCCCCTGGGCAACCGCCCAATGTGGAAATCACAAATTTACATTCCTTATCCTTTTTTAACATTCATCTGTGCAACAGCGTATTCTAAGTGCCCATAGTTATGTTCATTCCGTCCGTATTTGAAAAAAATTGCAAGTGAGGATGCCAATCAAGAAGCAATATGGATATATCACAAATAAAATTTTTATTGTGTTTTGTCAGTTATTATGTAATATTTTTTCATTAATATTTTAAAACTCTCTCTTACAACATAATCTAGTTTTGTGTACCTCCTTTATTGTTCTTAGTTAAGTACTGAATGCATGAAATAATAAACTACTACCTTTCATAATATCGTTTCTTTACACTTAAAACAGTCATTAGGGCAGAGAACCAGTTGTTAAATTATTTTAATCCCACCGCTGGAAATAAAGATAAGTGGTATTAAAGCCTCACCTTGTTAGTATACTGAGACATCAAGTCCGTACAGCCGACAGAATAAGGTCCACTTCCTCTGGGGATTTTAGTTTGGCCAAAGACTACAGCAGATATTATGGCTTGTATTTTATTGATCCGTTCTGAAAAACAGGTAAACGTCATCTCACCTGTCATTCCTTACACCTCAGACTATTATGTAAAGAAACTCCAGGCATGTTCCTGCTTCATAGTGTCCGGCCTCCTGCATGTCTTTACCACCTAGTAATATGCACAAGCCATGACTGAGGGCCTGCAGCATGGAAAGGACTGTGCGAGGGAAAGGATGCAGCCGACACAGCCTCCCCCCCGACACTGAGGACTCTCACCTCCTAATATGTAAGCTCTGCTCTTACCACCAGCTCCAATCCAGCGCATACTGAAAATCAGTTCCCAAATCTGCTTTGCCTAAACATGAACTTTACCTCACATTTCTGATTTGTGCTTACACCTTCCCACTGTATCTTCACCGGATGTCCTTCCCATAAGAACATCAAAGCCAGTGGTCCAAAATGAAACTAAATGACCATCTCCCAACTCCCCCTCCTCGTCCTCCAACCGGAAACCTGGGACCCTCTTACTCTCCTACCTCTTTCTCACCAGCTCACAATATACCTGGACCCTCTTGCTCACCTGTCTCACTAACCCCTTCACAGTCTCTTGACCAGCCAGTTGCCTTCTCTCCTCACTATTCTATACGCCTTGGAACTCGGCCTTTTCAAGTGCATGGTTCGTCTGGCTCCTGGAGCGATTGGTAACACAAAGCTCACCAGGCAATTCTTTGTAGGATCCTTCACTGGCTTCCTATCACCACGTGGTTTGTCCTGGAGGGGAAATGTACTGGAATCTTTCTGGAAGGCAGTTTGTATGTGGTATTTAAATCTACATACACCTTCCCAAGTATTTCCATTCAAGCACAGATGTGGCCTGTCCTTCCAGCGTTCTGGGGTTAAAATATGCTCATAGGCACACAAGTTAAGCCCCCAATTCCTGGGCACTGTGAGAAGGACCCTCCGTGGTCTGCAGTTCTACCCTTCTCCTGCTTTCCCTATCTCCCTCCTTTTCCTGTGCCCTAGGGCTCCTGAGCTACACACTGGGCGTTCTGAGGCCTCTGCCCCCATGTAAATAAATGTTAGTTCCTGGGTTTGAAATCCCCATAGGAAAATTCTGTCGGACTTTAACATCTGGATCAGATGTCACATCTCAGAAGTCTTTCCTGATTCCTAGGACTTAACCATTTTATCCTCAGTATTAAATCAAATTCCCTGGGTATATTTTTATAATTCTTCCTGTCATATTATATTAAAGTGATGTGTTTGCACACTGAGTCTCCCACAGCACACCAGTTCTTAAGAGCGGTTTGTGTGTCCTCTGATCTACATGGTCAGCGCTCAATAAATATCTGTGGAAATTAGGTGAAGTGAGCTTTTAATTGACGCTGGTCAGTCACTTCCTTCAGATGCCTCATGGCATGCATTCTTGTCTGCACCCACTATTAAAACTTTATTTCTGATTTCAAGACCCTTAAACACCTGCAGTTTCATTTCATCCGTTCCTCTTTCTAAATCCCAATCACGTCCATATTTAATTTCAAGATGGCAGGCTGGCTTTAGCTTAGTGATTCCTTCAAGTCAAGTTCCCTCATTAATTTTAAGATGGTGACTCCGAATACCAGTATATCCAGGCTTTTACTTTTCTGGATCCAGCTTGCCCACTCCTTTCTTTCTGCTGGACTGTGAGTTGATCACTCAGTTAGACAGACAGACACCTCGTGCTTTCCCTCACACTCGGCCTCTGCCACAAAGACACCTGGAACGAGGTTAGAAATGGCACCTGCATTGCTATCGTAGGGTATCACCCAGAAACACTTTGAGTCCTAAGAAGAAGCCCATTTATACACTGCACCTTGGTGACTAATGCGGGAAGCACCTGGCAGAGATGAGCCTTTCGGCACACAAGGTCTTACTACTCAAAGTTGGTCCCTGGACCAGCATTGCTGGCATTACCTGAGAGCTTGGAAATGCAGGGTTTCAGGCCTCATCCCAGCTCTACTGAACCAGAAAAGGTGTAACTATTAAAGTTTAAAGGAGCACTGGGCTAAGGTCCCAGGCTGCCTCCCCAGGGAAGGTGGGGCTGAGAGGAACGGAGCCTGGGTCTAGGAGTCAGTGATCCTATTTTAGATTCCAACTGTCCGTTTTGTAAGCTGTGCTGCTCTGGACTAATTGATTTCCTCCCCTCTCTTATCCTCATTTGTAAAGTGGGGGGTAAAAGCATGTGACTAGCCTACAGGACAGTTGTGAGGACGCTGGTACTTACGTCCAGTACCTAGCACAGAATGCAACATGTAACAGAAAACAACTGATATCGTCTCTGCCTTCCCTAGCGGTGATTAACTCTGGGCACCCAAACTCAACCCCCTGCTGGAATTTTAGTGGATCTCAGCTAAAGCATACCATTGCCCCTTGGGCAGGTTCAAAACCCAAGGCATTTCCTTAGAGATGTCTTAAAAACAGATATAACTTTACCTGTAAGGCTAACACTTTAGGGTTGATTTAGAATGACAAAAGGCTCTTTCCCTCCCATTTGAGACAGTCCACTAAGACTGTGTGGTGTGATAGGGAGGCCATCAAGTGCAGAGGACAGCCGGAGAAGCCACACCAGCTTGTGCTGTACTGGGTCCTCGCCCACAGGCAGCAATGGTGTGACTCCGCCTGGGTTGAGGGAAGGACCCTGGCTCACAGAGATGGTGAGGAGCCCCAGAGAACCACAGCTGGCTTGGAGCACCACCTCTAGAATTGGGAGTTCAGTTTAGAGCCATGGGAGGTTCCAGGTTGCACAAGATTCCCCGTGAGATCTCAGTTCCACCTTTACCTGGGGAATCGTTTCCAATCTTCTAGGAGTGACCTGGCTCTCTGAAATCTGTTCTGTCCCCAGACATCCTCACTCAGCATTCAGGAGCCACAGGTCAAGGGGAAGCTACAGGCTTGCTTATCCCAGGACACTGGGTCGCTGGGAAGGTCTTAGGAAACTTGGAACTGGCCCCCAAGTTTGGCTATATGTCTAAGGGTCCTGCGGCTAGGAGTGCCAGCAGCCTAATCTGGTCATCGTCCTGGATTTCTTGTTCTCTAACCATCTATTTGGACTCATCATGAAGAAAGAGGCAGGGAAGGGGATTTTCAGGTTAAACGGCCACTCTGTAGATGACATCATTTTGGCAGTTCAGAATTTATGTGACTTCTTATTTTTCTTTAACTTTACTGTCATAAAAGCATTGAAACCTTTGGTATGTTATTCATTCTATTTTTCATTTCTGGTTGAAATTTGTCAAGTACTGCTGATACTCATTCCTGGGTTTGGAGATGGACAATATCCATGCTAAGAACACTGCATTCTCTTATGTGGCTTTATGTCCTCCATTAACAAATAGGATATCTCTAGCCCATACTTATAAACCTTTTACCTACATAACTGTATTTCCTATGTATTTGTTTAGTAAGAAGGATATAAATAATCATATTTTATTTAATAAGCCATTTCTAATAAATTGAAAAATATATGTGCATTCATTTTTTGAGCACCGTGTTCGAAGCTGAAACTACAGATATGAATAAGCAGTGTTTCAAGGTTCCGCTGGTCCAACAACAGCTTTCCGATGGTTTTCAAACATGAGGGGATAGGACGCATGTTTTGAATTTTCCACCCTGTACCAATAAAAGGTACACGATGTCAATGTCTCCCAGGCGATAATCTGCTCATCATGCAAGATGTTACTTGTTTTCAATCCATGGAAAAGGTAAGGGGAAAGCTCATTAGGCTGTAAGCTCCTTGAACTTGATGACAAACTCTTAGACTTAGTCACCAGCGTATCACTGATGCTTCTGCTCCCTGCTGTCCTGCTGAATGGATGAACCTGTGAGATATTGCACCATTTCTTATGCTAATGTAGATATAAGATGAAGTACCACTCCTACTGATGCATTCATTTCCCCAACTATGAAGTAGGGAGAAATTGATCTACAAGGTGCTGGGTTATGAAAGGTCTCTTGTACATGCTCTAGCAATGAGTCACCCATCAAGCCTGAATGACTAGATCCAGAGGCACCGTATCTATCCAGGTGCACAGGTCTGTGGGTACAGACATTATGACACCATTCAGAAGCCACCTACCTACACTGCTCACCTGAGGACACTGGCTAATGAACTTCATGCATCACAACCCTCTGGGATTAGCAGGAACTCACAGAGTTCCAGAGGCATTCTCTTTGCAATGAAGGTCCTTCTTAGGGATGGTAGATGCATCTGCCTGGAGATGGCTGTCCCCCTCTGGCCACCCCTTCTGGGTTTGTCTGTGCCTTCCTCTCCTCTCCTTCCCTCCAGCATTCCATCGAGCATGCAGTCCCTTCTCATCTGGGCTCCTTAGCACCTACTTCTCCCTGCATCTCCCTATCATTGGGTGGAAAAGATTGTTGCCCTCTGGATCTCCACACCCGAAACTGCCATCTTCACGCATCACTGGGACCAGGACTACACCTGTTGAGCACAATGCCATCAGCAGGTTTTGAGGCTCCTTCTGGGGGTGTGGAAGTGAGGGAGGGCAGTGAGGAAATGAATTTCCCCATGAGGGCTGCAAGCTGAGCCTCCAGTCCATCCGGTTCTGTCTTGTAGTCATCATATTTGAAGCAGATGGGAATTTGGCAAGAGGAGAAAGTGAGGCCCTCTCCCCTGCCCCGGGAGAACAGAGGGCCTCCATTAGCATCCTCCTCATGAAACTTGCTCAGGGGCCAACGTCCCTGACGTCTCTTTGAGTCTGGCAGCAGGTCAGTTGCTCAAGCCTGGAATGAAGGTACCTCTTACCTGAAGGTTTAATCTGGGTATCAGGACTGAGGTCTTGCCAGTTCAAAGGTTGGGCCAGAGCGATGCAGCTGCAGAGGCAGAAGAGCGCATGCCATTTGGGCGACAGCATATTGGGAGCTGATCAGTGGGTTCAGCTTAACCTACTTCAGGGCATGTTAGTAAAAAGAAAAGAAAAACATGCAATAAAGAAGATTTAAATAGGCTGACACATCAGTGTTATTAGATACTAGGAACATGATTTTAGCTTGTCTAAGGGAAGAAGACATTTGGAAAACATGGCATATGCATTTCCTGGGCTGGGATAGATTCTAGCATGGCAAAATCCCTGGTGATCTGTTTGTAGAGCACGAATAATGCTTGTAGACTCTTATGTTAGGTTTTTAGCCACCATTTCTCTAACTTTGTAGCAATCTCGTTCAACTATAAAGAAGAGCATCAACATACAATGATTATAATAATCACATATCGTAATCATGATAATATCCACAGGCATGCCTAGCATGCAGTAAAGAGTCAATAAGTTTTGGCTAATATTTCCATCATAACTATAGAATGGTTATATTGCTACAGTCATGGTTGTTTTTGGTGTTGACAACGTTATATTTTTGGTCATCTCTATAATCCTCCTACACTGAAGCCTTCCCAAAGGCAGAGGTCAGGTCTTCCTTATTGTCCCCAATGCCTAACAGAAGGCCTGGCATGCCGCTGGCATTGAATAACTGTGGAATCCATGAGTAGATGTTTGTGGTCCAACAAATAGGTCCAGGCTCATGGTACTTATAAAGGGTATTACGACTGGGTTCAGGTTAACATCTTATTAGCAAAACCTATCCCGTATTGTGCAGCACCTCTTCCCTTTAACAGAACTTTTTGGGGTGATAGAAATGATCCAAGCCATCGCCGTATCACACTTGACCTGTAGCAATAACCTCTGACAGGTCTCCCTGCTTTTAGCCTCGTCGCTATAGTTTATTCCCCACATAGCAGTCAGACTGAACATGTCACTCCTCTGCGCAAACCCCCCACATGACTTTATCACACAGAGCAGAGGCCACAGAACCCAAAGTCACTGAGCAGGTCCCACAGTCTGTACTCACTAGACCCCAGCCCCGCTCGCATTCCCACTGCAACCACATTGGCTTCCCTGCTCTGCAGCAAATACGTCAGGCACTCCCTGCCCACCACAAGGTCGGCATATGTCCCTTCTTCCGGGAAGGCTCTGTGGCCTGATACTCAAGTGCTTCCATGTGTCTTTCTCCATGAGACTTTCCCTATCAATTTACAATTACAATCCAACCCCCTTCTTCACAGCACTAGTTCATGCCCTTCCCCCACCCTCAGGCTTTATTTGTCTTTATAATATTTATCACCAAGTGATATGCATACTCTACACATTGTTGTGAATTGTTTATCTGCCTCTATTAGAAAGTCAGATCTGTGACGGTAGGGAATTCTGACTGGTTCTCCCCCTGCTGTATTCCCAGGACCTAGAAGATCACTGGGCACACGGTAGGCACTGATACATTGCATGGTGAGTGAACCCATTCTGAACCCTAGTAGTTTCTAACACACCTGGTTACTAGTACAAACTGAGCCAAGGTGAAGGATCCGTGTGAGTGTCAGTCCCATTGATACCAATGGGGTACTAATTAGTTGGCATAGTTATTCTGCAGGAAGACAAAAACATAGACTGGTACTGGTGGCACATATGATTAGTGCTCCTGAGTATCTACATTCTCCCTGACACTTCCTGGCTTTTGTGTGACTGGACAAGGACCTGGGGCTGATTTCTAACAGATGGGAGTTTGAATGCAAGTGGTCTAGGACACGTACGATTCTTCTTCATTCTTTCCTTTTCCTGATACAGCAAACTTAGAAGCCACATGTGGTTCTCGAGAGGGAAGAAGCCTGGGTTCCTGTCACTGAACAGAGAAGAGCCCCTGCCGATTCACAGGGTCTTTCATGAGCAGGAAATAAATCTCTGTCGAGTGAAGCCACTGAAATCTCCAAGTTACACTGTTACCGCATTATCGCAGCCCAGCATGGCTTATCCTGACTGAGAACGGGTCTGCCGCCGTTCAGTCAGTAGGTATTTATTAGCAGAGACCGCATATAACCTCTGCTAAGTCAACAGTGGTGGACATACTTGAGAATGTGACACAATCCCTGCTCTGTAAGAGCTGATACCAGGTTTTCTGAGACTAGTCCATTTAAAATGATATGGTGCAAATTCTCAGGCAACAGGAGTCCAGAGAGAAAGCCTTCAGAGGAGACAGGGATGTAGCAAAGTCCGCTCTTATCACACAGGTTATAAAAATCCAGATAGGAGGTTGGGAAAACTGTCACTGGAACTCTAAGCTTCTTTGGCTACTTGTAGAATGACTGTCCTTATTTTAGACATCATATATATGATCAGAGAAAAAATGCATAATATGACTCGAAATTGTAATTTTGGTTGTTATGTTTTATTTTGTTTTAGTATTACTTTTAATTTTATATATGATTATACCTGATTTCAAATCATGGTAATGCTTGTTAATACATCACTTCAAAAATCCAAACATGGCAGAATAATGTAAATAAAAAATTGAACTGTCTCTTCAGTTTAGATTATTTCTGTATGTATTTCTATTCTTAAATACTGCACTTACACACGATATGCACACACACACACATACATACACATATATAAATGTACAGTTTAAAAATGTATTTACAAAATTTCATACAACATATTCCACATACATTTTTAATTTTATATTACACTGTAGATATCTTTTCATATGAGTACATAGTGCTGGAATGTTTCTTTTTATTTTAAAATGGCATGAATTGCTCCAATAAAGTCTGTTCACTCTTTGAATAATAAAACTGTTGACATCCAAAGGCTTCATATGTCCCAAGCATTTTGCACAGTTTCTGGTACATTATCTTATTCAATCGTGACTAAAATGATCCGTGAGAGGGACTTAATTATCCCCATTCTATTGATGAGGACATTGAGTCAAGGACAGTTTAATTAACTTGTCCTAATCAGATAACTAGCAGGTGCTGGAGGCCAGGCTTGAACCCAGAATGTCTCAGTCTCTGCTTTATCCACAACATAGCAACTTCGTGTAGAATCGATTCCTGTTCAGTCAAAAACTATAATATTCCAAGTTAGTAAATAGAACAATACTTCTATGATGCTAAGATGTCCAGGAACTTCTTGGATTGAGAAGATAACTTAACAAATAGTTAGAAATTACCCTCCAAAGAGATGAGACTGTCTCATTGTTTTTGCTCTGATATGTGTTTGGAGCAACAGGCTACAGAGCTGCAGAGTACTGTGTATGAGCCCAGGGAAATAGCGACCGGCTGTCTCAAGCACACAGTAGAAGTTGAACTAAAGTCAGGCTGTGTGCTGGCTGGCTTCCACCACCACCCTTCCATCCTATTGTCACCACTTGGTTTTTCATCATATTTAACATCATCCACAGAAAGTATTTATAGGGTCATGAGCAAATGGCTTTAGAAAACTGCATCCCTGATGCTTCCAGTCTATAACTGAATAAGGGGAATGTCTTTAACCCCATTTGGAAAACTACTGGGGATGAAGACGAGAACAAAGGAAGGCAAAGTGCAACACACAAGGAGATAAACAGTGATTTTTAGGGACATTCCACTGACCCACAGAAGATTAGCTTGCCCACAGCTCCTTGCCAGTAATCACGTCTTTCCTGACAATAACCCCAGGAAGAATTAGAGATAGCCAGTTTCTGGCAGGCTTTCCCAAGTCCTCCAAGCAGGATGGGGGTGCTCTGCCCTCCCCATGTTTTCCCATGGCATTACCAGACAGAGCCATCACCTTTGGTCCTCCGAGTGAAGCAGGGCACAACAAAGGTCAGATGAAACACCAGGCAAGAGCTCCCACCCTGACCTCACCCATGCTGCAAAGTGCTCTTGGGGGACCTTTGAACATACTGATATCTGACAGCCCCCCCCCCCAGACCTACTGACTCAGAACCTCCAGGAGGCATGTCTGGCCATCTGCATTTCAGCTTCCTAGGGGTTCTGACAGGGCCAATCCCAGGATGTAGTGTTTAGAAACTTCTGCAATGGAACAACATATACTAATAGTTGAGAATTTTTCATCACCCTATCATACATGCTATCTTTGTTCATCCTCTCAATCACTTAATGACTGGCTGACCCATTCATTCATACAATTGTTTGTTCTCCTGTACTTGATTTTAAGAGGGCATATGTGTCAGTCACTATGTTTGGACTAGAAATATATATATTTTTTGCATGCTTAGAGTATTTTATTTAATTAAAAAATTTTCAATTACAGTTGACATACAATATTGTATTAGTTTCAGGTATATAACACAATGGTTACACATTTATATAAACGAAGTGATCACCCTGATAAGTCTAGTACAGCCTGACACCGTACACAGTTATTACCATGTTATTGGCTGTATTCCCTTTGCTGTACTTTACATCCTCGTGACTGTTCTGTAACTACCACTCTGCACTTTTCTATCCCTCTACCATCCACTGATCTGGCAAACATCCATTTGTTCTCTGTATCTATGAGTTTCTTTCTGTTCTGTTTGTTCACTTATTTTGTTTTTGGAATTTCTAATATAAATAAAGTCATGGTATTTGCCTTTCCTTGTTTGATTTATTCAAAATAGAGGTGATTGTTGTCTTCAGAATCCCTCAGAAAAGAGACTTTTGAATAATCATAATGAAGACAATAACAGATCATTTATAAGCCTTAGTAAAAATAAAGGTCCAGTGGGCATAAAAGAATGGAAGCAAACCTTAGCACCTCCATTTTTCAGTTTGGGGGCTGAAGATCAATGAAGCACAAGAAGGCCGAGCAACCTGCCTGGGGTCACACAGTGGGCCTCTGGTGTGGGCAGGACCATGGTGGGTCTTCCTCTTTCCACCCCAGTTTACTGAGAGAGAGAGAAGCACCCAGACCGTGTTCTTCTGTGATAAGGTGCAAAGGAATTGCAAAAATTGTTAACATTAGTATTTTAAAAGAAAGAGTCAGGCAGGCCCTCTTACCCCTCCTCTCTGAAAAGAAAAAAAAAAAAAAACTAGAGAAAGAGATTTAAGGGGCAAAAGTTAGTTAGTAACTAATCATAGTTCTCTGGAAGGACTGAGGCCACTACTTGCTAGACAACAAAGAAGATAAAAATCTGAAAACTTCTTCTTCCCCTTCCTTAAGATCTTTTAGGAGACAATGTTTACATATCTTAACTAAAGATTCCTACATTGATTCTAACTCTTCCTCTCCTCCTGGAATCCTGAGAGTGACGTATACCTCTAGACAAAGGGATCATGAGCCCACTCCCCTTGCTTGGAAAACCTGCATTCTGTAATATTTTATATGCTTTCTAATAATCATCCCTTTTGAAATCTTTTATATGTATAAAAACTTGTAAACTAAACAAGCGGGGACTAGCTCACTAGGTTTCCTAGTAAGCTAGCCCCAACACTTTTAGCAAAGATAATTTCATTTAGCTTCTATCCTTATCCTAAGCTAACCATTTTGTTGTGGTGACAGGGATGGGGAGGTAGACACTAGAAGATTTGGGAATGTCTTTGCTGGGTATGAAAAACAATTATCACTACTGTGTTATCTTGTGGTCTTGATGTGTAAGAATGCTTTTTTTAAAATAGATCCTATAGATAGATGTTGTAAGCTTGTTAGTAATTGGCTGTTGTACCATGCTCCCTTCTTACTCACCCAACCGGTATGTGATTTGGTCTATAAAATCAGCCACAGGATGAGAGGAACTTTCTACATGATTTGGGATTGTGCCTCGTGTAGCTAGTCAGCTAATTAAAAAACACCTCAAAAATTCATTTAGACTTGGTGTCTCTCTGTAGCCCACAGATTCAAGTACACTACTTGACAACACCTCCCCTCTCTCCACCTTCCCAGTGCCTCAAAATGCTCTACCTCTCCCCACTGCCTCCGGGGTGCTTGGTGGATGGAAAGGAATGCCAGGACTGTACCCAGTAGATGGCAAGACGGCTGTGTCCAAAGCACTAAGCAACCATCACAAAAGCGTTCCTGAAGTCAGGGAGGGAGGTCCTCTTTTGGCTGGCTCCTCAGGAGCATGTAAAGGAGGGGACACCTCTCTCTTCAATGAGCAGAAGCTCACCTGTCCAGGCAGTCATGGGGCCTGTCGCAGGACAGATAGCTGCCTTCTCTCTGCCAGCAGCCTGCTGTCCATGCCTCCACTCAGCTACTTCTAGCCTCTCCTGCAATGAATGCTCTGCTGCTGGCATTGCTTCACCCAGTAGCCTGTGAGCTCCTGCAGGGCAGGGATTGGTCTCACTGCCTTTTCATTACTACTACTTAAGAAAGGGCTCAGCTTATAACAAGCACAGTTAATGCTTCTTGAAGAAGGATAAAGGATCCTGTCTTCTTTTTGGTGGGGGCTATCAGGTTGCTCAGAAACCCATTTCCAGATGATTTCACTGAAGTTGTGACTTCTCAATTTGCCACTGGGGTGGGTGGTGGCCCAGTGCCTGCGCTTTAGTGCCTAACGCCCAAGGCTTGGGTGTGAATGCCAGCCTTGCCACCAGCCATGTGACCTTCTGCAACTATGGAAATGTTCTGTGCCTTAGTTCCTGACCTGTACAGTGAGGCTGAGGGTGACAGTGATATCACCCAGGGCTGAATGATAAATATATGCAAAAGTGTTTTGTACCTAGTTAAATATAAACATTAGCATATACTCGGTTTGCATTCCTAGCCTCATGCATTCCTTATTGGTAAGTAGTTGCTCAATACATGTTAACAAATAAAAGTTAAGGTGTCAATCAAGATGGTGAGATAAGAACAGAAACACTTTTTCTTTGCTCACTGAAGCCACTTGTTGGTTGCCTGCTTTGCCCTTGGTAGCTCTCCTAAACAGATCTGATGGGTTTCATTTCGGGCCACCTCTCCCTTAAGCATTATTTAAGCGCTACAATTAGCACTTTGCCTGCATTCCCTGGGGGACTTTGTATTCGCTACCCTCCCCTCTTCAGGCTGTTAGTGTCCTGGTAATGCTGGGGGCATGCCTTCTGGTTTACCCCCAGCGCCTGCAGCTCCACACTCACCCAAGGTCCTTACCCTCTGCTGCCAGAGGTGCCCCTGTGCTCACAAGCCTTTCCTCAGCAACTACCAGGCAAGAGCTTGTGAGAAGAGGGAAGATAGTGAGACAGGCCCCAGCATGCGCCCCGACTGAGATTCAACCGACAATACTCCATTCTTTTAACCAACGTCTCCTGGAGGTATCAAGGCCCAGAAAACTTACTCTAAAGAAAAGAAACACATGCTATTGGGGAGAAATGTTGTGGAGAAAAGAGGGCTTTGAATGTCCTCCAACTCAGATTCCAGGAGGAGGAATGCCCTCTGGGGCCCCAGCACTGTGTGGTGACAAGCTTCAGGTACAGTGCGGGTGTGCTCTGTCATAAATGAAGAGTGTAAATGACTCAGAGTGGGTTTGTGGAGTAGCTGCTGTGTCTGAGGGAGGGGCAGGTAACAGACAACACCTAAGGTGGGCTGGAGAGGGAAGGGGGAATCTCAGAGTAAAGAGTTCTGCTCTTAGAATGCTACCTGTCTTCAGAATTGCAAACTAAAACGGGGCAGCAGTTCTTTTCTGAAAAGCATTTCTCTCTAACTTTGGGGAACCACTAGCCTAGTGCCAAGGGAAGTTCTGAACAAGAAGTCCTTTTGAAACTAAATTTCTGATGCTATGGCAAAGGCTAGAGAAGTTATCAGACTTGGATGTCAGCCTTTCGAGTACATTTGGAGCATTTTTTCTATCACTTTGACATTTTCTAAAAACCCAAGTGAGAACTCCTTGGACTAAGAAGAGGACTTGATGAAGCATGCTTCTGGAAGAATCAATAAAATCTCCTGATTTACATATCGCAGGCATCTGAGGAGAGACCCAGGGACTTCTTCCCAGTGTCTCGACTTGTTGATTTTGGTTTGGCTTTGCCTTAATACAATCAGAAACTCTTAAAGATAAGCAAAGAAGTATTTTGACAGCAACTTGAGACCTCTTGAATACAAAACTTGATTGCTGGTTTAGTTCAGTTGTTGAAGGTCTCAGAGGGGACATGACCTCCTTCGTGTCAACCCTCAGGTTGGGCCTTATCCCCTGGTCACCTCCCCTCACATTTCTGCCCAAAGGAATGTGCATTCTGCTCGCCTTCCTCGCAGCAGAAGCTGCCAACAGACACGGCCTTGAAAGAGCACCATGTTGTTGAGACCATCTGGACTGTCTACGGGACGGAACCCAGTGAAGGCCTCTATGGAAACTAAGATTCTCGTAGGCGGGTGCTGAAACCTAATCATTTTGTGGTTGTCCAAGAGAAACCTTGTATGTCAGCTCCCTGCTTATTACACTGCCAGCTGCCACCCTGGAGTGGGCAGCCTAACAACTGTTAACCTACATACTTTTGCTCAACTTCATGTAAGATTGTATTTCAACTGTAGCTGAAAAATAAAATAATCAGTCAATCAATCAATACAAACAAATAATCAGGTGATCAGGGATAAATAACTTTTTTATTGACTACCTACTATGTGCCAGCTCTGTGTAGCTAGGTGCTTTATGTAATGTCTAGACATCACAGTAGGAATAGAGTGGAGCACGTGTTATTACCTTCATTTACAGTTAGAAACACTGAAGTTTTGAAAGATTGGCTGACTCCTGTCAACAGACAGGTTTTAAAGGTTTGATCCACAAACCCAGCCCTCTGGGGTAAGTGAAAAAAACTAGAAGTTAGTATGCTCTTGTTTTTATTTAAATATATACATTTATATGCAAATAGAATTTAAAAAATATAGATAAATGTAAAACCAGAATACTCTCGTTATTATTTGAGTGGTAGAATTATAAGTTACTTTATTTTATCTTTTACTGTAGTAAATTCAAACTCTGCTATTTTTTTATTTCAGAAATTAAATTTAATGGGGTGACAATGGCCCATAAAAATACACAGGTTTCAGATCAATATTTTATTATTTTATTTTTTAACTGCTACTTTTTAAATTTGTCAACAATGAACATGAGTTACTTGGGTAGGTAAAGAGGAAAAGAAACAAAACCCTAGCTCTTTTCTTGGACAACTAAGTGTAAACAAATGGCTCTGTGTCAGAAAAAGCGAGACCCTGAGATACGTACGGTAGGTCCCTTCAGGGCCAATGCTGGACCTGAGGATTGGCATCGGAGAGAGGGTGTCAGGCATCCCGCACTCACCCTGCCTCTCATTCTGCAATTAACCCCGTGGGCTCTTCTGCCCTGGCACCCTTGCTAGTTCCAGAGCCAGAAGCATCGGCCCCTTCCCACAATGACCACAGCACTGTTTGCTCCTTTTAGGGCGCTTACCTTTTGCACAATACAGTCTTCTACAACAGCCTATACACCAGACCATCTGATGACCTATCCATCAACTCCAACCTTTTACAAAGCACCATCCATGTGCCAAATAGTGGGTGCTGAGTTTATTACTGGTTCTACAATAAGCACGCTCAACCCCACGGAGGGCAACAGGGAAGCCTGGGCTCCTAAGCTATGGAACAGTTCAGTCTCAGTGAATTTACTTAGAAATATTTCAGCCACTAAACCTGGAAATGAACTAGGCTAATCAATATATACAAGGGTTTTATGTTGGCCTAGTGTGGATTTGATCTTGGATTATGCGTAGAGCGTGGGCATACTGCAGTATTTGTAGCACCTGTACCTTCTAAAGGTCTTAATTCTGGTTGCGCGAACTACCGAGGGGGCATGGACAGAGGCACTGGTTTTACTTAATGGCATCTGGAGTTGGAGTTGATTTGACAGATGTGACTTCAATGCGGGTACAAAGAATGATCAATTCCAGGGTGTGTGGCTCTGGAAGGCATGGAAAAATCTTTCTAGAAGGTCATACTTCAGGTGATCCTCAATGGAGGAGGAGCATTTGCTGACTGAGTTGCCATGATGGGAAGAAGAAGGAAGACATGCCACCTAAGGGAGAGGGGTCTGGAGCCTCAGGGTGTTTGCTGAACCAGGGGTGCGCTTAGTCCGCATTTCCACTAGACTAGTGCTCTGGTGACTTCATGGCGGCCCTCTGCTCCACTCCTTAGTTCACCTCTCCCCATGACGTTCACGTCCTCTCGCCTTAAATCACCCACTCTCCTTCACACTGTTCTTCTCTTTCTGGGGATCTGAAATCAGCATCCTCAGAAGAGAATGGAGAACACCAGGATTACATTCCCCAGAAGCTCCTCCCTTTGCCTTCTATTCAGTGTTGGATCACAAGTCACTCTGTGTCTTTATAAGCAGAGCCTCGCCCATACTTTAGCCTCACCCTTCCTCAGTCAAGGGTATCCCGTCTCAGTCAAGGGCAACAACAGCTTCCCCGGGTGCCTCTTCAGCACCCATAAACCCTGCTCACTCCACATTATCATTCTGCAATTAATACATGGGTTGCCTTTTAACATTTAAAAACCTTTCTTGTTTATTATTTTTTCCCCAAATAGATTGAAGCTGCTCCTGAAAAAGACCCAATATCTTAGATTTCTCACCATTCTATGCTGTACCTGGCCGGCCCTTGACAGTACTGAGGAACAATTTTGTTTTTTCAATTTCTGTTGCATGAGATTTTAGAACTGTTTCTATATATTTCTGCATCGCTGATTCCAAATATGAAATCAGTTTTTTTGGTGCATGCTCTAGTTTTTATGCAATTTTAATTTCTTTTTATTATACTTAATGGCATGCATTGGTTTTGAAATTGGAGTTAAAGGGCAACAACTCTTGGATTGAACATAACCACAAGGCAACTAATGTTTTACAAACATCACTTTTACATAATTGTAGTTGTTTTTAAATGTAAAAAGTTATTATCTGATAAAAAACACCCTCATATTTTGTTTTAAGATTGAATCATGGCTTCTTCGAGTAGGCGTAAACGTAAGAATAGTCCTGACACCTTCTGTTATATATGTGGCTGTTACACACTTCAACGTCAAAAACACAATATTTCATCATTTCTAACACGTGCATATATTGTCTGTTTTCAAGCTCCCCTTGGCGATCAAGACAAGAATTGGGCTCCTTATATAGTGTGTCATAATTGTGAGGAAATGCTTCATGACTGGACAAATGGAAAATGTAAAGGAATGCTGTTGGGCAGATAAAATATATTATGCTCACTTTGTTAAAGATGGCGCTGCCTACATGGAAGTTCGTTGATATTTATGTGTGTTCTGGAACAGGCTGTGGGCAGGCTGGGTCATTATAGCCTAAGGCTTAGTTTAAGAGTAAGCTCTTCTCCACACCCTTGACTGATTGAATGATGTAGGGTGGTGATGTAGGGAAGAATCCCATTATGCCTCAGATGGGTGACTTTGTATCAGAGACTTCCTTGTTTGTATAATTGGATTAAAGGTTTTGAGTCTGCTATAAAGTGGGAGAGAACAGTAGCTTGATCTCTCTCTCTTGGTTCTTGGTTCCTGAGGTATTAGAGAGTAGAGCAGATTAAGGCCATGTGGAGGAGAAGTAGCCAAGATGGCAGAGTGCTGAGGAAGAAGCCAGTTTGTTAAGAGTTTGTGCAGGAGGAGATGGGAAACAGAGGTGAATAAATCTGGTGAGCTAGAAACCTTTGATTCTAGGAAACTCGGATAAGTCAGTAGCTTTGTGATCACTAAATGTGTGGGTTTTGGAGCCCAGTGTGTGTTTTTGCTTGCCCGCTGGGTGCAAGCTAGAATTAAAGCTGATGGCTCACCAGTTCTTGGCTCCTGTGTTTCATTAACGACTGTTCAAATCTAATGAGAAACTGCGTGGGTCAGGCTGCTGTGATAGCGGCCTCGACTATTGGCTTTACAAATGCCTTTTGGTATTCCCATGGTTTGGTGTAAACCTAAGGACTACAGCAGTGACTGTTATTTCTGCCTGATCCATACAAAGGGCATCGGCAAGAAAAAATGGTATGTGATCGCATATCCTAATATTCCTTCAGCAATATGACCTATCCCACACTCTGAGACACTCCCGGTTCCAGTTTTCAAGGGTTTTATTTCTTCTAAGGACGAAGAAAGTGAACATGCTGATCAAGTGTATTTTGATAAGAAGCATGAGGAAATGGTTGTAGAATCTGAAGGGTCTTCTTTGATGCCAAGCAGTCATTAACCCCTCAGCAGTTTAGCCAACCCGAATTGAATGACTTAGTAAGAGATTTGGGCCTATCAAAGAAAGCAGCTGAGTTATTAGCCTCCAGGCTTCAAGAAAAGAATGTGCTTTACCGGTCAGCTAAAGTATCTCACTTCAGGAAGTGTGAACAAATTTTTGTGGACTTTTTCCCAAAGACAAACATGTTGTTTACAGGCATGATATCAGTAGTTTTCTCAGCCAGCTAGGTGTTACCACTTACAGTCCAACAGAATGGCAGCTATTTCTTGACAGCCCTAAATAGAGTCTGAAATTGTGTTCTCCTACACAATGGTAATGTTTATGCAGCAGTTCCAATTGGTTATTCAACTCATCTGCGAGAAGATTATAATGATATAAAAATTGTCCTTGACTTTCTGAAGTATGAGGAGCATAACTGGATCATTTGTGTGGATCTTAAAATGGTAAATTTTCTCCTAGGACACCAGAGTGGTTTTACGAAGTATCCTTGCTTTCTGTATTTGTGGGACAGCCGAGCTCGGGAGAAACACTGGACACAGAAAGAGTGGCCAAAATGTGAAGCTCTGGAAGTACGGGTGCAAAATATTGTGAATGAACCTGTAGTTAATCGAGACAGGATTATTTTCCCCCACTTCCCATCAAAGTTGGCTTAATGAAGCAGTTTGTTCAGGCTTTAAATAGAGAAAGTGAATGCTTTCAACATGTAATTTCTGCTTTTCCTGCCTTGTCTTTCAAGAAGATAAAAGCAGGTGTATTTGATGGACCTCAGATTTGAACCCTCATACATAATGAAGAAGATGAATAAGGAGGAGAAAGCAGCATGGCCGTCTTTTGTGGCAGTTGCAAAGATCTTCCCTGTCAACAAAAAAGCAGAAAACTATGAACTTTTGGTTCAAAGGATGCTGTTGGCTTTCCACAACATTGGATGTAATATGAGAGTTAAGATTCACTTTCTGAACAGTCAGTCACCTTAGTAAGTTTCTTGAAAATCTTGGAGCTGTTAGTGATGAGCGGGGAGGAAGCTTTCATCAAAATCTGAAGACGATGGAAGAGTGTTATCAGGGGCGAAGTGACAGAAATATGATGGCAGACTACTACTAGAGCATCAAACGAGATTGTCCTCAACAAGTACACAAACGCAAGAGCTACAAACGCAAATTTTTGCCTGAATAGAATTTAAATAAGTTTTGCAATTTTATGATTAAAATAAGTGTTTTAATATGTTCTATTTTGAAATTGTAGACAAATTCTGATGCAATCATATCTTTTAGTGTATTAGTGTATTTACTGAATTATATAAATTATTATATTTTCACAAAGATGGTGCCCAAGAAGACATTCTACATCATTATGTAAAACTAATTTTTGAAAATTTTACAATAAGATGTTTTTGTTTTTTGTTTTTGTTTTTACATGGACAGAGAGAGTGTCAGAGAGAGGGATAGATAGTGACAGATAGACAGGAATGGAGAGATGAGAAGCATCAATCACCAGTTTTTCGTTGTGACACCTTAGTTGTTCACTCATTGCTTTCTCATATGTGCCTTGACTGTGGTCCTTCAGCAGACCAACCAACCCCCTGCTCGAGCCAGCAACCTTGGGTGTAAGCTGGCGAGCTTTTGCTCAAGCCAGATGGGCCCGTGCTAAATTTGGCGACCTCGGGATCTCAAACCTGGGTTCTCCACATCCCAGTCCAACACTTTATCCACTGCACCACTGCCTGGTCAGGTAAGAACCTAAAATCTTGAATTGCAAAAAAACTGTAGCCTACAGGGGAAAACTAATGTCAGATTTAAGTTCAGCACACTGAATTCAGGTAAGAACAAGTGTTTTTGTGGATGCAACAAAAATTTTGTTCCACAGTGAATCTATTCCTCTTGTTTTGGATTCATTTCTCCAGCTCTATTTCTTACATACGCTGCTTTCTTGTCTTGTGTGATTTCATTATAAGTAACTACCAATCCTCTGTGCAAATATTATACACTTTTGGGAACTATGACCTAACATTTCCCATGTTACGAAAATGAACACAGTCCTTCTCGCTTTTCTGAACTAATGACTACTATGTACGGCCACAGGTCTCCGTCTTCACTGGACATTGGAGTCTTTCATCCTCGGATGGCCAGTGAGATCTCTGAGAGAATGAACACAAAGGATATCACATCTGAATACAGGGGATAATTCATAAGAAGTCTTTCAACTCTCAATGTTCCTTTTCCATAGAAAAGTGCCTTTTATTCAACTGAGGGATATTAATCAGCTAGAAAGGTATGTATATTTGAGAACTAAGACCCTGAAAAGCCTATCATTTATCTTGGACACTTAAACCTGGAGAATCCAAGATGACCACACGAAAACCCTTGATACAGCAGTCTTCATTAACATAATGGATGAAAACACATTATCGCCAGGACCGGCCAATACAAAAACTTTCTAACTGGCCACACAGAGCAGTAATTGTTAACCAAAATCTAGAACACAGGATTTACCTATTCTTTCTCTCTCTCTCTAAAATTTTTAATTCCAGTTTACATTCAATATTATTTTGTATTATTTTTAGGAATACAGCAAGTTGGTAGTGTTTATGTTTAATATTTAGTAAAATATTACACAGAAGTTTAAGAGAATTATCTGCAATCCTAGATATATGAAAGAAAAGGGAAGAGGAGGAGACAAGAAGACCCAGAATAAAGAAATAAAAAATATTTACAAAGTTTATCTTCTTTAGAGAGTTTTGCATAGCTAAAAACTAAAGAAATTTTTTATCCTCCTTTCTAGTTTTCTCTTTTCAAAAACTTTAAATCAGTGAGAATATCTACTCTTTAAAAATTGACAATTTTTAGCCTGACCCGGCGGTGGCGCAGTGGATAGAGCTTCGGACTGGGATGCGGAAGACCCAGGTTCGAGACCCCAAGGTTGCCAGCTTGAGTGTGGGCCCATCTGTTTGAGCAAAGCTCACCAGCTTGGACCCAAGGTCGCTGGCTCCAGCAAGGGGTTACTCGGTCTGCTGAAGGCCTGCAGTCAAGGCACATGTGAGAAAGCTATCAATAAACAATTAAGGTGTTGTAATGGCAACGAAAAACTAATGATTGATGCTTCTCACCTGTCTCCGTTCCTGTCTGTCTGTCCCTATCTATCCCTCTCTCTGACTCTCTTCTGTCCCTGTAAAAAAAATAAAAATGACAATTTTTAAATACAAAAGCCTGAAAATCATTTTCTTCATCTTTGGCTCCTTGACCACTAGATAAAATATCATCCTGGCAGATGAAGATCTTTAAATTAGAGCTCAGAGAACACATTCTATTTCATTTCATTTAGAAGCAGGTATCTTTCTGCCTTCCTTCTGTGGACTTTGTATCTACCAATAAACCACTGTTTCCTATTTGTGCTCTTTAAATCTCAGCTGGATCTCCATGCATACTACCACGACCTCTGCTCATCCTGTTGTCCCCTTTTCTCTGTCACTGGCAAGTCCTCATCAGGCCTCATTTCCCTTTTGAAATAAATGATAAACCAAGACAGTTGGTAAAATGTGCATTCTCAAGTCCAGAATATCTGTCAGGAGCTAATACATATATCCAAGTAAAACCAAACCATGCCTGGCCAGACATTAGGGTAGATGCCTCCATGCTTCTCTTCTTGGTGAAGAGAAGGAAAACGCTCCTTCACAAGGATCAGAGCTCTCTGTCAAAATTTTCCTGACTAACTTTTTTGAAATGGGAGTATATGGCAGGCAGAATAATTACAGTACTCCTCACCCCGACCCCCTCAAAGGTCCACATCGTACACCCCAGTACCTGTGAATATGTTAGGTTACATGGCAAGGGGAAACTAAGCTTGCTGATTAGCCGAATTTAGGGGAGATTATCCTGGAATATCCTTGATCAGGCAGAAGTAGGTTTTCCCAAACCCCAATACTGATACAGCTTGGTTGATGCAAACTCTACATATTGTTGCATTGTGCTGTCTTTGTGACTCAAGGTTCAATCAAAAGCCTGCAAACTGCAAATTTGCTTTCAGCTGACTTAATGCAAAAAGGTTCCTTTCTAATTAACACCATACATTTGTGTCTCATTTATTTTACCTTCAGTTTTAGACCAGGGTACATTATTAGTCTTTCACTTGTGGGTATGAAGCAAGGTCCATTTTAGTGTAGTTGAAGAGAATGTGTATTTGGGTCTGCTATTTCTGTTTACTATATTTTGCTTCTTACTTCCATCTAAATGCTATTGTTTTTAAAACCTTAAGGGTGGCTTTGTTCCAGCATGTCAATTACAAAGAACTAAGGTTTCACTTATTGGTGTCTAGCCATTTCCTCTCCCACTAAGTAAGAGTTTTTCCCCCTGAAATAAGTTTTAGAAAATCTTAGAAGAGGGATTGGTTCATGTCTTAATACTGGTAAACAGCAACTTTGGACCTGCATTTACTTGATTGTATTAAAATTATATTGTTATTGAGCTAGAAAAAAATTAAGTGTGAAAAATGACACTAGTCTCATGCTGAGTACAAATAACAGTTGAAAGCATGTGAAGACGTGATCATTTGTGATGTTATTTGGAAAGAAGTTATGTATAAATATCTTTTGAAGTATTGAAAGGAAAATAGTACTTCATATTCTTATATCACTTTTCATAAGTGTTGATTATATTCTTGTTTTTTTTCTATGTCTGTTTTGTAGCCTTAAGAAGCGTTTCAAATATATCTGAATGTATAAGAATAAATGCCCTACATGTTGTGATGCTGAATTATATATAAAACTGTGTGCATATATTAAATGCTGTCTGTTGAAAAAAAATCACAAAGGTCCTTAAAAGTGGAAGAGTCAGTAGAAGAGGAAGTCAGTGATGAGATTTGAGAAATACTCAATCCACAAATCCTGGTTTTGAAGATAGAAGATTGAGACTGTAAACCAAAGAAGATAATATGGGTGACCTCTAGAAGCTGGAAAAGGTAAGAAGATTCTCCCTTAGAGCAGAGGTCCTCAAACTATGGCCCGTCGGCCAAATTGCTGCCCCCTGAGGCCATTTATCCGGCTCCTCTTTCATTGGTGGTCAGTGTATGGAGTACTGTATGTGGAGGCCCTCCAACGGTCAAAGGGACAGTGAACTGGCCCCCTGTGTAAAAAGTTTGGGGACCCTTGTCTTAGAGCTTCCAGAAAGGAATGCAGCCCTGAGTCACCTGGATTTTAGCCCAGTGAGGCCATTTCAGACATGTGACCCACAGAACCCTAAGATTATAAATCTGTGTTGCTCTAAACCAATAAACTTGTGTTAAATTCTTATAGCAGCAACAGAAAACTAACAGAGAGCCTAGAAAGTGACAGAATGAGACCAGAGACCAAATAAGAAACCAATTTACTTTCATGTAAACTCAAAGAACGTGATTTTTAAAATCTTACAATTGATTGATTACCAAACTGAATGACTAAGAAGATAAAATCTCTCTTTGGATATTTTAAAATGGGATGATGAAAGGAGATTGTCAATTTTTCAGCCCTGATTTTTAAATAATTTATCTTAATTACTCTTTTTTTTCAATTGTAGCATCTTTTGTTATTATATATGTTCCACATTTGCTATTTAAAAACTAAAAAATTACAGAAAATTGTAACTTTGAGAGTCCAAGTCTTTATAACTTTATACTCATTCTCTCCCCTAATCAGCAGCAGTTTCGTATTGTGAAACTCCTGCTCATAATTAGATTTAATGACCTCAGATATTTTTCTATAACAATATTTTTTCAAAGCAACTATCTTATCATTGCTTGATAAGGAAACAGTATTTCATTCTGAAACAGATTACAGGGAGGCAGATGCAGGTCAATACAAGGAAGAGCTTTGTGATGGATTAATCAGGATATTCATGATGGATACCTCACAATGGAGACAGAGTTCTCTGGCATGAGGATTCAAACGTTGTTAACTGATCCCCTGCCAGGGGTTCTGAAAAAGGGATGGGTGCATGTGTTGGGCTGTATTCTGAGATTCCATCGTTATTGAAGAAATAGGATTCCTTTTAAAAGCATCAACAAAAATGTCCTCATTTCATACTTCTTAACACTGAAACTAAGGAAGAAAACAAATACCTACTCTGTTATAAAATTATTATTTTCTCTCTACCATATGAGCTAATGGAATAAAAATTTAGTCTGGACATCATCTCAGATGTAAAGCATTTAAGTGACTTCTGCAAAAATATGTTTATGCCTCTGATCTTGGGAAGCAGACACAACTCTTGTGAAATCCTTTCACAACCTAAGAAAAGTGATGAAGATCAAGAAAACAAAATAAGAAGCAGTTCCCTATCGTGGAAGTAGCTTAACAAAACAGCCATTTACAAGTACAAGCACTTAACTATTGAAATTAAAATAAAATTGATGCATTCTACTCATCTGCATCCAGTCTGCAAATGTCGCCATGTCTGGTGCCCTGCCCAGCTTTAAGGCCATAGACTTTAAGAGATTTCTAAGATCACTGAGCAGTTAGATGCCATACTTGAAGGCACACTGGGACCTTCCACACCCGTTCAATGACATCTTATGGAACTGTGGGGGCTTTCGGGGCTTTAATAAATGAAAGAGTAGTCAAGGAAACAATAACCCAACAATAACTAGATTGGTTGAGGGAACAAGGCAACAAGTCACATGAGGAGAGATTAAAGAAACCAGGGATGAATACTGGGGGCTGAAGGGGGGATCCAGATAGTGCATGACAATTACAGATTCATAAAAAGGGACCTGTTCTACTGGGATCCAGATTGCAGAATGTGGTCAGAAGAAGCTCTACAACAAGTACCATCTTCTCTTTGTTAGGAGATGGGGGGCTCGCAGAGAGGATCAGAGAAGGGATTCCTGCACTGCATGAGAGTGAAAGTGGAACAGACGCGCGAGCTAACCGTAAACCTGAGGTTAAGGTCAGAATTCTGTAAGAACCAGCCAGGCAACATATATGAGTTAAACACAATCTGTGTAACAGAAAAACCAGTGGTGGGAACTGTGACAAATGGGACCATCTAACGGGAGCCACACCACTCTTCAGTTGACTGCTATCATGTAGAAATGAGAGCTGCATGTTCTCAAATCTTCTAGTTCTTTTTTTTTTTTGCAGAAAAGCTAGGAAACTATATGTGTATGTAAAATCTACTGATCTATAAAGGGTAGCAGCTAATTCAACATTTCAAAACAAATGACTCAAACAGAATAGGTCAGCGGCCTCCAGGAAAAAGTTGAACCTCTTCCTACAAAATGCCCCAACCACCCTCGACCCTAAGAGCCATGGATGGTCAAGAAGGCAGAAAACAAACTGTACAGATCCCGGAATTACTGTCACAGTTTTTCTACAGTTTGAATCAGCAGACTGGCCACTCGACATGGAAATTCAGAGGCAATGACTGATAAATAATGAACGGGTCTGGCAAGTGATGACCCAAGAGACCGGTCAGTAAGTCTCTCAGAGCCGACCTTCCCCGCACACTGTGGGAGGAAAGGCCACCACTGTCAACAGAACATTTGGTGAGTTCTGTTGTCAGAATGAGGCAGGAACAGAGAAGTAGGGTTGCTTCACTGTGGCAGTTAGTGGCCCTGTTGCTGACGTCATCCCTCCCCTGGTTGTTAAACAACACTGAAACTCTTCCCTGGGCCTCTACAATCTAGTCAGTGATCAACTAGGAAACATTCCAGAGCTTCTTTTGAGAGCGAATGCTTCCGTGAGGGAGGGAAACAGTCCAACTCAACCCTGGTTCACAGCCCTCTTCAGAAAGCCTGTTGTTCCACAAACAGATTTTTAATATCGGAAGATCTCCCAGCAGAGATCTGTGCACAACCCTATCTGGAACAAAGGTGAAGCTGCTAATGCTTTTCTGTATTTTTTCCAATTGACAGCTTCAAATACTCTATTTGCAATTTCACCTGATCACTTTGAACCTCAAACATTAGCTGGCTAGCTGTTTGGCATTAATATCATGGCATTTTATCATGCTGTGTTCTACAGGTAGCTCTTAGTTAAGGGTTCTGAACACTCTGAACAGAGCAGAATGTTTTTTTAATGTATAATAAATTATATTTATTAAACAAATAAGATAAAAATACATTAAAATTACTTATTAAAATTGTGAGGTTGATTCACAGGAAATTCAATGTAACGCAATATTAGCAAATCATGTCACTAGCTTATTTGTTTTTATAAGATGGAGCCATGGCACCCCATTAGGGAGATGGGATAAATGAGAGAGAAACATCAACTACCCAGTCTACCTCCAAAAATAGCTTCTGTCTACCTACTGATTCCTCCCTGCACTAGACAGCTTTCAATAAACCAGAGCTGGTCTCCTCACCTCTCCTCTTCCGCCCCTTCATCCATTCTTCACACAGCACCCAGTGCTGCTTCTGAAAACACGAAACTACCTTACTCCGCCTCTGCTTTGGGCTTCTCACTGCACTTGAGGCCCAGAGGGCTTATCTCAGTCTAAAAGGCTGTGCATGACCTGGTCCTAGGCCCTCAACCTCACCTGGTTCTCCACCCCCACATCCCACCCACCTACTGCCAGCCACACTGCCTTCCAACTGTGCCTGGAACGCTCTGAGTTTGTTCCCAGTATTGTACAATTGTGGGTCTGTCCACCGGAACTGTCTTCTCATCTTCTGGGGGCTCATTTGAAGGCCATCTCTCAGAAACCCCATCTCTTCAAAACCCAACCCAAAAAGCCAGGCTCTCTCCCAACTCTCTCTCTCTCTCTCTCTCCCTCTCTCTCTCTCTCTCTCTCTCTCTCTCACACACACACACACACACACACAGCACAATACTCTACCACAGTACTCTAGTGTTTTTCATCTCTGACTTTCCCTTGTTCATCCCTTGATTCTAGAATGTGAACTCCATGAGAACAGAGCCCTAACTGTCTTAATCACTCTGCTTTACACTCAGTGTCTGGCCCATAGTAGGTGCTCAATAAATATTTCTTAAAATCAGTGAAGGACTGAACAAAGCTTGTACCAGGAATCAACCAGCCCACTCAATTCAATCAGTATCTATTCTTATACAAGATTTTTCTTTTTAGATTTTTCTTTCTCCTCAACAGCTAAGTTTGTTTCTTACAAGAAACAATAAGCTTATATATATTAGACTGCTTCTATTAGTGCGTTCTGTCTGTAAAATGGAGCTAAGTGGCAGTGAGGGTACCTAACAGGTGCTGGCTTCACAGAAGGGCAGCCAGAACCCACTTCTCTCCCCTTCTAACCACAGAGCTGCCACAGAATTCCAGAACAAGATGGCTTGAGCTCAATGTTTCCCCTTCAATTTCTCATCACTCAGTCCCTTCTCTTCAATTCTTCACTTTTAGGGAAACTTCTTAATGTCTCAAGAGGTCAGTGGGGCCAATTATCATGGGTGTTAAAAAGAAATGAGACTTAGGATGAAACCAAGGCATAAATAACCCGATGTCCACCTTCCCTTGCAGGAAACACCCATGGTGGGGGGTATCAGGGAAAGGAACACAGACAGATGCCTAGCCTCCAGCTCACTCTCCCAGGTCCCAGTGCAGGTGCACCGGTACCGAGTCAGCGCTTCCCTTACGCTCTGTGCTCAGAGCCTCCAGAGGATGGGACACTGTGCTAGTTCCCAAGTCTGCCTGGGAGCGGGAGTGTGTATGCCTGGCCACCAGAGGGCACGGGGCACAGACATGAAAAGGAGAGGAAGAGAGGAACCACTTGGCCCAACTTCTGTTTGAGGGAAACCATCAGGGTGCTGAGCAAGCCCTTTCACACTCAGAAGGGATTTCTCAACTGTGAAAGCCAGACTTACATCCCTCAGCACTCTGCTGCTCCCTCACTCTCAGTAGCTCTAGGACACTAACAGCCTAGGTGACAGTCTGTGATGACAGACTGTAGTGTCAGCCTTGAGGACAAAGGGCCCGTTTCAGCAAAGAGCATCATCACACTGTGCACAGCAGCACCCTGCACACACTTCCGGGGAAGGGAGAGAGCCCTGTATGCCCAGGGGCAGTGAGTGGAAGCCTGAGGACTGGAAAATGCCAAGTCCAAGGCCTCCCCCACCAGTGCCACCAGCATGGCCTCTGTGAGGAAACCTGCCCAGTACGCTGTGGTGCCCAGAAGGCCACCTCCTTCTTATGGATCAGGGCAATACTTAACACCCTGACCTATGACTTCAATGTTAACCCAAGATTGGTCCTGAGCCTTTTGGGACCGTCAGCACTTTAAAGGACACATTTTCCAGCTCTTACTCACAGACCAGTCTCCCAGCTCAGCATTCTCATTTGGGTCAAAGGCAACTGGTGCAAGACCCAGTTGTTACCACCAGTCCCTCCGGAACCTGACCTTATGTGCCCTTCAGGCTCCTCTGAGCACCCCCACACCTCTCCCTCCTCCTTCCATCTCCTCTGCAGCAACCCCAAGAACCACAGGCCTGATGGAAAACCTGACCTTTCCGTATGTGGAGATAGAAACTTCCAGTACAAACTCCAGGGGATGACAGAGAAGAGATATTCTCTGCTTCCACGTGTGTCTGACCTTTTGCAAAGCAGCCCCTCCAGCGGGTAGCACAGCCGCGATCGCGCGAGGCTGGCAGGCAGGAGGGGGCGGGGAGGATCTGGGATGGGAGGAGTAAGGAATGGAGGCTTTGCTTCCTTTCTGCAGTTCTGGTCCCAACGCAGCCACCCAGAACTGGGTTGATGCAGAAGCGAGACTCTCAGAAGGGAGCGTTTTCTTTGTTAGTTTTGTCCCAGCGAGAGATCTATAGATAAGATAACTCCCCGGGTTCCGAGTTCCCCTATTCCGCTTCTCCCTCTCGGCACCGAATTCTCGGGGAGAGGTTCCGAGGAACTGGGTTTCAATTCCATCCCGCTGACCGCAAACACCCAGCGCTGCCCCCGAGGGCGGAGGGGACGGTCGTCAGCCCAGCCCCTGCCAGGGGGCGAGTACGATCCCAGCCACGCCGCCACCCCCAGCCGAGTTCGCGGTCGTTCCAGGTCACCTTGCTCCAGCGCGGCGTGGGTCCAGCCTGAGCCCCGCCGGGCCCCCACCTGTCCCGGGTCCCGCACCTCTCCCCGGGGTCCCTCCTCACCCGGCGCTGCGCGGATCTGCTCTCACGAACCAGGGACCCTGAGAGTGATTCGCGGCGCATGGACGTGAGCGGAGCGTGTCAAACCCCACCGTCTTCTCACTGCCGGCTCTGTGGGATCTGCCAGCAGCTGTCACCGTAGCCGCGGGGCGGCAGGACAACTTTGTAGTGCTCAGGCTTTGCCCCGGGTCTGTGCCGCGCGGTCTTATCGCCCGTCCTATCCTATCCTTTCCTGGAGGCAGGAGGAGGAGGGATGGGGAGGAGCGTGTGGCCACCAGCCTCCCACAAGCAGAATCAGCTTGGCACGCGAGGGTGCTCCTTCTGCAAGACCCGGGGTCCCACAATCTGTACCTGCGGGTTACCTTATCCTGCCCTAAGATGGACCCAGACAGCGCCTGGGGCGGGTGATGTGCCCACTACTCCCTTCCATTTTTCAGACTTGATTCTGATCCATATCGGATCTGTTCCCTCTTTAATTCGCCCCACATCAAGCCAACCTTGCTTGTTTTGCTGGATTCCCTCTGCTGGCATCTGTCTTTTTGCATGCCCTGCGCATTCCGCATTTCAGTACATTGCAGCGTGGAAATTAATTCAAAAATTGTGCAGACTATGGTGTAGATAGGAAGACCTGTCACCCTGTGGTTTCATTTCTCCATGGAAATACAATGCAAGGCAG
Organism: Rhynchonycteris naso; assembly: GCA_037038555.1. NCBI lineage: Eukaryota > Metazoa > Chordata > Mammalia > Chiroptera > Emballonuridae > Rhynchonycteris > Rhynchonycteris naso. The sequence goes on from CM073000.1 coordinate 13,672,942, forward strand.
TTAGGAAAAGTGATTGCAACTTTAGGGGAATGGTGTATGAAGGGCCCATCTCATAGCACTGTTTATTCCAATTATTTGGAGGTTAGTTGAAATTCCCTCCTCCATTTCCCAATACTTTCTCTTCAGTCCACTTTCTCTTTTATTTAATTTATTGATTTTTATTGGGGGGGAGTGGAAAGGGGGGAGCGGGAGCATCAACTCATAGTTGCTTCTTCTATGTGCCTTGACCCAGCAATATAGGGGTTTTGAACTGGTGACCTCAGCATTTCAGGTCCACACTTTATCCACTGTGCCACCACAGATCAGGCAGTCCACTATTCATTGAAAGTTTCAGTTAGACACAAAAGGAATGTAGTTTGAAATTTGTATCTGATGTTATTAATGTTTGTATTTTTTTAAATAGTAATTTTTGAGGTTTCTTTGTGGGCAGGTAATGAAACTGTAAATAAAATTGATTTTATTTTTATTCTGAGGACTCAGCAGAATGAAGTCATGGGTTGTAGTTCCCTTCTCCCACTTAACAATTACTGTTTTGACCTTGGGTAAATTCTGCTTCTCGGTTTCCTCATTGCTAACACGGAGAGAGTCAAAGTACCTTAGTCGGTGTCACCTTGTGAGGATGAAATGGAGATGCATGTGAAACACTTAGGGTGATCTTGGCTCATGGGAAACATTCAACACTGTTATGGAATATTAATACCTATAAAGAAGCAGTGACTTATATAAACCTAAGGGATAAAATATTAAATAAAACCATATTAGCCTAATGACATTTTTCTGTACTACCTGAGATGACTGCTTGTGAAAAAGATTATTCAGACTATTAATTCAAAAGGGTACGCATAATCTGAAAGAGTACCCACTTTCGAAGAATAAGAACCTGTAAAAAGAAAGCCTTCACCAAGACAATGGCTTTCAAGAATGAGTACGAGTTCCTCTGGGATGAAGAGAGGAAGAGACTGTCACAGAATGTGGAACTGTGTGAGCAAAGGCACAGGGACCCACAAGTGAGCCATACACCTTGGGCATGTCAAGCTCTCCATGTGGCAGGAGTGTTGCTTATAAAGATAAGATGGGCAGAAGGTCAGGATATGAAAGTGAGCTGTGACTACAGCAGTCTTCTGAGTAAGACAATAGTTTGTACCATGAGCTTCTTGAAGACAAGAACTACATCATTTTTATTAGCCAGCTTCCATGTATGAACCTAGCACACAGTAGTTGCCCAAGAAATATTTTCTGAAAGAATGAAAAATATCTTGGGGTCAATGAGGAGGCACTTAATTTTTAAGCAGAACAGTCATGTTTTTTATTTTTGAAAGATAATTTTGTACTGAATAAAGATGAATTGAGATTGGAGAAACCAAATGCAAGGATGGATCAGGAGGCTGTTAGGAGGAAGGTGATGGCATAACAGGATAGTGACTGGGAATGGAGACTGGCAAATCTACTTGAGAGATGTTAGCAAAGCAGAAATGGGTGTCAGGATAAAAAAGAGGAAGGAGTCCAAGGTGGCCCTGAGATTTCTAGCTGGGGAAACTTGTAGGTGATGGGCCATTAATTGAGAAAGGGAAATAAGGATAAGAAACAGGTTGGAGAAGCGAGCTAATAAATGCAATTCTGTGTATATTGAGTGTGAAAGAGTTGAGGATAGCGTTTTAAAAATTGTGAGTCTGGAATAATTAATGGCTTATGAAATCTACTTAGTATACTTAGACAAGTAATTTTTAATGAAATGGAACATGATAAATTTTGAAGTGTTTCATACATGGTAAAGTTAAGTGTTTTTTCCTTGGACTTCATTTGCATATATATAGGTATGTATGTAACTGATGTAAAATATATTTTCACCATATGTCAAAAAAATATTTGAGCCTGAGCAGGTGAGCAATTCAGTGGATAGAGCATCAACCTGATACTGAAGACCCATGTTCAAAACCCTGAGGTCACCAGATTGAGCATGGGGTCAGTGGCTTAAGTGTGGGATCCCAGACATGACCCCATGGTTGATGCCTAAAGCCCAAAAATTGCTGGCTTGAGCAAGGAGTCACTCGGTCCTCTATAGCCCCCCGGTCAAGTTAGATATGAGAAAGAAATCAATGAACAACTAAGGTGCCGCAACAAAGAATTGATGTTTCTCATCTCTCTCCATTCCTGTCTGTCTGTCCCTATCTGTACCTCTCTCTGTCTCTCTCTGTTCCTGTCACAAAAAGACAAAAACAAAAATAAAACTCTAAGGGTAGATTACTTTGAAGACATTTTATAGAGAAGGAAAGGAAAGAGACACGGCTTCCACTTGAGTGAGAAAAGGCAGAGAAGAGTGACAATCTGGGAGGTGGTCATGAGAGGTGCCTGAGGATGTCTGAAGCCCCCTGAACCCCATGGTGACTGGAATTTGCTCATTAGTGGTGGAGTCAGTCTCTCTGGTGATGTGCTTTCCCGGGACATGTTTGCCAGTCCAGACACAGGACCAGAGATGAGGATTAACTAGGCTTGGGTATGAAGACAGTAGATTGGCCAAAGGCAAAACAAATACAGGAACTGATAGTAATTTGAAAAGATAGACATATATTTTCTAGTTAAGATGTCATACATTTGTATTGTTAGTAAACAAAGCAACAATAAAGAAATAAAAATAAAAATTGAAAGTGGAGTGTTGCCATCACCCTGGCCTCATTAGGTAAATAATTATTCAACAATGTGGCACATATCTTCCTGACACTTCTCTAGACCAAAGTATGATAATTAAAAGGGCTAAGTCAGGCAGACCTGGGCTTGTAGCCAGTACGACTTTACTACCTCTAAGGCCTTGGGAAATTATATACATTTTAACACCTAGTTTCCTAATCTGTAAAATAGAAATAATAATAGCATCTATATCACAGGGTTGCAGTGAAGAGTAAAAGGATCATGCATGTAAATTGCTTAAAACAATATTTGGTAAGCAGAGTGAACACTTGATATATGTAGTAATGCCTCGGTTTTCATTGAGTTTGGTTCTTGTCTGTTTTGGTTTTCACTGATTTCTTCTGTGAAAAATTTGTCTCCCTTTTTGTTGGTTGCCCACATGAACTCGCTGCTATTTTTGCAAAAACAAAGGGCAACCCATGCATTCTCCTGCTCAGTGTGGAGTTGTTACTCCTTGTGTGAGCATCATCCCATGCATCTAGCCAAACAATTCCATTGCTTTCCAGTCTTTTTTTGAATTTTTTATTGATTGCGAGTGCTAATACGGCAATTACATGTCGTATTACTTCATTTACAGTATTTAGTGTAATGTGTTTTCAGTATGCATTTTGGAGTTTCTAGAATGAAATAATAGGATTTACATTGATTCATATGAAAATAATTGCCTCGGTTTTTGTCAGTTTCAGATTTTGCCAATTGTTTTTGGACAGATGATGAAAACCAGTTACCACTGTGTATATATATATATATATATACACACACACACACACACACACACACACACATATATGTATACACACACACTTATGAGAAAGAGAATTCATAGAAATACACAAATAAATACATAACATGAATAACCAGGAAGAACTGAAAAATATTGATGATCTGAGTGTGTTGGAAGAAACTACCCTGGGCAGAGTGACAGAATTGGGAGGTTAGAGTGTATGATGTCATGGTTGAAAGTGGCATTTGAAGTACATGACTTCAGAGGTAAAGTACTTCAGGAAGACAGTGGGTCCCAGATGGACATGCATCTACATTTCTAAAGTGAATAGAAAATAAAGAATCCTCTAGTCAATATTTTAGCCAATTCCAAACTTTCTTATTCAGTGCTAGCTTAGCCTCCATTCCTCTTTGGCAGTGTCTTTGTGCCTTTTTAAAACTTGGTTTACAAGAAACTCTGTGGGTGCTGCAATCTGCTTGAGTGTATGCATTCAGTACGCTGGCACTTAAGAGCTGGCCTGTCCAACCTGTCTCGAGGGTGCTCCTTCTCGCTCAAGCCATTGATCACACCTCTGCTGATCTCAGTCAGGACGGAGGAGGTTTTGTGCTGTGTCCAGGACTCCCAGGTTTCTCTCAGGGACTCGATGATTCATAGTCACCTGGCTCCTTAATCCAGTCATTCAGTTGTTTGATTCCACCTGCACAATGTCATCAATTCCCTCTTCCCCTTCCTACCAATACCATGCTAATCAAGGTCCTCAAATACTCTACCCTTGACATCTACACAACGTGTTTCTCGTCAGACAAGTTATGCATGCTCATTATAGGGAAAATGCTGTTTAGCTAATACAAATTCAATGTACAGTCTTTAAACTCTTCTCCATGTAAACAGGTGCATGCATATACGCTAAAATTTTGTTCAGTTTGATAAAATTCTATTTTAATTTAGCAATATAATGCTAAGCTTATGCCAAGCCAATTAGTACACATGTGCAGTATCAGTTTAAATGGCTCTACATTTTTGCTTATTAGTAGAAATTTAGATTTATTTATTACAAATTTGGTTATTTAAAATTTTTAGGTTTTAAAATAACACCTCAGTGAATAACATTGCAGTTAAATCCTGGTTCATATTTTAAATTACTTCTTTGTGATAAACCTCTAGAAATAAATTTTCTGAGTCCAAGTATATGCATTTTTCTTGCCTTCTTAGTCTTTTCTCTCCACCATCAGTGTCCCTCACCCTAGAATATATTATACCTTCTTGTGGCAACTTTGTCCTCTAAACATGGTTGATTTGTAATTATTTCACTTCCCCATTCAGACACTGTCACAGGGAGAAATAAAGTCCAGGTATCTTACCATGGCATCTGAGGCCTTAAGGATCTGGTCTCAAACTTTTCTCATTTAGATTTTCCCTGTTCAACTCACTCCACACTCATTCAGTCTGGACTCCATGGTGGGGTAGCCCCTTTACTTCTAAAGTTCCTACCTTATTGCTCCCGATCCTGAGAAGGAGCATGTGGCATCCTCACACTGGATGACCGAATGAGTGTTGGATTAGTTGATAACTGTTTATGAAGGTGAGAGTAGCATTTAGTGAACCCTTCAAGGCATAGTGCAGTACCTCTGGGCAATGACACTAGGAACCCTTACCAGCCAGGGGGCCTGGGAGCAAGGGGAGAGGGACAGCAGTGACTGGGCCCTGGTGATTATAATTCCATAGAGTGGGCCACCTGACAGGAGTTGTGACCTCTGCAGCAAACCCCTGACAACCAGGCAGGAAATTACAAGACTTAATATCCCAGACCTACCTTCCATCCACCCTCAGATGTCCTGCTGGAGACTGGCCAGGATGAGCTGGAAGCCAGAGAGCATGGGAGCCCCTGGACACTGTCCCTGCAGGTAACCTTCCCCGATTAATAGTGGAGAACAGATCAAACAGCAGATTTCCAGCATCTTCTAAAGATTCCTATATGTTACTTCTGCCAAGTAACAAGAAGCTTTAGTGCTCACTGCGGGACATTTAATACAACCTCCATAATATTTTATTTGTGCAAGATCTTATCTCTAAACGAGAAAAATAACCCTTTAAAGAGTGATATGGCCTTTTCACATGTGTCATTAGAAACTCAGAGAAATTTTGTTGTGAATTTGTTTCTACAGAGGGACTTCCTTAAGGCAATAGAGTCACAGGCAACAACAGGTCCACAGAAGAAAATAGAAAAGGTGAAATGTTTGGACAAGGGCTGCTATGTGCAAGGGGTATTAGACACAAAGACAGTAACACAGAGTCCATATCAAATCTTAAAGTCAGCATGTGAGGGAGCTACATAGACCTACCTTCAGGTTGTGCAGCACCCAGGAGCAGCTAAGAAAACAACCACAGCTGTGTGCCTGAAGGATACAAGACGACAAAATAACACCTTGGGGAAAATGTGGCCACCCTGAAATCCCAACTCCCCAGAACAGCAAAAGCTTTATTTAATACAGCGCTTCCCAGATGATGTTCTCCAGGGGACAGGGGCCAGAGAAGTCACATGAAGGAAACCACGTGGGGGAAATTTAAAGGGTCGTCTAGGGTGGTTGAGTTAATATGACGGGGCAAAATTTCATTGGCTGGCAGACAGTCGCTCTTTTCCAAAGTACTGCTGGGAAGTTCCTTTTGGTGCGTATGGGTGTGGGTGGTTCTAGCCAAAGTTCCTGGGTCTGGTTCCTCACTTGAGGTTCCCCCATTGCCAACCGACCTCACATTCCGACCTTTTATGTTAGATAGGGGCGCCGCTATTCATCTGGCTACTTCCTGCTGGTTAGGGGCATCCTGGGGAGGGGAGGTCGGAAGGTGGTGGCTCTGAGGGGAGTCGTGTATATGGGTGCAGGAACATCTGTTTGACCGTGACTCAAGAAACTTTGTGGATGTGGTCCTATAAGAATTTAAAAAAGAGGAGTAAATATGAGTAATATGCTGATAATTAGAAGAGGATTTAAGACAGGGGCAGCCCAGGTGAGGATGGGTGGCTGCCACCAGGAGTTAAGTGGGTTGTAGGTGGAGAGATTCTTGCTCAGTTTCTTTCAGACAGTTGAGGAGATTGATGTTTTCTTCCATCAGGCCAGTCTCATTGAACGGCATTGCCTCTTGCTTTAGCTCACTCTGGTGGCAGGTTCCTGGTGGGAGGGACAGGAGCAACAGGGGGATCTGCAGAGCCCAACCTTTTAGTGAGCCAGAGACAGGTAGGGCCCAGTGGTTCCGACCACCAGCAGTCCTGCATGGGGGTAAGTTTGAGGCTAGAGACATGCTTAAAAGTGAGGGTAGTATTGATTACGGGGGAGCCCTTGGTAGCAAGGAAGATGTTGTCAGCCGGATAGTTGCTCTGAGACTTTGTAGAATGTCCCAACTCAGGAGGGGTACAGGGCATGATGGCATAACTAAGAAGGAGCGCGAAAACGGGATTCTTTCCAAACTGCATGTCAGGGGTGGTGTGCGAAGGGGAAAGGAAGGAGTCCCATCCACTCCCATAACCGAGACCTGTGAGGGAACTAACGGTCCAGAGTGTGATGGCAAAACAAGCAATGAAATAGACTTACCCGCTCCTGCAGCATTACCCGGGGCTTGGCAAGGGTGATGGGGGTCTCCAAGTCCAGGCCATGTCAGTCGTTCATGAGGCCTAGGAGTTCAAGCATTGCGCCTGTCTGGCTGGCTTGGCCTCCCATTTGGGTGGCTTGTCCTCCACATAGAGGCGCTGAGGAAAAGCCTATTGCCCAAAGGGGCAATCGCTCTGCCAGTGATTGGGCCACTTGCAGTCAGGGCAGGGCTTAGTGGGCACTGCCAGGACTAGTGACCCTCCTTGCCACACTTAAAGCAAGCTCCTGGTGAAATTCCTCTTTGCGGTCTGGACTTGGGTTGGGCACCTCCTGTGCCTTGCCCCTGCAGCTCTGCCAGCCTCAGGGCTGCCACAAGAGCCTGGGTTTGGAGAGTTACCTTCTGCTGCATGTGGGCCTGGCAAGTAGCCTTGGCCTTATCCTACTAGCTGCGATCATTAAGAACTTTAAATGCCATGTTCACAGGTCCTGGATAGGGGCTTGGGGGTTGAGAATAAGAGGAGGGGAGACTTCTGGGGAGCCTGGCACCCAGAGCTGGCTGGAAACACCAGAACCAGAGGCAGGACAGGGCCAGGCCTTCCTATAAAAAGATTGGGGTTGGGCCGAGGGGTCAGGAACCCTGAAAACCGGCGTAAGGGACAATGGCCAGCAGAGAATGGCCTGATGGAGGAGATGCTTAAGAACACAGTGGTGAAGGGAGGAACCCCTGGCCAACAGGGGAGGAGAAAGAGAGACTAGTATTTGCAGGTGAATGAGAAACAGGATCCCACAAAGGGAGGGGAAGAGCCCAATAGGACAGAGGGAGTTGTGCAGGCGGGGAAGACAGTTGGGGGTTGGCTAAGGAGGAAAGATCAGGAGTGGAGGGTTTAGGTGAGGTTTCTCTGGCCAAAAAGTGCCTGCTCCAGGGAGCAGGTGGCACAGAAATTAAAACGGGAGAGAAAATACAGGAAATCCTGAATGTAAGGGATCTCCTACCATTTCCCAGTTCCTTGGCAATAGTTAAATTGGTGAGGGTATTAAAATCGAAAGTCCCTTCAGGAGGCCACCTGGTCCGATTATCCAGTGGGCCCTGTGGCCTGGCCACAGTGGAGAAGAAGAACAATTTTTTTCTTTATGGAGGGAGAGATTTCAGATAAGGTACTCCAGGAATGTTTTTGGATCATTTTTTTTATATTTCTGTGCCTTTATGACTGCCCTCAGCCCTCAGAGTGATCAGAGATGAGAATTGGCATCCCGCAACTCAATCTCTGGACACCGGATGGTTAGGTAAAGTGGATGTGATCAGGATGTCTCCATGGACACACAAGTACTTGGAATGGATAAAAGATCCCTGACACAGCTGCAGTTACAGACAGGGAGTCTCAGTGGAAAGAACTGAGGGGAGGCTGGAGGCAGGGGACTTACCACAATGTGTGCAGATGTGGGTGGACCGCACTGTGTGCAGATGTGGGTGGAAGGTCGGAGGTCCTGGTTCTTTCTCGGAGGGGAAGGGAAGAGGAGCGGCCCAGAAGGCTTCAAACTCCTCCCGGGTTTCAGCACCAAATGTAAGGTATTTTTCCCCACCGAGGAAGAAGAAGGAATGTAGCCACAAAGTGTGGAATAGCAAGAGTTTTATTTAGTACAGCGCTTCCCTGTTGATGTTCTCTGGTCTGGAGGGCAGGGGCCAGAGAAGTCGCATGGAAGAAACCACATGGGGGAAATTTAAAGGGGAAATTTAATTTTATCATGTTTTTTACTTAAAAAAATTTCTTTTGAATGCTGATGTACAGGAGATGCCAAACCTCTTTCTCCTACAAACTTCCACCCTCTTTTATTTGATCCAGCTAATAATGCTGCTTTGCCTTTTTCTAAATAGTTCCTAATTTACAGAAAAAGTTTATATAGGCAGATGAGGAGCCTCAAACCCCTCAGCAAGATCTTCTGAGCATGGCTTTTAAGGTCTAAAATGACCAAGAGGAATAGAAAAGGCAGACAAAGCCCAAAAGAGATCATGCAAAATACCAGCTCTTGGCATAAGCCCTTAAAGGCTCCAATGCCCCAAGGGGGTTTCATAGGACCCCATCAGGGCCCTGCTTCAAGAGTGGAAAGAAAGGTCATTGAACTAAAGCCTGCCAGGCTTCTTGGCCCCAACCAGGGCCATACCTTTTCTGTGGGAAAAAGGGACACTGGAAGATAAGCTGCCTCCTCACTCCTCTAAGGGAGGGTTCAATTTCTTCCAGCCCTACTCCAGCCACCTATGACCTAACCTTGCCCAGCCTGCTGGGACTTGCCACTGAAGACTAAAGGTGCCCAGGGCCGTCGGCCCCATCTCGCATCACTGTGGATGAGCCTAGGGTATTTATTTCAAGTATCAGGTAAACTGATTTTATTTCTTATGGACACGAGGGCCACTTATTTTGCCTTGCCTGAATATTTGGGTTTTTATTCATCCCTCAAGATCTCTGTTGTGGGTGTTGATAATCTTATTTTCTGCTGCTTTGTTTCATATATAGTGTCTCCTTTATTCCTCTTGCCTCAATGCCCCATGCCTATTTTAGGCTGGAACCTGCTCCTAATTTAGATGAATTTACCTCTGCCACCCAGCACAGTGTACCCCAAAGTTCTTCTCACCACACCACGGCTTGCAGAGCTCCAGGGAAAGGCATCCTGGGTTCAACTCTCCAGTTTAAAGAAAACGGAAGCTCCATCTCTGTACATGCTGCAGATGGCTCTTCCAGTCTACCTGAATCATTGCCAGCTGGAAGCAGTGGTCATTGGGACTTGGACTCTAGCTGCAAAGTGTGGAAATGTGACCACAACTCCAGTGCCTTGTGAACTTTCCCTGAATGTGTGACTCTTGCTCCTTGGGACAATACTCAGACTGAAGTGAGGGTGGGTTGCATTTACAAATAATATGAAGCGATGATGGTGTCAACATGGACTTGGTGAAATTACATCAACATGTTGTAAAGCCTGTAGTTGGGGTCAAGATCACAGCTGCCTGACCCGTGCAGGTTCACATTAGATTCGAACAGTCGGTAGTAAAACACTGGAGCCAAGAACTGGTAAGCCATCCACTTTAATCCTAGCTTGCACCCGGCGGGCAAGCAAAAACACACACTGGGCTCCAAAACCCACACATTCAGTGCTCACAAAGCTACTGACTTATCCAAGTTTCCTAGAATCAAAGGTTTCTAGCTCACCAGACTTATTCACTTCTGTTCCCCATCTCCTCCAGCACAAACTCTTAACAAAATGGCTTCTTCCTCAGCACTCTGCCATCTTGGCTGCTTCTCCTGGCCTCCATGTGGCCTTACTCTGCTCTCCTCTCTAATACCTCAGGAACCAAGAGAGAGCTCAAGCTACTGGTCTCTCCCACTTTATACCATAGACTCAAAACCTTTAATCCAATTATACAAACAAGGAATCTCTGTATAATGGGATTCCTCAGGAGAGTGCACCACCCTACACCATTTAATCAGTCAAGGGTGTGGGGAAGAGCTTACTCTTAAACTAAGCCTTAGGCTATAAAGACCCGGCCTGCCCACAGCCTATTCTAGAACACACATTAATATCAATGAACTTCCATGTGGGCAGCACCATCTTTAACAAAGTGAGCAAAATATATTTTATCTGTCCAACACATGTTAAGGACATTTAAGACTGTGAGAATTTTATTTTAGATCCTGTTGTATTAGTTAAGGCTTTGCTTGATAATCTAATAGGCTTTAATCACTTCATTGTATTAGGACACTTGTTATAGTATCTGTTAGCATTGGCAATTTCAATTTTGTTGTTTATTTTATATTTTTCCGGTCTGCCTCCAAATCGAAACATGGAAATTCAGATGAGTATGAGTCACAGCACATGAATTGAAGTTTTAAAAAATACAAAAGGGGGATCTGTTGGGGACCAAATAAACAGGGTATTTTTGAAATCTGGACAGAGGTGCTGGGCCCAACCCCTACCTCACCTTCAGCTGCCTAGTTAACAAAGAGCTATACCTGATTCCCGTTTGTCCCACCCATGTTCTCCGAAAGAGGCTGGAAGCTAGTTTCTTATTAGTGTAAAGTTAGATTTAAATGGTATGGTGGGGGTTGTCTTTGAGTTGCCTTGGAAACTTAATTGAATTGCTAATGGACCACGTTTTTTTCCATGAATAAAGGCAGATGCACTTTTGGGAGATGTTACGTTACTGCTCAGGAACAGTAGAAACTGTTAGCCATGGCATCCTCCCGAACCCATCTGTATGTATATATCTTTAAGCCTCTGTCTATCATTTATTCAATTCAATACCTTTTCTCATTTGAGACCCCGTACTAGATTCATTGTGGCTGGACCATGACAGATCAGCTCTCCCACTCTCCACAGGAAGTAAGCATCCCTGGTCTAAGCATGCTTAAGCCCTCAGCATCCATTTCTTTGCTCATATATGAAACTTAGCACTGATGAGTTAACACCCATAGAACACCTAGAACAATGCCTGGTGCACAAAGCATTCAACAAATATGTCATTCCCTTCTTGCCACTCCCAGTTCCAATGTCACCATTCTGTCCACCTCACTGCCTTGCCTCTTTCACAAGTATTGGTTTAAAATTGAAACTACATTCTTTCCCAGGTGCAGAAGCCTTAACTTTAATAACTCTTGCACAATGAATGGCTTTCATTTATCTCTAAAGAGGGAAAACAGCAGAATAGATAAGACAATAGGCACTGTAACCAAATGACCTGAGATTAGCTTCGTTACCTTAAGCCACACTCTATTCCTCTGTGCTTTAGTTCACCCTGCGGTAAAGTAGGGATAATACTTGTACCTGCCCACATGGTCAAACTTGTTAAAATATGCTAAAGCACCAAGGACAAAGCCTATATGGGCTTGTTATTCTCACCTTCTTTAGAACTGGAGGGAGGTAGAAGAGAATCAATTCACAGTGTCCTGAGCAGGGCTCAACAGTAAGCCATAAATATTCAAAGGAAGACCAAAGCTGCCCAGGCCAACTTGAACTTGTGATCACCGTTTACCTACTCTGCATGCTGAGCTCACTGAGGGTGGGGGAAAGTTGTACGAGATGGATTAAAACCCAGTAGCAGTGTGACCCACTAAGTAAGTTCACGTCAGTGGGTCTTAATATTCTCATCTAGAAAACAGATTTTTGACTCATGATTTCTAGAGTCCCTTCCTGGTTTGAAAATGGCTTTGATTCTATGGGGCAAAAAACTTTACCAATGTCACCTTGGTAAAGGGTGTTAGTCCCAATGCTTGAGTCAATGTGACGGAAGATCACTGAGCCAAGATGAAATGATTCACCAGCCACAGAGTCACACTGACAACATTGCAAAGCACTTACCACACAAATTCAGTATCCCATTAGCTGCTCCTACTACTTGTAGTGCACAAAGAATTACGATTTTTGTAAGATCAGGATTTACCTTCATCTTATGTTTATATGACCTTGTGTGCTGTTTGTGCCAAAATTTTAAATATTTTAGATAACAATACATCCTTTTTAGTCATTTCTCCATCCCTTTTCTCTTTACTTATTAGGAATCCTGGGACTTCTCTCTTTGACTGCTTCACTTCCTGGCCAGCTCATGGCTTGTCAAGAACTGGGAGTCAGAAATCTATTATAGGTTCCCCCCACTATGCAGAAGTAGACCTTCCTATGACACTTTTAATAAGCCAAAATGACATATATCAAAGACATAATTACCATTAATCTGTATAAAAAAAATTTGACCGTTCCCAGATGCCAAAATAACCTACTAAATCACAACAAATATGCTTAATTATATCTGGCTGTATATACTAAACATAACACTGATGAGCTCTCAGGTTTTGTGCTGAGATGTGGGTGTGGTTCCCAGGGGCGGAGCTTGATGGGGTCTCTCTCACTGTTTGGGGCCTGCGCTGCCGCTATAAAGGTTGCTGCAAAATCAATGCTGAACTGATTTCATTTTTTTCCATAAAACTGAGAAGCGGGGCGGTGGCGCAGTGTGGATGGAGCGTCGGACCGGGATGCGGAGGGCCCAAGTTTGGGACTCTTAGCTCACCAGCTTGAGCACGGCCCATCTGGCTTGAGCTAATGCTCGCCAGCTTGGACCCAAGGTCGCTGGTCCCAGCAAGGGGTTACTTGGTCTGCTGAAGGCCCGCCGTCAAGGCACGTGTGAGAAAGCAATCAATGAACAAGTAAGGTGTTGCAGCGGCAACGAAAAACTAATGATTGATGCTTCTCACCTTTTTCTGTTCCTGTCTGTCTGTCCCTATCTACCCCTCTCTCTGACTCTCTCTCTCTCTGTCCCTGTAAATAAAAAAACAAAAATACAAAAAAACTGAGAAGCCCCTTTGGATTTATTTTGATTAGCAAAAGTTAGTTTCTAATAAACGTAAGTTTTCATAAGGGCGAAATGATAGAATGTGAACTTTCAAGAAGTGAGGAACACATATATTAGAAAGGGACTACGTAAGAAGTGTGGCCCCAGACGCATGCAGTTTGCAGGTGACAACAGCTCCACTTGTTATTAGACTGCAGATTTCTTGAGGGTAGGGCTCTGTCCTTGTATCCCTGCATCATTCCACTTATTATTGCGTATAAAATATGTACTTGTTGAATAAAACCAAGCTGAACAGGAACTATCTTGATGTTTAGAATGGGTAAGAAGACACTGAGCTTTCCGAGGGTGGGTGTGGGGTCGCTACTAAACTCACCTATAGTCTCCCACCTGCCCCACACCCCAGAGACCAGCTGCATCCTCTCCTTTGTTTCTCACTTAACCCAGGCTGGTCCCCTCCCTCAGCCCGGAATGCCTTCCCTAGCTCCTCTGATGCCTGGCTTCTCCTATGCCAGGTCTCAGCTCAAATGTTCCCACTTCAGGACATCCACGTTCACCCTCCACTCCAATTATCCTCTGACATTGCACGTCGTTTGTTCACAGCACATACAGAAGTTGTAATTTCATGTGTATCCATTTATGTCTTTCCCTTTTGTCTGTCTTTTTCTCTGAACTTTAAGCTCAAAGAAGAGAGAAACAATGAGTGCCTTGTTCTCCACAGGGCCTGGTGTCTGGCAGATATAAAACATTCAATAAACACAGGTGGAGAGAAACGGAGAAAGAAAATAACAACATGTGGGGGAGAGAGAGCCTGACCAGGCAGTGGTGCAGTGGATAGAGCATCAAACTGGGATGCGGAGGACCCAGGTTCAAAACTCCGAGGTCACAGGCTTGAGCACAGGGTTGCTGGCTTGAGCTGGAGACCAAAGGTTGCTGGCTTGAGCTGGAAACCAAAGGTTGCTGGCTTGAAGCCCAAGGTCTCTGGCTTGAGCAAGGGATCACTCGCTCTGCTGTAGCCCCCCTCATCTCCCATCAAGGCACATATGAGAAAGCAATCAATGGACAACTAAGATGCCTCAACGAAGATGATGCTTCTCATTTCTTTCCTTTCCTGTCTGTCTGTCCCTATCTGTTCCTCTCTCTGACTCTATGTCTCTTTTAAAAAGAAAACATGGGGGTAGAAAGAAAACAGATACAGAAATACATGTAAGAAGGAAGAGGCAATAAGAAAGAGAGAGAAAGGAGGAGGAGGAAGAGGAGAAGGAGAGAAGGGAGGAAGAAAGTATGGGATAGAGGGATTAAAGGAAAGAGAGGAGGAAGGGAGGAAGGGGGAAAGAAAAAAGCCTTTTAGACCAGTATCATAATAAAGATAGTAGATGCTTAGAGTAAGGGAGCAGAATGAGGAGGAGAGGAGAAAGCACCTCAAGTTTTCTTCCCTCCTTCTCTCCCTTCTTCCCTCCCTCCCTTCATCCCTCCATCTTTCCCTCTACTTCCCTCCCTCCCTGTGCCAGGTGCTTCATAAATTATATCAGCTACTTATTTTTCACAGCCCTAGGGAAAGGTGTTGAAACGTCATTAATTTGGTGAGAATAAAAAGAGGCTCCGCAGAGAGAAGAGCACAAAATAAATTTTTTGACCTGGCATAGGAGCCTTGCCCACAATCTCCCAGCTGATTGGGAGGGGAGCACCTTGTCCCCACTTCTCTGCAGGGTCTTGTGCACTTTCAATGGCTTCTTCAGTTTTCATGTTCGTTTTTCTTCAATGCTATTTGAAAGAAACCTGTTAGGGACTGTACTTGGACTACGGAAGCAGACTGGAGTTGCTGGCCAGTCTCACTGTGAATAGAGAGGGGCAGTCTATGTCCACTAGCTAGTCACCGCCTAGTGAAGCTGAGGCTGGTTGATGGGCTTTGATGAGAAAGGAGGAGTCAGTTTCCATGGTGTGAAACAACAAGACTTTGGCAGCTCGGACTCCCAGTGGGCACTGAGCACCTCAGTTTCAAACAAGACAGTAAGTATTTTTGTATTACCCTTGTTTTCAGATATTTACTACAGTTATTTCCAATCATTCATGTTTGTGAGAGCTTATATTTACTAGCGACATTTTTAAGAAAATATTTTATTTATTGATTTTACAAAGAGAGGGAAGAGGGAAGGAGAAGTATCAACTCATAGTTGCTTCACTTTAGTTGTTCATTGGTTGCTCGTCCTATGTACCTTGACCAGGCAAGCCCGGGCTTTGAACTGGCAACTTTATCATTCCAGGTCAACGCTTTATTCACTGTGGCACCACAGGCCAGACTATTGGCGACATTTTTACATTGAGACACCTGTTCCAGGAAGAGAAATTCAAGCACATTTAAATACACAGGGATTCATGGGAAGGAAAAATTGCTAAATTTTAGGAGTCAGTGGTAGGCTAGTAAAATGTATATGTCTTGTACAGAAATTTTTTGGGTTATTTCTTTAAAAAAGAATCTAATTTATAGTATTGTTTATTTTTGAAACAGCTTTGTTGAGATTTAATCTACATGTCATAAAATGCACCTATTTAAAGTACAGTATACAATTCAGTGGTTTTTAATATAGTCAAAGTTGGGAAAGCATCACCCTCCACTACTTAACCTTAGAATATTTCCTTACCACAAAGGAAAAGACTGTCTCCTTAGCAGTTACTTTTTACCCCCACCTCATTCCAGCCCCAGGCAACCAATGCCACTGGGGAACAAAATATTTGTTGCGTCCACAAAAACACTTATTCTTACCTAATTCGAGTGTGCTGATCTCAAATCTGACAATAGTTTTTCTCGGTAAGCTGCAGTTCTTTTGCAATTCAAGATTTTAGGCTTTCATCTTATTGTAAAATTTTCAACATTTATTTTAACATAATAAAGTAGAATGTCTTCTTGGGCGTCATCTTTGTGAAAATATAATAATGTATATAATGCAATAAATACGCTAATATAGTAAAATATATGATTGCATCAGAATTTGTCTAGAATTTCAAAATAGAACATAATAAAACACTTACTTTAATCATAAAATTTGCATAAAACTTATTTAAATTCTATTCAGGCAAAAATTTGCATTTGTGTACTTGTTGAGGACAATCTCATTTGATGCTCCAGCAGTAGTCTGCTCATCACTAACAGCTCCAAGATTTTCGGGAAACTTATCAAGGTGACTGTTCAGAAAGTGAATCTTAACACTCATGTTACATCCAACGTCGCGGAAAGCCAACAGCATCTTTTGAACCAGAAGTTCATAGTTTTCTGCTTTTTTGTTGCCAAGGAAGTTTTTTGTAACTGCCACAAAAGGCTGTCATGCTGCTTTCTCCTCGTTATTCATCTTCCTGAAAAATTCTTCATCATGTATGAGGGTTCGAATCTGAGGTCCATAGAATACACCTGCTTTTATCTTCTCGAAGGACAAGGCAGGAAAAACAGAAATAATATATTGAAAGCATTCACTTTCTCTATTCAAAGCCTAAACAAACTGCTTCATTATACCAAGTTTGATGTGAAGTGGAGGAGAAATGATTCTGTCTTAATTAACTACAGGTTCATTCACAATATTTTGCATCCCTACTTCCAGAGCTTCACGTTTCAGCTACTCCTTCTGTGTCCAGTGTTTCTCCTGAGCTCGGCTGTCCCACAAACACAGAAAGCAAGGACACTTTGTGAAACCTCTCTGTTGTCCTAGCAGGAAATTGACCATTTTAAGATCCACACAAATGATCCAGTTATGCTCCTCATATTTCAGAAAGTTGAGGACAATTTTTATGTCACTATAATCTTCTCGCAGATGAGTTGAATAACCAATTGGAACTGCTGCATAAACATTACCGTGTGTAGGAGAACACATTTTAGACTCCATTTATAGCTGTCAAGAAATAGCCGACTTTCTGTTGGACTGTAAGTGGTAACACCTAGCTGGCTGAGAAGACTACTTATATCATGACAGTAAACAAAGTATTTGTATTCGGAATAAAAGCCCACAAGAATTTGTTCACGCTTCCTGAAATGGGATACTTTAGCTGATTGGTGAAGTACATTCTTTTCTTAAAGCCTGGAGGCTAATAACTCAGCTGCTTTCTTTAAAAGGCAATAATCTCTTATTAAGTCATTCAATTCGGGTTGGCTAAACTGCTGAGGGGTTAATGACTGCTTGGCATCAAAGAAGACCCTTCAGATTCTACAACCATTTCCTCATGCATCTTATCAAAATACACTTGATCATCATGTTCACTTTCTTCATCATTAGAAGAAATAAAACCATTGAAAACTGGATCCAGGAGTGTCTCAGAGTGTGGGATAGGTTGTATTGCTGAAAGAATATTAGGATATGTGATCATATGCCGTTTTTTCTTGCCGATGCCCTTTGTATGGATCAGGCAGAAATAACAGTCACTGCTGTGGTCCTTAGGTTTACGCCAAACCATGGGAATACCAAAAGGTATTCCTTTGAGTTTTCCTTTTGTCCAGTCATGAAGCATTTCCTCACAATTATGACACGCAATATGGGGACCCCAATTCTTGTCTTGATCGCCAAGGGGAGCTTGAAAATAGGCAATATATGCACGTGTTACAAATGATGAAATATTGTGTTTTTGACATTGAAGTGTGTAACAGCCACATCTATAACACAAGGTGTCAGGACTATTCTTACATTTACACCTACTCGAAGAAGCCATGATTCAATCTTAACACAAAATAAGGGGGTGTTTTTATGAGATAATAATTGTTTACATTTAAAAACAACTACAATTATGTAAAAGTGATGTTTGTAAGACATTAATTGCCTTGTGGTTATGTTCAATCCAAGAGTCGTTGCCCTCCAATTTAAAACCAATGCATGCTATTAACTGTAACAATAAGAAATTAAAATTGCATAAAAACTAGAGCATGTACCCCAAAAAGGATTTCATATTTGTAATCAGCGATGCAGATATATATAGAAACAGTTCTAAAACCTTATGCAACCAAAAGTAAAAAAAATTGTTCCCCAGTATAATCTAAATTCTCTCTTTATATTTAGATTTGCCTATTCTGGACATTTCACATAAACAGAATTATACAAAACGTACTCTTTTGTGACTGGCTTCTTTTGCTTAGCCTGTTTTCAGGGTTCATCCACATTGTAGCATGTATCAGTCAGCACCTCGTTTCTTTTTTATTGTCAAATAATGTTTCATTGTGTGAATATCTCAGATTTTATTTATGTATTCATCCATTAATAGACATTTGGATTGTTTCCACTTTAAGATTGTTATGAGCAATACTGCTGTAAACATTTGTGTCCTAGTTTCCATGTGGACATGTGTTTTCATTTTTTTAGGTATACACCTAGGATTGGAGTGACTGGTCATATAATAACAACTCTGTTTAGCTTTCTGGAGAACAACCAAACTTCTTTCCAAAGCGTCTGCACCATTTTAATATTCCCACCCCAGGGCATGTGGGTTCCAACAGTTCTGTGATGGCAACCCTATGACACCCGTGTCAGCTATGACACGATTAGCCATCTTCGATGACACGCAGCCGCATACCAGAAAAGTATGGGGCCACATGCCGAGAAGGACGTTTCATCCTCGGCTCCTGCACGGCCAGGTGCAGTAGCCAAGGATAAAACATTTGCTGTAGTGTAGACTCTCTGTGCCGGAGGTCTGGAGGCCAAAACAACAGAACTCCGGCACAGAGCGTCTAGTTCTGGGACTTTCAGTTAGGCCGTTTTTCTTGAAGTGACACACCACCCGAGTTATGCTCGGTTTTTTGGCAAATTTTGACACACCAAGCTCAAAAGATTGCCCATCACTGCAATAGTGTATATGGGTTCCAATTTCTCTGCATCTTATTGACACTTGTTATTTGTCTTTTTAATTGTAGTTATTCTAGTGGGTGTGAAGTGATGTCTCATTGTGATTTTGATTGTTATTTCCTTAATGACTAATAAGGTTGAGCGCCTGTTCAGGTGCTTATTGGCTATGTGCGTATTTGTTTTGGAGAACCTTCTGTTTATATTCTTTGACCATTTTTGATTGAGTTATTATTTTTGCAAGAGAGAGAGACAAAACAGGAAGGGAGAGAAATGAGGAGCCTCAACTTGTAGTTGTGGCACTTTTTTACTTGTTCATTAACTGCTTCTCATATGTGCTTTGATGGGGGTGGGGGGCTCAAGCCAAGCCAGTGACTTCTTGCTCAAGACAATGACCTTGGGCTTCAAGCCAGCACACAAGCTGGTGAGCCTACGCTGAAGCCGGATGAGCCTATATCAAGCCGGCGACATCGGGGTCGCAAACCTGAGTTGTCAGCATCCCAGGTCGATGCTCTGTCCACTGTGCCACCAGCAGTCAGGCTATTGTTTTTTTTTAATTAAGTTGTAACAGTTATATAATTTGGGTACAAATTTCTTATCACATATTTGATTTACAACTATTTTCTCTCATTCTGTAGTTGCTTTAAACTTTCTCAAAGGTATCATTTACAGAACAAAAGTTTTTAATTTTAGTGAAATATAATTTATTTAATGTTTTCTCTTGTTGCTTGTTCTTTTGTTGCCTAACCTACTGTGATAAAGAGTTACCTTTTTATTTTCTCCTAACAGTTTTCGTTTTAGGACATATATTTAGGTGCGTGATGTTTTATATATGGCTGGGTAGAGCAGTGTTTCTCAACTAGCAATTTGCAGACTGCTGGTGACCCACCAGAAATATTGTGCTGGTCAGCGAAAGGGTTAACCACCCTGAAGTTGAATGAAGACTCTAGGAACTGGCGGTAGAAAAACACTGGGGTAGAGAACCAACTTTATTCTTTTGTATGTGGATATCCAATTTAGAGACTATTTATTCCCCATTGAATTTTCCTGGTACCTTTGATGAAAACCAATTGACCAATGCTCTGGCTGGATAGCTCAGTTGGTTAGAGAATTGTCCCCATACACCAAATTTGTGGGTTCGAACCTCAGACAGGTCACATAGAGTCAATCAATAAAGACGTAAGTAAATGGAACAACAAATCAATCCCTCTCCCTCTCGTTTCCTCCCTTCTTCGCTTTCTAAAATCAATCGATAAATTAAAAACAAATATTTAAGAAAAAATTAATTGACCACAAATGTAAAGGTTTATTTCAGGACTCAGTTCGATTCTATTGCTCTATATGTGTATCTTTGTGCCACACTGTCGTGATTACTGCATCTTTGCAGTGAACTTAGACCTCAGGAAGTGTGTACCCTACTTTGTTCCTCCTTCTGAATATTGCTGTGGTGACTTTGAGTCCCTTACATTTCCGTATGAAGTTTTAGGATTGGTTCATCAGTTTCCCAGCAAATATAGGTATTTATCCATTGAGAAGATCTACTTAAACTACAATTTATCCATGGGAAGTTATGGAACTTCCTTGGTGTGAACTCAAATGTGGATCATATAGGGTTAATTTAAGTGTAACCCTGCTTAAAGGTTTGTGTGAACGGCAAGCTAAGAGGCTTCCATGCCCTGATTCTAAAAATCTTGTAATACGGGCAGGTGAGAAACCATCTAGGATCTTTGTTTACCATTTTATTTTATCATTGATTGAATGTTCCAGTATATGGATTTTCTACTAAAACAAACAAGCCGCAAAATTAACATCCTGTGCCATGTTCTGTTACCTAACAAATTCACCGAGCACCCACGTTGCGCACAAAGGCAGGTCCTCGTCCTACACGCTCAGAGATGCTGAACCACTTTGGGGTGAGACCCAGCATCTGTTGTGTACACCCGCCAGTGGTGCAGCCGGACTCCCCCTGCCTTACTTCAGGGCTCTCCCCCGCCTTGCCGCTAGCGATATTACTATTCAAAGTGTGGTCTGTGAACTAGTGGTTGCTGTGGGGACTCCTCACAAATGCAGGATCTCGGTGCTACTGAATCAGAATCTGCATTTTAACAGGATCTCAGATGCTTTATGTACACCAGAGGTTGTTAACGGTAACCTACAGGCCAAATCTGGCTCCCTTCCTGTTGTTTTGTTTTGTTTTTTTGGTTCATGGTCACCACCAGTGTAGGCAAGTACTGTGATCCTTGTAGAGCCAGCTGTAGTCACTCTCTGTGTCCCCAGTCCCCCACCTGTTCCCAGCACTTGCCTCCTGAGCCCACTGCTGTGTCTAGCCCCTACCTAGGGCCCTGCTGGTCACCACCGACGCTTTGAGGACTCTGCGGTTAGCAACTACAGGGTACTGAGCAGTGGAATCGTAGTCCAGTCAAGTCACCTTGCCTCCTGCCTGCTGTCAACTTGTGAGAGTTGGGCTCTTGGAGAGGAGACAGAGCATGCTGGGACCTAGGGTAGAGTGAAAGTGACCACCCCACAGGCCAGGCCCCTCCCACTCTGGCAGGTTGCTCTTTGCTCCAGGGCTGAGGGCTACTGGTCACAAAGCAAGTTCACCCACTCACCCACCATGGCAAGCCCTTCCTCCCCCAGCATGGCCCACCCCCAATAAGCAGGCAGGAGTTCTAGTCACAGAATAGCGATCATTTTGTCTCTTGACCCACAAAGACTAAAACATTTCCTATCCAGCCTTTGTGCCTTATGTTACCTCCTTCACTTCTCTCCCAGTCTGGATGGCCCTCCAATGTCCACGTCCATTGGACTCACCTGGAGGACTGACTGTAACACAGATTGCCCCTCCCACCTCAGCGTCTGATTCAATAGGTCTGAGTCAGAGCCCACTAATTCGCATTTCTAATCTGTCCTGGGTGTTGCTGCTGTTGCTGGACCTCATGGTTGACTCCCACTTCCTGAGATCCCAAACTCAGTGCTGAGAACCGAGCCATTTCCAATGGCCCCTTCCCAATGCAGCTCTCTTTTTCTCTGTATCTCAGCCCCTTTTCTGTTATATCAGGAATTCTCAAACTTTTTGGTCTCAGGGATCCTTCACTCTTCAAAATTACTGAGAATCCCAGAGAGAGATTTTTTAAATGTGAATTATAGCTATTAATATTCACCCTATTAGAAATTAAAACTGAGAAAATTGAAAAGCCTAATTAATTCATTTATAAAAATCACAATAAACCTAATAAACAATAATATGAATATTTTTTTATAAAAAAACTATTTTTCTAAAACAAAAAAATGTGAGAAGAAGGGCATTGTTTTAGTTTGTTGTCAAGTCTCTTTAATATGTGACTTAACAGAAGACAGCTGTAGCCTCATACCTGCTTTTGTGTTCAATTTGTTGTTCTGGTTGAAGTATATAAAGAAAATCTGGCTTCATATGTATATGAAGTTGGGAAAGGAAGTATTTTATACCCTTTTCATATATTGTTAATAGTTTTCTTTGATACAACACCAAAACTGGACAAGCCCTAGGGCTTTAAATGTTAGTCGGAATCTGAAATGATCGCAGTGTGCTTTTTCATACTCTAAATTAAAATTCATTAAACTAAAATCCATCGGCCTATTCTGAATGGATCTCTTTACCTATGCATGATTGTGTAGCATCATACACTTGTTGTACAGAAAGTACTGGCTCACGGAGTTAGCCAGGCATTTCAAATGTTGATATAGTTCATTATTTTAAAATCCCTTTTACTAAGTCATGTAATCAAGGGTAAAAATTTGATAAAAGATAACAATTCTTACTGATTTAGTTTTCTTTTTTTTTTTTTTTTTGCTTTAGTTTTCTTATTAAAACTAGCTCTTTTTTTTTTCCACTGAGCATATGTGGTGGTTAAGACTATCATGACTGCTAGCTAGTCCAGTTTGGGGTCACTGCCCACTGCCGCTTTTCTTCATATCAAATCACCAGCAGCTTTTCAACCCCTTTGCTTGTGAACCATGAGAACATTATCAGCACAGTATACAAGGCCAATGACATGTTAATATTACCAGGAAAGCAGTTTGACCTCACGAATCTCCTGAAACACTCTCAGGGATTCCTAAGCATCTATACAGACTATGGTTTGAAAAATGGTTGGTTTAAAAAAAAAAAAAGGTTGGTTTATGTCTTAATGATATACATAATTTTAAAGCTATTTTATCTGTATGTTTATATTTTGTCCACCTCCTGTACTGATGTAGCAATAGTATTTAACTTCCATGACGTAAATGTTCTCTATCCAGTATAGACTTTTCACGTGGATTGTCCTTGTAGCCTCACAACACCCTGACAAATTAGACCCATTCTACAGAAGAGAAACATAAGGCACAGCATCACAGCACTATCTCAGAGTCACACTGCTAGCACTGGATTGAGGCCAAATAACCAATGCTGGCCCATGACGACAGCCTGTAGTCCTAAAGGCAGAGGGGAGCCATTGGTAGACATGGGTAGGCTGCTGGCACGCAGGAACCACGGTAGCTAAGATCCAAATACACGCTGAGCAGAGCGCGCACATGAAGCAACCCTGGATGCACATTTCTGATAAAGAATCCTCACTAGAAATAAAGGGAGGTAGAGAATATCTTAAGCGACATGCTTTTTCCCACAGCTGGTTTTTGCCATGGAATTCGCCAAAATGTCAGACATGACAAAGCTCCATCAAGCCGTGGCCATGGGGAGCTACAATTTAGTGAAAAAGATTTTAAAGAAAGGTCTCTGTGACCCAAACTACAAGGACGTGGACTGGAATGACCGGACCCCACTTCACTGGGCTGCAATCAAAGGTGAGTGGGCAATGCCCAGGTAGACTTCATCCCCTCGAATCCGTCATTTGTCAGGATACCGGTCAATAGTCTATGTGGGCTAGAAAGAACATTTCTTGGGAGCCAGATGGATCATTACAATGCCGGCACCATCATTTACTGTTTGTAGCACCTTAATAAGTTATTTACTGTCTCTAGGCCTTAGTTTATTCGCCTACATAATGGGAATAGTAATGCTGCCTTGGAGTCTTGTAATGAGGACTCTGAGATATAACGGGTGTACAACGCCTGGCATAAAGTCAGCTCTCAGTTAATATTAGTCTTCTGCCCTCTGATTGTGCACGTGACTGGAACATTATCACTGTAGTAGGATAGGGACTTTGTCTTGTTCGTTGTTGTATCTCCCATGCCTAACATGGCTTACTTATAGAATGGGAGGAAGATGGTGGCAAAACTTCAGCCAATGGGCTTGCCAAGGCCTTTTACAATAGAACACCACTGAAGAATGTCAAGTAAAAAAATGGTGTAGTCCTTTGCTTTCTAAAAATTTGTTTTGTCTCCTGTATGTAGAATGGGTTGGCAGGAAGCCAGATCGGCTGCAGAGAAATCAGCTGGGAGGAGTTTGCAGAAATTTAAGTACAGTGTCATGGACGCTATACTAGGGCACCTTTTAGCAGACATTTGCTACTATAACATGTATTTTATTTCTCTGACTTTATTTGTACTTCACAAGAACTTAGTGAGGTAAGTGGTGATATCCTTCATTTACAAATGAGAAAACTGAGCCTTAGACATTTGTTGCTTGTCCGGGTTGCCACAGTTAGGGAGTAGTATTTATTGTCAGGGATGAACCCCCATCTATCTGGCAAAAAGCCTGTACAATTCATCTTTGCTAGCTATAATGTAAATGGGACTTCACGTATATATTTTCAATTGAGGTATAATTGACTTATTATTTTAGTTTCAGATGTATAAGATAATGATTTGATTTTTGTCTATGTCGTGAAATGATCACCACAGAAAGTCTAGTTAATATCCATCACCATACATACATAGTTACAAAATTTTTTTCTTATTGTAACTTTTAAGATCAATTCTCTTAGCAACTTTCAAATAAGCAACACAGTATTATTAACTATAACCTCCATGCTGTACATTACATCCTTCTGACTTATTTATTTTATGTCTGCAAGCTTGTGCCTTTTGACCAACTTCACCCATTTCACCCCTTACACACACCCCACCTCTAGAACCCACCAATGTAATCTGTTCTCTGTAGCTATGACCTTGGTTTTCATATTTTGGATTCCACATGAAAGTGAGATCACCCAGTATCTGTCTTTCTCTGTCTGACTTCTTTATGTCTTTCTCCATCTCACTTGGCTTTATGCCCTCAAGGTCCATCCATGCTGTAGTGAAATACTGTTTCTGAAATCAGCCTTGGGACTGCCAAAGGCAGCGAAGCTTGCCAGCCAGTGTCAGCACAGGCAGGTGTAAAGCGACTTGGGGGAGAGAGCCAGGTTTCTAGACAGGGCTGAGGGAACGGACCTGGCCGGGGAGAGGAGTGTCGGGTAGGAGTAGAGGGAATATGCAGAGGGTCTCAGGCTCCGGATGAGAGCTTGGTTCTTGGGGCAAAGGGTGGAGTACTGAGTCCTTCCTAAGAGGGAGGAGGGAATGATGCAAAGAAGCAGGAGGGGCCACAAAGGCCAGTGTCTTCCTCTTCTTTGTGCTATCTGGACCAGGCCTGGCCTCAGGCCGCCAGAGACATTTTATTCTTAACCTTCTCCTGTGTCTTTCCCGTGCCTCTAAGGGCATATGCGGGTGCTGCAGCTGCTCATACAGTACGGAGCCAGCCCCTGCCTGGTAACTGATGTGGGCTGGACCCCAGCTCATTTTGCAGCTGAGTCAGGCCACCTGAACGTGCTCAAGACCCTCCACGCACTGCACGCCGCCATCGACGCCCCCGACTTCTTTGGAGACACCCCGAAGAGGATCGCACAGATCTATGGGCAGAAAGCCTGTGTGGCGTTCCTGGAGAAGTGAGTTCCATCTATGTCCACCCCTAGAGCAGGCAGAGAAACGGGAGCCCATGACCAAGGTCTTTGCCGACTCAGGGATCTCACGTCAACGAAAATGAAGTGAGGAAATCCAGGCAACGATTGTCCGAGTTGTTTTTATTAGTTTTTCACTGAAATGACTAATTTGGTGTGGAAACTCTAGTGCATTAGGTTATGTACATTCTATTATTTTTAAATTATACAAAATTATAACTTTTATAATTATACATGATTACAATTGTAATACCATAGCACATAATTATTATAATTATTATTTTAGATTATACAAAAATGTTCTCAGATAAGAGAGGTAGGACACCAGGTTTGAAAATGGGACACGGTGTAAGATTTATCACTGTGTGGCATCAGCTTCCATCCAAGTTACCAGTGAGTCCTGTTGCTGAATCAATGGCCTCTTCTCAATTCACGTCTCACCTCCACTTAATCTGATAGCTGACATTCTTGAAACTTCTCTCTTGCTTTATCTGATACTACTCTCTTCTAATTCTTCTAACCTGACTATTTCTTCTCATCATTTTGTCTAAGTTCCTATTTTTACATCAGTGGTTCTTAACCTTTTTTGAGGTACCAAACCCACCAGTTTCATATGCGCATTCACCGAACCCTTCTTTAGTGATAAATAAAGTATGAATTTTTCCCAAATTCAAGACATAGGTTTATGTTTTTTTACTGGTGCACAAAATAAGCCGTGCATGAACATCACCTTGCTCAAAGAACAAAACCAACAAAGTGCATGAACTCACAACAAATTATGGTATTACTTTATTCTGTCCTCCGCGGCAGAGGTTTCTCCGAACCCCTGGGACCGACTCATCGAACCCCTAGGGTTTGATAGAACCCAGGTTAAGAACCACTGTTACATCTTTGCAGATACTGAAATCCCTCAGGGTCCTGTCCGTGGCTCTCTGACTTTGAGTAATCTCAGCACCTCCCCAGTGATCAGTGGGTGGCCGGGCATGAGAGGCACCCCAGAATAACTGATGTGGAGAAGGAGTGCTTCCCCCAAATAGTCAGGAGTGCTGTGTCCAGGAAAAGTGGGCGGACCATGCTGAGCAGGCAAAAAACACACATGTGTAAGTCAGCTCTACTTCCCACATCTCCCATGAGGAACTTCCCTCTGACGGTCACGGGGTTCAGAGAGAAGAAATCTGTTAAGGGGAAGTTAATCTGGACCTGGAAGATGAGTAAGACCTGCCCTAATGAAGGAGGGAGAAAGATAAAAAAAATCTTTCTTTTCCTTTTTTTTTTGAGAGAGAGAAACAGGAAGAGAGAGAGAGATGAGAAGCATCAACTCGTAGTCGTGCCACTTTAGTTGTTCATTGATTGCTTCTCATATGTGCCTTGAGTGGCGGGCTCAAGCTGAGCCAGTGACCCCTTGCTCAAGCCAGAGACCATGTCAATGATTCCATGTTCAAGCCGGCCACCCTGTGCTCAAGCTGGTGAGCCTGCGCTCAAGTTGGATGAGCCCGCACTCTAGCCAGCGACCTTGGGGGTTTGAACCTGAGACCTCAGCATCCCAGGTCCATGCTCTATCCACTGTGCCATCACCGGTCAGGCTGGAGGAAGGGAGATTCTTGACTGGGAGGAAAGAAATCAAAATGAAAATGTGCGTAAGATGAGTGTATATGTGAGGCGGTGGAAGGGTAGGAAAAAGTAAGTTGCCTGGCCAAGTAGAGCATTGCACTGGAGAGAAGGGGAGAATAAGGTCAGGCAGGCAGGTGGAGGACCGTAGTGAGTTGGGAAAACCTATGAGTGTGAGCTCATTAGGGGACTCTCACGCTGAACCAGATGCTTCAGCCACGTCAATCCTGTCTGTAGTGGAAGAGGCAGGCTGTTGTGCAGACAGGATTGGAGGCACTTCGTCCATAGGCACAAAGATCACGTAAGGAATTTCTTAAAAATTCATGTTGCAGGTAGGTGAGCTCCTGGGCGAGGATGATGAAGAGGAAGGTTAGTGTTTTGAAAGAAGCCTAGACAGTATTTGATCACTTTCTCAATATCTTAGGGATTCTAGTAGAACAATTCAACCTTTACTCCAGTGTCACTAAATAGTACATCTTTCATTCAACAAACACACTGGAGCCCTACCATGTGCATAACATTGAACTGGATATGAAAAAGAAAGATAAATCAGATACAGTGTTGGAACATCAAACAGTTCCCTGTCCGGGAGAAGCAATAACTTGTTTACATAAATGACAGATAGGAAGTGACAAAGGTCATAAAATCAGAGCAAGAAGAGGGACACTGAATGTTGAGAGGGAAATAAGGTGTGTTGTCTGATTATTGAGAGGTTGCTTCCAGCTTGTTGGGAGAATAAAGACCGAGGAACACGCAGATTTGCTGTCCTCTGAATGAACTGTACTTTGTATAGTGCTTAGCATTTAAAATCCTGTTTGCCCAGCCTCTACCATCTTATTTCCTCTCAGATTTCAGTGGTCCTAAGATTGGCTCAAATTTCATCTTTGTGAAGTGGCGTTCCCCAATGTCTTTAAGCAGGTCACACACTTCCCTTTGGCCTCACATACCAAATAGCATACATGTATGCTTCTCATTGTCCGTGTGTATATGACTATCACCTATCTGTCTATTTGTCTGTCTATCTATCTATCTACCTATCATCTATCTGCCGACCTGTCATCTATAACTATTCTTTACATGAATCCATCTGTTCATACAGTATATATGCAATTATGTCATTTTTATTTTCTTATGTGTTTTTATACTTTTCAACTCTTTGCAATGAACAGATATAGTTTTCATAATTAGGAAACGATAAATCAAGGGAAACAGTCTCCTAATAATATGCTGGTTGCCATATGCCTATGAGCCCTTCGAGAACCAGCAGCGTCTCCTTCCAGCTCAGTGCCTAATCTACTGATGCTGTAAACCCCTCACTCCTGGCTTGCCAGTTTTTTCCACCTCCAAGGGGTCTCTTAGTGCCTGAGACCTTCCTCAGTGTGTGCTTGGAAATTCTTTTTTTTTTTTTTTACAGGGACAGAGAGAGAGTCAGAGAGAGGGATAGATAGGCACAGACAGACAGGAACGGAGAGAGGTGAGAAGCATCAACCATCAGATTTTCGTTGCCGCTGGGACACCTTAGTTGTTCATTGATTGCTTTCTCACATGTGCCGTGACCGCGGGCCTTCAGCAGACCGAGCCACCCCTTGCTGGAGCCAGCGACCTTGGGTCCAAGCTGACGAGCTTTTGCTCAAGCCAGATGGTCCCACGCTCAAGCTGGCGACCTCGGGGTCTCAAACCTGGGTCTTCTGCATCCCAGTTCGACACTCTATCGCCACTGCGCCACCACTTGGTCAGGCGTGCTTGGAAATTCTTGAACTCGGCCTCCTTCCTTTGGACTGGGGATCCGAGGGGCCCAGGCTGAGTGCAGAGGGCGGGAGGAGGGGCGATCTGAAAGCCTGGCCAGAACTTCCTGCGCTCTCTGACACCTGGTGCCCCCCTTCTCCCAGGGCCGAGCCTGAGTGCCAGGACCACCGCCACACCGCTAGGCAGAAGGGGCTGCCGCTGGACGAGCGGGACCCAGACTGGGACGCCAAGAAAACGGAGATGGAGCTGTCTCTCCCTTCCTGGAATGAAAACACGAACGAGAAAAAGCATAATAAGAAAAGTCAAGGGCCTGCCAGGCTTAGCGATGCCAAGGAGAGGACAGTGTAAGGAGGCCGGGCCAAAGGGACTGGGACCTCTGGGGGACTTTCCCTGGCACCAGACTAGAGCTTCTTAGGCGTGCGTTGTCTTTACCTGATTTTACTCAGAGACCGTGATCCAGATGGCTTCTACCGGTAGCTCCAGACCTGTCATTCAGCCTGGAAGTCTTGCCTTGGTGCACTCCACACGGACTATGGTCTCCTTGCTGATACCTGCTGTCCACAAGAATTACCAGCAGGTGACAATGGCAGGTGCTTGAGTTTTGTCATCCGTGATTTGCATTCGTCAGTGTGTCTTCACCCCATGGGCAATTATAGAATTTCAGAAGAGCTCCTCCCATGGAAACTGGATTGTTTATATGCAAAAACCAAACTAACAAAAAAACCCCTCAAAAACCACCAAAATACTGTCTAGTCAGCTGTGAAAAAATTACTTGTTACATAGATGAGGCAAAGGGGTGAACAAATGTATCTTCCAGTTTTCAGCTATTTTGTTATTGTTGGTGGGGCAGAGGCCCACACTCTCAGCCTGGACACTTTAGTAATGGTCACTTGGGGAGGAATAGTCAGAGCAAGAGACCACCAGCTCAGTGGGAAACGCCCGGCAAGAACTGATTTTGTCCTACATAATTAGTGAGAGTTAGTATTAAAAAAATAGAACGTGATGACAACTTGCCTTATTAACTGTATGTTTTAGGGAGTCTATATAGATTAGTCATTTCCAATGAAAATGTTCTGTCCAAATTGAGATGTGCTATAAATGTAAAATCCACATCAGATTTTTGAAGACTTAATACAAAAATGTAGAGCCTGACCAGGCGGTGGCGCAGTGGATAGAGCGTCAGACTGGGATGCGGAAGACCCAGGTTCGAGACCCCGAGCTCGCCAGCTTGAGCGCAGGCCCATCTGGCTTGAGTAAAGCTCATCAGCTTGGACCCAAGGTCGCTGGCTCCAGCAAGGGGTTGCTCAGTCTGCAGAAGACCCGCGGTCAAGGCACATGTGAGAAAGCAATCAATGAACAACTAAGGTATCGCAATGGCAACGAAAAACTAATGATTGATGCTTCTCACCTCTCTCCATTCCTGTCTGTCTGTCCCTCTCTCTGACTCTTTCTCTGGCCCTATCTATCCCTCTCTCTGACTCTCTCTCTGTCCCTGTAAAAAAAAAAAAGTAGAATAATAGATCATTAATATTATTAAATATTTATTACATGATGAAAGGATAATATGTTGGATATTGGGTTAAATAAAAGATATTATTAACATAAATTTACCTCTTTTATTTCACGTTTTAAAAAAGGTGGCTACTAGACCCTAGCTGGTAGCTCAATGGATAGTGCATTGGCCCAGCGTATAGACATCCCGGGTTTGATTCCCAGTCAGGGCACACAGGAAAAGTGACAATCTGCTTCCCCCTACCCCCTTTCGCACCCTCTTCCCCTCCTGCAGTCAGTGGTTCAATTGGTTCGAGCGTGGCCCCAGGCACTGAGGATGGCTCATTGATTCAAGCATCAGCCCCAGATGGGGTTGCTGGGTGCTTCCTGGTCTGGGCACATGCAGGAGTCTGCCTCACTATCTCTCCTCCTCTCACCTAAAAAAAATAAAAATAAAAAAGACATGTGTTGGGGGAAAAAAAAGGTGCCTACTAAAATGTTTAAAATATGTATGTGGCTTGCTTTCCTCCCCTATCATACAGCACTGCCTTAGAAGCCAAAAATTATTTAAATCAGGCAACTGGCCTGGTGGACTTTAATTGGCTACCCCACATTCTATGTTTGCTAATTTCTCCGCATAAAGCAACTGTCTTTGGGCACCTAAGAGCTTTATTATGCATTCCTCAATTAATGCTTGTAATAATACAGGACATGTTAGGTTTGAATTTTCTTAAATGAATGAATGCTTGAACAGCTTATTAGAAAGTAGTATAGCTAGGAGGATTCCTTCCCAGTGTTCATCCAGTCTGGGCACCACTCTCCTTTCTCTCTGCCCTGCATTTCCCAGGGGTGGTTCCTGCTTGCCATGTACTGGTCCCCACCCAGTACATACATTAGAAGACACCGACTCAAGCTGGACCAATATGATTCTCCCGGGAACTTGAAAAGGGTCTTCGTAAGAAGATGGGTCAGAAGTATGGAGCGGCTGACTCCACAATAGGACCAAAGAAGTAGAAACACGTTCTACAAAGAGAAAGAGAAGACTGAGGGCAGAGATGGAGAGAGAGAGAGAACAACTTTCTGGTTTCCACTTAAGTCTCCTTATTCAGGAAATCTGAAATACTACATTTGCTTTTTTTCTCCCTTCCAATCAGTCGTTTCTAATAAGTACAGTTTTAAGATCATGGGGTTAGGGGTCAAGCAGACTTAGGTTTGTATCCTCATCTATAGAATAAACAAAATAATCCTTCCCCCTGGCATTGCTGGGAGGGTGAGATGAGAGGGTATGTGGGGTGCCAGCACTGACACTCTGTAACTGGAGCATGGCATGGCTATTGTCTTACTACAGAAGTGAGCTCGCTTTCTCACTGGGAATCCCAAAGGGGCCCAGGAAGGAATAATTCCTTTTACTAATCAGGTAAGGCTTGCCATTTTTCAGGTCATAAATATCCCGTCTCATTTTATGACATGGATAATAGCCTATCTTCCATTGACCGTCAGGCTTGGGCTAAACTATAATAATATCCTTAGGGTCCTCTACTGTGTCCATAACCCCATGGCCTCTCAGGGTTGTTCTCACTGAGTCCTTTCATTCTTATTCTCATCGAAGCATTAAGAGAAGAAATATGCTTATTCTCCCATGAGTTTTTGTATAATAAATGAGAACAACAGGAAGAGGGCACCAAAATCCTTTCTTGTTTGAAGAATTTATTATACCTAATCTGCATGACATACCTGCGAGGCAGGTATCATTATCCCCTGCTGACATCCCGAACTGAAGTCCTGAGAGGTGAGTGACTTGCCCTAGGCCTGTGAAGGCGAACCTATGACAAGCGTGTCAGCACTGACACGCGTAGCCATTTTTGATGACACGCAGCTGCATGCGGCCACATACCAGAGAAGTATGGGGCCGCATGTGGAGAAGGACGTTTCATCCTCGGCTTCTGCACAGCCAGGAGCAGGAGCCGAGGATAAAACATTTGCTGTAGTGTAGACACTCTGTGCCGGAGGTCTGTAGGCCAAAACAACAGAACTCCAGCACAGAGTGTCTAGTTCTGGGACTTCCGGTTAGGCCGTTTTTCTCCAAGTGACACACCACCCTAGTTATGCTCAGGTTTTTGGCGAATTTTGACACACCAAGCTCAAGAGATTGCCCATCACTGGCCTAGGCCACCAGGCTGATGCTTGTATGACCTTTGAAGCCTGCCTGAATGAGATGATGCTCTGGTTCCTTTGACTGTGGGACCTTGGGTGGGGTGCTTTATTTGTCTAGTTTTCCCATCTGTAAGTTGGGGTGACTGCGAAAGCCTCTGCCACAATGTCATGGTGAGAACTAACTCAATGAGGTAATAATGCATGTCAAGCACTTAGGACAATACCCTCCACATGGTAATGCCAGTTGTTGGGATGGTTATTGTTTTCACAGCGCTCATTGTCTTAGATAGGTAACAAAGAAGAGTGGCCTGCTAGCAAGCATTAGCAACAGCAGTCCAGAGGAGGAATTTGAAGAAAGTGTTCTCTCTAAGCCCTGAATGAAGATTCCTATTTTCTGGTCCCTAAGGTTAAGATCTCAACCAAGTAGCCTCATGACTGAGGTTACTTCACGCTCACCATGGGCTCACCCCTCGCAAGGTACATGGATCACAATAGATGAACTTCACTTGTCCCATCACTCCGAGGTGACACCCAGTCTATTTCAGTGAGTCCTATGTCAGGATTTGCAATATTGGGAGGGCCTGGTATTTGGAGTATCCATCTGCTTTCTCCCACCTTTATAGATAGGGAAGAGCTAGCAGTTTATGTTATTGTGTAAGAAGCAGGGAGAACATCATGATACAAAGAGGATAGGGGAAGAGGGAGAAGCTTGATCTATCAGGGAACCAGCTGTGTGACTGTGAGCAGGGCCTCTTATCTGTAAACAGACAGGGTAGAGCTAGTTCTCCAAGATCACATCTAATGCTTGTAAACCTAAGTTCCACAGGGCTGTTCTGAGAAATTAAACAGTGTTTTATTCTGATATGATTTGCAAATCAAAGAACATAGCCTTCAGCATGAACTAAAGACAAACTCTGAGGTGGACGGAATCAGGAGAGGGTTTTAAAAGCAGGAATCAAAGGAATGGCTTACTGGGGAAACTAGAAGACAAACTCACATCATTCATTTTCTGATTGGTGGGGACAACTGGACTCTTAAGAGTACACTAACCCAGTGGTCAGCAAGTGGGGTTGTGAGATAAGAACAATGGGTAGTTCTGGTTGACTCATGGGCAGCGGATAGAGTCATGGGATTTGGCCAACAGTTGGAGCCATCATATGTGGTCAGCAGTGCAGGGGAGATCACAAGGAATGAGCCAACACATCACTTCCCCTTGGAGTCTGCAAATAAACTAGTAACACTGAGACAGGACCGGCTAGGAAAATTCCGTGGTCAGTAGTAAAGGGAAACTGAGACAAATGGCTGAATAAACTGGCTGAGCAATTTACAGCCAGATCCAGAAGGTCACCTCCCTAGATATAACATCTAGGCCTCAGTTGTATTTTAGCTCCAGGCCCAGGTAGACTACGCCAGGATCCGCTACAAGACTAATGACCCTAGTCCTGAGGCTGACAAATCAACCCTGAAAAAGCACACCTGGAAAAGCTAATAAATATTCTCTTGAAATCCTCCCCTAAACTCCCAGTCTTTAAAACACTCGAAATAAAAGACCCAGAGTATGTCTCCCTCTAGGAAACACCACACTTCCCTTCCCATTTCATTTCTCCTTTCCCCACATGCATGCATCTCCTAAACTTTAAGCCTCCTCACCAGACTTGCAACCAGGGGAGCAGTGGGCAGAGGCAGCTTGTCCCAGGCTAACCCCTGAGCCTGTCTCCAAGACCCCTTTTCTCTGACTGCCCAGTATAGGCTCATTTCTTTCCCATGAGTTTTCTAGAGAGCCATGGCAGCTAGAGAACCTGCCCAGGCTCCCTTGTTGCTTTTACTAGTCGAGGCCCTTCCTTGTTTCACTGTCCCCAGCTTTAATAAACTTACTTTCAAAATCACCTGACACCCACACACTACCAGCTGGCCCTAGGCAGATGGGAAGGGCCAGGACCCTATCTGGTACCAAACAAGTTTTGTGGTGAAACGGACAATGCAGGTAGACACAGAGAATTTAGACAGCGAAATGACTGTCTCCAGCAGGGTTGGAGACAAAGTGAAGAAGGACTTAGATGTTTAGTCACAAAATTATGATATTAGAACCCTCATGCTGGCCTGACCAGGTGGTGGTGCAATGGATAGAGCATCAGACTGGGATTCTGAGGACCCAGGTTCAAAACCCTAATGTCTCCAGCTTGAGTGCGGGCTCATCCAGCTTGAGAATGGGCCCACCAGCTTGAGTATGGGGTCACGGGTTTGAGCATGGGATCATAGACATGACCCCATGGTCTCTGGCTTGAGCCCAAAGGTCATTGTCTTGAAGCCCAAGGTCTCTGGCTTGAGAACAAGGTCGATGGCTTGAGCAAGGGGTCACTTGGTCTGCTATAGCCCCCCAGGCAAGGCACATATGAGAAAGCAATCAACAAGTAACTAAGATGCTGCGATGAAGAATTGATGCTTCTCATCTCTCTCCCTTCCTGTCTGTCTGTCCCTATCAGTCCCTCTCTCTGTCTCTGTCACACACACACAAAAAGTTAATACAAAAATCAAAGTTATGAAGAATAACAGAATGTTTATTATCTGAATCCTCTTCCTTTTATACCGCCGGTGCCTGCCAAACTGGGTTGCTTGCTGCCCGGTGATACTGACAGCATGTACTAACCAATGCTCCAGACATGTTGCTATGTCCACTCAATAATTCTTTAAAGTAGATGTTATCATAAGTGAGGACACAGAGGTTGACAGTGGTTAGGTAATCTGTCCAGGGCATATAGCTAGCAGGGGCCAGAACTGCGATTTAAGCAAAGTAGCTTCCAGCCTGGCTTCATGCCTACTGCTCTAACCTCCCTCTATGCAGGGGTCCCTGGTTCTTGTTTCTACTAGGTACCCTCCACGTTCCATCCTGTCTCTCCAGATCTTGTTCTTCCCTCAGTGTCTGTCTCCACCAGGAAACCCTCTAGCCCTCTGAGTTTCAATTGAATTGATAATAGTATAGTTTTCTTTTTCTCTTAGTCGATTCATGGACACCACTTTCCTCTACTTTAAGCTTGTTTCTGCTTTAAACTCTAAAAAGCAAGGGCTCCACATATGCTTATTTGGCTCCCCCTACAGGTCTAAACACAATGCTAGTTACATGCACTGCTCAAGACACATTTCTTGACTAAATTGGAGTCACTGGTATTTCCTAGATGAGAGTAAAGAATTCCCCCACAAACACTGAAAATAACTTCAAAGGACCCAGGCTGGAGTATGTAAGAAATTGAGGGTGGTTTTCCCTGCGACATAGAGGAACTCGCCCTTTCTGTCTTCTACACCTAATCTTTAGAAACTGGCACAAGTTTAATGTTAATCCACATTACGGAGCTGGTTGCCATGGCAAACAATAGACGCTTCTGTTTAGTGGGCCTTGACCGTGAGCCAGGTGTTTCGTGTCAGTCTCTTCAAAACGTCACACTTAAGTATCTTTAGAACTAAAGGAAGGAAAATTTAGGCCTGACCAGGTGGTGGCACAGTGGATGGAGAGTCGGACTGGGATGAGGAGGACCCAGGTTCGAGACTCTGAGGTCTCCAGCTTAAGCACGGGCTCATCTGGTTTGAGCAAGGCTCACCAGCTTGGACCCAAGGTCGCTGGCTTGAGCAAGGGGTCACTCGGTCTGCTGTAGACCCCAGTCAAAGGACATATGAGAAAGCAATCAATGAACAACTAAGGAGCCACAGTGAAGAATTGATGTTTCTCATCTCTCGCCTTTCCTGTCTGTCTGTACCTATCTGTCCCTCTCTCTGACTCTCTGTCTCTGGCACAAGAAAGAAAGAAAAAAAGAAAGAAAGAAAGAAAGAAAGATTTAGAAAAGTTATTTGTCTGAACTCCAACAATCAATAAATGACGAGTGCAGGTTGTAAACCATCGCTGCTGCTCTTGCACCTTTCAGCCCACTCTGTCAGAGTTCTCCCAGCTGCCATTCATATGGATTTAGCTGAGTTCTTGGTTTTTAACCTTCATCCAAACTGCTCCTTGGCAAACTATTTAGCATGGCTGATCTCAGTTTTTTCTTTGATAAAGATGGCATTCATATTGACATAATCATTTATTTAGAAAATGTCAAAGAATCTGGAAAAAGGCTATAGAGCTGATAAGGTCACTGTATTGCAAACTGCTAATGAGGACATTGAAAGAGCAATATTTCAAAAAGGCTGACAGAAATCAATTGTCCTTACAAATAAGACTGACCTACCTAGTTCAAACATCCAATTTTGCTTTGGTTTGGAATTATGTCAATTAAGTGAGATAACCCTAGTTTCTTTATGCTGGACCGATGATGTAACTGAAAATTTGATAGTTTTTAATGAAAAGGGGATAACCCTACAGAAATTAAAATTTTACGCAAAGTTTGATATTTCTATAGAAAAGTGAATGTGGCTTTGGGTTGAACAAATATACATTATATGTGACAGTGAAAACACGATTTATAGTAGAAAAAATAGCATATAAGAAATTTTGCTATTCAAAAAATACTAGTTTATTCAAACTTAGAGAAAGTCCTTGCAAAATATATATGTGGTAAAAGATTTAAAGCTAGAATATATTTTTTAAAAGTCTCAAATCCAGCAATATAAAAACAACCCAATGTACAAAACGGGCAAAGGATGTGAACAGGTAACTCACCAAAGAAAACACACAGATGGAAAACAAGCACATGAAAAGGTGCTTGGCCTCATTAGCTATAAGAAAACCACCAATTAAAACCACAGTCAGATATATTACATGCCTATTAGAAAGGAAGAAAAATGTAAAGAGATAATACCAAGTGATGACAAAAACACAGCACAACTGCAATTCTCGTTCGCTGATCACGGGAGTACAAAATGGTACGGCCTCTTTGGAAAACCATTGGGCAGTTTCTTATATAGTTAAGTATGCACTTACCTTATGACCCAGCACCTCTACTCCTAGATATATACCAAGTGAAATGAATCTTTCATAAAAAGAAATCCTGTGTATGAATATTCATAGCAGTTTTATTCACAATTGCCAATGATCATGAAAACAATCCAAATGTCCTTGACTGGTGAATGGATAAACGAACAACATATCAATACTGTGAAATAAATATTTCTTAGAAATAAAAGGAATGAACTACTGATATGCCCAACAATATGCACAAATCTCAAACACATGCTAAAAACTACAAACTTTATTATATGTAAATTATACCGTAAGTAACTTTTATAAGAGGAAAGAATGAGTAATGACTTAACTCATACACTGAGACAAAGCCTTTCAAAAGACCAGGTTTATGAGAGTTAAGGGTGAGAAAGGGACTATATCCCAGAATTTCTTGGAGCAATTTTTTGGAAATACTAGGAGTTGGTAAATTCCTTAATTGGCTGTGCGTCAAAAATCACATTTGGAATTTGTAAAATTATAGTCTTTACCTCAGAAATTCTAATTCATTAAGTCATGGCGACCTTTCAGAATTTCTATTTCTTCAATATTCACTAAATTATTGTGAAGCCCATTTATGTTTTGAATCCATAAGACATATAATTGCTGAAACTGTTTCCAAACTAAACATTCCTGTGCCTGCATAGAACTTACTATGTATTGTGAACTCCTCCGGAAGAAAAAGAAATCTACTTTTATTAACCCTAACTGAAATTCCTTCAACTATAAATTTGAGTAACAAAACTCAGAAATATTAGCAGTTCCTGTGACCCTGGAATATACAGAAATATTATGATCATATTTTAGATATCTTGAGAAATATTAATGTTAATCATTAGCTGGAAATTATGGTAACTATTGGAATTATTCTTGTGTCTAGTTCTATAATACATTAATAAACATAAATATATCATAAACTGTTATTTTAACATTTTAATAATCTCATTTTAACAAATTGGTTTCCTGTGTAATCTTTTGCATTTAATTTTGTTAATTTAAAAACTTTCCCTAGAAGAGGTCCAGTGCTTCACTAGATGGTAAGAGGTCAATGGGACAAAAACATTTAAGCCCTTTCATGGTAAGTCTCCTTGGTCTGAAATACAGTGGTTCCCCGTACTGCAGACATGACCATTTTTAAGTGAATACAGAGGAGATAAAACTAGTCTAAAATACAAATGGAGACTGGGTTTTGAATCATCTGCAGTTCTGGTGAACAATACCCCTCTACTCAATCAGGTTTGAACTGGGCTGACAGGTAGAGGGTAATAAGCTTGAGTCTACAGCAGTGATGGGCAATCTTTTGAGCTTGGTGTGTCAAAATTCGCCAAAAAACTGAAAATAACTCGGGTGGTGTGTCACTTTGAGAAAAACGGCCTAACCGGAAGTCCCAGAACTAGACGCTCTGTGCCAGAGTTCTGTTGTTTTGGCCTACAGACCTCCGGCACAGAGTGTCTACACTACAGCAAATGTTTTATCCTTGGCTACTGCACCTGGCCATGCAGGAGCCGAGGATGAAACGTCCTTCTCGGTATGCGGCCCCATACTTTTCTGGTTTGCGGCCGCATGTCATCAAAAATGGCTATGTGTGCCTGACCTGTGGTGGCGCAGTGGATAAAGCGTCGACCTGGGAACACTGAGGTTGCCAGTTCAAAACCCTGCACTGGTCTGGTCAGGGCACATATGGGAGTTGATGCTTCCAGCTCCTCCTCTCTCTCTCTCTCTCTCTCTTTCTCTCACTCTGTGTCTCCTCTCTAAAATGAATAAAATAAAATAAATTTTAAAAATGGCTATGTGTGTCAGTGCTGACACAGGTGTCATAGGTTCGCCATCACGGAAGTAGAGAGAACGGTCGATTAATAGTGTGTGTGTTTGATATGAGCAATCCCATATCACACACACAGGATGCACCCTGGTTCTTCTTCCTCTCACTATTTCATTTGTTTTGTTTGTCATCAAAAAATCCCCAAACAAAACAAAATAAAAAGAAACAGACAAGGCTGTGAACTTAGTTCAAAGGCATTGGTTTGTAAAAACAACAGATATTATGAAATTCACACAAGCGCGCGCGCACACACACACACACGCAAAAACACATGCTCAAAACCAAACCGTAAATGTTAAGCTCTACAGCAGAAGGGCCACATAATTTAGGTATTCTCTTCTAAGATAACTGTATTTGAGGTTCTGGTCATAGCAGCGTGACTAAACCCTGAGCTGTCTTTGTTTTGTTTCATTTGGCTATGAAAGATGTCAGTTGCCTGTGGAAAAAATGCCCAGTAGAAATAAAGGAAGATTGGTCAAAGTGAAGGCATAATGCCTGTGCTGTGGAGAAGTGACAAACAAGTCAGAGGGCGTGAGAGCACAGGGGTGAGAGTCTCGGGCGGTAGCCCGAGAGAAATATGGTGGCATCTTGTGCTTCCCAGCAAGGGACATGAGCCAGCTGCTGGCCTTTGTGAGCCTTTTTCTTCATCCATAGGGCAAGATCCCACCTACGGCAATGGCACAGGTGATGACTAAATGACACGTGGCCGGGGGAAGGATTGAGAAAGCTTAACGGGAGAAACCTTTTCCAAAATTAATCACAATCAAGTGATTCTACCAAAAATAAGGTAGGTTGTTGGAGGAATGCATGGCTAAATGAGTCGATACGTGGCAAAGCAAGAAGTAAGATCCGGTAGAATAGGAGTAATGGCGTTCACTGCAAAATTCTTTCAGTTCTTCTGTGTATTTGGAAGTTTTCTAAATACAATGTTGCGGGGGGAATCTAGAGGCTGTTTGATAGCAGTGGGTGGCCTTGTGGGTCTGAATATAATTGTTCTATAAAAAATGTTAAGCTACTACATAAGATTTTAAGATTTTTTTTTCTACTGTCATAGAAACTTCTCGAACTGATGGCAAGAAGACAGCAAACATTAGATGAACTCTACCTTTTTAAACAGTTTTATTGATTGATTTTAGAGAGAGGATGAGGAGAGAGAGAGAAACAACAGTTTGTTCCACTTAATTATGCATTCATTGGTCGATTCTCTTACGTGTTCTGACCAGGGACCCCACCTATAACTGTGGTGTATCAGGACAACGCTCTAGCCCATTGAGCTACCCAGCCAGGTAGGGTTTTTTTCTTTTTTAAACACACTTACTAAGGTACAATATACATGCAATAAAATGCTCTTATTAAGTGTATAACTTAATGTTTTTTAGTAAACGTACAGACTTGTACAACTACCACCATGATCTAATTCCAGAACACTTTTTATCACACCAAAGAGATCCTTCCTACCCATTAGACCCATAATAATGTTTGACCAAATATATGTGCACCACCCTCTGGTCCAGTTCAGTTGACACAGAAAATTAGCCATCACCGGGGTTAACAGGAAAGGTAACTTTTGGGGGTGCCACTTTATAAAAGGGGGAGGTCAGAAAAGGCATCTCCAAGGAGAGGCCATGTGAATAGTGACCTAAGTGAAGTAAAAGCGAGAAGCTGTGGAGGAAGATTATTCCAGGCAGAGAGGACAACAAGGGCAAAGCCCTGTACCCAGGACAAGGTTAGGATATTGGAGCTGCAGTAAGAGGCCGCCACGGCAAGAGCAGGATGCAGGTGAGGGGAGGGGCTATGGGAAGGAGCTGAGGTAAGGCAGGTGGGCAGCAGGAGGCTTGTGGTGGCCCTGTGGGCCAGGGCGAGAAGTGGGCACTTGGTTTTAAGGGTCATGGGGAACTTCTGGAGTTCTAACCACATCTCTCTGGCCACTGTGCTGCAAATAGGCTGTAGAGAGGCCAGGTGGAAGCAGGGGCACCATAACTGAGGTCACTGCTGGAACCAGACTGGAGATGACGCTGGTTTGTGCTGTGGTTGCTGCAATGAAGGGGGTGAGTAGTGGCCAGCTTGTGGACATACTCTGGAGAAAGAGCAGATGTCTGCTTGTAGGGTGAATAGACAAATTAATAGACACATTGATAGAAAATTGACAAGTGGTCTGGATGTGCCCCATCAACCCTTTTCACAGACCTTGATTGTGTCTGATGACAACTCCGCTTTCACAGAGCCCTTCTGCTGGGTGGCCTCTGTCAGTTGGCTTTTTCTGAATGGTATGGGTGCATCTGCTCTTCCAGAAGGCTGCTCTTGCTTTATGCCTCACTCCACGCATCTGTCTGTTTGCCAGGAAGCTGCCTGTGTGCACGCTGCCTTCATTAGATCCAGAAAGCTTCGTTTTGCTTTGTGAGCTCTTTGTGGCTAGTTAAATATCATAGATGTGTTGTCTTATTTTTCTCAAAGAACGGAAGTGTTATTGGGACACAATTTACGTAAGTCAAATGTGCAAAAACGTAAGTGAAAAGTTTCATATGTATACCTGTGAAATCTACACCCCAAATAGAATTAAAACATTGCCATAGTTCAGGGCAGTTCCCGCAATCTGCTTTCTGGTCAATCTCTACCATCCCTGTCCCACCTGACCTCTGTTCTGTTTTCTGTCACCATAATTTTGTTTGGTTTCTTCTTGAACTTCAAGTAAGGAAATCATTAGTGTGCGTTCTTTAGTGTCTGGCCTCTTTCAGTCAACATAAGGTA
This sequence comes from Rhynchonycteris naso, assembly GCA_037038555.1. Taxonomy (NCBI): domain Eukaryota; kingdom Metazoa; phylum Chordata; class Mammalia; order Chiroptera; family Emballonuridae; genus Rhynchonycteris; species Rhynchonycteris naso. The sequence continues at coordinate 13,715,420 of CM073000.1, forward strand.
TTTGAGATTCATCTATGTGATTGACTGTGTCACTAGTTTGTTTCCTGGATAAATATAGCACAATTTGTTTATTAATGGGCCATTTGATGGACATTTGTGTTGCTTCCAGTTTGAGGCCATTATGATTAAAATTGCATTATTTACGAAATTCAAGATGGGCAAACAACCTAAATGTCCATCAATAGATGAATGGGTAAACAAAATATGATATATCCACACAATGGAATAGTATCCAGTCTTAAAAAAGAAGAGAGAGAGAGAGAGAGAGAGAAGGGAGAGGGAGAAGGGTGAAGAAGCAGATAGTCACTTCTCCTGTGTGCCCTGACTAGGAATCAAACCTGGGACATCCGCAAGCCAGGCGACACTCTATTGCAGAGCCAACTGGCCAGGGCCAGAGTCATTTTTATAATGAATATGTTTGACCAGTGGCCTTATTTTTATAAAGCCACCGTATATCATAAGAGGAATGAGGCAGTTGAGTGCAGACATGTTATTTATATGGGTATTTTTATTCTATTGGATGGAGATTTCAAGTAAATACATTTCAAGCAAGAAGGTGTATTTTTATGATTCATTTTACCTTTTTTATTCCTAAAGATATCTAATTAGAATTAATACATATCCTAGCTCCTGATTATTCAGAAATAAAGTTCTAATAACAATAGCTTATATTCAGATAGTGTTTCAAATTATTTCTATAGACTTTTAATTTATTTCCATAAAGCCCTCTGAGGTAAATCAAGCAGAAGGAATTGAGAAGTACAGCCATAAAGTAGGTATTTGATCAGTTAAGTAATTGAGGATTCTTCATAGTCCTGAATAGAACCTTAAGTCTTGCACCATACAAACTTCATACATTTCATTACTGTAATGTAATACCATGAGTAAAATCCCAAATTTAACTCTTATGGAGATGCTCCTTTTTAAAAAATTAAAACAAATTTGTACTAACAATTAGTTTTTGAAACATCTGAAGAAGTTACAGGGGGAATTTTAAATTGCTTATAATCTGTGCTGGCTGGAATTTTCCTGAGATTTAAGAGAATCTTTTCTGTGACACCAGGCTGTGTAGCAATGTCTAACTTGCTAGAAAGTGGGTGCCCTCTTGTGGACCATATAATACCAAGCAAAGACAGATTTCACTCAGGAAGTAGTAACAGGAAGTCTAAATACAATATCCCTCCCCAGTGTGCACACTGAATCCCTAGCTTTGAATTGTGAGAGCAAATAAAACCTAAAAAGTGGATGGTAAGTTTATTCAAGACATCAGAGAACCCTAGAATTTGAGATGTTATAGCATCAAGGTGTGACATCATTTTACAGATAAGGAAACCAAAGCTCAAAGAAGTTAAATGAGTTAGTTGTTCTCAAATCATAAAACATCACAAAGCTGAGGTCCTATTAAAAATGTAAGAACTTCGGTGAAAATAGCATTAAGACCATTTAGAGATACATGTCAAGAGAAATACATACATATAATATGGCAAATATAAAACATTCCTTACTGTTGTGCATTCCTTAAACATTCTTAAAGTTTCTTACCCAACACAGAGTGAATATCCGGGGAGATTAGTTAGGAGGCTGGTGCAGTCCTAGGAGGGAGTGTTAATACTGACCAGTGATGGGATGGGGACTACTGGGAAGTGAACTGTTTTCTTTGTTGTCGTTTTTCTGTTTTGACAGAGACAGAGAGAGAGAGTCAGAGGGATAGATAGGGACAGACAGGAAGGGAGAAAGGTGAGAAGCATCAATTCTTTGTTGCAGCACTTTAGTTGTTCATTGACTGCTTTCTCATATGTGCCTTGACTGGGGGGCTACAGCAGACCGAGTGACCCCTTGCTCAAGCCAGTGACCTTGGGCTTCAAGCCAGCTACCTTTGGGTTCAAGCCAGGGACCATGGGGTCATGTCTATGATCTCATGCTCAAGCCAGTGACTCTGCACTCAAGCTGGTGAACCTGTGCCCAAGCGGCTGTAACAAAATACCACAAACCAGATAATGTAAATAACACCACAGTTCTGGAGCCTGGGAAGTCTAAGATCAAGATGTTGGCAAATTTAGTGTATAGTGAGAGCCCTTTTCTCATCTCATAGATAGCTGCCTCTTGCTATGGCCTCACATGGCTTTTCCTGCATTCATGCCTGTGGAGGGAGAGAGTGAGCTCCCTGAAGCCTCTTCTCATAAGGATCTGGATCCCTCTTATAACCTAATTTAACCTTAATTATTTATTTAGAGACCCAGTCTTCAAATGTAGCCACTCTAGTGGTTAGGGTTTCAACATATGAATTTGGTGGTGGGGGCAGGTGGGGGTGTGGAACAGAATCATTCAGACTGTAACTTACAACAAAGGGCTTGAGCAAAGGCTGAGGAATATAATGCTAAAAGCAGGTTCTGTTCTGGTTGTGACATACAGATAACAAAAGTCAACTTCCTTTGTCCTTTAAGATACCTTTCAGGTCTGCTGTGTTGTAACCATTACTCCATTTCAAGGGTCTACTATGGGAAATTTATATTTTGTCACTCTTGCTAAGTGTATTATTATTTGTGTCACAGCATCTAACAACGAATGAAAGAATGGATATCGCTTTGCACATGTTATTAGTCTAAATATTCCCCATTATTGTATCATTTTGCCTTTTGTGAGCCACCAAAACCATAAAAAACCATAGTGCCATACTTTATTTTCCTCTTAAAGAGTTTATTCCTGCATAATTACTGTCTTTGGCTAAAGGAACTCAAACTGCCTTTACATTTCTGTAACATGCTTTTGGAAGGCAGGAGAATAGAAGATCTTTTGTAATTTCATTTCTTTAAAAAATATAAAATAATTCAGTATATTTTGACTCAGCAGTTCTACTTATTGGCATTTGTTCTAAGGCAATAACCTGAGATACATACAATGGCAAACACAATATATTTACTGTTTCATTGCCTGTACTGAGCAACATCAACTGAAATCAACCCTACGTCCACAACACAGGCGTGGTTAGTTAAACTCAGCATATTCATGGAATGGAATTATATGTTGTCTCTGATAAGCACATTGTTGAGGAATATTTATCAACATGGAGAAAACATTTGCAAGCCAGGCTATAAACCTAATGTAACGAACATTTTTAGGAAGAAAAATAAGCATAGGGGGAAAATCCAGGACATACACCAAGAGGCACGCTGTGGTTATCTTGTGCAGTGGGAATTAAAACTGGCATTTTCCTGCTGTATTTTCCAGTGGGTTTCTTTCTTTCTTTCTCTTTCTTTCTTTCTTTCCTTCTTTCCTTCTTTCTTTTTTTCTTTCTTTCTCTCTTCCTTGTATTGAATAATTGTTCATTGTGAATATAGAAGCACTTAATAAACACTATTTAAAAAAAATTAAAAGATGAGGCATCTAAGGACCCACAGTGTTTTTGGTGGGATTCTGCTTTGGTGAAAGCTTACTGGGGGAGGGTTGAACACTGATAAGCATTCCCAAGAAGAATAATAAATGATATTTATTATTATGTGAAATATAGAAATTTATTATTATAGGAAATGTAGGAAAAAGTAAATGACATTCCATGTCAATGGCTCTTTGAAAGCTCCAGTAGTTAAAATTTCAGTGGATAAAAATGTACACTACTATAAAAGATCATACACATAAATAAAAAATAGAAGGACACTGTGTATATCAGGAATGGAATTCATGGTAATTCTTCTTTTATGTTTATAAATTTTAAGAATATTTCATAGTGAAAATGTTATAATGTTATAAACATTGTTTTTCCCCTGACCTTGTAATTGAAGAGACTGAACTCACAGGAAAATTTAAGTGTAAAGGCCTTGAGGACAAGTAGTGTGTCTCCTCCTTGGCTCCTCCTTCAGCATCCAGCATGGGTTCAAGTGTGTGTTGGTGATTGGCTAGAATGCTGGCTGGACGGCTAACATGTCAAGATGGATTATCGGTGTTACTCATATTTCTTCTTAGTGTGACTAGTCTCAAAATTGGTAACATATTGAACTGTAAAATAAATGAAATGAAATCAAAATGGGTGGCATAGGAATTGTTTTCAGAATTAGGACAAGAACGTTTCTGCTTCCTCAGGAAAATAGCCAAGCACCACAGAGATCAGTCCTGGATGGGAACCAAGTAGTTTCGCTAAACACAAGCCAGCCATCAGTTGCTTCTTTTGTTCTGTGACCAGGCTGCCTGGATCCGCCCTCGGCATTTGTCTCTCATCTGTGCCTGACAGGGGATATGGCCTTCTTAATTATGTAGGGATGTGAGGTCATTGGCAAAAAGCTTCAGAGAGGATGTTTTCATCTGCTCAACCACTTGATGCTCTGAATCCAAAGCAGATGGTCGAGTCTTCTCTGAAACATGCAGACCAGGACTCTGATGCCCTGTCTTAGCCTCCAAGGATGCCCTCCCTCCACGAAGATCGAAACCCAAAATGTTATGAAACCTATCAAACTGAATTCACTCTAGGCCTCTAAGAATTGAAATGGAATGGTTCTCAGCGAGGGAACAATAACAATGAAATTACATATTTACATAACATTTAATACAGGGTCAAGTTTTTCTCCCGCACTTCTGAAATTCTCTTAACCTAGTAATAAAAGAGGCAAAGAATTCTCATTAGCCTCATATTATAAAAGAAGAAACCTAAACATCCATTCAATGTTAGGCCAATGTCACCTGATATGTCAGTGGAAATGGTGGGATGTGGACTCCAGGGTTACTGATTTTTTTAAGTTAGCTTTAATGAGGTGTAACTTACATAGGATAAAATTTACCAATTTTGAATATACAATTCCTTGAGTGTTGACGAATTTATACAGTTACATAACCACCAACTCAATCAAGATATAGAATATTTCCATTACCCCCTGGAAGTTTCCTCTTGTTCTGTATAGTCAGTTTCTTTCCACTCCCCACTCTGGGCCTTGGCCACTGTTGATCTGGATTCTACTATTACAGTTTTGCCTTTCTCTAGTGTTCTATCTAAGTGGAATCACATAGCATATAGTCTTGTATCTGACTTCTCTCACTTAGCGTAATGCTTTTGAGATTTGTCTATGTCATTGTGTGTATTAATAGCTCAATTCTTTTTTATTGCTCAGTAGTATTCCATGGTGACAGTATTTTATTGTGTATTATAGTCTAATAGGAGTCTGTTGTGATCTGTGATTATATCATAATTTATTGCTCTACTTACCTGTTGATCCATCTTTACTTTGAAATCTACTAAAATGCTGATGGGTGCTTGCCTTTCCATGATGCTGTCCTCTGTCCAAGATCCATGAGGGCAAGGGCAGTATCTGTCCAGTTCCCACCTGTTTCCCCATAACCTACCCCCAATGCTTGGCCCAAAGGGTGGACTCAATAAAAATGTTACAGATTGATTCATAGATGAACAAATGAATGAATGAATGAACATGCTATGTCAGTCTAACTAAACAACTAAAAATGAAGCCTGTTCTAGAAACAGAACATCATCATCAGTCTAATTTTTCTATTTCAATATTTAAGTTCAAGACACTATACAATATAACCTCTCTGAGCTGAGTCTTTTATAAAATGAGGGCAACAATTTTTACATTATGGGATTGTTATAGGAATGAAAGGAAGTAGCTTTCATAGTGTTTTCCGGGTAATAAGTGCCTAATAAATCACTTGGTTGTTACCATATAATTGCTATTATTTGAACAAGAAGAAATTCCATTCAAGGTAGGGAGCTTCTTAAGGGGTTAGCAAGGAGCTCTTTCCAGAAATTCAACTGAAAAATCAAGATGTGGCTAGTTTTCTTTCTTTCCTATAATGTAGGGTCATTTAGCCCTTCTAGGCACAGGTCATCAGTGACTGACTTTCTCGCTTGCATGTTTATACAAAGCCATCATATGTGGTGTTGTTTTGGGAGGTGACTGAGATGGTTTTCTACCCACTCTCACCATTGATGTTACAAGATAAACTTAAGTTTAAAAATTTGATCCACCATGTGAATGACTATAAACAGACCTGCTACTAATTCAGGAAGCCTTCTTAGCTAGTCTACTTCCTTTGACCAATTATCCCTGGAATTTCCGACAGTGCCCCCATCCTGGATGTTCTGTTATTTTGCCCTGTGCTAACTCAGAGTCCTGTTGGAGTATCAGCTAATGCACTTGGCCCTGAATGGTGTTGCTGGCCACATGCAGAGAAGAATCCGCTGTACCAAAAATAATCTTGCAGTTCTCAAATGGAAACGGGCTTACAATTCTCATCTGTTTCCTAAGAGGGCTGAGCCTCTTGTCCTCTGGATCAAGTTATATGTGTGACTTACCATCATCTTGCTTCCATTAAATGACCTCCAAACTGAATGGCTTCTCCCAGGAAAAAGAACATTTCCCAAACCAAGCAACACTCCTGCTTTCTCCAACACCACCTCTTTCTGAAGAATTTTATCCACCCATGCTTGCCTCACCAGCCCTCACATCTGTAGCTTTGGCATTGTTCCCTATGACTAACACTGTCACCATCCTTAAAACACTTTTAGGATCCAAGAATCCTTAGATGATCAAAAAGGTTTTTGTATCTAACAATTTAAGTGTCCCTTTAGCAAATTAAGCCTGTTACCTTATATCCTTATTTCAGGGGCAGTTAGTGTTGAAATACATTTCTAGGCCCAAGATAAAGCCACTTCTATCTAGGGTGCCACATCAGCAAAACAAAGCTTTATGATCCTGTCAATGCCCTGCTTGATCAGAAAAGAAATCTATCCAGTCAGCCAATTCCCAAATGCTGAGCCAACTTCGGGATAGATACAGTGCTAATCTCCTTGTTTCTTCATCTTTTTAAGAAAGATAATAAACACACAACCCCAGCCAGTTGTGCCCTGTGCCCTGTTGCTGCTTCTAATGTTCTATATAAAACTCACTCTTACCCAAAATCCTTCAGAAAGAGTTCTCCACTGTGGTGAGGTATGATCCTTCCCCAATTCGTGGGTGGTTTTCCCGTGGATACAGAATATCAGTTTTGTTACTCAACTGTGTTAGTTTTGTTATCTGATAGAAAAAAACACCTAGACCGCTTCCTCTTTAGAATCAGATCTTTGGGAGAAAAGCCTGCCCCAATTGTGTCTTCCTCCTGCTCAACAACCCCCAGATGCTGTGGTCCAACTTGGCCTCTTGGACATTGATGACCCCTGTCATTAGCAGAGGTAAGAGACTTTTCCTGAAATTGAAGGGTGATCTCCTAGCTCTCAGATGAGTCAGCTTCACTTTCAGTACTTCATGAGAGTTCAAGAAGTAGGAAGAGGATTGGTAAAAAACACACACACACACACACAAAAAGCACAACAGTGTAAGCCTCTTGTCTGATTCCTCCCCCACACCACAAAAGATGGGCACACTGAGGAACATACAGAAAACAAAGCGTGGACCTTGCCCAGCAAAATGCACAATCTACCTTTTATCTGAAAAGCTATAAACCCTTCAAACCTCGGACTTAAGGTTCCATTCTCATTCACTTGACATTCTGGGACATGAAGTGCCCGGGATGGCAAATAACTTGTAACTAATTAACACCTACAATCAAGATCATGAAAGGAAATCACCAGGGGGAAGCTGTGTCTGCTGAAGACCTGTGGTCCAGGCAGCAGAGGTTCCGCCCATCAAGGGGGCGCTGCGGGGCTCTGAGCTCTTCTTGTTCCTTCTGCCGGGAGGCAGTGTGCATGCACCTAAAGAGCCCGAGTTTCCTGAGCGCTTCCTTTGTTTCCGGTCCCTGTGCTACACATAGTTGATCCCATTGAATCCTCACATTAGTAAGGTGACCAACTTTTTTACAATGATGAAATGGAGGACCAAAATACATTGAAGAAAACAATATCGTAAATAAAAGAAACATTTTATTCATTGCAACAATAATACACTATAATATAAATGCATAATAAAAACATTTGCAATATTTTATATTGTAATTATGTTTCCATGCCTATTAATTTTTCATAATAATTGTAAGAAAAAAGTACTCATTTAGATACTGATCCTTGGAGAATCGACATGTAAAATACAAATATGTCACATCACACGCAATGGATCGACTGCATCGATTGAATATGGACATTTACAGATTAGTCTTCCAGTATCAAAAAGGAGGACACTTTTCGAGGGAGGACGGAACTTACAAAAAAAGGACTGTCCTCCCTAAAGGAGGATGATTGGTCACCTTAACATTAGTCCCATGACATAGGCACCACTATCTATTGTCCACATGGAAAGCAGACGCTCAAAATGCCACGGCTAGCCAATCGTAGAGGTGGGATTCAAATCTCTGTCATCCAACTCCAAAGGCATCATTATAGTATATCGGTCAGATGTGTTCTAGAAGAAAAGGAAAAATAAAAGTACACCTGGAGGCAGGGGAAATGGAGAAAATTAAGCAGCCCCACTACTGCCTGTTTGAAATACTAACACCTGAGATCTAGCAGGGAGCAGCACCAAAACAAGTGTGTTCCTTCGCCCTCCTACGTTCCTTGGGCTGGTTTAATAATTAAATCCACACAAGACAGATTAACAAGAGAACCAAATTTACTGATATAAGCACACACGGGAACCCCGCAGACATGGACAAGTCAGAGACTCTACACACATAGGAGAGGTTCCAAGACAGAAAGGGAAGTGAGGTACAGGTCCATCCTGAGCGAGGGATGTGGTGAGAGGCACTTCGGGGGCCCAGAGGGGCATTGTAGGACAGTAAGAAGAGCAGATGTCCAGTAAATAGTGTTTGCCCTGCCGTAGAGATAAGCCAAAAATGTTATCTCGGATCCTCTCTTATAATGGGCAGGGCCCTTAATTGACATTCTTTAAGGGGGAGGTAAAAGTTAGGCCTTGAGCCTGCAAGGTCTTGATTGCCTTCAGCTCAAAATAATTGACATGCCGAAGTGGTGCATTTGGGGGAGGATTCTTTCGAATCTCCACATAAGAATAGTACATTTCTCTTTAGAAAAGAACATAAACAGTGTGAAATCCTCCTCTCTGGTCACCAGAATGAACATATATTCATTTTTGTCAGAATTTGAAAAAAATTAAATGATATACTTAAGAAATAAAACTCTCCTGTGTTTTACTGTGTTTTTAGAGCCAGTTATTGTCATTCAAGTTGATGTTTATCAAGTCCCTCCCCACCCATATTTTTAATCGTAAAGATCGTATTTGCGAAATTAGGCCTAAGCCACATTAGCAGCCGAGCAAGTTCAGATTCTTTTGGAAAGCCCGGGGGCCTCCAGCGAGTCGGGAAGCTGGGCTGTGATACTCTGCACCCTCTTCCACTACCTCCCCAACAACAGCTGGGATAGAACGGAGTCAGGGAGTCAGTCGTAGCCCTCCTACACCCATCCGAAGCGGGGCCCAGCTGTCCTGCCCCCTGGCTCAGCCCCACTCTCATTTCCAGTAATGCTCTTCCGACAGGAAATGCTCTTTGACAGCAGAATGGGCTCACCTGCCCTGGTAGTAGGTGTGGGGGTGCAGACTTTAGGGATTGCTCTGGTAGTGAAGATTCTTATACCTCATGCAGGTGAGAGCAGGAGTGTGTGTAGATATATGCAGCCCTGTGCTGGGGCAGGTGGAGCCATGGTGCACGTCCCTTCCCAATACTGAGTTCAGTGGCCTAGAGTGGGTAGCTTGAAACTGACCATGGTGGGACTATGTAAACGCTGGGAATCAGCAAACACTAAGGACTGTTTTCTCATAGAGCGGGTTGTTAAACATTTATCCGCACATGACTGAATATACCCCATATTATTTTTTCTAATATAAATACATTTTTCCAGTTATTTACTATTACAGAAAAACAAACAACAAAAAAACCCTCAATAAATACATCCTCTTTTGTGTACCTATGCGTGAATGTCTTTAGGATATACACCTGGAAGTGGAATTTCTAGCTTATAAGCTATGCACATTTCAATTTATTAGGTAGCTTCTCATTTCATCCCACTAGCGTTAGAAGATTTCCTGTTTCCTCACAGTCTTGTCACTACGTGGCATTGTCAGCCTTCTTCATTTGTGCCAATCTGAGGTTAAGCTTTTTTCATTGTTATTTCAACTGATATATTTCTGATTACTTGTGAGGTCGAACATCTTTTCGTATGTTTATTGGCCATTGAGTTTTCACTTTTGTGAATTTTGTGTTCATATTTTCCCCATTGTTCTTTTAGACAATCTCTCTCTCTCTCTTTTTAAAATTGATATGTAGAAATTCCTTTCTATACCCTGAATAGCTAACTCTTGTTCAATTATATGCAATATCAATATATCTCTTCCCACCTGTGGCTTGTCTTTTAACTGTTATTGTTGTTTTCTTCATAAAAGAGTTTACATTATGAGATAGTCAAATTTATTATGATTTCTATGGTGTTTTTTTATGTTTAAACAACCTATTTTGTACTTAAGGTTACATGTATTTTTTAATATACTTTTTATAGTTCAGTCTTTGATATATACATCTTCAATCCATTCAGAATTTATTTTTGTGAATAATGTGAGACTTTAATCTTTCCTTATAGGGAAATGCTATTGTGCCAATGTCTTTATCAGGAAGAAAACCACAAATTTTTTCTATTGATTTTTGGGTTCTCCCATATAAGAAATCTTCATACATAGTCTGCATCCGTTTTGACATTTTCTATTCTATTCTATAGACCCATATTTTTTGACAATATCACACTCTCTACCATAACTTTATAAAAATATTTTCTATACTGTTAGGGTAGTTCTTTTCTCTTTGTTTTTCCTTTTTATAGTTTTCTTATATATATTTGGAGGTTTATTCTTTCATGTGAACTTTAGAAACTTTCTTAGTTTGTCAAATTCCAAAAAGACCCTGTTAATATTTCATTGGAATAACATTGAATTTAGACTAATATCAAAACAATGATCACCTTTATTATACTGAATCTTCTCATCCATAAATATTTATATATAAATATGTATGTATATGTTGTATATAGATAGATCAATCAATCTTTTTTATGTTCTTTGATAATTGATTTATGATATTTCCATAAATATTGAATTCCTTTTTTATTATACTTAAGTACTTTGAAATAGTTTTATAAGTTATTTTTTATTTCTACTATGAAGTTTATCTTTGATCTGTCATATTTTACAATTATGGATGGTGTATAGGAACATTATTGATTTTTACATGTTCGTCTCACTATTAACATTTTCAAACTTTCTCTAGTCTCTGGAGCTTGAGCTTTTATGTTAAACTTAGTCCCTGTCCTCAAAAGGGTCAATGACATTTTCATTGACTCCTTTTTTTTAGCACTATAGTGCATATGGAAGGGTCAAAGTTTCCAATACAGGAAACCTGGGCAAAGTCCAAGAGACATTTATCACAAGGAATCTTTGCTAAGATCTGTTCACTTGCAACAATGGTTTGGATGAGATCCACTTGTGTTCTCTCTTGCATCTTGATCTCTGCTCACATAGCAGCTGTATCGGTAAGTCAAATTCTGCTCTTCTGGGTGCTTAGATATATTCATTCTAGTATATGTCATCCATTTTCTGTATATTTATTTTCTTTCAGATTAAGCATCATTCTAAAGGAACAGGTAAGGCTCAACTGAAATGCATAGTGTTTCTGAACTTTCTTTTGTTCAGCATGACAAGTAACAATTTTCCTCTTACTTTTTAACAGTGCACGAAGCAGATTTTGATGAACAGAAGGATATCTCAGAAATTAATTTAGGTGGGTTCAATATCTGCATTATTGATGCCTTGAAATAATTTTGAATCCTGTGATAGAATTACTGAAAAGCTATATGGTATTTGGTAATTTGGGGGTAGAATTATTTCTTGGTGCTTCCTTAGAATTTGCAGAGTTTCTATAAAATAGAAATGTGGAAAGGGAGTGATGATCAGAGTAAATTTTCTGGGAGAAACAGTTGCTTAACAGACCTAGAAATATGTAACAGGATTGTTGTTTGTAAATATTTCATTTTGCCAGTTATCATTTTGCAAAATAAGAAAAGAAAATGGCTGATTATTCTGCTTGCTATAGAAAAATATAAGGAGTATGCCTATGGTTATATTCAGTGTGTGTGTGGAGGGGGGACCCAGCCCTTCTACTGGGCCACCGTATTCACTAACAACTGTGTACTCAGGACTTAGAGAAGAGTGCAAAGGTGTTTCCGTTTCAACATCTTGTCTACAAACACGTTTCTTAAAGAAATCTCTCAGTTTCATTGATTACTGAGAGGAAGGGGAAGCTAGCTGAGTTATAATCTCTCTTTTCCCCTTTTTGTCCCACTTCTGAAATAAGAGAGAAGCCTCGATATCCTGGGTGTTTTTGTTTAGGTTTGGTGAGAAACAGAGGTGTTGTATTTATGGTCACAGACACCTATAGTTTACAACAGCTTTCATATCTAATTGCACATTTATTTGTCAAATCCTCTAGCGGAATACAGTGCTATTTTCATTTTGCAGGACAGCTGGCTCCTTGGGGTTGAGGTGACTCACCCAAGATCCCAGATGGAAGTGATGGGGCTCACCTCCTGGTCTTCTGACTCATAGCTCAGTGCTATTTGAAGACTATAAAACTAGAATACCCTATAGCCAGGGGTTAAACTTCTCTGACCTTGTCCCATTTACAAAGAAGGCAGGCTAGTCGATATTTAATTAGAAAAGTCTTGCCTGACCAGGCAGTGGCGCAGTGGATAGAGCTTCGGACTGGGATGCGGAAGACCCAGGTTCGAGACCCCGAGCTCGCCAGCTTGAGTGTGGGCCCATCTGGCTTGAGCAAAAAGCTCACCAGCTTGGACCCAAGGTCGCTGGCTCCAGCAAGGGGTTGTTCGGTCTGCTGAGGGCCCGCGGTCAAGGCACGTGTGGGAGGGCAATCAATGAACAACTATGGTGTCGCAACAGCAATGAAAAACTAATGATTGATGCTTCTCACCTCTCTCCGTTCCTGTCTGTCTGTGCCTATCTATCCCTCTCTCTGACTCTCTATCCCTGTAAAAAAAGAAAAAAGCCACCTTTATAGGTCTTTCTATTAACTTGGGAATAAAATTTCTTGAAAAGTCTGAGAATGGCTGCATGGGCAGAATAGAAATAATCCAGTAAGGTAAATGGGTGTATGGGGTCCAGGGCTGCAGTGTCAGGTGACAAATGATCTCTCATCACAGTCAGGTAGTCAGGTAGTAAAACAGGCTGGGATTAGAGGAAGTTTCCTGATCTTAGCCTTATTTACTCAGTAAAAAAATAGTTCTTTATCTTAGAGCTATTTCTTCCTCCTCATCTCAACCACCACCTCTGAACTATGACCCCAAAGGAGAAATTTTCCCATGTGTGTCCTTTCTCTTTCAAGATCCTTCCAACCACGTTGTCAGGATTGATTTGGTTAGCTGCATAGCCAGAAATCACAAATTGTTTGAGAGAATCATACAGAGAAAATGGTTACCTCTTTACTCTTTTCTCTCTATGTCCCCTGATGCTGATGCAACCTTTTTTTTTTTTTTTTTTACTCCAAAACCTGCTCCTGTCAATCTTTTCCATTTCAGTAAATCCATTTCCCTCCTTCTAGGTGGTCAGGCGCAGGGCTTCAGTGTTTCCCTATGTCTTGTCTTTCTCTCACACCTTACCCAGCGCCTGTGTGCACATGCTATTAGATCTACCATCAAATTATGTCCTAAGTTGTGACTTTTCCGTACTTTCTCTTTTCCTGTCCTGGGCCAAGCTGTCCCATCTCTGGCCCTGGTAGTGGCCTCAGAACTGCTCTTCCCTTTCTGCCCTCATTCCATCCGGGCTATTCCTCCTAAAGTGACAGGGGTCTCCTACTGTCAATCAGGCCCCATCGTTTCTCCCATCCAGCCTCCAGAGGGAAGATTCCAGTCTCTCAATCTTCCAACACTGACTCGTGTTGGCCGGCATCTCCTCCAGCACCCAATAAAGGCCCTGGAGTCTTGATTCTCAAAATGCGACAGGCGCATGTCACCCATATCACCTGAGATCTTTTCTTAGAAACGCAGCACCTTGGGCCCCACCCAGACCTGCAGAATCACCGTCTCCCCTTTGACAGACCCCGGACGACTCCTCAGCATACTAATGCTTGAGATGACTAGACCGTGCCAGCTTGCTCAGTCCATTTGTTTTTACTGCCCCCCTACCCACGCCCCCAGTTACTTCCTTGTGCCCCCAGGTCACCCAGACCTGTAGCTATTCCTCTATAAACCTCTGTGGTCCCTAACCAGCAGCATCAGCACCACCAGGGAACTGGTTAGAAATGAAAATCCTCAAGCCCCACCCCAGATTTATTGACTCAGAAACCCCGGGGGAGTATGCCCAGCAAGCTGTGTTACTATAGCCCTTCAGGGGAGTCTGATGCTAACATTTGGGTAGCTCTGCTCTAAGACATCAAGGAGACCTATTTGCTGTTGCCTTTGCCTTCAGTGCTCTTCCTTCACTCCCCACTCTGTCAGATTTCTGCCTAAATGCCGCCTCCTCAGGGAGGCCCTCCCTGACTTCAGCACTCTTTTCCTCCTTACTCCGTTTTTATTTTGTTTGCTTTTTTGCTATTGCCATACCCTCCATGTTTATTTATTCGTTCATCTCCCCTCCCCCTAGACAAGAACGTCGTCTCCCTGAGGGTTTTGCTTTATTCTGTGCTGTATCCCTAGCACCTAGAACAATGCCTAGGATGCCATCGGCACTTAGTAAGCGTGTGCTACAGTGAACAGAGGGGGTAGTGAGTAGACTGGGGCTCACTTGTGTACCTCTCTAGGAACAGGTCCTCCTGACATGCTCTCTCACCCCTCTGCGACCCATCAATGCTGACCAACCATTGAGGCCAAGGTCTCAGTGGGCTTGTTCACATGGTGCTGGGAAAGGTTTCTTCCCCACTCTTGATTCAGCCCCGGTGTCAGGAAGTGCATTCTGCTGCTCAGGACAAGCCAAGGGGCGAATGTGGCTACACCAGCACATAGTGTCCCTCCTGGAAGGGAACCCACGCCCTGGGTCCTTCTGCAGGTGGGGCAATGATGTCAGTGCTCTCTGTCATTGGGGGAGGGTGCTGCTGTCACGTGTGGAGGTTAGGGTGATGGAGGTTAAGAAAATCTAGGAAATGAGAAAAGGGGTGATGCTAGGGCAGTCCTATTTGCTTGGCTTTGGTGGGTACCACTGTTTGGGAAAGAGCAGAACCAACCCACTTACCTTGGGTCCGGAAGAAGGGTGGCGTGATAACAGAAGGGGCCCCAGCTGGGAATGCAGGGGTTTCAAAGCTCAGGCAGTGCTGGCCACTGAAGACATCCCTTTCTGTCTCAGGGATCCGTTTTGTCCACTGAAGTCTGAGAGGTTTGGAGTCAGCAGTCAAAAAGATCTCTTCTTACTCATCTTTTACTTTTAAAATTTTTGGATGAAGTTTCTCGTTCTGCAAATGAAAACAGAGGATATGAGGATATATGATATTTATTGGCTATATATATCTGCTCCATTAGAGGGACTTATTGCATTGTCTCTAAAAGAGTTTCACCACATAAAGATCAATTATTAAAAATGTACAATGGAAAAGACGCATGATATGATGAGAGATGCCTTTTAATAGTACTCATTCAAATATTTCTTTCTTTCTTTTTCAAACCTACATCTAGCTGCAGGGTTGGAACTCTTCGAAGGGGACATCCTCCTGCGGGTGAGAACCTGCCCATTACACACAGGTCCCCGGGACCGGCTGTGATGTGCTGGGAGCCTCCTCTCTGTGTCCCTGTGGTGATGGCGCAGTGGGCGGGATGAAAGTATTTACTCTCTAATCTGTACCCACAAGGGCCTCTGCTGTGGTTGGCGGTGACAAAAAGAGATAAAAAAAATCAGCAAACATTACAAAAGAGCCTATATTTTATTATTAAATTTTCAATTAAATTAAAAATTTTAACTTAATTTAAGACAAACTTAATTTTAATTTAATTTAAAATTAAAATAAAAAAAATAAGATTTAATTCTGAGGTCGCTTTGTGCAACTTTCCTAGTAAGTGAAGAACGAGAGAGAAGAAACTGCACCCATATGTTTAAAGGGGCCATTTTGGTCTGGGGGAAATTGCAGGTCGGTCTCCTTTATTGTGTTCTTGCTAATTTCTCTGAATTTTCTAAATTGTCCGTAATGAACTTTCATTTTTGTAGTCAGAGGACACATGCTACTAAATCGCTGACGGTGAGACAAATTACCTGTGAGTTTCGTGACGGCGGAGCCCTGGAGGACATGGCCTCCCGGTGATCCTTGCTATTGTGTTTTTCACAGAACTCCAGGAATGGCCTGAGAGACCCCAATGCCAGGTGGACGTTCCCCATTCCTTACATTCTGGCGGACAATCTGGGTAATGCTAATGGTTCTTAATTAAGAGCTTTGATTCTAACTCTTCTCCCACCCCCTTCTCCCATTCATCAGCTTCAGATGGGGACTAGCTGGCAATGCTCAAGGGGCTTGCGAAGCCCAAGGATTCTTCATCTCTCGGTTGAAAGGTAGACATTACATCAGCATTGCTTCACCAGTCCGAGACATAGAGTATCAGATAATAATTTTGAAAAAGCCAGAAGACATGACTATGTTTTTTTCTTTTCTTTTCTTTTTTTGTGACAGAGACAGAGAGAAAGACAGAGGGAGAGAGAGACACACACAGAGATAGGAACAGATAGGGACAGACAGGAAGGGAGAGAGATGAGAAGCATCAGTTATTTGTTGTGGTACCTTAGTTGTTCATTGATTGCTTTTTCATATGTGCCTTGACCAGGGGGGCTACAGCAGACTGAGTGACCGCTTGATCAAGCCAGCAACCTTCGGCTTCAAGCCATGACCTTTGGGCTCAAACCAGCGACCATGGGGTCATATCTATGATCCCATGCTCAAAGCAGTGACCCTGCACTCAAGCTGGTGAACCCTGGTGAACCCGTGCTCAAGCCAGCAACTTTGGGGTTTTGAACTTGGGTCCTCTGTGTTCTAGTCTGTCGCTCTATCCACTGTGCCACTACCTGGTCAGGCAACACAAACATGTTAATAATGCCAGAAGCACCATCTAGGACGAAAAGACAATGAAATACAATTTGGCATCGCAGCAATGAAAAATTTGCACTTTAAATAATAATTATCTTAGGTGAATCTAACTATGGTATAAAGATACAATTTTCAGCATACCAATCTTCCCTTTTTGTTACAAGACAAACACATCATGTTTTTGAGAAACAGTCATTATAATTCCACACTTCATCATCTCCACTCCTCATCGTTAATATTATAATTTCTATTCTTTTTTCTGTCTTAAGATAAAGGACTAAGTGATATTTCATTCACTTTTGGAAATAATACTTGATGGAAGTATTAGAAGCCACGTGTGGACACGGGCTGACCTCAAGCCGTGAGGTCTGAGCAGCCCTGTGAGGACTGCTGTCTGAGCAGCCTACATGAGGTGATACCTACGAGGCCCACGGGGGAGGCAGAGGAAGATCAGAGAGACGAGGGGAAGAGGGGAAGCCAGGACAACCTTGCTCAATCCCAATGGGCTGCTTCTGCTCTCAGATGTTACTGTGTTTCAGAGTATTCGTCACTATTATCAGGGCTGCCTCCCATCCCATTCCTGGGGGAAGAGCGAGATATAAACAAAGGCTGTTGTTCTTATTTTATGGAGAAGTGAGCTGAGTGGTGTTCCCCAGTGTTTGCCAAACACACTTGCAGATTCATGAATAGTGGTTCTTAACCTTTTTTGAGGTACCGAACCCATCAGTTTCATATACGCATTCACCAAACTATTCTTTAGTGATAAATAAAATATGATTTTTTTTTCCAAATTCAAGACATAGGTATATGTTTTTTTTACTGGTGCACAAAATGAGCTGTGCATGAACTCACAACAAATGATGGTATTACTTTATTCTGGCCTCCGAGGCAGAGGCTTCTTTGAACCCCTGAGACCGACTCATCGAACCCCTAGGGTTCCATAGAAACCAGGTAAAGAACCACTGTTCATGGAGCACTCGTACTTATTGGAACGTGATCTAAGAAACAGCAGCTTTAAAAGGTTTTTCCCATGACAGTTTTTCTTCCTGTTTGTCACACCTGAGCCACCCCCTTCTCATCAAAACATAGACATAGTTATTGAACCTCTATTACGTGCCCCAAACTGCCGCCTTCACCTGGTATTTTATTGACCCATCCCCACGCCTCTGTGGGGTGCTGGTGTTTCTCAGGCTTTAAAGTTAGGGTCCCCTGAGGGGCTTGTTAAAATGCAGAGGAGTTTCAGGTGGGGCCCAAGACTCTGCAGGTCTAACACTCCTACAGTGATGCTGATGCTCTTGATGTGTTGGCCACGCCTTGAGTAGCAAGGTCACTTTAGCTACAAGGTACGTGACAAATGGGAAGACTCAAATGGGCTCAAACTTTGTTCACGGTCCCTTATTAAATTCACACAAAGTGAAATACATGAATCAGTGTACAAGTCTATGGCTTTTGATGAGTGCATAAACTAAGGTAACAACCACTTCCATCACTACAGAAAGTTCTGCATGCTCATCTCCAACCAATCCCCACCCCTAATCCCCAATCCCCAATCTCCAGAGACAACTACCATTCTAATTTCTTTCCTATAGATTAATTTACAACTGATTTACAGGTAAACTGATTTACAGGTAAATCACATAGTATTTCCTCTATTGTGTCTGGCTTCTTTTGCTCAACATGTTTTTTAAAGTTATTGGAAAATGTCCAACTCTTTCATGATTTTTTTTATTGTATTAGTTGTCTTTTTATTATTTGTAGAAAAAAGAAAAACTTTATATATTATGAAGTCCTTTGTCAGATTTAATGAATATTTTCTCTCAGTCTGTGATTTGGCCTTTTTAAAACAATGTATTGATTTTATCACTATTTTACTTATTTTTTATTTAGAAATTAAATTTAATGGGGTAACATTGATCAATAAGAGTACATAGCTTTCAGGTGAACATCTGTATAGCATTTGAACTGTTGATTGTGTTGTGTGCCCATCACCCAAAGTTAACTCATTTTCTGTCACTATATATCTGTCCCTCTTTGGTCCCCTCCTTCTACCTTCTCCCCCAGGTAATCACTTCCCTTTTATCTATGTCTATGAGTCTCAGTTTTATATGCCACTAATGTGTGAAATCATATAACTTTTTCTGATTTACTTATTTCACTTAATATAATGTTCTCAAGGTCCATCCATGTCATCATAAATGGCAATATATCATTGTTTCTTATGGCTAATGATAAGCTATATCACACCTTCTTTATCCAATCCTCTATTGAGGGACATTCTGGTTGTTTCTATGTCTTGGCCAACATAAACAATGCTGTGATGAACACGGGGGTACATGTGTCTTTGTATACCAATGTTTTTGAGTTTTTCAGGGAGATACCTAGCAGAGGCATTGCTAGGTCATATAGTAGCTCTGTTCTTAGTTTTAGAAGAACCGCAATACTATCTTCCATCATGGCTGTACCAGTTTACATTCCCACCAGTAGTGCAAGAGAGTTCCTAAATGCAAACTTTTGACTTGTTAATTTTCTCTTGTTCCTCTGCTTTCTGTTTTATTGCTTTCTTCTCTTGTCTTTATTATTCCTTTTGTTCTACTTACATTAGGTATCATTTGTGCTCCCTTTTTACATTTAAGGTGGAAATTTATATCACTAGCTTTAAATCTTAACTTAAAAAATATAATACTATATAATGTGGCATCTAAAGCTATAAATTTTATTTGAATCCCAGTTTTACTGCTTTCCACATATTTTGATATGCTGTATCTATATTAAAGTTTACTTTAATATTTTCTAATTTCTGTTGTAATTTTTAAAGAGTCCATGGGTCTATTAGCAGTGTGGTTTTTAAATTTTAAAATATTCAGTCCTGGCCGGATAGCTCAGTAGATTAGAGCTTCATTACAAAGTGCAAAGGTTGCCAGTTCAATCCCCGCTCAGGGCACATACATATGCATATATGTATTTTTATTATGTATTTACAGTATGTACTTGATTTTTATGTCCACCCCTAATTTTTCAGTTTTAGTTTTCAAGGAATTGATTTACTATCAAAATATATCTATAATAGGCTTCTGTGGATTTCTTGTGGTGGCATGATTTTCTCAAAACTATGTTATGAACATTGTCCAAGATATCAATAATGCTCATTGATATTTCTTCCGACTTCTGCAGAGCTAAATGCCAAAGGAGCCATTCTCTATGCCTTTGAAATGTTCCGGCTCAAGTCCTGCGTGGACTTCAAGCCCTATGAAGGGGAGAGCTCATATATCATCTTTCAGCAGTTTGATGGGTCAGTATAAATTTTATTTTCTCTCCAAATGAGAGAAGGGGAGATAGAGAGACAAACTCCTGCATGTACCCCAACCGAGATCCACCCAGCAACCCCTGTCTGGGGCCAATGTGACCATCTGGGCCCATGCTCACAACTGAACTACTTTTAGTGCCTAAGGTGGAGGCTCCATGGAGCCATCCTCAGTGCCTGGGGTGATGCACTCGACCCAATTGAGCCATGACTGCAGGAGAGGAAGAGAGGGAGATTGAAAAAAGGGGAGGGGTGGAGAAGCAGATGGTCACTTCTTCTGTGTGCCCTGACTGGGAATCAAACCTGTGACATCCACAGGCTGGGCTGGTGCTCTACCAGTGAACCAAAAGGGCAAGGCCGTGAAATTTTATAGAGTGTGAAAATCATGCATGTGTCAGTTTATAAAAAGTGACATATCTTTTTCAAAGGCTAAAAAAGAAGAAATTGAAAAGAAACTAAAAGCAAATTCTAATCTTTCACTGTGAATTTTTAAATTAAACATAGTTTTTAACATATTATGAAGAGAATGAGCTGTTTAGATACCTCCGGGCCGAGTAAGATTTATCTCAATTCTTTTCTTAGGTTTAGGTCATGTATTAAGTTACATTACTCTTTTAAAATCAAGTTTATTAAAGTATAAATTATACCCTCGTTATAAGACTGTTTTAAATGGTGGTACTCTGTTGGCTGGACCTCTTTGAAAAATTCCGATGTAAATTTTCCCTTTACATTTATTTATTTCTAAGAAGAAATAAATGGCATAGCAAATAAAAAAATTCCATGTACTTCAGTAGTGTGTATGTCAACCAACATGGGCGAGAGGAGGTTGGGAAACAGAGCTGTCACCTGTTGTGACGGTGTCTTTAAGGAAGCCCAGCAAGGTATTAGCTCATGCTGCAGTTCCCATCACTGCCTCTAGGTGTTGCCTGGATTTGGTTGTCTAGATCTGCTGGTGGGGTTTCTGTTAATCATGGATGGGTAACATAGATGAAGAAGCAAGTTAACACATGATATACATGATATAGACTCTTAAGAACAAAGAAGTATGCAGGCTCTGGCCCGGTAGCTCAGTTGATTGGATTGTTGTCCCAACATGCTGAGGTTGTGGGTTGCATTCATGGTCTGGGCACATACAAAAGTCAACTAATGATATCATGAATAAATTGAACAATTAATCATTGTTTCTCTCTCTCATTTATCTCTCTCCCTCCTTTCCTTTCTCTCTAAAAATCAATTTAAAGAAAAGAACCAATCAATGGATGCATAAATTAGTGGAATAACAAGTCAGTGTTTCTCTCTCTCCCTCTCCCTCTCTCTCTCTGAAAAAAGAAACAAAATGAATAAATTTAAAAAAAAATAAAAGAAAAAGGAAAAAAGTATATGAAAAAATAATAATAGAAAGAATGTAAAATTCTGATGACTGCTTAGATACAAGTTAAGTACCTTACTGTTTATTCTTAGTTCATTCTTTTATTAAAAAATGAAATATAAACAAAACCCATATTACGTGCCAGGAAGTATGTTAGCATGTAGGTACAAAGAAATGTGAGACAGAGCCTAAGACCTCACAAGGTTTACATTCGGCAGGTGGTGGCGGTGGAGACACAACAGGTAAGTAGTTCTGGTACGCTGTGCTGAGTGCCAAGGGCGATAGGAGGGCGGAGGCAGGACGGCTGATGTCGCAGGGGTTGACCTATCAGGGAGAGCCAGGCTGAGTGCGGGAGGAAGAAGGTAGGACATAGAAACAGGAGAGAGGGGAGGACCAGTGGGACATGGGAAGAGAGCACGAGTGAGAGAGAAGGGGGAAAGAGGAGGACAAGATGACGGAGAAGGAGGGGAAGAGAGGAAGAGAAGAAGAGAGCAAACGTGAATAGAAATACGGCTCATTTGGAGAACTCAATAAACTCAGAATGTCTGAAGCTTTGCACGTAAAGGACAGAGGGAGGCGCGATGAGCCCAGAAGACAAGCAGGAGACTGTTAAGAGAGCTGCGTGCAAGGGAATCGGCCCTTATGTAGAAATACGTTTGATTTCTCATTTTAGAAAGATTACTGTAGCAACAGTGGGTAACGAATGAAAGTGAGGCAAGACCGATGGCAGGAGATAAAGAAGTTGTTTCCCTTAAAATAAAGCAAAGTAAAAATCTTCTAAAAGATTTCCTTTTCCCAGTAGATTCTCTTGGCTTCTTTTCAGTCTGTAACTCCTTCCCCAGGTACCTGATGATAGGGTGGGTCAGCTTCGAGGGACATTCTCATTAAAACTTGAATCTGGGGGACTTGTTGCATGTGGCCAGGAGATGCCTGTTACAGTTAGATTAGAGGAAGGATAAAGGGAGGAAAAGGTCTGGACAAGAGGCTGGCCAGACATGTCCCAATTCCTTCAGAGTCCTGGTCCCTTGAAGCTAGAGGTTAACTGGGTTCCATCAAAATGACAAGGTCAAAGATCCAGAGTGATGGATTTACAGTATTTTTGCAAGTTACACTTTTCTGTGAGGGAATGGATGTTAAAAAAGAGAGAGAGAGAGAGAGAGAAAACAGATGCTTTCTCTGGTTTGTAGATATTTTGCAGAGTAAACTCTGATTTGGTAATGGAATTCTACTGTCAGAAAAACAAGATGATCATGGCGGATGTTTGCACAATTCAGTAAATTTACTAAAGATCATTTAATTGTGCACTTAAAATTGGTGAATTTTAGGATATGTAAAGTATGCCTTAATAAAGTTGTCATAATATAATTAAGATTCATCTCTGAGTAGAGAACAAATCCATTAACATTTGAAGGTATATGATATTAGCAATCTCAGGTAAGACAATGTGACTGTCACTAAGGAACTTGCAATCTGTTGGCAGCATTTATTTCTTTTTAAGATTTTATTTATTCATTTTAGAAAGGAGAGAGAGAGAGAAGGGGTAGGAGCAGAAAGCATCGACTCCCATATGTGCCTTGCACACAAGCCCACGGTTCAAACTGGCGACTTCAGTGTTGCAAGTCGAACCTTTATTCACTGAACCACCATAGGCCAGGCCTTTTGACAGCATTTAAAACTATTGGCAAATCTTTTTTTTTCTATTGAGGATTGGTTGAAGGATAGATTCTTGCTCTGCAGCTTAAAGCAAGTAAAAAGACAATTTGTGGAAAGCTTCAGGTTTGCTAAAAGAGGTAGAAAATTAGGATAATGAGAAAAGACTAAAATAATTGGGAAAAAATGGGCCACAGGCTATATACCAGGAAGGATTTAAAGTATCTACCAGCAGTTGCTGAGTTCATCATTTTCTGAGCAAAGTTTTGGGTCCTATTTGTCTAGAGTTCTTCAGCAATAATTAGGCAGCCTGTTCCGTGCTGTCAATAATGAGGCTCTTTTTCATGATTATAAAATTTACACCTGCTCATTATTTGGAAATTCATTAGAATATAAAGGAGAATATTAAAATCAACCGTAGCCATCACTCAGAGACAGTGGTAAAAATAAAAGTTATAGTACTATTCTTTGGAATACTGCGTTGGTTTGTGGCGGTGAGGGAGAATGCTCATTTTTACTTCTTGCAACCTAATGCCTTATTAGGATTAATTTGACACTTTTATAGTGGACCATCATTTTTGAAACCTGCATACCATATCTCCAGGAAATGTTTCTTATTTAACCAGTCTCTTATTATTGAGCTGTTAGCATATATGAAACTACTGTTGATCGTTTTTTTAAAACCTCAAATCTAACTTCCTTGTAATGTGTATTCTGAAATCCTATGAATTACAAACACTGAAGAATGATCTAGGAGAAAATTTTCCTCTTCTTTTTAAAGGTGCTGGTCTGAGGTTGGCAACCAACACGTGGGACAGAACCTTTCCATTGGCCCAGGGTGTGACTACAAGGCCATCATCGAACATGAGATCCTTCATGCTTTGGGATTCTACCACGAGCAGTCAAGGGCTGACCGGGATGACTACGTGAAAATCTGGTGGGATGAAATTCGCCCAGGTATGTACGAGCCCAAAGTCGATGGGTGGGATGTGCTATTATTATCTTTATCATTTGCTAAAACCAAACATTTGGGATAAGCAGGTCAAATCGGGGTGTGGGTAGCTGCTTCAGATTCTCCAGTGGTAGCACAAAATATGATTTGTTGACCTGTCCCATGGTCAGTGGTGGATTTGACTGCGGGTGCACCAGGCACATACCCTGGGTCCCGACTTCTGAAGGGGCCTGCAAACCCCAACTTTACACTTTTTCTAATGTAAGGGGCCCAATATTTTCTTCTGCACCTGGGGCCTTAACTGACCTTAATCCACCTCTGCCCATGGTCTGTGCTGATCTGACTGTAACTCATCCCATACAAGGATCTCAGGGAGTGGTGTATGTTAAATAACTTTAAATAGGGGTCAATTGAAACTTAATCAGAAACCTTTGCTTAGTTTCAGTGTTTTTATTGAAAATCTATCTAAAACGCTGTCTATTTTCCTGTCTCAGTGAGTAAAGTGAATTAGATCTCCCAGGAAGTCAGGGTCATTTTTATGGACATGAAATCTCATCTATAGCTCTAGGAGCCCTGATAAGGTTTAGTCAAATATGATGACCCTAAGAAATACTCAAGAATGTTTTTTTTTTTTTTTGCGACTTACAAGTCAATGATAGGTGTTTAAAAACAAAGCAAAACAACAAAAATGAATCTATCTCTCTGAAATTGCACCCTCAATCCTGTTCATTGTGGCCAGTAGTTGGAGTTGTGCTGGTTTTTCCTTTCTCTCTTCTAAGCACCTCCCTTCTGCTGCCTCCAGCTCCTACTATACACAGGATAACGCTGTTTTATTTGAAGAATATCATCCAGTTATGTTATTCTAACAGTTTCAGTGTTCTTTAATTTTGTTAGACTTCCTTGGACACTACCTTCCTTAATTGATTGAGATAACTAAGTAGAGAGCTTTTAGTAAACTAAAACATAATTTATCGAACAGTTTCCCTGAGTGCTGGGGAAAAGGGTCAATGCTGTGTTTCTGAAAACACCCAGTTTCTAATAAGGAACTAGTAGAGGGAGTGGGAAAGCATAATTTTTGTCAGTCATAGATCAATTAAACTTTAATATTAGACATGTCCACTGTTATTACCACATGTGGTTTTTATGAAGCAGGTAACTGCCTTGTAATTACTTATTTTTCTTATATCCCAGTTTCATATATGAGTTCATATATTGAAATGACCCTCTAATAATTTTACTTTTCTTTACTTAGAAGAATTTTAAAATTAAATAGGAATCCCCAGAAGACTTCTGTAAGAACTAACTCATTTTGGAGTAAGGTAGATCAGTGGTTCTTACGTGAGGTTGGGAGAAGATGGATAGCCAACTCAAAGTTACCTATGGGGTTTCTTAATCTGTGTGACTCCTGGTACCCCTATTCTGGTATTTTTTTGCCTGTGGGATGCTGGTGGAAGGAGTGAAGTGGGTGTGGTTTGTAAACACCAAATAGGCTTTCAGTTTTGCCCCGCACATAGTCAGCCACCTTACTACCCAACTGCTGAGTGAGGGGCTGGGTGGTATTCTCCCCTGCCTCCCAGTTCAATCTAGGGAAGTGTTAGAGAACGTTCACCCAGATAGGAAATAACAGATGAAGATGAATATATTTGTCTCTCAGGGTAATTGCATTATCACGGTGTAGAGGGGGAAAGGAAAGTGGGGTTTATAGGGCAAAGGACTGGCTCTCTGCTTGTGAGACTCAGGGCATTGTTAGATTTTGTCTGTGTTTGCCTAGAGGTCTGGATTTCTTACCTTCCTGTACATATATTTGACTCAGCTGAGGAATGCTGAAGTATATAGGGAGGAAGCAGAAAACACATTTTCAAGTCTTGAAGAATGTAATGTTTAGTGCTTTTTAAGCTGGCTTTAAGCCAAACAAAGTCCCCTTTGTCAGAAGGAGTTGACACATTTGCCAGGGTAATTTGCAGACTTGCTCTATTCTAGTTCGAGCATAGGTTACTCAACCTGTTTACTCATCTCCTATCTCTATTTCCATCAGTTATAATTCCATATGTCGAAATCGCCTGCAAGAATTGTTCTCCAACGAGACATCAAATCCAATAGGATAATAAACCAGGGCAGTATTATCTCTCAGGGTAATTTATGAATTTTATTGCATCTCATCTTCAGTTGATGACAATCTTATTTAATCTAAGAAGACAGTGTACTGGCGATGGAGTTCTTGCCCCAGATCTAACTCCATTTCTCAGATCAGAATAGTGTTTTCTGGATCTGTTTCCGTACAGTATGGAAAAACGTTTTGAGATCTACGTCTACTAGAAATTTGCCAACCACCTCCCTAGTATAGCTCCCAGTAGACAGGGGCATGACAAAAAGTATTAAATAAAAATTTTAAATTATTCAAAACATTTATCTGGTAAAGCATTCCAATAAGAATCCTTGAATAATAAAAAAGAAAATAGGGCCTGACCTGTGGTGGCGCAGTGGATAAAGCGTCGACCTGGGAACACTGAGGTCGCCAGTTCAAAACCCTACACTGGTCTGGTCAAGGCACATATGGGAGTTGATGCTTCCAGCTCCTCCCCCCTTTCTCTCTTTCTCTCTCTCTCTCTCTCTCTCTCTCTCTCTCTCTCTCTCTCTCTCTCTCTCTGTGTGTGTCTCCTCTCTAAAATGAATTAAAATTAAAAAAAAATTAAAAAAAAGAAAAAAGAAAATAGATCTAGTCTATCCTTACAATTTTATTGAAAGTTTAGGAAAACCTACCCAGTGAGTCAAGAGTGCTTTGCTTAAGAGTTTCCAGGAGAGCCTGACCAGGCAGTGGTGCAGTGGATAGTGTCAGATTAGGATGCGGAGGACCCAGGTTTGAGACCCCAAGGTCGCCAGCTTAAGTGCGAGTTCATCTGGTTTGAGCAAAAAACTCAGCAGCTTGGACCCAAGTTGCTGGCTTGAGCAAGGGGTTACTCAGTCTGCTGTAGCCCCACAGTCAAGGCACATATGAGAAAGCAACCAATTAACACTAAGGTGCCACAATGAAAAACTGATGATTGATGCTTCTCATCTCTTTCTCCATTCCTGTCTGTCTGTCCCTACCTATTCCTCTCTCTGACTTTCTCTTTGTCTCTGTAAAAAAAAAAAAAAAAATTCCAGGAGATCCAAGACCCAATCACACCACCTCGATGTTCTTTACAGTTCCACCTACTCAACCGATATCTAGGAGCAAGTACTCTGGAAGGAGTTAATTGCCCCTTTTCTTGTTTGGGTCATTTATTTATTGCAGTCTTACCTCACCATTGAGAATGCTTTGATCCCTTTTAAGTTAAGTTCCCATAAAATCCCTGTGAGTTGAAAGGATGAAACATCAGTATTCTCAATCTATATGGTCTTGATCAAAGGGATTCAGTGGCTTCTCCAAAAGCTTTTGGAGACTCCCTCCAGCGCCTGCTGGACCAGCCACCAGGTTGTGCCACACTTCTTCAATCCTAAATGCACCTGTGTGGATGTCTTTGAATGACAGTTCCATTATCTTCTCTCTGTTGAAGCCACTGGATGGGAAGCTAGAAAAGGAAAACATGAAGGTGGGAAGTTATAAGCATTTTCATTCAGTATTTTGTTTGTTTGTTTGTTTCTTTCTTTTTCATTTTCCAAGTGAGAGGAGAGGGCATAGTGAGATAGACTCCCTCATGTGTCCTGACCAACAGCCACCCGGCAACCCAATCTGTGGCTGATGCTTGAGCCAGTTGACCCACTGGCTGCAGGAAGGGAAGCGGGATGGGAGGGAGAGAAGAGGGAGATGGAGGGGAGAGAAGCAGATGGTCACCTTTCTTGTGTGCCCTGACTGGGAATCAAACCCCGGACACCCATACGCCAGGCCAATACTCTATCCACTGTGCCACCGGCCAGGGCTTCATTCAGTTTTTCTGTCACTCCCAAAGAAGGAAATTAAAAATCTGCAGTTGAAACAGCAAATTTCTGGTGGCTAGCAGATTAAAAGAAGGTTTCTCATTTCACAATTTCACATTGAAGTACATTTCATCTTGCTTGGGCTAATCTCATAGAATGTTTTCCTTTCTCGTTCTGAAAAGAAAGTCAAATGTTTTTCTTCGTATTTTATTTTTCTTTCTGGAACAGAAGGCTATGAGCTTTGATGAAAATGATGTTCTTTTCCAGACAGCTGCTTACCTTTCCCTTGGCCCTTGAATTTTCTTTTCCTAACCTGCAGGGGAGCTGGCCATGTACAGCTCTTGGTGGATGAGGTACTTAGCTGTGAGCAGGATGCATTCTGCTCACTTTGTGAATTCTGAATACTTTCCTGAATTCAGAAATTCTGTTTCCTGCCATTTGGAATACCTTCCTCCTCTTTGATAGTTTATCTCCTTCTTCTTAAACCCTTCCCTTATACATATGTATATATACATGCACACATTTATTTATTTATGAAACGAATCTTTGATTTAAATATATACATGTATTTAATAACATATACATATATTGATTATAATTATAATACACACATATTAATTATGTGTCTAATATTCATTATAATTTTGCATACTATTATATAATATGTGGTTATCAATTGATGTTAATAAATACTATATATTAATTTTATATTGCTCTGCCAATTATAAAATATGTATATATAGATGCATTATTTCCCTTTTCTTCCTTGGTCTCTGGCTGAGTATCTAGTCAAAGACGATAGGACAGGAAAATGATATGACCAAGCAGGACCTGTGGATTCTCTCACTGACAGGTTTCCAGCACAACTTTAACACCTACAGTGACGACTTCATCACCGACCTCAACACGCCCTATGATTATGAGTCTCTGATGCACTATGCACCTTTCTCATTTAACAAGAATGAGAGTGTCCCTACCATCACGGCCAAGATCCCCGAGTTTAACTCCATCATTGGGCAGCGCCTGGATTTCAGTGCCATTGATTTGGAGAGGCTGAACCGAATGTACAATTGCAGTGAGTACCTCTGGAGCTGAGGACTAGGTCAATGAGCCCCAACAGAGATTCTCGGGCCTACAGGTTTCCTATACATTTTCTTTTATTCTTCTTTCATGTTTTAGCTAAAGAAAATGGACAACTACATAACCTTACATCTCTAGAGTAGAAAAAATTAGAACACCTCTATCACAAGATGGTTATGAAAATTATGTGGTTGTGTTTTGTAAGGTGCAAATGCTGGAGCAATTTAAGAAGCTATAATTGTCTACCTTCTATAGTTTCCTTTAGAAGGGTCCGTCATTATATAAAGCTCAAGATAGGTAGTAAGTAGGCTTGAAAGTATTTTGTATCCTGCAAAACTCTTTACCAGGATAGTTGTCCCTTCAGTACTCTAATGCTCAGAGATGAGCTATTTTCTAAAAATAACCCTACTAGTATTCTGAGAAACAATCTTTCATTCTCTTCTATATATACGTAGAGAGGCTCTACTAAGTACAAAGTTCAGTGATGTAAGTACCTCATTCTTGACCTCACGGAGTTTGAGATGGACTTTATAGGAAAGCACAATGAGAGGCCTTTTTATTATTTAACTCCATGACTCTGTGTGGTGGGTAAGACTGCATGTCCATTTGCATTTGAGAAAAAGTCAAGACAATGAAAGGCTCATGATCCTGCTGTAACTGAACAATGAGGTCTCCGTAGCCTAAAACATCAAGTATTTGGAATGAGATGCCTTTCATTTTTAACCAGGTGACAAAAATGTCATTTGCAGCCACAACTCACACCCTTTTGGACCACTGTGCTTTTGAAAAGGCAAACATCTGTGGGATGATTCAGGGTACCAGAGATGACGCTGACTGGGTCCGTGAGGACAGCACTCAGCCGGGACAAGTGGACCACACCTTGGTGGGACAATGCAGAGGTGCGTGAAGAGGGAAGGTAGTCACCTGAGTGGTTCATCAGATTCCTTTGGTAATGGCAGCCAGCACACTCTGCTTCAGTTGGAATGTTACTCATCAAACCTGGAATTCTAAACGCAGCCAAAGAACATTTCTCTGATCTTTATTATTGACTCAATAAAAGCATAGAGGGTTTGGTCATGCAAAAGAAACGTGCATTTAAGTGGTGACAAAACTCATATGGTTGGTAAGACATGACCTGGTAAATATGGAATATGGGCAATATCTCTAGAGCTGTGCCCTCCACTAGAACTGTAATGGGAGCTACATGTCTAATGTAAAACTTTATCATAGTCAGATAAGAAAGAAACAAGGGAAAGTCTCTTTAATAATATATTTTATTTAATCCCATATATCTGAAACATTAACATTTCGATGTGTAATCAATACAAATGACTGTCTTCACACTTTTCTCTCCTGGGAATTGGAAAGCTGCTGTGCATGTTACCCTCACAGCCATAGTTCAAGTGCTTAATAGCCACATACATGTATTTGGTTGCCACCATATTGGATAGCACAGCTTCAGATAGTTTCTATGTTTGGTTTGTGTGTGAAAAAAGCCAACAGTCAGGCAGACCTGGGCATGAAATCTGGCTCCACTACTTGTCAATTGTGACCACAAGAAGTTTTTTTGTAAGTCTTTAATTTTTTTTTTAACTTTGTGCTTTTCCCTTTATTTTATTTTAAATTAAATTTAGTTAGGGAGATAGTGGGTAATAAAAGATAACACAGGGTTCAGGTGTACCATTCTGTAATCCATCATCTGTACACTGCACTACGTGTTCACCACTCCCAGACAAGTCTCCTTCCATCACCATTCATCCTCCCTCTACCCTCTCTCCCTCCCCCACACCCTTTTCTCTCCTGTAACCACCACACTGTTGTCTGTGCCCAGAAGAAACATCTAGAAGAGCTTTATCAGGTTAGCCATTGTGCTTCTTCCACAGGGTGCACTTCATGGGCAACATCCCCTCTGCTAGTGAGCCCTGGCATTGTTCAGGTAGAGGCATAGGCTCAAAGAGCTTAAAGGGTAGAAGCCATCTCCCATTCAAAACTCAGAAAAATGAATGAACACCCAGTCAATGGCAGAGCCAAGACAAGAATTCAGGGCTCCTGACTCCCCGGCCCATGTTAGTGGATTTTCACCTTACACTTCTGAGCACACCTGGGCAGAATTCCTAAGCAAGGACCACCTGGAGACCTTCTTAACCATATGGGTTCTTGTGTTCCTCAATGCAAGCACTCAGTAATCCATAATGCAGAGGATTTAGGCTAGTAAGTTCAAGTATTGAGAAGAATATATGAGAAAACACAGTTTTTCCTGGTGGAATAGTAAAGCCATTACCATATTTTTAAACTACGTGGAAAGCTTATTTAAACATAGATGCTCACTGCCACCTGAAAGACACATGCCCCATATGGGAAACAGGAAACCCTATCACCACAGTACCTACAACAGTCCAGATGCTTGCTTTGTCTTTACTTTGTGGGCAGTTTGAGTGGAGCCTTTGGAAAGAGGTTGAATTCTGGAGTACAGCGTAAATGACTTCCTTATATGCCAAAATTGTTCATTGCACCTGACTTTGAAAAGTAGGCTGGTTTTTTAAGTGACACATTTGTTTAGCTGCGTGCTTATTTGGGGAAGAGAGTTTTACAGTATCTGACTTGGGCAAACCCTAGTTCCGACACAAATGTGACACCTTCCCCCGTCTGTTCCGGTGCTCTTTCAAAGCTTTCTTTGCATACAAGAAAAATCTTCATTTAGTCTGTAATATATTTTGAATGCTCCTTTTTATGACACAGTGAAGATGGTTCCTTATGACTGCTGACACACCCAGGTATTAGACTAGACACAGGTGAAACAACTGATTCCTTAACAATGTGAATATTTGAAATCCAATCTCTAAACCTTTGAATCCCAGTTTTTTATCCAATTAGAAGGCCAACATTTTTCCCTTGGAATGAATCTGTGATTTAAACAATGAAGTCAACGAGGAAAACGGAATCCCTCTCATAGACACTAAGTTGCATCCAACTCTGCTTAAAGGCCATATTTCCTTACATCGCAGGAGTGCATCTCACCAGCTTGGGGACAAAGTCGATCAGAAGAAGCAGTGGAGGGAGGGCTGCAACGTTGGCCAGCCAGTCTGTCCATGGAGACAGATGGAGTATATACTGACAAAGAACCCTCTTTTGATTTTCCCCAGAAGAGTTCCAGCTTCTGTTGCCGGGATAATGGCTATTGTTCTCTATTGCACTTGGCGGGGGTTGAGGGCGCTCTGGGATATGAGCAGTCAGAGATGGGACGATGGGTGTTCCCTTCGCAGGTGCCGGCTACTTCATGCTCCTCAACACCAGCTCGGGGTTGCCAGAAGAGACAGCCTTGCTCGAGTCCAGGATTCTTTACCCAAAGAGGAAGCAGCAGTGTCTGCAGTTCTTCTATAAGATGACAGGAAGCCCTTTGGACAGACTGGTCATCTGGGTCAAGAGGGATGACAGCACAGGCATCGTTCGCAAGCTGGTCAAGGTGGAGACCTTCCAAGGTACCTGGAGGCATTCATGGGGGGACTGATGTGGCTTAAAATGGGGATCCTGGTTTTTATTTTATTTTTTGCTTTCCCTTTTTTTCCACCTTCTCTCCGTTCTCTTCGTTTCTACTCTGCCTTCTCATTTTCTTCTTCCCTTTTCCTCTACCCCCTTTCTAAATGTCTGCCACAATGCCTGGCATGTTTCAACCATGCAGTGAATGTTTTAACCACTCAGAAATTGGAAGCAGTAACAAGGGGTTGGCTGAGGATGAGATACACTTTTTATAAGAGGCCAATCAGAATATATAAACCCAATTTTTTTGCTAGGACTTTGGAGAAAGCCAAGGCAGAAAAAACTGGTGATTCCGGGGTGAAGACTGGAAGGGGAAGCGGGAATTGAGGCTGCTGGGGAGTGGTTAGATAGTTGAGCGTTCATGTTTTTGCATGTTTCAGAAACTGAATTATACCATTATTTAATATGCTGAAGTAACTTGAGCCTACTTGTGATGTTGAGAAATAAACCATTTGTATACATTAACTACATTATAATCATTCATGTATTACTAAAGGATGCTCTATGTTTTCCTACAAGAGTGTCAGCATGGAAGTCTTAAAAGGCTAAGGCAGTCAGTTGGCTGTTGGGGTTGTCTGGCCATAAATCATACCCAGGCTTATAAAGCTAAGTGTTTATATCTTTTTATTGTGCTGGTTGTGGACCATTCATAACTAGGGAAAAAGAGACACTTTTTCTTATTTTTTCATTCAACAAAAAGTTTCTCAGTTAGAGTGAGTCCAAATAAAGGAGGGATTCTTTGTGTACTTCTAGAAGAAGCTGCTGCTTTTGAAGGGTGGGAGCTTCCATAGGGGCCACTCCTGAGAACAGGTGTCCAAGTCACCTCTACCTAGGCCACTCTGGGCTACCTGGGAATTCTACAGATAACACTTTTGAAAGGTCTACTTTTCTGGCTGAATTTACAAAGCATCTTTGTCAAATGGAGGGGTGACAGCTAGGTGCCCTTTAAGAGCTCAGAACTGGCTGTGATCACGGATTGTAAGTTTTCAATGAGAAGATGAATTAGAGCTTCATTAATGTTGATGGGACCTATTATCCCTAACAGGTGAAGCTGAAAGTGTTATCCTCATAAGCATGAAATTAACCAAGCAACTTTTTCGTGTTTAATTTAGTTCCTTATACTTCATGCATCGAATTCCACTGAATTCAAAGTGTGTCTCTGTAAGTTCCCTGGAAGTGTCATCTGAATTGACTTTTAAAGTAGTTCGTTCATTCTGATACTGACTTGTCAATGAAACTTTTCTAAAATATCAGTTGAATATCATTTAGTGCAGTGATGGGCAATCTTTTGAGCTTGGTGTGTCAAAATTCGCCAAAAAACCGAGCATAACTCAGGTGGTATGTCAGTTGGAGAAAAATGGCCTAACCAGAAGTCCCAGAACTAGACGCTCTGTGCCGGAGTTCTGTTGTTTTGGCCTACAGACCTCTCGCATGGAGTGTCTACACTACAGCAAATGTTTTATCCTCGGCTACTGCACCTGGCTGTGCAGGAGCCGAGGATGAAACGTCCTTCTCGGCATGTGGCCCCATACTTCTCTGGTATGTGGCCGCATGCAGCCGTGTGTCATCGAAAATAGCTATGTGTGTCAGCGCTAACACACATGTCATAGGTTCACCATCACGGATTTAGTGTGTATGCGGTGATAACTTAAGGTAGCTACAACCATTTAAAAGAGTTTTTAACTTTGTGCAAAATGTGATTTTTAACCAAAGTACTTGTGTACAAACTGCCTTTTTTCTCTCTCCTACATATGTGTATATATGTAATGTTTTTATGCAAACTTGCATGCAAAATACTGAGGTTTTTATAAAGGCCAGGGTCCCCTTGTAGATGACAATTATAAACCGACAAGGATGATGGTGTCTGTCTCAAACAATCTTAGTCCTGTCTGTTGACTGCCTGGTTCAGGGCAGCGCTATGGACGCGTTTTGGTGAAACAGTCTTAAAGGTTTTATGGATGAGCCACTGCCCACTTGGTCGTGGCTTCTCAGGTCCCCCCCGCCCCCCGGAACCGTGTCCTACATTTCAATCTCATGGTAACTGCCTATATAAAGAAAATAAAAAATACCGTCATTAGCAACAGAGGGATTCTTATTATTCCCTCCCACACACCCAGAATTCTGATGATCCAATCCTCCTGGACAAGTAGTTCAAATCTTATATCTCTTTACCTTTTTTGGACTTTCTGAGCTTATTACATTCCACAGCCAAGTGTCCTACACTTGACCACAGCCCTGTCCCCAGGAGACATTTGTTTGTATGTTACAGGTGTGGTCTTTGTACCCTCTCCTCCTTCTCCTATGTACACAGCTCCACTCCAGAAAACAGAGCATGGTTAGACCAGTCCCTTGAAGTTATCCTCAGCAAGAATAAGTGAGAGCAAAGGTAGATAAAAAGGCTCTTAATTTGGGGGAAAGTAGAGTTCTATATGAAGATCTCTGGTTACAACACAGAGAAGGAGGAAAAGACATTTGCAAAGCCTTCTAGCCAATTGTACTTCAGGTTAAACTGCCATAACACTCATCTGTATAAATTCATTTTAGCTGAGGTGATTCCCGCTTGTGATGTAGCATTCTGCATCTCCTTTCTCCTCCCAGTGCTAGGGGACACCCTGGGCACAAAGTCCAAGCAGGTGCAAAGCTCTGGTTATTCTGAATTGCTCCAGCCTGGCAAATTCCTCTCCTTAGAGCCTCAGACTCTTTTTTCAGCATCTTATGCTGCCTGGCACAGGATCCTGTGTTCTAGAACAGCCTTCTCACTTCTTATCTCAGCTTTTTATTCAAAATTCCCACTTCCCGTTCAAGCTCTGGAAAAGAAAATAGACCCAGTCTGCAGTAGAATGTGGGAATCTGGATCGTGGCTACTATTTTTAGATTAGTTGTGTTTTAAAAGAGGATAGATTCCCTACTTGGTGGAACTTCAGACACTATGAAGAGGAGGGGGAAAAATGGATGTTAGGGAGCGAGTCAGTTTTACACAGGGGAGATGCAGCTTACCCTGGACATTACCGTCTACTCCAGCGCCTTCCAGATATCTCTCTGGCAGGAAGACACAGGTTGGACCACTGGAAATTGCCATTGTGTTTTGGATGATAACATGACTCTTTTATAAGATTTAGGCTAATACTTGGGTATTCAGTGCTAATATTAGGAGGTGGGGGTGTATATATATTATCAAACCCATGAGAAACCAGAACCTGTGAGATGGAATGGTAATGCAAAAGAATTTTATGATCAAGATTTTAATATAAATTTTAAAATAAATTATCATGTGTCTTTTATAAGCTACTTTCCCTTGCTAGATATGTGACTTTGGAAAAGTTCTGAACCAGTTTATAACAGTACCTATCTTGTAAGGCTGTTGTGAGGTTTCAATAAGATAATTCACGTAAAGTAATTGGAAAAGTATCAAGGTTATAGTAGGTGCTCAATTAATGTTGGCCACAGTGTTCACCATTCTTATTCTCTGTCCCCAGGAGATATTGACCACAATTGGAAAATTGCCCATGTGTCACTCAGAGAGGAGAAAAAGTTTCGCTACCTTTTCCAGGGTACAAAAGGTGACCCCCAGAACTCGAATGGGGGAAT
This sequence comes from Rhynchonycteris naso, assembly GCA_037038555.1. Lineage (NCBI taxonomy): Eukaryota > Metazoa > Chordata > Mammalia > Chiroptera > Emballonuridae > Rhynchonycteris > Rhynchonycteris naso. Next base: position 13,751,789 of record CM073000.1, read on the forward strand.
TTACCTGGATGACATCACACTAACAGAAACCGCATGCCCCACAGGGGTTTGGACAGTACGGAATTTCTCCCAGGTCCTTGAGAACACGGTGAAAGGGAACCAGACCTCTAGCCCTCGATTCTACAACTCAGAGGGATATGGTTTTGGGTTGACCTTGTACCCGCATGGTAGAATGAACTCTGTTAGCACTGGCTACTTAGGTCTCGCTTTTCACCTGTGCAGTGGTGAGAATGATGCCATCCTGGACTGGCCAGTGGAGAACAGACAGGTGATAATGACTATACTCGACCAGGAACCCGACGTCAGGGATAGAATGTCCTCAAGCATGGTGTTCACTACCTCTAAGTCCCAGACGTCTGTAGGTACGTGGCTCCCCTCAACCTGGAAGAGTCAACAGCTGTGATTGTCATCCGTGCAGGAGAGCTTATCATTCCTCTCACACTTCCTCCCTGGGCATATTAATAGCATATTTGCGTTGGAGTATTAAGTTAAAAATTTCAATGCCATCTCATCTTCCTTCTCCTTTCTGAATTCACTCATCAAGTATCTATTAAGGGCTTGCAATGCGCCAAACTCTGTGGTAGGTCCTAAGAAGGCAAGCTAATCAGACAGCTCCTGCTACGTGGAGCTCAGGCTAAGTGACACTGCTAGTCATTTATCTGATACTCAGAATCTGCTAGGCTCTGTGCAGAACTAATGCACTGACTCCTAAAATATTTCTGAGCATCAGTATACTCATAAAACAAACTTGTACCAATACACGGATGAGCAAACTATTTTTTGTTGTTGTTCAAATGAAAAGCTTTCAGCCTTAAAAGGAAGAAGCTATAGCTGTTCCTCCCTCTTTGTTAAGGAAGTCACTCTCAATAGTGGACAATTGACCATTCAGAGCTGTGGTTCTCTGCCCTTCCCCCTTTCTAATTCTGGAAAGAATAAATAACCTGATTTTTTTTGACTTAATTATTTTTTCTGATGAACAAAGCTCCATATGCTCAGCAGACACAGGTTGGAAAGTGCAGCACAAGGAGGTAATGTGTTTTGTGTCACCTCTAACTGCAGCGATCAATGGCTCGGTCATCTGGGACAGACCCTCCACTGTGGGATCTTATGATCCGGATTGTAATTGTCACAGAAGCATTGACTGGGGCTGGAGTGCCTTCATATCCCACCAAATGCTGAAGAGGAGGAGTTTCCTTAAAAATGATGACCTCATTATTTTTGTGGACTTTGAAGGTATTTTTACTGATCTTTGGGACCCTCTGGGTGTTCTACTGATGGGATACTGATTTTTATGCATCTCGTGGAGGGTGGAAATTTCTTTTCCTTCCTTCCCTTCCCTTCCCTTCCCTCCCTCCCTCCCTCCCTCCCTTCCTCCCTCCCTCCCTCCCTCCCTTCCTTCCTTCCTTTCTTTTTTTAAGACTAGGAAAGATGTGTTCTGAGAGAACCACACTTTACTCTATTGCAAAAAGGACTCCCATCTTAAATTTAACTGTCCTTGGGAGGAACTAACATTTTAGTGTCACCTTTGTTTGATGACATCAAGCATGACAGTTCCCTGACTTCATTTTAGTTCCAGTCGATCTATTTGTGCTAACTTCATATTTTCTTCAAGTCAAATAAAATTACGATTGGACTACTTTAAAAATAGAAATAACTAGCATTGTGAATGTCAGCTGGGTTCAAAGCCACTTTTCATGTCACTAAAAGGGATGTCCATGAGAGACAGAGGCCACCCAGGGGACTTTCTCTGGGAATGGAAGTCAGCTGTAGTCACACATTCATTGTAGGTCTTCCTCCTTAGATATCACCCACCTAAACCAGACTGAAGTCCCCACTAAAGACACAAGGCAGACCCCCCGAGGCCTGGTTCTGCACAATCAAGAGCAGCAAGACTCAGAAGGTTCAAGACAGGCCTTGTTAGAGAAAGCCCCAGCTGGCAGCCCGGGCAAAGGGCAGCCTGGCCGGCAGAAGCGGTCAGCGGAGAGTGAGAACTCAGGGCCCATGGAAGACCACAACTGGCCACAGTACTTCCGAGACCCGTGTGAGCCAAATCCTTGCCAAAATGAAGGCATCTGTGTGAACGTGAAGGGGATGGCGAGCTGCAGGTAGGTTTTGTGGCCGGGGAGGCAGTGGCGGGTCAGCAGAGGTGAGCTGAGTGCCTACCCTGGTAAAACACACTGTTCTGAGGTCAGGGCAAGAACCCCATCAGTTCGTCAAGTGGACGCAGATGTCCTTGACGCCACAAGGCTGTGAATTGGTGGGCTTATGCTGTCAGAGCAGAGGACTCCCAAATCTCCTATCTCTTCAGTTTTTTCACTTCCCCACCTCTGGGGCATTGTCCACAGCATCTTGAATGTTGTTGGGATTTTAAAACCTCACCACTGTCTCACAGACAACCCAGAACTCTCAACCCCAGGGCTTCCTGCTCCATGACCTGCCACAGTGGGACTCAGGACCAAGCTGACATCTTCCATGACTGCCAGTGTTTCATTTGGCCATGACTATTATTTCCATTGTTTATTACTTCTGTTGTACTATTATTATAACTATTATTTTTAATAATAGGAGTGAGACCAGCTCGCTGCAAACCAGCCTGGCTAGTAATTGTCCAGGTCCTGAGTGAGGACAGTGTGGAGTGAAGAAATAAACTCAGAGAGAAACAGGATGGGATCCAGAATTCTCTTTGCAGCCTTCAGCTTGCAAGACGAGTCTCCACCCTCATATCGCTTTATTTATAGGGCAGAGTAAAGTCATTAGCAAATCAAAGAGATCTTTAAAACAAAGTCACATTTCTAAGGCAACCCAAGAATTCTAGTGCAGAAAACTCTCCACCCTGCATGACATCTTAACTTCATAAAACACAGGGTAAAAAGAAAACTGCCTCCAGTCTCTTGGAGGGACATGGGGGGTAGGACCAGTAGAAACAATCCAGTATCACAGCTAACAGGGAGGTGTGGGGAAAAACTTAGCCTTCAGCAACTTAATCAAACAAGTAAAGTGGGGGATTGGGCAGACTGTCAGCTTACCACCAGTCCCCCATACCTCTGTCCCCCCAAAATCTAAACTGCAAGGACCCTGTCGGCTTGTGGTCCCAACACCAGCTGATGTTTATGGACTACTTGCTATGTGTCACACGCTATCCTGAGCAGTATACAGGCATCACCTAAATTGTTTCTCTCAGTCACCCGGTGACATGCTGGCCCTTATTGTCTCATTTAGTGCATAAGGCACTGGAGGCTTAGAGAGGTTAAGTGATTTGTCCAAAACTAGCCAGATGGGACATGCTAGAGCTGGGACTTGCACCCACGTCTGTCTGTTTGCACAGTTTGCTCTATTTCATAGTTCTTTTTTATAATGGTTGTGATTTACATTAAAATGTTTCATAAAAGTGCCCATGTGATGACAGAAGTAGCGGTTTCATTTGACAGAATAGCAGCAGATGTAGGAACCATTCTGTGTGGCTCAGAGTACCTGCATTTCTTCTGAGTCCTTTGCCATTTCCAGTTGTTTCTTCTATTTCTGGCTTTTATTTTGAAATAACTTTTAGACTTACAAATACATTGCAGAAATACTACAGAGTTCCCCTAAGGTTACCATCTTATCTCACGGAACCATAGGATAATTTGCAAAGCCAAGAAATAAATGAGCATTAATGAAACTATCGGCTATTAACATTAGTATTAACTAAACTATAGGTCACATTAAAATTTTCTAGTTTTTCCGGCCTGACCTGTGGTGGCGCAGTGGATAAAGCGTCGACCTGGGAACACTGAGGTCGCCAGTTCAAAACCCTGCCCTGGCCTGTTCAAGGCACATATGGGAGTTGATGCTTCCAGCTCCTCCCCCCTTTCTCTCTCTCTCTCACTCTGAGTCTCCTCTCTAAAATGAATAAATAAAAAAAAATAAAAAAAATATATATATATACTAAAAAAAAAAAAAAATTCTAGTTTTTCCTTCAATGTCGTTTTTTCTTTCTTCCGGGATTCAATTCAGGATCCCACCTTACATTTAGTTTTCATGTCTCCTTAGCCTCCTTAGGGCAACACTTCAGTCTTTCTTTGTTTTTCATGACCTTGATACTTTTAAGGGGTACTGGTCGGTTATTTTGTAAGCTGTTTCTCATTTGGGTTTATCTGATGATTTCTCATGGTTCTATGGAGGTTGTACCTTTGGGCAAGAACAGCTTGCTCAGAGAATAGCTTGCTATTCACTGATTTAAATTTTTTTCCACCATTGATTTGAGAGAGAAAAAGAGAGGAAGGAAGGAGGTGGGGGAGAAAGAGAGGGAAAATGAAGGAGAGGAAGAGAAAGGGGGAGAGGGGAAGAAGGAAGGGAGGGAGAGAGAGAAAGAGAGAGATAAGGCCTTCTCAGTGTGTCATGTGAGCGGCACCTGATGTTCATATCAGTTACTACAGGTGATGCTGACCTTGATCACCTGGCCAGCGGGATGTCCACTTGGCTTCTCTGCTGAAAATTGACCATTCCTCACTCTGTAATTAACATCTCTCTTGGGAGAGACACTCTGAGACCATGCAGACATCCTGCTTTGTCTCAAATTTACACCCACTCATTTCATCATTCATTTCTGGAGACTGTGGGAATAATTACCACTCTAATATTTTCTTTTTCTTTTTCCTGTTTTCCAAGTGAAAGGAGGGGAGATAGAAAGGCAAACTCCTGCATGCACCCCGACTGGGATCCACCCCACAACCCCTGTCTGGAGCTCATGCTCTGCCCATCTGGGGCCATGCTCACAAACAAACTTTTTTTTTTTTTTTAGTGCCTGAAGTGGAGGTTCCCTGGAGCCATCCTCAAGACCCAGGCAATTGAGCCATGGCTATGGGAGGGGAAGAGAGAGAGAGAGAAAAGCGGGTGGGAAAGGGTGGGGAAGCAGGTGGTCACTTCTCCTGTGTGCCCTGGCCAGAATCGAACTTGGGACCACTGTAATATTTTCATGGTGATTTTCTGTTGTTTCTATCCTCTCTGCATTAATTAAGTGAAATTCTTCTGTAAAGAACTGTCTCCTTCTCCCCGTTTATTTATCTATACAGTTGTTTATTTCCATCCCTAATAATTCATGAATATTTATTTTATTCTACGGGCTCTGTTTCAGTATGCCAGCCTTTATTTTGTGGCCTTTGGGTGCTCTCCCAGCTGGGCTCCTGTGTCCTTCTACAGACTCCTTCCATGAGCACGATGTGACTTTCTGGCCCCACGGGATGTCCAGGCTCAACTCTAGTTGCCCTGCTCCTGCCCCGGAATCGGTCCCTTTTCCAAAGAGCCACAGCTCCTTTTACTAGAGAAAGCCCACCTTGTTTCCTGAGGGTTCCACAGCTGTGGGGCTGTCCCTCTTTGCGGATAAGTCCTCGGACGCCAGACTTCAATATGCAGCCTACTGGCTTCACCCCTCTGGGGCAAGGAGAGTCAGGGGTTCCCATTCATGTGTCAGCCTCTCATCAGCCCAACAGTTCCTCTCCCACAAGTCCGCAGCTTGCAGCTTGTGGAATAAGCTCTTCTGAGTCAATACTAGAGTGTAGCATTCAACTGTACTCAGAGGGGACTGGGCTGGAGAAAAGTTGTGCAAACTTGCTATTCACTGATTTAAAAAAAATGTTTCCCATTGATTTGAGAGAGAAATATAGAGGAAGGAAGGAGTTTGGGGGGTAAGAGAAAGAGAGAGATAGAGTGAAAGGAAGGGGGAAAGAGAGGAGGGAAGAAGAGACAGAGAAAGAGAAAGAGAAAGAGAGGGAAGTACCAACTCATTGTTCCACTTAGTTTTCCATTTAGTTGTGCACTCACTGATTGCTTTTTGTATGTGCCCTGACCAGGGATAGAACCCATGACCTCAAGCATGGGGATAACACTCTTTCCACTGAGCCACCTGGCTGGGCCATATTCACTAATTTTTTTTTTTAAAGAAGTTAATTTCTAGGCTAGAGATGAAGCCTTTAAATGTAAAATAGTTTTAGGAATAATAAAGGCCTTAACTTTTGATCCCTCATTCTGCTCTGGTAGTAGTCTTTTTGTTTGTTTGTTTTGTTTTGTATTTTTCTGAAGTGAGAAGGAGGGAGGCAGACACACAGACTCCCGCATGCACCCAATCGGGATCCACCCGGCATGCCCACTAGGGAGCAATACTCGGCCCCTCTGGGGTGTTGCTCTGCTGCAACCAGAGCCATTCTAGCACCTGAGGCAGAGGCCATGGAGCCATCCTCAGTGCCTGAGCCAACTTTGCTCCAGTGGAGTCTTGTCTGTGGGAGGGGAAGGGAGAGAGGAAGGAGAGGGGGAAGGGTGGAGAAGCAGATTGCCACTTCTCCTGTGTGCCCTGGCAGGGAATTGAACCCAGGACACCCACATGCCGGGCTGATGCTCTACCACTGAGCTAACTGGCCAGGGCCTTCTGGTAGTAGGTTTTGAGATAGGAATGTTCTTTAACACAAAGGCTAGAATTGTTCTAATGGAAGAGATGAAACACTACCCTTAACACTTCGGTTCTGAGATGAGTTTATCTTTATAACAAATAACAGCAAGAACACCCAGGAAGGCATGGCCATTATGTGCTTACTGTGTACCGAACACTTCACCTTACACTAACACTTTAATGAGCATTGTCTGCAAGTTTTCAAGGTCCAATTAATGCACTGAGATTCCATCTGGGGAATTTCCCTCGTAGCTTCTGGCCTGAGCTAGAGTCAGGCTCTATTATTACTCCTAACCTTCCCATCGAACTTTACACATGCAGGACAAGAGTACTGGGTCTGGAGATAGATCTTCAGGATGGGACTCTCTTGTGACCTTGAGCAAGTTATTTACCTTTTTTGTAAAGTGAGGATGGTGAAAGGCCTGCTAATCACTGCCATCGCAAAGGATTGTTACAGGAGTCGATGCACTGACTCATATGAAACTGAGTGGGGCCAGGCATGTGGAATGGCTCAGTAAGCATTCACCACCATTTTTGATGTGTTGGTGCTTGTCGCTGGGAAGTGCTGGAGGTTCGGTGGCTCCCACATGAACCTGTGTCCTGTTCCCCAGGTGTGTCTCCAATCACGCCTTCTTCTACACGGGAGAGCGCTGTCAGGCCTTGCAGGTGCACGGCAGCATCCTGGGCCTGGTCATCGGAGGCACAGCCAGTGTGGTCTTCTTGACCTTCACCATTATCTCCATCCTTTCCCTGAGAGCAAGGCAGTCGCCCACCTGCTGACATCAGCCGGACCAAAGAAGCTCCTTCTCCACTCACACCATCTGTTCCTGTGCTGGGAGCAGTTTGGGGTGGTTTCTAGTAGCCTTGTTTCGAATAGGCCTCTGAGGACCAAGGCCTCCAGCCTCCTGTGTGACTGTCATGCTTTTTCTGTCCCCAACCTTCCCATTGTTTGTTACCCAGCTCTGTGCTCTGCACGTATCTAGTGTGTCCTATGACAGCACTCACCACACTTCCTTGTAACTTACTTGTTTCATTGACTGTCTTTCCTGTAGACTGTAAGCTCCATGCGGGCAGGCCCTCATTTACCACCGCGCTAGCTCCCAGGACTGCAAGCGTGGGGGCTGGTCCATGGTGGGCAGTCATGAAAGTGAATGAATGACCCAATAACTGCATAGATAACTAAGATGCTTAAATTCTCTCATTCCTTCTGTAGCTGAGCTACAGACAGTAAAACTCATATGCCATTTGTATGAGAATCAAATACTCTAACACATACTTTTCATCAGACACAGTAGCCTTATTACTCTTTTAAGGTCTTCTGTATTAAATCATATCAAAGAAAGATTCCTCCTGGCTGCAGGGCTCCTCAGCACCTGCTTTCCTCCTCTCCTCTGGTTCTAAAAAAAGGTTTGAACAAATTCAATAAACATTTGGTCAGTGCCTTCTATGTGTTCAGCGTTGTGTGTGTGTTTGTGTGTTTGGGGGGGGGGGGCGGGGGAGTTGACCCAAAGCTCTTTCTCAGATCCTTTTAAATGTTCAAGTATATTTTGTATGCTACTCGTGTATAAAATTATTACACGAACCAACTGAAAGTGTCAGGTAGAAGAGACATGAAAAGAAGTATTTTTAGATACACTTCCTTTCCACTGTTACTAAGGAGATAAAAGTCTAGCCAGGGCAGGAAAGATCCAAGACAGATAAAGTCCAAGGAAAGCTGAGGTAGGTTCCCTGTCCCACCGGCACAGGACAGAGCTGGCTCTGGGAGTTTACTCAAAGGGAATGTTTTAAGGAGCCTGAGCAGTCTAGGCGTTAGGCTGCCAGGTTCCCTAAGTCTATACATAGTTTATGGACATTCTGGAAAGAAACACGAGGATTTAAGAAGAGTTCCTTTAATGCAGAGATGAGAAGAGTTTGCAGCAGGTGCTAAAGGCACCCCTCAGGCGCTGACTTCCAGGCGGGGCTGCATCAGAGTCCCCTGGTTAGAACACAGAGGGATGGCCTCACCCCCAGAGGTTCTGACTCAGTGGGCCTGGGGTGGGGTCTCCTTAATTTGCATTTCTAACAAGTTGCCAGGCAACGCTGCTGCTGGTCTGGGACCACACGCAGAACCGCTGCTTCAGTGGATGATGGAAGACAGGTGTGGGAATCGGGCACCCCAGCTGCAGACTTGGGTTGACCATCTAACTAGCTGTGCTGTTTTAGTGAAATCACTCAGCTCTTGGACTCCCTCATCTGTCAAATGGACATAATAGTGGACTACTTTCTCCCACCCCAATGTAACACCTACAGGGTTTCAGAGTAATTAAGTAGGGTGATAGGTAAGAACATATTTTAGAGTTAAAACTGCATGCAAATCGTGCTGTTAAGTTTTCAGACTAGATGGGAAGCTCTCCAGCCACCCGCCCAGGCTTCTATCTCCAAAGATCACATTGGAAACAAACTCCCACTTTGTTTTTCTTGGACCTCACAACCTACAAAACCACACTGATGTCACAACGAGGCCACGAGAAGGTCATGACCCCCACACTCCGTCAGCGTCCCACCCAAAAGGGGGCTCCGGGCATTGTTGTCCCTGCTGTTGTTTTTCTTCTCTTTTATTAGAAGGCTATGTGCTCTGGGCCACACCTGGTGTGGACCTGGTCCAGCTCAGAGGGACAGAACCCATTCCAAAGCAAAGATGACATTTCTTTGCACGTGAGTTCTCTCCGGAGGAAGAAGCCTGAACTTCAGGGGTTACCTGGCATTTTGATCTAATACCACCAATTCAAAGGGCGAGGTCAAAATAGTGATCGGGAGGTAGCAGGCTGAGGTACATTCTGACGTTCTCTGTAGGTTCCCAGCTCCAGCACTACGACCCAGTCCCTGGGTGTCTCTGTGTTGAGGATCGTGGCCATCTCTATTGATGAATTAAAAATCTGGCTTATCGTAGATCGGACATTGTATCCAGTTTTTCTTTGAGCTCGAAGCCCTGGATCATTCCAGGAGGGTTAGCAGATATTTTATACATCTGAGATGTTGGGGTATGGACAGAAGAGTGCTGTGTGTGCTCGGGAGGTAATAGAAAAATAAGTATTTTGTTATCTCTAGGCCAGTGGTTCTTAACCTGAGTTCTATCGAACCCTAGGGGTTCGATGAGTCGGTCTCAGGGGTTTGGAGAAGCCTCTGCCGCAAAGGCCAGAATAAAGTAATACCGTAATTTGTTGTGAGTTCATATACTTTGTTGGTTTTGTTCTTTGAGCAAGGTGATGGTTCATGCACGGCTCATTTTGTGCACCAGTAAAAAAACATATACCTATGTCTTGAATTTGGAAAAAAAAGATCATATTTTATTTATCACTAAAGAAGGTTTCGGTAAATGCGCATATGAAATGGTGGGTTCGGTACCTCAAAAAAGGTTAAGAACCACTGCTCTAGGCAGTGTGGGATTTGGGATTAGATGAGCAAAGTGAAAAAGTAAGAAATTCTCTCTGCAGCCGGTGTTTGGGTCCCTTGGTTTTACACAGCAGAGTGGAGTCAGAATAGTGTGGGAGCTAAGACATTTTCAGGCTTTCACACGTTCACATATCTATCAGCGACCAAGCCCCTCAAAGGCTTCCAATCTGTTTTGCAAATGTACAAAAGCCTCTACTTGTGATTTTAAGCTCTCCAACTAACATCTCAGGTGACAGGCTTATTCTGGGCATGGGCAGCCAAATAGTCTGAAGACCAGGATCAGACAACTGTCTATTCCAGGGTCTCTCAACACCACTGATTTTCAATACGCTACTTTTTGTTGTAGGGGCTTTTTGTGCATTGTGGGATGTCAGCATCATGACCTCTGCTCACCAGGTGCCAGTAGCCCTGCCTCCCCACTGTGACAGCCAAAAATGTCTCTGGATATTACCCAAGTCTCTAGGAGGCAAAGTCATCCCTGCTTGAGAACCACTGGTCTAATTGAATAGCTAATGGAATATTCTATTAAGTGAGGGAGGTCAGGATCAAATAGAGTTCAGTTTAAGATTCTACCCCAAAATTAAGTCCACCGGGCCTGCCAGAGTTTTGCACCTGTAGCTGTTTGAGCATTCCGTTGTACTAATACAAGGATGATTTCTAGCATCCTTTATACAATAGCAAACATGCTGGCATGGCTCAAGATAGCAATATTTAGAAGTGTTTGTCATAGGGATTTCTTCAGTATACTCCTGATAAAGATCCTTCAGTGCTAACTACCTTTGTTGTGTTTTGGTGTACTTAGACTGTTATCTAACCTCCTCCAGGTGTGAAGTATCATCAACCCGCCCACAGTATCCAAAGTCATGTTGACATTGATACACTTACAGGGAAGTCACAGACCAACTAACACCTCCCCGTTCCCCAGCTCCTTCTTCCTGATGGACTGTCATCCACTCTGTGACTTGAAGGAAATCTAGGGATCCTGAACTTCAACTCTAGTATTTGAGTAAACTGAAGAGATTCTAGAGAGAATACGTGCCGTACGCAGGTCAAAAGTTACTAAAAAGCAAAATCTTTTATCTTCTTTTTGGCTGCCAGGGAAGCTTAATAAAATCAGTGGTTTGGTGGGTGGAGGAGAGAGCTATGTAGGTTAATTTACACCTAACACTTTGTAAGGACAGTTTGTGCTTGGTTCTCGTTATTTTGGGATATTACTTTATATCTAATTAGTCATCTACTTACATTGCCATGTGTTTATGAAGATGGCTAAAACAATACTCCTCTGTTAATGTAAACATAGTATATTTTTCCAAAATTTTCATGCAAAATTAATTTCCAGAAAGGCATAGTACAGGTATTCGCAAACCTTCGTAGGTGGGGGATGGGAGATAGGGGGGGGGGGCGCTGGTGGTACCCTGTAATTGTGTACTGACATGGAAAAAATGACAGAACGATTTGACATGTGTGGATGTGTGGGGAGGCCAACAGTGTGTGTGTGTGTGTGTGTGTGTGTGTGTGTGTACATGTACTTAAGAGATGGGGTTAAAAGTGAGATGCGATAAGATAGTGAAGACAAGACACATCTCTCTCCATCTTTCACATTTTGCCAAGTGCTGGTCCTGGAATTCCAGAAGAGATTGAGACATGGCCTCGTCTAGGTCACAGCTTTCCTCAGGGCCTAGACAAATTCAGGACAAGTTGACCCATGTGTGACTCAACAGCTCAATGGAAATCATCAGCAACATTTAAAGAGTTCTGTTGGGTCAAGAGATTAAAAAGAGAGTAGAAAAGTGGGATCATGAAAGCGATCTGAACAGGGAGTGGGGGGCAGGAGAGACCTGCTGCTGACCAGCCCCGGGCAAAGCCAGTCACCAGCATCCGTTTCCTCTCTAGCCACTCTTAGAATAGAATCTCTAAATCCCAGCTGGTCAAATGGCTGCTCAGCGTATAGCTGACATTCTCCCTTCCACGTGCAGGTAGGTGGGGCTGTGTGACCAAGTTCTGGCCAATGGGGTGGAAGCAGAAATGTTGAATGACAGTTTCTAAGAACTTTCTTTAGGAAGCTTTGGTGCACATACCTTTGGTTTCTTCTTTGGTTCTCATGACTGATGGCAGAGTGGGAACTGCCATGTGGGGCTATGATGTGACCTTGGGAAGAGTGGAACAACAAAAACAACAACATCAAATATATAGAACCCTGATATGTGGAGCCAAGTCTACCATTACCAGCCTTGGAATGCTGTTTACACATTTATATGTGCTAAAGAATAACACTTGCAGTTTAAATCCCTGTTATTTTTGAATCTTTGTAGCTCACAGAAAACACACTCCTCGCTGATATGATGGCTTCTACAGGGTTGGCACGTGGACTCAGGCTAAACCCATCGCGATGCCTTGCACTGCCATGATGCAGGTACAGATGGGGAAGAAAAGAGTGAGCTTTCCCTTTCCGATCTCAACCTATTGTCCACAGCTTCATAGATTTCTTCCCTCCAAGATCTGTCTGGGGGTGAATAAACACAGGGAGGGAGGCAGAGCTCCCAAAGGGAGCAGGCGAACTGCAGAGCATTGTTGGAGCTCCTGAATCCAGCTGTGTCTGAAGGTGTGCTGATCTGCTCTCTTTCCCAGTCACATGAGCTACTAGATGTCCATTCTTGCTGAAACTAGTTCGAGCTGTGGCTCTGTTTCCTTTAGTAGAAGAGCTTCAATGGAGTCTACTGCTGTAGCACATAATTGGCTCAACAGCAGGGGAGATAATGAGATTCATTTAAGGATGAAATAAAAATCTGTGTTACGTAAGATAACCAAAGCAGAGTTGAGATGCAGACATTGGGAAGTGAGCCAGATTCCCTCGTGTGGTGAGTAACGTATCTGCTTCTGGCATGATCGTGGACATGAGTTATAAACTCAAGCCTAGGTAAGATGATGACTTAAGGTGTTATGTATCTTCAGGGCTCCTTTCAAAGACTCCTGACCATGAATTAAATGCAAAAATATGGAGGGGATATGTATTGTGATTCTGAGTAGAGACTGTGTTTAAATCTGGGTTCTATAATAGAATGTAATAATGGACAACGTCATTCAATAATTACTGTGGGCTTTTATAAGGACAACTTTTCACAGCAACCTGTATCATGTTTATCTGCTTTTATGTTGTGGATATTGAGTCACAAGACAGTTACTTCATTCAAGGTCCCAAACCAAGAAGTGGTGGACCGACAGTTGGAGAGCACAGGGTCTGGCTCCAGAACCCACGCTCTGAACCTCCTCTGTATACTGGCTTCCTGTCTGTCAATCAGCCCTAAAGATAGCCCAATGGGCCCCATCATGCACAGTGAAGCAGAGACTCCCAAATAATTCAAGTGGCCAATCAGTGGCTGCTTCAGTCTACATATCACAAGGGAAATCACGAAGTAGCCAAGTTTATTAAGACAAACATCTCAATTCCCCAGTTGTATTTAAACACAGCCTTGGAAACACTTCATTTCTGGGAAATCATATTTTCCTGCTTTGTGTCTACACGACATTCTACAGTCTGAGAATGCTTGCTAGGTCTCTGGCAAGAACAAACACAATACCACTGACGATTGGAACCTCATGGAAGCTCATTTGGATGAAGACTAAAGATAAAAATGGCATGCAGGGTCAAGCTGCTTCATTTGGGGAGTCAACTTGGTGGCCGATGGGAGGTCTGCTTTCAATAAAGCCATGTAGCGGGAGTCCTTCCATGCTCCATCAGAGACAAAAATGGAAGTGAGCCGACTCCACAATTTGCCCAGAACACTAGTCACTATGTTCTGGGCTGCCCTTAGGAGAAATTATGAAGTGAGATTAAGGTTGGAGATGCCTCAACTTCTCCACCCTGTCTCTCACCATTGTTCTTTCTCTGTGATACTCGGAACCCACCCGTCTATAGGAGCCTACATGCATCAGTCTGCGTGGAGGAGCAAGAGATTGTGGTGGTGACGTGCACATGTTCTAGGTCAGACACTCTGCATTCAACACCTGTCTCTACCATTCGTGACCCTGGGCAAATGATTCACCTCTCTGTGCTTAGTTGATTCAGCTCTAAAATAAAGAGAAAAAGGAAATTTTCTCAATCCAGGGTTGCTGTGAGGCTTAAATGAGATTATAGGCCTAAAGAGCTGAGGACGGCATCAAACACATGGTCAGAATGTTATAAACATATAGTTAAATAATCATCAGCAATTTGCATTTGCTTTTCACTTGCCATGTACCTATCCCAGAAGTCTTTGCATGGGAAGTCCCGTCTCACCCTGAGATTTTGTTTTCTGTCAAAGGCATGTCCACCATAAGGGGATAGGTGCGAGAGATATTTTGAGGGGTTATGAGCAATATCCTGAGGCACATGACATTCCCCTCCGCAGTCAGACGCTGCCCACCTCATTACTCAAGGCCATCTTGTCCCTCTATCCACAGGACCCGCCCTCTCAGCAGTTGGTACTGTTTAGTCTTCCTGGGGCTCCTTGGATCGCACTTTGGCTGGTCTGCCTGTGGTGAGGTCAGACCTACCAGCTGGCCTTAGCTGCAGCTGGCTGGCGTGTCAGATAGTCCCAGGACAACTGCAGATCCAACCTCCATTGCAAAAGTCACCCCAGCCTACGCATGAATCAGAGTCAGACCAGCCTACTTCCATTCCTCCTTTTGAACGTGCGCTGATGGGAAAAGCATTTAAGTCCCATGAAACATGGAAGGGTCAGTCTACATGCCTAACCCTTGCCTGGCCAGGGGACCAGGAGATTCCTGCAGCTGCTTTTAGCTTTGCCTTTGGTTCCATTAATAAGATTCAGTCAACGAGGAAGGGAAGACACAGGAGGAGGGAACTACCTCGGCTGGAATATCTCAGAAATGCCTGGAGATCCATCTGGTTCACGGGAACTAGGGGACCGGAAGGCTCTCGGTCTCATACCTCTAACCTCCCCTCCTGACTTCTTTTTTTCTTGGAAGGGCCGTAATGTAAAAGGGTTAAGAGGCGGGGAGTGACAGCGATTCTTTGATGCCTGGGTGTTCGGCCACCTAGCAGGCCTTGATCCCTCCTAGACTGTTTATACGCCGTCAATTTCCCTGCACATTTCCGGTTGAGCCAGTCCGCCACAGGACGAACGCCGCACGCCTTTGCGGTTCTACCTAGGGGGACCCAGAAGACGCGCCTGCTCTTAACAACCACCAGGTGGCGCTCAGGCCCCAGGAGAAGCCCGCAGGAGTTGAGACCCGGCGCCGGAGACCAGCTGTCGCTCATTAGCACAGGCGAGATTGCTAGTCAGGACCGCGCTGGCTAGGACGGCTGGAAGAGAGCCTGGGGGCATGGGAAACTCAGGGGTCCAGAAGAGCTGCAAATGGATGCACGTTTCTCCGCGGTGAATCAAGTATCAAACACCTCTTTCCACCTGTACTGGAGGGTAGAGGGCGTCTTTGGGCAGAGTGGATGACAGAGGATGATGGTACCAGTCAAAACTGGTTACAAAAAATTCCCAAAGCCCCTCTTGGTTGTGCTGTTGACCGTCAGAAGTGCGCTGTAACTGCAGACTTCCTGTGACTTCCCAATCAGTTCCTGTTGCTTTTCATGCTGAGAAAAAGCCTTTTTTTCTTTCTTCTTCTTTTTTTTCCCTCTGGAATCCTGTCTGTTTAGATTTGAATAGTCACCAACATCATTCCTTGGGGACTTGGCTCTGTATTAAAGAATAAAGAGTCCGGGGTGTAAAAGGGCCCCCCACATCCTTACCTGTGGCCATTTCTGCAGAGTGAACACTCGCGCCCTTTGAGCACTTCATCTCAAAGTTTATGGGTAAAGGGAAAAGACAGATTTTAGAAAACCATTTTTAAAATACACAAGAGGACTGTGTCTAACCATAGACAACCATGCCCAGACCACGCAGGAAAAGGGTATTTGGAGATGAAGATCAGGGCTCTGGGATGGGGAGGGCTCCAGCACTGTGTCCATTTTTCCTTCTTCCTTTCTCTGTCTGCTCTGTATTCACCAAGAGTAGAAGACTTACGGTAACTATTTCCTTTCTAGAAAATGCTTGAGAATAAACTCGGGTATCCATCCATATGGGACAGAAGGAAAGGTTGGGGGTGTGGGGGGACCCTAGCCTTCTGAGATTGGTGAATGGGCAGTCTCTGGTGCTTCATGACCCCCCCCCCTTTAGTGCCACTGATGGGAACAGAGAGAGGGTGGATCACCCCAGGCCCAGTCCCAGAGGCCAATTCCGCTCTCTTATTTGGGCCCACTGCCCAGCATCTGCGGGGATGAGGAATGGTTTAATATGAGTCCCCAAAGACTACGGTGGTATTTGAATGTAGCTGCTGCTGGTTGCCACTGGAAGTCTGCCTTGTGGACCCATTTGGTGCTGGGGAGGCATCACCCAGAGCAGGCTTCCCCTGGGTACCCACGAATCACAACTGTGAGGCTTCCCCCCTTCCCACACTTCCATTCTCTGGGGCCACCAGGTCTCTGGCCTGAGCTCAAAGGGCAGTGAAAAGTCACAGCCCAAAGTTGGTCCTCAGGAGCTCCCCGCCCTCAGAGGGGTTCTGAAGGCACCTGGGGTGTGGGACAGGTCCGGACCTCTGACCACCTTCCCTATGGGGCTGGGCAACAGGGATCTGATCTGTGTCCTCTGGGCTGTGCAGCTAGAAGCTGAGTCATACCCCATGACTCAGCATTCTGAGGCAAGGGAGCTGGGCTGGACTCTTCTGGGAAGCACAAAAGGTCAGTGTGAAGGCAACCCTTTGGGTAATGTTACTAAAACACTGCCAATTTACGTATGTGCTTTGGGACCTTGTAAGAAAAGCCTTGTCACATACAGAAGGAACCTGAAGTAAACCTTCAGAGTCAATCATCTTTCCAGCACTCCTTCTCTCCCTCATGGAGGGGCCCTACACTTCCCAGTCCAGTGCCCTTCTCCAGACGCAGGGTCTTATAACGCCCAGGAATCTCATTGGAGTCAGGGGGCTTAATGCCCCTTCCCCATATCTCCCCTGGGGTCAGCTTCTAGGTTCGCAAGGAGGTTTGGCAATAATCTTTTGTTTGCACAACACTTGATTATTTGCACAACAAAGCATGTCTGTATAAACTCAGCTTTTTGAGCCTGACCGCAGCCCTGAGCAGTAATTAGAATGATCCTTACTTTTCAGAGGAGCAAACCAAGGGCCAGAGAACTTTAGTGAAGGGCCCACATGAGGGAGGAAAGGCTCTTCTTCCTTCTGCCTGGCTCGCTGCCACAGGAATGACACAGCCAGCTGGTCCCGCAGGGCAGAAAGCCGCTGGGGATACCTGGGCACTCCCTCCCTCCCGGGGAAGATGCTGGCATGAGGCTGTGACTTTCTGGGCCCATGCTCTGTGCCTGTCAGCAGTTTCACGAGAGCCTTGCCATTCGCGTGGCTCTCTGGCCAGTTCAGCGGGATGGGTTTCGTCGGCAGAGCCTGTGCATGTCCCAGCCCGGATGGTTCAGTGCAGGCTTGTTTTCACTGCGTTTTCCATTTTCCTACCCTGCTGTCAGTGTCCATAGGCAGCAGGAATGAGCAGTGGAAAGGCTTTGTTTCTGGTTTGTACTCTGGAGCTGTCCTGTCCAATGCAGCAGCCTTGGATAGGGGACTGTCGAGCAACAGGAGAGGCTGTGACACCCAACGTGTGCTCTAAGTGTAACATGCACTCTGGGTGTAGTTAAAAAAAAATGTAAACGATCTGTAAAGCCAGTAGTCGCAGCCACCATCACAGCGCCTGGCTCATGCAGGTTCGCATTAGATTCGGACAGTCGGTAATGAAACAACGGAGGCAAGAACTAGTGAGCCATCAGCTTTAATTCTAGCTTGCACCCGGCGGGCAAGTAAAAACACACACTGGGCTCCAAACCCCACTCATTCAGTGCTCACAAAGCTACTGACTTATCCGAGTTTCCTAGAATCAAAGGCTTCTAGCTCACCAGACTTATTCACCTCTGTACCCCATCTCCTTCTCTCTGCACAAACTGGCTTCTTCCTCAGCACTCTGCCATCTTGGCTGCTTCTCCTGGCCTCCACGTGGCCTTAATCTGCTCTCCTCTCTAATACTAACCTCAGGAACCAAGAGAGAGTAAGCTCCCAGTCTGCCCTACTTTATAGTGTAAGAATCCAAACCTTTAATCCAATCTACAAACAAGGAAGTCTCTGATACAAAGTCACTTATCTGAGGCATAATGGGAGGATTCCTCATGAGCGTGCACCACCCACATTATCCAATCAGTCAAGGGTGTGGGGAAGAGCTTACTCTTAAAACTTGCACGTGGGCAGCGCCATCTTTAACAAAGTGAGCATAATATATTTCATCTGCTCAACACGATCCCATCAATGAAGGTGCCTTAATCACACCTTGGAATTATGACTTGGGTATATGGGGTTAAATAAAATGCATTATCGAAATTAATTTTCCCTACTTTTTAAAATGTGGCTACTAAAAAATTGACAATACATGCGGCTCACTTTCTAGTTCCATTAGATAGTGCAGCTCTCCTGGCCTCACCCACCGGTTCCAAGAAGGCTGCATTCACGTTCATATCAAGTGTTCGTAGAAAGCGCGCTTTCCTCCCAGTTTCTGTGAGTCGAGTACAAGCTTCCTAAAGCCAGGGGGAAAGTCTTCCAAATACATAAACACACAGCTTCCTTCTAAATGACGTAACACTATTAATAAAGAAATGAGCTCAAATGGGTGGAAAACTCTAGCCAAGCTGCTGGGAGCCATGCCAGCACAGGGTGGCAGAGGCTTAACCCCACGAGAGACCCCCGGCCTATTGAGGTGAGAATACTTCCCAAGTCGTGGGCATGAAATGCAGGCTACTGGGGGCAGCACTTCCCAGGGAGCCCTGCAGGCTGAGAGGGTCCCAGCAGGGGAGGGGCATTTTTACTTTATTTTGAAAGACTGGGATGTCAGATGCATAAAAGTTCAGAGGCCTGGTTGGCACTGTGTTCTTAATATGAGTCTCAGATCTGTTGGCCTGAATGTCAAGGGCACACGAGCTCCTGGGCTCGCTCTACCCAGCACACCAGACACTCACCACCTCGGGGGACAGAGGTCAGTGCCTGCCTGGGCTGGTGTGCCTCTTTTCATGGGGTCAGTGGGGCTTCCCTGACTTTCCACACAGCTGGATGCCATCCCTTTAGGGAAGGGGACTGCCTTCACATTTGCATATTTAGCAGACAGACTATTTGCAGCCTGAGAGCATTATTACTGATACTTGCAGAGAGACCTTTCTAAGTGTGATTACCATCATGGAGAAGGAAGCTTTTACAGGCCACGTGTTCACAGCTGATGCCTCCCAGTGACTCTGCAGAGCAGTGGGGTGGGGTGGGAGGGGCGCCCTTAGCTTTGTTGGTTTGTTTAAACAATCTGATGAAACATCCTGTATAAATGATCTCCCCTTGACTGTGGGCAGGACCTGTGACTATGATATCACTCCTGTGAGGAGATTATATTAAATGGCAAAGGTGAAGGGATTTTTGCCAATCTAATTAGGGTCCCTAATCATCTGACTTTGAGTTAATCACAGGGGAGGTTATCCTGGATGGACCCAACCTGCTCAGGCGAGTCCAGAGACCAGAGCCTGAAGAAGTCAGAAACGTTCCCATCAACCCAGAAGCTCTCCTACTGACTTTGAAGAAGCACACCGCCATGTTGTGGAGAGGGACCCGTGGCAGGAGACACCATATACCCCTAGGACCCGAGAGCCTCAGTCCTACTACCATAAGGAATGGAATTCTGCCAAATAGCAATGAGCTTGGAGGAGGACCCCCTGGCAAGACCCTGAGCAAAGAGCCCAATGAAGCCATGCCCCAAATTCTGACCCACAGACACAGTGCAGTAACAGATGAATGTTGTATTAAGCCTGTAAGTGTGTGGCAACCTGCCACACAGCAATATAAAACTAATACAGGAGATACGGGGCCGTGTTGCAGAAATATCTTTGGCTAACAACTCCCCGGGCTTCATTTTTAACTGTCCATGAAAATTCCAACCAAGCCACACACAAATGTTAGAACAAACATGGTTCGTTTGTCTCCCAGGAAGGTAGGTCCTAAAAAGCTTTCCTTCAAGGAGCCTGTTTAAACCCTCTGTGAGCTGCTGGGCTCTGCATGCTGAGAGGGGGTGTGCATGATGTGAGGAAGGCATCTGCACTGTCCGTCAACTGAGCTCAGCTGTGAGTTCTGGCCCCGCCCCCCGCCCCCAGCCCAGAAAATGGAAGGGACCATTCACTGTTTGAAAAAGGGAGTTAAGTTGTGGTTGACATGGGGGAAGCCCGAAACAGCAACTGAAAGAGATCGCAAAAGAACAGACAACATATTTACCAGATCTTGTAAAATATTTTATTGTTATAAGTGTGGAAAGGAAACAGTTGTATAGTGTCTACTGAGACATGATTTTTAAATCCTAAATTCTAATTCTAGAAACCTATAGCATCTCATTTCACAGCTAACGTCTTTGAAATGATCAGACACTGTTTTCGTTGACTTTTAAAAATACATCAGAAAGAAACATCCGCCTTAACCCCTCCTTTACTTTGCTCCCTTAGGGACTCCCGCTCCTGTCGGTCTGGGTCGCAGACTCTCTCTTTAGGGTGCAGGATCCCCATATGACGTTCCCATCACATGCCACAAATAAAGCCCAACCCACCTACGTGGCATTCCTACACCACCTCATTCCTCTTATCTTCTCACAGGGTTGTGACTTCCGGTTCACTCCCTTCGGAATGACTCCGCCCGGGCTCCTGCACTATTGGTCGCCACAATCTTTCTCATTCTACGTAGCTTTTTCTTTCACCTTCCAACCCAGCCCCTCGGAAGTTCTCTACACAAACCACAAACAGCGGTGACTTCCCTCCGTGTTTCTTCATTTCTGGTTTGAACAACCAACATCCTGAAAAATCCGTGAATCTTGATGAACCTCTCTCTCCACACAAGCAATAAGAAATAGGGAACAGTCATGACTCATTCAAGAGATGACGGGTTCCCCTGGACTTACAGTCTCCCAGAGGATGTTTCTGTAGTTTACATTAACTGTTCAATGGTGGACACTTCCACCTCACCAACCTCTGAAGCATTAGCACAGACCCCTTTTCAAGACACTGACTTCATGGGTGGTCCCTTCATGCAAGAACCATTTTGGGGATGGAACTGACTCTGTGCACTGAGATGTAATGAGCTTGGGGACGCATGGGGCACTTTGTAAGTGGAGTAGACCACACATCTCAGTTTGCACCCAACACCAGAGTTGAGGTCCGTCCTTTTTTCTCCTTCCCTCGAAAATCTGCCACGAAAGCCGAGTAACCATGGTTGATTGAGAACTGGTGACCTCAGGGCCAAGAGGGGCTCTTGGTTTTATGAAATCCACAGCATCGTGGATGCTCTCCTTTAGTTTAAATTCTACTGCTGAGTTTAGGCTATTCTTGGCAAAGAGCAAGGGCTGACCTAAGTATCTTTCAGGTGGGCAGAAAAATAACAAACACCTCTCCGATTTTCTGTTTTCATAGCTTTTTTGGAATTTGCATCCAGGGCTGTCTGTGGTTTGTAAGGTGGGAGACACACACATGCCTCTGTGTGTGTGTGTGTGTGTGTGTGTGTGTGTGTGTGTGTGGCAAGGGAACGTGCCTCAGTTGATGAATGTGGGCAGAGAGCCAGACCCATATTCTGTGAAACTCCGCCGAAGGTTCCTGCCGTGACAGAAGTTCCTTCTACAACATCAAACAGTGATTCCCAAAGGACCCTGACATTAGTAGGTGGAGGTTCAGTGTTTCTTGTCCCATTGTGTTTTTGAACATGAGAACCACAGCCTCCCGCTGAGCCCTGTGCTTTCTTTGGCTGCTCATGTCAGGGCGGCCCTGCTGACAGTGTGCCAGAACCCTGCCTCTCTCCTCCCTGATATAACCCAAGAACCAGATCGGCCAAAGCCAGTCTTTCCCGAATGTGTAATTCTACCTCAAGGGAGCCTCCAATTTTTCCATATTGTGCTCTGCCCAGATCATGCCCTGGAGAATTTTATAGCCTAACAATCATTTCCTTTAGGCATATGCCATAATGAACAATATTCAGTTAGAAGAGTGAAGTGGCCATTTGCAGGCAAGCATGGGAGTCGATATGTCTATCTCATCTGTCAATACATACAAAATAGAGTTCATTTACTTTAAACATTGATAATATTTTTATCTATTTCACAGGTACCCCACCCCCACAAAGAAAAGAGAATCAGGGTAGAATTAAAAAAATATATAAAAGGGAGAGATTTTTTAAAGATGCAAGTATGAAAAGAAAACTCTTTCAAGCCTCAATAAGTCAGTGGCTGTTGAGTCTCAGCCTCTTTTGTCACACCTTCCTGATGGGTAGGTCCTCGGTCCCTGTGGAGAACACTGGGCACACATTGCCTGAGGAACCCACATTCTCTTTGTCTCCTTAGGACTTTGCTTGGGAACGTACGGTTGCTGTAGCTGCAGGACATGGTTAACTTTCGTATGGACACACTTTAATAAATATTTGTATTTGTATTTGTATGAAAGGTACTCACACACACAAATCACAGATAATCAAATTCTCAGGAAAACATCCACCATCTGTTCATCAAGGGACAGTGCTCTTGAGAGCACAGACTAGCCAGACGTGAAACTACTTTCTGGAAGATTTCCAAGTGGTTGGAATAAACACAAATTAGACCATACAGTACTCTACATGTATATTGGCCTGGGAACTTCAAGACTGGAAGAGCTAACACACAAAGAGCTATACAACACGCCAAGGCCCACTAAGTCCACAGTAACAACAAGAGTAATATACAGGGCGGTAGATTATTAAAATCTTGTCTAACATGCACAGAGAAGTACCTGGTTAAAGCTGTTAAATATACTATATGACCGTTGGGAATCTGTTTTCAGTGCAATATATCACATTTGGCAGTTAATGGATATAAAAATATGTGTTTTTTGCTTTCAAAACATTGAGCAAACCAACATGGAAGGCTTTTCTGATAAACTATAAAAATGTAATCTGCAGATGAACTTGCTTGGATCTGATAGAGGATGGTTACTACATTCCCTATGCTTATTTGTTCCACTTAGCTCAGACCTTAAATGCAAAACTAATACACGTGTGTGTTTAATATCTGTAGTATTATGTCTCCTTGCATGCGTTCCTTGTAAATATTATTATCCATTCACCTTGAAAGTATCCTGATGATGTAATTTTCTCCTTATTTTTTCCCCACTGCTAAACCCCCTCTCTTTGCTAAGACAAGACCAGGAGAATATTGAACTTTCCCCATGGCTTACTTTCCGTTTCCATTTTTAGGCCACTTTTTAATTCTCAGTGTTGCATTATCTGAGTCATTGTATTTGATCATGAACAAATAAATCTTAAAAAGAAATCTTAAAATGTGGTCTTTAATGTTGTTTTTCTCTATTTTCTTCTTTCTTTCTTTCTTTCTTTCTTTCTTTCTTTCTTTCTTTCTTTCTTCCTCCCTCTCTCCCTCCCTCCCCTCTTCCTCCCTCCCTCCCTCTCTTCCTCCTTCCCTCCCTACCTCCCTCCCTCCCTCCCTTCTTTCCTTCCTTCCTTCCTTCCTTCCTTCCTTCCTTCCTTCCTTCCTTCCTCTCTTTCTTGAATTCACTGACATATTTCCTAGGTACTAGCATTTTACTTATTATTAATCAAAGCTTATCTTTGTGCCCAACATGTGAAAAGTGAAAGTGTCTCTATGAAATTCTATTTTACAATATAGACAGATAAGTTGGGCCTTGGGAAACTTGAGTGTCACTTAAATACTATACACATTTGGTATCACACCAAGGGTGGGAATGGGGCAGCAAAATAAATGGAATAATTACTCTTAGTCTGTCTTTACAAGAGAAAGCCTCTTTCCTAATGAAAAAGTCTCTTCAGCATCTGCTTTTAGAAGACTGTGGAGAAAGTATTTTACCCAGGGCTTTGAAAGGATCTCTTTTTCAGAACACATCCACTGTTCCCCAAGAGTCCCATGGGTTGGATTTTCCTGTCCTTAGTTGAGCAACGAGTAACCACTGGATGTGTTTTCCAAGGATGAGCTGGTTGTCTCTGGGGTGGAAACATTGTATGTTCCTGAAAAACAGAACAGCGGCTTAGCTTAAAAGACCAACGTGCATGGTCACTGGGGTGTGAACCTCTCCTAAAGGCCTAAGGAGGAGCTCTAACTAGTCCAAGAGCCAGGTAAGCTCGCCATGCCTGGAATCAAACTCATGCCTGCCCTCCTCCCAGAACCCAGAAGTGCCGGAGCATGCGTGGCAGCCGACAAGACAAGCGCTAATTTCTTCCCATCAAATCAACAGCCAGATTTCTACAAAGGACAGAGAGATTTTGACACGGGCAGCCCTGCACATGCCACCACATGCATGGGTTGGGGGACATTCATACGAGGAAACTTGCCTGGTCCCCTGGGGTTTGGGTGATTTGGAAAAGCTCTTGGGGAAGGCTCTGGATGCTGAGCTGAAGGTGAGGGGGTGGGGAGGGAGAGATGGAAAGAACAAGTTACAGGAGAAGAAAAGGCCGGACCAGACAAGAAGCAGGAGTCAGAGGATGCCAGCGAGAGTGCCGAGAGGTGGTGCAGCAGGGAGGGCAGCCCCAGAGCCTGCACCCAGGCTGTGTCAACAGGAAGGCCCAGGGAGAAGAGGGAGAATGTGTCGAGCAAGGGAAGGAACACAGTGGCCACCCTACCATCAGATTGGTGAGCTGCCACGGCTAACAAGGTTTTCATCTTTGTTTGGGGGGCCCTGCGGGGCTGCTGCCAACATAAACCAACGTTACAGTGATTCTGGAACCCTCACGTAGGCCCATGGGGAGCTGCCTTCATGATCCCGCCAGGCTCTCATGTGGCAATGACCAGGGTCTCAGGCCCTGGGACCTCGGGAACAGAGCCCCCACGCCAACTTTTACCTGAGTGCATATCACGGAGAATCATGTCACGGAGTTTTTGCTTTAATGCAAATGGTAAACACATTCCAGTGACAATGATGGTCAAATGCAATAGTTCTAACACACCCGAAGACCTCACCGTTTCACAACAGATCCAATCAGTGACTTTTATGATCAAAAGTTAACAACCCCACCCCATCCGCCAGTTTCATGTGTAACGCCTCAAATGGAAGCCCCAAACACCAAGTCCTCTGGAGTTTGAACAACAAAGAGGCCTTTTTTAAAAGCCTTGCTCTGGAATGTTGACACATTTCTAGATTCTACGTTGGTGAGATCTGTTTGGTTTCAAAAAGCTGAAAGGAATCATGCTGCTTATTTTCTTGGAGACAGTAGTGGCAATGGGCAGGGGTTTCAGCTTGCTAGAACGCTGTGACTCGTTGCCCAAAGCCATTAACATTTTATATATTGTACATCCAAGGCGGACATTTTACCTGTGCATTTTTCTGAGAGGCTAGCTAACTCGGGTGAGCCCTCCACATGCAAAACAAGCAAACTCAAAAAATAAAAATAAAAAAAAGAGGGGTGGGGAGGAGAGAAAGCGAAAAGAAACCGGGAGCAAGGGCTCCCATAACATGCTTTTCTAAAAACACTCTTCCCTGCGCCATATCCCAGAAATGTGACCCACCAGATCATGTTTCATATGAACAGAAAGGGATCTGTGTCTGACAGGTTCTCAGTTTCCCTTTTCCTGGTTGATACCGTTCTGACAGACAGCTTTCTCTGCTGGCTTTTCTAGATTCTCCAGACCGTATTCTTTATAAGTCATCAGTTGTCCAAGGAGGGCAGTTACCCTCTGTCCCAACCTCATGGTGGATTGGGAAGAAAAAAGCAAGTCCTTGTATTTAACCTCTGCCCCAATGAGGCCATTGTAGGTAAATGCTATGACGTGGGGGTGGGGATTTGAGGCTCCCTATCTGGGCAATTTTGGGGGGTTCAACCCAGAGAGCATCTAGGGGTCGCTACATACCTGTTTTACCAAACAAATTGTTAAATCTTCTTGATATTGGAGAACTCATAGAAAATACGGGTGTAGATGAACCCAGGGATGTTGACTAGAAAAGAGGAAAGAAGACAAATACGTGCAAAGGTTTAAGATCAGTGGTTCTTAACCTTTTCTGAGGTACCGATCCCACCAGTTTCATATGCGCATTCACCGAATTCGTCTTTAGTGATAAATAAAATATGATTTCTTTTTCCAAATTCAAGACATAGGTATATGTTTTTTTACTGGTGCACAAAATGAGCCGTGCATGAACATCACCTTGCTCTAAGAACAAAACCAACAAAGTGCATGAACTCACAACAAATTACGGTATTACTTTATTCTGGCCTCCGCGGCAGAGGCTTCTCCAAACCCCTGAGACCGACTCATCGAACCCCTAGGGTTCGATAGAACCCAGGTTAAGAACCACTGTGTTAGATCAAGGCTCTGCATGATCTCTAACGGGGTTTGTTAGTTTCCCTTTAGAGGCCAATTGCCTGAGTCACTCTCATCCCACTTCAAGGTGAGAGCTTGGAGAAGCATGAATTTCTATGTCAAACAAATCAAGCAGGAGCACCTTGAAATGCTGGAATCTCACCATCACTATGGAGAAAATGACCTTGAATTATTTTTGTACTGTTATAATGTTTAGTATTTTCTGATATGCGAAAACAGTGAAATATACTTGGGTGCAATAGTTATTCTCTGAAACAAACTACAAAACTTCTATTCGTCATTATTTCTCAAATTGTGTTCCCTACCACCAAATTTCAATGAGAAATAAACTCTTTGTTTATTTCTCATTGAAATTTGATTTTAACCTCCGGTTGACATTTTCTGTGCTATTTGACCCCTGTTTAAAGATGTGGGGAGAACATATTAGTGATAGTTCCGTGGCTGTGTTTAATAGGCTGAATCAGGTGAGAGGCAAAAACATCAGAACAATTTATGCTAAACCTAGTGGTGGGGAGAGAGAGTTTTTCAAAAAGATAGGGTTACCTTGGAGTGCTGTGAAGACCATCTCGACAGTGAAAACTTTTTCAGCAAAGCTTCCTGTACCTGCATTGTTTAAAAAAAAAACAAAAACAAAAGCCATCCTAAATTCAACATGCCATGAGCACTTCAGAGTTTTCTGGGAGCATGAAACTGCCATGTGCTTACCTTCTGATCCCAGAGGCACCCAAAGAGTAAAATGAATAATCCCTGAAAAAGAGAATTGGGAGGAAGAAGCGCATTATGATCACATCCTGTTGTCCACCAGAATATGAAGTATTGTTACCCCGACATTGAATTTGAACTACCTCTTCCCCTGTGTGTGTGGAACAAGCCCAGTAGACTATAATGTTAAAAGGGACACAGTCAGCTCACACCAAGGAACTTTAAATGTTTTAATGTTACAAGGATATTTTCTATTTCTCTTTTTCCTTCTACCTGTGAAGTGAGGCTCCTGTTGACTATGCTATGTGACGTATACCGCCTCTGCCTACAGTAGCCCTCACAGAGTGGTGCTGAGGACCTGGGCCACAGGCTTGAGTAATCAGATCCTCCTAGTCAAGGCATATTATAAATGGCATTAGACATGAGCCCTTTAGTTTGGAGCCATGAGTCCAGCAGAAATGAGAATTCGCATGGTTTTGATGTGAGCATCCATAGGACGATGTCTCAACATCACCTCCAGACCCTTGCCTCCTCCCCAGTTCATGGGTCATCCATGTTTACTGCCCATCCACTGGCTAACTCAGAACTAAGCACTCCCTTCCCACGTTCCAAAGGCTTGTTGTTGGTTCCTCAGCGAAAGCTTTTTTTTTTTTTTTTTTTTAACAAACCGGCTTGTGCTACAATGAGCTCTGTGCTGCAGGAGAGCAGAGTGGACATCTTTCCACTTTAGCAGAATAGAGCAGAATGTCCACCTTACAAAGAACAGTCATTCTTTTGTTCTTCAGCAAATGCTTCCAGAGAACACACTACGTAGTGCATGACATTCATTTGATTTACCAAGCGGTTACTGAGCACCTACTTTGTGCCAAGGTCATTTTCAGACACAAGCGATATAGGGGTATAAATAAGACAGATGCTGGCCCTGACCTCTTGAAGGCAGACAGAGCTCATTTATTCAATGCTGGGGGAAATTAACTGGGTGGATGACTTGGCTTAATGGAGGATTTTTTTTTTTTTTTTTAATTTAGGAGATAAGTGATGGCATCAAGATAATGGTGGGTAAATAGCGAAATCCAGGGTAGGGAAGGGACTCGCCTCCTACTTGTCTTATCAGGGCATTCAGAAGGGATTCACACATGCCACTAAGCTCTAACGCAGGTGATAAGAGGCATGGGGTTCCCTGGGAACAGGGGCACGCACCCTTTCTACCTCATTGAGTGTTTGTGATTACTGCTCTTTAAGGCTAGGTCCTCCTCTGAACTAAAGTCCTTCCCCATTCCCACTCCTGTTTGTGTTTCTATCATTAATTCTTCCCACCTGCACAGATACAGCCTGCGTGACCAGCACTACAGAACTCACCTGGAAGGCATTGAGGAGGGTAAATACAATATGGAACACGGCGTTGCTTCCCTGGAACACAGTGGCAAGACCAAAACCCCAGGTGAGCCCCAAGAGTGGCGTGAGGACCCCGATGCCCTTGGTGATCTGAAACAGGCTACTCTTCTCCTGCTTGTTGGGCTTGTCGCCAATGGAAGGTCGCAGGATCTTGCTGATGACCACAAACGTGATGGTCATGTTCACTACCACAATGGTCAGTGCTGGGATGACAAAGGCCAGCAGGGCCTTGGTATCATCCCAATTGAGCCAACAGGCATTCTTCCTCGTGTAGACTTCCCGGGGCTGGGTGGCCCCCACCGTGATGACCGAGATGACAAGGGGGCAGCCATAGCCAAGAGAAAAAGCAATGGTCTTCTGCACCGACTTGCTTGGCTCATGCAGGATGAAAACCAGGCGGTAGAAGAGCATGAGGCCCAGGGTCAGCATCCAGAAAAAGACGCTGAGGTAGAAGAAGTGGATGAAGAAGGTGGCGGCCACACAGGCTGTCTCATTGAGCACGTAGTGATGGTCCCGGATGGTAGAGGCCACGATGAACCAGATGTCTGCAACTAGGAGGGAGGCGGCAATGTTCACTATGCAGGTGTGACGCATATAGGAAGTCCGATTCTTGGTCACTGACTTCCACACCACAGCTTCCACAACTAGACAGGCCGCTAAGCTCAGGATGGAAAAGCACAACCCGATGTAGGAGATGATATCCAGTAAGATTCTGAGGAGAGAATCAGGGTCTGGAGAGTCGGGGGACATGAGGATGGAGAATGACGTGAGGTGGTCACAAGTGCAGGAGACACTATCCCCATTGGTTTCCGTAGAGCATCCACTGCTGTCCCACCCGCCGGTGTAATTGGCAAGGGTGAAGTTCCAGAAGACACACTGTGGTTTCCCACCTAAGGAGCTGTTGTCCTTAAAAGTCATCGAAATCCGGAATGGCGTGGTTATTTTGTGGCTGACCGTGGTTGTCATCACTAAACTGGTTGCAAAATTCTTTCCCTGAGCATCCTGGGCGAGGATGCTTTTGAGAGTTGGGAAAGCCACGGTGACCACAGATGCGTCTGGCTGCAGGCTTCCCAGGTGGCACTCGTCAATGGTCACATTGCCCCAGAGGTCAGAGTCAGAGAACACAAACGTCTGCTTGTAGGGTTTGGGGGTGCCGGGTGTTATTACCATGCTCCTCATCTGCACATTCATCTGGGAGATGGACAAAGCAATGTGGTCTTCTGACTGCAATGCTCGGGAGAACCTCTCCACTGAATCCAGGAGCTGGGAGCTGTGGTTGGTCTGTTGCTGCTGTAACACCTCCCACGTACTCAGGATGGTTTTGTTGAGGATGACATTGACCGTGGAGAGAACGTGCTGTGATTGACATGACAGGGGATCAAACCAAACAAATTCTTTCAATCATAAGAGAGAAATAAAACACATCTCCCTGGAAACTGATTGAGTGGGTACAGGTAGGAGAAAAAGGGAAAAGATAAAGGAGGCATCGTAGGCTATGGGGACCTTCTTATGTCAGGGAGTTAGCTTAGGATTGGGTTGGTCCCCAAGATGGTGAGACTTCATTAAACACTTAGGAATAGTGACAGTGAGGACTACTCACCAAGGCCAGTTCAGAGACCTTCATTAACTGTTTTATTTTATTTTTTAAAGATTCTATTTATTCATTTTAAAGAGGAGGAAGAGAGAAAAAAAGAGTAGGTGGGGGGAGGAGCAAGAAGCATTAACTCCCATATGTGCCTTGACCAGGCAAGCCCGGGGTTTTGAACCAGTGACTTCAGTGTTCCAGGTTGATGCTTTATTCACTGCGCCACCACAGGTCAAAATTGTTTCACTTTACTTTTAATCTCAAGCTTGTAAAGGCTTTTTCGTGTCTGGTGTCTCACCCACAAGCTAGTCACAAAAGACTTTCTCAAATGCTGAATATCAAATGAGCAATGCTATTGTCAAAAGCATCTTTCCTTTTTGCTAAACATTTTGATTCTTTTATAAACTTGGGCCTCTAATTTGCCATTTGTGCCTTCTCTCAATATAATTTCTCTACCCTTTTGCTTTGTTTAAGTCTCTAAAATTGAGCCCTCTACTTAGTTGAATGGTGCCCCCCCCCATGACATGTTCTATATTCAAACCCGGTAAATGTGACCTTATTTGGAAAAAGGGTCTTTCTAGTTGTAATTAAGTTAAGGATCTTGAGAGAAAATCATCCTGGATTACCTAGGTGAGCCTTAAATCCAATGATGATCATAGGAGACAAAAAAGGAAAAACAAACAGAGCAGAGAAGAGTTTATGAAGGCAAAGTCAGAGATTGATTTGGGTTTGGGGCAGCCACAAGCCAAAGAAAGCCAGAAGTTACTAGAATCTGGACGTAGCAAAGAAAGATTCTCCCGTGGAGCCTTTGGAGGGAACATGGCCCTGCAGACACCTTGACCACAAGTCAAGAGAGATGAAAAGATGAAACCCACCTCCCCGCAAACTCTTGAAAGGCTTAAACAAACTCACCTCCATCATTTCTGAATTCACATGGATTGGAACTGTTGAGAGCAAATCAAGGATGGTAATAATGGCTCCCAGGTTCCCGGGAGATGAGCTGACTTCATCTGCCACCTTGTCTGTGCTACTAGAAAGGTCCCTCAGGTACAAAAGCAGCTTCTTGTCTTGAGAGGGGCTCTTAATCAAAGCCTAGTAACACAAAGTCAACACAAATGAACAAAAAGCTTGCCATTGGTCCAGGCATCGAATCCTGCTGATCCATCCATGACAAAATCTGTTATATCTGTCATTTCCTTTTTTATCCATTCCTGTAAGTATGTCCCATAAAATAATTGACTTTTCTCTTAAACTGTGTGTGTCCTTCAGAATGGAATAGTACATAAGATCTCACACATAGGAGAACAGAAAAACATATGTCATTCTGATAAATAATTGAAAAAGAAAAGTATTATAATTGCTAGAGAGCTAGATTGAAGTTCAGTAAACCTGATACTTGAATGATCTGTCCTTAACCAGCCTTTCATTATGGAAGCACGTTTGCTACTCTTTTTTTTTTTTACTATCGTTTACTTTGTTGGTCATTAGGGTGACTGTCTGTCCCAATTTTCCTGGGACAGTTCTGGCATATATCTGCTATCCCCATGTAATTATTAACAGTACCCTCTTTTATTTCCACAAAGTGTCCTGGTTTCCATGGTAAACGATAGCGTCACCCTATCTATCATGATCACAGTTGTTTTTAAATTATCTGACTCATACTTAAAAAAAAAAAAAGTGAATCAAAGTGAAAAAAAGTGAAGATCAAACTTGATGAGTGCTCCCACCCAGGGAATTTTATTCCTCTGGAAGCATAAATATTCATTTTATTTAACACTCTATGTGTTTGTGATAACTCTACCAATGTCATCTTGTGCTCTAATTTCAGTGTCTCCAATTAAATTATAAGCTCCTTAACAATGTGAGCCATATGCTCTATCTCTATTTTTCTTATATCCCATAATGCCTAACAAGTACAAGTCATCTAACGTGGCACATAGTAGGTGTTCAACAGTATATGTTGAATGGATAAATATCAAGTGGAGAATGATAGGCCAGCATGCCTCTTTTCCATTGAAAATGTATCTGGGTATCTAGCATTGGAACCATGGCCAAACACTGAATTCAAATTATAATTCCTATCTTTCTTAATTAGGATAATTTATATCCCCAATGCTTTGTCTATTATGGTCCAACTCAGATGCCAGGTTTTTCAAGAACTGCCTGATTATATTAGCCAAAATTAATGTGTATGCATAGCTATATTCTCTATCAAATCAGATTTGGCCTTTTTACCGTGATAGCATTTATAATAATGTTTTGCCCAGAGTAGGCACTTTATAGTGAATTTGTTATAAGACATGAGGAGAAAGAAAAGATAATTAGATGAAACATAAATCAGCATCACCTCTTTCCCTCAATTCTTCCTCCAAAGGTGAGGAGATATGGAACCAGTTGTCTGAAGATGTCACCATCTGCTATAACCCCACTAGTGGCCTCATCAGTATTTGTTTAAAGTAACTCATGGAATTAGAGGAATCTCTTTCATTGACTTAAATATCAGGTGGAATTTATCTATTTTGATGGCAAGAAAGGCATTTTTCCTAACCACATCACAGTAGCCTCTATTCTAGGTTAACAGAGACAGGCTAGGCCCTTCTTCTGTAACTACAGGTGACCTCTGAGGATTGAGGGACTCTCAGACCTATACAACCCAACTCTCTTTTCTTTTTTTGCACTGATGAACCTTATTTCTTTATATTGTTCCTTTCAGAAAAGACTATAGCTATTTGCTCGATACAAAAATTATTCAAATGAAGCACGTACAGAGGGTCCGACAGCCTGCCCTTGCAGGTAATGGATTCGTGGTGCTGAGGAGACAAGATAAAGTTATGCAGCTGATTTTAGAACGAAACACATATTTTGTTACCTCCGTGTTTGTATTTAAGCACATTTTTAAGCATTTCTCGGGTTGTATCTTTCTCTTTTTTTGTAAATAAACAAATAAAAGTAGTCTTGAGAGCAACACAAACCAGCTCAAGGCTCATCGTCCTGAGCGCTGAGAAGTAAGTGAAGCCAGACGGCCCATCCCACCACGAGCTCCGAGTTAAGAGCTTGAGGCTCACCTCGGCCAGCCGCAGCAGACCGTTGATCGGGGCTGAGATGCAGGCGTCCCTCTGCAGCCTCCACTGGGAGCCCATGCATTTGTAAGTCACCACCCCGCCGATGAGACTCCCGGGGCTGCGGGGAAGGCCTGAGAACTGGCAGAGTTTCTGGATGACTTTCCCGGGTCCCCCAGCACCTATTATGGGGTCTTGGCATGTGACGGTCTCTCCTGCATTGGAAACATGGAAATCAAAGGGACAGTTGAAAGGAGGAGAAGCGATCATGCACATGAGGTCTAGCCTAGACCGAATTTTGATATTCGCATTCCCTTGGCTTGCAGGGACCCTTTTTGGAGGTAGCCAATTTCCTTATTTTGCTCCTGATTTTCCAGAGCCTTTTAGTGCTTTCCATATGTGTCTGACTTCAATCCACACTTGCTTTTCCTAACAGAATTTATTTCCCACTTCCAATCCCCAGAAATCTCTCTGCTGCCTGGAATGTGTAGGCCATGGAAAAGAATGAGAGCTTAATATTCCCTCATCCATATAAGAGACATTAGGTTTCCAAGAGTCTTAGGGGCATCCTGTATTTCCCTGTGTATAAGATGATCCCATGTATAAGATGCACCTTAATTTGGGGGCCCGAAATTTGAAAAAATAAAATGTGTTCCATAAAGTTATTGAGCACAAATTTTATTCATCATAAAATTCCTATAACTCCTCATCACTGTCAAAACTCCCATCCATTAGCTTGTCCCCATCTGTGTCTGATGACAAATCACTGTCTTCAACAATGAGTGCAAAAACAAGTTAAAAAAAAATGAGAAATGTAAGTAAAAAAAAATCTACAACCACTGTATAAGACGCACCGTTTTTAGACCCCAAGTTTTTCGAAAAAGGATGAGTCTTATACATGGGGAACTATGGTAATGCCTCGATTCAAGGGATTTTCAGCTCTGGTATATCAGAATCACCTGGGAAGCTTGGACAATACCAACGTACAGGCTGACTCCAACCCAAGTAAATCACAAGGATTTCTTGATCACTTCCTCCTCATCTATCTATCACCTGAAGAGTCCCAGCTACCCATCAAGTCTGTCTTAGCACTTATCCCATTCTAGTTGATAACATTATTTTATTTTTTTACTTTTCTGAAGTGAGAAGCTAACTTTGGGGGGGTGGGAGGTTGCAGAGAAACAGACTCCCGCATGCACACGTCTGGGATCCACCCAGCAAGCCCACTAGGGGGCAATGCTCGGTCCCTCTGGGGCATTGCTCCAGTTGCAACTGGAGCCATTCAAGTGCCTGAGGCAGAGGTCATGGAGCCATCCTTAGCGCCCGGGCCAACTTTGCTCCAATGGAGCCTTGGCTGCAGGAGGGGAAGAGAAATAGAGAGAGAAAGGAGAGGGGGAAGGGTGGAGAAGCAGATGGGCGCTTCTCCTGTGTGCCCTCGCCAGGAATCAAATCCAAGACTTTCACACTCTAGGCCAACGCTCTACTGTTGAGCCAACTGGCCAGGGCCTATCACAGCTATTTCTCTCCTAGCTTGGGGCCAGGAAACACGGCTTATTTCTTCTCAAATACCCCATGCTTCGCCTAAGGCATGCCATAGAAAGATGCTTACCATATTTTATTGAACAGATGAATGAAGGAGTGAACGAATAAATAAATTACTGCTCGTGATTATAACATTTAAAAGTAATTAAAAATGCTCTCACCAGGCACCAGATGAAGCTTCATAGATGGACTTTGGACTGAATTATTAGCAGCGTTGGTAAAGTGACAGAACACGTCTACAGTTGTTGGACACCAGGAAACAACTGAGTTTGCCATGAAACTGAATTTGTAGCATACTTGTTTTCCATTAACTTCTTTTGCTAAGACAGAATCGTTGAAAGGA
Organism: Rhynchonycteris naso; assembly: GCA_037038555.1. Taxonomy (NCBI): domain Eukaryota; kingdom Metazoa; phylum Chordata; class Mammalia; order Chiroptera; family Emballonuridae; genus Rhynchonycteris; species Rhynchonycteris naso. Next base: position 13,786,682 of record CM073000.1, read on the forward strand.
TTAAGTCACAACACGATTATCTGAAGCACCAATTTTGTTAAAACGATCCACTGTGGGTAACACTGGTCGAAACTTTTTCCCAGGAATGTGCCATAATCATTTTTAATGTGGTTTTTAAAATGCCTCCAGCCTAGAAGTCAGTAAGCCCACATTTGCACACTGACTAGCCCAAACTTTACCATTCGTGACTCTAAATCCATACCCACACCGTTTTAGACAATCAGAAGGCCTTTAGGAGTGCCCTCTACCCATCTAAAGCCCATTTGTCCTGTCTTGACTTCACCGCATTGGTTGAGAGTCACCTCTTTACGGGTCTGTCTCTTCCACTAGACCAAAAGGGTTTGGAGAGAAGGTCCCTAGTCTTATTTCTCTTTCCACCTCACAGCGTCTCGTGCGGTGTTTGGCCCATTGAGAGAGCACGGAATACATGCATGCTGAACACAGAATGTTGAAACATTATGAATGTTTCCATCTTCAGATTGACTGCAGATTGATACCATGCAATCTTCTCTAAACTTTCTGGGTCTCTACTTTTCTGAACTTCCGCTATTCTTTTGATCTGTATTGCTCATTTGGGATATTTGGGATATGGATTGCCTTTTATAACATGAACCTTTCTTCATATAAACATATGTGCCCTCATTCCTTTCTCTCCTTTTCATTGCCTGCTTTGATGTTTTGCATTGACTGGGTCTACAAGAATAGTTCTTGAAGGAATGAATGAGCATGTAAATTGCTCAGGACCATGTCTGTATTTTGACATTTGGGAGTGTGAGCTCATGTTTGGTTGCCCTTAATCTGTAGAAATCCTGATGGATCTGGAGTGATGGTATATTCCAACAGAGAGGATTTAAATTTCTTTTCCCAAGCACCATTGAGTTCTACCAGTGGATCACTTTAGCCCTCAATTTGTAGTTCCTGGACCACATAGGTAGTATAAATTCAACCCCCAAACCTGAATGAGGGCAGAACAATTATAATTCTCAGGGAACATTTTCTGTCCACCAAGAGATGAGGACAAACTTTTAACTCAGGCAGGTGGATTTTGCTTTTCTAGTCTATTTTTTTAATGAGTATGTCACCTTGTGAGGGTTCACATTGTGCTGGTGGGGTGGGAGGCCTTAGTTACTGCATAGGGAGTGAGACTTTTTCTGCCATGGTCTTCAGAGCCTTAAAACCCAAGGTTCTGGGTTTCTTATATTGACAGATGTCCTCAGGGACATCTAGCTAAAACATTATCTCTATTTTTCTTTTTCTGTGTTTGGCACTTGGTTATATCTTTTACTTTCTTGCACACTCAGTTGTGCATTTCAGAGGATTTGCGTAGGGCTTTTATATTGTGGTATGTTGATTCATACATTGGAGGGAGGACCTATCTGCATAAATAACTCCATTGAGGAAGTAGAAGATCTGTGAAGGTGTAGAAATGCTATCTTCAGCAGCTCCCACCCAACACAATGGGCTCCACCCTCACATATTTTTAAAAATTTGCCACAAGCCAAGTGAAGCACAATAGAAAGTAATGATGGCTTGTGAAAGTCATTCTGTTACACTCTGTCTCTGAAGAAATCCCTGTGTCTACTTGAAGAGTGGGTGTATAGATTCCATACGTAGGAAATACTGTGTCCTAACAATCCAGCAGTTGGCACCTTACCAGCAGGAAAGGACAGGGAATCCACCTGGAAAGTCACTCTGTAGTCTTCATCCCCCTCGATGCAGCACTTGAAGGGATGGGAACCTTCACACGGAATCGCAGCCTCCAGAGGATCCACCATGATGTTTGGCTCTAGAGGCAGCGGATGCACAGTGACATCTTTGGTCGCAACAATGTATGAGTTCTTGTACCTAAATATGCAGTGATAGGTTCCTGGGTGGAAGGAAGTAGAAAGGAGATGAAATTAAGTGATCACTCCAAAAGAGGCATTTTCTGGGAGGTGAAGAAGAGGCTCAGTCGTCCCCGTCAAGCTTGGACAAGGGCACACCACAGCTTCTTGGACAGTGGGTAAGAAAGTGCTCACTACACTCCCCTCCTGGGTGCTCTATGTATTTGAAGGACTAACCAAGAGCCATCTAACTATTCATTGATTTTTAAATAAAATTAAGTGGCTTATCCAAAGTCATACAGTCTGTTAGGGTGGAACTGGATTTCATAACGGGTTTCCAGTACCTACTCCAAGGCTCTTCCATTAACCAGAGACTAGATGGGAATTTCAGTGTATGCTGGGAGAAGAAGTTTTTTGAAGAGAGTTGTCACCCAAGTGGAACACTGTGATGTGGTGATGCCCTATCTTTTTATCTCGAAATGAGTAAGCTCTTCAGTGTCCAGGACACTATGGCACCACCAAGGAGTCTGTGTGGGAGACAATGGGAGGGAAGGAGGGAGGGAGGGAGGGAGGGAGGGAGAGAGAGAGAGAGAGAGAGAGAGAGAAAGAGAGAGAGAGAAAAGAAAGAGAGAAAGAGCTATAGAAACTACTTAGGTTGAGCCACTTAATTTTATTTGAAATTAAATGAATAGTTACATGGCTCTTGGTTAGTCTCTTTTCCCAGAGAACATTACACCAGAGCCCATCAGAGGATGAGCCACCATTTAAGCACCTGCCATCATGCGGACAGCACAGGAAGATGATAACAGTACCTAAAATATAGTAAGACATTTTGATTTTTTTTTTTTATTTCTTCTCATTGCCCCAACTCTGGAGAAGCCAGAGCGGCAGCTAGCCAGAGGAACACCAGGTAGAACCAAAACAGACAAGCAACTCCTTCCAATTCTGTTTGGAGGGAAGAAAAATTCAAATTCAGCCCAACATGAAAGTGTAGCTGATTTAGATGAGACTAGGTTATTTCAGTACCCAAGTCTGAGAAAGTTTAATAGGTGACTGTGACTGGAAAAGCTATGGCTCCTCTGAAGCTGTTGCCCAGCAGGAAGGAGCAATTCGGATAGAGTTAGGTGTGAGTTCAGCATGAGAGAAAAACGCTCTCATTTCCTGATTTACTTTTTTAACTACCAAGTCCAACCAAACAAGAACTCATTATTTCTACAGTGTGCCTGGTCTTCACATAAAAAAAAAAAATGGAGAAGACTTGGAATTCACCAAGTTGAATTGATTAACCTTACAATTAATGAAAGACTTTGGAGTCAGGTGGTTCAGAGGTGGCCACTAGAGCCAGACAAGTCTCAGGTTCACCCTGGAGCTGCCATTTACAAGATGTATAATCTCACATGGTTTACTTAACTTCAATGAGCCTCAGTTTTCTCATCTGCAAAATGAGGAAAACAATAGCATTCTTCTCTCAATTTATTGCTTTAAATGAATTAAGACACTTGAATACTTAGCACAGTGTCTATCACATAGTAAGTGCTCAATAAATATCAGCTGTTATTGTAGTAGTTTGGTCAAATTTTCTTTTCTTTCCCCAAGGATTTGCATTTTTCTTCACAACATGAATAATATATAGAGGTGAGTAGGAAATATATACATTTGTCTTCCTTTGGAATTAGGCATATGCTGTATTTCCCCATGTATAAGACTAATCTTCTTTCAAAAAAATTGAGGTCTAAAAATTGGGTGCGTCTTATACAGCGGTTATAGACTTTTTTTACTTGGCATTTCCTACTTTTTCACACTTGTTTTTGTGCTCATTGTTGAAGACAGTGATTCGTTATCAGACACAGATGAGGACAAGCTAATGGATGGGAGTTTTTCTTTTTGTAGTTTTCTGAAGTGAGAATCGGGGAGGCAGAGAGACAGACTCCCCACATGCACCTGACTAGGATATACCTGGCACATGCCCACTAGGGGGTGATGCTCTGCCCATCTGGGCCGTTGCTCCATTGCAATCAGAGCCATTCTAGCGCCTGAGGCAGAGGCATGGAGCCATCCTCAGTGCCTGGGCCAACTTTGCTCCAATGGAGCCTTGGCTGTGGGAGGGGAAGAGAGAGATAGAAAATAAGAAGAGGGGGAAAGGTGGAGAAGCAGATGGATACTTCTCCTGGGTGCCCTGACCGGGAATCGAACCTGAGACATCCATATGCTGGGCCGACGGCTCTACCACAAAGCCAACCGGCCAGGGCATGGATGGGAGTTTTGACAGTGATGAGGAGTTGTATGAATTTTATGATGAATAAAACTTGAGTTCAACAACTTTATGTAATACATGTTTCTTCAAATTTCAAGCCCCAAAATTAAAGTACATCTTATACATGGGGAAATATGGTAGATCCTTTACTTAGATTTTTTTGATTTCACAATTGGTGAAACACTTCCAAAAGTCTGGTAAAAGTACTCTCCCCCTTTTTTTAATTTTTAAATTCTATTTAGAAAATCTAAAAGGGTGACACAAAAATCCTGTTAATTTCATCGCCAGAGCACAGTCTTTACAATGAGAAACACAAGATTTTAGGCCTGGCTTTAAAACCTAAGGTTTAGATGCTTAGGTGTATTTATTAGCCTCTCTGAGCCTCAGTTTCCACATCTGTAAAGTGGGTATAATGACAACTTCCCTGAAAGAGCTATTGCATGAAACGTGATGATGTATTTCATGTAAAGTGGCTGTCACAGACATGTCCCAGGACAGGCCCACCCTGGGTGGCACTACTGTGGCGTGTTTGTGGGGTTCTGGGTGGCGGAACAGGAGCTGGGCTTTCCCCTCACCATTCCACTCCCTCGTCGAGGTCTTCACTGAGAGCACCGACTCCGCTCCGTCAGGGTACTTCCTTGTGGTATAGAACCTTTGGTATATTTTAATTCCAGCAGAAGTGTTCCAGTATACCTCATCATAGTTACTCACATCACTGATGCACTTTATAGAGAAATTTTGTCCCTCAGAAACAGAAATTGGGTCCGGGGTTATTGTTAGGTTGGCTGAAAGAATGCAAACAAAACAGACAAAAAAAAAAAAAAAAAAAAACACGACAACAAGTATAATGTTTAGTCTTTCTCGTGCCATCGACATAGGAGTGAAATTTAAGACAGAGACAGAAAGCGCGGACCGCCCTGACTACTGTGTCCATGCGGGATTGGTACCTGGCCGCTCCTGGGCTTTACTTGTCTCTAGGCTGCTGCCGGTGGTGCTTTGAACTGTACTCATTTCCATCACATGCCTTAGGAACTCGTGCACTTCCCCTTTGTGGCGGGATTTATCTCCTGATGATCAGCAGGGTGAAAGGTTGCAAACTTAGGGATGGTGACTTAACCCGAGCTCCCCTCCAATCTCTTCCGTGACACCCCCAGGGCCACTAAATGGCTCAGTTCTTATAACAACATCAATCTCCATTCTTTTAAAATACTTAAAAAAAATTTATACCGCATTGTGTTTTAATTTCTCTCGTTCTCTATTTCTTCACCATAAAAGCAGCAGCCCCTTATGAGAGGACTCTCTCTTCTGTGTCTTTGCATCAACACTTAGCACCTGGGTCTAATACTTACTAAGTACAACCAGCGCTCACTAAGCAGGAGCGACCTTCGGCACTACATTTTAAGCAGGGGGGGTCATAGAGTTTATTGTCCAAATAATTACACCTGCACTGCCTCTGGTGAACTAGGCTGTATAGCTAGCCCAACTCTGAGTCTCTCTACATTTACTCCCCTTTCTGAGAGTTTCCATGTAGGTTCATGAATATTTATTCACCAGGAATGTTAACAAGATCTTTACAGATATAAACATTTATATGAACATCCCACTATTTTTGCCTCTGGTTCTTTCTTTCCAATCCCCTTTGAAGCATGTCTTTTACACAGTGGACATTTCAAAATGCATTCACTTTTGTCTTCTACAACTGAACAAGTTCATGCCTTGAGCCTACTGAGGCTAGCCTGTTCTTCCAATCAGTGTAAAATCTTTTCCTTAGTCATAACCAGAAAAAAACCAAACAGGGTTTTCCATAGTGTCCTTTAGAAGTTGGGATTTAATTGTTCAGATACAACTCCAAACTCATATAAGCCTGGATCAAAGTGTCCCTTGCATTGCCCTATTGGCTGTGGGACGTTGAGGTGGTTTTCTAAGGTTTAGTGGATTCTGAGAGAGAAAGACGAGGAAAAGGCTCCTGGTCCCATGAATAGAATTCTCTTGATTCTGAGTTGAGGTCCAAACTACCAGACCAGGGCTTGAATGTGAAGACTAAACATGTCCCTAAGACAAGAGCCCGCCTAAGGACACAGCTCTCAGAGTGAGCACTTGCTGTACACAACTGAGCTCACCAGACAACTGCAAATTGCTCAAAGGACCCATGATCCTACGGCAATCACATTTTCAGATAAACCTAACCTTGCTCTTTGTAAAAATGCCAAGTCACGATAATAGAAAATGTGAACAATAGTAACGAGTATAATTATATTAGTCCTTTCTCCAACTTGTTCGGGGGTGGGGGTGGGGGGATGGGACGGTTGTTTCATGATTTACCTATATAGTTTATTTTTATAAGATGGGCGGAAAAACAAGTTCGATCACCTTATTTTTGCAGACAAAGTTATGAGGAGAAGAAATGCTATTTTTAAGAGTACTAAGTAGGCTGAATTAATTGAAATATCTCCCCCACTTGTTACAACTGTAAAATAACCACAAAGTATCAAATTGTTCAAGCTTTCTGGGGCCTTTTCCTAGAATAGGTGAAACGGGAGGGAGGTAAAGCGTGGTGGGGAAGGAGTCAGGCTATTGTAGTTCAAGGGAGGAAGAATGAAATTATGGGAGGGAAAAGGGGGACATTTGGGGCGTTATCCTCATTATAAACCCAAGATTAAATAGGACTAATCTGAGTGTGAAACTACTTCCCAGTCCACTTTCTGCCCTATCAGCACAGGGCAGGCTCTTCCTGTCCCCACCCCCTACCCCCAGGTTCCCACCGCTATCCTTCCCTGCTCTAAAGACTTTGTCTGAACTTAATGGCAGAGAGGGAAATCCTCTACTGTGTCCCGTTCTGTGACTCACCCCACCTACACTCCTACACCAGGGAAGGCCCTGCTTTATGGCTCATGGATATTCCCAGTTGCTTGGCAGCCTGGGTTTGAGGGGCAAGGCTGAAACTTCCAGTAAGTGTCCTTACCCACAGACGTGAATGTCACTTCTATGCTCTTACTGCCTCGGGCTCCGTGGGCGCTGATGAACTCACACGTGTAGACGACTCTGCTCCCGGCCGAGCCACTGGGACACTGAGTTCCGTCGGCCTGGAGGGTGTACCTGCTGCAGCTGGGGTCGGAGTCTGTTTCAGGGACCCCTGCAATGACATGAGCAGTTCTTCCACTGTCACGGCTAGCTGACTCTCTGAGTTAGTAGCCGAGAGGCCAAATCAGTGAAATAGAGGAATTGATTAAATTAGATTTCTTCTCTTGGAATGGAGAGGTGGCGGGATAGTATAGTGGTTAGGTCTGCAGGCGCAGGAGACAGGTAGCCTGGCTACAGAACCCAAATACTGGCAGGGCGTTGTTGAGAAAGTCACTAAAGTGCCCTGTGCCTCAGTTTCTTTTGATGTGAAGTGAGGAGAAATAATAACAGCTATAGCCCAGGGCTATGGTTAGGTAAAATGTGTTCATACATAAAAACACTTAGAGCAACACCTGGCTGGTGTCTGCCCGTCAGGGAGGGTCGTTAGAACGTGAAAAAGGAAAAAGCAGAATCTTTGGACATGATTTCCACTGGAAAGAAATAAAAAAAAGTAAGGTTATTACTATTATTAAAAGGAGAAAGAAGAAAGATGGGAACATCTGATAGGCATCTCATTTGAGAAACGTTTTCATAACTTGTTTCCCCATATTAGTCATTATATTTATTTGGACACTTCAACATCATGCTTTCTCAGGTTACCAACTATTTCTCCTTCAAAATAGCTCTTCTTCAATACCTTGCTTTTCATTTCCCGGATGCCCTGCCCGCCCGCCAAGCCCCCTTTACGGCCTGCCTATGGCTCTGTAACACCCTCCTGGTGGACGTTTCCTAGTCCGGTCCCTCTGGCCTCTCACGTTGCCTATTGCCGTGACTGCTCCGGCATCCCTCCAGCACTGTCAACCTTCCAGACATTAAAGAAGATGAATAAACCCTCTGATGGGCTGCCACAGAAATGCATCCTTTCAACCTTAGCTGGCTAATCTGTGATCTTTGAAATATTTTAATATGTAACCAGCTTTTCTCCCCAGTCCCCAAAGTGGTTGTTCAAAGCACAACATTGATTTCCATCTTCACCCGCTTGACTAAACTACCTCCTCGCTCATAGGCACAAGTGTCCCAACGTATCTCTACGGCTCATCCCCTCCACTTATTTTCTGCAAAGCCACTTCTCCCAATTCCTCCAGGCCCTGTTCCATGCTCTGTCTCTCCTCTCTTGTGTCTTTCATCTTTCCTTGGGCTCTTTCATGGTTAACTACGGGCTATATTTGTCTTCCCTTCCTAAAATCAGCTTCCTAATCTGGAAGCTTCTTTAGCCACCACTCCATTATCTTCCTCTCTTCATAGCACAGCGTTTCTGCATTCACCACCTTTAGTCTTTCACCACGACTTTTATCAAACAGCTGTAATTGACCTTTCCCCTATACTCCACTCAAGTGTCCCTTTAAGGTCGGCTGTGATTTCCTCTTTCTCACCCCCAGGGGCTTTCCCCCTGCTCCCTGGGCTTCAGTATCCACTCTGCAGACTGCCTTGTCTGTGACATGGCCTTCTCAGCCTCACAGGTCTCTCCTGCCTCTCTCCCATCTGCACCCTCCTTCTGGGGATCCCTTCTGTTCACCAAGACCTTTGCCTTGCTCCAAGCACTCTGATAGTGACCTTTTCTTATCTTTTTCTCTACTGTCTCACTGGGAAATGTATCTTATGAGCTCCTGTATCTGGATGACTCTCCACTCTATCTCCAAGAAAAACACTCTTGATGAAAACTCTAGAAGCAGATTCCCAAGTGCCAACTTGATACTGGAGATACCTCCAACTCAACATGTCCAACTGCAACTCATCCCCCCCCCCCCCCAGACAAAGCCTGCACACCTTCCAATGTTTCTTTTCATTGCCATTGGCAGTTCACAAAATTAAAAATCAACCAGGGATGACTTTGCCTCTTTGGGGGACCTTTGGCAATACATGGGGACAATTTTGGCTGTCACACCTTAGGGATGCTACTAGCATCTGGACAGTAGAGACCGGAAATGCTGATCAACATCCTACAATGCATAGGACAGCTACCCTCAGCAGAGTGATTTGTTCCAAAATGTCCCTAGTGCTGAGGTTGGGAAACTTCTACCTTGGACCCACACACTGACTTTGCATGAAGAAAAGATTCTGCAGTTAGATCAGAAACCACTGGTGGAAACCAAAGCCCAGAAGCAGCAGCATACTGGTCTTGTTCGGGGAGAACCAGCAGTTCTGTGAGGCTGAGACCTGGAGAGGAGAAGGGAAAATAAGGCTCCAAAGAGATGGTAAATAGCAAAAGTGAAGGCTCTGAATGGACAGGTTTATATTGTGGTTCATACAACACCCCTGGCGCTGCGCACTCCCCGGCAGGCTAATAAGCTGGTGCAACACTCTCTGGAGAAGAGATCTTATGCTGTTACGAGTTTGCTGCCCGGGCTTAGATCAGATCCGGTGAAAATTTCCCACCAACCACACTGAGGAAAGTTGAGGGGCTGGCTTTCAAAGCTATTGTTGTTATCAGAAAATAGTTATTGTGGCAGATTCAATATATTCAGCTCTGTTTTAAATATTTACATTTATCATCTCAGTTTTTTCTCCCTGTGAAAGTCTTGTAAAGTGGGTACCATTATCACTTTTTTAATGGATGAGGTCTGAGAGTCAATGAGGTGACCCCACTTGTCCTTTGGCATGACAAGGGCATGTGGCTGGGCTGGGACCACAGCTCTCCAAGACTAGATACTGTCTTACTGAAAAGCGCAGGCTGTAAAGCTATTTTTCCCAGGACAGAAGACTTGGAGCCGCCAGTTCTACCTTTCTTTTCTTTTTTTTTTTAACAGAGACAGAGAGAGAGAGTCAGAGAAAGGAATAGATAGGGACAGACAGACAGGAATGGAGAGAGGTGAGAAGCATCAACCATTAGTTTTTCGTTGCTGTTGCAACACCTTAGTTGTTCATTGATTGCTTTCTCACATGCGCCTTGACCGCGGGCCTTCGGCAGACTGAGCCACCCCTTGCTGGAGCCAGCAACCTTGGGTCCAAGCTGACGAGCTTTTGCTCAAGCCAGATGGGCCCGTGCTCAAGCTGGCGACCTCGGGGTCTCGAACCTGGGTCTTCCACATCCCAGTCCGATGCTCTATCCACTGCGCCACCACCTGGTCAAGTTCTTTCTCTTTTTTTAAATCCAATTTTGTGGGCATTCCTTGAAGTAGAGGAATCACTATTTAAAATTCGATTTGTCTGTGGTTGTCGCTAGCAACCTAGGGAGAGACGTGGAGAAGGAATAAGCCGAGAGCCAGGAGGGGGCGCCCTTTGCCACTGTCGTGACGTCATCTCCTCGTGCATAAATGAGCGAGTGGACTAAATCCAAGGCTCTCACTGCCCCGCCCAGTGAAATCTGTGACAGTGAAGGGCACACGCCACTGCCTGGAGCTCAGACCCCGAGATTCTGATTTAGCTGTGAAGCCCTGAATCCTGGTCTTTAAAAACCAAACGGGTGACCGCTGGGTGCAGTCAGGATGGAGAATGCGGCCTCGAGCAATGCCGCTTGCTACTTCTCGTTCCTTCCTCACTCAGGTCTCAGTCCCCCGAGGCAGCTGGCTTCTAGTGGCACTTTATAAAGTGACGTGAAAGTCACAAGACTGATTTCTGTTTAATGAGGGGAAATGGCAGGCTCACTTTTCCTCTCTTACTCATGCTTTGTTTGGCTGCAAAAGCGATACGTGGGACAGCACACAGGCACGCACAATAACAGCAGCTTCAAGACTCAAGCGGGGCCATAGGGAAGAAAAGGCGCAGAAAAGGAAAACGTGGTGTTTGAGGCTGGTCCCCCATCACAGGTCGCTCGTGTGCGGCTCCATGTTGCCACACGCCTTGGCAGTCAGCCATGAAGGGGCTGACACCCTTTTGCAAAGATTCATTTGTTATAAATGAGTGATTGGCATGACGACAGGCCGAGGACATCTATCTGGTGGGCGGGGCCAAGAACAAGTTTATGGACACATTTGGGAACCGTTTTAGCTTGTGGGCAAAATAGGGAATTAAGATTTCATTAGTTTGTGTCATCATCATGCCACATAAGCAGAGCGATAAATCCTGTTGCCTTTAAATTCTCCCAACTTGTCAATCCGTTCTTATACCATGTAGAGCAGTGATGGGCAATCTTTTGAGCTTGGTGTGTCAAAATTCGCCAAAACACCGAGCATAACTCGGGTGGTGTGTCACTTGGAGAAAAACAGCCTAACCGGAAGTCCCAGAACTAGACGCTCCATGCCGGAGTTCTGTTGTTTTGGTCTACAGACCTCCGGCATAGAGTGTCTACAGTACAGCAAATGTTTTATCCTCGGCTACTGCACCTGGCCGTGCAGGAGCCGAGGATGAAACGTCCTTCTCGGCATGCGGCCCCATACTTCTGTGGTATGCAGCCGCATGCGGCCGCGTGTCATCGAAAATGGCTACGCGTGTCAGTGCTGACACGCTGTCATAGGTTCGCCATCACGGGTCTAGAGATAGATGTAGGAAAACGAGAGGCTGCACTAATAATAGTAACTATTGGTACCTCTACTATTACTACTAGCAGTCCTGCTATTTCAGTTGCCACGGTCAACCTGGTCTGAAACTATTAAATGGAAAATTCCGGAAATAAACAATTCACAAGTTTTAAGTTGCATACCATTCTCAGTAGTGTGATGGAATCTTGTTCCATCTCTCCATCCCACTCTGAATGTGAATCATCCTTTTGTCCAGCGTATCCATGCTGTATGTACTGTACAGTTATTAGTTATTGCTAATCTTTTATTGCACCTAATTTATAAATCAAACTTTATCATAAGTATGTATGTATAGGAAAAAGTGTATATTTAGGGTTCAGTATGATCCGTGCTGTCAGGCACCCACTGGGGGTCTTGGAACGTACATGTGGTGGATAAGGGGGACTATTGTATTACTTCTGCCAGGAATTCTACTATTGCTGATTATTCCTTTCTGTCTTATCTCTCGCCAGACTGTTTTGAAACGAAATGCATCTGTTTCTGAGACACATCGACACCTTCAGTTCCAGATGTTTAGGGGTGATTGATTTAGCTGGATGGTTCCTTACTGACCTGGAAAAAGGGGTGCTGGAGCACCTGAGGAATTTGGAGGAAGACTGCAGCAGAGAGGGGACAGCAGGGAGGGGGAGGAAGGGCCCGGTGCCCAGAGCAAAGACTAAATTCATCGGAGAAACCGCTTCTGCAGGTCCCCAGGCGGTCAGCCCTGTGACAGGAAACCCATTGTTCTGAGGTCGGCTCAGCCCGCACCGGGCATCAGGAATGTCCGAAGAAGTGGTGGCCACACAGAGGTCTCCGAGCACTCGTGCGGCAGGCTTCCTGGTTCCCTGCCAGACCGCGAGGTTTTTCACCTCCCCGAGTTGAAAGCTTGTAAGCTTTCACGGGAACTTTGCAAGGTCTTTCTCTCATCTGGCGGTTCCTTCAGGATGCCTACACCTCCTCTCCCTTAAAAACCAAGGAAGTGACTAAGCGGACCATGTGTCAACATTTTCAGCAGTTACCAGATGCCTTTCCCATTCTTCTGAGCGCTTTAAAGTCAAGTATGAACGCTGCAGCTGAAACGTGTTTTGCACAATAGATGCACTCAGTAAAAGGTTCATGCAAATCGATCATTATTTTGTTTTTTATAATTTAATATAGTCTGAGAGCAAAGGCTTTGTAAAATAAAGTCTTCACCATCGCTAATGTATTTTATGAGTAAAGCCACATTTTATTTTAATGATTGTTTTTTAAAGATAAAGATGGACACTTAATACCAGGGGTCCCCAAACTTTTTACACAGGGGGCCAGTTCTCTGTCCCTCAGGCCGTTGGAGGGCCGGACTATAAAAAAAAAACTATGAACAAATCCCTATGCACACTGCACGTATCTTATTTTAAAGTAAAAAACAAAACGGGAACAAATACAATATTTAAAATAAAGAACAAGTAAATTTAAATCAACAAACTGACCAGTATTTCAATGGGCACTATGGGTATGGATGCATCCTGTGCTCCTCTCACTGACCACCAATGAAAGATGTGCCCCTTCCGGAAGTGTGGTGGGGGCCGGATAAGTGGCCTCAGGGGGCCGCTTGCAGCCCGCGGGCCATAGTTTGAGGACCCCTGCTTAATACTAATCATTTCTTAAGGGAAGGACTGGACCTTGTTATATGAGGTTTCTAGGCAGAAGACAATATTCTGCTCCTGTACAAACTCCGCCAGATTGGCTCATTCTAGTGCTGGCCCACTGGGCATGGTGATACAGTTTGGCCAAGATAAACACCGTCTTATCTAGAAGTGAGTCCCAATTCTTTTTCTTTTTCTATTGTGACAATCTTCAATAAGTCATTTAATTTGGACCTCAATTTCTTTCTGAAGATTAGATGGGAAAAACTGCCAGCCTCAAACTTGTGGTCAAGTTTAAATGTGATTAAAATAACATATTTTTTAAAAATTGGTTGATCATGAACCATTGTACCAATTAGTATTGCCATTTTAATTTATTGTTATTATTATTAATTATTATTATTTTCATTTATCAGTATCAAGTGGAGGGCATGGTGGAAAACTTCAAGTAAGAGCTCAGATCTAAAATGAAAGCCAAGGGGATCAGAAATTGATACGAGACAAGTAAGAGGCAAACAGGTCTACACAGGGAGGTAAAATCACAGAGATGAGGAATTAGATAACAGAAGAAAGTGTGGACGCCAAAGCGGAGAAGTGAAGACAGACGGCAAGAGGAGAGACACAGAAATGAGAAATTCCAAGTCAGACTTCGAAGCAAAGGTGATGACCTCATTCTCAGCTCTTTGCTGGAGCGGAAAAGGGTAGGAAATGGCAACGAGCTTTTCTGAAGGCAAGAGATGCCATGGACCTACGTCATCAGGTCACTCCCTCTTGGGTCTTCTCTGCCAGGATCTCATCTACCATCCACACGTGACACTGGCATGCACATATTTTGGGAATTTTATTCTGGAATGGCTAAAGGGAAGCTGGCATCCGATCGAGTACTTTTTCACAGAATGAAATCTAAGAAAAAACAGCCATCTGACATTTCCTCTTTTACCCTATGGCCTCGCCTATATTTACGTGGCCAAGAGGCCAAGAGGCCAAGACTTGTTTGCGAAAGGACATCTGAGATTCTTACCTGGAATGCTTATCTCTCCTTTTTGCTTCCACTCTATGTTACTCCAGTTAACGTTAATCTCACTGCAGCAGTTCAAAGATACAGGGCTGTTGTCGCACATCACCTTCACTTCTTCATTTGCCAGAATTTGGATGGGTGTGACGTTGATTCTTTTTCTGGACTCATATTCAAAAATATCTAATGTCAGTTTGCAAATGTATTCACCTGTATAGAATACACAAAAGCATTTGTCATTACTACATGTATGTATCACCTTAGAAGGATGAGAGCCTCATCTCATGTGTCATGACAGTGCTTCAAGAAATGTCATTTGCAAAAGCATCTGAGACTCGGTCTGAACAGCCCTAAAGGGACACTCAGGGAGTGAGAAGTTCAGTGCAGATGTGTCTGATGTCACAAGGTCAATAGTAAACATGTTCTAAGGAAGGAGCAGAAATCTCAGAATCTTGGCCAGTAAGTCAAAAGGGTGGGGATGAAAGAGATGGAAAGGAAAAACTGGAAAGCTTGGAGAATGAGAAGATGGTAGATAATTCTGGCATTCTACTTAACCTTGTGGCAAAGTCAGAATGAGCAAAGGTTGCCAGAACCCATATATCTACAACCCAACTATATTTAGAGAAAAAGATGTGCCTATTGACCTCCAGCTTATATCAAAACTTATTAGATTTTACACTTTATTTTATAGATACACACACTTTATTTATTTATTTATTTGTTTGTTTGTTTATTTATTTATTTTTATTAAGTGAGAGATGGGGAGGCAGGGAGGCTGAGAGATAGACTCTTGCATGTGCCCCAACTGGGATCTACCTGGCAAGCCCCCTACAGGGCAATGCTCTACCCATCTGGGGCTGCTGCTCCGATGCTCGGCAACTGAGCTATTTTAACACCTGAGGCGAGGCCATGGAGCCATCCTCAGTGCCTGGGGCCAACTTGCTCAAATCGTTAGAGCCATGGCTGTGGGAGAGGAAGAAAGAGTGAGAGAGAGAGAGAGAGAGAGAGAGAGAGAGTAGGCAGAGGGAGAGGGGTAGATAAGCAGATGGTCTCATAAGCTTCAGGAAATGTGGAAAATTTTATTTGTCTCCCAAGGCTAATTTGCTTGGCTGACACACCTTGGGATTAATTTTCAGTTTGGAAAAGTTGAACCTGGTGACTTCTTCATGAAGAAGAAAAGGCCATATGCATATTTTGTAGTCTGCTTCTTTATGAGTCCTTTATTCCTTTCCTCCCACCAGGAGCTGGACGGACACCCACCTGCATCAGCCTGAGTGATGTTGTACATGGTGAGGCGCGACACTGAGGTCATGTTGTTGAGCACAGCGGTGTAAACCCAGAAGCGGCTACTGTTCTGGATGTCGGCGCGCCTCTCCACATGGTGCCAGGACACGTTGGAGGACAGAACCTCAGTCTCACATGTTAGAGTTACTGTATCCCCTTCAAAGATGATTTCTGGTATGACAGAGAACTTTGTTTCATCTGGGAACCCAAAGAAAAAGATGATTAGAATTCCAAAGAAAATAAATGCAATTGATGCTACTCACCAGACACGGCCAGCACCAGGCTTCTCAGGACATCTCCACAGCAACACGCTACCACGGAGCCAATTGGCCAGAGCCAACTAAGATTTTTCAAAATCACATTCAACTCTTAGGAATCAAGGCCACCTGTGAATATCGAATGTAGTGAACTGACTTCGAAGTCACACAAACTTGTGTTACGTTAAGTAATATGTGTTCTTAAACAAATTATCTCCCCTCTCTGAGCCTCCATTTCCTCACCTGTAAAATGGAGATGATAACTTCTACCTCACAGAATAGCTGAAGATAAAATATGTGGACATACTGGGCTCAACACAGAGAAGGTACAATAATAGCGCCCTATTTTCATCACTGTTGTTGCTAGTAACTACGACTAATAACACTGCCAGCATCATATGGTTGTGTGGAATGGATCGTAAATCAATTGGCAGGGATGAAAGGAAGGGTGATCCGGTTTAGGGACCCTGCTGATTCATCAAGTATCTCCAGAGGATTAACAGATGACCAAATCAGTGAGTGGGACTGCTCTGCAAATCGCCACGTGCCCTCTCTTTCACAAGGATGAATTCAAAAATAAGTTCCTGACACCAACACACTCATTCAGCATTTTTCTTTCTTGCTCTCAGCCTCTCCTCTGCCCCTCAAATATAATTATTTAAAGTTTTTTTTTATTTTATTCATTTTAGAGAGGAGACGAGAG
This sequence comes from Rhynchonycteris naso, assembly GCA_037038555.1. Taxonomy (NCBI): domain Eukaryota; kingdom Metazoa; phylum Chordata; class Mammalia; order Chiroptera; family Emballonuridae; genus Rhynchonycteris; species Rhynchonycteris naso. The sequence goes on from CM073000.1 coordinate 13,803,199, forward strand.
AGAGAGAGAGAGAGAGAGAGAGAGAGAGAGAGAGAGAAAGGGTGGAGGAGCAGGAAGCATCAACTCCCATATGTGCCTTGACCAGACCAGTGCAGGGTTTTGAACTGGCGACCTCAGTGTTCCCAGGTCGACGCTTTATCCACTGCGCCACCACAGGTCAGGCCAAATATAATTTTTTAAAAATACTCAGCCACTTGAATGTTTTGAATACTCTTTGTATTCTGGGTAAACACCACCAACACTATGGAGGGCAGGGTGGTGACTGAGTCCCCAGTGAAATAGCACAAGACGAGATTCATGTTTCGTGGTTTAAGGCTGAGTACAACACAGAACCACATTCCGGACTTTGCAGGAGCATAGGGATGGATGTAGATCCTCAGTGGAAAGGGAGGGGAAGGTGAGCACCAGCCACAATGACTTCATCATTCTTTGGAAGAATAAGCCACGGACACTAAAGTACTGTTGTGAGCTATACCATCAGCACCATTATTCCTGGACTGACAGCCACCGACCAGTAAAACTGCTAGATACTTACGCGTTTAAATATCTGACTATCCTCAGCACAACTGAAATTTTTTGGGGAAAGTAATCATAATGGAAACTTCTCTATGCTAGAAACTGCTACTCTCCCATGCCCTCATGACGACATAGAAAAAATTTTGGGGGCAAAGCATCTGTTGGTGGGTGGGGTGGTGTAAGGGGTGAGCGTGTGGCTTTGCTGAAAATGCTTCTGGGCGCGTCCAGCCCTTCAGGCCAGTTATTCCCCTTTCTTTAATTTTCCAGCTTTCATCAGTTTGTTACTGCCTTATTTATTCTGAATTTTTATTTTTCCATTTTATCTTGCTTCTGTTGTAGCACTTTCTTACCATTGTGTATATCTTTGCTAGTATTTTATTTTTAAAAAGATCTGCTATCTAACAATATCAGCTGAGAATGTAAAGAGAAAGAGCCCCAAGCTGCTGTGAGGACGGCCCACATGCTGAGAAGGGTGCCCTTTCTCCCAGTTGTGCCCGCTATAGTCCTGGCTGTGTTCTCCCTGACGATGGCCCACATTGCTCCAGAGAGAAACCACCTTTCCTCGGTGACTGCCGGCCTGGGTTATCTAGGACATCTGCCAGCCCCCCGAATCTCTGCCCAGACAGCTGCCCTTACCACCCCTTAAGCAACAATCCAGGTCCACCCACCTACAAACACAACAGAGCCCAACCCTGTACCCCATTTGTAAAATGGAGGAGAACACCTAAATTTCCAGGATTCTTACCACCGTTCAGTGTGATCCCAAAGCAGTGATTCTCAAACTTTCCCGGGCATCAAATCACCCGGAGGGCTTGTTGAAACACACATTGGCCCTGCTAGGTCTGGGATGGTCCCAAGTATGTGCATGTCTAGGAAGTCCTCAGATGGTGCTGGTGTTGGTCTGGGACTACCCGTGGAGAACCACTGCTCTGAATAATGGTGACTCCCTATTTGAGACCAGTGCATTTCATGACTGTCCCAACCTCCACCACAATGCTGATTTCACTTTTCTTTGTATATTTGGGGACTATTAATGGAAAAAAAAAAAAGTCCATAAACCCAGATGCCTCCATGGCCTCCTTGTAAAATCTCTCCCCTCGCTGCCCCTCTTCCACCTGCAGGGACATTAGCCCTGATGGGAGGCTCTGCACCAGCCTAAGATGGGGGCAGGAGACTCTCTCCACGGGGGTCATAGTTATGTAATTCCTTAGGTGTAATCATAACAATAAACACCATTGCCACATCTAAATGGAATCTGTGCATAAGAAAACTGCAGCAATATCCTACTTACTACTGGTAACTGCTTGAAAGGAAGGGTAGTCCATTTTGTAGGTCTGGTTAAGGCTCTGCATTACTTGCTCATTGGCTTTATGCAGTAGCTCGGTTGACGGCGTTGTCGTCCTGACTTCATACGTCACAACCACACTTCCGGGCCTGGATGGAGACCACTCATTTCAGTTAAGCAGTAACTGACCTGGAAGAGTCTAGATTCTTAGGGTTTATTTGTACAGGAAAACAAAATGGCAGGAAGTGTTCACCAAAATCAATGGGCTTTCAAGCCGTAGCTGAAAGCCAGAGGCAGGGTTTGCACGCTCAGATGGATGCAGACAGGTCACGTAAATGAACAAAACAGCCAGACAGGGATGAGTGAACGAATCGCGTCAGCTGGCCATAGGGTAGCAGCCACAATGCAGACTCTTGTCATACATCCATGCTGGCCTCGGGCTTCCAGATGAGCTTAATGTCAAACAAAGTCAAATCCTGACTGTTTCTGTAAATATATTTTTTTTCTGTAAACATTCTTAATTTTTAACATTGGCTACCAAGTCTTCCAAACATGGTGTAAAACCCTCTCAGGTTGGCCAGGGTGCCCAGCACCAGGGGACTCACCCACATTGCAGCCTGTACCTGTGGTCCTGGCTGGCCAACCTCTTCTTGAATAAAGACCTCATTGCATTATTTCACTTTTATATTTCTGAATGCCCTAAACTACAAACTTATCCCATATCTTTACTTGCAAAGTGCTTGTGTGCATAGAATAAATATGCGGTTTTTTCTTACTTTTCTTCTATGTAAATACCTCTGCAAGGAGTGAGCTATGATTGTCAGTATTTCAGCTGCTTTAGCCCCCAGCAGTCTGTCCCTGTTGAGGGTCCCAGAAGACACCCCTCTGAGGACTTTTCCTCCTTCAATATTGTGCTGATCGGTGCATTGGACAAGAGTGACCCTTTGCAGCATTCTTACCTGAATCCTGTCACAGTCACCGTTTTGAAGCCAGGTAAAATACTGTAACCTTTCCAGAACTGAAAAATAAACCAAGGCAAGTGTCAAGTATCAAGGTCCAATACGAGAAATGTGAAAGATTAGAAACAGAGTTTAAAAAAAAAAAAAGAAAAAGCACATATCCTTATCACCTATGTAAAATATGGGAGAATCAGCAGAGCAGCAGGAAGGCAGAGAAAGCCATCTGACCCCAAGTGGGAGAGAGAGGGAATGAAGATTAGATAAAAATCATCTTAGACTGAGGCTGGGGAGGTTCAGGAAGGCCTTCAAAGGAGTCCCATGTCTGCCAGACCCAGATGTGCCGAGCTCACGTCTTAGAAGCAGACAGCGAGCATGGTCATGGCCCTCAGAGGCGGCAGCTGGGGCCCTGGGTCAACTACATTTTCTGTCATTGGACATCTTATAGGCGCACCCTACGGCCTCATGCCCCACTTAACATATTGTAGCTTTGGATGAGCCCAGGTGGGTTTTGATGATGTTTTTATACCTGTTTGTTTCTCTGTATGCCAACCCTACAGAAAATTCAATTTGATCCAAGTCACATTTACAGGGCAAATGCAATGTGCAAAGAATTGTGTACCAGGTACCTGGACGGGTGGGATCTGAAGATTCATATGTAACTCTCTTTCCTGAAAAGTACGTAATTTTGCGTGTGGTTGTGTGTATGGATAGGGCTCTCGTGCTGTGCAGAACGATTAATCCCAGACATGTAAATCAGATGTCCAAGAACTCGACTGCACCAGCCCCACATCCTGGCACCCACGGAAAATGCTAAGTTTGTGCGACACACTTGGGCAAGCGCCTGGCCTGCTCCTGGTCTGAGGCAGGGCTCCATTGCCCAGAGAACTAAGAAAGTCGTTAGCTCAGCCTACCCGTAATAATTTGTGCCACACCACTTGGGAAGGTTTTATTCCAAATAACTTAATTCAAGGAAAGCATTTAGGTTTAGAAGAATTTATCCAATAGTGTTTGGCACATAGTTAACACTTACGGCACATTCTCTATTTTTACACAAGTAAGTTGAAATCTGCCTTAAGTGTGAGTGCCTGGGAACTGCTAGGATGGAGTGATTTGGAATCCTCTGTGCCAGCACTGGGCTGGTTTGCCCAGAAGATGTTAGGAGTTTCATCTAGGTGCAATGTGAAGGCAAATAGAAGCGTACCATCTGGTGTTTCTAGATCAAGTTCTTGGGCCTCTGAAATAGGTTTCAGTGAATTTATGTCACCAAATATTATCTGAACCAATTCTATTCTGGAAAGAAGTCTCATCTGTAGGTAAAGATGATGTCAACCATGGATTTGAGTACTTTTTAATTCATCATTCCAGAAGTTTAGGAATAATTTTGACATCCACATTCATAAATTCTGACAGATCCAAGCAAACCATCTACAGTCAATGCAACAGATTTAGTTCAGCCCACAGAGTGATTGGGTAAGAGGCTCCCAAGGCCAAAACCTACCGCTGTTTCCAAGTCAGTCTTGTAGGACCGATAGAGGGCAGAGGAAGTGTTCCTGAGGTCTTCTTGAAAGCCCACATTGAGTCTGACTGACATTCTCAGGGTTATGGCTGAAAAAAAGGGGCGATGTTTAAAAATCTCATGTTAGCATTTAAATATGCGCAGGTCAGAGAAACATTTGCTTGATCTAGTATCAAATAGCCATTCAACAAATGAACATTTAATAAGCAGTCACTTACCTCCCTGGAGTTGGCAAAAAGGTCCTTTGGGAGGCAGTCCTTTAAGGCAATTGCAACGATGCCCTGCAGGGGAGTTGTCCTGCTCTTGACAAGTGAGACTGTGAAGGCACTGCTCTTGAGGCCACCTATAGCCGGTCTCGCAGGAGCACCAGACTTCATTTCCAGTAGGTCTGCAGACTACCATTAACCAGAACAGGGAGGAGAGAGAAGGAGGTCATCACTTTTGCAATGAAAGGACATAAGTATTATTTATAGACTAACTCAGCTCTATAGTGCCCTTTTGGGAAGGGGAAGTTCAATAGTAGCACCGCATGAGAGTCCCATGATTCCCGGATACATCACCATGCTAAAAGATGACTACTCCAGCTAGCCCGGTGGATGCTTACAATGCTAATGTGATAAACAGATTTCTGGGCGTACCGTGGATGGTAGGCAGCCTCCAAGATGGCCCCTGACCATCCCTGCCTCTGGGTATGCACACCTTTTTGTAGTTCCCTCTCATTTGTACTGGGGTTGGTCTGTGTGGCCAACAGACGATTACAGAAGTAATGATACATCATTCCTGAGATTAGGTTATAAAAAACACTGGCTTTCATTTTAGTAGCTCTCTCTTATTCTCTCTTGTGTCACTTGATCTGGGGAGGCCAGATGTCATTATATGAGAACATGTCATGGTGAGGCCCACAGAGTAAGGAACTAAGGTAGGTCTCCAGACAGTAGCTAGTGAGGAACTGAACCCTGCCGATAATCACATGAGTGAGCGTAGAGGGGAATTTTCTACCCCAGTTGAGCCTTCAAATGGCTGTCAGCTTGACAATCTCATGCGAGACCCTGAGCCAGAGCCAGCCAAGCTTCTCCCAGGCTTCAGGCCTCAGAAACTGTGTGACACGATCAATGTTCATTGTTTGAATGCTAACTTTTGGTGTAATTTATTATACAGCAGTAGATAACAAATACAGAGTACAAGTAAAAGTGTGCCTTTCACATGTTAAGTCAAATGTGAGCAGCCCAAACAGACTCTGATCCCACAGGGACAGTGGTGAGATTTAGCCCGTTCATACTGTTTGGGGAGAACCGATACCTAAATTTTTGCTGAGTTCAGTGAACCGGTCGTTCTAATGACACTTGTCATTAGGGTTCTCTCTAAGGTGGGTATCCGGGCAGCCGCCTAACACGGAAATCACAAATTTATATTCCTTACTTTTTTTTAACGTTCGTCTGTGCAACAGCGTATTCTAAGCGCCCATAGTAATGTTCATTCCATCCATAGGTGAAAAATATTGCAAGTTAGGATGCCAATCAAGAAGCAATATGGCCTGACCAGGTGGTGGCGCAGTGGATAGAGCGTCAGACTGGGATGCAGAGGACCCAGGTTCGAGCCTTGAGGTCACCAGCTTGAGTATGGGCTTCATCCGGCTTGAGCAAAAAGCTCACCAGCTTGGACCCAAGGTCACTGGCTTGAGCAAGGGGTTACTTGGTCTGCTGAAGGCCCATGGTCAAAGCACATATGAGAAAGCAATCAATGAACAACTAAGGTGTCACAATGAAAAACTGATGATTGATGCTTCTCATCTCTCTCTGTTCCTGTCTGTCTGCCCCTATCTGTCCCTCTCTCTGACTCTCTCTCTGTCCCTATAAAAAAAAAAAAAAGAAGAAGAAGCAATATAGAAATATATTAAATAACAGTTTTATTGTTTTTTGTCAGGTATTATTTAATATTTTTCATTAATATTTTAAAACTCTTTCTTATAACATAATCTAGTTTTGTGTACCTCTTTTCTTGTTCTTATTTAAGTACTAAATTCATGAAACAATAAACTACCCTTTGATATATGATTTTTAATGCAGTATGTCCGTAAAGTCATGGTGCACTTTTGACCGGTCACAGGAAAGTAACAAAAGATGATAGAAATGTGAAATCTGCACCAAATAAAAGGAAAACTCTCCCAGTTTCATACCTATTCAATGCAGTTCAATGTGTTCTCTATTTGTTGCCCTACACACATCCAAATGATAGTGAAGTTCTTGCCACACACGGGTAAGGATGTCTGGTGTAACAGAGTGAATAACGTTTGTAATTCTCTGTTTTAAGTGATTAATGTCATTGATATGTTCAATGAACACATCTTGCTTCACATAACGCCAAAAGTAAAAGTCTAAGGGCGTCAGATCCAGGGATCGTGGTGGCCATGGCTTGACAGAACCCCTGTCTATCCACCGCTGGGGGAATGGCCGTGGGCTGCTTTGCTGTATACACGGTGTTACATTATCATCTGCGCATGAGCACATGCTGCCACATCATCCTACAGAAACTGGGAGGGTTTTCCTTTTATTTGGTGCAGATTTCACATTCCTATCATCTTTTGTTGCTTTCCTGTGACTGGTCAAAAGTGCACCATGACTTTAAGGACACACTGTACTTTAAAGGGTCATTCGGGCAGAGAACTGGCTGTTAAAGTATTTGAATCCCACCACTGCATAGGGACATTGAAAAATGCTTTGAAAACAGAAGGCTTTGAATTTATTTGTAAAACCGAACCAGAGTCGTCACATCAGTGGGAGCTATTTGTTCTGCTGATGGGTGCCTGGGCGAAGGCTTAACAGAGTGACTATCCAAGGGAAGCCATCAAACCATTGTGTTCCTGGAGGAGGAGGAGCAATTGAGTTCCCATGGCCTCTTGGACACCGATGCAGTCCTGTGCCCCCAAAGTTGGTGGGGGTAGAGCAGAAGCATCAGGAACAGAGGAAACCCAGGCTGCTAGTGAGGGTGGTGAACACTGGTGGGGAAATTTGATGGGAGACAACAAGAACTTCTGTGTCAGGCATGACCAGGTGGTGCTGCAGTGGATAGAGCATCAGACTGGGAAGCGAAGGACCCAGGTTCGAGACCCCGAGGTCGCCAGCTTGAGCACGGGCCCATCTGGCTTGAGCAAAAGCTCACCAGCTTAAACCCAAGATTGCTGGCTCCAGCAAGGGGTTACTCGATTGACTGAAGGCCCGCAGTCAAGGCACATGTGAGAAAGCAATCAATGAACAACTAAGGTGTCGCAACGAGAAACTGATGATTGATGCTTCTCATCTCTCTCCGCTTTTGTCTGTATGTTCTTATCTATCCCTCTCTCTGACTTTCTCTTTGTCTCTGTAATATATGTAAAGAACCCTTATATCAAAATCTCTCTCCTACCAACCTGAAATCCCACTGTTAAAGCATTTTTTGTTTTGTTTTGTTTGTCCATTTTGGAGAGGGATGTAGGGGGAGTACTGAAGAACTCTTGACTCCCATGTAAAATACGACCATGCTTTAAAGCAGGGGTAGTCAACCTTTTTATACCTACTGCCCACTTTTGTATCTCTGTTAGTAGTAAAATTTTCTAACCGCCCACCGGTTTCACAGTAATAGTTATTTATAAAGTAGGGAAGTTACTTTACTTTATAAAATTTATAAAGCAGAGTTACTGCAAGTTAAAGCACATAATAATAATTACTTACCAAGTACTTTATGTCGAATTTTCGTTAAGTTTGGCAGAATAAATCTTTATAAAACAACTTACTATAGTTAAATCTATCTTTTTATTTATACTTTGGTTGCTCCGCTACCACCCACCATGAAATCTGGAACGCCCACTAGAGGGCGGTAGGGACCAGGTTGACTACCACTGCTTTAAAGGGTGACAAAAGCTATCATCACAAAGCCACCTGCTGCATTCCAGGTATTATTTGGTGGTTTACATACACTGTATGGCCTTTAGTTTTGTTTTCTATTGCTTAAAATATCTTTCTTGAAAGGATCATAAGGTAAGCTTTTGGAAGAATGGGCAGGAGGGAGCATGAAAAGAGGAGAAGAGGGAAAATCTGGGGTTGCTTAGACATTAGCATCATGGTTTGTAAGACTGGTCTTGCTGGCAGAATAGATTATACTTTCTTAGGGCATTTGTTGGAGGGTGTGTGTGTGTGAGCAGGGTGCCGGAGAGACGTTGGATGAAAAAAAGGTGGAGGATTAACCAAAAAACAAACATACATAGCAGGTAGACACAGTCACTAGTGTGGTGATGGCCGGAGGGAAAGGGGTGGGGCTAGATGGAGGTGGGAGGGGCTGGAAAATGGGGACAGAAGAGACATTGCTGGGGGCAGAGTGCACACCACGTGGTAGGCAGATGGTGGTTTGTTGAGTTGTATGCGTGAAACCTGTATAGTTTTGTCATCCCCAAAAGTTCAGTAACACAAAATAAATAAATACATAAATAAATTATAAATTTTTTTTTAAAGAGAGAAACTTGTCAACCCAATTCATAAACTTGAGTTAACAAGTTTCTAAAATGGCATGAATATTGGCGCCCCTGACGCCATGCCTCCTCCAACAGAAACAAAAGAGACCAGGGAGAATGTGTGAATATGTTTATACTGAGTGCAATGAACATCAGCTCACAACTACAGATCAGGCATCAATAATCGCAAGCTGTTCAACAAAAACAAATGCCATATTTATTTGATACTTACTGGTCTGTTTTATTTACTAGATTTGCTTTCTAATAACCAAATAGATACCAAGGTTTTCATTTTAAAAAAAAGAAAGAGGCTCTGGCCAGTATGCTCAGTGGTAGAGTGTCAGCCCAGCATGTTTAAGTTTCAGTTCAATTCCCGGCCAGGGTACACAGGAAAAGCACCCATCTGCTTCTCTACCTTTCCCCATCTCCTTTCTCCCTGTCTCTCTCTTCCCTTCCTGCAGCCAAGGCTCCATTGGTGCAAAATTGGCCCTGGGCACGGAGGACGGCTCCATGGCCTCTGCCTCAGGTGCTAGAATGGCTCTGGTTGCAACAGAGCAACGCCCCAGATGGGCAGAGCATCGCCCCTGGTGGGCATGCCAGGTGGATCCTGGTCGGGCACATGCGGGTGTCTGTCTCTCTGCCTCAGTGCTTTTCATTTCAGAAAAATACAAAAAGGAAGGAAGGAAGGAAGGGAGGGAGGGAGAAAGGAAGGAGAGAGAGAGAAAGAAAAAGAAAGAAAGAAAGAAAGAAAGAAAGAAAGAAAGAAAGAAAGAAGAAAGAAAGAAAATACTGGGAAGAAATAAAATTGACTAAAACTCTATCAAATTATTAATTTTTTCCCACAAATGGGAAATAATTTGAGATGCAGAGTGCTTAAGTGGTGAGTAGAGACATAGAAAGGTGTTTCCTATGTTGCTCCAACATAGCTAGTTTTGTGAAATGTTCCATGAAAGTGTCCTGTGTGCAGATACGTCTGAGGAACTTTGTGGATGATGCACAACACCCGTTGGTATTAGATCGGAGAACCTCGTGGTAACTGAAGAGAATTCATGCTAATGTAGAATTTGGTGGGGAATGGAGTCCAAAGGGAGCAAGAAGGCAGCTATTGCAGGTTCCAGCGCATCTATTTAAGAACTAAAAATTAAGATGCATAGGCTGATATTGTGATAGACTATATAAAGTAGGGGACTTCAGAAAGATTTTGAAAAAGAAGAATTTCATTCCTGGCACCATTTCAGAATAATAAAACGAAACATCTTAGTGCTTTGCAATTGACAAAGCAGTAACCTTTATAGGACCTAGGGTAGTCCCATCTCACAGCTGCTATGGAATAGAGGTGATGGTCCCCTGAGACATAAGAGAACTAGCATGACCTTGAAAGGGAGTCAGTGACCAGAAAATCCAGTCCCATAGTTTTCCAAGCATTAAGCATGCACCTGGTTCCTACTTCCTGACCTATAATGCCAGAAAGAAGAGAACTTGTTCCTTATTAGTGTCCCAAACCAATACTTGTTATACTCACTGTCTGCGCAGGGTAAGAGGACCCATTAGTTTATTGTGGCCACATCTTGGGACCACTTTGTGACAATCAACAAACAAACCACCAAGTAAACATTTGGCCGCCATTTAAAATAAGCAGACCAGCTGCAGAGTTTACCCGTAGGAACTTCATCTGGAAGGCTACGAAGTCATAAAATCACACATCAGGCCCGTTGGGTCATTTCACTTGCCTACTGAGTAAGTATGTAATCTGCTCTCATTGTCAAGAGCTCAGACAGCCTTTCCTCTGATTCTCCCAGTCCTCCATTTTAACGCAATGGTTCTTTTACTCACCTGTTGTCACCTCTATGCTCAAAATGTTGGCAGCCCGGTCAGTGTCATTGCCTTGAACTGGGAAACTGAGGCTGTTCAAGTAAGCTCTGATAGGCTCCAGGAAGGAGGCATTTTCAAGACTGATCTCAACATCAACAGTGTACTCTACGGCTGCGGTATGACTCGTGGCAACTGAAATGAAAGCATACAAAAGTAGTGAGAACTTACCATCTGTGGTGGAGGAAGGACATGATAGACATTCTAGCACTTAAAAGTAATGGCAGGAATATGCTGATGCTGGACACATCAGCCTGGAAGATTTTCTAACGAAACTTTTCAGAGGAAAAAAAGAGTGTGTGTACTGACTACCTCCAAGTCCCCCTTCATGGTGCTTCCTCTCTATGACTTAACTGCTCACAAAAATTAGGGGATCAGGGAACGTGCAGATACTCCGGTACTTTCAGCCTTTTGAATAGTGCATTTTCACCAATGAAATAAAAGTTGGTTTTGCATCTCATTTGCATAATTAAATAACTTTCTTTGACTTATCGTTTGCTTTTCTGATGTTCTTGTTTAATAAAAAAAATCAAATGCTTCTTTTTTTTTATCGCATCATATTTATTTTGAAATATCCCCTAATTTTTATGAGCAGTATATTTAACAGGGGAAGGCAACTGATCTGTCCAGTAACAGCATGTGGTCTCTGGCCATTTGAGAGATTCACAAGCTAAGCTCAGAATTTGTCCTTCCTCTCCATTCCCCCACCCTTCTTGACATCCAAGGTCCAGGACCTCCATGTGGAGGATAGACTGTAATGGGACAGGAATAGAAGCAGAGAGACCTAGCAGGAAGGCTTTGGCAATGATCTAGACGATAAATGTCCTGACTCACTAGGATGTCTCAGCATGCTTCAAACACCATTCAACTGACATGTATGTATGTTGAGAGCTGGACTGTGCAAGCTTGAAGATCTCTGGAAAAAGTCATCTAGTCAATTCCCTTTGCTCCAATGCACACAGTGTGACTCTTCGTTTACACTCTGTATGTCTGGTGTCCAGAACAGGATAGGTACTCAACAGCAGTGAAATTGCCAAGTTGAAAAGCAAAATAAAAGAGGTCTTCAGCTCCCCATTGCTTTTCCAAGTTGTTTCTAGTCTGGTTGACTGGTTATCATTCTAGATGCATCTGCTCCCCAGCATATGCCCACTGCAGGCTGGGCAGATGATAGATAGATAGATAGATAGATAGATAGATAGATAGATAGATAGATAGATGATAGATAGATATAGAAAGATATATATAGATAAATATTCTTTCATTGTTTTCTATATTACATCATGTCTGACCCACTAGATGTAACTCCTCTTTTTTCTCTCATGACCTTACTCTTTCTTTTTTCTCTCATGACCTTACTCAATCCATCTGACCTGGAGCTCACTGCATAGTAAGTGGGTATGGGTGTCCTAGCAATTCTTGTTAAACCTGTGACTCTCTGAGTTGAGTCACAGATTCCCTTCTCTGTCACGGCCAGAATCCCTGGCTCATTCTTGGCTGAAATCTATAACTGGAGTAGAAGACGCAGACTTGGTTTGTGGGTAATGATATTGGGATAATTTTTTACAGAGATGCATTCAGAAGGCAAGTTGTGGGCTATTTTATTTTGTCAGTTAAATAAGGAAAAAGTAAGTGAATACTTACAAAACTATCACCTTAAAATTTGAGTAAAATCTGGATCTATGATGCATATTTTACTATACAATTAAAATTCCATGTCTCTTTAAAAAAGGCAAAGAATGTCTTCCATAATATTGCGATATTTGTTTTAAATGTTCCACAGATTATTTATATGAAGCACTAAAATAGAGCAAGTTTACTATGGGAAATTCCAATTGATAAATGTTTATGGTAGAAAGCTGTAATGCTTGTTCACTTAGAGTTGCAAACTATGTTTGTCTTAGGATGTTGGTTTAACTCATTAACTTTGCTGAGAATTATTTCATGTTTGGCATCATTCAACTTAATGTCAAACTGTAAAAATATCTGTTGATTTTTTTAAATTAAGATACATTTTAGGCCCTGGCAGTGGTAGAGCATTGGCCCAGCGTGTAGATGTCCTGGGTTCAATTCCCAGTCAGGGCACACAGGAGAAGCACCCATCTGCTTCTTCACCTTTCTCTCTCTCACTTCTTTCTATCTCTCTCTTCCCCTCCCACAGCCAAGGCTCCACTGGAGCAAAGAGTTGGCCTGGGCACTGAGGATGACTCCATGGCCTCCACCTCATGCGTTAGAATGACTTTGGCCACAACAGAGCAACACCCCAGATGGGCACAACACTGCCCCCTAGTGGGCATGCCAGGTGGATTCTGGCCAGGTGCATGTGGAGGCCTCTCTGCCTCCCTGCTTCTCACTTCAGAAAAATACAAAAAAAAAAAAAAAAAAAGAAAGAAAGAAATGCCAGTCGAGATGTGGACGGTACAGAGGAAAGTTCAGTGTGTTCTGTGGCTCGCTAAATTCGAATCTGTGACCAAAGTGCAATATAAATATCGGCGCGTTTATAACGAAGCGCCACCACATAGGAATAACATTACTCGGTGGGATAAGCAGTTGAAGGAAACCGGCAGCTTGGTGGAGAAACCCCGTTCTGATAGGCCATCAGTCAGTGACGAGTCTGTAGAGGCTATATGGGATAGCTACCTAAGGAGCCCTAAAAAATCTGTGCGTGCGTGGGCTCGACAATGACACCTAAGTAAGACTACAGTTCATAAGGTGTTAAAGAAACGTCTCTGTTTTACGGGGTACAAATTGCGGCTGTTGCACGCTATCAAACCGGCGGATAGACCCACACGATGCGCATTTGCTACAGATATGCTTCATGAGATCGACAGTGATGCAAGATTTTTGCAGAAGATTGTGTTTAACGATGAAGCAACCTTCCATATCTGTGGACATGTTCATAGCCATAACGTCCGAATATGGGCTGCTGAGCATCCTCATGCCTACGTTGAGTACGAACGTAACACCCCTAAAGTGAACGTGTGGTGTGGCCTGATTCATGATAAGGTGATAGGCCCATTTTTTTTCACAGAGCAGTCTGTGATGGCAAACACCTATCTTGACATGTTGGAATTGTATGCGGTGCCACAATTTCCAGAAGGTGTCATTTTTCAACAGGACAATGCTCCTCCACACTATGCCACCATTGTTCATGAGTTTCTGGATAGAACATTCCCCTGGCGGTGGTTAGGCAGGGATTCTGTCAAGCCATGGCCACTACGATCCCCAAATCTGACTCCCTTAGACTTTTACTTTTGGGGTTATGTGAAGCAACATGTGTGCATTGAACGTATCAACGATATTAATCACTTAAAACAGAGAATCACAGACGATATTTACTCTGTTACACCAGATGTCCTTACCTGTGTGTGGCAAGAACTTCACTATAGTTTGGATGTGTGTAGGGCAACAAATGGAGCCCACATTGAACTGCACTGAATAGGTATGAAACTGGGAGAGTTTTCCTTTTATTTGGTGCAGATTTCACATTTCTATCATCTTTTGTTACTTTCCTGTGACCGGTCAAAAGAGCATCATGACTTTACGGTCACACTGTAGAACAGGGGTCCCCAAACTATGGCCTGCGGGCCACATGTAGCCCCCTGAGGCCATTTATCCGCCCCCGCCGCACTTCCGGAAGGGGCACCTCTTTCATTGGTGCTCAGTGAGAGGAGCACAGGATGCATCCGCACCCATAGTTCCCATTGAAATACTGGTCAGTTTGTTGATTTAAATTTACTTGTTCTTTATTTTAAATATTGTATTTGTTCCCGTTTTGTTTTTTTACTTTAAAATAAGGTATGTGCAGTGTACATAGGGATTTGTTCATAGTTTTTTTTATACTCCGGCCCTCCAACGGTCTGAGGGACAGAGAACTGGCCCTCTGTGTAAAAGGTTTGGGGACCCCTGCTATAGAATAAGTGACTTTTACTACCCAATGCAGAATGTCAGTCTGTCATGATACTATGCAATTACTCCATAGTTTCTGTTTTGTTTATTTGTTTTTTCTGTTTCCCAAAGAGTTTTTGATGAAAACAAGTTTCCTGAGGCAGGGGGAGTGGGGAGTGGGAGGCAGGGGCTGGAAGGGGTTGGAATGCTTATATTAATTTGTGTGATCCACACTCTAGATATAATATGTTGCCCACTGGGAACATTTGCAAGGAGGGTGGGTGACTACATATTTACAAGGTCTGCCTTAGAGTACATTTTTTTTTCCTGAAAAGTAATGCAGCAATGGCTCATACCCTAAGGCAGATTTCCAGCTCCAAGAATTTCTTTGCTGTGCTCAGTCTATTCTCCTCCCGTGAACGTAAACAGGATTTCCTGGACGGGAACCGTTTTGAGACAAGCAAGGTCTATAACAATCCCCTATCACCCACTTCATCATCCACATTGCTGTATCCCAAAGTCTGATCACAGTATAATATTCATGCCTGCCTGAAGGCCACGTCTATCACCCATCCCTAAGCCCACCACTCTGCGTTCTTCACAGACGTAATTGCGGAACAAGCGTGTGCCTGGAAAGCGCATGGTGACTCATGGATGCCATCATTCCCCCCCTCTACCCCCCCCCCCGAAGCCAAGGCAGTTCGTTCTTCTGCTGAGATCTTCCAAGGAGTTGAGCCAAAAGTTTAGAAGACTAAGGGGAAAGTTCCTGTGACTTTAGCAAGTTCCAGGCTATGGGATTTGTGTGACTATTAAGAAAAGCACCAGCTTCTAAGGCCCTCCATTCCTTATCTACCTTTTATGATCTTCAATAACTTCTAAAGGAGTTTCTGAGCAACCCTCAGCCTGAGAGCCACTTCTCCCTAGAGACCGATAAGGACAGGAATCTCTAATAAAGTAGGAAATGTCTCTTCCTTAAAAATGGTCCATTCTTCCAAATAGGCTCAAAAAGACACCATTGTAACTCAGCAGGCCATGGGCTTGCCATCGGGACTCATCCACTCCAGTGGTGTTCACCCTTGACCGATGATTGTACACACCTAGGGAATTCTACACACACAGATATTTTGGAGCTTCAACGCATGTGAACCAAAGTAGAATCTTTATGAGTTAGGCTCAGAAATCAGTATCTTTTTCGATTCCCACTGGTGCTTCTGGTGACCAAGCAGGTTTGGGATTGAACATTCTAATCCAAACAAGGACACTGAGAAGGCAATCTTGGAGCACCAACACTGGCACATCATTTTGGTTTTGACTTTAGCTTTGATCTTTGTTTTCAACACCGTCTGCTGGTGCTCCTGTTGCGGGAGACAGCCACATTGTCTCCAACTCCTTCTGCTCACTCTTATTTCCCCGCTTCTGCCCTGAGTGAGCTGACTCCTGCTCACCTCTTCTTTCAGGGATACTGAATGGCTCCCAGGTGATCATAATGAAAGTAACAATAATAATAGCAGCTGCCATTTGTCCAGTATGTGGTAGGTTCCAGGGCTTTGAGGAGAGTATGCGGATTCCCATTTTACAGATGACAAAACAAATGTCAGAGCTGGGATTTGAAGCCACATTGTTCTGACTCTAGAGCCCATTTTATTATAACCACATCCTGCCCTGACTCAGATAGAAGAAGAAGATCATGAAAATGAGCACTTTGTAAATCCTGAACTATGGTAAACACATAAGGGATTCTTGTTAAATGTCTTTGGAACACAGTGAGCAACTCCCGAAGTACATTTCCAAATAAAATTAAATTCAAGGGCGAAACTATTAATAATAAATAGAAGAGTTATCTAAAACTTTTGTTCAATTTGATTCAACATAATACACATCTTAGAACTTCACAGTGAGGAATAACCCAATGACCCACTGCCATTGACATCCGTAGATTTTGACACTAATCTTTGCTTTGTTTGTTGCTTGATTTTAAAGTAACTTTCCTACTTGTCAAATGACTACTTCCCAAGTACTGTGCTCAGTGCTGGAGACACAGGGCATACCTTGTTCATAGCCTCAGACAGACCTCCTGTGTGTGATAGAAATGCCAAACTCTGCCCCCTCCCCTCTCCTAAACCTGAGGACTTCAGAGCTTGGGAAAGTGCTACTCCTTGTCCTGCCACAGGCTACAAGGGACCTAGGAAGGACGGAGACTGTTCCCCCACCTTTCTGTGAGTGTGGATGTTAGAGGCCCATCCACACTCTGCTGTTGCCTCTGGACCATCTGATTCCAGACCGTTCAATACCTTTTCTCTTTTCTCGGGTCCTTTGTCCCGGTGTTGTTTGTCTGAATTTTTCTGACTCGCCGATGCCCCGGTGGAAGGTAGCACATTCAGGTGTCATCTGTGTCACAGATGGAGGCCTATCAGCAGGCCCAGCAGGCACAAGCCAACCAGGATTTCCCCTCTCCTTTCCCATAAATCACTGCCCGCCACACAGCACTTATCTTAAAGAGACATTTCTGGAAAGTTGGCCACAAGCTGCGACAAGCAGCTCTATCTTAATCACAGCTGTTAAAGCAAACAATAAGACTTTCTGCCTGGCAGCTCTAATAAAAATTATGGCTTCTCCAAAGTCAAAGCCTGAGTAGATCCATAAATTAACCTCCGCCTACAGAAGAATGAAGGCTGCTAACTCCACTCAGGAGAAATGAGGTCGAGGGTAGCTTTCTTTGCATCGAAGGGGACAAATGCTTTTTTATCGTGAGATTGGTCTCTCCTCCCCCGTAGCTCTGTAGCAGGTAAATATACTTGTTTTTCTGTTTCCTTGGCATGCTGTAGCAGGTAGCCATTTGGCGTCTGTTGGGCAGATAAAATATATTATGCTCACTTTGTTAAAGATGGCATTGCCCACATGGAAGTTCGTTGATATTAATGTGTGTTCTGGAACAAGCTGTGGGCAGGCTGGGTCGTTATAGCCTAAGGCTTAGTTTAAGAGTAAGCTTTTCCCCACACCCTTGACTGATTGGATGATGTAGGGTGGTGCACTCTCCTGAAGAATCCCATTATACAGAGACTTCCTTGTTTGTATAGTTGGATTAAAGGTTTTGATTCTATGCTATAAAGTAGGAGAGACCAGTAGCTTGAGCTCTCTCTTGGTTCCTGAGGTAGAAGAGAGGAGAGCAGATTAAGGCCACATGGAAGAGAGGAGGCAGCCAAGATGGCAGAGTGCTGAGGGAGAAGCCAGTTTGTTAAGAGTTTGTGCTGGAGGAAATGGGAAACAGTGGTGAATAAGTCTGGTGAGCTAGAAACCTTTGATTCTAGGAAACTCAGATAAATCAGTAGCTTTGTGAGCACTGAATGTGTGGGTTTTGGAGCCCAGTGTTTGTTTTTGCTTGCCCGCCGGGTGCAAGCTAGAATTAAAGCTGATGGCTCACCAGTTTTTGGCTCCATTGTTTCATTACCGACTGTTCGAATCTAATGCGAACCTGCACGGGTCAGGCTGCTGTGATCCTGACCGCGACTACTGGCTTCACATTTGGTGTAGTCTATGGCAGGATTCGATACAGTTCGGCATGGAGCCACCACCACCTTTGAGCGGTGGAGTAGAGGACTGGCTGCTGTTATGGTTCCCTATAGCTGTTTTTTGGGGGACTGTAGGATGGCTGACTTTTACAGCCATGTGTGGGAAAACCGAGAGCTCTATGGAAGAGGCTGCCAGGGACCTGCAAACCGAGCAGTGGAAGGAGCTGGAGGAGACGTGGGGGAAAGAGATGCGGACCCTGGAGCTGGAGGAAGCGCTGGAAGAGGAGGCCGACCAGGTTTGCAAGATTCGCCTGGAAATGGAGCAGACGCTGGAGAAGGAAGCACAGGTTCGTGTGTTGGAGATTGCCCTGGATGTTGTGGAGAAACAGCAGCGGCATGAGGCTAGGCCTGAGGCCGGGGCCAGAGTTGAGGCTGGGGCTGGGGTTGGAGCTGCAAGGCCCATGGAGCAGAAGGCAGCGGTGGCCTGGGGCTCAAGCCCAGCAGCAGGAGCTGATGTTTTCATTTCCTCTTTGGAGGATGAGGAGAATCGGGCTGGAGTTGCAATCTGCAGTCTCCAGAAGGTGAGAGCCCAGCAGCAAGGAGTAGCTACGCTGCTGGTAGGTCTGCGATTTTGGGATATAGGGTAGGATGCCATCATGCTCCCCAGAGCAGAGATGGATATGCTGACTGCCATCGCCATGTGCTTTTTCTTGGGACAGTGCAAAACCTGCAATGATGGCAGGAATGAGGGGGGAGGCTAAAGCCCTACGTGAGTGGACTGATTTCCTGGACTATGACCGGATGGCCACAGGCTCCTTTGTTGAATGGACTTATGGTTTTTGGACAATGTGAAATACCCTGATGGTGGTGGGGGGTGGCTTTGCTGGAGGCCCTCCTGCCCCGGGAAGCCTTTCAAATGGCAAGAGAGAAGGCTGAGGACATTTTGCACTTTTGGTAAAGTGCTTAGAGACTGGTGAAATGTGTGTACCTTTGTAATTTTTGAAATTGTATGATTTGTCATGTTTTAATTTGTGTAATGTGTCTAATTTCCTTGTACAGGGATGCCAGTGGTGTAGATTGTGGGTAGTAAAGTGAGCATAAGGGTGGATTGTTGGGCAGATAAAATATATTATGCTCACTTTGTTAAAGATGGCACTGCCCACATGGAAGTTCGTTGATATTAATGCGTGTTCTGGAACAGGCTGTGGGCAGGCTGGGTCGTTATAGCCTAAGGCTTAGTTTAAGAGTAAGCTTTCCCCATGCCCTTGACTGAGTGGATGATGTAGGGTTGTGCACTCTCCTGAGGAATCCCATTATACAGAGACTTCCTTGTTTGTATAATTGGATTAAAGGTTTTGATTCTACGGTATAAAGTGGGAGAGACCAGTAGCTTGAGCTCTCTCTTGGTTCCTGAGGTATTAGAGAGGAGAGCAGATGAAGGCCACATGGAGGAGAGAAAGCAGCCGAAGGGTCCTGTTCTCCCTTTAGGTTTTAGAAAGGTTTATTCACACAGGGTAAAATAAACCACCGTAATGCTGGCTGTGTCTTGCTGGACAGATGTGAATGGAGGAAGGGCGGGAAGCACTGTGTCATAAAAAGCTGCACTGCAAAGTCTGGGGAAAGAATCAGCTCCAGTGACTCCGTCGTATACCCACAACACCAAAGGCAGCCCCGTAGAAAGTTCTTTTACAAGTACGATGCAGACAGTGGTCAGTGTTCCCTTGTGCTACAAAGCTGCTCTGAGAATCATGGGGTGGATCTCACAGGCCAGAGACATACATGTGTTCAAAACTATGACTCTTCGCTGCAAGCATGGACTTTGAGCTAGCGAGAGATGGGAAGATGCCTCCCTACTGGCCAGACTACAGACCTCTGTCAGCCACACTTGGCTCATCTGTATATCAGGGGTGATATTCTCTGTGGAATTGTTGTTAAGGAGCTGGAATGCTGCACACAGACTCCCAGCAAGTTCTCTGGCATTCAGTACTGTCTCTGAAGTGTCAGGTAGAAATAATAATGCTGATAATTAAAAATGTCACGACTGCCTGACCAGGCGGTGGCGCAGTGGATAGAGTGTCGGACTGGGATGTGGAAGACCCAGGTTCGAGACCCCGAGCTCGCCAGCTTGAGCGCGGGCCTATCTGGCTTGAGCAAAAGCTCGCCAGCTTGGACCCAAGGTCGCTGGCTCCAGCAAGGGGTGGCTCGGTCTGCTGATGGCCCGCGGTCAAGGCACATCTGAGAAAGCAATCAATGAACAACTAAGGTGTCGCAGTGGCAACGAGAAACTAATGATTGATGCTTCTCACCTCTCTCCGTTCCTGTCTGTCTGTCCCTATCTATCCCTCTCTCTGACTCTGTCTGTCCCTGTAAAGAAAAAAAATGTCACGATTGCATTCTTTGTCAATGTCCCTGGAAGTCAAAAACCCAATGCTATCACAGGTGGGGCAAGGTGGCGATGGAGTAGGGGGACGCACCAACTTCAAACTCCCAGACCCAAAGTGGATTATAACTTTATTTTAAGAACCATCACCTGGGTAAACCAATGCTGAACTGGACTGAGAGGACTCTTCAACCGGGAAACACTGAAGAAGCAACATTGAGACTGGTAGGAAAAGCGAAAATGCGGAAAGGGCTGCCCAGCTCCCCGGAGTGAAAGGAAGCCCGAAGAGACTCGTGTGGCGGGAAGAGAGGCCAGCGGAAGGGTAGGGACCTGGTTCCCAGGAACAAAGCCCCAGCCTGCAGCCCCAGAGCCTAGAAGAGGCGTATGGACAGTATTTAGCTGTGAAACTGGTTAGGATACTGTTTGTGAGAAAGAGACAGTTGTGTGAGAAAGAGACAGTTGTCTCAGACCCAGGATTCTTCTTAAAGGGACAGCGCAGAAAACCTCTCTCACAGCCACTCACCCGGGACTCCGGGAGACAGGGAGAGAGGAGAGGACCGGAGCAGCAGGAAGAGAGTGCAGTCTGGAAGGCACAAGGAGAAAGGCTTTGACGGACAGCCACCCTAAACCCTGGGCTGAGTCACTCCACAAATCTGAAACAATATTTCCCCTGGAACCAGCAAGGGGAAGCAGGATGCCAGCCAAACAGGCTCCCCTGCGGCAATTAGAGCACAGTCGCTTAGAAGGAGGGAGCTTTCAGGACTACAGTATGGAGTGTTAGGGTCTGAGCAGCAGCGCCCCCACCCACACTGCTGAGGGCTGGCTGGAGGGCAGGCGGTGGCGGGACGTGGAAGCGTGGTTCATTTGGCGGGGGCAGAGGTTGAGCTGGCTGGTGTGAGCTCGGTCCAGCCCAGCCAGGGCAAAGGGGACACGTGAAAGTGGTCCGCGGCTGCGGGCCCGCCTGCAACCCCACCTGTGGGGAAAAAGTGGGAGCCCGAAATGGGCAGAGATCTGCCACTGGGAGAGGGTGAGCAGGCACGCAGCCTCACCCCGCCTCTGAGACTTGAAGCCCTGCACGAACCAGCTTTGCCCGCGGAGGTGGGGCGGAAGCCCGGCTCGCAGCTGAGTGCGTAGCAGCAGCCCCTCCCGGCTGGAAGAACAGGCTGACAGGAACCCGCAGCTAAACAAAAGTGCTCACCTTTGCCCTTGGTGCCCAGGCTTGTAACCCGAGTGTGGTGCACAATCTCACCCGTGGGAGAGGGGTGAAGGCATAGACCAGCTGAGGCTTATAGAACCTGGCACAAGAACATAGCCCCTCTTGCGGAGGCGGAGACTGCACCAGCAGCTGCAGTGCCAGCACCGGCAACACCCACATCCAACCGCCCTAGGCAGCAGCAGAGGGGGTGGCGGGCCAGCAGACATACCACACCTAGGGAACACAGAGGCAACACCCATTGGACTCCAGTAGCCAAAACCTTCTTACACACAGACAAAATGGGCAGGCAGAGGAATGCAACCCAAATGAATCAAAAGAAATCCCCAGAGAAGGACCTGAATAAATCAGATATAACCAAACTACCTGATGTAGAGTTTAAAATAATGATAGTTAAGATGTTCAAAGAACTTCGAGCAACAATGGATAGTCATGACGAACACCTAAATAAAGAGATAGCAAGTATAAAAAAGGAAATTGAAATAATAAAAAAGGATCAGACAGAAATGAAAAATACAGTATCAGAACTGAAGACCACAATGAAAGGAATTAAAAGCAGGATGGATGAAGCTGAGGATCGAATCAGTGAGTTAGAGGACAAAATAAACAAAAGCACAGAAGCAGAGCAGAAAAAAGAAAACAGACTCAAAAAATGTGAGGAAACTCTAAGGGAGCTCTGTGACAACATGAAGAGAAATAACATCCACATCATAGGGGTTCCTGAAGAAGAAGAGAAAAAAACAAGGGATAGAAACTTTGTTCAATCAAATCATAGCTGAAAACTTCCCTAAATTAAGACTGGAAAACGTTTCACATGTTCAAGAAGCACAGAGAACTCCATTAAAGGGAAACCCAAAGAAATCTACACCAAGGAACATCATAGTTAAAATACCAAAGCTAAGTGATAAAGAGAAAATCTTAAAAGCTGCTAGAGAAAAAAAGGTTATTACCTACAAAGGAGCCCCCATAAGGATGACATCCCACTTCTCAACAGAAACACTTAAGTCCAGATGGGAATGGAAAGATATATTCAAAGTAATGCAGAACAAGAACTTACAAACAAGACTACTCTATCCAGCAGGGCTAACATTTAAAATTGAAGGAGAAATAAAGAGCTTCCCAGACAAAAAAAAAACTTAAGGAATTCAGAAAAACCAAACCAATTCTGCAAGAGATGCTAAGGGGCCTGTTGTGAACAGTTCAAAGGGGGAAAAGAATACAGCAAATGAACAATACAGCTTTAAAGAATAAAATGGCAGTAAACAACTACATATCAATAATAACCTTAAATGTAAATGCATTAAATGATCCAATCAAAAGACATAGGGTAGCTGTGTGGATAAAGAAACAGGACCCATATATATGCTGTCTACAAGAGACACACTTTAAACAAAAATGCACATAGACTGAAGGTAAAAGGATGGAAAAAATATTTCATGCAAATGGAAATAAAAAAAAAGCTGGGGTAGCAATACTTATATCTGACAAAATGGACTTTAAAACAAAGGCTATAGTAAGAGATAAAGAAGGACACTATATAATGATAAAGGGAACAATTCAACAGGAAGATATTATCATTATAAATATCTACGCACTGAACATAGGAGCCCCAACATACATAAAGTAGACTTTGATGGATATAAAGGGCGAGATTAACAGCAATACAATAATAGTAGGGGATTTCAATACCTCACTAACATCACTGGATAGATCCTCAAGAAAGAAAATTAATAAAGAAACAGCAGACTTAAAGGATACACTAGATCAACTCGATTTAATAGATATCTTCAGAACTTTTCACCCTAAAGCAGTAGAATATACATTCTTCTCAAGCGCTCATGGTACATTCTCTAGGATAGACCACATGTTAGGACACAAAAGCAGTCTCAACAAATTTAAGAAGATTGAAATCATATCAAGCATATTCTCTGATCACAATGCCATGAATCTAGAAATTAACCACAACAGATAAACTGAAAAATACTCAAACACTTGGAAACTAAACAGCATGTTATTAAATAATGAATGGATTAACAATGAGATCAAAGAAGAAATAAAAAAGTTTCTAGAAACGAATGATAATGAGCATACATCAACTCAAAATTTATGGGACACAGCAAAAGCAATACTGAGAGGGGATTCATAGCACTACACACATACCATAAAAAGCTAGAAAAAAACCAAATAAGCAACTTGATTCTGCATCTAAAAGAAAAACAACAGCAAATAAAGCCCAGAACTAGTAGAAGAAAGGAAATAATAAAGATCAGAGCAGAAATAAATGACATAGAGGCTAAGGAAACAATACAGAGGATCAATGAAACCAGGAGCTGGTTCTTTGAAAGGGTAAACAAGATCAATGAACCTTTAACTAGACTCACCAAGAAAAAATAAAAGAGGACTCAAATAAATAAAATTTGAAATGAGAGTGGAGAAATAACAACGAACACAACAGAAATACAAAGTATTGTAAGAAAATACTATGAAAAACTCTATGCCAAAAAATTAGACAACCTAGGTGAAATGGACAAATTTCTTGAATCATATAATCTTCCAAAAATCAATCTGGAAGAATCAGAACACCTAAACAGACCAATTACAACAAATGAGATTGAAACAGTTATCAAAAAACTCACAACAAAGAAATGTCCTGGGCCTGATGGCTTCACAAGTGAATTCTACCAAAAATTCAAAGAAGAACTAACTCTTGTCCTTCTCAAGCTATTTAAAAAAATTCAAGAGGAAGGAAGACTTCCAAACTCCTTTTATGAGGCGAGCATAATTCTGATCCCAAAACCGGGCAAAGACAACACAAAGAAAGAAAATTATAGGCCTATATCCCTGATGAATTTAGACGCTAAAATTCTCAACAAAATATTAGCCAACCGTATCCAGCAATATATGAAAAAAATCATACAGCATGATCAAGTGGAATTTATTCTGGAGAGGCAAGGCTGATTCAATATTCGCAAATCAATCAATGTGATTCATCACATAAACAAAAGGAAGGACAAAAATCACACGATAATTTCAATAGATGCAGAAAAGGCATTTGATAAAATCCAGCACCCATTCATGATCAAAACTCTCAGTAAAGTGGGAATACAGGGAACATTTCTTAACATGATAAAGGCCATCAACGACAAACCCACAGCAAACATCATACTAGATGGGCAAAAATTAAAAGCAATCCCCTTAAGATCAGGAACCAGGCAGGGGTGCCCCCTTTCACCACTCTTATTCAACATAGTTCTGGAAGTCTTAGCCACAGCAATCAGAAAAGAAGAAGAAATAAAAGGCATCTAAATTGGAAAAGAAGAAGTAAAACTGTCATTATTTGCAGATGATATGATATTGTATATAGAAAACCCTAAAGTCTCAAAAAACTATTGGACCTGAAAAATGAATTCAGCAAGGTGGCAGGACATAAAATTAATACTCAGAAATCAGAGGCATTTCTATATACCAACAATGAACTGTTAGCAAAATAAATTAAGGAAACATTTCCTTTCACTATTGCAACCAAAAACATAAAGTATCTAGGAGTAAATTTAACCAAGGAGGTTAAGGACTTGTACTTGGAAAATTATAAAACATTGATAAAAGAAATCAAGGAAGATACAAACAAGTGGAAGCATATACCGTGCTCATGGTTAGGAAGAATAAACATCATTAAAATGTCTATATTACCCATAGCAATTTATAAATTCAATGCAATACCAATTAAAATACCAATGACATATTTCAAAGATATAGAATACATATTCCAAAAATTTATATGGAACCAAAAAAGAACACGAATAGCCTCAGTAATCTTAAAAAGAAAAATTAAAGCAGGAGGTATCACTCTTCTGGATATCAAGGTATACTACAAGGCCATTGTACTCAAGACAGCCTGGTACTGGCATAAGAACAAGTTCATAGATCAATGGAACAGAACAGAGAACCCAGAAATAAACACACACCTTTATGGACAACTGATATTTGACAAAGGAGGAAAGAACATACAATGGAGTAAAGACAGCCTCTTTAACCAATGGTGTTGGGAAAATTAGACATCTACTTGCAAAAAAATGAAACTAGACCATCAACTTACACCATTCACAAAAACAAACTCAAAATGGATAAAAGACTTAAATGTAAGCCGTGAAACCATAAGCATCTTAGAAGAAAACATAGGCAGCAAGCTCTCCGACATCTGTAGCAGCAATATTATTTGCCGATTTATGTCCACGGGCAAATGAAATAAAAGGCAGTATAAACAAATGGGACTATATCAAACTAAAAAGGTTTTGCACAGCTAAAGACAATAAGAACAGAATAAAAAGACAAACCACACAATGGGAGAACATATTCGACAGCACATCTGATAAGGGGTTAATAACTAAAATTTATAAAGAACTTACAAAACGCAACACCAGGAAGACAAACAATCCAATCAAAAAATGGGCAAAAGAAATGAATAGAAATTTCTCCAAAGAGGACATACAGATGGCCAATAGGCATATGAAAAAATGCTCAACATCACTAATCATTAGAGAAATGCAAATTAAAACCACAATGAGATATCACCTCACACCAGTCAGAATGGCGCTCATCAGCAAAACAACACAGAATAAGTGCTGGCGAGGATGTGGAGAAAAGGGAACCCTTCTGCACTGCTGGTGGGAATGCAGACTGGTGCAGCCACTGTGGAAAACAGTATGGAGATTCCTCAAAAAATTAAAAATCGAACTGCCTTTTGACCCAGCTATCCCACTTATAGGAATATACCCTAAGAACACCATAGCACTGTTTGAAAAGAAGAAATGCGCCCCCATGTTCGTGGCAGCATTGTTCACAATAGCGAAGATCTGGAAACTGCCCAGTGTCCGTCAGAGGACGAGTGGATTAAAAAGCTTTGGTACATATATACTATGGAATACTACTCAGGCATAAGAAACGATGACATCGGATCATTTACAACAACATGGATGGACCTTGATAACATTATACAAAGTGAAATAAGTGAATAAAAAAAACCCTAAGAAATGCATGATTTCATACATAGGTGGGACATAAAAATGAGACTATGAGACATGGACAAGAGTGTGGTGGTTACGTGGTGGGGGGAGGGAGGAGAGGTTGGGATGGGGGGAGGGGAGGGGCACAAAGAAAACCAGATAGAATGTGACAGAGGACAATTTGACTTTGGATGATGGGTATACAACGTAATTGAATGACAAGATAACCTGGAGATGTTTTCTTTGAACATATGTACTCTGATTTATTAATGTCACCCCATATAATTAAAAAAAAAGAAAGGAAAAGAAAACCAATGCTTTTTCAGTGGGGTCTCAGCTTTGAGGGTATTACTGGAACAACACTAATTAGACACTAAAAGAACAAAGCACTCGCAATAAGAAAGGTCAACCTGGAAACTAAACTGGAACACCAGGCCGAGAGCACTCAGCCTCTCATCTCACTTTGCAGCCACCACGGCCTGCTTGGAGCACTAACTGTCACACACTCTTACAGGGAAGAGCAAAGCCATGAAAACCCTCAGATCTGTTTCTCAGACTGGAAAGCAGATCGCATTTCCTGGACCCCAATCAAAACAAGGGCAGCACCTCTAGGCGGCCAGGCCTGTACATGGGTCCAGGTTCCGCCCTGGATGGCCAGGCCTGCATACGTGTCCGGGTGCGGGTATCCTCCCTGGCGGCAGCCCTGCTCACGGGTCTGGGTATCCTCCCTGGCGGCAGGCCTGCACATGAGTCTGGGTCTGGGTGCCTTCCCTTGTGAAGGCCTTCACAGGGGTCTGGGTGTCTTTCCTGGCAGCCAGGCCTGCACACGGGTCTGGGTGTCCTCCTGGCGGCAGGCCTGCACACGGGTCTGGGTGTCCTCCTGGCGGCAGGCCTGCACACGGGTCTGGGTGTCCACCTGGCGGCAGGCCTGCACACGGGTCTGGGTGTCCTCCTGGCGGCAGGCCTGCACACGGGTCTGGGTGTCCACCTGGCGGCAGGCCTGCACACGGGTCTGGGTGTCCACCTGGGCGGCCAGCGCCCCGGCCTGGTGGGAACCTTGCTCTCACTCAGTGGGTGTGGAAATGTAAGCACTTCCAGAGCGGGGATAGGACAGCCTGGCTGTCCTTTTTTGAAATTTTGTCTCTTATCATTCCTTTGGAAGTCGAAGAAAAACCAATGGGGACACCAGCCCAGGGTCAAAGTCACCTTCCCAGTAAGGCTTAGAAATCTGGGGTGGACAGCCTCACAAATGGACAGAGGGTGACTTTTAACCATAACTTTGATGTTCAGTCCCCTATGAAGATTCCTCTTGAGACTGATTTTCAAGCTTATTGGCAAAGCTCCAAGCTATTTTCATCTCAACTCTGGTTTCCACACGTGGCCTCCACATCCCCCAGCACCCTGCTGTGTGCATTCCCGGAATGTCACGTGGATGTCACTCCCCCTCTTCCCCAGATCGAATCTGCCTCCAGGCCCTTTTGCTCTGCGTCTCAGAACGCTGCTCACAGGCCTCCCCTTGGCTCCCTTCCTGGTTCACGCCCTGGGCTGAGCCAGCAATGGCCCACACTGCTGAGCCTGCCCCCAGCCATGCCCAGCGGGCCAGCCTCTCAGCCACCTGGAGTCTACTTTCCCGTGTCATCAGGACATACTCTGGACGCTTCAGCAGGTTCTTATTTCCCTCTGTCCCCCGACAGCCACTGTGCCTTCCAGGCAGACCCGCATGTGCTCTTGCCCCTGGGGTTTTGTACAGGCTGCTCTTGCCCGGTAGAGGTTTGAAACAGGGTTCCTGACCTCCATCCTCCTGCCTTGGGTGGCTACCTAGAAACTCCTCTGTACTTCAGGCTCTTTCAAAAACAGTACTAATTTTGTAAATAAATCAATTGACTTCGTTCTTAGTTTTAAAAAAATTATTAAAACAGAAACCATGAAACCCCCAGATAACCCCATTTACATTTTAAAAGTAATATGTATTCATTACTATTTAATCCTCTGAACAACCCAGTGATGTGTACTGTATATGGAATATGTTACTTTGGTACATATATATTTATATGTATACTTGTGGTTATGTGATGTGATATACATGTGTACATGTATGTGTGTATGTGTGTGTGTATCTTCATGCGTATATACACACAGCTATAAATATATGTCGAGGGCCCAAGCAGCTATATAACTGAGCTAAGTGACTTAGAAAGAAGTCCACAGTGCTATGTAAATATGAGTATTAATCTTACTGTTAAAAACTATTCTATCCCAAACCCTAAAGACTTGGTCCAGTGTCTCAAAAAACAAATTCCTTCCGAGAATCTCTTTCTCTGGGCACCGCTGTGTGACCCTTTCTGGCATTCAGGCTCCCGAAGGGAGCAGTACATATGCGTGGAAGAGAGCCCCACTCTGAAAATCAGGGCCCGCTGCTGTCACCTCACGTACTTAGCACACCGAGCAGAACACAGACACCTCCGTGTGGCTTCAGCTGCACGTAACCTCTCTGTTGCTCCCTCTCAAATTTTCTGGACACTGACGCTCTCAACTGCAACTCACGTTCCGGGTCCCTGCAGCCTAGCGCCCAGACCTTTCCAGGCCATTCCTTACTGCAGTAATTTTGTAAAAGTACCAAGGCCCATCCATCTTCTGCAGATGGTGTGTTGAGTGATTAACACATTCAACATGACTCTGGAGGGGTAAGGGCACAGAGGACCACATATAATAAACGGAAAACAAGTTTTCACAGTGATTTATCACCCCTGTGATTGTTTTTCATGAAAGCACGTCTGGAAAAATTTTGGAACATGAAATTCCTAGATACAGAAGCACTTTCTTCCCCGAGGGCTAACCGCTCGTGCTGTTGCCATGGGTGACACACAGCCCAGCTGGGAAGTGCAGGAAGACGTCACTTTTCCAGCCTCGCTGGCAGTCCGAGCCCTGGAGGAGGCTGGCGGAAACCTGGGAGCTAGAACTCACCTAGCAACAGTTTGATTTTAAAAAGGAAAGTCTTGCAAAAGACCGCAGGGGGACACCACTTGCCCTAATCCTTCATAGGTGCAGAGGAAGGATGGGGGAGATAGAATGACGCTTGTTTTAAAATGCAGGCTACGGACCACTTCAAGCAGGGTGGGACGACGAGGAAAGGGTGGGTCCCATGAGGATAGGAAACAAGGCTGAACCAGAAGCAGAAACAGAAGAGAAGAGACTGAAAAAGAAAAAAGGAAAGGAAAATAGAGGAGGAGAATAAGGATGGGTGGTATGACCTTCCAGTGAGGATGCTGAGAGCTTAGTAAAATGTGGCCAAGGTTTCCTTTCGTGACACGAGGTCCGGTTGCTGTGCTATGAGGGCTCTGACCGCTCCCGCTGCCCTGACTTCGAGGCAAGCCCACGCCGTTGGGCAGCCCAGTGTCTCTTTCAAGCCACGAGAGTGAGCAGACCAAGTCACAGCACACCTGGAAAGTGATTCACTCACAATGCTGTTGTTAAGGAGTTTTGCCTTCTACATCGTTGGGACAGCTGTGAGGCCAGCAGACTCTCAACAATAGGAACGTGCCCTCTAAACTCACAACGGGGCAGCTATGACAAAGACATGAACTCTTTTCATCTGTTCACTCATTTATTGAGAAACTGGGCTAGAAGCCAGGCTGGAGAGAGGAAGAGGGTTCGAGGGAGCTCATGTCTACTGAGGATGACAAACAGGAAGCAAAATAATTACAATGCCTTGAGACACATGTTGTGCTATGGAATGTATCAAGGGCAATGGGAACCCAGAAGAGCAGCCCCACCCTGTCTGGGGATTCGATGGAAGGCCTTCCATGGCAGGAGCCCATGTGAATGGAGACTTAAGTCAGAGGCCTATGGACAAGCAAAGGGGGATGGTGGGCAGGGCACTGGCTGTGTGAAAGGGAACAGAAGAGAACACGGGGGAAAATCATACAGGGTCCAGTAGGACTCAAGCAGGTGATTGGATTTTATTGTCAAGGCAACTGAGAGCCCATGAAGACTTTTAGGCCAGGAAATGCAAGCATCAGATTGATGCTTCTGAGGGGATCCCATGAGGGGAGTGGGAGGAGCTGGGCCTGGGAAGAACCAGCCTGCTGATGTACCCTGACACCTGCCCCGAGTCCTGCACGTGCCACGGGACAGCGAGGACCATGAACACATGTGGGTGTTCACAGCTCTCGCCTGCCCTCAACCCTCCAAAGGGCGGAGCCCTGTGTTTTCCAGACCACTTTTTGAAATGCAATGGGAAAATCAGAATGGGAGTCAGGAGGGAAGGACTTGAGTCTAGTGGTTAAGCCAATCCAGAAAATACAGTGATAAGTGAGAACAAAGGAGGTAAGACAAAAGAAAGGCAAAAAGAAAGGCTGCTGGGTGGAGAGTAGAGAAGCAGGCTTTTCAGTGGATGGAAGGTAGCCGAGGAGACAGGCACAGGCGATGGATGGGAGAGGAGACTTGTAATCTTGCCAGGATGTGTTCAATGCCACTTGATAGAGTGGAGAATGGAGCTCCTTTGTGATTACTTCTAGATAGTGAACCCTGAGGTGCTCGGGGACCGAATGATGTGGACCACAGTGTTTTAAAAAGTCAGAGTAATTGTCACTTGATTGGACTCATGAAAGTGGTTGATAAGCAAAGAGTTTACATACCCGCTCGCTTCTGCCTTAGCGGCTCCTCGCCGGCTAGTTCTTGTTCATGGAGATTCTGAAAGAACATTTTAGGAAATTGTCAGCTAGTGGTAGAGATGTCTTCCCACCACGGCTTTCTGCGCTTGTGCCCCAAAATGTTAGAGCTGAGTTTTGGGGCTGCTGATTCGGGGTGAGGACCTTCAGCCCAGTGGGTGCTGGGCGGACAGCAACTCAGGGGTCGGGAAAGTGACAGGGAGCCGTCGCTGAACTGTGTGACCTTGGAGTTCACTCTTAGTCTCTAGATTCAGGAGCGGAAGAAATCACCATATCTGAGTTTCCCAGAGTTCCTGCAGTTTGAGGCCTGTCAAGAAGAATAAATTATAGTGTTCTCAACTTGTGCTTTCTGCCTACGACTTGAACCTGACTCATTCCAGGGACCTGGGATTTGACAAGTCTCACAACCTCGTCTCAGCTCTCAGCCTGTCCCCTGCACCAGTATTTCTGCAGCATTAGGACCATTTGGGAATGATTTTCCCCTTCACTGGTTCTTTTTCTCCTCGATGGTTGCTTTCTGTGGCAGAAGCCATGAGAGCCAGCTGTAGAGTCAGACTTCCTGGCTACAAGGCTGTGCCACTTACTAACTATGTGACCTGGAGGAATTTATTTATCCTCTCTGAGCCTCATTTTACTTTTCTGTAAAATGAAATAATAATGGTATTGACCTTATAAACTCATTATGAGAATTAGGCAAACTGCAATGTGGCACATAGTAAGCTCTGAGTGTTAGTTATATCAGATAGTACAATAGTTACTACCAAGGACGCCGCAGACATTGAGTGCAGATTCAAGCCCTGCAATAAAATGGCTGTGTGACCTTGGGAAATTTATTTAACCTCTCAATGCCTCAGTACTCACCTACAGTACAGGGATAAAAATAGTTTGCCTCAGGAGATTGGCAAATGCTTCATAAATATAAAGCACTGAAACTAGTTTTGGTGACATAGCCAATGTTATTCCAAGAGAGGGCTGCTGATTGTCTGGGGGCACATCCACATGGACCCCTCTTTCTGCACATTGCATCTTGCTCCATCTCTATAAAGCTCATCTCCTGTCATCAGGTGGCTTCTTGTTTAAGAACTGACACTGATTGGCTTTGATGCTGGGATTTCTGCCGGCTTCACAGCTGGTACCCACATCTGGATCTGAAACATGTTTCCTGGCTGGCCCCTGCCACCAGGTGGCTTTCTGTGAGGTACTTCCCAATCCAAACTCTCTCCATGGCTCAGAAGAAGAGCCTTACTGTTATAAGTCTCCCCAGGTAACTCCTGCCCACACAGGTGTGTCCTGTACCATGAACTCTACACACCTATAGCCTTCACGAGGCAGAGCTCACACTGCAATCTGTGGGGTCTGCTATTATTCGTCAGTTATCTCAGATCATAGCAATAACAAAAATAATAGTTCCTAGGATGTATTCTTAGGCAATGCCTTGTGTCAGACACTGTTAAGTAATGAATGTGTGCTAACTTATTTAATGCTTACGACAGCCTAAAATGCAGATACTGTTGTTACCAACATTTCATTGATGAGAAAACACAGGCACAGAGAGGTCAAATAACTCGGTGAAGGTCACACAGCCTTTAAATAGCAGAGCCAAGATTTGAACCAGCTAGCCTGGCTCCAAAGTCTGCAGCTGTCCACACAAGCATCATTTAATCAGGAGATACCTTGGGAAACTGTGGGCTTGTCAGGAACCCAAGTCTCTCTCTATCTTGCACTTTTTCTCTTTCTTTCTCTATGCCTCCTCTTGTCTCTTCCTTCTTTTCAATGACTAGTATTAACATCTATAGCTAGTGTTCGACTTACGATCACGATTGGTTCCAACAGACCTGTCATAACACGATTTGGTCGTAAGTTGAGTAGGCTATATATACAATACTGTGAAATGATGTTATAAAAATCTTTAAGTCAGCCTGACCAGGCAGTGGCGCAGTGGATAGAGCATTGGACTGGGATGCAGAAGAGCCAGGTTTGAGACCCTGAGGTTGCCAGCTTGAGCGCGGGCCCATCTGGCTTGAGCAAAAGTTCGTCAGCTTGGACCCAAGGTCGCTGGTTCCAGAAAGGGGTTGCTCAATCTGCTGAAGGCCCGCAGTCAAGGCACATGTGAGAAAGCAATCAATGAACAACTAAGGTGTCGCGACGGCAACGAGAAACTAATGATTGATGCTTCTTACTTCTCTCCGTTCCTGTCTGTCTGTCCCTATCTATCCCTCTCTCTGACTCTCTCTCTGTTCTTGGGGGAAAAAAATCTTTAAGTCATATTTTATCATAATTTTCTTTCATTATTGTTATATATCATAATTTTCTTTGTTCATTTTATGACATTTGTATCATCTCTACACCATTTTGTTTCTTATTTTTACATTCGTTAGGTTTAAGTAAAACATTGCATTACCAGTACAACTGGTTTAATATTTGCAAAACATACAAAATTACAAAATACAGGTGCATACAAAATCTGCTCCAGATGCGGAGCAGTCGTGGCTAGCGATTGTGGTCGTAAAGTCGAATGGTCGTAAGTTGCATAGGTCATAAGTCGATCAATACCTGTATAGGAATTGGGGAGAAACTGTGGACCTGATCATTTGTAAATGTTCTTGAGGAAATGAATAGTGCAGTGATGGATGATAATTGGCAACTCAAAAGCCCAGTTGCAAACCCATTTGCAGTGAGGTTATTTCAGCTGTACTGAAATATGCAGGGACCAAGCCCCAAAGCAGCAAAGTCAATGCACAGGACTGATTCCTGCCCAGCTTCCTTCCTCTGGAGTCTGCTTTGGCTTTGAGCCCTGTCGAAGGGGAAGGTTCTTCCGCTGCATTCTTGCCTCCATCCTCCCTGGGGCCTGGGGGTGGGCGGTGGAAGCCATCGAAAGCTCTGTCTGTCCACTCTTCCCAGACTGTAGTCAGGGAGTCAGGCTGGGAGGAGGTGTCCACTGCCAGTCACTTTGGTCAGCCCTGCCAGGTTGAGATTTTATTTACTCTGTCTTCCTGTGGGGTAAAGAACTGAGGACTTGCCGCTGGTGGCTATACACTGAAGTTAAGATACATATTCTTTCTCTTGTGCAAAGTATTTGAAACCTTTGTGAGCATAAGAGTAACTTGCCTCTCCTCCTCACAGTCTGACTTAGCAGGTTTGGGGAGAGGAGCGTTTAAGAAACTGTCTTTTCAATCCCTTAACGTGAGACCCTCTTCTGAGAAATGCAGTTTCTTAACAATTTCCTGAATCTTGATGGTGACTTTCTGGTACTTCCAGGGGGCATCTTTGCAAAGTGCAGCCCCCACAGCTCTGTAACCTACTGCCTCTCTATTGTCCAATGAAGAGTCAGACGTTTTGTGTTTTATTTTGAGCCCAACAATCATAGGGGGAAATGGAGGGAAAACACACGGAAGGCAATAGAACCTCTGAGGCGTTCCCTAGCAGTGGTGGTGACTGCCCTTAGCTCTTCCAGATCTGAGAAGGGACACGGAGCTGGCTGCCCAGTCGTGGACCTTGGACATCAATGAGGTAAATGCTGGAGTCACACCAAGAACTGAAGCCGCCGCTGCTGCTCTTCCTGGCTAGAAAAGCCGTGCACTCGCGAGCGCCAGGCCTCAGTTTCCCGCATTGTGCACAGTGATATGCTGAGGCACACCGAATGCTTCTACAGTCTCTAGCTGCAGTGTGTCGGTGTGCACAGCTGGCCTGGGGCTCATGGGAGACCAGCTTTGCCCTCCTAAGTCCTCACGTCACCCCTGTTCTAGAAACTCTGAGACTCCAGAACTTGCCTGGAGAATAAATCCTGCCAGGGGCTCCCAAGACCCTGCTAAATATTTACTTGAGACAAGATAACAGAGCCTCCAGCTGGCCCTTCCTGTGCTTGCCCATGCAGAAGTACGCAGCTGAGTGTCAGTGACATAGCCAGCTCTGTCCAGGGGGGATTTCCTGATGGCCTAGCTTCAGCAGGAAGATTCAAGGTCGCTAATTCCAGGAAACGCCCCACCTGTCGGACATGATGACTTTACCAATAACCAAGAAGGTGGGGACAGTGGCCTAGGTGGGTGTGGACAATCAGTCAGGAGTGAGAGGTGACATTTTATGTGTAGAAAAGAAATTTCCATAAACCTTGATGAATAGGTGGCCCTCAAAGGTCCCAGCTGTCGTCAGAACTGACGCCTCCTTGTCAAGGCCCTGTCACTCACTTCTCTGTATCTTGACCTGGAATCCCAGACAGTTAAATCCTGACACAGTTATTTAACTGTCCCAGCAAGGGTCCTGATGGAATGTCTCCTTGCATAAGCATATTAATAACAGAGGTTTATTTGTACTACAATAATAAAAATAACTACCAAACCTTAAGCACTTGCTCTGTGCTAGTTATTGTACCAGGACATACATGTATGGGAATCTTTCATTCTCCCAACAAACTGACGAGGAGTTACTACTTATTCTCATATTGCCTAGAGGAAACAGGTTAAGGGAGATGAAGAAACTTGACTAAGTTTCCAAAGCTAGTGAAGGTCAGAGCTGGGCTTCAGACTCAAGGCTGAGGCCAAACTCCAGAGTCTACAACTGCTGCTGAAAGCGTGGTCTTCGGGAGAGGCATAAGGGCTGCTTGTCAGAAATGCGACATCCGGGACCTCACCTCCCGAGTTGAAATGGAAGTGTGAGAAGCTACGTCATCATGTTTCAAAACCCCACCACCCCACATTTGCACATCCATGTTCATAGCCACATTATTCACAATAACCAAGAGGCGAAAGCAACCCACGTGTCCATTGATAGATAAATGAATAAAGAAAATGTAGGATATACATACAATGGCTCATAATTCAATTTCAAGAAGGGAAGGAAATGCTGACACATACTACCACAAAGATATATTTTTAGGACATTTTTCTTAGTGAAGTAAGCTAGTCACTAAAAGACAAACACTATGCGATTCTAATATGAAGTACTTAGAATAATCAAAATTATAGAGACGGGAAGTGAAATGGTGGTTGCCAGGTGCTGGGGGAAGGAGGCAATGGGGAGTTGCTATTTAATAGATAAAGATTTTCAGTTTTGCAAGATGAAAAAGTGCTGCAGATGGGTTGCACGACAATGTGAGTGTATTTAACACTACTGAACTCGACACTTAAAAATTGTCAAAATGATAAACTTTATTTTAAAAGCTATAAATTCTTTATGTGTTTTTGTTGTTAGAGGAAGCTCATTACTATGCATTGCAGTTAGCTGAGCGGTAGCTTAGGACACTGTAAACTGTTAAGGCACGCTCCAGACCTCTGCAGTGGGGTCTTTGGCCTTTGGGTTGTATGAAGGTACGATCTTGAATGTAGATCTATGGAGGAAAAGTAGGGTCTTTTGAGGGTGGTGCTGGGACCTTCAAGGAACATCGACTTCAAATTCTACTAACAAATCTGAGAGGTGAGTAGTTTAGGCCCCTGACACCTGACAGCCTATGCCACTAGGCAGATGGGAAGGCTTTGTCAGGGCCATGTGATGAGGGCACAGCGGGAGGACCCTGCTGCAGTCAGTGGACACTAAATCATTCTGGAGCAGAGGCAAAGTTAACCCCATCGCTGAGATCAGCTCACGCTCCGGCTTTCTCCCCACAGGCCTGGGGTAACCAGAGCTCCACCCTGATCCTGCGAATCCACAGGAACCATAAGCATCTCCCCACTGCCCCCGCCCCATGTCTGAGCAAGCTGCTGCCCATGATTGTACGGGTTTCACCAGTGCTGGAGTCGGGAAGAAGAGACACAGAGCATACGCCCAAGTGATGAGAAGTATAAAGAAAAAGACAAAACCTAGGCGAAACAATAAAGACACGAAAACAGAAAGCAAGAAAGAAGTGTATCAAGTCACAAAACAGAATCCTGAGAGTAGGATCAAGCATTTAAAATAGGACATTCAATGTGGATAAATTATACTCCACAATCCAAGTGAGGTTTACTCAGATTTGATTTACAAGAAAAAAAAACTTAAACACATCTTGTTTATAAAGGAACTATTAAAGCAAAGTCATACATTAAAGGCTAAACAAAAAATAAAGGACAAAAATCAGGCAAACACAAACAAAAAAACAGGATTGACAGTTTGAATAGAAGATAGAGAATAAAAATTAAAAAGTACCAAGCATGGCAAGAAAAGATACTTTGCAATGCTGGAATAAACCAATTAAGCTATCAAGAGGTGACACACTAAATAAAGTAGCATTAAAAAATCTTTCTTAAAAAACAAGCAGGAAAAAAATTACAGTAAGAGAAATAATTATAGCTAACAGTGATACAGCATTTAATATGCACCAGGCATTGCTTATAACTATTAGCTAATTTAATTCTCATACCAATCACAGGAAATCAGTACTGTGATGATTGTTTCACAAAAGAAGAAACTAAGACACAGAGAGAATTACCATAGTTTTCACTCCATAAGACGCACCTGACGATAAGACACACCTAAGGTTTTAAGGAGGAAAATAAGAAAAAAAATATATTGTGAACCAAATGGTGTGTTAAAATATTTAATAAAACGCATGGGCATTTTTCCCTCCACTTTTTGGGGGGAAAAGGTACATCTTATGGAGCTAAAAATACAGTACATCAATCTCCCAAGATTTCACAGCCGCTCACACACTGTCTCTGGTGTATGGAGTAGGCTAGGGAAGGAATAACACAATAACTCCCATGAAAAACAAGGGAGTACTTATCCCTTTACTGAAGGCAACCTACCATTTACTTCCCAAAGACAAAACGACCTGGATAGTATGTCAGCAAAAAGCTTAGATGACATCTATGACACCTTCAACCATCCCAATCTGTGTGATTATCCTACACACATGCACACAATTAACACCTTTTGAAATGTGTCCTAGTCTGATGCTCAAGGTAAAAGGAATCCTTTGAGAACACCTGTCCTTCTCAATCCTCAAAATCTGCCTTCAGTCATTGTCAGTTTTGCAGAATGGAGCTTCAGGCTGAGAGCGGGCCATCTACTTAAGGAGGGAAGCCTGGGGGATGTGCCCTTGATTTCAAAGCATGACAAGTTGTAACCCAGTAGACACACTAACAACCGCTTATGTTTACCACTCTTTACCCTCATTCACAGCATTTTCTCAAAGGCCCTTAAAAAAAATGTTTTTTAAAGCAATTTCCGTCTGTGACATTCCCAGGAAATCAGAAAAATGGGACAAGAAAGAATGTAGCAGACGTGGATTTACTCACCGAAGGATGAACAATAGACTCTAAGTTCAAGGTTGTTGTGACTTGGGAAGAATAAACCACAATGATCATGAAGCACAATGTGGTTCTCCT
This sequence comes from Rhynchonycteris naso, assembly GCA_037038555.1. NCBI lineage: Eukaryota > Metazoa > Chordata > Mammalia > Chiroptera > Emballonuridae > Rhynchonycteris > Rhynchonycteris naso. The sequence goes on from CM073000.1 coordinate 13,841,785, forward strand.
TGAATATTTCATTTCTTCAAGTTTGAGGTGCTTTGCCTGAAATGGAAATGTGATAGCTTAGAGAAAGAACAAGTTATTCATAAAACATGGAGAGAACTTGCAAACCCGATCTTGAAGGCCACACTACAAAAGGACCTTGTCAATGGAGAAGGAAAGGAGCATAAGGGTGTCAATTCTAGAGAACAGTCTCTGCTTCAGACCCTTGGGTGGCGAAACGTCAGGAAAGATGAGGGTTGGGGAGGGTGGGGACGGTACCTAAAAATAGAACAAGGGTGGCAGACTTTGGTGGACCTTTTCTATACACATGGAAAAGAGAGAGAGGAAGGAGAAAATAGAAAAAGGAACAAGAGGGAAAACAAGACAAAAGGGAATAACTATTCAGTAAGAAATACTTTTAACATTGGGATTCAGCATACATAATATATGAACAAAAGGATTTGGATATTAATACTAACCTTTGCTACATGCAACACACTCGGATATTTTCAGTTCTGGTCTATCCTATCTTACCCTATTTTTTCTTTTAATCCTGGTAGCAACCAATTAAAGTAACTCTGTAATGGGCTCCGACCCATACATATGGAAAATCCTGGATGTAAGTCATAAAATATTAAGTAGTATTCGATAGTCTTATATTATAATTATAGTATGTAATATAGAACAGTAATATCATTTTATATCCCATCCTATGTACTGATTTTTTAGAATTATCTTTTTGTAATGATGGTGATGAAAACAAACTCTTTTGGTGACCAGATTACTCATTGTGGCATTTAAAAAGTAGAGTAGCAGGTGGAAGAATCCCAACCCTTGTGGGTCTGGAGATGATGACAAACTGTCTTGTTGAAACTCCTTTCCGTCCTGACTTTTCTATGTCCATGGGTTCTGAAAAGAGCAGTAGACTAAGGGACAGGTAGTGATTAGGATCCAGGATTTCTAGAGACTGACTGTGTTTTCTTCAAGTCACTAGTCTGAGCCCAAGTGCTTCCGGCTGTGAAATGGGAATAATATACCTCCTCGAAGTCACGCAGTTAGAAGCCGTGAAGAACTCCAGGGATGCAGTCTGCAATGGTTTCCTCCTGGTGGCTAGAGGAATGCAGAGGGCAACCATCAGGAAGGGCAGTCCTTGGCCCAGGCACTGCAGAGAGCGCCAGGGGACCCTGGCCAGGACAACACAGAAATGACAGCCAACACTTACATGCTGGGGGATTGTGTTTCAATCACCAGCTGCTGGCCGTCTCCTTTTCCTTTTCCCCAGTAGAAAAGAGAGAAGGATAAGGCCCTGGAAAACTGAGCCAACTGGCAAACTTGACAATCAAATACATTTTTTAAATTCTGCAACTCAATGGTTTTGGGAAAATGCTTTGCAAGTTAGGTTACAGGACAGATGTTTAAGACCAGATGCATCTGCTGCAGGGAAATGATAGCAAATCATTGCTTAATTCTCTGTTAGAGGGTTTTTTTTCCCCTTGTTGAAAGGGAGTGGGCTTTCGTGGATGTTAGGCAGACTGACAGCCTAGTGGTAGCAACTGCTCATGGGATGAATTGAGCATTTAGGAGGCCACAATTATTTTCAGTCCCCAAATCAGAGCACTGGACTAGCTGGATCCATACTGAGGCAGTTAATCAAGGGAATAAGACTCAGTAACTGAACAGCTAATGAGTCTCCCTTGTATATGACACCCAGGGAGGGGCTCAGGCATTAGAGGGACCCAATCTAACACCATATCTTTCCATCGTTTCCCAATGTTGGTCTTTTGTCGAGTTAGCAAGAACTATAATGTGCCTACATGGTGACACCAGGTCCTTTGGTACAGGCCGCCACTAACTACTACCATCCACTGTCCCCAGCTTCCCCCAGTTCCTTCCGGAACAGTTGTTGATTAAATCAACATTCTTTTCCCGATGGATGTATTTGGTCACAACATAATCAGAAGTCAACAGAAACAGAGATGTAGGGAAGACCCCACTGTGTGTGTGTGTGTGGGGGGGGGGGGTTCTTGGATACAGAAGAATGATGACAGCAATGTATGGTCATCAGTTACACAGCAAGGGTGGGTGTTCGCCCCCTGAAAGGAGAATGCCACCCTTTTGAGAGAGAGGTAATCTCAAAGTATTTGACAATCAGTATGTTTCAAGCCTGCCTGACTGGCACAGTGATACCAGCTGAAGACCAGTTCAGCTTTTGAGGTGGCTACTACATTTCGGAGGGGAGACCCAAAGACAGGTTTTTCTAACCTAACCCTGCAGCTCACAGCTGTTCTTGTCTGTGGAAGCTGTTTAACCTGGCTAAGCGGGATAAAAAGTCAAATTTATCTGGTTAAAAGCAAAGAGCATTATTTCATACTCAAGGCAATGTGTCTCCAGCAGAGCTCTCTTCATCATAAATTCCTAGCTCATATTTCTTCCAAATTCCTGGAATAAGGGATAGACGATCTCTGAGACACAGGGACAGACACAGACAGAGAGAGAGCTAGAGAATGTGATCTGATACTATTCCCAATTTCTTTCTCTTTTAAAATGGTAAGTCTTAAACACTCTTTGCTAAAACACCAAACTTAGAAGCTGGGAAACATGATCTCATGCCCAGAACTAACCCTGTGCTGATGACCAACTTCCTGGTCTCTTCTGACTCTATTTTCCCGTCTGTGAAGTTAGAAGAGAGGGAGGGGGGGGAGTCAGCACCCTGACATCGTGTGCCCGGAATAGGTCATGGGGGTTCTCAGGCATTTGCAGGATGAGGCTCTGGGTTCCGTGAAATAGTCTATGAAGACATTTTCTCCTGCGTAGTGATTATGTGCCAGGGGCTGTCATAAAATGAGCCTGAAAGTCATCAGGAAGCCATTCTCCCAAATCTTAGAAAAAACCAGTGTTTCAGATCAACTGCTCTTCTGGAAACCCTTCACCAGCCTTGACCTAGTCAGACTTGCAGTAGGAAGAGCAGTCGATGGGGTTTGTGTACCTGGTGAGTTCGAACCATGATCACAAAATGACCACATCTGTGAGGTCACCATCAAATTATGAGTCCAAGCTCTTTCCAAATAGGGCAATAGTGCGATTCTTTTTGGAAATAATTTACTTCCAAAGCTCTGCACAGCTGCACGTTTCTGTGCCTCTCCTGGAGTCCTCGGCCACTGTCCCCTGGGAAACCCAGCCTTGGTACTCTGTGTGGCTCCTCTTAGGAAGGAGGAAGGTACGAGGTATAGGTGAGCCCACGTTTGCTCAGCCTCTGCTCAGATGCCCCCTTATTCCTCCTGCCCAGGGTGCCACTGCCCTGGAAGGAAGTTTCCTGGAGCATGTGTGTATCATCTGCTTTAGCGGTTTATATCTCTGACTGCGTATCAGAGCCATCCTCTAGGGCAGTGGTTCTTAACATTTTTTGAGGTACCGAACCCACCAGTTTCATATGCGCATTCACCGAACCCTTCTTTAGTGATAAATAAAATATGATTTTCTTTCCAAATTCAAGACATAGGTATATGTTTTTTTACTGGTGCACAAAATGAGCCGTGCATGAACATCACCTTGCTCAAAGAACAAAACCAACCAAGTGCATGAACCCACAACAAATTACGGTATTACTTTATTCTGGCCTCCGTGGCAGAGGCTTCTCCGAACCCCTGAGACCGACTCATCGACCCCCTAGTGTTCGATAGAACCCAGGTTAAGAACCACTGTTCTAGGAAGTTTCCTTGGTTTGTTGTTTCACATCATCCCAGAGCAATTAAGTAAGAATTTCAGGGCGTGGCAAAGGGGTGGCGCTGTGAGAGCTGAGTGTCTGAACTCACTGCTCGCTGCCTCTGTTGCTGAGGTCTTCAGACCCCATCTTCAGTGCTCCGTTGTTCTGTGCACATTCCTCTGCATGCTCCTCTCCCTCACCCGCTGATAGCTCTCCCTCCACTAGAGGAACTATGTAGAAACAGAATCTTCAGGGGGAGGGTGCATTTAGGAGGCAATTAATCAACAGTGGATAAATGACTGGATTAATGGCAGTATGGACTCACAGGTGATCTACCCAATCGTTTTTGTTGTTGTTGTTGTTTTGCTTTTGTGACAGCAGAGAGACAGGGACAGATGAGGACAGACAGACAGGAAGGGAGAGAGATGAGAAGCATCAATTTTTTTGTTGCAGCACTTTAGCTGTTCATTGATTGCTTTCTCATATATGCCTTGATCAGGAGGTTACAATAGACCATGTGACCCCTTGTTCAACCCAGCGACCTTGGGCTCAAGCTGGTGAGCCTTGCTCAAACCAGATGAGCTCGCACTCAAGCTGGTGACCTTGGGGTTTTGAACCTGGGTCTTCTGCATCCCAGTCTGATGCTCTATCCCAGTGGTTCTTAACCTGGGTTCTATCGAACCCTAGGGGTTCGATGAGTCGGTCTCAGAGGTTCAAAGAAGCCTCTGCCGCGGAGGCCAGAATAAAGTAATACCGTCATTTGTTGTGAGTTCATGCACTTTGTTGGTTTTGTTCTTTGAGCAAGGTGATGTTCATGCACGGCTCATTTTGTGCACCAGTAAAAAAACATATACCTATGTCTTGAATTTGGAAAAAAAAAATCATATTTTATTTATCACTAAAGAAGGGTTCGATGAAATGCGCATATGAAACTGGTGGGTTCGGTACCTCAAAAAAGGTTAAGAACCACTGCTCTTTCCACTGCGGCACCACCTAGTCAGGCTACCCAATCATTTTGAAGCAATTTAATAGCCTAGAGATGTATAGCAGAAACCACAGAGGGCTCTGTTAAACATCACCCTCTGGGCTACTTTATTCTCTTTGGAGCAGAGATAGCTGCCTTTGCTTACACTGCTCTCCTTTGCTTAAAATTCTCTTTTCTAAGCTTGTGTTATATATCTCACATGGTGTCAAATATGTTGTGCACTGATGGACCAACAAATACAGACTCCTCTTTTATTGGCCCAAAATTGTGTTCTGCATTCACAAATTAAAATGAGTCATGGTCACTGGCCCTGAGAAGCTCTCAGTTTTGTTGGAAGGGCATGAAAAATACAGACTACAGTGGTACCTTGAGATATGAATTTCATTCATTCTGTAACTGAGCTCGTAAGTCAGTCAAGTCATATATCAAACTGCCGATACTGGACTCGTGCACCAATGCACCAGATAGCGGCAGCTTCCCGAATCACAACTCGTATCTCAGAATTTCGCTCAGATCTCAAACAAAAATATGGACCAAGTTGCAGCTCGTATCTTAAATATATATATATATATATATATATATATATATATATATATATATATATATATATATATATATATATATATATAAATTCTTATGTTGGTCTGCTTGTATCTCAAGGTACCACTGTAAAAGAAAACTGTAAGTTTGAAAGACACACATTTACTAAATACATACTATGTACCAGACACAGCGCTAAGGACAATAAATACATTAATTCACTTAGTCACCCTCACAATAACCGAGGTGGATATTTTAATCCTAATTCATAGATGAGAAAATAAAGGCCCAGAGAAGTTACAGAACTTACCCAGGCAACCCAGCTAGTAAGTAGCACAGTCAGGTCTACCCCCAAGTTGGCCTGTGGCCGAGGTGACTTATCGTGTGCAGGTGATAAGCATGACAGGAGTTGAGGGCAGAGGGAAGTTGGATGAGCTTTGGAGTGACCAGGGTCACTGGCCAGACCCTGAAGGACGGGCAATGGTTCAATGTCTAATGCAGAAAGAAAAGAGAATTTCAGGCAAAGGAGAGAGAGCAGCAGAGGCAGAGGCAGCTCTTTCACAGGGAGCCGAGCAGCCCAGAGGGTACGATGCTCAGCAGTTCCCTGAGCCACTTGTGGAAGTTCCCTTGAGCGGCTTGTCCAACCACTGGGACGTAGGCTCAGCCATGGTTCTAGGAGGGTGTTGTCCTCCTGAACAGTCACCATCACCAAGAAAAGGCAGAGCTATTGTAGCCTTCACTTGGAAGGAGAATGAATTTGATGGCCTTAGGCTTGGATGATTCCCTCCCTCCTGCAGTGGGAAGACCAGCAGCTTCGAAGTAGAACAGGTTTGTGTTCTGATTCTGGCTCCATTGCTTACTAACCACAGGCGGGACACTTCACCGCTGAGCCTCAATGTCCTGACATGAGGATGAAGAGGGTCATAGTACCTGTCTTACAGCATTGCTTTAAGGATTAGAGATCATGCCCAGAAAGCACAAAAGGGCTTGGTCATAGTTAGAATTTGTTATGGGTTGAGTTGTGTCTATACAAATTTGATATGTTGAAATCCTACTTCCCAATACCTCAGAATGTGACCTTATTCAGAGACACAGTCGTTAATGAGATAATTTAGTTAAAATAAGGTCATCAGGGTGGACCTTAATTCAATATAACCAGTGACCTTATAAGAAGAGGAAATTAAGAAGAAAATAATGCGCAGAGGAAGGACCATATGAAGACACCAGAGAAAGATGACCATCTACAAGCCAAGGAGAGATGCTGCTGAAGGGCTTTGTTATGGTAGTCTAGCAAACTCATACAGAATTTTGAAAAGTATTACCTCTCCTAATTTTTTTATCCTTTAAAAAGGCTAAACATCACCGTCTGGTATGCTGCTCAATATTTACTGTTTATTCTGGGTATGTTTTATTAAAATTGAAAAATGATTTTTTGGGCCTAACCAGTGGTTGCACAATGGATACAGAATCAACCCAGAATGCTGAGGTCTTTGGTTTGAAACCCCAAGGTTGCCAGGTTGAACGTGGGTGCCTCTGCTTGAGCACAGGCTTGCCAACTTGAGCACAGGGTCACCACCTTGAGTGTGGGATCATTGACATCATTCCAAGGTCATTGGCTTAAGCCCAAAGGTTGCTGGCTTGAGCCCAAGGTTGCTGGCTTGAGGAAGGGGTCACTGGCTCAGTTGGAGCTAATCAGTCAAGGCACATATGAGAAAGCAATCAATGAACAACTAAGGTGCCGTAAATATGAGTTGATGCATCTCATCTCTCTCCTCTTGCTCTCTCTCCCTTTCTATCTCTCTCTCTCTCTCTCTAAAATCAATAATTTTTTAAAATAGATTCTTGGTGTGTCTGGATAAAGTGTAAAAATATATAGTCAAAATTGGAAGACAAGTTAGAATTCATTTCTAGTTCAAGATCCTCAAGCTCCTGACACACATACACACTTGAGTTTTTCAGATGAGAAAAAGAAGGCCTAGCAAGGTCCTTGTGTATCAAATGCAGTTAGGCATGAAGTCAATCTAGACTCAAGAGATCAACCAAGGTTTCTTGAAATTCTAGACAATAATATTATCTTACAGTCAGGCAAGCTATTTATGATAGAATTCTGGTTAGTAAATGTCAGTGATATTGATGATGATAATGATTATGACCATGACGACAATGATGATGAAGATGAAGAAGATGTCCCCTATCATTTATTGGGTGCTCCCTATTATGCCCCAGGTATGGTGATAAGCTCTCTCCAAGACTTATGTCACTTAAGCCTCTAGTGATCCTATAGTACCACTAAATTATTGCTACTTTTTAGACATGGAGATAATGGAAATGGAAGGTTAGAAGGAAGACTAACTCTTCAAAGCCACACAAGTGAACATGGTAGTGGCCAAATTATAAAGTAAGCAGTCTAGTCTATTGGCAGGAAGGCATCATCTGGACTACGAGATCTTCTTAGTGGGATATCAATAAGAATAAACAGAAAACTTTCTCTATATGGATACTAGGCCAGGCAACTGGGACCATGAGTTCTAGCCTCCCTTTGTCATTAATTAGCTGTGTGACTTAGGGCAAGTCACTTTAACTCTCTGAGTCAGTTTTCTTATCTGCAGAGTCAGGGATTGACCGTATTCAGTGATTTCAAAATCGGGGTGTAGGAGCTGGCCTATGGAGACCCCATTACAGTTCAAAGAATCTAAAATTCCTCACAAATTTTCAAATCCAGTGTAACCTCACTTAGGCTTCTGAGCCTCATTGTAACTATTGCATTTATCCAACTGACCTTTGACAAAGTACCTGTGATTTACTACACAGCTCCAGCCTTCTCCACGGGCTACATGCACCACTGCAACGGCCTCCATTCTCTCCCTCTCTCCCCCTCGTCTATGTGAAGGCAAGGTTGATCTTCCCGAAGTATTCTTCTCACGGGTTATCCCCTGGTTTGCTCCCCACTGCTTTCAGAATAAAGGAAATCACTGATATTCAAGGCCTTCCTTGACCTGAATTTTATTTTTCAGAGCTGGTATACTTAACAAGCATCTATCATATTTTCATTACTGAAGCTGGTTGCTTTTTCATCACTTAAAACAGTGCAAGAGATTTTCCAGTGTTCATGAGAAAGCAAAAACACAAAAACTGATACTTGAGAATTAATTAGGGTCGGAGTGGGGTGGGCAGTAACTATTATTGTCAAACTATTTTTCAGCGTTTGGCAAAACCAAAATAATTCTTGCACTCACATGATTTGTTCATCCCCACCTTTTCCTGCCCCTTAGTTCCAGGATAATTGTTGCATATTTAGATTCTCTCTGCCCTTCAATGCCCAGGCAAAAGTCGTCTTCTGGGTTGGAGGCTCCCTTACCTGCTCAGCTAGAAAGTACCAACTTTGTCTGAGTGCCCACACTTAATCTAGGTTCCTAGCTTTCCTCCTTGTTTTATATTTATGGTTGTAAGTATTATATGAAGCAAATCTATTTATCACCTCACCCAAGTATTCATTTGTGTACTAATTCACTGGACAAACATTTGTCACTTCCTTCTAAGTGCCAAGGTGCTCTGCTGGGTGCATGGGAAAAAGCAGAAAATAAGAGAATATTCCCTGTCCCCACAGAGCTTAGAGTCTACTGGAGAAGATGAGCTGTATTAAAGACCAGAGAGCCACACTATCAATTACTCAATGTATTGTGTAACTATGACTGAGAAAGTGTTACCAAAGAGCATAATCATAACACTAATAGTTGTTTAGCATTTACTGTGTGCCAGGCACTGATTTGAGCACTAATTGGATTAAAATTTTTAATCCTCATGACAATTCCAATGAAGGGGTTCTGGAATGATATCTAATTAATAGTATGATATCAAATTAACTGAGCCACAAAGTGGTTAAATAACTTGCCCCAAATCACACAGCTTATAGGAGGCAAATCCAAAATTTGAACCTTGAAAGTTTAACTCCAAAGGCCATCATTTTAACCACTGTGCTAAACTGTCTAATAATGCCTATGAAGAGAAGAACATGAGCTAGTCTTGGGAATTCATGGAAAGTGTCCCAGAGGACACTTTAATTGAGCTGAAATATGAAGTATGAGTTGGGATTAGCTAAACACAAAAAAAGGAGGCTGGAGGGAGAGGAAGAAAAATATTCTAGGCAGGAAAAGATCATGTGCAAAGGCCCTGAGGTAGGAAAACATGTGGCATAATCAAGGAAGCACAAGCAGGCCAGAGCGGTTAGGACACCAAGAGGAAGTAGAACATGGTATGAGATGGGGCTGGTGAGGTGACCAGGAAACAGGCAGACAAGCCTTGTAACTACAATTACAGAAGAGGGTAAGATTGATTAGGAAATCAATACCGAGAGGAGAGAAGACCCACAATCAAGGCCCACAGAATTTAAACAATCAAAGGGCTATTCAAGGTAGATGACTGAGCCACGATGTTTGGGAATTAGAGACCAGAGAGGCAGGAGGGAACCAAGGCTAGAAGAGAGTCTGAAACTAGGAAGGTCAAGTTTCAAGAAGCAGACTGTATCCAAGGATGCTGAGAGGTCTGCTAAGGGGAGGAGTGAGATTGCCCATTGGATTTGGAAAAATGACATGTTCTTTTAGTGTGTGTGTATGTGATATGTCCTTAGCAAGGGGGATCTCACTGGGGTGATGGGGGAGATAATTATATTGGGAAGAGTTGTAGAGTGTAGGAGGTGAGAATTCAAAGAGGGTGAGCACATAAAACTCAAGAAATTTGTTTGCAAGTTGGAAGAGAGAATAAAGATTCATCCCATATGTAAAACTGCTTAACTCTGATGTCATACACAATTATATGCATGGCTTTCTTTTCAAAGAAACTAATTGCATTGCATGCTAGGACAATTTCAAAAGGAGCCATGCTTCTTACTTAATATTGGCCCGTGGCTGGCTAACTAGACAAGTTATTGTATTCTTTGCAACACAGCAAGGGTATATTTCCCTATGCCTGCAGTCCATGTTCTAGGGGTATATAGACTGTGTACTCGAGTGCCTATAATGCTAAACATGTTCTTCTGAATCCAAACAGAGATAAGTGGAAAGACTGAACATAGATATGAACATATACCATTCCACTACTAGAGAATAATTCAAAGCAGAGTTCCTCTTGATGGTAAATGATGGATAGTAATATCAAATTTCAAGAGGACTTCCATTGCAAATTTTAATATGATTCTTCTTTGCTCGTCTCTATGAGGCATAGGGTTGCAATAAAGATAGAATGTCATCAGTAGCCACCCTTTTGAATTGTAGAAATACCGATTAAAAATCCTGAAGTATAACTTTAAGAGCCTGTCTTCATAGGTCTGTATTTTCAGCAGCAGAAGTGATAAGACTTATCTTTGCAGACCTTATTTAATTAGATGATTCATCCCTCACACATGCAGAACTATAAGCTAAACATTTATTTAACACAAACACAAAACACAATACCACCTTGAAAAAGTGTTTTTTCTATTTCATTTTCCCCTGCCTTGAACTAAGGGCCCATGGCAGCATTGTGTGGGGCGGCTCAGTCCTATCAGATTACAGAGGAACATTTGTTTGTACACAATGGGGTCAAGTTTTCCCAAACACACTGCACATGTGTGCAGCATTGATAACCTTTTATCTTTCTTCCCTTGTTGTAAATCCCTGGAGGATTTAACCTTTAAGCAAGAGATTGCCATCTCGATGAAAACAGTAAGTTCCTAACTTCACTCTTATCTCATGGATCTCGAGACTCCTTTACAGCGGTTGAAGGGGTCTCCCTGAGGCTTGGTGAGACAATGTGGGGGTGCGTCCCAGTGGCTGTGGAGGGGCGCCCTGTGGTTGGCAGCAGTGCTGCAGAAAGCATCAGAGGACTGGGCTGGGAGTCCAAGCCTTACAGTTCTGTGGTTCTATCCTTTATTAGGTGAGATTCAAAAGGACACTGGTGTATTTTCATAATAATCATAATGGACCAGTCAGCGCTATCTCTGTGCAGGAGCAGAGGCCCAGGGCCCCTCATTGCTAGACAGTCGGGAGGTTGGTGGGAGGGTACAAGGTGGCTGAAACAGAGGTGTGAAGAGCACTGTGGGCACACCAGTAACCACGTGGTTTAAAATATGCCAACGTTTTAATAATTAGCAAGGTTATCTGAGCCCTCTGATTCTCCCTTTCCCAGCACTGATCCACCCCACCTCCCTAAGACCAGGCATTGGCGTCTCTGGCCATTGACTTCACGTCTTTGAACTTTCGTCTCCCTCTTTAGGGATTCTGTTTGACTTTAAGAATGATGTGTGTGTGCTGCTGCTCAAAATGAAGAGCATACTACTTATTTTCTCCCCAAAATACAGTACCCTGAGAAATCATGGCCATTCTAAGATCTCCTTATTCTGGACACTCTGACTTTAGTCCTCACCACACTATGAAAGTATTTGCGGCAAACCCAATAGCATTCTTCACTACTCCTCATCCTCCCTGGAGTCGTGTTGGCGTCTTGAGGGCCGTTAGCGCCTCCTCCTTCCCAGTGACCCCTTCCCCTCTCCTGGTCTCTCTTCACTCTACTATTTGCTCCTTTCCCACCTCCTCTGTGGCTCCATCCTCCTTATTCTATCACCCCCTCACTGTGGGCCTGCCAAGACCTCTCCTGGGTCCTCGGCTCACTTCTCTGGATACCCTTCTCCGAGGGAGCTTCTTCCATTTTAATGATCAATTGATGTGACAATTCCCAAAACTTCATTTCTACCCTGATTTATTTACTAAATACACTGCTCACTAAAATTAGGGGATCAGGGAACGTGCAGATACTCCAGTACTTTCAGCCTTCTGTATAATGCATTTTCACCAATAAAATAAAAGTTGGTTTTGCATCTCGTTTGCATAATTGAACAATTTTATTCACTTGTTGTTTGCTTTTCTGATGTTCTTGTTTAATAAAAAAGAATCAAATGCTTCTTTTTTTATCGCTTCATCTTCATTTTCAAATATCCCCTAATTTTTGGGAGCAGTATATAAGGAGCTTTTTTCCAACTGTGCTCTTTCCAGCTGGGTCTAAATTCAACTCATCTAACACTGAGCATGTGATCTTCTCTCCCACATCTCTCTCCTAAGCCACCTCTTCTCGGGGTCTCCAACGACTGGCTTCGTTCTCCCATTTCCTGGCTCTCAACCCCACAGGTGTTCTTGGACAAAAGACTTGAGGGCACAGTTGGGACAATAAGTCCACCAGTCACTCAGTCCTGTTCATGACTCTGCTGCTGATGTTTGCTTTTCTGTGGCCATGACATTGGTTCGGACATTATCCTCTGACACCCTGGGGATTGCAGGAATCCCCTCCATGGACCCCTCCCTCCTTTCTTCCTGCCCAGTAACCCAGCGGACCACCAGTTGATTCATTTGTCTAGAACACTCTTTTTCTAGACTGCCACTATACCACATTCAGATGCTCTAAACCTTCTCAAATGCCCACAGAATATTTGGGCTCATTCACCTGGCAAGAGCGATCACCACAACCTAATATAAACCCAGATGTGCCACATTTTCCTTCCCTCGCTCTTGGAGAGCAGGCAGACCTATGCACAAGCTTGTATTGTACCTTCCTTCGCAACACGTTATAAATATTAATAATCAATGTTGGTTGAATGGATTGCTACTGCTCAGCTTCTTCTTTTACTGTCCTTGGCAACGGAAATGATCTGCTTCTCCCTTTTCAGCCTTACCTTTCTCCCCATTGCAGATCCTGCTTACTCACTTAGTAACAACAATCACTATCATTTATCAGGCCCTTGCTGTGTGTCAGGCATTGGGCTCAGCACTCTGCGGACACTAGGCTCATTTAACCCCGACTATCCTATATTCTCTAAAGCGGCCATTATCCCCACTTTAGAGATGAAGAAACTGAGGGCTGGGTAAATTCAATAACATATCTGGGTCACACAGTCAGCAGCTGAGTTGGCTGCCAAAGTCTGAACTCTTCACCTTCATAGCATGCCGCCTCTCCCCTCGTCCTTCCCAGAGATACATCTTCCTCCTGAATACATTGCCTTGATCTCCCTACATGCCCTCCCTGCCCTGCCGTGTGGGTGTTTCTGCAGTACAGCTGTGGTTTCTATGGCACAACATGGTAACTAGGCGCAGGCACGCAAGCCGGACTGTCTGAGCAGGAATCCTGGCTCCACTGCTTGCTGGCTTTGTGTGTCTTCAGGCAACCTACTCAAAATGACGTGCCCCCTCACCTATAAAGTAGGGGTTATAATAGCACCTGAGTCATAGGATGACTGGAATAACTAAATGTGTTCCTCTTCATAGAGCTTTGAGCACACACTAAGCACTCAACAATTATTACCTGTTAATAAAATTTTCAATGCCTATCTCTTGCCTCCCGTTAAGAGTAGAAGCTAATTCAAGGGAAGGATTCTTTCTTTGCCTTTTCCATTCTGCAAGCTTTAGCAAGTGTCTCCAGTGTAGGTGCGTCCACTAAGCTGTGATTTTCAAGGTTTCACTGCTGTGATGACCTTTCAGGAAACAGGCAAGAGTCTGATTGTTTTAACCATCATGGCCGGAGTCATATACAATGTGGGCTGAAATGCCGAGCTGGTAAATAACTCGTGAATTTATAATGAACCCACAGCCAACACAGATAGTCAACTCAAGGAGGCTTTCTTGCAGCACCTGTTCGGTGCCAGAACTCACAGGCATCAGGGGGAGCTTGGAGAAGCGAGGGGGGCTTCCCTCTTGGTGCTTCTATATCCTAGGCAAAGATTACACCCATGAACCATACTAATGTGGGCATTAGCAAGAAATGCGGGGGCAGGAAGGTTCTAGGGGCACATTTTATCATGCAAAAACAGCCCTGATTTATTGTCTATTCACATTTAGATCAATCCAGAAAGTGGCAGATCAGCAAAGCATAATTAGTATTTCTTTTCCCTATTTCTCTTGGAACTGGGACAAAAGCGTGCTACAGCGACGTTGAGTAAAATCTGGTACTAGAAGAGCACATCCTGTTTACCTAGAACATTTCATCTGATTTTCTAAAATCCGCCAGTCACAGCAGCCAAAGGGTCTGCAGTGAGGTGGGTAGGGTTGTTCGGGGAGCTGGGAAACTCCCCCTTGCCCTCACATACAGTTGTGAGGTGTGCCTGCTCTGCTCACAACGGCAGCAGCCAGAACCCTAGTACATGATGCTCATGGCTGCCGCCACTCCTGGTCCCAACTTCTAGGCTACGTGAGCGGGGACTGGTTCTGCTTCTCAGTTTAGCCATTTTTATCTCTTACCATTAAGACTCAACGGTTTGCATCCTTAGTGCATAAAAGCATCCCATCAGAGATTAAAATAAAGAATAATTCCATTCCCACACCCATGCTCCTTCCCCAGATTCTGATTAGACTGTTCCAGGAAAGTGTCCGGGAACCCTTCTTTTCAGGGGGTTTAAGTTTCAGTAGCGATACAAATCCACATAACAGGTATTAAAAGCTGCTATAACCTGGACCAGACAGCGGCTTGATCTAGCTCCTGGCTCCTGGAAAAACTGGAGTCCAGGTTGCTATGAAGTTGCCAGAATCCAGTCAAATCACATTAATTCCACATGGCTTTTATCCTCAGATCGCTGACCAAGAATAGGGCTGCAACGTCAGAGACCTGGGTCTCTTCTCATTTTGTTGCCCCAGAAGGATTCCTTGTATGTTACTGAGCAAACAATGTCTGAACGTCATGTCCCATTTTTTATTATTATTATTCCATAAAATGGGAACAAGATACTTGCTTCACCTATGACGTGGGGAAAGACGACGTCTCCTTCTAGGGCTGGATTTTTGCAAGAAGGTGAAGTGACTAATCTTAATAGGCAGGGGCCGGGAGAAGCACCAAGCCAGCAGATGTAACAGGACAGACAAGAAAGCACCACCAACTGTCCAAACCCAGCAGGGCCAAGTGACCCTCCAGCTTTGGGGTGAAGAAACCTTGATAAGGACAAGAAAATACCAAATAGCAACGGAAAACATTTTGTAATTATTCTTGGATTTGACATTGCTCTTTTGTGAGCCATATGGACTTGTTAATAGTGATTTTTTTCTTACGCTCTTATCTCATAACAAAGTATGGAGGGAGGGAGGTACAAAAGACCACTTTTTTTACAGAAAAGGATAAAAAAAACCCATCTGTTACACACATTTATTATCTATTAAATTTAGAAGGAGTGTCTCTCACACTCATCTTCCCTGAGCCAACCATTTCATCTAAGGATCTATATCTATGTATCTATCAATCATCTATCTATCTAGTTAATTTTCTTTTCTTTTATTCTTTTTCATTTCCAGAACAAAATTGCCTTTGATAGTCTTCAAAAGAGAAACCCAAACTTCATGTCAGTAATTCTAAAGTTTAGTCCATGGGAAGTTGTTATTAATATAATAGTATTATTTGCCAAAACCAACACAAAAATAATAACAGTTAAAATGAGTAAAAGTCTTTCAGACTTTCCTAAGTGTTAAAATAATTGTTCACACTGCTCATGTATTGTTTAATCTTTGCCGAGAGAAAAAGGTGTTGTTAAGGATCAGTATGTGAACTTGACGATGAAAATGTATTATTTCCCTATGTGTCCTTGGCTTGTCGAACAGCTTGGAAGAGAGAAAATAAGTAATTTAACTGATAAAGATACACAGAAAACTATTGTTGGACTGATTTGGGGGAGGGGGAAGCAATGCAGATTGGGGGATTGGAGGCTTGAAAAGTTGTTAGACTCCATTCCAGCCCAAATGCATTCATGTAGTACTTGTATAATTCAAAAAGACTGAAACACTAGCCCTTTAGGAAGGGACAGACTGAGTGGCAGTGAAGTGGTGTGGCCTGGCTTTCCACAATGAATAAGTGAGCGCGGTTTAAGCAAGCCACACCTCGTAGAACTTTTCCTCCCTTTTAGGACGCTCAAGGCAATCTGCCCAGCGCTCGCTCCCAACACTCTTCCTGACTTCCTTCGTAGCGCTAACTGTAAACTCCACTTACATGGATCATTTTAGAGAATACCCTGTGCCCCGAGACAGAGCTGGCAGACTACCCTGGCTCTGGTTCTACGCAGGGGCAGGCTCCCCCCTCATCAGCACAACAGCAGCATGGCTGCCTGGCTGTGGGATCGCTCACATAGCAAATGCTCTGGGACTGATGGTATTTTCTGGCTCAGAGATGGAAAACTCATTAACCAAGAAATGAAAGGGGAGTAGGGGTGAGCAGGTAGAAAACTCTGTGATAGAGAAAACCCTACAAAGATCCCAGCTAACTGCCTGATACTCAGTCTCCCTAGACCAGTGGTTCTTAATCTTTTTTGAGGTACCGAACCCACCAGTTTCATATGCGCATTCACCGAACCCTTCTTTAGTGATAAATAAAATATGATTTTTTTTCCAAATTCAAGACATAGGTCTATGTTTTTTTACTGGTGCACAAAATGAGCCATGCATGAACATCACCTTGCTCAAAGAACAAAACCAACAAAGTGCATGAACTCACAACAAATTACGGTATTACTTTATTCTGGCCTCCGCGGCAGAGGCTTCTCCGAACCCCTGAGACCAACTCATCGAACCCCTAGGGTTCGATAGAACCCAGGTTAAGACCCACTGCCCTGAACACTGCCTCAACTTAAACAACGGGCTACACAATGCTCTTGATCACACATGCTTCATGCTCCCAACATACATGCCCCGGTAGTGCACATCCCACAAAACAGAAAATCAGGCAAAGAGCTTCCTAACTGGGAGATGCCCTAAAAGGAGTGACCTCAGAGTGACTGAGGTGTTGCCGCAGCCTTGCAAAGGGAGACAGACCCCGGGAGGAGAAATATCTGTTACCTGTCCAGCGCCAAAGACCCCAGACCGGCTCCTGCTATAACCAGCTGCCTAAAAGCTCCCCGGTTTCCACTGCGAGATCATTGGCTCTTCAGCCTCCTCGAAAGCCTCACGCCGGCTACAGAAAGAGCTGAGCAGGACTCATCGCGAGGCTCTGGCAGCGCCACGCCAAGTTCAACCTCCCTGCTGGCCAGTGCCTCCTGCTTGGGACCTCCGATCCTCACAGAGCCATTCCTGAGAGCCTGCTGCTGTTTGAAAAAACAAGAAGTGATTTCCTGGTCCTCTTCCCCGGATGGTGTGTGCAATTTCCCTCACGCCCATAGGAAGTCCTTCAGATCCTTCTTATCTGGAAACTTCTCCACTGAGTGGCCGAACTTGTTTGGCCAATGCCCCCAGTTCTTGCTTTTCTTTCTCTCAAGAAAAAAAAAAAAATCATGAAACTGAAACCAAAGCAAACCCAGATGGGTTAGAGCTAATGACAGGTGTAGGATGCCTGGGTTAAACCTTGGTAAAATATCCACCTAATTAGACTGTGACCTGAGAGGAGAAGAATAATTACAATTATTGATGAGTTCTTTGTACCTAGCAGCGCCTAAAAAGTCAGAGAATAAAAAGCTCCCAACAGTACAAGACCTAAAGCACTGGTTTAGTCTCAGCCCAGGGCTTTAGGGATGGCTGAACTTCCGTTATGCCACACGAAGAAACAACTAGTTCTTTGGGATTTCTGAGAAAGTGTTAAGAAAATCTGTGCATCAAAGTATAAATTCTGTGACACTTTAAAATATCATCTTGATAACACTAATATATAAAGATCAGATCCGTGGAGAAGGGCCAATTGGCAGGCTGGAGTTAGGTTGTTGTGTTTAAAGATGAATGCTAATCGGAGTTTTTGATCTGGAAGTGACCATGTATTCTTGTTTTACAAGTGAGCAAACTGAGGCCCAAGGAGAAGCAAGGACATGCCAAAGGTCAGAACGCAGATGGGAAGTAATAGATGATCACTCATTTGGTCTTCAACCTGGGTATGGGGACTGGTGTTCAGTTGCCTATCCTGGAGCCTTGTCCAGAGAACTTTTGTTGAATGAGACCTGGCCTGGAGCCAGGAATCTGCTTTGTAAGTAAGTACCCCAGGAGGGTCTGATGCAGATAGTCCCCAGGCTGTATTTAGGGGAAACCATCAGTGTCAAAGCTGGGACACTGGAATCAGACTGTGGTGATTCAAACCATAGTCCCACCGACTTCTCCCCACTGAGACTCAGTTTTATTATATACAAGTGTGGATAATGATACTGTTGAGCTTATAGGCACCAGTGAGCGCTAACAAAGAAGAAGAGCTCCAGAACAGTCCACCATGGTCTGGAGACCCTTCTCTAATCCCCTGAATTCACAAGGCTTCCTTTAACCACACCATCTCCCCTCTCTCCTCGCCAGTCTTTCCTTCTGGCTGAAACTATCGCACTTAGACATGCTGGCAACCACCAACAGAATTCAGGCTTGAGACAAAAGTTAAGTATTTTAATTAAAAGAGAATGAACTTGGCCCTATATGGGAGGCTTAGTGAATAGAGAGCTGTCTCAGCTCGCTGAGGTCGCGGGTTCAATCCCCAGTCAGGGCACATACGAGAAGCAACCAATTAGTACACAACTAAATGGAACAACTAAGTAGAGCAGTGAGTTGATGCTTCTCTCTCTCTCTTCTCTCTCTCTCTCTTTCTCTCTCTCTTTCAAATCAATGGGAAAATTAAAAAAAAAAAGAGGATGGACCTTCAAAATATGACTCTTCTAGTTCTTGGTACTGATTTTCAGTTGTATTCTGCAGCCTCCTGCATGCAGCCCCTGGGAGGGATACACTGGTGTTTGCCCACCCACAGGTGACCCCCTTTTGCTGTCCTCCCAGGTCAGGCTGGAAGCGCACATGTAACTGGTCTCTGAGCTCAGGGGATAACTGACACTGGTTCAAGGCATGGTGACCCCATTCTCCTTGAGGACTCTGGTAAGCCTACACATGTGGCTGACTGCAGATGCACGTCACCTCTGGATTTACTGTTAATGATACAATAAAGTTTCTTTGTATTATTCCAGCTTCAATAAGGGTTTCTGTTACTTGTAGCTAAAAGCTACTATAATAAAGTGGTGAATTACTATAAAAAATAATAAAATCTTTGATTCTATGTAAAATTCTACCCTTGGCCTAAAAGAATAGGAAAAAAATCAAAACACGTACACATAGAGTCAAGTAGGTTTATTAAGTCATATTCTAAAATACTCCAAATTAACTTCTTTTTTTTTCATTTTTATTTTTTTAGATTTCATTTATTCATTTTTACTGGAGAGAGAGAGAGAGAAAGAGAGAGAGGGAGAGAGAGGAAAGAGATAGAGAGAACATGGGGAGGAACAGGAAGCATCAACTCCCATATGTGTCCTGATCAGGCAAACCTGGGGTTTCGAACCAGCAACCTCAGTATTCCAGGTCGATGCTTTATCCACCGCACCACCACAGGTCAGGCTCCAAATTAACTTCTTATGCTAAATATGAATAGTATTGACTTGTCCCACAGGAAATGGACTAAAGAGTCTTTCTTACACTAAAAATCTATAATATTAAATATAAGTGCTAGAAAAACACCTGGGTCTTGAAAACCCAGAATAGCCTAGAGGTCAAGAGTAGCCATATACTTCATATCGGCCAAACGGAAGCTCTGTGGAAACTTAGATTATTTACTCTTTCTGGACCTCAGTTTCCTTATCTGTAAAATAATAATAATACTTACCTCATGGTTGTCATGAAGGTTAAATGAGTTAAATACATGTAAAAATGATTAGACTAGTGCCTGGCACATAGTGAGCAAGTGTGTTCGCTCTTATGATTTTTGCAGAGAAGAGATTTTTGTTGTAATAATAGTTGCATATGGATTTGCTATTATCTTTGCTTTATGCTAGCTTTGCCTCAGGTGCAGCATGGATTGATTGGCACTTTGCAGATGTTTCTGAAATATATCTTATTGTCTCTGTCATGAGATTTGCTTCCTTTGGGGGGTAACCTTAGCGGATTGGTATAAACATAGATGGATGATGGCAGCTATGTTGGGGAGAAAGGAAGAAATTGTAGGAGGACACTGGGCATTAACATAAAAAGAACGTTGTGGCCCTGGCCAGCAGTAGAGTGTCAGCCCAGTGTGTGGAAGTCCTAGGTTCAATTCCCAGTCAGGGCACATAGAAGAAGCATCCATCTGCTTCTCCACCCCTCCCCCTCCTCTTTCTGTCTCCCCTTCCCTCCCACAGCCATGGCTCCAGTGGTTTGAGCAATTTGGTCCCAGGTGCTGAGGATGGCTCTATGGCTTTGCCTCAGGTGCTGAAATAGCCCAGTTGCCAAACAATGGAGCAGCGGCCCCAGATAGGCAGAATATCACCCTGTAGGGGGCTTGCTGGGTGGAACCTGGTTGGGGCACATGCAGAAATCTGCCTCTCTGCCTCCCACCTCTCACTTAATTTTTTTTTTAAAAAAAAGAACTTTGCAGGCTGACAGCTTTGAGAAGCAAATGTCTAATGGCTGAGCTAGCCCACAACTGGAGAAAGGGGAGCCACAGACCTTGACACTTACAACAAGATGAACATTATCGGGGAACTTGCCTTGGACATATCTTGCCTTAGGAAGCACCTTGCTGTCAGAATGAGCGCCTGAGTAAAGGCTTTCTTCACAACTGCTCTTCCCCCGTCCCCGCTTGCTTTGTGCTGTCGGGAGCAGGTGCATTTGGCAGTCTGATGTGGAAAGGGGAGTAGTCAAAGTGGCTGTCCCTCTGCTTCCCTGAGGAGCAATTCTTCTCTCACCCACAATCCGGTCTGTTGCTAGGAACACTCTGTGCTTGTCATACTCACTTTACAATAAAAACAAAGACAAATAAAAAATGGAACCACCATATGGTCTCGGCTGCAACCCAGAATTAACCGCTGATGGGGAGACTTTGCCCTGTAACAGCTCCAAATGTATGGGCTGTGACAGAGGCCCCTTCTGCATTTGAAGATGTTGAAGTTGATCCCAGACATTTTCTACCAGACTGCAGGGGTATAGCCAGAGTAACTAATGTGACAGCTGTGTTATCTATGTTTGTGTTAGTATGAAGTGTCTCGTAGGACCTGAGGGCATAACCTCATTAGAGACAGAGCTATTTTCACAGGTAGAGATGTCGGCACCAAATAGATGTGTATTTCATAGATGTGTATTTCTCAGCGTGTTCCAGGCTGCTTCACCCTTCTGCCCTTCCCCCTTCCTCACCTAGCTAACTTTCGGTGACTCTTAAAGTTACAGGTGTTACTTCTTCCAAGGACCCTTGTAACCTTTCCAGCCTGAGCCAAGAGTTCCTTCTTCCTGGTTTCACATTACCAGGTGTGTGTCTTTTTGCAGTTACCAAACTGCAATCAAAGGATTCTTTTAATGCACTGACGGTGAGCTCCTTGAGGGTGGGAACTGCTCTCATTTATCATGTGCCCAGCTGCCAGCATAGCGCTGCATTTTGCAGGTCATCAATAAAAGCAGACAAATGAAACTGACCCGCCTCACTCCATTGCTGGTTCCTCCTCTCAATCTGAGGCTGCCCCATGGCTCAGTCACTGGGACTCTTCTCTGTTGACACTTATTACCCAGGTGATCCCCATGAGTTTTATGGTTTAAATCCTTGGGGGCTGATGACCTCCAAATGTATATGTTTATCATGGACCTTTAACCTGAATTCCTGACCCATGTGTTGAACTCCCTACTTAATACCTCCACTTAGATGCTCAATAGGATCTCACACTGAGCATGTCTCCCGAACAATTCCAACAGTCTCTCCTATCTTAGTAAAGGGTGTCTTTATCATTCCAGGTAACTCAGACCAAAACCTTTGAGTCTTCCCTTGAACTCTTTATGTTTAATTTGTCATCAAATCTTGTTAGCTCTACCTTCGACATATATTCATATTCAGGCATCTCTCATCTCTTCCATGCTATCATTCCCGTTCAAGTCATCATTATCTCTTGACTGGATCCTTATCGCCTCTACTTGGTGTCTGTATAAGACCACAGTTAGACGGTCCTCATAAAACACACGTTATACAATGCCACCACCCATGCTCAACCCTCTGGCCCTCCCATCTCACACAGTCAAGGTGAATGTCCTTGCAATGACCTGGAAGTCTTATACCATCCCATCATCATCCCTGCTCCTCCCACCTCTTCTTCCCTTAATTCCCCTCTTCCTTTGCTCCCCTCCACTCACATCGCTCCACCACGCTGACCTTCCTGTGAGCTGGGCGCATTTCCAGCTCGGTCTTCGCACTTTGCTCCTCTCCCTGCCTGCAGCGCTCTTTCCTAGATATCCTTGTCTCACTCCTGATCTCCTTCCTGTCATATTCTTAATAAGGACTTGGCTGCCTGCCATATTTCACCTCCCAGCTCTCCCATTTCCTTTCCTTTGGTATTTTCTTCCATATCCTATACCACCTCAAATATACTATCACGTACTTATTTATTTTGTTCACTGGCTGTCTCCATTTCCAATCCCTCCACTAAAATGGAAGCTCTCTGAGGGCAGAGATGCCCCTTTGATTTACTAAAGAAGGCTATGTGGAAGTGTAACACACATGCAAAGTTCTGAATGTCACAGCTTTAGCATATAGAAGCAGAAGGATATTCAAAAGTACACAGTGACTCAACTTTCAAAGCACGTTGACTTCCATTCATTGGCCGGTTAAGGGTTAAGTTCTGTTTGGCTTTATTTTTTTTTCAAGACACAACCAGATGTTGGTAATCCTTTTGACCCGATGTGGCCCAGGGTCAGTTCTCCTTCAGTATTTCTATTTCCAAGCCAGCAAAATTCCCCTCTGGCACTGACCTGTCCTTATGCAAGGAAGGAACCAACAAATAATTGGGTAGCTTTATAGTATACAAATGGTCTTGTTCTTATCTTTTGTGTGTATATCTTGGCAGAGTCTCTGTTAATCGGAGTTGGTCGTACTTGGGCTCGGCTGCAGCCTCTAGAGTTTTATTTGCATTTGCTGTTACTGGACTCATTCCTCGCACAAAGTTATTAGATCTTCTTCGTGTACATATCTCTCAGATAACTGTGTTATTTTGCTAGGAAAGATCCCAAAGCTTCCATCTTTTGAACTCACTGGATACAGTTCACAGCCCCATTCTGCTCACCTTCTTCTGCCTCCAAGATGTCCCCAGCTTCTGGCAGAAACCCAAAGCACCTTCCAGGTGGTCTTCTGCCTGTGTTGGACTCTACTCCTAGCACTGCCTTCCCTGCCTTTTCCCAGAAGAGAAAGCACAGCATGTGGAGGCATGGAGGCAGATTTAGGACATGGTTCTGTGGAGGTATTGTCAATAGCCCTTTGATGATCTTTTATTGAAAAGGACTGACCATCAGTAGCTGGTAGGCCATCCCCAGCCTCAGGTTCCACCTTTAGTCTTCCCAGGTAACATGCCACCTGTGTAGCAGAAGCGTGTACTGATGCCCACAGCATGACATAGGCACCTACGGGCTACAGTGAGCTGAACATGATGTCAGCGTTATTGATCACAGAATGTGTCACTGACTTCTTCTTCTTCACTCCCACCACACACACACACACACACACACACACACACACACACACACACACCGTCAGTATCATGGAGAAGGGCAGGATGTTTGAAGACATGGGCATTCTTTCCTGTCTTGGTCCGGGAAGGGATCTATTTAGAATGAAGCTGCATTTGCTCTAAAGTACACGTGTTCTTCTGCCCATGAACTCAGGACAGTCGTTCCTATTCTAACCTCTGTGCCCTTATTGTTCATCCTGAATGCAGGTGTTCTGCACTGGCACACATGCAGACCACGGGAAACAGTGAGAGTGGTCTGCAAACATCTGGCAGACCAACCCTCGTGTGGGCCTGCAAAGCCCTGCCCCCGTGAAGGCACCTCCCATTTAGATTTCATTGTTTCTTACTGTCTTCGGGTCTTCACCATATCCTTTGACCTCAAAAGAAAGTCGTCCCCCATTTTTGTTTCTGATTATGGAGATAATTTTATCAGAATATATCAGGTTGATTAGTGAACATCCATGATGCTAAAACCACAAGGCAAAATATGAGCTGAAGAGTTATCTGTGCCTGGAGGAATTAAAATTGAGGAGTCTGAGTAAAGAGACCTCTGCTAATTCTTTGCAGCTACCTTGTGTGAGAGGGAACTGAGGGGCTTGAGCAGGCCACAACACCCATCAGTGTCAGCACCGGTATTAGAATGTAGATGCCCGTCCTCCCACTCAGCACTCTTAACATATGCTCTGGTGCCTGCCTTGCCCCTGCCCTCCTGCTCCCCCAGAATACTATTACAATACTTTTCCTCTTATCTCTAAATTGAGACAATTCCACAGGTACCAGTAGGGTGTTTATACTTGATGTCTAAGATGGCGTAATGATTTCTGAGTAGAGAAAGAGACAATATTAAACTTGTGTTAAACTGGTCTTTTCTTTAGAATTCTTGGTTCACAATTTCATTAGCGCTGAAAATGCTCAAAGTGGGTGTTTTCATAGAAAGGTTCACTACCCCTGCTCTAAATGAATTAGCCCAACTTTTCCAGCACCCAAATTCTTTCATGGAAGAATGTTCAATAATTCTTCTAACATGTTAGAATACAGCTGATCCAACATTGTGGTGAACAGCACCAGGGTAGTCTAAAAAACATGATTCCAGGTGACATAAGTAATATAAACTGTCGCCCCTGTGGCAGGATTTGAGAAACGACAACAACAAATAGAAAACTGTGTCCACCTGCAACTAATTCCTAAAATTACACTTTTAGAAACAAATTGCTTTAAATGAAGGAACAGCCTGGACTCTGACTCAAATACCTCTGGAAGGTTGACATACTATGCATTTTTAACGAGTTGTATCTAAGCATGAATCAGCCATGAAAGAAGCTTTCCTATGGGAGAGGGTAGAGCTGGCAGGGGGACGCAGAGGGGACAAGGAAGTCCGGGAAAATAGAGAGGGGTATTAGAGAGCACTCCTAACTGTACCCCAGGGCAGACAGACAGGGCAGCTTGTTCATCAAAATCATCATGCTGACGGCTGGTGGAATCCGAGGCACAGAGCCTAACAATTTTTCCCATTATTCCGGTTTTCGCACTCCTCAGAATGCCCATTTCACACCTCCTTGTCTATCCTCAGTCTTAGCAGCAGCCTTAGTACTTCACTGAGACAACGGACGCCATCGCCCGGGGATACCCACGCTCCTGCGCAGGAACTGCCCGCCTCTTACGCCTGCACCGCCCTTTGTGCCCTCCCTCCAGTGTGAGAGGGTGACGTGACACAGCCAGGCTCCTCCTGATGGCGTGCCTCTTCCTCCACTTGGCCCTGGGTCTTGTTTCCTTTTGCTCCCTCAGCACTGGGCCAGTCACATCAGCATAGCAACCTGTTCTAGAATGTCTCCTTAAAGCCTTTGACCTGCTTCTTTCTCTCTCTCCCCATTGACTGCAACAGTTTCGGCTCCCCTTCACAACAAATCTCGGACAAAGAGCTAAACACATTTGTCTCCACTATCTTAGCCCTCTTCTCTGGCCTCAGAGTCAATCAGTCCATGTTCCTTCCCTGGCATTGCCAATGCAGCTCTCCTGGGGGGTCACCGTGGCTTCAGTGTCACCATAGTCAGTGGTACATTTTCCGTCCTTATCTCCCTTGAACCTACCGTGCCATTAGACAGAATTGGCTTACCCATTCTTCTTAGAACCTCATATTCTTCTGGCTTCTGTGACACCTACTCTTCTGATGTCCTTCCTTCCCCACCAGTCTCTCCTCTTAGTCTTTTTAGTGGCCTTTCTTCCTCTACCTGACCCTTAAAATTTGGTGTGCCCCAGGCTTGGTCCAGGGTCTCACTGTCTTTTTTCACCTGTTTTATTCCAGGGTGACCTCATCTGGTCCTCTACTTGAAAAAACATTCATGGATGAGAGCAAAATAAAGACATTTCAGGCATATAAAGCCTGAGAAGGTTTGTATTTCACTGACCCTGGCTGAAAGGATTATCAAGAAGAACCTTTTGTGTCATAGACTCCTTTGGCCATCTGGTTGACCCTATCAGCTCCTTCTCAGAATAGCGTTTTTAAATGCATAAAGCAAAATACATAAGATTACACTCTACTGATGCATATTTACTGAAATATTAAAACATGATGTGATTTAGTGTTTGCTTCTTTATTAAGCTAGTCAACTACTGAGTGAGGCAGGTTTCATAACGATCATGAATTTTAAGTGGTGATGGGAATAAACTACGTATTTGAAGATCTACAACATAGTAATGTGAAAGAAAAATATCTTTGATTTCTACTGGTAGCAAATCATGGGTACTGCTAATACTTCTCTGGTTTATTGCCTGTGTTCCTAATTAAAGGAAATTCTAAATTTCATTTAGAGGTTTGTGTAAAAGACAGGTGTATTTTTTTTTCCAGTTCACTCCTGGACCCCCTGAATTTTGTTCACAAGGTGTCGATTAACTTAGGTTAAAGACATATTTAAGAAAGAAGGAAATCAAACACTTGAGAACCGATCATTTAAAAACTATTCTTTAACGATTAATTTTGAAATTATTAGTCCTTTAAATTATTAGTTAAAAACGACTAATTTGGAGGTAGGATTATAAAATAAAATATGAACTAAAATACTAAGTAACTGCGAAAAAGAACCTAGTCAGCGTGTAATTAGTACTTTTTTAATGAATAATTGAATTGAGGAGAGATTTCACTTTACCTGTCCTCTCCTTTCCCGCTGCCTGGGGTATAGACACCACCAGGGGAAGTCAGTGCTTCCTAAAGCACGGTCACAGCACGGTTTTGATTGCAAACACACTGCGCACACCAATGTCCCTGCACACAGGAGCCCTCCTACTTATTCTGCTCACGAACATTAGGGGATATTTTATAGCTTCAGATTCATTTTGAAATATCCCCTAATGTTCGTGAGCAGTATACATAGGGTCACACTCCACCATTTTAGTCAGAGTGGAAGTAATTTCTGAAGTAGAGCTAGATATCCTCAGTACATAATAGAGGCTTGATAAATTTTCCAAGACCAACAATATGAAGGAAATACTAATAGGCCAATATCACCTGCAGGTCAACCTGAGGAGGCCATCCCTGGGTAAAAACTGCCAACCCCCTCCCCCCGTATGCATCCCACCTCCTTCTAGAGTCACCACTCCTTGGTTTCTGCCGTATGTCTAGCACAGTGGTTCTTAACCTTTTTTGAGGTACCGAACCCACCAGTTTCATATGCGCCTTCACTGAACCCTTTTTTAGTGATAAATAAAATATGATTTTTTTTCCAAATTCAAGACATAGGTATATGTTTTTTTACTGGTGCACAAAATGAGCCGTGCATGAACATCACCTTGCTCAAAGAACAAAACCAACAAAGTGCATGAACTCACAACAAATTACGATATTACTTTATTCTGGCCTCCGCGGCAGAGGCTTCTCCGAACCTCTGAGACTGACTCATTGACCTCCTAGGGTTCGATAGAACCCAGGTTAAGAACCAATGGTCTGGCTGTTATGTCCCTGCACTAACCCTTCTTTCTGTTCTTCAGAGGAATGATGTACTCTTTTAAAAATGCCCTTTCAAGAATACATAATATGCCAGGCACAATGACAAGGTTTGCTTGAGAATGAAATCAGGAAAAGAGCAGCTGACGCCCGTGTCTATGAAGAACAACAAAGGCTCTGAAATGGAGCTCCAGGAAAGGGCCTAAATAAGCCCGCCGAGGAGAGGCCTAAAGCTGGGCGCAGTGGTGGTGAGAAATGGAAAATGAAGCCCAAGTGAAAATTAATCAAAATTTCTGAAGTTCAACTCCTTGGGGAGAAGGAAGAATGTGTCTTTTGAAAGCACAGAGATATGGAATGCTGAAAAACAACAGAGCTTGTGCCTTAGCTTTGGGGAAATTAAATATTTGAGAGCTAGCAAGATCTTGTTAGACCACAAACACCACTTTTTATTTTACCTGTAGTACGTTACTTAGCAAACTAGCTCCTGTTCAAAACAACTTGCGTGTTTTATTACTGGGGAGAAGCATTTGCCGTTCACTTTGAATGGCTTACCCATAGGTTTACTGAATTCCCCATCTTTCCAAATCTGGGCCATGGGTAAGCCATTGCTTTGGTACTCTCTTTATTCACTGATCTGTTCTGCTTTACTCTGTAATGGCCAACTCTGAGAGTCTGTCTGACTACAGAGTCAGCCGGGCGACCAGGTTGGTAAACCCAAAGGCTAGTTGCCCTGGGTTCTGTACTTACTGAGTTTTTCAGAAATAGACAGAGTTCGAGATGAAGGAAATGTGCTCACAGTGGCTGCTACTGCCCTTTGAAATGTCCCAGCATTGTGCAGACTGTCACCGTGGTGCAGGGAAGTTGCCCAGCCCTCCACACCCCTCTCCAATGAATCTCAGGACAATGAGGGGGTCCAGTTTTCTAAGTGCAAGACCATTCGAAATGACATTGCCTTCCATAATTCAAAGTTTGCCTCTCAGGACCTCTAAAGTATTTTTAGACCTGAGACGTAGTACACAAAACACAGCTACGTATCAACAATACATGATTTTCCAGGCCCACACCCCTTGACTTTGCCTCATGTGACCCGAAACATGGAGAGGAAAAACCACATATATTTTTAGTCTCTTCCTGAATTCCTCAAATGTCATTCCATTCTCCATTTTATTTAGGACCATTAAGTGCTGGCCTTTGTGTTTGATGGCAGTGTATGCACAGTTAATAGGTACCTCTCTGCCTGGCACCCTTTATTTGAATCTTCTGGGCTCTCACTAAATATGGGCACCCTTATGAATGACCTCTGGCCCTCAGGTCACATACTAGTCTAAATTAGAAATGCTCTCACATCATCCCTTCCTACGCGCCAGCCTCACTTTCCATTCAGGTGCCCAGGGATTATTGATATGTACTAACAAGAGCAACATATCAGTATGCTTCTATGTTTAAAATCATAGAATTTTTCCAGGAAGCATCTAAAGACTTCAAGAAAGAAACTGGTTTCTTAAACCCACTAATACACACATATGCGCATGTGCACACTTATAACACACACAGCCACTAGCACTTCTCTGCATTGCAGGATCGGAAGAGTGAAGAAAGCAGCCACCGGCACATGTAATTCTGGACCCTGGAGACATCTAGCGTTTTTAACATCTGGGCCACATCTTTTATTAACTTCCCTCTCTCTCTCTCTCTTTTTAAATCTGAAAACACTATTTTCAGTGATAATCCTTAGTTTCTTGAGTAAGCTTTACATTTAAAACAACTAAAAATAATAAAGCGTTTCACTTTGAAATATTATTAAAATTCAGTAAGACATTTTATTGTAAGCTAAAATGCGTACTTGCCAAATACAAAGAGTGCACCTGGCAGGTTGTACTTTTCTTCACTGTTTTAAATTTGAAACACAAATAAAAATTCTATGTGGAATGACAGAATTGAAGCGATTTCTTTGTCTTTACAACCACCTGCTAACAGTGCTTATTATTAATCTCCTGTTCAAGGTCAAGGTCATGTCATCATACCCCAGGGACTAGAAACACTTAAAGCAAGCTCATACAGTTCCAGGCCCTTAGGAAACTCAGTCTTGCACGGAACACGTGTAGCTCAGTCCCTCTGTGACAGGAGCCAGGATATAACTGAGTTTTCTGATTTAACTTCTATGTAGAGTACAACATTCATTAAAAGATAAGTAATACACCTGACCTGTGGTGGAGCAGTGGATAAAGCGTCAACCTGGGAACACTGAAGTCACCAGTTCAAAACCCTGCACTGGTCTGGTCAAGGCACATATGGGAGTTGATGCTTCTAGCTCCTCCCCCTTTCTCTCTTTCTCTCTCTCTCTCTCTCTCACACTCTGTGTCTTCTCTCTAAAATGAATAAATAAAAAAAGAATTTAAAAAAAAGATAAGTAATAAAAAATATTAATTATAAGCTTATGTTGTATTACTGAAACTCACCAGTGAGGGCAACAATTGTTGAGAACTTAGATCAACAAAACTATTTTTAGGAACAGCATGTTATCGTTAACATTGTTTGGCATTGCCACCACGTGATAATTCTTTTTAAAGGATTTCTAACAGAGATGGGGATGATAGCACAGGGGACATAGTCAATAACATTGTAGTAACTATGTAGGGGGCCAGGTGGCTATGGAAACATCAGGGGACCACTCTGTAAAATACACAACTGTCTAACCACTATGCTGCACCTCTGAAACTAATACAGAGTAATTCTGAACGTAAACTGTTTGAAAAATAAAAATACATAAATAGAAAAGGACTTTCGTTGGTGTTATTATTGACTTTAAGTTCTCTGTAGAACAAGTACTACTTATTGGCTGCACCCAGGGGGGCCTCTTCCCCCAACCAGCGCTCCGAGCCACTGACCTCAGAATGTCTTAGCTAAGGTTGTCACTCCAGCACGGGAGACCTTTGTGTTGGAGAGTCACCCCACCTCTTTCTACAGTTGCCCACCCACTGTAGCTCAGGGCAGTCTTTCAGGGACACAGATGTGAATGGGGAGAAGAAGGACTTCTTCCCACACGCAAGGTGGAGTGGAGGTGAGTGCTTGGAAAGGCAGCCACGTGAATGCCCAAACTCACAATTGCATTTCCCATCTTCACCAGGGAGGTTCACCGTGCTTTCCGCCTCCCCAAGTCCCACACCTGCCCCTCATTCCAGCTCCCTCTGGAAGCATCTCCCTTCCAGAGGAAGAAAATGCTGCACAGTTCTCTCTCTCTCTCTCTCTCTCTCTCTCTCTCTCTCTCTCTCTCAGTCTAGGCCGAGGCCCACCAAGCCCCCTGAAAGAAAAATAACAAGTGTGCTGTGTGGAGCGGACCGGAGATCAGAAGGGAAACCAGCCTTCCTTCCACTTGATCCTGAAGGAAGGAAGCAGGAAGCCCTGCTTGGGGACGGGTTGTACTATTACCTCCTGACCCTGTCCCTAAGCGAGGACACGGACGACTGCAGAAGGCAGCGCCTCCGTGGCGCTGTCCACACCTCTCTCAAGATTAGACCTCATCTCGTGCAAGAAACAGTCCCTATGGCTACCGCTAAGGGTCTGCACCGCGCCAGGCAGTGGGACAGGTCCCGACTGAGCCTCACAGCGGTGTGAGGGGGAAGCTCCGTCCTCCCCCTTCGCAGACAGGAAGCTCCGTCTCAGAGCAGCTGGCTTGGGCAGGATGGAACCCAGCGCTGCCTCATGTCTGCGCCCTGTGTCCTGCCTGGGCTGGGCTGGGCTGGGCTGGGGGTGAGCCCTCCCCAGTGGCATAACCAACGTAACTGGCACCCGAGGCATGACACCTTATTGGTGCCCCCTGAGGGCGTAGCATGCTTTTCTTGTTTGTCTTGGAGACCATTTGGCGCCCCCTCTGCGAGTGGCACCCCGGGCATGATAGACCCCTTGCTCCCCCCACCCCCTCGCTATGCTACTGGCCCTCCCATGACGGCAGCACCTTCAGACCCCTGTGATCCTGCTGTTGGACCTGCGGCGCTGGGGCCCATCTATTGCTATGATTAGTCCTGCTGCTCATAGAGCAAGAACTAGAAACTTGTGGGGTGAGTGTCTAGGTAACTGATTTGCATAATATGTGTAATCAGATGCCAGGTCTCTTCTCATTCTTCTCACCCAGGTCTGCCAGCTGTGCCCGCCCCTCAGAGTAATCCCTTCTCCTGAAAGCAGTAAGGAGGAAGATGCATTTAGTGCAAGACAATAACAGGGACAGTGGGTGGCCTAGCATCCTGTCACCTACCTAACTGCTTAAATCCTTTTTAAAAATATGTCTTTTTATCCGCGCCACACGTCATTCATTTTTTCACCAAATATTTATTGAAAATTGATGCGCCAGGCACTAATCTAGACCCTGGAGGTAAGCAGTAACTAAAATGACTGTGCCCAGAGATTCACAATCTAGTTGGAGGAGAGTGCTAACTAGCATCCAGGTTCATCTCTGCCCTTGTCTGCCCTGCTCTGTGCCCCGGGGGGCCGGCCCCACACCCTTGTCATCTGGGAGGGCAACAGGAAGAAAGGGCAGTTGGAGATCCCAGTGTTCCAGTGGAGGACAAGGATGAAGGAGAGGGAGTGGGCATTTACTCCCCACCCTTGTTTGCCAGGCTACGGCTTGGGCTGTGACTGTGTTCCTCCACCCTCAGCTGCAGATCCTGGGGAACCCCCTCTCCCACATCCACAGGGCTTGCCGGGCCCCTCTGACCCCCCCCCCCAAACCGCTTGTCCCTTTCTGCCCTAGGGACGCGGTCAAGGGCTTCTCAGTGCTGACAATCCCCAATTGCTTTAGCTGTCTACACTGTTTCAGTCAACCTTCGAGAGTGTCATTCTCTTCTGCCAAGGTCTTAACTGATCCAGTAATAAAGGCAAACAAATAAGTTGTATATCAGATGAGCAAAACTGCTATGTAGCAACATACAGTGGGGTCAGGGCTATAAAGAGTGTGTGAGTGTGTGAGTGAGTGTGTGTGTGTGTGTGTGTGGGCACGCCTGCATGTGCTGGTGAGGTGGCATCAGGCCCCTCTTCCTTTCAGGGTACTGAAAACCCCCTTCCGACCCTTTCCCCACCCCGACCAGTCTCACTAGCTTAGATTTCCCGTTATTGGATTATCCACTGGGTCCTCAATTTTTCTTATCTGTGTTAAACAGAGCAGTCCAGGCCAACGACGGCTCCTACCTTCGACTGTGTGTCTCAATCTCCCTGGCAGAGTGCCCTCCGTGCCCACCATCCTAACTGCAAGGGGGCATTAGGAGTTATCAACAGCCAGAAGCGCTTTCCACTGCGTGTAGTTTGTGAAGAATTATGAATCATGGTTTAATCTTGTGTGTTTGGGAAGCATGCACACTTTTTTAAGCATGGACAGCCTACAGAGCGAGTTCCCATGCGTGCTCTGCAAATTCTCTGCCGGGAGAAGGGCAAGGCTCCGGTGTCTTCTGAAGCATCGCCCTCTTCCCAGCCCGGGCCCTCCGTCTGCCCGTTCACAGGCAGAAAATCAGAGCCGAGAGGGATGGCTTCCCTCCCACGTCCCTCACACCCTTGATAAACACTGCTGACTGGCCAGTAACGCTTGTCTATTTCGATATTTTTGTTGTTGCTCTGTCAAGCACCCAAGGGGCCACTGATCATGAGCAATTTGGGTGGGGGGTGTTGTAAAAAAGGAAAGTGAGGCTCTTGTAGATGAGGCCACTGGAGGTGAGTTGTTCTCTGACGAGATTCAGGACATGCTACCCCAAAACATGGCCCCTTGGCATTTTCGATATTTGCAGCTGAAGGAGTTTGAGAAAATGTCATAAACGAGAAGATCTCTCTCTGACCTTCCCCCACCTTCTCCCCTGAAGCATATCATAAGACCTGCAGGTGAGAGGTGGCCTCCCTACACCTGGAGGAGAAGGGTGTATCTCTTCTTTCCGAGACAGAGATGCCAAGAAGAATCTGAACGGGCGGGCATTGTGTTATTTCCCTAGCTCACTGCACTCACCACGTGCTCCTTGTCTTACTGGGACTTTTCTAGACTCTCTCTCTACTCGTTGTCAAACCTCAAACAAAAACACTCAGGCTTAACTGTTTCCTCAGGTCCTCCTTTCTTTATAAAATCTGCTGTATCATGTAAAGCTTAGACTAAATAAATGTGTGTGCTTTTCTGCTGTTGACCAACTTTTATCAGTCTAATTTTCAGACCCCGCCAGGGACCCTTAGAGGGTGGAGGGAAACCTTTTCCTTCCCTTCCCTTCCATGCCACTGATGATCCTTGCAGCCCATCTGTGAGGATTCTCACCATAGGAGAGACGAGACCCCTGTGATTCTCATGGGTAAGGTGCTTGATAAGCCTGACAGGTGTCCACTGACTAGGACTTTCAGGTCCTGGTTGTGACCTTCTTACTAGCATCTCAGGGTGGGGACCAAATCTTCGTTTATTTATAAGTCCTTTTGTGTAAACTAAACTCTCAACACTGCTGTTCTAGAGACTGCCATCCATGTTCTACTCCAAAGCGCTTTTCAGAGCCCTCACCTCTGCCCAGAATTCTTCTCATTTTTTAATTGTATCCCGTTTTTTTGACTATGTCGAATCGAAACCATCAAGGACTCATTGCTCCCTCTTTTACGTGATTCTTTTCCAACTGTACGAATGGAAATCTTGCTTTTTAACATGGTCAGGTGAGTGGTCACGTTCAAGGTACCTGAATTGAGCATGGGCAGGGATGAGCTGGGGTTGGAACCCACTGGGCTCAAAGTCGAAGAGGGGACATCAGAAAATGGGAGGTATGGGCTGCCCCATGAGCTTGAGGAGGCATATAGTCAATAAACAGATTACCAGATTGGTGTAACAGAGGACTTCAATAAAATCCCTAAGCGAAAATTAAACAAATGAGGGGAAAGAGCAAGTGAATAAAAGTTGATTGTTTCTTCAGCTCAATGAAAGTAGTTTTCTGCTTATTTCCTTTTTATACAATCACTGTTAATTCTAATTATTTTTAGTAACTTCCCTTTGAACCCATTGTTTTAAAACTCAGAAGTCACTTTCAGTAAAGGTTGAATTTTGTTATGAGGCTACCGAATGGGGAGAGGGGGGTCCCACTAATTAATTTTGCTGGTAAACTAAGGGAAAAATTGTGGAATATCGAAAAATCCTAAAACATATGTGTACTTAGCCCATTCCCTCTCTATGAAGAAGAGAGTTAATGGAATTGAATCTACTTTGAACGAATGAGGACCTCCGGATGCTTTTAGATCTGCAGGATGCATTTGCATCTCAATGCCATAGACACAGGTGGTTCAGTTTCCCTCACAGGAACGTGGTTTTGATGATCTGCAATTATTTCTGCTCCTTGAAGCCTCACCTTGATTCATCATTCATGGAACTAAAGAATGTTAATTTGGCCACTTGCTGTTTTTCCAATGACTGTTTTTCTTCTGAATCTTTGGTATGAGAAATTTAGTGTGTGATCCTGACATGAAAAGGGTAGATCTTGTTTTAAGCAAAGGGAAGCATTAAGCACTCAAGATCTTTTCTTTCTATCCATTCTTCCACTACTCCCTTGTTCAAGGTGCCTTTGGCCTTCCAGCCTCTTCCTACTTTATCTGTCAAAGAGGAAATGACAACCACAGGGATACCGTTTGGCCTTCACCACTAGCCACACTCCAAGACACCAATCATCTATTTACACATTCATAGTCCTTTCTCTAAAGGCTCAGATTTAAATTGTCCCGAAATGTAGAGAAACTTGCTCAAAAGCCCACAGCTCTACAGCCCTCCAAAGGGGCAAACCCTTGACTCTAGTGTTTGCTCTGGATAACGTGACTTCCTTCCTGCTTCACAGAAGTTGCAAAGGGCTGATGTTGAAAGTTCCAAAGAACCTTACAAGTCACCATATTTTGACCACCGCCAGACCCAAGTGCAACAGAATCTCATAGAGTTGGATTTTCTGAGACTACATAAATATTGGAAAATTAAAGGAGCATTCCAGTGAAGAAGGTAAGATGGTCATTCTTCTTCCCAGGAGTTTGCAAATTTTAGTACAGCTCAAGAATCACCTAAATACTTTTGGCTCAATTCCTGGCCTCACACTCAGGGATCCTGCTCTGTGAGAGGCCTTCAGACCAGCACTAGCACTGCCTGGGAACTTGTTAGAATTTCAAATCCATGGGCCTGCCCAGATCACTAGAATCTAAAACGTTGTGGGGTAGACCCAGTTATCAGTGTGTAAATAAGCTCTCCAGAGGCGATTATGATGCACACAAAGTTTAATAAGCATATATATATATGGCATGATTGGGTTTTTTTTGTTTTTTTTTTTTTAATTTTATTCATTTTTAGAGAGGAGACACAGAGTGAGAGAGAGAGAGAGAGAGAGAGAGAGAGAGAGAGAAAGAGAGAAAGGGGGGAGGAGCTGGAAGCATCAACTCCCATATGTGCCTTGACCAGACCAGTGCAGGGTTTTGAACTGGCGACCTCAGTGTTCCCAGGTCGACGCTTTATCCACTGCACCACCACAGGTCAGGCGACATGATTGTTTTTTAAAATAGGGTTCTTACTTTGAAAAACCAGCAGCTGCATCAGAAGCTTCGCATACAGTTAGGGAAACCCTGGCAGAGAGATAAACTGCTGCAGTAACTCCTAGGGAGCCCGTCCCATCTCCAAAGTGACACAATTATCCAATTATCTTTGGCTAAAATCCTTAATCATTAGGCCTTCTGCTGACACATCCAGCTCCTCTTCTCTCTCCCTCCTTCTCTCTTTCTTCTCTGAACCCCTAGTGCCCTGGAAACCAGTGGCTCTTAACCTTTTTTGAGGTACCGAACCCACCAGTTTCATATGCGCATTCACCGAACCCTTCTTTAGTGATAAATAGAATATGATTTTTTTTTTCCAAATTCAAGACATAGTTATGTTTTTTCACTGGTGCACAAAATGAACCATGCATGAACATCACCTTGCCCAAAGAACAAAACCAACAAAGTGCATGAACTCACAACAAATTACGATATTACTTTATTCTGGCCTCCGCGGCAGAGGCTTCTCCGAACCCCTGAGACCGACTCATCGACCCCCTAGGATTCGATAGAACCCAGGTTGAGAACCACTGCTGCAAACATTGTGTTCTCTAGCCTCTGACTGGAACTGCCTCCTTCCTCCATTGTCCTCTGTCTAACTCCCAGTGTCCTTCGGGGCCCAAGTCACGCTCATTTCCTTCAAGAAGCTGCCTTTGGCTCGCTCTAGTTGTGTGACACATGCTGAACCGTGTTATGATGCTCTAGTTACGAACTCTTCCGCTCTCCTGTGACAGCCCCACTCCCGACTCTCAGCCCCTGAGCAGGACCTTGTTTGTCTACTCTTCTGTGCCCTGTACCTTGCTCCATGTCAGGTACAGGTGCTCAGTCAGTGGTTGTTATGAATAAATCCCTGGGCTATGACACCGGACTGCCTGGGTTCAAGTCTTAGTTCTACCAACTACTAGTTATGGATGTTTGGGCAAGTTATTTGATCTCTCTGTTCCTCAGTTTTCTCATGTATAAAATTGAGATAGTGGTATAATTATCTCATAGAACTGTTGTTTCAAGTGCCTAGAGCAGGACCCAATGCAAATAAAGCCTCGGGGCTTCTATGCTAGCAGAAGAAAGGATTGAAGAGGGTCCTGAGCCACTTCTGCAGTTAGGAAGTCACCCCCTCGCTTCTTTCTCTGCATGTCCTTATTTCTTCTCTCGGCTGCCAATATTTCTTTCTCCTTTTTCTTTGATACAGTGCACTATAAGTCTATAACACCATCCACATTTATAACCATTGGAAGTGTGTGTGTACATGGAGTTTGTTGGTTTGGTTTCTGAAGTTATAAACAGAACTAAGGTAATCAGGAAATAGGAAATAGAGATTAGCCAACCCCAAAATTAGAGGTCTTATTTTTAAAGTATAATTCATAACAAGAAAAAAAGTTACATGTTCTTGAAATTGTCATTTATGAAATTATTGACTTATAGTGGGTCTCAAGTAAAAGAGAAAAATAAGAGACTTAGTCATTTCTAGAAGATATGAAACTTACACACAAGCAATGGGCAGAATTGCCTGATGAAGTAAGGTGAATTTATAGACAGCATGTAAGAAAACAGATTATTTTTGCACAAAAGTATTTGTTTTATCAAGAGCAGCCCGAGTTTGATCTCCAGTCACATACACCGTTACATTAGTAGTTTGCTTACATATTGACATTTTCAAAATCTTATTTTTACCAATAAACAACGACATATTCATTTATTGGACAAATATTTTTGAGCCCCTTTTGTACAATATACTGTTTAAGGTTCTATAAAAACAAATCATTCACAGTTTTCTCAAATTCACAAAGTTTATTATCATGATTGTTAGTATTGATTATACTTTTGTTGTTAATATTAATTTCTATCTCTTGTCAATAGCTAATTTCATCACAGGGTCTGTGTACTGAATGCTTTTAAAAAATTATTTATATTCAATGGCATTTAATTTTCACAGTAATCTATGAACTAATTAGCTATTCCCATTTTAGAAAAGGCTTAGAAAGGTTGAGCAATTTGCCAACCCCATTTATAAAAAAACTCCCCAAACCCAGCTCTTATCGCTGGCGTGTTATAGGGCACTCCGAGATAAGATGTTAAGACGTAAGCAAAAAAAAGTTAAACACGTGACGGTGTGAGAAATGGCACAAAGCGGTGCAGGGTTCCCTTCCAAACCTGTGGCCCAGAGAAGGTTGCAAATTCAGCAAGAAGAATGTCCTTGCAAACAGGAGCCCAGATGGCAAAATCATTCGTCTACCCAGAGGAATGCAGGGAGGGGCCCCTTAAGCCACCCGTGTAAACACTTTTCTAAACACAAACTGGCAGATATTTTCTAAACATGGTTACTTATGCACAATTAAATGTGCATCAGACTTTGGAAGAAACATCTAAGGTGCTGGTTGGCAAATGTGGACTCGGCAGCCGGGCTTCCTTTCCCTGCCCCCATCGCCAGGAAGGGGAGAGCCTGGGAAGCTGCATTTTGACCAGCGTTCCAGCCAATTTATTCACTGGTGCTTTTGAACCTTACATGGTCTCTCCAGTATTTTATGTATTATTTTACTGTTCTCTGGTACTAAAATTTTACACTCATTACTACAAAAACCCAAAATAGAAATTTTAAAGGGATAAGAATTTTTCAAAATAAATAGTTCATATATTTTGTCCTTTAGCCCAAGGGAGGATGCGGTGTACTGTCACCCAGCCAGGATTGGGTGAGCCTCTGGCTCCGCCCTCTGAAACCTCTTCCTGCCCCGCACATTCCAGGGAGACAGGAGAGGGTGAGTGCCCTATGGACTCTGTGTGCGGGCTCATCCTCTTGGGGTCCCCACGGGTCTCCTTCAAACAACTCAGCAAATCGGCCTCTATCTCTGTGACTTCAAAAGGTCTGCAAGTGCAGCCGTGAAGGTTTATGCAATGCCAGCTCTATGGTGAAGTGGCGACCTTGGCAAAATATTAGTTCTGCTCCGCCATGGCAACCCCATTTCAGGTGCACGAAAATACAGTGTCATTCATGTCGCATTCAGAAATTCTCCCTGAGCAGAAATGTAAACTCACTGTTAACAAAGTTGCCATTTCTTTTGGCTTTTAAACCGGGATTGAAAACTGAAATAGAAAGTGTTAAGAATCGTGATTTTGATTTTGAGTTGAAGGTATTGTTAGTAGTCTAAATGTGGGTAGTTTAATTTAAATTATATTAAAATTTAAAAAGTACTAATATACATATCTATCCCTAAATAGTAAGGGTTTGATTTAAGCTCAGGGATAAGTTCACCAAAATGTCTGTTTGTTATATTACCCCCACACTCTTTATTAAACACTTATTAAAAACTTAATGTGCCAAGTACTATGCTAGGAGCTGGAAATACAAAGAAGAATATGGCATCCGTGAATCCTAGGAAAGAAGTGGCCGTGAACAATTACTGAGCATGCAAATACAAAAGGCACCATGCCAGAGGCTGGTTCAAGTGCTGTGAGGTCACCTAGATGAGAGATCAGTTCTGCACGGGGATGGGGAGGCGTGAAAGAAGGAAGTCATCTGGAGGCATTAAAATGAGTTTTGGAGGCCCTGGCCAATCGGCTCAATGGTAGAGTATCAGCCTGGCATGCGAATGTCTTGTATTTGATTCCCAGTCAGGGCACACAGGAGAAGCTATCATTTGCTTCTCTACCTCTTCCTGCTCCCCCTTCTTTCTCTCTCTCACTTTCCCTCCCAAAGCCATGGCTCAATTGGTTCAAGCACGCCGGCCCTCCACCCCAGGCGCTAAAAGAAAGTAGCTTGGTTATGAGCATGGCCCCAGATGGGGTCACTGGCTGGATTCCAATCAGGGCACATGTGGGAGTCTGTCTATCTCCCCTGCTCTCACTTACAAAAGTAAGAATGCTTTGGAGAATCAATAGTTTCCTTGTCAGAAAAGGGAGAAAAAGACCTCTAGATGGAGGAGTGACCTGTGGTAGGCAAGTGGTATACATGGAGAAGAGAAGGTGGTCCGGGTCATGGCCATCATGAAGTTAAGGGGACAGCAGATGGCAAAGAGCCTGCAAAGAAAACTGAGAAGGTGCAGCCAGAGAGGAGGAGGGAAATTGGGAAACCCAGGCACTGTGGTGTCCCCGAAGGCAGGGACAAGACAAGAGGAGTTAACTAGTCAACAGTATCAAATGCTGTAGACAATGGAGATGGCTTTGGGTACACAGAGATCATCAAGAAATTTGCCAAGAGCATTCACGAAGGTGCACGGCAGGGTCGGCGTGGGTCAGACGGGGAGACAAAACAGCATGGTTTGCAGGGTGAATGGTTGGGGATGGCAGCAAGATACAAACATCCTAATTCTTTCAAGAATTTCTTGGTGAGGAGGAAGAGCAACTGCGAGGTGGGGAAAGAGCTGCTGCTCCTGTTGTTTGGGATGAGAAGGATGTCCACAGAATTAGGTGATAATGGGAGAGAGCCGATCAGAGAGGAGAGGTGAGGCCATTGGGCCATTGGGAGTGAGGGAGCAGGTGGGAGCTGAGCTCTGGATGCAGAGCAGGGCTGTCCCTTCCCCGGAGACAGGGACAGGGGAGAGAGGTGGGTGTTTAAGTAGATCCTTTCTTGGAGTTGGTGGTGTGAGACCAAGAGAGTTCTTTCCTCTGAGAAGGCAGAACAGTCTCCTGAGACGAGGGCTGTGTGCATGTGTGTACACATATATCCATGTGCATGCATGCATGTGGCCACACTAGTGCTTGGACATTTGAGGTCAGGGAGACACCATGGAAACGTCTCTAGATATAATTAGTTTCCAGCTGGGTGGGGTTCCTGTGCCTCTTCTGATCTTCCTGAGATTAAAGCACACAGTTATCTGGCATCTTTGCACTCCTGCTTACAATGTGTGTGTGTGTGTGTGTGTGTGTGTGTGTGTGTGTGTGTGTGTGTGTGTGTAAACATATCATGTGCTCTTAGTTTCTTGCAGGCTCCCCCTCAAAGCCTAGCAGAACATACGTAGCATATACTCAATAAATAACTTCGTTGATTGAAAGATTTTTCAACTCATCATGTCCTGGCTTAGCCAATAAAAGAAGACTCCACTGGGGAAAAGCAACTGTCATTCTAGGCATGTCCTGCCCTGGGGACAGGGAACCGGAACTGGATCAGCAATTTTGGTAGGAATGCATATTATGGTAAAGAATGCAGAAATTTTACTTGGTCTGAACAGTGATGGGGTGCATGCTATGATATTGAACTTACGCTCTATTATCTATTTCCTCTCCTCACGTGCGCACATGTGCAGACA
The DNA here is from genome assembly GCA_037038555.1 of Rhynchonycteris naso. NCBI lineage: Eukaryota > Metazoa > Chordata > Mammalia > Chiroptera > Emballonuridae > Rhynchonycteris > Rhynchonycteris naso. The sequence goes on from CM073000.1 coordinate 13,883,167, forward strand.
GGCACACATACACGCAAAGCTGCTGGTGTACACACACGACCCACGTCTGAAATCCTTCTACTCCTTAGAAGGCCAGACGCATGATTTTTCTGCGATGTGGAGACCGGCCCGGGAGCGCTGGACAGGAGAAAGGGTTAACTAAGGATCGCTAGTAACGCTTCCACTTGTTCTCTGCAGAGGAACAAAGAGAGGAAGCTCAGTCCATGTGGAAGGAAATTCCCAGGCCCCATTTTGGACATTCGCAACCTGCCCTGTGAACCCCTGAGGAGTATCTGATGATAAACACTTGCAAACAAAACAATCCTCAAAAGCAATTTTACTAACATTCATGCATTTTCACCAAAGGGCTAAAGCACATTTTCCTGCACATGTGGCCATGGAGGGGGCCTGGATGTCCACCGGCAGGCAGAGCTCAACAATCCTGTTCCAGCTCAGTGGTGGCGTCTGGACGTGCCAATCTCATTGCTTCTTGGGTCTCTGTGCAGCAGCCTTGGGCTCAGGTGGGGCCACAGACGGCAGACACCCCACAGGGCGGATGTGGACTGCTGCGTGCACCTTCTGTAATGGTCCCTAGTTATGACCTGCAGCTTTGTGGCCTTGAATTACAATGCAGTGACCTTCCCCAGGAGTGGGAGGGCCTGACAAAGGTGTGGCAAGGTCTGCTAATAAAGTGTGCTAGTTAAGTAACAAATTAAGCTTCTATCTCTGAAGCAGCAAACACGCACACACGCACACGCACATACGCACACGCACACGCACACACGCACCCCAAAACAAAAACAGCAACAACAACAAAAATCTGTGCATTCTTGATGAATATTTTCGCAGTAATTTCTCATAAATTACTGGTCACCCAAAGCATTTTAGGACCGACATGCAAAATCTTCAGCAAAAATCTAGTGTGAGTCATTTTACTGGTAATGTACCTTATTTATGCCCAAACTAATTAGGATATGAGCTTGGTTGTACCCATTCTGTAAATAAATAAATCAAGGATCAGAAACTGGCCTAGAAAACATTAATAGCAGAGATAGGGGTGATTCAGTCATCTGATAGCTGCTCATGGGAGAGTGGTGTGCGTGCAAGTGGTGTGTATGTATGATGTGTGTACGGTGTGCTGTGTGTGGTGTGTGTATGGTATATGTCGTGTGAGTGATATGTGTGGCGTGTGTGTGTGTGTGTGTGTGTATGTGTGTGTGTGTGGTGGGTGTCAGGCTGTATGCAAGCACATGCATGCTTTCATTACTATACAATGCTTAACCACCCTTTACTAATTACAGCCTACCGCAGGATCTTCAGGTGAAATGCCCATTTCGGGCCCGGACCAGGATCCACTTCACAGCACGGGTGAACGTTAGATCCTCAACTACCAATAGAAAGCTGAATCTTTATATCTGAAATGCCATCATGGGTCTCTGGGATATTTTTAGAAGAAATAATCATACATGTCTACTCATTTGCATCTGCCCAGAGCTGGTAGGTGACCTGCATCTTGACCCCACACTCAGGCCCATGCAGACTGAGGGAATGACAGGTTCCAGATCTCACTCTAGGTGGGGTCCCCATAAGCCTTCCCCTCAGACCTCCTCCTGCCCTTTGTACTGTAACAATGCCCGGAAACACAGGCTTGTTAGAGGAAATTCCCAGGGCCATAGTTTGCTATGCTGGGCAGGCTGATGCACACCTAAAAATAAACATGCTGGTCTGCATGGCTTTCTATGATTCTGCCCTTTCTATGATGCACAGTGGGTTATGTTTCAAAGGGAGGGGTTTTTAAAAATGTTTTTAAGAAAGCAAGCCTAGGTAAACATGAAGAATAAAATATGCCATGGTTTTCTTTCGATTTGACAAAATGTCCCATTTGCTGACACCCATTTCTTTGAAAGGGCTTCTGCATTGTTTTTGGCCTTAGGATTTCAAAACAATTTTAAGAAAACAAAGGCATGCTGAGATGCTGCCCAAGCTACTGAAGAAAGATGTGAGCATTCAAAACCACAGGCCAGCCTGTTCTTCCCAGTGCAGGAAGAGTGAAGTATTAGCAAAGGACCCCAGCGCAGCGTGGAGCAGTGGGTGATGTGTGTGGGAGCCACTGTAACAAAATTCTCTCTTCCCTAAGTCTCCAGGTCCTTACCTGGCAGAAAGGCTGTTATTTATTTATTTTTTAAGTGAGAGGAGGACAGAGAGAGAGAGAAACTCCTGCATGCACCCCTACCACGATCCACCCGGGAACCCTGTCTGGGGCTGATATTCAAGTCAATGGAGCTATCCTCAGTGCCCAGGGCCGACACTCAGCTCAACCAAGCCACTGGCTGTGGGAAGGGAAGAAGGAGAGCGGGGGGCGAGGGAGGGAGAGAGAAGCAGATGGTCACTTCTCTTGTGTGTCCTGATTAAAATCAAACCTGGGATGTCCATACACTGGACCAAATGCTCTATCCACTGAGCCAACCAGCCAGGGTCTAGGCTATTATTAATGTGGCTCATTTAGTAGAAAAGGAGAGGCAAATGAACAGTGGCTGATAATGAACTTGACTCCGAGCAGGTAAACAGCTGCAACCAGCTCTCTTTCACCTCAAAAAATCAAACGTCTCACTCACCGTCCCTGGAATTCAGAAGATGGTAAAACCCTATATTTTGCACTTTTTAAAATTGGGTTTCTGAATGGCTAAGAATATGTACGCCTATAGTAGTGTTTCCATTTTACTGATAGAACAGAAATCAGGGACATAGCTCTGAGTCTTGCTGCTACTTGGCTGAAAATGTGTCAAATTGTGGCCATTTTCTTTCAAATAGGAATGTGTTTGCAGCACAAGTGACCCATCATAGAGTTAAAGGGTAACCTAAGAAGGGTGGTTTGGAGTGAACTTTTTCTGCCTCATTGTTCCCATTTCTTCTTTGCTTTTTCCTGGAAGTCCAGGCTAACTCTATTGTTGTTGCAAAAGACCCTGATTTTAAAATAGTCAAAGCAGATAGGCAGGGCTAGTTAGTAAAAAAAAAAAAAAAAAAGGCAGCTATGGTCACTCTTTAGCCTGATTATTTTTTTTGCAGACCTTCATTTGGTGGCTTGGATCGGGGGCCTGACATCACAGGATTCTCGTGGCTTTGAGCGGGAAGGACCTGAGGTCACCACCCGGGCCCCACCCAGTGCGGGCATCCCTCTGGGAACACCCGGCCATGCTCTTCCAGGGTGCTGGCTCACCGCCCAGGACAGGACGTCCCCCACAGCACAAGGCAGTTTTAGACAATTCTGACGGTGGGTAAATTCTTCCACACATCGAGCTAAAACCTCTTACCCTATAATTTCCATTCATCAATCCTCTGTTGACCTCTTTTCCCACATAGAGCAATCTTGAAATATTTGAGGGCAGCCTTCACGTGCCACGAGACTGCCTTCTTGCTTCAAGCGTCCCCTGGTTCCCTTAACTATTCTGACAATTTTCTCATTTTCACCATCTCAGCCAGCCTCTTCTTTTAAGATCTGATGTACTTCTTGAGAAAACATATTAACTACTTTAGCTAATTAATCTTTTCTATAACCTTGTGAGCTAAATATTAACTGCATTTTCAGAAAAAACAAACAAACAAACCTAAGACTTGGCAAGATACAATTACTTATACTACTTATTCAAAAAAGTGGCAGATAGGGGTTTCAAAACCAGGTCTGCCTCTTTCTAGCCCACCACAAGACTCCGATTAAAAAAGGAATGTTGTTTGGCCCTGGCCAGTTGGGTCAGTGGATAGAGTGCCAGCCTGGCATGTGGGTGTCCTGGGTTTAATTCCCGGTCAGAGAACACAGGAGAAGCAAGCGTTTGCTTCTCCCCCCCTCCTTCTCCCCATTCTCTCCCTCTTCCTCTCCTGCAGCCAGTGACTCAATTGCTTCAAGCATTGGCCCAGGTGCTGAGGATAGCAAGTTGGTCTGAGTGACAGCCTCAGGAACTAAAAATAGCTAGGTTGATTTAGCATCGGCTTCCAGACAGAGGTTGCCAGGTGGATCCCAGTTGGGGCACATGCAGGAGTCTGTCTCACTATCTCTGCTCCTCTCACTTCAAAAATAAAATATAAAAAAAATAATAATGATATATGTTGAACCAGGTGTAACCAAGGTTGATCTCAAATACATTTTGAGATTTGTATGGCTGCTAGAAACCTCCCATACACATTAACTTTGTTTATTTCTTTTTTTATTAACGGGAGAGAATGACAGACAGGGGCAGACAGACAGGAAGGCAGAGAGAGACGAGAAGCATCAACTCATAGTTGTAGCACCTTAGTTGTTCTTTGTTTGCTTTCTCATATGTGCCTTGACTGGGAGGCTCCAGCCAAGCCAGTGACCCCTTGCTCAACCTTTGGGCTCAAGCCACCGACCACAAGGTCATGTCTATGATCCCACACTCGAGCTGGCAACGCTGCTCTTAAGCTGGTAAGCCCATGTTCAGGTCGAATTAGCCTGTGCTCAATCAAGCCTGTGACCTTGGGGTTTCAAACCTGGGTCTTCAGTGTCCCAGGTTGACAATCTATCCACTGCACCACCACCCGGACAGGCATGTTAACATTCTTTTTTCTGCTACTATTATGCTAATAATAGAGGTTAATGGGTTTTTTTCACTTTTATTGGGGTATAAATAACATATAACATACTATTAGTTTCAGGTGTTCAACGTCATGATTCAATAGTTGTATACAATGAGAAGTGATCATTACGGTAAGTCTAGTTACTATACAAAATTATAAAATTCTTTTTGTGTGTGTGCCGATGAGAATTTTCAGGACTTCCGACTATGCACTATAACATTACTGACTGTAGTCACTGCGCTGTATATTACATACTCATGACTTATCATTTTATGACTGAAAGTAATCCCTTTTGACCCCTTCACCCATTTTTCCCAACCCTCAAACCCTCTCCCCTCTGGCAATCACTCTTCTGTCCTCTGTATCTTTGAGCTTTGGTTTTTTCTTTTAGATTCCACAAGTTAGTGAAATCATATAGTATTTGTCTATCTCTGTCAGACTTATTTCATTTAGCGTAATTCCCTCAAGGAATCCATGTGGTCGCAGATGGCAAGATTTCATTCTTCTTTATGGCTGAGTAGTATTCCATTGTATAAATGTACCACATCTTCCTTAGCCATTCTTCTATAGAGGGACACCTAGGTTGCTTCTACATCCTGGCTATTATAAATAATATAATGAACATAAGAATGCATACATCTTTTTGAAGAAGTTTTTTCTTTTTCTTTGGATAAATACCTAGTAATAGTAGACTTGCTAGGCCATATGGTGGCTTTATTTTTAGTTGTTTGAGGAACCTCCATACTGTTTTCCAAAGTGGCTGTACCCATTTACCTCCCACCAACAGTGCACCCATGTTCGTTTTTCTCCACTTCTTTGCCAACATGTGACCTCTTACCTTTTTGATAAAAGCCAGAAATTCATGTTAATTTGAGAAGTTAGGAAGTGACCAAAAAAAAAAAAAACCCACTCTGGCTGCCGAAGGGCAAATATAGACAAGGTAGGTGTGCAGAAGGTACAGAGGTCAAGAGAGACATGAGCAGCAGGAAGCAAGAAGGAATTCAGAAGGTCCAGGGGGCATGTTGTTATGGAAACTTCAGGTGACAGGGGGCGCAAGATAACAGTGCTCAGAGAGGCAAGCAGTTGCAGAGAGTGCCTGAGCAGTTTGCTGTAGCCTGAGCCCCGTGGTCATGTCTACAGAGTAAATAGAAAATATTTGTTTTGTTCCGGCTAACTATGCACCTTACCGCAGTGCTCAGCTTAGGGACAAAAGATTCTATGCCCTGCCTGAATATCTAATTCTAAATAAATCTGGTCAAGCCACACATCTTTAAGGTAGTCAGAAAAAGAGTCCTCACAGCTCTGCCACAGTGAGGGTTAGGGGCTGCCTATCTGTCCACAGGTTTCTAGATTTTTCCTGCACTACTTGGTAGAGCTACTTGCTTCCTTTCTCCTGGCTGCGTACCAAAAGCAGAGCTCACCTGAGGGTGACACTGCTCCGTCCTCAGCTGCCCCATTTCAAAGCAGCTCTATACCCAATAGCTCATGCCAAGTGAATTAACCTAAGCCACAGGGCACTCTGCCTAGGAGCCACTGCCACATGGTGCTGGACGGAAGGCCCCAAAGGACAGCAGTCGTGTCTACAGCAGGGCACATACGCACAATGGTAGAATGACTCCCTTAAGATCTCTTTGCCAGTTTGACTCAGAGAACTCCAAACAATGCCCTTCAAATAATCACACGGCCTGAGAGAAAGTGAGTGCGGTGGCTCCCAGGGCATGGCCTCCTCTGTGCCCTCCTGACGGCAGGGGCCCCGCTTTCCTGTAGCTCTGTGTCATGTTCACCGCTTGAGAAAAATCAAGGTTTAGTTAGAAGAGGGAGGTGGACTCCCCCAAGTTCACATGGCAAATGAGTTACAGGTGTAGGACTCAGTCAGGACCCCAAAGCACAGCAGCAAGCTCTTTACTAAATCACACTTCGAGCTCCTGATGTCTGAACTTGGATGGGCCAACATGTATTAGAGATCAGACTTCCTTCAGTTTTCTCTAAAGCTTTGTAGGGACAAGCAGGACAGAGGGTGAGAGAAGGTATGTCTTGTCTGTGTGAACTTGCATGGAGGCAGGACTCCTACCTGTGTCGTTTGTCATCGTATCCCTAGCACGTAGCACAGAACACGGTGTGGGAAGGAATGTGTTTGCTAAAAAATGCATGTCTCTGACATGGAGGGGTGGAGAATGAGAAACACCTTTTGGGAGAGGTTTCCACCGAGACACAGAGAGATCGATTCTAAAAGGTATTTCGCACAGTAGGTACTCAAAACATTTGGTGAAAGACAAATGAATCTAGCAAAGTCTCATAAAGGAGAGTGTGAGAAAATGTTATAGGAATTGGCCATCTTCCTTGGAATGCTTCAAACTGTAGTTTTCAATCTGGTAATACACTTGGGTTCTTCAGATGGTGGATCCATTCATTTGTTCGTTCATAGATTCAATAACTGTTGATTGAGCACAGACTGTGCACCTGGCATTATCTCAAGTGCTATGGATTCAGAGATCAAAGAATGATAACTTCACAAGGGTGAAAACAAACGTAGCAACCATCATTTGAGGTGCTAATGGCTATGCCAGAGCATTTCACGGGGTGCCCTAAACTCACCTCCAGGAGGGACCCTCCTTGTGAGGCGGGCCGGCGGAGGGGTGAGAATGGGGAAGAGATCGCACTGCCGTGGGCAGCTGGATGGAGAAGATGACCGGAAGAAGCCTGGACAGCACACATAGACAGAGGTGGGCATAGAGCTATGTCCTGGAGAGACAGGAGGTAGTCAGTACAGCCAGAAACGTAGATGGAGAGAGGTGAGGCCAGGATGATAAGGAGCAGACCTTGAAGGTCTGGTTTACTTGCCCGACGTTGGAGTTTCTCAAAGTTTAATGGGCAAACGGATCACCCAGGGACCTGGTTAAAATGCAGATTCGGGAAGTCTGAGGAGGGGATGGAGAATCTACAGCTCGGATAGCTCCTAAGTGACACCTGATGCGCTGGTTCCAGTCTACCCTTTCGGCAGCAAGGCTGCGAGCCGAGGTGTGCGGCGGAAACAGTGCATTGAGCACAGAGATGTGATCAGAACTGCGTTTTCCCAAGAACCCTGTTGCAGAATATTGGAGAATCACATAGAGGGAGACGGTGCGGAGGCCAATGACATGAGCAGCAAGAAGTTTTGAACACGTGAACTAAATAAGCGAAGGAAGGACAGTCAGTGTTCAATAAACAAGTGTGAATTGGCCAACAGTCTGTGAAGTTGCTATGAACTATTTCTCCCAGAGGGAAGACCGATTGAGAGGACAACAATTAAGCAAACAAAAAACCCCATAAAAGACACACACAAAAAAAGAATTTCATAAAAATATGTAATATTATTTGAACGTCTTGACCCCGCTCCAGGGAGTTGACACATTATCTTGAGCCCTAATAGTGACCTCACTGACCCAGCTAAGGGTTGTGCGCCATCCCTGCATACAATGATCACAATAGAGTAAATAAAATCAATCTTCTCAGATACCACTTGATATGTGTTGTCACCACTACTTGCATTTAATTTCAGGAAACTTCAGGAAGAGCAATTGTTTCATAGCAAATTCTGAAAAGTGACATGGAAGTCCACCGTATCCTGAGCAGAGTGCTTGTTCGTTTATTTATAACTCAAAGGTACCCTAAATTAGAAATACCTATTTCTATCCCTTTTAGAAAATCCTCTGTTGGTTCGAGTATATCTTTAACTGACAGGAAAAAAACTCAAAAAGGAGTAAAAAAGAAAATATTTCAAGGGAGGCATCTACATTGTTGATAAGAAAAGGTGGGTAGTAAACTTTTTTCCCCATATCCAGAAACAGACGAGCAACTTCTAGTGAGATTTGCCCTCCAAAGAGAATAATAGTCAGCTTCATGTTCTATGTACTGTGCTGGTTGGCATTCTTTATCCAAAGACGTACAAATTCAAAAAAAAAAAAAAAAAAACCCAGATGTTATCTCCCCTCTAACTATTTTCCTCACAGTCTTGTAAATCTGTAAATCTCAATAAGACACAGGCTGAAATATGCAGTCAACTCAGAAAGCCATGTGGACAGACACATCTGCTTCAGAACAGCTCAAGTCACATCCAACAAGACAAAGCACAATAATGCAAGGACCTACCTTTCTCCTCTGTGGTTTGCAGGCTCCTGAAATTTAACCCTGTCCTGGAGATCTTCCTAAGGTCCCTCTTCTGTGAGATGGAATTTAAGGGCCCCCCATTCAATCACACAGCCATGGGATGGTAGGGTTTCACAGAACCAGACTGCAGGTCTCAGGGCTCCCGCAGACCTTAGGGAGCAGAGGTGAACTGTTTTCTGTTCTCTGCTGCAGGAAAAGCTGGGACACCCAGTGCGGCTGGAGGTGGGGGCGGAGGCTGGGGGAAGGGAAGTAATATGGGAACCGTAATAAATAAGAGATCCTCTCCACATGATTTCCTGTATTTGGTGCCTGTTGCCTCTCTCCAGCCTCCCTAGGGGAAATAAGAAATTTAAACTTGTCCTTTGGCCACTATGAAGAAGAGAATAAACATGCTAAGAACCATGAAAATGAGAATGAGCAGGGCAGCCTGCGAGAAGCTGACTGGCCAGCCAGCTCTACCTTTTCCCAAGTGCTTTCTTTCTGAAGTTCTTCTAAGTGTTTAACTCTGCAAAAGTCAAGAACTCCCTCATCCTCTTTCTCTGAGCTGAAGAATTGGCTGGCCAGTTTCCAGGTGTCCTGCCACAGAGGTGCTGGAGAGAGGCAAGTCAAAACAGGTCGGAGAAAATCTGTTTGCCAGCGTGGAGCAGGACCCTCTGGGTCCTGTCTTTGAAACCACTGATGACCTGTCTGTAATCTTGGATCAGCTCTTAAAGTCATCAGACCATTTTGCCCTAGGGTTTAAAGAATTACCTCCAGGCTACCATCTATAGATTGCCGGAAGCAGGACCCCCTATGTAACTTGTGGGGTTCAGAGCAAAATGAAGAACACAAGGTCACTCATTCAGACGTTAAGAATTTCAAGAGAGTGACCACAGAACATGAAAATCAGGAGTGGGAACCCTCCTTCCTCCATTTGGGACTACAGTATATGAAACTGTACAGTTTGTACATCCATGAAGCCCATCCTGGCTGGGGGAAGGAGGCTGGAACTGTGGATATGTTGGTTTTAACCTGCTGAGTTGTCAAGAGGTCTGGACTATTGCCATTTTGTTCTGCTGGGTGGCGGTCATCTCCTGAACAGCAGTGCATTCTGCAGCTGGTGTAATGCTGGCTTGGAGGAGTGAGCAGGTGCAGGACACAACCAGATCACTGACTTAAAATCACACCAGCTGCATTCACTAGGGAACAATCTTTTTTTAAATTTTCTGTTGCATGAGGTTTTAGAACTGTTTCTATATATCTCTGCATCACTGGTTACAAATCTGAAATCTGTTTTTTGGTGCATGCTCTAGTTTTCATGCGATTTTAATTTCTTTTTGTTACAGTTAATGACATGCATTGGTTTTTAAATTTGAGTTAAAGGGCAACGATTCTTGGATTGAACATAACCACAAAGCAATTAATGTTTTACAAACAGCACTTTGACAGAATTGTAGTTGTTTTTAAATGTAAAAATTATTATCTGATAAAAACACCCTCTTATTTTGTTTTAAGATTGAATCATGGTCCTGACCAGGCAGTGGCGCAGTGAATAGAGCATCGGACTGGGATGCGGAAGACCCAGGTTCAAGACCATGAGCTCGCCAGCGTGAGCGCAGGCCCATCTGGCTTGAGCAGAAGCTCCTCAGCTTGGACCCAAGGTCGCTGGCTCCAGCAAGGGGTTGCTCGGTTTGCTGAAGGTCCGCAGTCAATTCACATGTGAAAAAGCAATCAATAAACAACTAAGGTGTTGCGACAGCAATGAAAAACTAATGATTGATGCTTCTCACCTCTCTCTGTTCCTGTCTGTCTGTCCCTATCTATCCCTCTCTCTGATTCTCTCTCTGTCCCTATAAAATAATAATAATAATAATAATAATAATAATAATAAAAGATTGAATCATGGCTTCTTTGAGTAGGCCTAAATGGAAGAATAGTCCTGCCACCTTCTGTTATATATGTGGCTGTTACACACTTCAACATCAAAGGTGCAATATTTTATCATTTGTGACACGTGCATATATTGCCTATTTTCAAGCTCCCCTTGGCGATCAAGACAAGAATTGGGCTCCTCATATTGTGTGTCATAATTGTGAGAAAATGCTTCATGACTGGACAAAGGGAAAATGCAAAGGAATGCCTTTTGGCATTCCCATGGTTTGGCGTGAACCAAGGACCACAGCAGTGACTGTTATTTCTGTCTGATCCATACAAAGGGCACCGGCAAGAAAAAAACGGCATATGATCACATATCCTAATATTCCTTCAGAAGCAATACAACATCTCCCATACTCTGAGATACTCCAGGTTCTAGTCTTCAATGGTTTTGTTTCTTCTAAGGATGAAGAAAGTGAACATGGTGATCAAGTGTATTTTGATAAGATGCATGAGGAAATGGTTGTAGATCTGAAGGCTCTTCTTCTGATGCCAAGCAGTCATTAACCCCTCAGCAGTTCAGCCAACCCGAATTGAATGACTTAGTAAGAGATTTGAACCTATCAAAGAAAGCAGCTGAGTTATTAGCCTCCAGGCTTCAAGAAAAGAATGTACTTCACTGGTCAGCTAAAGTATCCCATTTCAGAAAGCGTGAACAATTTTTTGTGGACTTTTCCCCGAAGACAAACACGTTGTTTACTGCCATGATATCAGTAGTTTTCTCAGCCAACTAGATGTTACCACTTACATTCTAACAGAATGGCGGCTATTTCTTGACAGCTCTAAATGAAGTCTGTAATGTGTTCTCCTGCACAATGGTGATGTTTATTCAGCAGTTCCAATTGGTTATTTAACTCATCTGCAAGAAGATTATAATGACATAAAAACTGTCCTCGACTTACTGAAGTATGAGGAGCATAACTGGATCATTTGTACGGATCTTAAAATGGTAAATTTCCTGCTAGGACAACAGAGAGGTTTCACGAAGTATCCTTGCTTTCTGTGTTTGTGGGACAGTCGAGCTTGGGAGAAACATTGGACACAGAAGGAGTGGCCGAAACATGAAGCTCTGGAAGTAGGGATGCAAAATATTGTGAATGAATCTGTAGTTTATCAAGACAGGATCATTTTCCCCCCACTTCACATCAAACTTGGCTTAATGAAGTGGTTTGTTCAGGCTTTGAATAGAGAAAGTGAATGCTTTTAACATATTATTTCTGCTTTTCCTGCCTTGTCTTTTGAGAAGATAAAAGCAGGTGTATTTGATGGACCTCAAATTCAAATCCTCATATGTGATGAAGAATTTTCCAGGAAGATGAATAAGGAGGAGAAAGCAGCATGGCAGTCTTTGTGGCAGTTACCAAGAACTTCCTTGGCAACAAAAAAGCAGAAAACTATGAACTTCTGGTTCAAAGGATGCTGTTGGCTTTCCGCGACATTGGATGTAACATGAGCATTAAGATTCACTTCCTGAACAGTTACCTTGATAAGTTTCCTGAAAATCTTGGAGCTGCTAGTGATGAGCAGGCTACTGCTGGAGCATCAAACGAGATTGTCCTCAACAAGTACACAAACACAAGAGCTACAAATGCAAATTTTTGCCTGAATAGAATTTAAATAAGTTTTGCGCAAATTTTATAATTAAAATAAGTGTTTTAATATGTTTCATTTCAAAATTGTAGACAAATTCTGATGCAATAATATATTTTAGTGTATTTACTGCATTATATAAATTATTATGTTTTCACAAAGATGATGCCCCAAAAGACATTCTACTTCATTATGTTAAACTAAATGTTAAGAATTTAACAATAAGATGAAAACCTAAAATCTTGAATTGCAAAGAAACTGTAGCTTACAGAGAAAAACTAATGTCAGATTTGAGATCAGTACACTCAAATTAGGTAAGAACAAGTGTTTTTGTGGATGCAACACAAATTTTGTTCCCCAGTGTTAAGGATCTTCTTGCACTGGAGCTGACTAATCAGTGGAGCCCAGGACCCTGAAAGGACACACCTGGAAAGCTGATGAATAGTCCATTGGGATCTTCCTAAGGGACTGTCCCTAAAACCCCCACCCTTAAAAACCCTTAGGATGGAGGACCCAGTGTGCCTGCCTTCCATGTGCCTTCCCACCCTCCTTGCAGATAAATTGATAAGGAAATTGACAGATCAATGGATAAGGGAAATCTGGTCTACCCATATAATGGCATATTGTTTACACTTAAAAAAGAAGAAAATTCTGCTGTATGTGACAACATGAGTGAAACTTCAGGACCTTACACTAAGAGAAACAAGCCAGTCTTTCTCTCTTCCCCCCCCCCCGCCTTTTTCCTCTATAAACTCGTTTCCTACAGCCCATTTCTCCTACCTCTGTGGCTTCCTATATAAACTTTACCTTACAAATAAAAATCACACCTACGGTCTGCTTGCAGATTTTCCACTCATCTTCAATATATTCTCCTCCTCACAAGACAACTGCCACCCAATGCAATCGTCATGACAGGACTCGTATGCTGGAAAACTTCCCATAGCTAAGAATAAAGGCCAAACCCTTGCACATGGCTTCCAGCCCCTTCGGGACCTGGCACTAGACTTGGCCTCCCACTTTACCTCAAAGCCCACCTCCACCTGCTCTCCCCTCACCCCTTCTCCTTCTCTCCGTCCCCACCTTTCTCACTCCTGGGAAAGGTTCTGTGAGCAGTGCCCTCCCTCAGCCCCCAAACCTCCAAACCTCACATTCTCCAAAAAATATATTTCCTATTCCTGAGCCCCTTTGGTGTTGCTCCTCAGCGAGGCATGCGTATCTCTCTCTTTTAACACTCATTAACTCAAAGCAGTGGAAACCAGCCCACTGTCCTCATCACCTTTGGGGCTAGAAACCCCCAACAGTCACGGACCTTGTCTGTTTCAACATGAGGTCCCCTGGGTCTGGGACCCGGGAGGATGTGGTTTGTGTAAGGTGAGCTGATTACAGTTATCCCCTGTGAGGGGGAACATATCGCCTGACAGGGAAGACATGTGACTCCAAGCAAAACATAAGATTGTTGGTAAAGTTTATAGTTTAAATTCTGGCAGGCAGTAAAGCAATTACTCCGGCAATATTGCAAATGATTCTTATCTATAGAGATACAAATAAAATTTCCCCAGTGGAGATATACCGTTGATTTTCACCCTGTAGAAATGAGTATCCTGAACAGTACATTTCAGCGCTCTATATGATATTAGACTATATATTTGCATATTAACAAATTCAATTCAGCATTCCTGATTGCCTATATAAATGTCTGCCCCTGAGATATTTTTTACTCTAGTTTTTTTTAATCTAGTTTTAACATCTTATCTTCCCTTCATTAATTGATGAGTTAAATAAAATCTCTATTCCGTGTTCATTTTGTATTTGCATGACAGTGATGATTTCACCTTTTGGCGATTTTTAAACAGAAATCAGGGGATAAATAGTACATAAGGGGATTTGTAGTGGGAATTTGCTGGAGCGGAACTCTGTTTTCTCCAATATTTTGCTTAGTTCTTTTAAGTTCCCTGAGTACGTAAAATAAAAACAGGAAACAAAGGAAGCATGGTGATTATCAAAGTAAACCAGAAAACTGCCTCCACCGTACAATTAGGAAGGCACGGATTTCAATTAGACAGGAGTACAGGCAAAGCTTAAAGGGTTCAAAGCCATACGGGGAAGGGGATTACCGAGTGGGCAGAAGTGTTAAGGCGTGGACTCATCAACACTAGGACCTCTGAGGTGAGAATAGCACGGTAAGCAAAGGGTGCAGATCTCAGGTGTTCGCAAGTTCTTTAAAACGGTATTTCCAGGAATCCTACCTGCACAGACAGACAGCCGTCTAGAAATATCTTGCTATCAGTCAGCGATAGCAAACCTTTCAACAAAGGGGACAGGGGCATTTTGTCAGGAAGAACCCAGATTACATGAATATATTTGTGCAGTTTGGTTTCTCTTTAAGGCCGATATTTTTCTATTGTTACTTGATGTGATTTGCAATATATATATTTTTTAATATCAAAGACGTAAAATGATTTCTCTTTAAGGAGTGGTCCGGCCAACCAGTCCAATCCGTCCCCTAAAATTCTTAGTCCCAGACCAGAGGGCAAACAAAAAGTGTTTTTAGTTTCATTTTTGTTTGTTTGTTTGTTTGCTTTTGAAATAAAATTTATAATTAATTCTATCTGGAGAGGGGGAAGATCGCTGGCCACAGACACGTAGGAATTCCGGCAGATGTGTGGTCCCTTCTGTGCGGGCTGGCAGCCTCAGGAAGGGAGGGTCATCTGCCAGCTTGGCTCCACCTGCATTAGAGATGAGGCCAGTCTTCTTCCCTTGGCTGTTCCACTCTTTGCCAACTACTAATATCACATTTGTCCTTAAAGACAGAGCACTGCGAGGGGGCTGCTCAGGAGGTGTACAACTTTCCTTCTTTCACTGAGAGAGAACAGAGAAATATGTCCCATAACGTCGAACCTGTCAAGGAGGAAGTGTGGGTGAGAGACATCAGTAGGACTGTTCTTGGAAAGAAATGTTCGCCTTAAGTAAGACCAGTAGCATATGCTTCCTTGGAAAATGAAAGTGTTAGAAACATTAAGAAAAAAGGAGAGGTCCTGGCCAGTGGCTCAGTGGATAGAGTGTCAGCCTGGAGTATGGACATTCTGGGTTTGATTCCCAGTCAGGCCACACATGAGAAGTGACCATCTGTTTCTCTGCCCTTTCTTCTCCCCATTCTCTACTTCTTCCCCTCCTGTGGCTTGACTGGTTCCATCATCACCCCTGGTGCTGAGGAAAGCTCGGTTGATCCCAGAGCATCAGCCACAGGTGCCAAAAATAGCTTGGTTGATTCAAACATTGGCCCCAGATGGGGTTGCCAGGTGGATCTCAGTTGGGCTCATGTGAGAGTCTGTCTCTCTATCTCCCCTCCTCTTACCTAAAATAAAAAAGAGGAAGAAAGAGAGAGAGAGGAAGGAAGAAAGAAAGGAAGGTTGGGAGAGAAGGGAGAGGGAGGGAAAGAAAGGGTGGGGGGGAGAAGACATAAGTCCAAGTATTTCGGACCCTAGGAATTCCATACATTGCTGAGTGATTTGGGGGTAATTAGGAACCCTCACATGACTGAGCGAGCGTTACTTGGTCAATCAATTTGGAAAACAATCTGGCAGCAACCAGGATAATTCAAAGTGTGGTCACTGTTTTTCCAGAGAAGTTTTAGCCTACGTATACAAGGAGAAAATACAAGCATGTTCAATTGCATCACTTTGTTACTAACTAGAATCGGAAGAACATGTATATGAGTTAGGAGGAAAGTGAATAAAAAATTTAGTATTATTAGAGGACTAACAAACTAGGTCCAGATATCTATGTATCAACATAAATGGATAATTTTTTAAAGTGGAATAAAAATAGCCATAATGAAAAATAGCAGTTGCAGAAAAATATATACACACAATGATACATAATGAAAAAATATACAGTGCAGTCCGGGAGAGGAAAGGCATGGAATAGAATGAAACAATGAAACATGGAATAAAAGAGATTTTCCACTTTATTCTATGTCTGGTGTGTGTGTGCGTGTTTGTGTGTGTGTGTGTGTATCTTAATTCTGTATAGCATGTAATACAGATGCATGTTTATCTCTATAGTTTGCCTTTTAAAAAAAAAAGCAAAGTCACTAAAATATTATTTTAAAAAATAGAGACATTTGAGTCACAGATTAAACACATTCCTTACCCATTCTCCACCCACAGCTGTGGTAGAAAAAAAAAGTTATCAGGAAAAGAACTCTAGGGAAAATATCATACTTATCTCTAATTCTTGGTTAATAGTGGTAGTCTCGTTGGCTCACTCTCAGATTTTCACTTCCTCCACGTGATGCGAGACCTATGTCCTCAGCCCGCTCAGGGACGGTATTTCCCCCATGTCCTGCATATGCCTCTGCTGTCCCACACCCTCTCCCCACGCTTTCTGACACCCCTCACAAGAGAACCTGTAAAACCCTACTCAACGAAACTCAACGTTCCCCAAAGACAACCTGTTTTAAAAGTGTATGTCTTTTGAGAAGTTTGAAAAGTAAATTACTTTAAATGACATAAAGAGGAACCTGTTTTTAAAACTTAAGCTTAGGCATCTGAGTATCTATCAACCCTGTTTTGTTTGGTAGGTGGAGTTTTAGTGACAAATAAGTGTAGGTTGAGAATGAATAAACCGAAGGAAAGTTTTATCAGTTTGTTTGTGTTACAGTAGAAATAGAGGAGGAAGCCGTGGCTTGGAGAGAAATGTCCTGCTTTTCTCTAACCTCTGACTTTTCTATTACCCAGACTCACTCCCAGCCTTGCCGTTCCACATCTCCGATGGAGAAGTGAGTAAACAGAGACCGTCTGGGCATGGACAAGGCAGGAGGCCACCTCCCTTCTCGGGAGCTTCTGTTCCAGCTCCCCTTCTGTCTCCCTGAGTGTTCCATCCCAGTCACCACACCTGCGCCCTAGGCACAAATCCTTGCCTCTCCCGGTTCCCCCTCCATTTCTCTCACGCTTATCCATCACCCACACTTATTCACTGTCAGGTTAATTTCCTGAACGCACTGCTATGATGTTAATACCCCCTTCTCAAAAATCCTACCATGACACCTGTGCTCAGACTCACACTGCCTATCAATCGGCTTTACTCCTTAGGCCAGTGATGGGCAATCTTTTGAGCTTGGTGTGTCAAAATTTGCCAAAAAACCAACCATAACTCAGGTGGTGTGTCACTTGGAGAAAAACGGCCTAACCGGAAATCCCAGAACTAGACGCTCTGTGCCGGAGTTCTGTTGTTTTGGCCTACAGACTTCCCGCACAGAGTGTCTACACTACAGCAAATGTTTTATCCTCGGCTACTGCACCTGGCCGTACAGGAGCCGAGGATGAAACGTCATTCTCGGCATGCGGCCGCATACTTCTCTGGTATGCGGCTGCGTGTCATCGAAAATGGCTATGCGTGTCAGTGCTGACACGCATGTCATAGGTTCGCCATTACGGCCTTAGACTGACCGTCCGAGCTCTCCCAGTCTGTACCCAAGCCTTTCCCGTGTAACTTCTGCCCTTCTGGGTTTAGCTGTGACTCCAGAACCATGTGGGTCTCTTTTGCTCCTTCCCACAAGCCTGGCTTTTTCCTTTCTGCAAAGAGCTGGGCTTCTGGCTGGAGTCATCCATCAGAGCCTCAGACAGGGTCACATGCCCAGCATGAAGTCTACCTCCGCACAAGCCTTTCTCTGATAAATGATGCCAGAACTAATCTCTCTTATCACTAAAATCCTAGAACATGTAGACAATCCAAGACAATCCTAGACAATCCAAGCCTCTGTATTGTCTGTATCACGTTCGCAGCTCTTTCCTATCTTAAATATTATCTATTTATAATTTCATAACCCAGCAGTTAAAGAATACTACAAATAACACCAAAATCTCATTGAGTATTTACCATATGCCAAGGCCCTGACATATTAACCTGTTTAACTCTACCAATAAACAGTCCTGTGGGATGATTTCAGCCTTCCCTATCTGATAGGAAAAGAAATGGCTGGGGAACCAATCAAAGCCCAGCCTGCCCACCCTTCATTCCTCTGGGGTCCTCAAAGGTGATGTGGGGAGGAGTTGTTTTCTGAGCCATCCTTACTGGGTGCTGCATTGAAACCAGCATCAAATGTAAGGTGACCAGATTTTAAAATTGGTAAAGCAGGACACCATTGACGCAGGGGTTCTTGATTTAAAATTTGGTCTATATGGAGCAAAAAAAAATTTTCATAGAATGCAAAAATAGTATTGTAATATATTTTTTAAAATTGGGACTTTTTTTAAAATGCCACGGGTTACGGGACAAATTGTTAAAAATCGGGACTGTCCCGCCAAAAGCCGGATGTCTGGTCACCTTAAAATGGCTTCTGCCAAGTTATTACTCGTTTGCTGACTTTGAACCCCGCACCCTTCATTTTCCCAAAGCCTTATTAGCATAATGCTGTCGGGTAGAATAGATTTTTTTTTTTGAGGTCTGAGAAAAGAGAGAATATAATTACATCAAAGCTGAAATAACAATTTATAGTGATCACTGAAACCATTGTCCTGAAGTCCCTCTGCCACCTCTCCACAGGGAATTTTTCCAGGCAATGTTGTCTTGAAGCCTCTGGCTACGGCACAGAGCCCAACATCTCCAGCCTCCCTGTCTCTTCTTCTCACTTCACCGTGCAGAACAGTTCATCTCTCTTCTTGTTCCGTATCCACTCATCCAGATGACCAGTGGGTTTCCGCTTCCACTTCCAAAAGGACCCAAGTGAAGTATCTTTCAAATAAGCCTTCATCTTTATGCTGCTCCCTTAGAAGACCACAGTACTTTTGTCCATTTAAATACCAGGATTTTCTTCTTCTTACTCATCTGTGTGCATCTCTTCTTCCTGATATACACATACTTAACTTTTATACCATATTCTAAGCTTCCAGACTGTATCTTTTATAGCTCTGCTTTGTGTCTCTCTTTGCGCCACAGACTCGTTGAATAAATAAATTAATGAGGGAGTGATAGAAGGCGTGAGGACAAGGGCTTGTAGGTGGATAAAGCGAAAGGAAGACTGACTGGGGAAAACTTAGAAGGCTTCTTTTTCTTAGATGCGGATGACCCAAAGCTGGGACGTAGGAAAACCTACAGAAGTGAAAGGTCTTGAAGCTCTGTACTGTACTAGTGTTTCCAAGATGCACTGCCTCTTTACTGGGACCTAGATTACAAAATGTATTTTCTAAATATGGACATCTTAGGAAATGACATGAGGTACTCTCCCCCAGCTCTTTTTTCTTTTTCTAGCATGAGAAATATGGGAAAAATAAACTGCAGTCAAGGTCTCCCCGGACTGCACCCCCCGCGCCAGAGCGTGGGCAGCACTGGGTTGAAACCACTTCCTCTGGGTTGTCCTTGGTCACCCCCAGGGGACGACTTCCATTCTCTCTGGGTCAATAGCTGTCGTTTCTTCTCACAGAAACAGTCAGTTTTTCCAGCTATTAATTCTTCGGGCCAACTGAAATTTATATAAAAACATGTTTTTTATTCCGCACTGACAATCACAAAGGATCTTCCTCATTTAGCATGCGTTGTTCCTAATTATCCTCGCTACCGTAGGGAGAAAACCCGCCAGCACCAGCGAAGATGTGACCGTCCTATTCCAGTCTGTGTCTCAGGTGTGGTTCCCGTGAGCGTTTTGTAATTTCATCACTATTTAAGCTTAGCAAAACTCAGAATGTCAACCTCATTGAGAGTTTAAATACAACCTTCATGTCACTTGAAAAGAATTACTGTCTGCTATCACTTTACCTATCTTCCCGTAGTCCCATATTGAGAAAATAGGATAGAAATGAAGATCAAATGGTTTAGAAATCACAAAAAATGTTCTGTTCCCAAACAGTCATTTCTTTGGGAATGCAGTTTTTTGAAGAAAAACAAAATTTCTAAAACAATAACAATTGCTATAATTTATCGAGTACTTATCATGTACTAGATACAATGGTAAATTGAAAGCTATTTCACTCAATTCCGATAACAATTCTGAAAGGTGGGTATGTGCATTTCCATCTTTGATAGGAAACTAAAGCTCAGAGGAGTTATGCAATTTTGTCGTGATCACATAGCTATGCTTTAAAAATATAGAGTAACTTTTTGACTCTCAGAGTAGATACTGAATAAAAAAAAAATGAAGGAAACAATGACTAAACATATGAACCAGTGGCTTCCTGAAAAAATCCCCATTGTCTATGTAATTGCTAACATGTGAAGAAAAATTTACATAAAATTTACATAAAATTTACAATATTAGTAATAAAATTATGCAGAAAAATCAATAATTTTGGATTAAAATTTTTTTCACGTTGAAGTCTGATGTTTGAGAGAAACTGGTTTAAATAGAGGGATGGTATAAACATTTTAGGGAGATAATTCTAGTCACTTTGGAATTTTATTCAAAACTTTGTCTTCACTATCTCAAGACTAGTATTTCGCTTCAGTGTTTTTATTTTAATATCACATTGAATTTCATCTGTCATATGGAACAGAATGGCTTAAAGTAATTATTATTGCTCGTTTCGGTGTTCTGTCTTGGCCAGTCAGTGAAGTTGGGATGATTAATAAAATAAAGAAATATGTAATTTGTAAATTTTATCTTTATTTCATAAAATATTTTCTTTCCTTAATTTCAACATAATTACTAATTATGTTGTCAATATCTAGATGTGTTCTGTTGCTGTAATGTCAACTTAGACAGCCATTCTTGAGTCTAGGTAGTTTTATAGATTGATTTATATTAGAAGGGGTTTTGATCTATAGTGGAAGGAGCAACTAGCATTATTAATAAATGTCTTAAAAACATATTTTTATTTTTAAATAATTTTTTATTTTTCTCTTATAGTTGACATACAATAGTATATTAGTTTCAGATGTACAGCTCAGCAATTAGACATTATATAACTTACTAAGTGATCTTCCTCATAAGTGCCATACCCCTCTGACACCATACATAGTTATTTTCAATTATTACTGACTATATTCCCTATGTTGTGCTTTTATATCTCTATGACTATTCTGTAATCATCAACGTGTACTTCTTAATTCCTCCATCTTTTTCATCCATTCCCCTAACCCTCCTCCTTTCTGGCAACTGTCAAAATGCTTTCTGTGTCTATGAGTTTGTTTCTGTTCTGCTTATTTCTTTATTGTTGATAGATATGTATTTATTGCTATTTTATTGTTCATATTTTTCAATTGTTGATAGATATTATTTATTGCTATTTTATTGTTCATATTTTTTTTCTTCTTCTTAAAGACCTTTAACATTGCATGTAATACTCATTGGTGATGATGAAGTCCTTTAGCTTTTTCTGGTCTGGGAAACTCTTTATATGTCTTTTGATTCTAAGTGATAGTTTTGCTGGGTAGAGTAATCTGGGTTGTGGGGCCTTGCTTTTCATGACTTTGAATATTTCTTGTCACTTCTTTCTGGTCTGCAAAGTTTCTGTTGAGAAATCAGCTGATGGTCTTATATGAGCTCTCTTGTAGGTAATTAACTGCTTCTCTCTTGTTGCTTTTAAGATTCTCTTTTGGTCATTTTACCATAATTATGATGTGTCTTGGTGTGGGCCCATTTGGTTTCATTGGGGAGGAGGGCACTCTCTGTGCCTCCTGGACTTCTATGTCTATTTGCTTTACCAGGTTAGGGAAGTTTTCTGTCATTATTTTTTTAAATAGATTTTCAATTCCTTGCTCTCTCTCTTCTCCTTCCAGCACCCCCATGATGTAAATTTTGGTGTGCCTGAAGTTGTACCAGAGATTCCATACACTATCTTCATATTTTGGGGATTCATTTTTCTTTCTGCTATTCTGATTGGATGTTTTTTTCTTTCCTTATGTTCCCAATTGCTGATGTGATTCTTAGTTTCATCTACTCTACTGTTGATTCCCTGCAAATTAGTCTTCATTTGTTAGTGTAGCCTTCATTTCTGACTGGTTCTTTTCTTATGGTTTCTATGTCATCACTAAGTTTCTTGAGCATCCTTATAACCATTTTTTGAACTCTGTATTTGATGATATGCTTGTCCATTTCATCTATTTCTTTTTCTGGAGATTTCTCCTGTTCTTTCTTTGGGATATGTTTCTTTGTCTCCACATTTTAGCTGTTTCCTTGTGTTTGTTTCTATGTATTAGATAGAGCGGCTGCATCTCTCAGGCTTGGCAAAGTGGCCTTGTATAGTAGGTGTCCTAAAGAGCCTTGTGGTACAGCCTCCCAGTCAGCTGAGCTGGGTAGTCCAGGTGTGCCCCTATGTGAGCTGTGTATACTGCCCTCTTGTAGTTGAGCCTTGATTGCTGTTGGTGTCACTGGGAGGTATTGATCCCCAGGCTGATTGGCTTTGAGGCCCCTCTGGGACTACAGCGGAGGAGCTGCTGTGCAGGAGGGGTCAACCCTACAGAGCAGGACTTGCTTCATTGAGGCTTTGTTGCCCAACGAGTTCACCCCTTTATGTGTCACTTGTGGAGGTGATAGAGTTATAATCCAGCATGGTTTGAAGCATTTCCATCAGATGTACTCACTCTGGGGCATCCCAGGAAGTGCAAGGTCATCCACAGCCTATGCCCTGCCTCGGGCCACCCTACACGAACTACATACAGATGGCTACTACTTGTGCTGGGCCTGGAGGTGCCCAGGAGAGGCCAAGCTGTGAACCAAGGCTGGCTTCTACTAGTGCTGGATCTGGGGCCACTTAGCAAGAGGTACGAAGTACATAAAGGCCAGGTGCTGCTTGCTTGAGAGATTTAAAGAAAGTCCAAAGCACAAGGCAAGAGAAGCCATTTGTATTAAAAGAAATATTTAGACTGAGAAATATGTATGAATTCTATCTATCTTATTCAAATACCATCACATATGATAAGTTAGATCATAGAAAATACTATAAGATATTTTAACCCTACCTGTAAGTTATCATATATTGTGATTTAACCATCATTTAAAGCAAAATTTAGATTCATATATTTTTAAATTTAATTTTAAGTTTTCAACACTGAGATAATAAGAAATATACTGAAAATAGCACTGTATTGTTGTGTTTGTTCATGTCTTTTTTAATAGAGAACATATCATGATTCATAATTCCCAGAAAGTCATCCCTTTTGAAATTTCTTTTGTAATTGTTTGTATGTGAATCTTCTTTATACTCATGTACACATTTCTGTTTCCAATTAATTTATATTTTATTGGAATGTCCAGGTCATATGCACTTTCTTTTGAATGATAATAATACTTTTCCTTTAAAATTTTTAAAAACATTTGTAACCATTGATATGTGAAATGGCCAAACTCTGATCTTTTCTTCTTGTGTTTCACCTGTTTGTACCAAATAAACAATGTGCATTTTAAATAACAAAACAACATGGGCAGCTCATGTTCAAAATGAATTTCTCTGCTGAACGCCACAGTTTGCTATTTATTTGAAGTTCTTTTGTTGTTTCATTTAACTCCTCTACACATCTGCTATCTTGTCTAAATTAAACCTTACTGCTTTAAACAATTTTCAGTCAGCATTGCCATAACATGTTTAAGAAGGGTCATATGGCCAAATTTGATATTTGTTTCTTCAATTTTCCATCTTTTGATTGATACAGACAATAACATTCATAGTCTTTAAATTGCTGCATAGAATACCATCATTACCCACCAGTTGACACCTTGTCTCCTGGTAATAAATTCAAACTAAGTTGAATATTCTGGCTTACATGTTTTTTTTCTTTACCCGAACACAATTTTCAACATAAGCTTGAATAAATGCCTAAAATTCAAAGTTGTTCTTCAGTTTTTTATAAAAGTCAAAACTCTTACTCTTTATGAAAGATGTTAAAAACAACAAAATATTTGTAAATGTTGACTTATTTCTTTATCTATAGTTTCAATACTTTGTATGATATATGCAGGTTTTACAAAGAGACTTTTATCATTGGCAAAATCCAGTTGACCTGAGATATGTACTCTTAAAAATTTTATGTATTGCTCCTGGCCAGGTGGCTCAGTGGGTAAAGTGTTGTCCTAACACACTGATGTCGCGGGTTTGATCCCCAGTCAGGACACATACGAGAAGCAACCAATGAGTGCACAACTAGGTGGAACAGTTGATACATCTCTCTCTCTTTCTCTCTTTCTCACTCGCTTTCTCTTCCCCTCTTGCTCTCTCAAATCAGTGGAATTTTTTTTAATTTTATGTATTAAATATTCTTATTTTGTTACTCATGATTTAAAAATCCCTTTAAAATTTTTCCATTTCTTGATAGTGATCATTTGTTTCATTATTTTTATCTGTGTTTTTTATCTGTGTTTGGTCATTTTAGCATCAAATTTCAAAATCCTTTCTTCTTAACCTAAAAATTTTCCATTGTTTTCTGTAAATACTGTTCTGTTATTGCCACAAACAACATTATTATGCTCAGATAACTATTGGACAAAATAATGTTTTTTTTTAATAAGATCACTCAATACCCAATGTTCTATTTCAGGGATTAAATATTATCAATTGTTTTCCATTTATTCAGACTTTTTATTTTTTTCAGTTCTAATAACTGCTATTTATCATTTATGCTCGTTTTATTGCGAGCCTAAGAGTTTCCAGCCACAAATATCTTCATGGGCCAAAGCTGATCTAGAAAATGGATAAAACATGCACCAGCAGTGTCAAAACACTTTATCTTTGAACTTAGAAATATAACAACCAATTAGACAGTTAGAAGGCAAAGTTTTTTTTATGTGTGGGGTTTTTTAAATTACCCATGGAAAATGGCTGTAAATAAAAATTTAAAGGACATTTCTAGTTGGATGCATTAGGATCTAATCCAATGTTTTGATGGCAAATAGGTATATCTAAAAATAAAGACATTTTACCATACCATTTAAATTATCCAGAGGTTCCTTTAAAAAAATTACTTTGCCTGTGATGCTGGAATTTCAGCCTATCTCAAATGTGTTAATGAAGTCACCTTCTTGGGGCTCAGCCCTTTTGCTTGTAGCATGGCCACCCTCCAGTCCCACGGGCTGCCTTCTTAGTGAGGTCTTTAACTCATTCTTCTCCTTCACTGCATGCTGGGTGTCAGCTGCCAAGTCCTGATGGTCTAACCTTGGCAATGTCTCACCTGTTCATTCTCTGCTTTTCAGTCTTGCTAACATGCCCTAGTCTGAGCCCTCATCACTTCATTCCTGGACTCTTAAGTAGGTTTCCGAACTGAGCAACCTTCTCTCAGGCTCCCTCCTGCACAAGTCAAACCATTCACGGGCACCACAGTCATTCTCTCAAATCTCAGTCTGGTTTTTATCTGTGGCTATCTTACATACTCTTCAGCATCAGGCTCCATTGCTTCTTCTTCTGAGAAGCTTTACCTGCCCCTCCCCATCAGAAGATACCTTCCTCTTCGAATCCCTTGGCTTCCTCTGGGAAGAATATTCCTCTTGCTTTGTGCTATCTGGCTACTTCTTTTATTTGCCCTTACTGCATGGTGAGCTTTCTGTAGACCAAGTTTTGGTCTCTCTATTCTGTCTCCCCCATACCCTGAACACAATACCATAGACTCAAACAGTATCACTAAATTTTGCTGAATTGTATTAAGTAAGAACATATGAATACCTCCTCTCCAAATGAGCCAACTTGAATATCTATTCAAATTGAACATTTAAAAAGGACCTCTGATCTTTGTAAATACACAGAACTACCACTGCAAAAAAAATTGTTCAGATTAAATGTTTTTCTTTGTCTTGAGTACCCAGAAATGTATGACTCTAACAGAACTTCCTCTGAGGAATTAAGGCAATTTTTCTTTACAACTTCCCATTGTATAAGTAGTGACTCAAGTTCTAGATTCGTGGATACATTCTTTTTAGCCTAATGTAATAGGGTAATTGTAAGGGTCAGGAAGGATTGGGCAATAGAAATAACCTGGAATTGTCTTTTCTTCAGCATTAAAAAAGGGAAGGAAGCAAATTGCATGTTACTGATTTGCCTTAATAGGGTTTCTCAGTCTTCCGTATCTAAGGACATTGACAAGGTAACAGTAACTAATACCTTATCATTCTAACTCATTTAACAGCTCCCAAAGTCCTTGCATATATATATAATACTCAGAGCACCTATATATTAATTAAGGCAGGTATTTTTAAGCTAATTTTAGGATAACAAATAGATCAGTAAGTGGGAAAATGAGAAATTCATTCATCTATTGAATTAGCATTTTTGACTGCCTGCACTTTGTGTACTATTCCTTCAATGTAAGAAACACCCCCAAAATGCTATGCAATACACTAAAATTTTTCCAAAGCTTTATTCTGTTAACAACAACAACAATAGATAAAATCCTGGACTGGAAAGTTCCTTAGATAATATCTAGCCTTGAAGTAATAAATGGGTTACATCTGAAGCATACCAACTCTACTCAATTGGTAGCAGCTTCCTAAGACATTTAATTGAGAAAGAGTGTAATAAAAATTCAAGGGTAAGTGAGAACAAGATCAGTGATCAGTTAGCTATATCCACCGAGAATATAAAAGACACGGGGACATCACGTGCACAGTACACTCAGTGAGCCCATTCCAAGTTGACTCTTCTTCCCACAGGTGGAGAAATGGACCTTGGAAAATGGGAACGACTGGTGTTAAGGCACATAGCTCACTGAGGATGGAAACTGGACAAGAATCCAGAATTTGGGGGTGGACAGACAAGTTCCACGTTGACCTCAGGGAACTCGTATTGATGCACACAGTTACGGCTGATGCTAGTGACAGTGAGGGTCCTGAAGAACACACACAGGAGTGACAACCCGACTGCTGATCCAGGAGAAGATAGTTCTATTTTCATGAGTGAAAAGCACCTGGAGAAAAAGGAATGGCTACTGTTTTTTCCATAGTGGGAGACGGTAGAATACATTTGTGTTTCAAAACTTTTGTTTGAAAAATTGCAACCGGAACCACACCACGAAACAAGAGAAACTCTCTCTAAACATGTTTGTTCCTGTCTGTTTAAATGAGAATGTACTAACACAGCTTGGCTACCTGGTCTGCTTGTTTCCGTGTGGAGGGACATCCTGTCCTCTGGAAGGAGAAAGGACAGAACAAAGCTTGAGCCTGGGAAAGTGGAAGTATCTTTTTCCCTAAAGCTAATCTTGTTGCCAAGCCATAAATGTGACATGTTGTTAATGGAAGATAATTAATTCCTCATAATATCATTCTTTTTTCACCAATGTGGGTCTTTTCTCCAAAGCCCTCATTTTCCCTCAAAGTACAGACACTTCCTGACAAGGTGTGGGTCACCTTCACCTAACAAAACTAAATCCCTGCCTCAAGAAAGCAAACATTTTGAGATTTACTAGGCTAATTCACATGGAGGGCAAATGAGACATTTAGTTCAATGCTTTGCTCCTCTCCTTCTGAAACACTAAGGCAAATATTTACCCAAGCCATCAGGAAATATGGCTGTGACCAACAAAAAATTTATTTTTCACATACAAAGCAGTTTCAGAAAAGGAAAGTTGTAAAAGGGTAGATTCATGAGTATGTTGTAGACTCTGTAAAAATTTTGAAAGGACAACTAGTTTTTTCCTACACAACGTTCTTTGTTTTCAGTAAGAGGGTTTTCAAACAGCATGGTACTTAATTTTAAATATAAAGTGAAAAACTTAAATGTCTACAGTCAATTATTATCTTGCATGATTTACAGTGGACTCCATCACACACAGTTATTACATAATACAAAATATTTGCAGAAACAACAGTATAACACACCTGTGAAAAGAAATCGAACAAAGCAGGAACATTAAGACCTTGACCTGTTCTTCAATTCTTGACCACTTTGAGGACTCCTGGTTACCACTAGCCATCAGAGTGAGAACCTTGGGCTTAAAGTGTGACAGGCTTTATACCATTAATCTCCAGTGTTCTTCCTGTACTGGGGATAAGGAGGAGCGGGCATTTGTGAGAAATATTTAGAAAACAAAAAGGATTTGCTAATAGACTGGTTGGGCGAAAGTGGGGTGTAGAAGAGAAAGGCATTGAAGATGATGTCCCAGTTGTCTGGAGGAACTGAAAAGGTCAATGATGGAGACATTTCCTGAGACAGAGAATGGAAAAGGGGGATCCTGTTTGATCTTTAAGATCAGAAAGAATTGCAGATGCTTCCACTCATTATTAAAGGTTTCCTCCCTAGGGTGTGAGGTTGGAAGACATTAGCGCAGAACCGGATGTAAGTGAGAGCTCCGCCCCTCCCTACATCTCATACTTCACCTGTACCACTTCTGGTGCCCTTCACCTAGCCATGTGGGGAGTCACAATACATTGAACTGCTGAAGTGAAGCTGATTCAACTATACACCATCAGCAGAGTAACAAAAGGAGAGAACTAATATAAACAGTTGAGGGAATTCTGCCTGCCATCTTACTCAATAAACTAAGTTAAAGATGAGCAGGACCACACCTAGATCTGAGCAGGAAGAGTCTCGCTCATCCTCACACACCTGGCCCTCTCCTGCACCACAAGGGGTCTCGTGCAGAGGGGTATGGACATCCTTACGGGTAGGGTCAGTATGTCTAAACTCTACCCACAAGGCCTGCAAACAAGTACCCTTAGGTCACCCTTTGGGGTTAGAGGTGTGCACACCAGTGGTACAACCCCTTCTAAGAAAACAATCTACAGGGTCCCAGAAAACTAGATTGGGATCTTTGGCAGGGAGTTGCCAGGTGAAGTCTAGAGGATAGGGGACATGGACTCTGAATGTGCTTGTCCCTTTGGCCCAAAGAGGAGAGGTATGGCTGGGGGAGACCTCTCTCTAGGCACTGACGTATTCTGGCACAAAACTCTAAGGAGTCTGCAAATTCATAATTTGAAACTGCTCTTCCAGGCCACTCTGAAAGTATATTGGTCAAGGGGGAAAGGATGAAATACATTTTATTTATCAGGGTTTTTTTCTTGGTTTATAACTTCAAAATATATAGATTACATGAGCCTTTTTTCTTAAATATTTTTGCCTGAGTTTCCAAAAACATTCAAAGTAGGGTCTGGGAAAGGGAGATTTGAGTCAGTGATTTCCTTAGATGGGCTTAGCGCCCATGTGCCTTTCACACTGAGAGTGACTCCTGCCCTAATTGCAAGTCAGCCTCACCATCCAACACCAACCAGGACACTTTCAACCCTAAGAAACCGCTGACCATGTTGGAGTTATCCAGTGACAATATGTCAGGTCTGTTTCCAGTCTGACCTGTCATTACAAATATTTACATAGCTATCTATACCTTACGAAGAGATTTTTCAAGGTTAATTTTGACTACATTTTATTTTCATTCTATTCCCATGGGCATGGTGATAAAAGTGACTGGCAGATATTCTGATGAAGGTAGTCCTTATGCTAGACATTGAGCTGTGAACAGGAAACAGTATGAGATGATTTTGGTATGATTTCAATTGGAAAAAAATTAAAAGACACGGGATAATTTAGACACTTGATCCCTCCACCCACCTGAAGGCAAATGGGATGGCAACACACTCTCTTGAGAATGCTGAAGGCAAGCAATCTCAGCCCTCTCATCCACCTACCGTCAAACTGATGGATTGGAGCGGACTGGCAAGTGCTTTGACATAGGATAAATAATTCTATTAGTAGAGAAGGGGAAGGAAATACAACAAGAAGTCAAGTCTTAAAATCTCATTATAAAAACTGGGCCCTCTGCTGTTTGATAAAAAAGTCACAAAAGAACTCCGTGCTCAGCCTTACCCCCAGCAATATAGCCCTGTGCCTTGAATCGAAGGCTTCAATAGAAGACCATACCACTCCTGATGAAACTGGACTATTCTGACGCTTCATAGCCGGTCTCCTGGGACCTAGCTGTTAGAGAGGAAGACAGTGTTATCAAATCGGTAAGGGCTAGTATTCAAGAACTAGGAAAAGCAATGTTGCTTTAAGAAGGAGGACACTGCCAGTAATTGAGATTTTTCTGGGGGAGATTTGAAAAAATAGGCCAGCCAACACTCAAAGAGAACTAGGTCTTCCTTTTGAGACTAGGCACACGCAATTGAAAACATAAGAACTGTCTTTTCTGTCTGAAGAATGGCTTCAGATGCTTTTACTTCGGAAGAAATGGCAGCCGTTGTCCGAGTGCCACTGATTATCTGGTTCAACGGACATAGAAAAGCCCAAGTTAACAGGAAATGAGACCAAGAGGAAAAAAATCAATGAAAAAGAGAGGAATGTGTATCATGACAGTGAGCAACTTTCAAGGGGGAATAAAGCGGAGTTATAAAAAGTGGGGTATGGGAAACATATGGACAAAGTATGGGGAGAAATAAAGATTTTCACACTTAGGCTAGATAATCATTTATTGGGGCTTCTGAAGATATTTCTTTACAAATCAGTTTGTTTTCTCCTACATTCAAATCTAAACATAGCATCAAGATAAAGTCAATTATTCAGGAGCAAATATTGTCCAGTGCATCTACAGTGGTGTAGAGGTAAGAAACATGGAAGGAGCAGGCCCTGGCTTCACAATGTTTTATCTACCTGGGAAGACTGTAAAACCAAGCCTGCAGACTGAGTTGTGTAGACAGAAACAAAGAAGACAGCCTATCAGAATGCTACCTCTCCAGGTGATGTATTGGGCAAATGTCTCAATCTCTCTGTGCTTCAGTTTCCTCATCTATGAAATGGGGATAAGCATTTTCAACCACTCTGTGGATCTATTGTGAGGATTAAGTGAGTTAATATATATAAAGTTCTTAGACCAGTTTTTAGCACATCATAAGTGCTCCATATTTTTTAGTATTATTGTTATATTTATTATTTAGTTTTTGAATAGACTTAGAGACATAAAACTTAGTTTTTGGGAAACATACAAAGACTAGGTTTCCTTCAGGGTAGAATAACATTTTTTGAGCAAACACTGAAAAATCATTGCTCCATGTATTCTTTTAATATTAATAATTTCAATTATAATGGTTATAATATATTGTATACCAGACACTGTGATAAGTATACTTCACATATATTTTCTTCTTTCATATTTATAATGCCTTTTAAAAATTCATGTGTGCGCATTTTAATTGCAGCTTATATAAGTTAGAGACTTGCCTAAGAGACAGCACTAGTATCTGAGCCACGCTGTCACTCTTGTGGAAACTGGGAATCTCGAGGCTACGTCACTTTCTTATACAGGCAGTTCCATTCTGCACACAGCCCTCAGATAGCTATGACACCTCAAATCCTTTGAAATATATTCAAGTGAGAGAGAGAGCTGATCATGAAAACAAGAGAGGAGAAACAGTCTTCTGTTGAGAATGAGATCTTGGCTAAGGGACACACATGCTTGAGAAGAGAATATGCTTCTGCGAGGTTACTTACCGTGGAACACAAAGTCAAAACACTTTGAACTTGACCTGGGTTCCAAACGTGCTTCTAGCTCTCTCTTCCTGCGTCTTAGCATTACAATTCCACAGCAAGAGCTGTCTGCTGATCAATTTTTTTTTCTCTGTCCATCCTAGGAAAGTATTTAGTAAATCACTGGTCTGAAAAAGTCAATTGAATAAGCTCCCCCATCCCCATCATGCTGACATTGCAAAGAAAAAAAAAAGAAAAAGAAGTTTATCCAAATAATACAACGTTCTCCTAGTAAGTTTTGCTCAAAACACTTCTTTTGTTGAAATCAGTGTTTCTATTAGTTTCAGGAACTCCTTACTCTTTGTGTTTATGTTGTTATTATACTGTTAACATTTATAAATATTGGCCCCATTAGGATCTTTTAAAAACTAAACTTAGTAACTTATTTTAAATGGCAATAATAAGCCCAGTGCATGTTAAAGAAAATAACGTTTTGGCGAAAAATAGTCATGCTTTCCAAAACAAAAAACAAATTAAGTGACAAGGGTGGCATTGTGTTACTTTTTTTGTAAGCCTCTTTATTATGTGTGCTAGAGGTGACCGGTCCTCATATTAGCCTCTCTGTTCAGTCCAGGCTGCGATCACATACCACACAGCCTGTGGAAAGCCTCATCATCCTCCACACGTGAGAAGACAAGAGTGAAAGGGCAAGTTACATTTTTGTATAATTTTGAAAATGTTTTGACCTCGTGACCTTCTCGGGGACTCTAATCACTGGACCACACTTTGAGAATCTCTGGCTCACATGGTCAAACTTGGGCATACTTGTCTCTGAGGTCCTTCTCTGAACGGATTCTAGTCTCTCTTGGTAGATTGGATTCTAAGATGGCCGCCGGATCTCCGCTCCCTGGTGTTAACTCCTGGGATTGGGTTATTTTACATGGAAAAACCTCAAGATAGAAAGATTTGCAAGTGCACCTAACCTAATGGCACAAGTCTCTTAACAAGAAAGAGTTTTCTTTTGCTGGGAACAGAAGACAAAGTCAGAGAGATTTGAAGTGTGAGATGAAGGGAGCCCTCCAGCAAGGAACTGAAATAGCTTCTCATTACTAAGAGTAGTTCCCAGACAATAGTCAGCAAGGAGAGCTTGGTTTGTTAGAGCCTCACCTTAAGGCTCAGATGTTGCGGGTTCCATCCCCAATCAGGGCACATGCAGGAACAGATCGATGTTTCTGTCTCTCTCTCTCTTTCTCACTAAAATCAATAAATTAAAAAAAAATGTTTAATGGCAAACTTTTCCTTAGAAAAGCATGAGAATGAATCTAGCTGACACCTTGACCTTGATATCAGCCTGAGCAGAGCACCCGGCCTTGCCAAGCCAGACTTCTGATGTAGAGAGCTGTGACTTAATAAATGGGTGTTGATTTAAGCTGCTAAATCTGTGGTAATGTGCTATGAGCTCTAATACCAATATACAAAGAGACAATATGTATGCATTTCCTCTAACAAATATATTCCTCTAGAAAAGTCTATTGGGGGATCTAAAACGAAACATCTTTTCTCAAGAATTATGAAAATTGTGTTTAGCTTTGCTTAGAATATTTTTTGTTGTTTCTGTTTGCTTGGTTTTTTTGTTTGTTTGTTTGTTTCATTTTAGTTCAGCATCCAAATCTAAAGGGCAAAAATTTAGCTGAGTGCCATATGATAATTAGAGTTTTTGTGGAATTGTAAAAATATTGAATACTAATTTATTTTTAAAATAAAATGAGACATAGTAACACTTTCTTTTAATAAACTCAAATTTACTTTAAATATAGTTTTCTTCACTACAGTAAAAGCAAGAGTGAACTCTGAAAGCAGAAAGATAGAGAAGAAGAAGAGAAAACTAACAGCTCTAAGAAGGGTAGGGAAAGCAGATCTGGATAAGCACAGAGTGAAAGTAATCCAGGTATTAAGACACAGGGCAAGCCCTGGCTGGTTGGCTCAGTGGTTGAGCACCAGCCCAGCATGTGGAAGTCCTGGGTTCAATTCATGGTCAGGGCACAGAGGAGAAGCAACTATCTGCTTCTCCCCTCTTTATTCTTCCCCCTTTCCCTCCCACAGCCATGGCTCGAACTCAAATAAAGCAGTTAGCCCCAGCCCTAAGGATGGCACCATGGCCTCACCTCAGGTGCTAAAATAGCTCAGTTGCCAGGCAGTGTACCAATGACCCAGAGTGATAGAGCATCACCTGGTAGGGGGCTTACCAGGTGGATCCCGGTTGGGGTGCATGCACGAATCTGTCTCTGCCTCCCCACCTTTCACTTAATTTAAATAAATAAATAAATAAATAAATAAATAAGAGACAGGGCAGGAAAGGAACTGAAAAAGAAAACTCTACAGTAAATTTTGTAATGTTAAGCTAAGTAAAGACAACTGCTTTGGTAAGATCCTATTTCTTCAGATGGTTATATCAACTTTGAAAGGTTACTAACAATTTAGCCACTGTTGACAGCTTTTTATCCATAAAGCGTTTCTGGGATCGTCTCTCAATAGGAGCCAAGACCTGGTGCATAATTTTCAGAGCCCAGTGCAAAATGAAAATGCAGGCTCCTTGTTTGGAGAACTTCAGGACAGTGATAACAAAGCATTAAACGAAGCATGTGTTCTTTTGGACGTAAGACCTTGTTCACCTCATGGTTCTCACACCCGGGAAGCTGGCCCTGACGGGAGTCCCCAGGGAATGGAGTTGTCTCCTGGCTACATTGGCAGGGATCGGGGCTATGTTATTCTTGAGAACCACCAAACTCTTGGAAAGCCACACAAATTTTCCTGCCCCTTTCTAGACCCACTGAGCACTTTCTTTCAAACATGATAGTGATTTCCATCAACCTTTCCAAAGTATCTAGAAAACAATCTTTGAAAATCTCACAGTATTTGAACACTGTAGTTTCACTATATGTGACTGTGTGTCATAGCCTACTTAGTCTACACCCCTCTAGAGAAAGAGTAGATGCTGCATAGCCCAAAGCCCCTGTCATAAATCACTTTGTTCACCTGTCCAGTGTCAAATACCCTACAGTGAATAAAGACGCCCTTAGGAGGCAGACATCACCAAAACTAAGACAAAAACCTCCCAATAGCCAAAGTCAGGGGCCAAATCTCTTTGAGTAAGATTACTTCTTCACTACAGAGCTTCCCAAGTAAGAGACTGATTAAATTAAATATACTACAAAAGCATGATGGAAGAGCATGCAGCTCATTAAAATTGCTTTGAAACTCACGTATGCCATGGGGAAACTTGTGGGACATAGTCTTGTATAGATCATTTAAGTTATGTGTGTTTATCTGTGGGGGGGGGGGTCTCTCAGCTAGCCAACGATACATTTGCAGCCTTCTATTTCAATGATTGTTTTCAATTGTCCACATTTTGTTTCCATGAAATGCATTCTTTTATTTCCCTATTCAGGTTCTGCTTTTTCTTACCAAATAACAGAGGCTCCTCCTTTCTGCTTATTACCTTTATTGCCAAAGCAGGCCTTGCAGTAATGTTTCACATTGAAAAATGAAAATTCACCTTGGAAAGTCAGTTGTAAAATAAATAGAGCTCTCTGTAAGAATTCTCTCCTTTCTCTACCTATTAAGTTTACTCTTGTCTGTGTGTGTGTCCATGTGTGTTTCAGTTGAATTTATCAGGGTGACATTGGTTAATAAAACTATATAGGTATCAGGTATACAATTCTGTAATACATCATCTGTTTATTGTATTGTGTGTTCACCACACCAAGTCAAGTTTCCTTCCACCATCACCATTTATCTCCCCTACATAAATTTATTCTTTCATTTTTTCATTCAAACCTCATATAACGTGTGCTAGAAATGGTAGAAATTGGGCCATACAAATGAGGGGTGATGTGGTCTTATACTTAAAGTGCTGGGAATCTGGTGACAGAAAGAAACATACAAAGATTAAGATACTAGACACCATAAAGGTGTCCTCTCACCCCATGACAACTCAAAGGGCTCCAGCGTGGACCTATCT
The DNA here is from genome assembly GCA_037038555.1 of Rhynchonycteris naso. Taxonomy (NCBI): domain Eukaryota; kingdom Metazoa; phylum Chordata; class Mammalia; order Chiroptera; family Emballonuridae; genus Rhynchonycteris; species Rhynchonycteris naso. Next base: position 13,918,717 of record CM073000.1, read on the forward strand.
AGAAACTTGAAAAGTCAATGAACAGTGTAGTCTAGCTGGAGTCATATGGGCAGAGCACTTACCATCGAACCTCCTCCCTCCATAGGTTCTTCCTGGCCACAAACAGATCCCAGGATGCGGTATTGAATGTGGGCTCAGGCATCTGTCACCTGGTGGACTCAGAATCCCAATGATCTTTCTCTCTTCTATTTACTTTGGAATTTGTCCACTTGTTCCCCTTTCAACTCCTACTCAAAAGGCACATGACATTGCTGTTCGAGACATTCGAATGGCAGGACTGACATCTAAAGGAAATGCCCCCAGGAACCTCAAGGTTTCCACACTTCATCTTCAGCGATTTCACGGGAGTTTACCTGCAGCCATTTCTGGCATCGCCATTTGCTGTGGAGCAACACAAGTAAAGGCAAAACCATACACGAGGTATTTTCCATCAAAATGAATGACTGATTGAATGAAAGAATAAAGTATAAATATTTTTTAAGTATATACAGGTATACACACATACACACCAAGTAGAATATACCATAACATCAGAGAGAAAGAGCGTGAGAATACAGAACCCAAATCAACATCCCTCAGGGGACTTAAATGTCACTCTTCATCCTTACGTACTAAACCTCCTTCAATCCCCAATGTCATTTGGTCCTAAAAATCGACTTTGGCTCCATTTTTTAATGACACTCAACACCTGCTGCGTATAACATCATTGAAGCCTATAAGTCAGCATTGTTTTTACTAAGTCAGAAAACAAACTCCACCTTCCTACTCAATTCAAAGCCCAGGGGCATGGGGGACATCTGTCTATCTTCAAGCCAGGCAGTGCACACACAAGCACACGCACACAGGTCCACAGACCAAACAACCACCAACAAGGAAATGCTTGCATTTGGGCTTGTGCTGAAGGGCTTGGCAAACAATGGAGACAAATGAGACGGGGAAATATCAAAAAGCTACTTGAAGTGCTTATTGGTCTGTTTGAAAGAAAAGCAGGGAGAGATGTGAGTGGCTCTGGATGGCGGTGTGTTGAGTGGATACACAGACATACTAAATGAATGGGCCTTCCTGGCCTCATCTTCCAACCACGGTTTCTCTGTTGCAAACAACCAGAGCAAATGAATAGTATAGAAAGTGAAATTGTTTTGAGCAGAGCCATGCCCATGTTCTCAAATTGCACCAAGAGGAAAATGCTGGTTAACAACTGATAACTCAGAACTAGTTCACAAATTAACTGGAGATTGTTGAGAAAATACAGATTCCTCTCCTGGTGGTTCCTTCTCTACATTTTCAATGTTTGGATGATCAGCTGAGTCTTTTTTTAGCCTTTATTCAATCATTTAGCTCTCCTGTGGACAAGTTTAGCATAATACAAAAGTTCTCTAAAACATTGCAAAGCTGATCCTTCCTCTTATCAACCAAATATAATTACACACCACACACACTCATGAATGCACACACTCACACACATACATACACACAAGCAGTTTATAGTAACTGAAGCCAAGAATTACAATATGGTGTTATTTTTTATTTCAAAATCGTTGAATCATTTTTTGGCCTTCCTTGGTTCATTTAGGAGAACATGAACCCCTCAAGGGCATATATTGTGTTTGCAACTTCCTTTCTATCCCTCAAGCTCCACATTGTGTTGGACATAACAGGAACTCAGAATGTTAAATGACTGTGTATATATATATCTATAGGAATGACTCCGAACATAACTCAGTGATTCAAAGCTTTTAAAGTAACAGATGGATAGGTAGGTGCGTTTCAAATGTATACAATTCAGATTCAGATGTAATGCCAATGAGCTAATCCCATCAAAAAGTAAACTATGATCCTCACTGGCAAGGAATGCCTCATCCGGCAGGTGAAACAAGTGGAGATGAATGATTGAAAAAGTGCATTCAATATCCGCCTATAACATCCTGTGGCTACCTAAGTACTACAAGGTTCAGAGAGGGGAGCCGATCGAGGCAGGAGCAGGCAGGAATGTCTTCAATGCAGGACTTTAGATGCCACCTGGGCCTTGCAGAACTAGCGAGGTCTGCAAAGGTGGGAGAGAGAGTGGTGGGCTTTCGAAGTGAGCGAAACAACATGCTGAGAGATTTGGGGGTGGAGGGGAACTAGAACATAGAAGTAGATGAATATCATGCTATTTATTGACAGGACCTAAGTACTCCAAAGAAATAAAAATTCTACCTTGCAGAACAGCAGAGGCTGGGAAAGAGGAAGGAGAAACCAACCAGGCAAGCTGAAAAGCTGTCGTCTTATGATGGGTTTATAACCACGTGGGAAGGCATGATGGGCAAGAGATACCTAGGTTCCATCTGGGCAGGAACCTCATCTGCCTTGTTCATCTTGTTCACCACTGTGTCCCCAATACCTAGAACAGCGCCCGGCTCTTTAGTCAGCACTCAATAGATTTTTGTTGAGTAGGTGGATGAACCTTGGAAAGGCTCCCACTGAGACCCAAGCTCGCACACGTCCCAGCAGAACCATTTCAGAAACCTGCAGTGCTAATTCTGTGTTTGTTTTCCTGAATGAGCTGGTCTCCAGCGGTGTTTGCTAAAAATACCTGCCCATTTCCCCATCAGAGTAAAGGTGCAAGAACTCAAGGAATGTCCTCTTCCTTTCAGAAGTGTGTGACAGTAATGTTCTTTTCTAAGCCCAGCTGCTCCCTGCCCAGGCCTGGAAGCATGAAGCATGATTGCTTATTCCAAAGTCTGCATGGCGACCAGGGTTAAAGGTCACAAGTGTGCTCAGCCCTTTACAAACAAGCCAGATATTTATTCTGCATGTCTCATCTGGGTACCCTGAAGATGGACAGGGCATGGTAGAGTTTATTCTGTGGGGTAGCTTCAAATCTTGTCCAATCCCTCGACTTGGTTTCAACTAAATACAAAGAAAAGAAGAAAAAAAATGCTCAGACTAAGAAAAAAATGGAATAAGTTGAGATACCATTTCATATAATAAAAAAAAAAGGAGAGTGGGTTTTATTCTTTATCCCATAACTAAGGATTACTGTGATATTTCAGGGTTGTTGTTTTGCTTTGTTTCTTTCTGAAAATGGCCCTTTCCTCTCATTCTTTCCACCTCTTCCATCCTGACCTTTTATTTCAGGCAAATAGAAGAAATCAAAGAGATTCTCCTCAGCACATGTCTCTTTTATTCCTTGCGTGGTCTCATAAGCCCTTCATGATAAAAACCAGGTCAATGTCCTTCAGACAGTAATCCTTACTGTCTGCCCTTTGTTTTCCTCCTAGGAATATTAACCCCTCTGTAATCTCTCTACCACCTGCTTTTAGTAGCAGTAGAAATAGAAATTATTTCTTTTTTCTCCTTTACTTACTTTTTTCCTCCCCCTCATCACCCAAGCTTTACAGCATCTAATAAAGGTTTGCTTGTTGGATGGTTTGTTTACTTATTTTGGGTTTTTTTTTTTTTCATTGTTATTCGGACAGGTCTTCACTTCTCTACTGTGGGAGGAAAAACAAGTTACCTTCCCATTCAAAAAATTCCGCCTGGAAGCCTGGCTTCCTGAGAGCGTGCACTCACACTGCTAAGTCATTCCTGACAACCTGGGCTGTCCACAGATTCTGGGAGTTGGAATCCAAGATTGGAGCCCCTGATGTGTGAAATAGCTATGGGGCCTATGAAGGTCGTGGCCAGACCTATCAGCACACCTGTCAACCCTGAGCTTCACAACCTGTGTGTTAGCAGCTAAGTGATAGCATTTTCTGGTAGGACTAAGTTAACAGGACAGATGGGTAGGAAGAAATTAAAAACAGAATACTGTGATAGATATTTAGAGGCATTTTGATAATCCCTCCCTCACCAGCCTTCCAGTGAGTCTTGTGTTTTGAGTAGTTTTTGGAGCAGAAAAAACATGGGCTTTGGAGTGAGAGACACCTAGGTTTAGTCACTTCAGCCACCTTCTAGGTGACCCTAGCCTCTGTTTCCACCTCAGTAGAACCGAGAGGGCAATTATAAGGAAGATTACGTGGCTTTCTTTGTGTAAAGAATCTAATCATGAGATGTGTAGCTGGAACACAGAGGGGCTGTAATAGAAGGTTTGTTGAGCTTAGAAGGCATTGATTTTCAATAAGACGTGCCTTGAGTGGAGATAAACAAAGTGAATATAGTAAACATGAGCATTTAGTCAGTGGTGGCACAAGGAAAAGACACCTGTACCTACGCCAATGTTCAACCCGCAGCCAGGGCTGTGCCTTGAAGTGCTATATATGGATGAACTCCTGGACTTCTCGCCACCATTCCCCCTCCTGGGAAAGGTTTACAATAACTGAACCTGTGTAGGAGCCATACGATATATATGATGTACTCTGTTAGCAGGAAGAAGCATTTGCAAAGGCAAAGCTGGAAGTCAATAGTGAAGTCTTACCTCTTGGCAGTCGAAGTTGCTGGTCCCTGACAAGGTGCAGAGAAGGTCAGGTTCTGAATAAAGTTGCTCATTGCCTGTACCTGTCTGTGTCTACTGTGTATTTTTGCTCATGAGGCTGGGTTGACCGGCCACACTGAGGTGGGAATCCCAGAGTTAACCCTGAGATTTGGGGTTTTACAGTATTAATGAGCAGGCAGGGAGATATGGGAGAAAGATGTGTGTGCAGAATCAACACTTCTCTTTTAGTTACCTTCAGAGCCGTGTCGCAATCTTCTGAATATCAGATATGAGGACACTATCAGCAGTTTTGAGTCATGAATGTTTTGAGAAAATAAAATTTGTTTAGACCTGTGTGTGTGTGTGTGTGTGTGTTGTGTGTTCGTGCGCAAGCGCGCACACTTGTAGAAGTAGCCATGTAGAACGAGGTGATTTTTATTTTGGAAATTAAGTATGATGCACTACAGTTTTGAAATCAGTTCCCTCTGTATTTTATGCCCGGTTCAGTCTCAGAAAATGTTGCCAAATTTCTTTTGCGAATTCTTGAAAGAAGCATCAAGTATAAGTTTATAAGGGAGAATGCATACATGTATAAAGTGGGTCCCATTTACATGGCAGGATGAAGTCTTAGATTATGTATTCTCAGTGTTTAATGATGATTATTTGTCTGTGGGGGGAAGGTGGGCAGGCAAAAGTATAATAAGGAGAGGGATTTTTATTTTCTATCTTATATACTTTTATATTTATAATAAAATGAAAGTGGAAAGTAAAAATAACTAAGCTATATTGAGCGCCTACAATGTCCTAGGAATTTTGCTCCATACACTATTTCATTTCATGTTCATAACAGCCCCGTGGGCAGGTAGTGTCACTGTCTCAATGTTACCATAGAGGAAATTGTGGCCTTGGAGGGACTCCATCACTTGCCTGGGGACATTAGGCTAAGTGCCAATGCTGTAATGCAAATTGTTGGGTCCAGATCCTATACTCCTGGCCACCATACTAAACTTCCTCAAATGAATGAATAAATAAATAAATCTTAAAGTTCCTTTTGGGGAAACAAAGAGTCAGTCTCGCCACCTCATAGTCATGATTCCCATATATCTTGTGCTTCTACTTGCAGTGTGAACTCTGGCTCACTTACACACTCAATCAAATGTATATTACTGCACGCCACAACCCCTGCCAGCACCTGCAGGGCCAGGATGAGGAAATGTACACAGACCGGGTAGGCGGGGCAGTAGAAAGGAAGGGAGACCGGAAAAGACGTCTCAGGCTGGTGGCTGCTCTTCCTTAGAGAAAAAAACAAACAAACAAAAAACAGAAGGCAGAGGATGAGAGGATGAGAGGGGCCAGACAGGGATCGTAATTTAGGAGCCTGAGCATGCCGTGCAGTTGGAAATGCCCTGATCAGAAGTTATAGTAATGCTTTGTGATACCCTTGAAAGTCTGTTTTATATCAGTAAGGAAAAAATAAATAGAAATTCCTTTTGGTTTGTCACCCTGCAGTAGTCTTCCTTTTAAAAACTTCTTTTGCCTGGGCTATTTTTCTTTCTGCTTGTTAAGGGTTCTTACACTTTTCTCTAGAATAAGGAAAAAGAAAGAGAAACATACCGAGGGGTTCCTGTCTTTTTCAGTCTGCTGTAGCCTTTCCCTCACCTTCTAACAGGTGTTTTTCTAAGCCATCTGGACAGAATGCCCCAATGTGCTTTGCTTAAATCCCTGGCACACCAACCTTCATACCCCTAAGAATTGGGGTATATTTTCCCACTGAAAAAGAGAAGGAAAACAGAAAATGTATTGAGTGCCTATAGTATTCAGGCACTCAACAAGCCGCTTTACTTACTCCTCCATTTAAGCCTCCGGTGGTGCTGCAAGGTGGTGGTCATCGTCCACACCCTACACACTGAGGGAGGGAGGGTCGCCCCTCCCAAGTGCTCAGTAGCAGAACTGAGATTTGAACGCTCGTCTGTGGTCCCTGAAGATGGTATCTTTCCTCTATGCTCACTGCATTGAGAGAGTAACAATGTCTTATAGAATTCATGCTACATTATTAACATTATGAATATTATTATTGGCCCAACACCAAGCAGTATGCTAAGAATGTTCAGACTTTTCTAATGTTCTCCTAACGGTGACTTTGCAAGGAATTATTACCTTAGCTGATGGATGAAGTGACTAAAATTTGGTAATATAACCGACTTCATATAGTTAGAAAGTGTGGGGGCCAGGTGTCAAACCCTTTCTTTTTAATAGTTCTATGACACCGCTCAGAACACTGCCACCCAGCTTTAGACACGTCTCTGCTCACACCATCACACAGACATCCTTGGTCCCCGAGAATCCCAGAAGTGTTGAGAATAGAAAAGGAACCTGGAGAAGGTCCTCGCTCCCACCCCTCTGTTCCCTCCTGCACAAGGGGAGGTTCCCAAGCCTGCCATCCAAATCGCCAGCCTCAGTCTGAAAGCTCCCCTCTCGGAGTTCTCCGAGTCACTGGTTCCCAGAGCTGAGCGTGCACTAGAGCCGTGCTCTTCAACCTCTTTCATCTCAGGGCGCACATAAACCACTACACTTTTGTGGCACACCCAAGAATGCATATTTTTTGCCGATCTGACACCAAAAAAAATATATGAATCATTTTGGTTCCTTCACACTAGACGGCAATTGTTGTGTTGGCGGTTGTCATTTTTTTGTTTGACAATCTAAGGGAAAAGAGGTCGGTGCCCCTGACTAAATAGTCTGGTGTTGCGTGTTTTGAAAATTCTTGTGGCACACGGGTTGAAAATCACCGCATTAGAGTCACCCGGGGGGCTTGCTAATAATGGGTGTCCCTGGGCCTCATATCTGATTTAGGTCTGGGTTAGGGCCCAAGAATTGGCACTTCTAACCAGTTCCAGGAGAGGCTGATGCTGCGGGTTTGGGGTATGGGGTACCCTTAAAGAACCATCGCTTTGTCTAAGGGGAAGCGGAACGTAAGCCCCTCCTGTTACGCAGACGTTAATACGTAAACAATCATCAACATAAATTCTGGGCATGATTCCACGGATGCAACTTCTTTTTTATTTCTTTTTAAGTTGACAGGGAGAGGGGCTGCATAACATCTTCCACAATCAGGTGAAATAGAGGACAGGTGGGTCCAGCTTCCACGGCCAGCTGACTCCAGAAAAACAAAAATCACATTATCACGAGCGCCAGGCAAAGCTTTCACGCAGCCGAGCATTGTCCTTGGCAGTGCCCGGCTCGTGTTGTCATGGAATCTGCAGCTGCCTTGCCTGTGCCCGGTTGGAGGACACAGCTGAGAGCTGAGAACCAGGCAATCTTATCCACAGAAGCAGTGTATCCCTTGGCAACACATCACACTGGGGCGCTCCTCGGCTGTGGCTTCGAGCATCAGGCCAGAATTCCAAATGGGTGTTGCCTCCCCTCTGGTTGGCATAAATGTAGTTGTTGGCAATACTTTATCTGGGACTCCTTCCCAGCAAGATAAGGTCCTGCCAAACCTACTTGGGCCGGTACTCTTTGGTGATAAATTTCTCTTCTCCCAGGGTGTTACCTATGAAGACACACAGAATCAGAGAAAGCCAGGACTGGAAGGGACTCTGAACTTATCTAATGAATGCACATCTGTGCTTGTGCTGATGGGAAACCGAAAAGCAGAGACAGGACTGAGGCACCGTGGAGGCCAGGCCTCCCCAGGACTCCATCTGGGACAGAAGCCTCCACACTGGCCCCACGGGAGGCCGTTCAAGCAGGCTGGGTTAGGATCAAGGCGGGTGAACCTCAGACCGAGTCTGGGAGAGTGCGTGGTGACCCGTGACCTACAGGAATCTCCCACAGGGAGACAGGGCTGACGAGCAAGCTTCCGGCAGCCGCGGTCTTTCCTGACTACCTTTGAGGACCCACTAAGTCTCTGCTCTGAATGCAGTCCCTAATTTATTTTGTTGTTGTTGTTGTCTCTTTCTTTGTTCTTTCCACCCTTAAGACCTTGGGTACAAAATGCAGTTTATAAAGAGTTTGGGTAACTTAGTCACTAAAGTGTGGCTCGTGTCTGACAGGATTGTATAAAATTTGCCGAGCTGTTTCTCCCCAAGGTAAGAAATAAGTAAAAACAAACAAACAAACAAACAAACAAAAACCCCAGGAAGTTCCCATCTATACATTTTGCAGGACATATTTGAATTAACTGGTTTTCTAGCAAGTGAAAATTCCACACCAACCACGGCTAATTCCTGCTTCGCTGAGAAACAGCCTTCACTGGGACCAGCATCCTTGGGCATAAATCCAGGAAACAGAGGTATTGTTTGCTGTCCCGAAACAAAGCCATTATGGTCTTAATTCCCTAAACTTTTTAATATACAAAACACAGCAGGAACACTGAAAATTGTTCCTAATTAGAGTCGCTGGATTAAAATGTGTTTCAAACCAGCAAATACTAGAGTGGATCTCAGGTGTGTATAAGCTTTGAGCAATTTGTCCAAGATATTGATTTCTTGGTCAGAGTCTGCCCCCTGAAGTTTGAAGAAGGTAAGTACAGCACAACCCTGCTGCCTTCTCACAGAGGAAATTGGCTTTCCATGTAAGAGGGTGCCCTTTTCTCCACATCCTCGCCAACACATGCTGTTTGTGGATTTATTGATGTTGGTGGGAATGCAGACTGGTGCAGCCACAGTGGAAAACAGTTTAGAGTTACCTCAAAAAATTAAAAATGGAACTGCTGTATGACCCAGCAATTCCACTTCTGCAAATCTATCTGAAGAAACACAAAACACTAGTTTGAAAGAATATAGACATACCCATGTTTACTGCAGTGATATTTACAGTAGCTAAGATTTGGAAGTAGCCCAGGTGCCCGTCACTAGATGAGTGGATAACAAAGCCATGGTACATTTACATAATGGAATGCTACTCGGTCATAAATAGAAGGAAATCTTACTCTTTACAACCCCATGAATGGACCTGGGGCGCATTACACTAAATGAAATAAGCCAGCCAGAGAGAGACAAATAACATATGATTTCATTCATATGTGGTATCTAATGAACTAACAAGCAAACTGGAGACAGAGTCATAGATAGAGAGCAGGCTACAGCTGTCTGGGGCAGACGGGATGGGGGTAGGGGGAAGGTACAGGTGGGCGAGATGTGGGGGGAGGCAGAGAAATTCAGCAAAAAAGAAAAAAACTCATGACAAAGACCAAAGTGTGGTGATTTAAAGGGGCAGGGGCGGAATGGAGGAGGGTAAAGGTGGAAGAAATGGTGATGGAAGGAGACTTGACCTGGGGCAGTGAACACACAATACATTATACAGATGATGTATTATAGAACTGTGAGCCTGAAACCTGTATAATTTTGTTAACCAGTGTCACCCTTATAAATTCAATAAAAAGGTATATATATAATTCTTTAGCAGAATAAAGATTTGAGGATTTTACAGAAATCTGCATCAGTCTGAAAAACATTCAAGTGCTGCTGGATGACTATTCTTCAGTCCCTTTATTTGTTCTGGAAGCATGAGAAAAATTTGAAATTAATCTTTTTCAAAATAGATAGTTTCAGATCCAGAAGAGCTGGTTGATAAAAGGCCAGGCAAAGGCTAAACATGATTTCACTCTATTGTGAAATGTTCCAACAGTGAGATTTCTTACTCTGAGTGCCTATTACATTTATATATCAAAGATCTTCACATTCAAAGAGAGGTGGGTAAGTCAGGTACTTTATCTTCCCTGATTCTCAGCAGTATTTAACCCAGGTGCTATCCCTGAAATCCTTAAAATGTTCTGCTTAGCTTCAGGGCCTGCACGTTCTCCTGGTTCCGATGTACTTCACAGGCTGCTCCTTCTCGTTCCCTTTACTAAATCCTCCTCCTCACCTTGCCTCGTGAGAATGAGGTACCCTGGCTCAGTGGTTGGACCTCCTTACCTCTCTCCTTGTGTCTAGTATGCAATATCTAGTCCCATAGCTTTAAGCATCACCTAGAAGTTCAACTGGGGAAGCATCCACTTACATCTCATTCAGGTTGGCAGAATTATTTTCATTCCAGTTGTGGGATTGAGAACCTTGGATTTTTGCTGACTATTGGTTAGAGACTACCTGAGACCCTCAAGGTCACCTACCCTTCCCTGTCACATGGGATTCTTTGATATGGCCGCTTATGTCATTAAGCCAACAAGAAGAGTCTCTTACACCAGCCTGCCTTTAAGACAGAGTATTATATAAGGTAATCAAGGGAGTGATATCCCATAACTTTTGTCATATTCTATTGTTAGAAGTATGATGACCCTAAGAGTGTATCCCTAGCCTAGATTTTCCCTTGACCAATAAATTAGCATACACAGTGGTCTACATGACATCTCAAATTGGAGGTTTCATAGACATCTCAAAGACTTGAAGCAGCTGACCAGAACCACATAAGCTTAGAGAGCACTGTGGCCTCCAAGCTCAAGGAAATAAATCAAGGGAACTTCCAAATTTCAGATATCCAAGCTCTCCCCAATCTACTTTCTTGGATTTCTGTGTTCTTATAAAAAATTCATCCCCTACCCAACTTCAGGTATGTCAGGTTCTTTAAACAACACTCAAATACATTAAGTATCCTATCGTTTTCAACATCTGTCACACTCTCCCCTGCAGGTCCCTTCTGGACCTGGACCGTTGTCTGGGTAGCGGTTTCTCTTGCCTACACCATGGAGGTTCCCTCGGCTCTCTATGCTTTTGCATCTCTTTTGGGGGGAGCCAAGTCTTCCTCTTTCTGGGTTATTGCCACATTTTGTGCAGTTCCCTCCCCCAAAAAAATATTTGGGGAAAGAAAGCATTGGAGGAAATTTTATCAAGAACTTCACTGTAAAAATATCTTTTGAAAAATTGTTTATTGGTTGATTAATTTTAGAGAAAGAAAGGGGGGAAGAGGAAACACATTGATTTGTTGTGCCACTCATTTATGCATTCATTAGTTGATTCTTGCATGTGCCCTGACTGATGATCAAACCCACAACCTTGGCATATCAGGTCAATGTTCTAACCAACTGAACTACTCAGCCAGGACTGAAAATATCTTTATTCTTCCTCACACTTAATTTTTTCGAGATGGCAACCATTTCTGGACAGTATTTTGAAGGCATCCCCCACTGTTATCTAGCTTGCATAGTTGCTGTGAAGGGTATGGAATACTTAGTGTAGAGCAGCGGTAGTCAACCTGGTCCCTACTGCCCCCTAGTGGGCATTCCAGCTTTCATGGTGGGCGGTAGCAGAGCAACCCAAGTATAAATAAAAAGATAGATTTAACTATAGTAAGTTGGGGTTTTTTTTGTTTTTTGTTTTTTGTTTATAGTAAGTTGTTTTATAAAGATTTATTCTGCCAAACTTAGTGAAAATCTGACATAAAGTACTTGGTAAGTAATTATTATTATATATTATTATATGCTTTAACTTGCTGTAACTCTGCTTTATATATTTTATAAAGTAAAGTTACTTCCCTACTTTATAAATCACCATTACTGTGGAACCGGTGGATGGTTAGAAAATCTTACTACTCACAGAGATACAAAAGTGGGCAGTAGGTATAAAAAGGTTGACTACCCCTGGTGTTGAGTGTTGGAGTGTCACCCTTTGGAGTGCACAGCCCATGTGGCCATATGCAGTAGCCCTGGAAAACTGTGGTCACTCTATCTGTGAGACTGTCCTTCACCATTCCCTTGGAGTCTTCAAGAAACAACTGAGAGGACATGCTGAAAGACCCTAATTGTATGCATTTTAGCTGCTTGTTGTGGATGGGATCGTGTCTCTGCAAGATTGGAATGTTGAAGCCCTAATCTTTAATGTAACTATATTTGGAGATAGTGCCATTAGGGAGGTAATTAAGGCTAAACAAAATCATGAGGATGAGGCCCTCATCTTATAGAATGGTGCCCTTATAAGAAGAGGAAGAGATACCAGGAAGCTCTACTTTAACAGAGAAGAGGCTGTGTTAAGACATAGCAAGAAGATGACTGTCTATGAGACTGGATGTGCAGTTTCACAAGAAAACTACCCTAACAGCACCTTGATCTTGGATATCTAACCTCCAGAGCTAATAAGATGAATTTCTGTTTAAACTGTGCAGTCTGTGGTATTCTGTTACGGCAGCTCAAGACGACTAATATCCTACTGCAGATAGCCCTTAAATGTGGACATGACTTCATTGTGTAATCACAGGCTGCTGAGATTTAGGACATCAGGACTCCATGCAAAAATAGTGTCTCTGTGAAGCCAGAGATCCCTTACAGACCAGAGAGTCTAGGGTACTAATTACAATTGAATAAACAATGCCCTTTTCTTCCAGCCTGACTTATCGAACCTTCTTCTTATTGTAACTTCACAGTGATCATTATTATCCCCATACAGCCATTTCCCGTCCACCGTGCCCTCCTCGCTCTGTGCTTAGTTCCTGCAGCTGTAAACTAACATTATTGTTAAGATTGAGTTAATATATGCAAAGCATTTAGAATACTGCCTGGTACATAGTGAGCACTCTATAAATGTTGGTTCCTTTCTGACTTTTTACCATCATCGTCATCACCATCACCATTACACCACCACCAATGCCACTACCCCTCTCCTCCTCCTCATCATCATCATAATTATTGTTGAGGAAAATCAAGTCTTGCCTTAAAAGCTACCAGTGCAATCTCTAGGAGACTCGGGAAATATGGAGGAATGAAAGGCTTTGGCTCTTCTGGACGCTGTAGTCAGGGCTGACACTCAGGTGAGCCCCAAGGGATGGAAGTATGGAAGAAAATGTCACTTCACACGGGGTCTATTTGCCTGCTGCCGTTGTCTCTCACCCAAAAATGGCACTGGCTATCCATATTAATAACTTCCATAAAGTACCTACAATGTATTGTGAAAATATCCGGAATGTTTTAGGGTTATCTCTCCCAAGGCTGACAACCAAACTCACCCTCTCTCTCCTGCTTACACAGAGAGGATTCTGGGAGTGATGAACCTCGTGTATAACCTCATAAGGCCTTCTTAGGATTGCCCTGCATTTTCAAAGCTATTATGGGGCTGTAGACATGTACTAGGAACCAAAAGTTCTATAGGTCCCCAGTAGCCTTTTATTAGTCTTACAATCTTCGGCAAGTCACTTCGCCTCTCCAAGCCTGCATTTCCTCATTCTGTGCTAGGTCTGCCGGCTCACCTCACGTCCCTGGATTGGGGACCAGATGACAGTGCCTTGTAAACTGAAAAATATGCATTAAATATGAAGTGGAAGTTTTCATTTTATTTCGTAGTAACTTTCAAAGTTAAGTAACTGAACCTAAGAAGCGAAAATAAACATGAGATCTAACTGGAAAATTTGGGAGGGAAATGACTTTTTTCTTAGGAAATTTATAGCAGTGACATTTTGATAAGAAAATGAATGCGGTCCATCAATTTATCTAAGGCAATTTCATAAAGTTCTCTTACTCCAATTCAGGAGATTGGAAGTGCCATGTAAATGTTGCTATTTTATGGAAAAGAAGACCATAGTTTGTGGCAGCGGGAGGCTGGTACAGCTGACGTAGCCTCCAACCAAACTTACTCTTCTACATCAGACTTACTCTTCTACATCAGAATTACTCTTCTACATCAGACTAACTCTTCTCCATCAAACTTACTCTTATACATCAAACTAACTCTTCTACATCAGACTTACTCTTCTCCATCAGACTTACTCTTCTCCATCAGACTTACTCTTCTACATCAGACTTACTCTTCTACATCAAACTTACTCTTCTACATCAGACTTACTCTTCTATATCAAACTTACTCTTCTACATTTACATAGCAATTCCATTGAATCAAACCGCAGGAACATCAATCTTTTCATTTAACTAAGGATAAAGAGGGCAGGGATAGGGCCACTGAAACCTCCATCTTTTATTCTGACTTTTAAATCAGAAAAATCTCATCTAATATTGAGCTAATTTCTTCACTGACATTTAGCTCTAAATGTCATGTTGCTCTAAAATTTTCTTTTTCTTGATTTTATACTTCCCAGCCTTATTCAATTGATAAAAACTGAGTTAGCATGATGTCATATGAGGATTCTCCAGTATGAGAAAATGTGTAAGTACCTAGAAGGGAAAAAGAGGGGTAGAATTCTAGGTACTTTATTGGAATCAAGCATGAGACCAAAATGAAAATAAGTCTATAGAATGCCTCACAACTCGGGACAGTTTTAGAAAGACAGCAGGGAAATATCTGGGCAGGAATAGCTTTCATTAATGGCAAAGACACTGACTTGCATTTGTCAGCCCTGATTTAAGAAGAGAAGCACTGTCTGATTAAGCTGTGGCGCAGTGGATAGAGCATCAGACTGGGACACAGAGGACCCAAGTTCGAAACCCTGAGGTCTCTGGCTTGAGTCCAAAGGTCGTTGGCTTGAGCAAGGGGTCACTCGGTCTGCTGTAGCACCCTGATCAAGGCACATATGAGAAACCAATCACTGAACAACTAAGGTGCCGCAACGAATAACAGATGCTTCTCATCTCTCTCCTTCCTGTTTCTCTGTCCCTCTCTCTGTCTCTCTCTCTCTAAAAAAAAGAGAGAGAGAGAGAAGCCACATATTTTTCAGCTATCCTGGGAAATGAGATAAAATAGATTTGAGATCACAGAATGTTATTGCTGGAAGGAACCTTAGCAATCTCTTCCTTTGTTTGTTTCATTTTGTTTTCATTTTACTGATGAGGAACAAAATCCTAAACGGTAAAGAGGTTTGTAAAGAAGGCGCTCAGGCTAGCTGGTTGGTGGCGGCGATAACCTGTCCCAGGGCTGCTGGATGAACACATTAAACATCTTGGGAGGGAAGTGTTTTTTCAAGTTCACACACTTGAACTTCATCTGGAATTTAAATAATTTTGATCAGTATCTAAAATGAGTTGCTTGTTTCCCTAACTTAATAAAGTATTAATGTAATTTAACACAAAATGGAGCTCTTTATTTTTATTGATTTTAGAAAGAGGAAGGGAGAGAAAGAGAGACATCAAATTGTTGTCCTATTTACTTATGCATTCGTTAATTGATTCTCGTACATGCCCTGACCAGGGATTGAACCCACACTCTTGACAAATAGGAACAATGCTCTCACCAACAGAGCTAACCGGCCAGGACCTGAAATAGAACCCTGAAGTATGACTTCAACTTAACTTGTAATGCAATGTCTCTTCCTCGCCCTCCATGCTACATGTAACCTTCTCCTCCAGGAATATTGCAATTGTCTGCCTTGCTTAAACATCACCATTCTGGTAGCTGAATTTCATTAACATTAGCAACAGCCAATAAATAAGCATAGGAACGAGGCATGTCATGGGCAGAGGGGACAGTGCTCTCTCCCTCAGAGCAAATGGTGGCCCTTCCTTTTCCAGGAACACTTTAAGGAAGAGGATATGCCCAACACTAGGACACATGCACCTGGCCCATACCCACTGCTCAGCAGCTGGCACAAAAATGAGTGACTACTCTGTAATAAGGGCACAATTGATGTTAGTCTAAACCAGGGATAGTCAACCTTTTTATACCTACCGCCCACTTTTGTATCTCTGTGAGTAGTAAGATTTTCTAACCGCCCACCGGTTCCATAGTAATGGTGATTTATAAAGTAGGGAAGTAACTTTACTTTATAAAATTTATAAAGCAGAGTTACAGCAAGTTAAAGCATATAATAATAATTACTTACCAAGTACTTTATGTGGGATTTTCTCTAAGTTTGGCAGAATAAATCTTTATAAAACAAGTTACTATAGTGAAATTTATCTTTTTATTTATACTTTGGTAGCTCTGCTACCCCCCACCATGAAAGCTGGAACGCCCACTAGTGGGTAGTAGGAACCAGGTTGACTACCACTGGCATTCCTTCACCCCGTGGCCTCAATGACCAATGTCACAGATTTATACAATGTAATGTCTGATTAGAAAAAGTGCTGGTGATGCCTGACCTGTGGTGGTGCAGTGGATAAAGCGTTGACCTGGGAACACTGAGGTCGCCAGTTCAAAACCCTGCACTGGTCTGGTCAAGGCACATATGGGAGTTGATGCTTCCAGCTCCTCCCTTCTTTCTCTCTTTCTCTCTCTCTCTCTCTCTCTCTCTCACTCTGTGTCTCCTCTCTAAAATGAATAAATAAATAAATAATTTAAAAAAAAGAAAAAGTGCTGGTGACTTGTGATGGGATTGAAAGTGGTATTCACTGATCTCCATGAGCATCAAATCCCCAACATTACTGTGTCATCCTTGAGCACCGTTCAGACACCCAGCTGACCAATATGCTCACACTGCCCGTGTGAATCTTTTAAAAGTTGGAGCTTAGTCTTCCTTAGATGGTAGAGTCAGAGTCTCTCTTCCGACCTTTTATATTCTTGGCTTTATTGTGACTCACCTTTGTGTTGCAATGGGTTGAAAGACTTTGCGAATTTGGGTTTGGCAGATAATTCTGATGAGTTTTGCTGCACAAAAGAAAAACAAGTCATTTTGACATTAATAGTGCCCTTTAGATAATGGTGTGCATTTCCTGACTTCTTGGTGTCATTAAAAATCCTTTATATTATCTCCATAGTGCACTAGTCTCCTTTCAAGAAATTAGAGTGCTTACTTCCTCATTCTTCCTTCTGCTTTAATCAATTGAGATTGCCTAAGAAGCTGTTTTTAAGTAAATCTTGCATTCCCGTATATTTTTACGTCTTTCAACAATGAACTAGAAAAATAATTCTCAAGGAGATATTATCCTTTTTCACACCCGTGCTGACATTTCATGGTTCACACATTTCTCATGAAAGGAACCAAAGGAGGAAAAACAATACAGTATTTCTAGTAGAAATGGTCTCCAGTAAAGCTTTGCTTTATTCTGCCTTCTCTTAGTACTCAATTCCTTTGTGAAGAATCCTTTAGTCATTGGTGCAGAAGCTAAACAGAATTTAAAATTTTTTAACAACATTATCAAACTGAAATAAAATATTTAAAATCAACAGCATGCACTTACTGGGAAAGGTAACAGTGCTAAGATCCTTTATGTCCTTCTCCCACATATTAATTAATTTATTCATTAATTTAACACTTTATATTGAGAGCTGTTTTATGCCAGACATTATTTTATTTTACTTATTTATTTTATTAAAAAATATTTTCCCATTGATTTGAGAGAGAGAGAAGGGGAGAGAGAGAAAGGTATCAACTCATTCCATTTAGTTCTTCCATTTAGTTGTGCACTCAGTGGTTGCTTCTCCCATGTGTCCTGACCAGGGATGGAACCCACGACCTCAGTATACAAGGACAACGCTCTATCTACTGAACCACCCAGCCAGGACTGTGCCAGACACCATTTTAGACACCACAGATATCAAAAGGAATAAGTTCGTGTCATGAGGAAGTGAAGTCAAGAGAGGAGAAGTGGTCCTTGCTTTATGCAGTAGGTAGCCCAGAGACAGTATCCTCATTGCCCTTGATCTCTGAATAATATAATTATCAGCCTGACCTGTGGTTGCACAGTGGTTAGAGCATCAACCTGGAATGCTGAAGTTCCTGGTTTGAAACTCTGGGCTTGCCCGATCAAGGCTCATACGAGAGGCAACTATGAGTTAATGCTTCCTGCTCTTCCTTCCCCTCTTCTCTTTCTCTGCTTTCTATAAGTAAGTAAGTAAGTAAGTAAGTAAGTAAGTAAGTAAGTAAATAAATAAATAAATAAATAAATAAATAAATAAAATCTTTAAAAATAATCTTAATAACCATAGAGATAGGAATGAGGGATGTCTGAAAGTTCCAAATCAAAGAATTGATTTTCTGGAATTCAGAGTTCATAAACATATATGACTATAATCCGACAGAAAAATTCTAAGGTCATGATCATTGCAGTTTAAACTACATCCTGCCCCATTTGGAAAGAAGTGGCTTAGATTGCAACCCACTCAAGGACTCTCCGTGGTCTGGGGGAAGCAGCCTTCTAGGCATGTACTGTTTCAAGCGTTTAAACTGGTGCTTGAAAGAAGGACCTGAATCATCAAAACTAAGAATAAGTAAACCCTTGTTTGTGAAAGGGGAGCCTGGAGAGGTCACTAGCATCTGCCTCTAGGTCCAGAGTTGTAGAGAATGTGACTAGTGACAACAGAAGGACCATAGAGGTGTCTTGAGCCCTCGGCAGGGTGAGGTTTTGAGAGAAACCTCATCGTGGATCCCCACAGAGGAATGGAGGCTTGAGGGGTGATATTTGCTGAGAATACCACTGGCTCCTACTTTCATTGCCTTCAGCCAACTATCCACATGTTCACTGCTCTTTCCAAGACCACCCCTTTGCCCATTGCTCAGTGGACGACCTTGTCTCTTACTTAAAAAATAAAAAGTATCCAGTTCTGAATTGTCCCACATCATGTCCCTAGTCTGCACATGTTTGCTCTGTCTGCACCAGCCAGAAACTTCCTGTGTCCAGGGAAGAGGCTGATCCCTCCATCTGCCCCACAGACACTGGTCCTGACTTCCCAGAAACCCTCTTCTGTCAATTCCCCTCCCTCTCTCATTTGTTTTCAGACTCTTTCTTTGCTGGCTCCTCCCTCCCAACATGTAGACTTGTTCACATCCTGGCAACTCAGCTCCACCCTGTCACTCCTGGTCCTGCATCTGCCTCTGTTACCACCCTCGCTCTCTTCTCTCACGAGAGAGACCATGACAAGGGCATATGCCCTCCCGCCTCCCAAATTATCTCTCCTGCTTCTCCCTTCATTCCTCAGCCACTGTAACCTGGGTTCCTGCTTGTTCATTCCAACTCTCTCAGGAAATGACAACGACTCATCTTTTCTTCTGCCACGTGTACTTCTGTTTTAAATCAAATGAACCACCTAACCAGAAAACAAAATCCCATTTTTATCACTTGGTTAGAAAATACAATTCCCCCTTACTGACCACCCGGCCTTCTGGAAAGTGTCAACACCATGTTAGAAACAGGGATGCTGTCAGGCATCTTTGCTTTTGTTTGATTTGTTTTACTTTTGGGTGCTTTCCTCTCTTTGGCTTTTCAAATGAGAAAAATTCTGAACTCCTGCTTTGTAGGGTGAAGATGGCCTTGATTCAATTTAAAGTAAGGTTTTTCTTTAATGCGGTCACGTATGCTGCAGCTTCCTCCTTTCATTAAGGGCACTGAGTTATTCTTTTTTAAATAACTTTTATTGGCTGATTTAAGCGAGAGAAGGAAACATCTATTTGTTCTTCTACTTATTCATGCATTCATTGGTTGATTCCTGTACGTGCCTTGACCGGGGATCAAATATTCAACCTTGGCATATCAGGATGATGCTCTGACCAACTGAGCTATCCAGCCAGGGCTGCAAGAGTAGTGAATTATTGATTAGCTCCGTATTTTCTGTTTGAAGGGATTTTAGTTCTTCAAGACATAAACTCAGAATCACAAAGTGTTAGAACTTCTGCTTTGAGTAAGTAGTCCAACACTCAGTTTTAACAGTTGAGAACATTGAAACCAAAAGGCACCAAGTGACTTTCCTAAGATCACTCTGCTGGTTGGTTGTTGAGTCAGAAATACGGGGTACACCACCCAAAGTCCAGTCTCCCTCCATCACCCCTTTTGGGTGGTAGGCGCACAATGCAATACACAGATGATATAGGATTGTACACATTAAACCTATATAAGGTTATTAACCAATTATTTTTAATTTAAAAATAACACACAATGCAGTATACAGTTGATGGGTTGTAAAATTGTGTGCCCAAAACCTGTAAAATTTTGTTAAGCAGTACCACCCCAATAAATTCAATTAAAAGGAAAAAATGAATTAAAAATATATAATAATAATAACAATTAATAAATAAAAGGAAAATAAATGCAGGACAAATTAGTTGGCTTGTGGCCCACCAATCCATAATTTATAGCAGGACTCTCTATTTACTATGAAATGCAAACTCAGGGAAAAAATTTTAATGTCAGGGATTAATTTCCTCACTGTTTTTTATTTCAAAAGGTTATATTGTCCCTTGTAAAGAAATCTCTCAATTTCCATGTAGGTTTTCATACACTTAGGTCAGTAGACTTTTATCAAACTCAGATATCTCTACTTTAGAAACCGTTCTGAAAGGCCCTCAGTATTTTTTGCTGAAAGACCAAAGTGTAAATTAATGTCAAAAATACAAAATATGGATGAAAGTACTTTTGTTTCTAACTACACTTTCCTTGTATGAATTGCACTTTTCTGAGAAGAAAGAAACAGAAAATCTGTTTCTCTACAAATGTCAGCTTGGAGACTTAAAAGCTACAACTGCATGGGACAAAGTCAGTTACATGAGCTTAAGAGAGAAAATTCAGAGACTGTATTTTATGTATTAGAAGTTAGTCAAGATTTCACCTCTTACTTTTCTGGGGAAAGAAAAATGGTCAATAGGAGAGCCCAAAAGTCAGGCAGAGAAAAGGGCTATACCGACTCTAGCTGTTGGGAGAAAAGTCAGACTAAAACAATTGAGATTGTTCATACGTATTTGCTCATAGACCATCCACACACCTGGATGCCTGAGAGTCCTTAAAGCCTTCCATGGCTTCTCATTCATTCATTTCTTCATTCATTCATTCATTCTTTCCCTCTCTCATTCAACTCTTTAATGAGTATTGCCCATGTGCAGGCACTGCGACAGATAACCAGAACATAATGTTGACAGAAACTCAAGGGGCTTACATAAAAGTGGTCTTTCTATAGGGTTGTATAAAAAGGAAAACTGGAACTTTGTGCCCTGGATGCATGACAGTGTGAGATAATTACCTTTGATGGTTGCTTCAAAGAGCTTAAAGGAGACAACCTGCTGAACAGCAATTGCCGCAGCTGTAAGGGCAACGAAGAAACACTGAGATACGTATACAAACAGACATAAGTGAGTCAAGAACAAAACTGCAGATTGAAACTGTTATTTAATAGGAGTGTTTCCTGGAAGCTAATAGACAATAGGCATGGGTATCTGATGAGAGGACTGATCTTCTTTTATTATTTTTCTTTACTTACAAACCAACCTAGAATCAAACAAAGAGCAACAGTACGGAGAGCCATAATAATTCAGATGCCAGACATTAGTAATTGGCAGTAATTGCTAAATGGAAATTCATCTTTGAAGTGAAGAGTTTCCTAACCATGTGATTTGTACAAATGAGAGAATTATTTAGGCCAATCAAGAACAACAAATTGCTTCTTTGTAATCAAGAGCTTTGTGCATGTCCAACAATTATGCTAATTATAAAATATTCTTGTATTCTTATTAAAACAAAGCCTACATCTATTAGCTTGTTGCTTTTACCTCTATCAATAGAATTGCTCAATGCTTGGGGAAAATCATGAGTTCATTTAAATTTTCTTTTATAATCTTTTACTTACATTGGCCATCATTTTATAAGAATTTTATTTAATTTTAGAAGATATATATATATATATATGAACTCTAGAAACATAAAAGTAGATATATTAGTCAGTATATTCTAAATAAATGGATAAATTAAAGGAACAAAAGGAAATTGACCCCTAAGGAAAGTACCTTTGTTTTTAATTATTGCCAAACCATAATATAAGGCACAAAAATTAAAAGAAAATAAAACTTTTCCTTCTCTTTCTATAATGTCACATTGTAGGTTATAGTTAGTTCTAGATAGCTTATTATCAGCAGTCAGTGTCTAGGTCCTTTGTCTCCTGATTGAGCTTGCCTTTTGTAAAATTATAGGATTATTACCAAAGTACCCATAATCTAGCCTCTTCTATATGAGTAGGGGCCTCAGAACTGAAGGAGAAGGCTTAGATGCCTGGGTTAGGGGAGAAAGAGAGAAATGAATACACCTACCTTACTATCCAAGAGCATTCCAAAACATAAGATGAAAAAACCCTTAAAAAAATAAAAAAGAATAAATCACATGTTTTATCTTTTTCCAAAAAAGAAAACATTTATATGTAATGCTATTCTATTCTATCACCCGACACTGAAGTTGTTTTCTCGTCTGTCTCCCTATGAGACTATGGGCTTCTTGAAGGCATGGATACAGTGTGACCGCCACAACGCCTAACGTGAGACAAAGCACTCAAAAAAAGCTTTTATCAAATGTATAAATAAATAAATAAATTATTGACTGAATAGCATTGCAAATGCACATGGAGCTTCATTTTCCCGTTGGTGTCATTTTAAACCCCAAACAGACCAATTCCATTTGCTTTTATATCTTAGCCTTTTTTCAGGAGGTGCATTAAGTAAACACTTACTGAGTGGCTGTGAGGGCAGAGGCACTGAGGCCCAACCCTGAGGTCGAGTGGAGGAAGTTGACCTCTGCCGGCACCCTTCCCATCCAGTCCCATCCTTGGGGAACCCTTGGCAAAGGCTCACCTGAACTTGAAAACCTCCTCGCAGTCAGCACCCTTGGTTGTGCCTGTTCAGACAGCATGTCACCATGGGCCTGCTCTCTACAGGATCTGCCTGAACTTGTCACCATTAGTTGTGTGTATACTGTCCATGCTTGCCTTCATGGTCACCACCTAAACGTTCCCTGCTATGCTGATGTGGGGGAAGAACCAGGTGCTTCTAGGAGATGCCTGCCGAGCATTTACTATGTGCCAGGCACTGTGGTAAATGCTAACGTATCTCATTTAATCCTTATATTTACTCTATGATATAAGTGATAACATTAGTCCTGTCTAACAGGTGAGAGAACTGCGGGGCAGAGAGATTAAACAATTTGTGAAAAGTCCTGCAGTTGATAATGGGACACATTTGAGCCCAGACCTATTGAAGTCCTGTGCTCAAAGGTTTAACCACCAGTTCTGAGTCACTGTGCAGAGATGACCCAGAAAACTGTCACTGAACCAGTACTGAAGGGTCCCTCCCAGATTCATCAGAATCTAAGGATTACGTAGTCCACCTACTCTCCAAACACTCCGATTATAGCGGGTAGAACCCATTATTTGCTGCAGGGGTTGGCAGATGTCTTCTGTAAAGAGTCAGACAGTAAACATTTTAGGTTGTGAAGGTGATCCAGTCTCTGTTGCAACTACTCCCCTCTGCCAGGGTAAGGAAAGCAGCCACAGATCACATGTAAACAAACAGAGTGGCTCTGTTCCAATAAAACTTTATTTACAAATAAAATAACAGTGCTGGCTGCCGTTTGCCAGCTTCTGCTCTGTCGCACTCTGGGAACTCCCTGTGCACCGTTCAGAGTCAGCAAATACTACTGGTTTATTTCCCTTTCCCTGTGTGTTTTGACAGAGGTCTGCACGAGAGAAAGAGGACTGAGTCCGGAGCACGAGAGACTAACATTAGCTATGTGAAGTCTAGCTGATTTAAAAGGCTGGAAAGGATTACTAAAGAAGTCTAATATTCTGCTTTAGTGTGAGAGGAACTGTTAGGAAAATGGATCTTTATTTATTTCTTTTTTTTTTTTTTTCTATTCACCATTGCCAGATAGTTTTGGTTATAGTCCTGCTAGAGGAAGGGAGATAAGATAGCCTTTAGAGTTGTCTTACCAACCTCCGGTCTCTATAATTACCCCGGTCACCTGATGGTACGATAGGTTATTCATATTGTGCTCACCTGGAATGCATTGAGCAATGCAAAAAGAACATGCCACGCCAGATTCTGGCTGTCCACCATTGTTCCTATGCCGAAGCCCCAGGTGAGCCCCAGCAGAGGAGTCAGAATGAGCAGGCTCTTCCCCATGCGGAGGGTAGTGGCCTTGTGGTCCTGACCCAGCCCCTCTCCCACGGCGGGCCTCCTGAGCTTCATGAGAACTAAGAACACCACAGCCAAATTCACAGCCACGATGGTCAGCGTGGGAACAGCGAAGGCCAAGAGCGGTTTGCTCCCATCAGACCAGTTAAGCCAACACACATCTTTCTGTTTGTAGCCATTGCTGGGTTCTGTGACTGCAATGGTGATGACAGCTATAATGAGAGGACATCCGTAGCCCAGGCAGAACCCGACAGCCACCATCAAAGGCATGGCCACGTGATGGAACACGAGGATGATCCGATAGGCCAGCAGGATGGCAAGCGTCAGCATCCAGAAGAACAAGGAGAGGTAGAAGAAGTGTGTGAAGAACACCACAGCTATGCACACACCAGAGGGGTTTACCGTGCCATCCACAGCGGCAGCAACAGTAAACCACACATCGGCAATCAGGAGGCACAGGGCGATGTTCACCATGCAAATATGTCGAGTGTGCGAGGTTTGGTTCTTCTTGACCTGCTTCCAAAACAGAGCCTCAATGACCAGGCATAAGATGAGACTTCCGATGGAGATGCCCAGTCCCACAAAAGTGATCCATTTCACAACCGGAATGATGGCAGGGGGGACAAAGGGTGACATCAGCATGGAGAACGAGGTCAGGTGAGTACACCGGCATATCACGTTGTCTGCGGTTTCGTTCACTAGGTGGCAGCCAGCATCGTTCCAGTGCAAATGGCTGAAATCCCAAAACACGCAATGAGGCTGGCTCAGGTTTGAATCTATCTTGGAAAAAAACATGAAAACTTCATTTATGGAGTAGTTTTGGATAACCGTGGATATCACAGGCCCATTGACGTGAGCATTTCCAATTTTTTTAATGGATAGAATGTTCCCCAGGGTCAACGAGGCCATGCTGATAATAGTTGCCGGAAGGGCCCCCCGGAATTGGTCTGACCCAATTAACACACGGCCTCTGATGGGTGTGGAGGTGTTTGGGGGGAATATTTCAGTCTGATAGTGGTAACCTATCTTATATTGTCTTTCAGACACTGGAATCCCTTTCCAGGTAATGAATTCCTGAGAAAAATTCAGAGGCAGCGCTGTTGGAGGTACCAGAACACTGATGTTCTCCAGCGTCTCTAGGAACTGTGAGCTGGCCCGCTTGTCTTGCTGCAGTAGTACTGTCCAGTTGGCTACTGATGCTGAATTGAGGACATGGTCCGCTATAGTGATGACATCCTGAAACGCAAGGACGAGAGTCAGTTTGTATTTTGAGGAAGCGGATAAGAAGACTAACACTGGAGAGTCATTAGTACTAAGTATTGGAAAATGGCCCTGAGAACCGGCTCAGTTGAGGATCACGTTAAAACACATCAGAGAACTTCAGCTCAGTTGCTCTGCACGGTGGAAGCTGTGGGTTAAGCAACTTGGGTCTACAGGATCATATAAGTTCCAGAGTGGTCACCCCAAGAGATCATGTGCACACCAGGGTTTCAGCGTGGTTGAAACAGAATTTCTCAGTTGGGCTGCAGCAGTGTGCATGTCCTTGTCCTGAGATGACAAGCATGACTGCATGACTCCTCAGCTTAAAGAGCGTGACATTACTGTGACCTGCTTCCCTGTATGTTGTATGTTTTGCTAACGTCAGAAGTTCTAAATCCAAGTCATGGATGTTCAAGTTACAATTCATGTGTATTCATTATTTTTGTTTAATAGAGAATACAAAGTGAAAATCCTGAAAAACCAGAGGCAAGCAACAAGGAAGTATCACTGAGTTGCTGTTGGTTTTAAGGTCAGTCTTAGTTTGAGAGATTTCTTTTCCAAAGCAGTCCTTGAAAATGGGTGCTTTGTCCCTCATAACCATCTGCCTTTCTCAGGGCTCTGGTTCCCAGGTAACTGCTGTGAGTGTCTCACTCTGGCCCAGTATCATCCTAACCGAGCGCACTGTGGCTTCTGGCCAGGACCCAACAGCTCACTTCCTCCATGCCTCCAGGCACCTCGGCCTTCTTTTGATTTGTGTTTTCCTGCTCTGTCTTTGCTTTTTAATTAACTTTTAGCCTTTTTATGTCACTTTGTTTTAGTTGGTCTCTTGCAAAGAACACGTGGTTGAACTTTTTATTAAATTAGCATCTTTTCTTTGATTTAGGAAGTTTAATTTATTCATATTCAGTGTCATCTCTGCCATAATGGTCACCTTATATAGTTTGTATAATTGTGTGATTGTCTAATATACATTATATAATTCAGTTTTTCAAAATATTATGTGCTTTAACATAAAATGCATACATCCAAAATGTTTGAAAAGATATTTATTTAATAAATATTTATTGAGTAACTGCTACACATCACTTGTCAATTTTCTAGGCACTGACGGGACACCTAAAATGTAAGCAGTGTCTATTCTATGGTGACCAGATTACAGATCTTTATTTTTTTTTCATTTTGCTTAGTTGCATTTTTTTTAGTGACCAAGTCTTATTTTTGTCATTTCAAGTTAATTTTTAACAATTCAAACCAAAGCATGAATTTCACAGTAAAAAAAAAAAAGGAAGTCTTTAAGATATACTCGACTAAAGTCTGAGTTTGTGACCATAGGAAAGAACAACTCAGACTAAAAACAGATATTAAGAAGTTGACATCTGTGCCATATGGTGTCATCCAGGGCAGAGCCTCGTCCCTTCCTCTCAGCCAGGGGTTGCCCAGCCAGCCTGCCGAGGGGATGCTCCCTGTCACTTTGAACCACATAGCTGATCTCATGAGTTCCTTATACATGGCGAGGAAGCAAAAAAATTTCCCAGAGACCGTTATGTGGCTTCCTCAGTTTTTTTGAATAGTTCTCCTCCAACTCGGGCTTTTGTTATTCCTCCTATGAGATTTAAAGTGGTCCCTTCAAAACCCTCGTGCGCTGGTAGTAGGATTGCAGCCAGTATGGAAAACAGGATGGAGGTTGCTCAAAAAGTTAACGATGGAATTACCATGTGACCCAGCAATCCCACCTCTGGGTTTATAGCTGAAGAAATCCAAAACACTAATTCAAGAGATATGCACCTCCTTTAAGTTCACTGCTGGGTTATATACAACAGTCAAGATACGGAAGCAACCTAAGTGTCCACTGATAAATGGTTAGAAAAAAATGTGTTGCATATATGCAATGGAATATTTCTTGGCCATAAAAAATAATAAAATCTTAACCATTTGCGACAACATGGATGAATCTAGAAGGTATTATGCTAAGTGAAATAAGTAGGACAGAGAAAGACTAATACCATCATTTCACTTATTTGTGCAATCTAAAAAAAAAAAAACAAATGAACAAACAAGACAAATAAACTCATAGATTTAAAGAACAAAATGATGGCTGCCAAACAGAAAGGGGATTGAGGGCTGGGTGCTCAGGGTGAAGGGATTAAGAAGTACAGATTGGCACTTACAAAACAGTGACAAATATATACAGAACAGCATAGGGGCTATAGTTAATAATAATGTTGTTATCACTATGTATAGTGTCAGATGGGTACCAGACTGATCAGGGAGATCACTTAGTAGATTAATTAATGTCTAACCACTATGCCGTACACCTGAAACTAACATAATATTAAATGTCAACTGTAATTGAATAATTAGAACAAAGTTTTAAATAATAATAATAAATAAAGTGGACCCTTCGAGCACTGGCCGACCATACCTCCATTGTCGAGGTAGACACCCGGAAATGGCGTGCCAGTGACAGAGATGAGACATTGCCCAGAAGCGACACCACCGAGGCCAGATTCCCAGCTGTGGCTGACGGGTTTTGCTGAATGATGACTGAAAGATTCCGCACCAAGGATGACATGGCAGTCTCGGTGGCATTGCTTGCAATCACACTGAAATTCTGGAATAAAAATGGTTAACGTCTGAAAAAACACCTACGCTTGTGTTTCAGCAAATTTAAATCAGATTTCTCAGTGCATTATATAAATCAGCTTTATATGGTGCATTATAATGCAGAATATTATATAACGGTGCTAAAGTCAATGGCTGCCAGTCAGTGCTTTCAGTGCTTTCTATATTTCTGAGCTATTACTCTATGCTGAGTGTTTTACCAGGGATTCATTGATTTAATTCTTATACCACCCTTTGAGGGAGGTTTCTTGCACCACCCTTTGAGGAAAGAACCATTAAGGAAATCAAAACTTGAAGAGATTTATTGAAAGGCATTTTCATATAACTTATTATCCTAATAATATAGAAACTGACATTTGGGGAGATCCAGTGATTTTCCCAACAGTATCCAACTAGAAAGTGGCACAAATTCCTGTTATAGTCACTATACTATGCTGAGAAATCCTTGTAGGATGGGAAGGTAGAGGGACATATGTGGAGATTTGACGACATTTTGTCACTGGATTTGGAATTTTACTTCTTCCTTGAAGCTCTGATCTTCCCCTGCTCCGGACCAGCTTGGAAGGCAGCCAAGAAGGGGGATTTCCTTTTGGTCAAAACAAGTCAATCAAGGAGCCCAGATCTTATATGTTTTCCTTTTTGTTCTTCTTGGCTGACAGTGCTGTTCTCCACCCAGAGCACCTGGGATCTGCCTGCCCTCACCCTCCTGCCTGCACATGGCCATGGTCCATGTCCATAACTAAAGCAAAAACGTCAAGAGTAAGGGTAGACCCCAGAAGCTTTCTGGTCCAATCTTCCTCCCCAGTGTAGAGGTAAGGAAACTGAGGTCCAAAGATGGGGAAGTGAACTTCCCCAGTCTTTTAATGAACACCATTGTGAAGTCCCCTACTGCAATAGCGGAGTCTCTGGTGGGGACAGAAGTCCTGCCCAGTATGGAGATCTATTTGCAGAACAGAGTCTGTGAAGTTGTCTTGGACTCCTTCTTTCCTATTACTTGATTCCTAATTTCTCACTATTTGTTTCTATCTGTCTTGTGTTCAGCACTTGAAACTTCCAAACAGAGCATTGGGTGAAGGTCACAGCACAGGACTAGGAATCAAAAGACCACGTTTCTAGTTCAACACTATTGCTACCAGAAAGGCCAACTGTTGGCCCCTTCATCTTTCATTTCCTAATCTATAAAAGGAGTTTGATAAAGCAAGGTGACCCTTAAGATTCATTGCAGTTCTGTCCTATGTGGCTGACTTTTGGCGGACCCCAATCCCTGCCCTGGTTTCTGACATGTGTACATGCTCCCTTGTACTAAGTCAATAACTTCTGACTCACACCTCTACTCAGGTCTCTGATTCCTGGGCTTTCTTGACTCCTGAGCCCAGCTTAGTTGTGGTTCTACCATCTACTGTAGACTTCTTCAGCATTGACTCACTCAGGTGCGGCAACCCACCCCACCAAAACCATCAACTCAGATACTCTCTGGCCTTCCCTGCTGCTGCCCAGATTCTGCTACTCATGCCGACACTCCTTGGGTGTACCAGGGTGTGACAATACCCTCGTGTTCTGCCTCCCTGTGCTCAGTGGGAGGTGCCCCCCCGTGAAGCTCGCAACCAAGTCTGCGAGTCTGCAGGCTGGGAAGGCTTACCTTCATCAGTTCTTCCAGCTGAGAGAGCACACACGTCTCCCTGATGACCTGCCACCCGGAGGGCCGGCACTTGGCCGTGATGTGCCCAGTGTAGCCGCTGCTACAGGGAAGAGTATACTCGTCATCCTTAAACGCAAATCCAAAGAAAATGCTGTTACACTGAACTGGAAAAGAATGGAAACAGAGAGAGGAAATGTCTCTGAACATCCTGGAGCTTTAGAGGTCCATTCAGAGCTGTGCTTGAGAGATTACATGTGCAGAGATGATAGGCAGCACTGTGCAGGAGCAGAAGCTTGTCTTGGATGCCGGTTTCATCCTCCTCAGCGCCCTTTCCTTCTTCCTTATGCTCTGCCCGCCCCGCAGCTGGCCTTGATCCCCCCAGGCGTCTGGTCTGTGCCGACAATCCTACTGCTGGGGGACAATCAACTAATACGTATTAAGTGAAAATAAGACGGGGTGTAACCACTCCCAGGAAATCTTTTTACTCTTTAAGGGAGTACTAGAAAACCAGAAAATCTTCAAAGCATGATGGAACAAAGCAGTAACAATATGGTTCAAAAATGGGAAGTTGCCATTTGGGGAAGAAATGTTCTACTTTGTACCCCTTTAAAAGCTTTTTTGCATTGTGGCCAGTCACTAGTCACTCTCTTAGGTGACCCTTCATCATATGGTCTGCCCAGGAGTGGGACTGGCAGAAGGGAACCACGAATGAAAGACCCACTGAGCTGTGTCTTTTGTCTGTTTTTCCCAGTGCTGTGTCCTAAGAGCGTCAACACTTTAAACACTTAGTAGATTTCTGCTGAATAAGTGTTGTTGGAAGTGGCACAGGTTGTGATAGGAGAGATTTAACAATGAATGGAAAGAAATAAAAGGGAAAAGATACCTGTAGAAAAGTGTGTGTGTGTGTGTGTGTGTGTGTGTGTGTGTGTGTGTGCATGTTAAAGACCTGAATATGTGCGTTTTCCCCCTGAGTTCCTTGGATTATTACTTAAGAATATTGTCAGCCCCAAAGATATTTCAACATGAATGCCAGCAAACGACTGCTGAATCATTTCCATCGTAGCCTGCAGTGAAATCAGTCTTCCACAACATTGACGGTGGAGATCAGATCACTGATTAGCAAGCATCTGAGCTAGTCAGCTGGAACTGAGTTTCATCATAAACACCTGCCTGTTTCTACTGAAAGTCGGTCTTAGAATAATTCTGTCGGAAACACCTCCAACCCACCTCCTAAAGATACGAATGAACTACTTACTAAAGGACTCCCCACACCTAAGCAGAGGATGAAAATGTAGTGTTACCTTCTCCAAATACTCTGAATGAGTCGTCTTCTAGTGGGAACAGCTTCTGAAGACCTTCCTCAGCCTCCTCAGCCACCTGTTCAATGGCTGACAGCAGCGCAGATGTGCTGCAGGATCCAATAACTTCATACC
Source organism: Rhynchonycteris naso (assembly GCA_037038555.1). Lineage (NCBI taxonomy): Eukaryota > Metazoa > Chordata > Mammalia > Chiroptera > Emballonuridae > Rhynchonycteris > Rhynchonycteris naso. Next base: position 13,949,759 of record CM073000.1, read on the forward strand.
CAGCAATGATGCTGCCATCTCTTTAATGATTGTATGAGAAGAAAAGTGAGATTCAGTCATTCAATCACAGAGGGCCCACTTTGTGTGTGGACAGCATTGGGTCCACAAGAATAAATCAAACGAATTTGATTCCTGCTTTTACAGAGCTAACATTCTGGTGAAGAAGGCAAGACAAATAAGAAATAAGTAACCTCTCTATATAAGCATTTATATACAGGATTTATGTAATATATTTTTGTTTTTGTTAAGTGTGAAAGGAGACAGTTACAGTGATAAGAATAGCAGGTAGATATGAGGCCCCACTTTAAATAACACTGGGAAGGCTTCTCTGTGAAGAGGGTCTTTGCAGCTGAGGCCTGAGCAACAAGAAGAAAAGGCCAGTGGTGCAAAAACCATTGGTTTAGCATGCCAGCATGTGCAAATGGGTTGAGGTAGGAAAATATTTGAGTCTGATGAATTGAAAGACTAGGTGTCAGGTCAAGAATTGGAATTGCTGGCCCTGGCCAGTTGGCTCAGTAGTAGAGCATCAACCTGGCGTGTGGATGTCCCAGGTTTGATTCCTGGCCAGGGCACCCTTCCTCCTTTCCTTTTCCTCTATGTCTCTCTCTTCCCCTCCCGCAGCCAGGGCTCCATTGGAGCAAAGTTGGCCCGGGCGCTGAGGATGGCTCCATGGCCTCTGCCTCAGGCACTAGAATGACTCTGGTTGCAATAGAGCAATGCCCCAGATGGGCAGAGCATCGCCCCCTAGTGGGCATGCCAGGTGGATCCTGGATGGGCACGTGTGGGAGTCTGTCTCTCTGCTTCCCCGCTTCTCACTTCAGAAAAATACAGAAAAAAAAAAGAAGAATTGGGATAGCTTCTCTATGCCTGAAGATTGCAATAAAAATTTTTAAAACCAGGCACACAGAAGAGAAAAATATAAATATTGAACATAAAAATTATTGTGATTGAGTTTCAATTTTGTCTATGAGTTCAATCACAGTAAAGTCAAACAGGAAAATAATTAATCACATAGACCTTGGTTTAAGAAAAGAAGTGCTGTTTTTCTTAGTATTTGTATTTTGAGAAAATTATACATGTGGGTCTTGATTAGAAAAACATTATAAGGTCATGAAGTAGCTAAAGGATAATGTCCAAGGAGATATATTTATAGCAAATGCTGTTGAAAATTTCCTATAGCTGTTGTTAACTGTGAAAAAATAATCATATAAGAAGTCAAGTTCTCTGACCTCTAAGCCACCTCCTCCATCAAGCATACTGTAAACAGTTGGTAATCAATGCACACATGACTAACTAACCAAATAACTTTAGAATTAAAGTATAAACAAAAAGATGATTTACTAAATATCTCTTTATTTGCTGTCGACAATGATTATGGGGTCTTGAACTATGGTGTATACTTGATGATATCTACACAAAAATATACTATTTTACCCAAGGCCTCCCTTCTGGCTGCCAATTACACATTGTACCCCGCTGTGGTTATGGAAGAAGAAAACCCATCCCTCTATAGCCCTCTTCCTTACCCCTGACTCCTTCACCACCCTCTACACACACACACACACACGCACACACACACACACACATCAGGAGCTCCTACTTCCTTCCAGTTCTGCCCCTCTGCTGGGCGTTTCCAATTCTATTCTCAGATCAAGAATGTCATTTAATATTTAAGTTCTTAAACTCATGAGAATATAGGCTTTCTTCTTTAGACTTTTTTTTTTTTTTTTAGCAAGAGAGAGAGATGAGAAATATCAACTCGTAGTTGTGGTACTTTGGTTGTTCATTGATTGCTTCTCATATGTGCCTTGATAGGGGAGTGGGTATTCCAGCTGCTTGAGCCAGTGACCCCTTGCTCAAGCCAGTGATCTTTGGGCTCAAGCCAGGGACCATGAAGTCAGACTATGATCCCACGCTCAAGCAGGCGACCTCATGCTCAAGCTGGTGAGCCTGTGCTCAAACTGGTAACCTTGGGGGGGGGGGGTCAAATGTGGGTCCTCAGCGTCCCAGGTCAATGCTCTATCCACTGTACCACCACCTGGTCAGGCTCCTCTTCAAATTTTTTAAAACATCACAGACTTTTGTCCAGTTTTGGTAAGAATCCCACCACAAAGACCAGGTCTGACCTATTTTCTGTCAAAGGCACTCACCAACCCTAGATATTCTGTGCAGCCCTAGATATTCTGTGCAGCTGCTGTGCAAATCTGAGGGGGAGGCCTGATCTGGACCTCGTGTTACTTACCGAAACTGAGTGACACGAACTGACTCAAAACCTGGAATTCTTTTGTATGCTTCTTTAAGCTTATATAAAAAAAAAAAGGCAATGTGTTGATCTTTGTCCCCAGACCAGAAAAACATTTGAGCAAAACATGGAAGCAGACAATAAACAAACCAACCAGAAACACTGAGCAGAGGAAAAAGACACAGCAGGAGGTTGTTACCCATTATAAAAATACAGTTAAAATGACAACTGAGAATGTCCACACACACATAATTGATTTTTGAGGTTGCTAGTCAAGAATGAAGAATCAACCGCTTTGACTCCAGGATGAATCGGGTACCAGATAATATAATAAATTCACCCAAAATGTATCTGATCTTTTCCCCAAATAAGCCATTTTTACAGATGCTTAAAACTGAGTCTATCTGCAGAGTATTTGTGCATGTTTCCTGTTAGACCTGGGCAGAAGCACACTGGTCTAGCTGTATATGACTGTTAGCCTGGGCAGAAGCACACTGGTCTAGTTGTATGTGACTTCATTATGAAGACCAGAATTTTGTTCAGTACCTCTCTTTCACCTCAAACAAGGGAGGCTTCTTTCTAGAACAAATTTCAGATGCTGACAATTGAGCTTAGATCTTGAAATTTTTCATTTAACAAAGAAAAAAAATAAATAAATAGTCATAATATTACCCAAGTAAATGAACAAAACTGAACACAAAAGAAATGAAGAGGATTCAACTGCTAAACTACCCTAAAAAAATAAAAGAAAATGTTCAAAGAATGTCAGTTGTGGGCAGAGGGATTAACTACTATGGAATAACCCATTGAAAATAAATAATTAAGAATATGTATTAAATTAACATGTTGAATTGGAAACATCTGAACTTATGTTTAGCCAATAATTTCATAGGCCATAACTAGGAGGTGCTTACCTGAGTTTCAATTCCAGTGGTATACTTGGAGTATAGAGCAGAAGATGAATTTAAAAGGTCTTTCTTAAATCTTTTATTTATTTCAAAAGTGCCCCAAACTTCTATAGGAAGTAAGAAAAAAATTATAGATATAAAAACTACTCACTTGATTTTGTTATAGCATAAAATTACAGAAGTACAACTTGAAACTCATCTATTCTACATCTGTCTTTTGGTTTATTTTTATAACAAATATTTACTTCAAATAATATAGGAGCATACAACCAGAATTTCCTATTGCGGATTTGGAACATTATAGGAAAGTGCTGATAATCAAGACAACCTTATAAGCAGGAAAATGTGTGGCCAGTCAGATATGGTTTTAAAAAGCAGTCTCTAAACACCAAAATATATCCCCATCTAGGCACTGAGTTTAAACACTGCTCTACTAAAATTTTAAAAATAAATCACTACTTGCTAATTCCAACATACCCCTTCTTACTTATCATTGGTTCTTTTCTCTACAGGAATAGGTCATTCCCCATCTCCTTATGGACATGTCTTGTTTATCCTTCATTCATGGCACAAAGCACCTCCTCTCCAAGGCCTTCCCTGATCCCCAGACACAATGAGTCTTTTCCTCCTCTAAATCCCTGGAGCACTTTATCCATACTCCCTTACAGTCTCCTGGACCTACACAGCTCTTTGTGAATATGCATCCTGTACATATGCCCCCGCTTGACCTTGGGAAGCTCCTTGTGAGTGTAACTGCTGTCTGCTCCATTTTGAACCTCCGGAAGACAGATCAGATATGGACCACCTTTCAATAGGTAGGCTTTTATCAACATTGTTTTCTTTCTTGCGTTAACATTCTGGCCTCCCCACAAAGCCTGCTAATGCGTCGGTAGCAAGAGAAATGTTTCACTGTGTCATCCCAGAGTTGGCCCCAGATCTGGGTATCAAGATGGTGCTTATCAATACGTGCTGCCTTAGCCAGAATTGCTGCTATCCTGGGGAGGGGAGCCAGGGATACCCAGGATTCCTGGGTGACTTCAGACCCTCCCTCACTTCATCCTCCACTGAGCATAAACCCAAGTCAACAGGCACTCCCTCCACTTCCACTGGTTTCCAAAGCTACACCTCTACGTTTTGTTTTGTTTTGGTATTGCATGCAATGCACATACATATTTGTTGGCAATTTAGAGCGTTGTTTTCAGTATAACCACTACGCATTCCTCCTTGATTTTGTACTTCTAGAGTTCTCTTTTCTGAAAATTGATGTTGGCAAAAGGAAAAGAAGGTAGGCAGAGAATTTTATTTATTCAAGCTGTTCCCCGACTTGAGATTTTGTTGGATCCTGCTAAACCTCAAAGGAAGGAGAGATCTGCAGAGCAAGGTTGAAGTGGTGCCCACACATCGACCTGCATTCCTGAATTTTCTGCACTGATGCCACTCTCACTGTGTGCAGCCAAGCTTAGCAGGGGAGTGTCAGCGCTGCCCTTCAGCCTCCCTGCAAACACTAGCTCTGCTCCGGGCGACAGAGAAACCCCCGGGCAAAGAGAGAGGCCCTGGCTGGCCCAGAGCTCCCCTCCTGGTGTCCTCCTGTGCTTACTTGTTCTCTCACAGAAATTGACACTCTGGGCGAGGTGGCTGAGAGGACAGTCACAACTCTGGAGCGATCCAGCCGTGTGAAGGTAGCATGTCTGGGGATCAAGGCAGGAAGGAGGAAACCAGGTGTAGCCATCTTCACAGATGCACCGGAGGACTCCATCCTGGTTGCCACAGTCTGCACAAAAACAAACAAACAAACACAGTTTGGTTTCGTGGAGCCTGGTTAATAAATAGACTACCGCTGAGCTCTGATCCTTGGTGCTGCCTTAGGAGCTGAACCGTGTATTTCTCATCACACACTAGCAGAATGGGGCCCTGCTGATGCTGCTGATGCTGGGCTGGGCACTGACGTTGGGAACCCTTGTTTTTGACAAATCATTTAAGTTCTCTGAGCCCCAGCGTTGCGGTCATTAGTGCTGTTTGCCAGGTACACTGGCTCTCTTGCAGGACCGTATAACCTTACTTCCTGAAGTTGACTGGAGCCATAAAACCAGTTCTGACCAGCAGGTCATGAGCAGAATTACTGTGTGTCCCTTCTGGGTTAGAAAATTCAACTGCCAGTGTCAACCCTTCCAGTGCTTCTTGTTTTGTTTTGTTATATTTTTGGCTCAGAATGGGTGTATTTGACATAGTGTCTGATTCATCAGTCTGGGCCCCCCAGCGACTACCACAAACTCAGCCCCTCTGCAACCTGCAAGAGACGTGTTGTGTGAAGAGGAAATAAAACGTTTATTCTTGTAAGCTACAGAAGAGCAGGAGTGATTGTTTCCGTAGCATAACCGAAGCCATCCCGATGGACATGCCCACCTTCCCCAGTTCCGCTCTCAGTCCCCAGGGAGCTGACTTACAGGTGGTTGCCTTTGCTCTGATAATCTTCGTCGGCCCATGTAACCATAATGAGGGAGGCTTCAGGAGCTCTAGAAAATTCTTCACATCTCTTTTCTCTTTGGAATCTCTGTAGGCCACCTGAAGCAGCAGCTCATATTCCTGCACCAGAGCTAGAGGGGGAAAGACAGTCAGAAGCTCCATTCTCAGTCTGGAAGGGAAATACTGCAGAGAAAGTGACCATGGGGAGTCATCAGACTCAGCCTGGAGGTCATGGATGATGCCATACTGCTCATCATTGACTTCTGCTCATCCAGACATTGACTAAAAATGAGCATCCAGGACAAACACATGCAGACAGATGCACATGTGCCTGACAGGTGTCCCACCCTCTCACTTCTGCCAGGCCAGCTGCTCCCAAGCTCTCTGACGCCCCCTGCATCACCCTCTTGACCTGACACACTTCCATAGGACACAGCCAGAGTCAAGTTTCAAGTATCAAGACAGAAGGGAGAACGGGTGAGAAAATCCTAGGCACTCTTCACCTCCCCCAGCTCTGGTCTCCTTGAAGTATCTTCTATAGAAACCCCTCCAATGTCAAACTATCCTCTCCAAAGAGCCCTTTCTTCTCCTATAAAGTAATGTTGCATCAATTAGCTGAGTTTGAGTATTTAAATCAAATGCAAAAACAAAACAAACCTTACTTAAGTTCTCACATACCCTCATCTGTACCTTATTGTTTTTTAGGTGGGTTTTTTCTTTTCAATTACAGTTGTTATGTACTATCCATTACTTTCGGGTATATAGCACAGTAGTTAGACATCTGTATAACTTACGTAGTGACCCTCCAATAAGCCTGGCACCCTTCTGACACCACATATAGTTACTGCACTATTGACTGTATTCCCTAAACTATACTTTACATCCCATGACTATTTGTAACTACTAATCTGTACTTCTTAATCCCTTTACCCTTTTCACCCAGCCCTTCAACCCTCCTCCCCGCAGGCAATGATCAGTTTATTCTCTATATCTATGAGTCTGTTTCTATTTTGTTTTTTTAGATCCCGCATATAAGTGAAATCATATGGTACTGGTCTTTTCTCTCTCTGACTTGTTTCACTCATCATAATGCCCTCTGGGTCCACCTTATCATTTCTGACCAGCACCTTCTGTTCCCATAAGGAGAAGCCATTAAGTATTTTTGGCTGGAGAAAGAGAGAGTCCTGTGAGTCTTATCCCACCCAGAATTCACTTAAGCACATTCACATGACACTAAGCATGAAATTCCATGGGATTTTGAGATCCTCCGAAGCTCATCTATGAACCCCAGCTTAAGAATGTGAAAGACCTTAAAGAGAAAGAAACAAAAGGTGAACATCTTATTCTGGTCTCATTTTACTGCCGTAAAGTTTCTTAGAAATCTAACAGATTCTTCCAAACACCACCATGCTTTTGCAGGAAGAGTTAACATGAGGAGCTCTTATGATACTGTTTCATTTCTTAAGAACACTATAAGGCTAGGCAGAAGGGAGATTTATAGTGGAGAAAAGCAGCTGAATCAATGTCCAAGCTTCTCATAAGGCAATCAAGAGGGCAACGGGAAGCTAGCTAATGCTAAGGCATGTTCCAGGACATTGGCAGGAGACCCCTGTCTGCTGTAACTCCCAACATCTCACACCATAGAGCTTCAACCCCATCACTTATTGTCCCCATCTCCCTGCAGACTGGAACCTCTGCCCAAGCCTTAAGAGTCACCCCAGGTGGTGCGAGCTAACGGGATTCCACTCCCACTTCCCGAGCAGGTAAGAAGTGGAGAATGTGGAAAAAGTGGACCCTGGTCATATTGTCAGAGGTTAATTACCCTGGTCCTGGAGCCAGATTCACTGGCTGGGTCTGAATCATGCCTCCTGAGTCTTAGCTCTATGCCTCAATTTCACTAGTAGATGAGAAATAAGGATAACCATTGTGTGAATAGTTAATTTATCTAATGCATTTAAAATGATGCCTATCCCATAGTAACAGATTGATAAATACTAGCTGCATTATTACTGTCCGGGAAAATGTGTTCATGGCATTCCAAGTAAAATTTTTATTTCATTTTCCTGAAGAGTTGTAGCCTCATATGGTACTAAGTTCTATGGCACTGTTAGCACATCATTGTATGGTAAATTTGCCAAAAAGAAAGCCTTGTGAACTGACCCAGGAACTTAACCATCTGTGGGCATCGCTGTTTCCATGGAGAAACACGCGCAGCGCTTGGAACATCAGGCCCACCAATTACGCTGCAGACCACAGCCTGAGGCTGTGCCCATTTATTCCACTGTTGGGATCAAGAGAAGAAGGACAGGAGGGATATGGAGCAGCTACTGGCCAGGTGTGGTGCAGGATACCACACCTGTATTTATATGATTTAATCCTCACAGATGTTTCGCTAGTAGGGATTTCCATTATTCTCATTTTAAAGATATGACATGCTTAATGACGTGCCAGAGACCACGCAACCAGTCAGGAGCACTGTTGAGGTTCGAACCCCGTTCTCTTGGCTCTAGTGTCTCACCTGGATGCTTTTTCCTATTCACGGGTTCTCTTTTAGTTTCGATACCAGCATTTCTCTGTTAAAACAGGAAAAGAGAGAACAATTATGGCCAGGCTTTGTAACACAAGGCCTTCATAAGGCCTTGTTGGATGTCCCAGAGAAATTGAAATCACACATCTAATGTCCCAGTCTGGTATGGTGGGGAGGTGACAAGAGAAGGTCTCACTAAGGCAAGTTTTAAGCACAGACCTGAAGGAAACAGGGAAGTGAAGATCCCTGGAGAGATTTTCCATCCAAGGGGAATAGCACATGCAAAGGCCCTGGGTGAGAACGTGCCCAGCTTGTGGAGACAGAGCGAGGAGGCCAGAGTAGCTAAGTAGAGTGGATGAGAGGAGAAAGCAGGAAGTAAGGTCACACGCTGTATAGATTTCCACAGGCATAGCAAGGGCTTAGCTTTCACTTGACTGAGATGGGGGCCCACTGGAGAGTTCTGAACAGAGGAAAGACTGCTCTACTTTATGTTTTAGAAGGCTCAGTCCTGTAGTCACATCAGGAATAGACAAGCACACAAGCAATGCAAGTATTTCAGGAGTTACTGGGACAATATTCATGAGAGATCATGGAAGCATGGGCCAAAAAGTAGTAGTCATGGAGGTGGACAGAAGTGCTTAAATTCTGGATATATTTTAAAGATAAATCTAAAACAAACAAACAAAGAAGTTAATCGTTTAGATACGGATTATGAGAAGAATCAAGCATAAAAGTCAATTTTGTGCCTAAGCAGCTGAACAGTTGGTGATACCACTTGCTGATATAGAAAAGAAGGAGTAGATTTGGTGAGGAAAATAAAAACCAAGAGTTTAATTTGAGACATATTAAATTGAGGGGCCTATTAAGTACCCAACTGGAGATACCAAGTAGGTAGTACATATGTGAGTGTGGAGTGCCACAGAGAGGTCTGAGATGGAAATATAAACTTGGGAGTTATCAGTGTAAAGAGAACATTAAAACTGTGACCTAGGTAAAAGCATCAAGAAAGTACATATAAACAGGAATGAGCTAGTTCACGGATTGCTAACGCCCATCCATAGGCTTGCTCTCCATCAAGGATGCCAGAGGAGTGAACGCATTGAGCTTGAAAAGATTTCCAAGATCCTTATTTTGTAGTTAGGTCATCTAAGCTCCAAGGTCACACAGCTAATATTATTAATGTTGAGACAAGAACCCAGAACATCTGATTCCAAGTCTACTGCATTATAGGTTCAGGTGCCAGAGAGTGATGAAGTCTAAAGGGCCAGAAAGAGAGAGGAGGGGACAGGGAGGAAAAGCAGATTGTTATCGAACTCACCCCCAGGAAACCGGCGCCACCCTCAGTGATTGTGAAGAAGAAGAGAAGCCATAGCACCTGGACTCTCATCTTCAGCGGGTCCTGTCCTTCTCCTGGACTGAATACAAACAGCTGGGTTCACAGCCTGTGACTAGACACGCAGTGCAATATGCAAAACCGAGACACAAGAACCAGTAATTCAAGCTAAAAATTTTAAATGTGCACAATGGTAGCACCTAACTGAGCCAACCAGAGACCCTAAGTGTTTAATTATTTTTTCCATTTCGTGTACCTAGCCTGAGACACGGTGATTTCCACTCCTATTGAAAAGTAGTGCCCTGGCTGGATGGCTTAGTTGGTTTCATCCTGAAGGCCCAAGGTTGCTGGTTCAATCCCCGGTCAGGGCACGTATAAAAAGATTGATGCTCCTGCTTCTCTCGCTAAAATCAAACAATAAAACAAAATTTTTAAGAAAAATAAAAATAGTAAAAGTCTGTCTTTACAAACTTACTAGAAAATTCCTTGAGAGCTCTCTTCTAGGTGATCAAATTTGACTGAACCTGGGCTATTTTTTTTTTATCTGGCTCAACTTGCATTATTTTTCAAAAAAATCATTATGCAGTTTATTGCAATGTAATAATTTTTTACTGTAAATATATATGAAATAGGACAATAACACTTAATTCATAATTTTAAAATCTATTAAATTACTATTTATGTGTTGCATATTTATAAATCTGAGATTTCTATAAATGCTACTTGAAATAATTTTTATATTATTTTTCAGTTACAGTTCACAGTCAACATTTTCTTGTATTATTTTCAGGCATACACCACGGCAAATAGACATTCATATAAGTTACATTATTTTAAAACCACAACTTGCTGAACTTTGCAAGTAGGTGTATTTAACATCCAGCCCTTTATATTTCACTGAGCTCTCCTTTGCTTCTTGGGGGACTGGGGAGAGAGTGCATTAAATAACCAAGGGCTTTTAGAAACATTAATATATGGAATGACTCTAGTAGACAAGCATAAAAATAATCATGAAACAATGCAGTGAATTTTCATCTCTATAGTTAATGAGTTTGCAGCAAACTGTCTTCAATTTTATGGTTATCTCAGAATAATTTAGACAAAATTTAACACATAGTCATTGTCACAGAATTAATCACTTAGATTCATGTTATTTCATATGAATGAAAAAATATCATGGTAAATTAGAACTATTGTGTCTGACATAGTAGCCCTTAAGTCAGTGATGGGCAATCTTTTGAGCTTGGTGTGTCAAAATTTGCCAAAAAAAACGAGCATAACTCGGGTGGTGTGTCACTTCGAGAAAAACGGCCTAACCAGAAGTCCCAGAACTAGACACGCTGTGCCAGAGTTCTGTTGTTTTGGCCTACAGACCTCCGGCCCAGAGTGTCTACACTACAGCAAATGTTTTATCCTCGGCTACTGCACCTGGCCATGCAGGAGCCGAGGATAAAACTTCCTTCTCAGCATGCAGCCCCGTACTTCTCTGGTATGCGGCCACATGTCATCGAAAATGGCTATGCGTGTCAGTGCTGACACGTGTGTCATAGGTTCTCCATCATGGCCTTAGGCACATGTGGCAATCTACATTTTAATTTTAATTATAATAAAGTGATATTAAAACTTCAATTTCAGTCTCGCTAGCCACATTTCCGGTGCTCAGTAGCCACATGTGGCTTGTGGCGACCATGAGTAGGCAGCATAGACACAAAACTCTTCCATTATCGCCAAAAGTTTTTATTAGGCATGGACTATTACTTAGCCTTAAAAAATTAGGAATTCCTGTCACATGCTACAACCTGGATGAACCTTAAGGACACTCTGTTAAGTGAAATAAGCCAATCACAAGAAGGCAAATACTATATGTTCCACTTAGTATGCAGTAGCTAGAGTCACACTCCATAGAAACAGAAAGTAGAATGTTGGTTGCCAGGGCCTTGAAGAAGGGGTAATGGGGAGTTGTTACTCAGTGGGTATGAGTTTCAGTTTTGCCAGATGAATAAATTCTAGAAATCTGTTGTACAACAATGTGACTGTACTTAATGCCACTGAACTTGTACATTTAAAAACTGATTTAGATGATACATTTTATGTTATGTGAGTTTTGCAGCATGATATTTTTCTAATTTTTTTTTTATTTTTTTTTAAATATATATTTTATTATTATTAATTCTAATGGGGTGACCCCAATAAATCAGGGTACATATGTACAATGAAAACATCTCCAGGTTATCTTATCATTCAATTGTGTTGCATACCCATCACCAAAAGTCAAATTGTCCTCTGTCACCTTCAATCTGGTTTTCCCTGTGTCCCTCCCCTCCTCCCTATCCCACTTTTCCCTCCCTCCCCCCATCCCATAACCACCACTCTCTTGTCCATGTCTCATACCCTCACTTTCATGTCCCACCTATGTATGTAATCGTGCTGTTCTCAGTTTTTCTTTTTTTCTGATTTACTTATTTCACTCCTTATAATGTTATCAAGGTACATCCATTTTGTTATAAATGATCCGATGTCATCGTTTCTTATGGCTGAGTAGTATTCCATAGTATATATGTACCATAGCATTATAATCCACTCGTCTTCTGACGGACACTTGGGCTGGTTCCAGATCTTCGCTATTGTGAACAATGCTGCCACGAACATGGGGGCGCATTTCTTCTTTTCGAATAGTGCTATGGTGTTCTTAGGGTATATTCCTAAAAGTGGGATAGCTGGGTCAAAAGGCAGTTCAATTTTTAATTTTCTGAGGAATCTCCAAACTGTTTTCCACAGTGGCTGCACCAGTCTGCATTCCCACCAGCAGTGCAGAAGGGTTCCCTTTTCTCCACATCCTCGCCAGCACTTATTCTGTGTTGTTTTGCTGATAAGTGCCATTCTGACTGGTGTGAGGTGATATCTCATTGTGGTTTTAATTTGCATTTCTCTAATGATTAGTGATGTTGAGCATTTCTTCATATGCCTATTGGCCATCTGTATGTCCTCTTTGGAGAAATTTCTATTCATTTCTTTTGCCCATTTTTTGATTGGGTTGTTTGTCTTCCTGGTGTTGCGTTTTATAAGTTCTTTATAAATTTTAGTTATTAACCCCTTATCAGATGTGCTGTCGAATATGTTCTCCCATTGTGTGGTTTGTCTTTTTATTCTGTTCCTATTGTCTTTAGCTGTGCAAAAACTTTTTAGTTTGATATAGTCCCATTTGTTTATCTTGCCTTTTATTTCAGTTGCCCGTGGAGATAAATCGGCAAATATACCGCTGCTACAGATGTCGGAGAGCTTGCTGCCTATGTTTTCTTCTAAGATGCTTATGGTTTCACGGCTTACATTTAAGTCTTTTATCCATTTTGAGTTTGTTTTTGTGAATGGTGTAAGTTGATGGTCTAGTTTCATTTTTTTGCAGGTAGATGTCCAATTTTCCCAACACCATTTGTTAAAGAGGCTGTCTTTACTCCATTGTATGTTCTTTCCTCCTTTGTCAAATATCAGTTGTCCATAAAGCTGTGGGTTTATTTCTGGGTTCTCTGTTCTGTTCCATTGATCTATGTGCCTGTTCTTATGCCAGTACCAGGCTGTCTTGAGTATAATGGCCTTATAGTAAACCTTGATATCAGGAAGAGTGATACCTCCTGCTTTATTTTTTCTTTTTAAGATTGCTGAGGCTATTCGTGTTCTTTTTTGGTTCCATATAAATTTTTGGAATATGTGTTCTATATCTTTGAAGTATGTCATTGGTATTTTAATTGGTATTGCATTGAATTTATAAATTGCTTTAGGTAATATAGACATTTTAATGATGTTTATTCTTCCTAGCCATGAGCACGGTATATGCTTCCACTTGTTTGTATCTTCCTTGATTTCTTTTATCAATGTTCTATAATTTTCCGAGTACAAGTCCTTAACCTCCTTGGTTAAATTTACTCCTAGGTACTTTATTTTTTTGCCTGCAATAGTGAAGGGGATTGTTTCCTTAATTTCTTTTGCTTATATTTCATTGTTGGTGTATAGAAATGCCTCTGATTTCTGAGTGTTAATTTTATATCCTGCCACCATGCTGAAATCATTTATAAGGTCCAGTAGTTTTTTGACTGAGACTTTAGGGTTTTCAATATACAATATCATATCATCTGCAAATAATGACAGTTTTACTTCTTCTTTTCCAATTTGTATGCCTTTTATTTCTTCTTCTTGTCTGATTGCTGTACCTAGGACTTCCAGAACTATGTTGAATAAGAGTGGTGAAAGTGGGCAACCCTGCCTGGTTCCTGATCTTAAGGGGATTGCTTTTAATCTTTGTCCATTTAGTATGATGTTTGCTGTCGGTTTATCGTAGATGGCCTTTATCATGTTAAGGAATGATCCCTGTATTCCCACTTTACTGAGAGTTTTGAGCATAATGGGTGCTGGATTTTATCAAATGCCTTTTCTGTATCTATTGAAATTATCATGTGATTTTTGTCCTTCCTTTTGTTTATGTGGTGAATCACATTGATTGATTTGCGAATATTGAACCAGCCTTGCCTCTCCAGAATAAATCCCACTTGATCGTGGTGTATGATTTTTTTCATATATTGCTGGATCCGGTTGGCTAATATTTTGTTGAGAATTTTAGCGTCTAAATTCATCAGGGATATAGGCCTATAATTTTCTTTCTTTGTGTTGTCTTTGCCCGGTTTTGGGATCAGAATTATGCTCGCCTCATAAAAGGAGTTTGGAAGTCTTCCTTCCTCTTGAATTTTTTGAAATAGCTTGAGGAGAATAGGAGTTAGTTCTTCTTTGAATTTTTGATAGAATTCACTTGTGAAGCCATCAGGCCCAGGACTTTTCTTTTTTGGGAGTCTTTTGATAACTGTTTCGATCTCATTTGTTGTAATTGGTCTGTTTAGGTGTTCTGATTCTTCCAGATTGATTTTTGGAAGGTTATATGATTCAAGAAATTTGTCCATTTCACCAAGATTGTCTAATTTTTTGGCATATAGTTCTTCATAGTATTTTCTTACAATGCTTTGTATTTCTGTTGTGTCAGTTGTTATTTCTCCACTGTCCTTTCTAATTTTATTTATTTGAGTCCTCTCTCTTTTTTTCTTGGTGAGTCTAGTTAAAGGTTCATCAATCTTGTTTACCTTTTCAAAGAACCAGCTTCTTGTTTCATTGATCCTCTGTATTGTTTCCTTAGCCTCTATGTCATTTATTTCTGCTCTGACCTTTATTATCTCCTTCCTTCTACTTGTATTGGGTTTTATTTGTTGTTGTTTTTCTAGTTCTTTTAGATGCAGGGTTAGGTTGCTTATTTGAGCTTTTTCTAGCTTCTTGTGATATGCCTCTAGTGCAATAAACTTCCCTCTCAGAACTGCTTTTGCTGTGTCCCATAAATTTTGAGTTGATGTATGCTCATTATCATTTGTTTCTAGAAACTTTTTTATTTCTTCTTTGATCTCATTGTTAATCCATTCATTATTTAATAACATGCTATTTAGTTTCCAAGTGTTTGAGTATTTTTCAGTTTTTCTTTTGTGGTTAATTTCTAGTTTCATGGCATTGTGATCAGAGAAAATGCTTGATATGATTTCAATCTTCTTAAATTTATTGAGACCATTTTTGTGTCCTAACATGTGGTCTATCCTAGAAAACGTACCATGAGCGCTTGAGAAGAAGGTATGTTCTACTGCTTTAGGGTGAAAAGTTCTGAAGATATCTATTAAATTGAGTTGATCTAGTGTATCCTTTAAGTCTGCTGTTTCTTTATTAATTTTCTTTCTTGAGGATCTATCCAGTGTTGTTAAAGGGGTATTGAAATCCCCTACTATGATAGTATTGCTGTTAATCTCGCCCTTTATATCCATCAAAGTGTGCTTTATGTATGTCGGGGCTCCTATATTTGGTGCATAGATATTTACAATAGTTATATCTTCCTGTTGAATTGTTCCCTTTATCATTATGTAGTGTCCTCCTTTATCTCTTACTACAGCCTTTGTTTTAAAGTCCATTTTGTCTGATATAAGTATTGCTACCCCTGCTTTTTTTTCATTTCCATTTGCATGAAATATTTTTTTCCATCCTTTTACCTTCAGTCTATGAGCATCTTTTGTTTTAAGGTGTGTCTCTTGTAGACAGCATATGTATGGGTCCTGTTTCTTTATCCATGCTGCTACCCTATGTCTTTTGATTGGATCATTTAATCCATTTACATTTAAGGTTATTATTGATATGTAGTTGTTTATTGCCATTTTATTCTTTAAAGTTTTATTCTTCTTTTGCTCTATTCATTCCTCCCTTTAAACTGTTCACAAGAGGCCCCTTAGTATCTCTTGCAGAATTGGTTTGGTTTTTATGAATTCCTTTAGGCTTTCTTTTTCTGGGAAGCTCTTTATTTCTCCTTCAATTTTAAACGTTAGCCTTGCTGGATAAAGTAGTCTTGGTTGTAGGTTCTTGTTCTGCATTACTTTGATTATTTCTTGCCATTCCCTTCTGGCCTCAAGTGTTTCTGTTGAGAAGTCCGATCTCATCCTTATGGGGGCTCCTTTGTAGGTGATAGCCTTTTTTTCTCTAGCAGCTTTTAAAATTTTTTCTTTATCCATTAGCTTTGGTATTTTAACTATGATGTGTCTTGGTGTAGATCTTTTTGGGTTTCTCTTTAATGGAGTTCTGTGTGCTTCTTGAATGTGTGGAGTGTTTCCCAGCCTTAATTTAGGAAAGTTTTCTGCTATGATTTGATTGAACAAAGTTTCCATTTCCTGTCCTCTCTCCTCTTCTTCAGGCACCCCTATGATGCGAATGTTGTTTCTCTTCATGTTGTCACAAAGCTCCCTTAGAGTTTCCTCACATTTTTTAAGTCTCTTTTCCTTTTTCTTCTCTGCTTCTGTGCCTTTGTTTATTGTGTCCTCTAACTCGCTTATTCGATCCTCAGCGTCATCCATCCTGCTTTTAATTCCTTCCATTGTGGTCTTCAGTTCTGATACTGTATTTGTCATTTCTGTCTGATTCTTTTTTATTATTTCAATTTCATTTTTTATACTTGTTATCTCTTTATTTAGGTGTTCATAATGACTATCCATTGTTGCTCTAATTTCTTAGAACATCCTAACTATCATTATTCTAAATTCTGCTTCTGGTAATTTGGTTATATCTGGTTCATTCAGGTCCTTCTCTGGGGATTTCTCTTGATTCATTTGGTTTGCATTCCTCTGCCTGCCCACTTTTTCTGTGTATAAGCAAGTTGTGGCCACTGGAGTCCAGTAGGTGTTGCCTTCGTGTTCTCTAGGTGTGGTCTGTCTGCAGGCCTCCCACCCCCTCTGCCGGTGCCTAGGATGGTTGGGTATGAGCGTTGCCAGCGCCGGCCCACTGTGGCTTTTGCTGTGATTTCTGCCTCTCCTCCGTGGGAGGGGCTGTGACTGAAGCCACAAGATTAGCACCAAGGGTAGAGGTGAGCACCTTTCCTCAGCTGCAGACCCAGCCTATTTCCGGACTTCCGCCCAGAACCAGCAGTCTGAGCCTCCTCGCTACAGTTCCGCGGGTTAGGCGGGGCTTTTGACATGCTCTCAGCTGTAAGCTTTTGCCCGTCTGGAGCTTTAGCCTCGCCCTCGAGGCCAGGGCCCTTCTGCGCAGGGTCGGAAACCAAGGTTTATTGGGGCGGGCGTGTTTGCTGGCTTCCGCTCCGCTGCGTACTTCCGCTCATCCCGAACTCTACCCTGCCCCCGCATTCGGAGCCCTCTCGTGCACGTATGAATGCTATCCGGGGTTTCTCCGGCCGGATGGGGATAGTAGCGTGGGCTCAGCTGCGAGCTTCTACTTGTCTCGGGGTCCACCCCATTCCCACGCTCGGAGCCCGCTCGCGCAGGTATACTGGCCAACCGCCGTTTCTCCGGCCCGGGGGGGGGGGGGGACTGGTAGCGTCAGCTCAGCCGCGAGCCCCTGCCCGTCCCTGGTCCTAGCCCGGTCCCCGCAGTCAGGGCCGGCTTGCGCAGGGCCTGCCCGTTCCTGGCCTCCCGCTTTGTCCCCGTAAGTGGGATTAAAGGCGGGCCCGCAGCTTCCGGACCGCTTTAGCGGTCCCCTCCGACCCTCTGGGCTAGACCGATCTCCCACCGGCTTGGCCTCTGCCCACTCCGACAGAACCGCGCCTCAGCGTCCTGCCGCCCCAAAACCCCAAGCAGCCCTCAGCAGAGTAGGAAGGGACCTAATACTCCACACTGTAGGCCTGGGAGCTCCCTCACTTGTTTCACAGCTCAAAACTGTCCAAACGCCTCTTCTAGGCTCTGGGACTGCAGGCTGGGGCTTGGTTCCTGGGACCCAGGTCCCTCCCTCTCCGCCAAACTTTCCTCCCGCCACACGGGTCTCTCTGGGCTGCCGTTTGCTCCGGGGAGCTGGGCAGCCCTCTTCGCGTTTTCGCTATTCCTACCAGTCTCAATGTGGCTTCTTCTGTGTTCCTTGGTTGAAGAGTCCACTTAGTTTTGTTCAAAGTTGGTTTATCCAGGTGATGGTTCTTAAAATTGAGTTGTAATCCACTTTGGTTCTGGGAATTGGAAGTTGGTACGTCTGCCTACTCCGTCACCATCTTGCTCCTTCCGATATTTTTCTAATTTTTATTAGACGTGAATAACCACTTCCTTATGATCTCTCACTGTTTCTTTCACATCTTTATCAGAATAGATCAAAAACCAGGATTGCCACACCCAATAACCTACCATTAGAAAAGGTGCCTTTGAGCCTGACCAGGCAGTGGCGCAGTGGATAGAGCGTTGGACTGGGATGCAAAGACCCAGGTTCCAGACCCCAAGATCTGGCTTGAGCAAAAGCTCGCCAACTTGGACCCAAGGTCGCTGGCTTGAGCAAGGGGTTGCTAGGTCTGCTGAAGGCCCACAGTCAAGGCACATGTGAGAAAGCAATCAATGAACAACTATGTTGTCACAACGGCAACGAAAAACTAATGATTGATGCTTCTCATCTCTCTCCGTTCCTGTCTGTCTGTCCCTATCTATCCCTCTCTCTCTCTCTGTTCCTGTAAAAAAAAAAAAAAGAAAGAAAGAAAGAAAAGAAAAGAAAAGGTGCCTTTGATTGGCAGTAGGAAAGGCAGAGTTGGGCCCTCCCCTCCAGCCAGAGGGGTGAGGGTATGGGCGAGTTCCTTCATGATGCCCAGAGCTGTCACCAGGCCCTGTTCAGTTGGGTTTGCAGCTTGAAGCCTGGGCTGCACGTGGGAGAAAGAAGATTTTTTTACAGAGAGCAGGAGATGGAAGGAAAGGGCCACACGAAGGCCAGGCAAGAACACCTTGCTCCCTGGGTGTTCTTTCAACGTTATACAAACCCTGCCATCCCCAAAAGCGCTTCCCCACACCTCACTCTCTGATCTACAGGAAAACAGCAGAGACAAGGTATTGACTTCCAGACTCATGGCCAACAGGGCAGCAGAGACACTATCTAAAGCTTCTTCAGGGAGCCTGGAAAATAAGCAATGGGACACACACCGCTTTTATATTTACCTTCACCCCCACGGGAACAGTCCTCTCATGTCCCACTTCTGCCTGCTGCGACTCCTCCTAAATCTATTGCTTTACCTTTCTCTGAGCAGCAGCCTGTGCTCTGGATCTCATTCTTCTGGATCCGCGCATCCCGGGAACTTACCTGCTCTGCGTTCTCGTCCCTCTAATCCAGGCTTTCTGCTTTCCAAAGTGATGGCCCTTTGTCCTAGGGGGCAGTGTTTTTTAAATATTTTTGACTAGGTTTCATAAAAGTATATTTGTACACACAAACACACACATAACAAGACATGTTTATATATGCATATATACAGACATAATAAAATGTGTGTGTGTGTGTATATATATACATAAAAATAACCGAACAGTTTTATGAAACAGAACTTAGTTCTTTCTCTGAGGCGTGTCCTTGTATATTTTCCATTTGTTTTTATTTTGTCCTTTTTTTTCTCCTTTTGGTTAATTATCACCTCCAACCCCATCGCTTTCCCGGTACCTTCTTGGGAGCGGCCATCTTGCAGAGGGAGCGTGTGCTCTTCCTTCCCATCCCCCTCCCCATGTTTCTTCCAGCTCCAGGGAAAATGTTTAAGGCGGATTCTTGGGTACCGTTAGGGCCGTGGTCTTAGTGCTGGAGCTTTCAAAGAGGGTAACAGTCTCCATGCATGTAGGCCTGCTCTGTCCTCTCTGTGCCAGGGCCCGCTTGCAAATGGGATGCCTGACCTTCATGTGGCCCTTTCTCTCCATCTCCTGCTCTCTGTAAAAAATCTTCTTTCTCCCACGTGCAGCCCAGGCTTCAAGCTGCAAACCCAACTGAACAGGGCCTGGTGACAGCTCTGGGCATCGTGAGGGAACTCGCCCATACCCTCACCCTCCTAGGCTCCCTTCCTCCCACACTGGAGGGTGTGTTTGGGGCTGTCTCTGTGGACTGGGTAGACGTGGTAAACTTAATTCACCATCAGGGTTTCAGACCAATCGTCCCAGACACTGCTCTGTAGGCCCATCATGAATAGCTAAACAACTATTTCATGACATACACATGTTTTAGTGTGTGTGTGTGTGTGTGTGTGTGTGTGTGTGTGTGTGAATAGTTTAAAATACTGTGGTGGCACAGTGGATAAAGCTGAGGTTGCTGGTTCAAAACCCCAGGCTTGCCCAGTCAAGACACATACGAGAAGCAATTCCTACAAGCTGTTGTTGCTCCCTGCTCCTCCCCACCCCTTTCTCTCTCTCTCCTCTCTATAAAATTCAGTAAATAAAACCTTTTTTTAAAATGATGTAAAAATACTGCTGTAGAGACAAATATCTATCACTTTTGATAAGCAGAGAGTATAGGAGGGGGTGGAGGGAGAGAGAAAAGAAGACATTTAGGAGCTCCTTAGAAACTCCAGGTGCCCCTGTCCCACCCAAAACCTACTCGATCTTAGACAGCCTACGCCCAGCCTTACGCGTTGCTGAAGCTACCCAAGTGATGCTGCCCACCAGGTAGCTTTGAGAGTTGTGATTCTAGACTGGTCCCTAGGAAGGGAAAGAAGAGTTCTAAACTGAGGCTAATTCTGTGATTTGATTCTTTTCTTGGCATTTGGGACCCAAGCTTGAACTAATTGAAACTTTTTCTTCACTTTCTGGATGCATACAGCTCCTTCTGGGATAAGGTTGGGAGATTGGTTTCAAGATAAGTAGTAAATAACTTGAGTGTTACACTATTCATTGTCCAGGATTATTTTTCTGAAATTCATATGAAGTCCTCAGAACAACGCCTGACAGATGGTAAGACTTAATTACTGTTAGCTATTAATATTAACATTGCTAATATTTCAATCTCACCACCAGTTTTTATAATTCCTTGTTGAATTGTATCAGCATTGGACTTCAATTCCGAGTCCATTTAACTTAACAAATAATAGCTATTTCTGGCTTGATGCAAACCCCACGATATTTTCAGCACTTTCTTTTCAAGCTGGAAGGGTCTTAATTATTCAAAAAATTCTCAGAATCTGTGTGTCCTTGCCACAGATGAGACGCTGCTGTTGTCCTCAGAGTAAGCATGTTTCCAGCACACCTGCTCTGAGGCAGCCCCGGGCAGTGACGCCTGACCTACAGCTGTGTTGGCACCGGCCTCCTGGGCAGGCTTGGCCATGGGAGGACCACCCCTCCTCCACTTCCTTGAATTCATTCAAGTAAATTCACCGCTGATAATCCCTGTCCTTCGGTTTACAGAGAACAATCATCAGAATTTGCTATTAAGCCCTTGGAGAGAGGTGACCATTGTCTTCCCATCTTCCAGTTATATATTTACAGATTCCAAATATCACTTATTTATGTCAACAGCGGTCCCCTTATCAACAGTCATGCTTAGTTGGAAATGCGCACACCTACACTTTCCAACACTTTTAGCAACAATCTAATCTTAGGCTCAGTTGAAGCCTTGGGTTATTTCCTTGTCATCCATATTTATGAAACTATGTTTCCTCCTCTATAAATAGAAGACTTTCCAATAGAAATGTCTCCCTCCTCTCTGTTTCGGACTCACATGTGCATCATACACACATACATACTCTCTCTCTCTCTCTCTCTCTCTCTAACAAAAAGAGTAGAGTTCCAGCTAGGATATGAAAGAACTCATGACTCAAATAATGGTTGTTTTAAAGGCAGAAAACCTGTAAAGCCTTTATTTTATTTTACCTCTCATTTTATGAGTTTCTGGTAAACTTTGCATTGAGATCTGTCTTTATACGGAAATCCTTGGGCCATTTACCTTTGAGAAGAGTTTCTTTGTGCTTTTTTAAGTAGGCGGATATGGTGGAGAAGACAGGTGAAAATACAGGTGGGGAACAGAAACGATAATCAATTTTGTATCTGAGAAAAATGTTTGGAAGTTTGGTAGACAAACTTCCTCAGGAAGAACTATAATTTAAAGGTATTTAAAAGCTCAGTGATTTTCTGTATACACATTTATGCACAGTAAAATTTTAAATACATATATTATGTTTTAGCATGTTTATATAGTATAAACATAGTAGAAAAAGACCGAGATGAATTAGACCCCACCCCAAGTCTGTCCCTCACCTGTTAGAACCTGCAAAAGTTAAAAAAAAAAACTCTCTTCTCCTCTATAAAATAAGGTGAGCTCAGTCCCATTCACATTCAGATTCATTTTTTATTTCAGATTCTATTATTATATGCCCATTTCTCAGTTTCTTTTCATATGTTATTTATTAGTTTTTCTCGTTAGTATCCATCAGTCATCAAATCTAAGCTTGGAAAAATTAAATTTTTTTTTACAGGACTTGACTACTGTTTTCTCCTCAGACTAGGTATTATAATTTTTCTCTCTGGGGTATTTTTTAAATTTTTAATTAAATTTATCAGGGGTAACATTGGTTAATAAAATTATACAGGTTTCAGGTGTACAATTCTATAATACATCATCTGTACACTGTATTTATTGTGTGTTCACTATCCTAAGTCAAGTCTGCTTCCATCACCATTTATCCCCCTATACCAACTCTCCTACCTCCTCCCACCCCCTCTTTCTCTGGTAATTACCATGCTGTTGCCTGTACCTGAGGGTTTTTTCCTTTGCTTAATCCCTTCACCTTTTTCATCTAGCCCCGCCCCCAACTCTCCTCCCATCTGGCAACTGTCAGTCTAGTCTCTTGTTATCCATGAGTCTGCGGTTATTAGAATTCTGGAACATCTTTTGAGATAGGCTGAGAACTTACTGAGAATTAAGTCCTTGAGTTGAGAATGGAGGTAAGATTTTTAAGACTTCTGGAATTACAAGGCTGGAATAAACCAAAGGAATTACTTAGCTCAGTCGTGCCTTCCCCGGGACACTTTACCAATTTGCTCAACTTCAATTTGCTCAACCACTGTATAATGAGCGCTTCCAATTTCCCAGGCGCTGTGCCAAGCACACTGCCGTGCAGGGCGTTCCTTCACTGGAGCTCCACCCATTAAGAGAAACCCCGGGAAGCAGTGAGCCAGAATCACTTTTGAAAACCGGCGCTGGTCGCTGGAGTATTTTGTTCCAGGATCCTTACTTCTGATCCAAAACTTGATATACACATTTTACAAGTCCGTGTGTCCTTTGCCACTCACTGGAACGTCAGCTCGAAAATATTTCTTCTGCTGCTGGTGCTGGCAGCCTCGCACAGCCTGTTCCTTCCTGACAAGGATTTGGGTTTGATTTTTTTATTAAATCTATTTAGTCTGCACTTTGTATCTTAGAAGAGACTGGGGATGATTTGTGGTTCTTAGCTCATCGCCCAGTAATTCTCGTGTCCTCGTGGGGTTCATTTCTCACAGGTAACAAGTCCAGCCCAGTTCCTTTTTAAAAATCTGACTGCCAGCTTCCAGGGGTTGGCTCTATTCCAACCCATGTAAGTGAAGATATTTTCCTGTCACCCATGGGTCAGCAGAGCAGAAGTTATCACCAAGCCCTAAAGGAGAATTAATGGCATTCCAGGGAAGGTGCCAAGCTGTTTCTTCCAGCCAAGCCTTCGGCTTAGCATTGGGGACCCAGCCCTTCCCGGATTCCCAGTTCACGCATATTCTCCTCTGCACCAATTTACTTTGCTTACAGGGGGTGAAGCCCCAAGAACTTTAGCTTCCTTTTGGATTGCTTGCTTGGAAAAGTACCTGGACAGAGACTCAAGGATGGTGATGATGGTTATATAATTAAAAAAAAACAAGAATAATTTTCTCTAATTTACATTATGTCTTGGTTCTGTTATTTTGGCAATTTCATAAATTACAGGGGAACTGTTTCCTTTTCACACTTGCAGAAAATGAGAAGGACAAACTTAAATTCTATTTCCCTACATTTCTTCCCCCCAAAGAATCTAATATTTCTCTTGGACTATGGGACAGTTCATTTTGTAGCTTGAGAAATGATTTTAATAAAGTCATGATTGTTAATTTCCTTACATGTAAATTCCTTACAAATAAGCTCTCTGAAGAAGAAGACTATATGTTGCAAAGCTATTCTGACAAATTTAAATGTCACTGGTGTCTAAGGATGCTCAGCTGTCTTAGGATAAAAACACAATTCATCAGGCCTACTGGAAAGAGCCTACAAAACAGGCCTAGGGGGTCTTCATATGTGAGTGCTCAGATTAAAGATGCTACAAAGTGTCTTGTGTAACGTGTTTTAAATAAGAATAAAACAAACAGTATCTGACTTTTCATTCCGTGCTTACACGGACTAAACCTTAATTGTTTCAAATCTACCAAGAAAAAAAAAAACAACAAAATATTCTTTAAGTTTCCCTATGTGTATTAACAATATTTTCATTATAATTTCTTAATGAGTAAAAGCCAGGTTTTCAACCATAGTTCCCAAATGATTCTTCTAGAAATAGAACGAGTTGCCTGGCCTTCCCAGCTGTCCTTCAGATACCATGTTAATCTATATCCTAAAACCTCCCGGACTCCACACTATGGACAGATGAAGTACAAATGTGTTATCATGGCAAATTCGTCATTTGGACTCCTAGAATCTGCCCTCAACTGTTTCTACTGTGAAGTTTCTTGTGCGCCCTTAATTCTAGGCAAAGTGGAAATTTTCTAGGTTGGAGTAAAAGTGTAGCTTCAAAAGGTTTATACATTTTGAGTTTTGGTAGCTATGGCCACATCGCCCTCCTAGTTCACACCTGCTTACTCTCTCTGGTAAGGTGCAGAAATACTGCTTTCATCACACTGTCCCCAACAGCTTTTTGATATTTGCCAAACTGATAGGCAAAATTTATTTCTAATTGCTTTAAATCTCATGTTTTTGATCATTTTTCAGATGTTTATTGGCCATGTGAGGGTTTGTTGTGGTTTTCTTTTTTTTTTTTTCTGGCTTGACCTCTTAAGTCATTCTAAGTTTTTCTATTAGAATGTTCTTTTTATTTTTTTATTTTTCTTTCTTTTTTTTTTTTTCTGGTTTTGAGAATTTAATATTTAACAGAGACTGCTTGATATAGAGCCCAGTGTGAGGCTCTTTGCCCTGACTAATTTCTTTGCTATTCTTCTGGTATCACTGCCCGCACACAGCACGAGGGAACCACGTCCAATCTTCAGAGGCCTGCTGAGTTATCACACGGTAGTGATACAGGATGCTTGTTAGACGTCGTAGTGCTGGTGATCGAGGCCATGGGGCTCGCCTTGGATTCGGGCAGACCACACTTTTTTTTCTTAAGAACTACTTCTTCAGAGTTCTTTATATCGCATGAATATTACTTCTTTGTCACTTGGGTTATAAGTATTTGCTCACCATTGGTCTTCAGTTTTTTTAAGTTTTTATGTTGTCATATTCTGAACAAAAGTTTAAAATATTTTTGAAATCACATCTGTCAGTTTTTCTATATGGATTTAAAATATTTTTCTATAAGAGATTATAAAAATATTCTCCTGTATTTCTTCTAACACGTATTTAAATTATTTATTTTTAACGCACTTAACTGTTCAATCTTTCTGAGGTTATTTCAGGTTTGGGTATGAAGTGGTATTTTCCTCCACCTGAATAGCCAGTTATCCCAACAACGTTTCTTCACTAAACCATTTTTTATCAAAATCATCTTGATGATTTTTATCAATTTTAAAGACCCCTTTGTCATATAATAAAATTCTGATTGCCTGACCAGGAGGTGGCACAATGGATAGAGCATCAAACTGGAACACAGAGGACCCAGGTTCAAAACCCCAAGCTCACCAGCATGTGCACGGGCTCATTTGGTTTAAGCAAGGCTCACCAGCTTGAGCCCAAGGTCGCTGGCTTGAGCAAGGGGTCACTTGCTCTGCTATAGCCCATATGAAAAAGCAATCAATGAACAGTTAAGGTGCCACAATGAAGAACTTATCTCTCTCACTTCCTGTCTGTCTGTCCCTATCTGTTCCTCTCTCTGTCTCTCTGTCTCTATCACAAAAAAAATTTTTTTTTACTTTTTTTTTAATTTGACTGCTATCTGTGCCATTTCTTTTGTTAGTTACTAGCTTAATTGGTATCTTGATCAAAAACATAGAAGAATGTCTTATGTCTAAGGGATGTATTATTAAGTTTCCTACTAGAAAGAATCACCATAGCCTGATTCTCTAAGAAATTAAGCATAGGGAAGTCTTCAAGCAAAATTTGGCTGAAGTACAAACACAAGTGGGGAACGTTTTCATGGAAAACATAATCTGCTTAATACAAAGTCTCTTTACCCAAAACGTGAGGGCGTGAATCTGTTCCATTGTGACAAGCTGCCCTGATGCCACAAATTTATAGTAAACGCCTACTTACCTTAAACAATAAAGGGACTGTAAAGCCAGTAGCCAGGGCCACCATCACAGCCACCTGGCCAGTGCAGGTTCACATTAGATTCGAACAGACGGTAATGAAACAATGGAGCCAAGAACTGGTGGGCCATCAGCTTTAATTCTAGCTTGCACCCGGTGGGCAAGCAAAAACACACACTGGGCTCCAAAACCCACTCATTCAGTGCTCACAAAGCTACTGACTTATCCGAGTTTCCTAGAATCAAATGTTTCTAGATCACCAGACTTATTCACCTCTGTTTCCCATCTCCTTCTCTCTACACAAACTCTGCACAAACTGGCTTCTTCCTCAGCATTCCGCCATCTTAGCTGCCTGCTCTCTCCACGTGGCCTTAATCTGCTCTCCTTTCTAGTACTAACCTCAGGAAGCCAGAGAGAGCAAGCTCTGGGTCTTCCCCACTTTATAGTGTAGAAATCCAAACCCTTAATCCAATCTACAAACAAGGAAGTTTCTGATACAAAGTCACTTATCTGAAGCATTGGGAGGATTCCTCATGAGAGTGCACCACCCCACATCATCCAATCAGTCAAGGGTGTGGGGAAAAGCTTACTCTTAAAACTTGCATGTGGGCAGCACCATCTTTAACAAAGTGAGCATAATATATTTTATCTGCCCAACAGTAACGCAGATTTTAAAAATTCTATCTTATGAGAAGCAAACTATCTTAAAGGTTTCATTAGAAAGGTTTATTTTAAAAGCTTTATTTAAACCAAAACAACAACAACAAAAAGAAACCTGGAGTTTCTAAGGTTTGTGGGGCTCTGGAGATTAAGAACTGACATTTGCCCTGAGGACACACAGGCCCATGAGGACTTCATAGCCTTCATCGACAAGATTGAGCTACATTTTGCACAGTTTAAAGGCGACATACCTCATTGCTGCTGCTCAGCTGTTTGTATTTTATTTGTTCAGCTGTGCACAGGGAATGTACTATAATTCTATGAAATACCAGGGCAATTTCACACTTAATAATTCTTATGGATTTTCATCCTCAGCCCGTCCAAGCCTGGTTTTCCATCTGGCACTGAACAGGAGACCTTATTAGGTTATCCGCGGCCCGCTGGGAGGGCTGTAAGAGGGCCTCCGCTCTTACCACCAGCTTTGTACACTACAGCACTAGAACTCAGCAAGGCTAGACCCAGCTGTGCATGTGAGAGTACTTTTCAGGCCACGAGGCCATAGACCTTTTGCATTATCCCTCCAGGTTTCTAGGCTATTTGGACAGCTGTTATGACTGTGTATCTATCCAATCCAGAACTATCAAGACCTTGACATCACGTGCAGACCTTGACATCCCCAGAGCACTTTGTTTCTCAAACACAATCTAAGACAGGGGTAGTCAACCTTTTTATACCTACCGCCCACTTCTGTATCTCTGTGAGTAGTAACATTTTCTAGCCCCCCCCCCCTCCGGTTCCACAGTCATGGTGATTTCTAAAGTAGGGAAGTAACTTTACTTTATAAAATTTATGAAGCAGAGTTACAGCAAGTTAAAGCATATAATAAAAATTACTTACCAAGTACTTTATGTCGGATTTTGGCTAAGGTTGGCAGAATAAATCTTTATAAAACAACTTACTATAGTTAAATTTATCCTTTTATTTATACTTTGGTTGCTCCGCTACCGCCCACCATGAAAGCTGGAATGCCCACTAGTGGGCGGTAGGGACCAGGTTGACTACCACTGAGGTAGGAGAATGTGTTGGGAACAGGGCTTCCTCTGCTGAGTAGCTCTGGGTAGACACTGCCAGAGAACTAAAAGAGAGCAAGGCAAGATATTTTGAAAGTTGCAAATACATATGCTTAGACAGGGTGGAACATGGTTTTATACGGAGCAGCCTTAGATAAAACTGGGAATTCGGTGACATTTTTCCAGGGGATGCCACTCCTTCCCTAATCACTCACCCGGTGACATGTACCCCAACTACTGCTAACTCCCAGTAACCTCTCACATCTCATTTACATTTCCTCCCAACCAAAGTGCCACTATCAGTCTTTAGGCCTTAGGTTTAATGAATGTGTCCATTAATTTTTTTTTCGAGGAGGATATTTACATATCTTTAACGGTGGGCTGAATGACCCAAACGGACATATGGTCGCAAAAAATATGGCGCTTCCTTTCCCCTCATTCAGCACAGCAAGTGATAAACCCAGTAATGTGAACCTCGTCCCTGTTTTAAAAATAAATAAATAAATGAAAGAATTGACCATCTTATCCGAGAAGCAAGACAGAGATACCTATGAGACATGTCGGCAACAATTCACATCGATCTGCGGCTGCACACAAAATAGGCATGCTTGCAAGTCAAGCGTCTAAGCCTCTACGTCTACCCGCTCCCATTTTAAACCTTCACGCTTGTTGCAAATGAATTAACTGAAGCAAGAGAAGTGAAATAATTCGCTCCAACTTATACTTCTTACTAATGGTCGAATAAAGTATTATGTGGTCATTATTATAAAATTTATTTTTAATGCTGGTTATGATTATAAATAATTAGTAGTGGTTTTATTATAGAAAAAAAACATAACAAAAGGCTTGTATTAATATTCTGACAAATCGTCAAATGTATTTTTATCTATTTTTTGTGCTCTGTGTCTGTGATCTCCAGCCTATGTGTGACTTTATCAGGTTTTGTTTAATGAAATTACTATGGGACAAGCCAAAGCCATCGTTCCTCCACTCCACACCTCTTCCACCTTGACTTTCTTCCTATACCTCTCTAAGCAACGTCCCATCATTGAGTCTCCCATATGCGTGGATTACATAAAATGTCAGGTTAACATAAACGATTTTTCATGAAAGAAATAAAAGAAAAACTATGAATTTTCAGGGCCTGTCAGTCAAAAAAAAATAATGTGTTGCTTCATATTTATTTGGGGGGAATAAATAGCAAGAGAAATGGTTATAAGGATCAACCTGGAGGGTTTCCAAAATCCAGAGAGGGATTAAATTGGGAAACACTTTTCAGATATATACTGGCTCAAAGTTTAAATAAATCCACCCTTAAGTGAAAATAAACTTAATTTTCTCAAGTGTATTTTTAAAGAAGATTGGTAAGGCTAATATATTTCTAATTAGTGGAAGCCTTAAGATTAATATTTTAAACAAGTATTCTCCATGGAGCCTTCTTCATTCCAATCAATCTACCTCCCAAACATATCCAAAGACTAGGGGGTCCTGTGTTACAATCAATAGAGCGAAGGCTGTGCTTTAAGTCAGAAAACCCAGAGTCTGAGTCTCAGCAAATATCTCAATTTATACAGTGACCAAGAGACTGCACTCTTGTCCCTGCTCATTGCTTTGGCCACGCTCTGTTCCTTTACTTAATCTTCTTCAGGAAGTGAGATATTGAAATCAGAGTCTTCCCCAGAGGGAGGGAAAAATGACCTCAGATTAACTGACAGTGCCTGTGATAGTAATATGCATTCTAAGGAGTCGAATCAGAACTATTGGTCTTACCTGGCAAGTCCTCTTCACATCACAGCCCCAGGGAGCCTGTCCTCCTGTTGGACTTGGGGCTCAATCACTTCTTAAGCTGTCTGGAAAAACAACCTTGATCAACCTGAACCACAGCAGCTCTCTGGCATGCACACAGGTCCACTGATTCATGAGCAGCTCCTCGTGCACGCTGCCGCCCTTGCCGGCCCACAAGCCCAGGACACACCCCCTTCAAGAAGGAAAGGAGAAACCGTTTTCTGCTAACTCTCCCTCTCTCTTTGAGTCAGTATCAGCCCGGTAAGAAGAAGCAGTTCGGAACCCAAGACTCATCGATGATTCTCCCAGCAGACATAGACGAATTTCTGAAACCTTTAGGAGAATGAGGAACACTTCTGTCCTTGATTGGTTTTCTACAAAATGCCACTCTGTGGAGCTAATGGTGTCTAGCCTCTGGATACCTGGAGTCATACACCATAAACCAAAAGGAATGCAGCCTTTATCTATGATTCCGAAGAGGAGAGGTGGGTAATTCCAGTGAGTTGAGGGCAGGGATAGGTATTTTTTTTCTTTTCCAACTTTCTCCCTCGAGGCTGACAAATAAACTTGCTACCTCCCCAGGCAAGGGCACCTCGGACTTCGAGATGGGATAACATGGGATAGAGATCAGCAAAAGACAGCAGCAATATACACATCTTCCCACAGTGATTGTTTGAAGCACGTTCTTTATCCTTAGAAATCCTTGAGCTGAACCCTATTAATGTCTCTAATAAAGGTCTCTTCCTTTCTGAAAAGTCATCCAATTTGAAAACTAACACTCCCTAGTTTACAAATGACCCGAGGTGGCTTACATGCTAATGCAAATAAATAAATAAATAAATAAAATTATATTAGAATAGAAATAAAGACACACAAACCATAAAAGTTCTGTATAAATGACAAATTATAAAAGGAAAACTATCAAAGCAGAGAGTCAAATGCAAATAAAAACCTAGGGTGCTTTATAGATGGGAAATGTAACCCCAGTGCCGGGTCTTCCGAGCAGTCAGCGCAATGGGGAAGCTGGGCAGGTGCACTGCTCTCACCAGAAAAGAGGAAACGCTCACCTTCTCAAGGAGGAGCAAATGACCCTTGGAACACATAACTCTAATAGAAATGCTTTCCTTAGAGTGAATTGCTGTGACTAGACCCCATAATTTCATGTTGAAGACCGCTAGTGCCAAACAGCCCAGGACACAATGTGATGCTCCTGTTTCCAGCACCAGCTGGGCCACTTGGTCTCCATCATAACTCCTCATGATCAGGCTTGGATCTGCTCCCATAAAAAGTTCTCAAGGGAACAAAGCCAACTGGACAACCCCAACTTGTTCAAGGGCATCAACCATTGTGCCTCTGTCCATCAACCAGACTGGGCAGAAGGGAGTTGATATCATAATTTGGTCGAGTTCATTCCATTCCCCTCATGTGCCTTTTCCGCTGGGTTTTTCCTGTCTTAGGCATCTACCAACTGCAAGCAGAGGCTGAATTTCCATGCAGTACAAAGGGTTCAAGGCTTCTTGAAGTATATGCTCTCGTTCAGTCAATCCAAGGTCTGAAGTCCTGGGGTTAGATGCCATCTTTTCAGTTCAGTGCTGTCCTGTTCCCGAGGTCTCTATTAACCTGCAAATCTCTGTAGGGGCACAGAAGCCATTGACACCTTAGTGGGAATGTGTTTATAAAATGTGACTAATAATTAGCTGGTTGCTTAGGGAGAACAGTGGCCGTGGAACTGGATGGGGGCCAGGGGAAGAGTAAGGCACTAGTGCGGCAAACAGAAGGGCTAATCAGTGTGGGGTTGAGGGTGATAAGGGCTTGAAACTCAGATGGAAGCTCTGTTATCCACCTCCGTCTCATTGTGTTGTGAAGCCCAGCCATGTCCTAGGGCCTGGCACATGGCCCTCAGAACCAAGAGGGTCCCTACAGTTTCTTATTAGACCAAAAACATTTTAAAAGACACTAGAAAATTAGGCAACCAGTGAGCATCAATGTTTTCATGAGTATACTGGTTGGGGGTGAAAGTCTAAGTCCAAACAAATGAATGCATTTAATAGTTTATCAATTCCATATTTAATAAAAGGAGATCACAGTATGCCCAATATTTGAGTTGTTTCACAAATAGGGTGTGCTTTTGAATTACTGGTGACTCACCCAATAAGCTGCTGACTCACCCCTTCTAGTTTCCGCATAATAATCTGTTCATGCATGCGATGCTGAATTTCTTAATAGTTCCTGGTTAGGCTAGGAGGCTTCCCAGGCCCTGCAAAGGACAGGGAGCAAAGGAAGCAGCACAGGTTTGAGCACGGTGGCAACATCATGACATACTGTTGTAATGAGCCCAAGAGGAGCCAACTTTCTGCGAAAGCAGAGCTGGGAACCCATGGCTCCTCTAGGGTGATTGCAAAGCTCCATCTGTCCCCCAATCTCGCACACTCTCCCTGTGCAACAGGAACACGGTGCTCGCCCGAGCACACAAAGGCAGCTACACCAATGTGTTCTGGTCCATCTGGCCTACTTCACATCTCTTTCTCTGCTGATCTAGACCACAGGGCTTCTTTGGCAAGGCCAGGTCCAGCATCTGACAGATGTCACCAAAGAACAAGAAAGAAGACCTGGGACTGAAGAAGAGCATCAAACCTTCCAACTTTGTCTGTTTGTGGTGGATTCCTGAGTGGTCTGATGGATTGATTTCCCAGCAAAAGAACAGAGTCAGGAATAAACAGCAACAAACCTGAGGCTCAGGAGTAAAGAAAAGGCAAACGTAAACATGTCATTGTAACTAGCTTTCTGAATCTTCTCATGTCAGCCAAGTTTCCAAGAGACTACTGGGTTGTGAGGCAATATCTGAATTAGATAGATGAGGAGGTGGAAGTGGGAAGGACACGAACCCACCCAGAGCAGATGGACCCTAGATGGCCACGTCTGTCCTCAGAAATACATGACATTCTTGTTTTGTTTTTAGCCAGAGAGACAGAGACAGGAAGGGAGTAAGATGAGAAGCATCACTCGTAGTTGCAGATGCTTTAGTTGTTCATTGATTGCTTTCTCATATGTGCCTTGACTGGTGTGCTCAAACTGAGCCAGTGACACCTTGCTCAAGCCAGAGACCTGGGCTCAATTTAGCAACCTTTGGGCTCAACCAGCGACCATAGGGTCATGTCCATGATCCCCAACTCAAGCCGGTGACCGTGCGCTCAAGCTAGTGAGCCCGCACTTAAGCTGGAGACCTTGGGATTTCAAACCTGGGACCTCAGCATCCCAAGTCGTTGTTCTATCCAGTGCACCACCGCTGGTCAGGCTGAGCATTCTTTGAGCATAGCTTAGAGAAGCTCTATTCCAGGAGCTGCAAGAACAAATGATTGCTTTGAAAGATATGGTGATTTGAGGGAGAAATGGGCCCGGAACTGCTGCAGATGGCTTTATTCATAATTGTGAAATGGTTAAATGCCATAAAAACATATTTTCAAGTAGATTGTTTAAGAAACCTGAAAGGAGGAGGGAAGAGGGGAAGAGTTGAGTATAAAACGTCAATTTTAGTGAGAAGGTTTTCCTAACTAATATGATAAGACAAAACAGATTTAATCTCTCGACACTCAGAATTGGTGAATTATTAGACTCTGTGAGGACAGTTTAGTGAATGTAACATAGAAACATTTTTATAGGGGGTGGGGGGGCAATGGCATTGCATAATAAGTGTATGGCTCGTTAGCATTAAAATAAAGGGCATCCAATGAACAAAAAGAGAGTTCACAAAACTGTAGGCAATCTTATCCACATCAGAAGCACGTATAGCAGCGTATAAACACAAGAGCGGGCCTAGACAGCAAATTAAAGAGGTGAACTCCCCGGCACTTAGTATCAGTTCACATTTACTGAGCACTTACTATGTCCCAAGTCCTGTTCTGAGCAGTTTCTGTGGGTTTTTATTCTCCGAGCAGCCTGTGGACAGTGACTGCCATCATCCTCATGTTAAAGACGAGGAGATCATGGAACAGGGCAGCCTAGGAGTCAGGGAACCGACACAGCCCAAGTTCACAGTCAGTGTTCTTAGCCTGTGCTCTACTGCCTCTCAAAGACAGGTGAGAAATACAAACAGAAATATCTGACCCTTGCCAAATAACCAAAGACAAAGCAAAGGCCAGGCCATGTGTCAGGTACTAACGAGACATGGCATTCTTATAATCTGAACCTTTCATAATAATTTGGAGAGCCACTGAAACCCTACAGGATCTACATTTCCATTTCATCCAACAAGTAAGCCTCAAATGTCACTAAATTCAAGGGGCTGGGTCCATTTAACACAGCCAGCATGTACAGTATTTAAATGTCAGAGATAACACGGAGAAGAGAAAGCTATGGACTATAAAAGTAATAAGCTCTTTTTCACTCCATCTTTAAAATGAGAATTTTACAGCACTGAATAGCCCACCTCTCCGGGTTCAGCAGACCCTTCTGGGGCGGCACAAAGATCACAACCACAGACTGTAGAACTCATCCTCGCATTCACATGGCGCTCAGAATTCACATGGAGTCGGGGCAGCCTTAGCAGTGAAGTTCAGTTCAATACACCTCTCAAGAGTCCTGCTTTTTGCCTGGCCTGTGGTGACGCAGTGGATAGTGTTGACCTGGAACCTGAGATCGATTGTTTGAAACCCTGGGCTTGCCCCGGTCAAGGCACATACAACAAGCAAGTAATGAACAATTGAAGTGCAGCAACTGTGAGTTTACACTTCTCACTCCCCTCTGCCATAACATCAATCAATAAAACCTTTTTTAAAAATCCTGCTTTTACTACGCGGGTTCTAGAATCCCAGACCCTAGACAGTGAGATGATTTCCACATCTGGCCTAAAGCAGCAGAGAAAAAAGCAAAACAAGCGAGGCCTCTGGACGCTGTTGCAGGGTGGATTAAAGGGGAAAACCCAGCAGACTGTGTCACTCACTGCCCCAGGGGTGCATTCCTGCAGATGAAGGAGAGGCTCTCCCAGAATGAAATAAATCTGATTCTGTCCCTGGGCACTTTACTTTGACATTGTGGCTGTTCTCAACTTCCTCATGAGGACAAACATCTGAAGAAGACGTGGCCTGAGATTAAGACATTATTTTTACTTAAATATCGTTTCTTTATTGTTTTTTCTTTCTATTGAATTTATTGGGTTGACACGGGTTAAACAATATTATACAGGTTTCAGATGCACAATTCTACAACACATCATCTGTACACCGTATTGTGTGTTCACCCCAAGTCAAGTCTCCATCCATCACCATTTATCTCCCCCATACCCTACTCCACCTAAATATTGTTCCCTCTTAGCAAACTGCAAAGTAATGTCTGGGTTTGGGAATGTCCTTTAAGCAAAGGGAGACATCTAGTGGCCAAGATTCACAACCTCACAATGTGGACGAAGCCATGAGGGTGTCCTGGGGGACTTGGCAAGGAGGGGTGTGGTATAACCCAGGTAACCTCTGAGAGCCTGAGCTACTTTGTCTAAAGGTTTGGCAAGGATTCAATTTCCAATGGAATTTATTCATTCATTCACTTCTTCACTCAACAAACACTCATATTAAATGTGTACTAGGTGCAAAATACTGCTAGGCCCTGGGGACCTTAAAAATCTATAAATACTGCAGTCAAGGATCTTATAGCTTAATAGAAAGACTAGGCCACCAACAATCAGTTAAAATATATTGTGATAAGAGCTGACCACGTTATAGTATAACAGCACATAGAAAAGGCACATAAATGAATCTTTGAAGATGAAAGGAAGAAATGTCTAAACCACAGGTCTCAAACTGGCACCCTGTGTGCCCCATCTGGCATGCAGATGTGTTTTTCTTGGCCCGTGCAGTGTTTTAAAAACTCTAAATTAGTTGCTAACATTTAAACATCAGGGATTTCATATGGAAATACAGATTTCAGGTTCTTTTGAAAATTGGGAAGATCAGGCAGCACAGTTTTTGTATCCTTGCCCCAAACTTACTTATTTCAATGAATTTTGGGGTAGATTTCACATGAACAGAGTACAAAACTCAAAATTACAAAAATATATTTATTGAGAAATTAGTCTCTTATTTCTCTAGTTCCACAGCCAACATCATCATCTACAAAGGCACCCACTGTTGGCAGTTAGAAACTGTATAAATATGTATCCCTCCCTCACATTTTACACCAATACTGATTTCATCTGAATTATCAATTTCAAAATAAGATATAAAACTATAAAGAGACAAGAAAACAAGGGCATTGTTGCTGTTACATTGTTTAAATAATTTGTTGATTTAATAACAAAGCCATTCTAAAATAAGATCATAACCCAGACATCACAAAAAGAAAAATATTGTTAAAATTTCAAAAGAAACTTGACTACATAAGATAGGGGGCGAGGGGACCCTGATGAGTGATAACACAGTGGGTAGAGAGCCAACCAGGACACTGAGGTCCCAGGTTTGAAACCCCGAGTACACCAGCTTGAGTGCAGCTCATCGAATTGAACACAGACTTTCCAGCTTGAGCGCAGAATCATCAACGTGATCTCAAAGTCACTGGCTTGAGCCCAGAGGTCCTGGGCCTGAATCTCAAGGTTGCTAGCTTGAGCCCAAGGTCACTGGCTTGAGCAAGGGGTTACTGGCTGGGCAGGAGCCCTCCCTCTCTCAAGGCACGTATAAGAAGCAATCAATGAACAACTAAAATGAAGCAACCACGAGTTGATGCTTCTCACCTCTCTCCTCCCTCTCTCTCTCTCTGTCTCGTTTCCTGCCCTTCTCTCTCAAAAAAAAAAAAAAAATTTTTTTTTTTTTTAACTAAGACAAAAGAAATGGAGGGAGAATTCTTCATGGTAAAAAATAATACAACGAACAGCATCCAAATATAAATAATTAATTACAGGGGGCTCTTAGGTTATGACAGTCCTGACATATGACATTTTGAGATCATGACACTCACTTCCATCACAATGTAAAACAATGGAGACGTGAGCGTCTTGGCTTACGCTTTTAGCATCATACTTACGGACTACGTGGGTGAGCTATATAGTCTGGTTGCCCGCAGTGGAAGAATACGCAGTAATGCGGCCATGTGCATATGAGTGAGAGAGTTGGCATCACTCATTGTTTGTCATTTTTTCTGTTACTACAGTACAGCGTACAGTACAGTATATTCATGTCCTTTTCCTTTTTCTGAGGCTTAGTTGTGTTTTTACCTGTTAGATTACAATTTTACAACTGTTTCGGAATAGGTAAGTGACTTAGGCTAGGATGTGTTTCGACTAACACCAAAATTTGAGTTATGTCACTGTCATAAGAACAGAACTGTGTTGCCTGACCTGTGGTGGCGCAGTGGATAAAGTGTCGACCTGGGAACACTGAGGTTGCCAGTTCAAAACCCTGCACTGGTCTGGTCAAGGCACATATGGGAGTTGATTCTTTCAGCTCCTCCCCACTTTCTCTCTTTCTCTCTCTCTCTCTCTCACTCACTCTGTGTCTCCTCTCTAAAATGAATAAAATAAAAATAAATTAAATAATAATAAAAAAGGAACAGAACTGTGTCATAACCCAAGGACCCCTCTGTACCTGGAAAAATAATTTCAATTTATATCATGAATGATTCTTTTCCTAAATATTAAATAGTTCTTATAAATCAATAAGGAAAAAGACTCAATGACTAAAATAACTTTCTCGGCTGAAGATGGAGCTGCTCTGCCTTGGGGGCCCCGTCAGCAAAGCAGAACTTTTTAGGTGACTTCTGTGTCCCTGCCAATGCTCCACTTGACCAGAAATGCAGTCTATCCAGTCAGCCAGTTCCCAAACAGCGAGCTGCCCTGGCTCTATGCTTATTTCCTTGTTCCTTCTTGCCCCAAACAAGGTTGACTATGTGGCTCCAGCTGTATCAGATAGTTTGTATTTTTCTCTTCCTTGTTCTTTATCCTTTACCTTATAAAAGCTTCTTGTCTTTCAACCCATGCTGTAGTTCTCCAAATAGAGACTCTGTGTCATGAAGTGTTACATATAATTTGTCTTCTTTGATTGTTTTTTTAACACAACCAAAAAAAACAACGTATGGAGGAAGGGGTATGAATAAATCAGTTTTAAAAAGGATAAAAAATAATTCTAAAATTATACAAAGAAAAAAACATCTAGTATAACAAAAAATAAAAAATAAGGAACTGATGAAATTATTTTTCACCTCTCAGGTGGGCAAGGATCAGAGAGGTTGACAATATTGTTGCAGGTGGAAGAAAACAGCCTCATATATAGCTAGGTAGGAAGTCTCTATCAGATTTTAAATTGTACATATCTTTTGACCTAGCAATTCTATTTTCTAGAAATATAACCTACAGATATACTTATCCATGTACAAAATGACATCTATACAAATATATCCTATACAGAACTATTTGTAATATGTGAAGATTGGAGGCCATTTAAAAGCCCATCAAAAGGTGTAGTGGATTGTTTAAAATTGTGCCTTGATATATGTGCAAAACATAAACTTTTTTGTTTGAAGCAATTGAGATTCTGAAATTGTTACTATCATGTAACTTAGCTTCAGGTGACTAATACAGAAATTAGTACCAAGATCGGGCAAAAGCACCCATAAAAGAAACCTGAAGATATGAGGCATTTGCTTCTGGTCTGGTCAGTGCGCAGCAAGAAGTCTGTTACAGGAGACTGGGATGGGGGTCATCTGTGTAAGGCAGCGAAACATTCATGATAACTTGGACGACAGATCATATGTTGAACAAGCTGTAGCTTTAGACAAAGAAG
This sequence comes from Rhynchonycteris naso, assembly GCA_037038555.1. NCBI lineage: Eukaryota > Metazoa > Chordata > Mammalia > Chiroptera > Emballonuridae > Rhynchonycteris > Rhynchonycteris naso. The sequence continues at coordinate 13,988,239 of CM073000.1, forward strand.
CTAAAATTCATTTTAGTACTAGTGGCTCTCTTGATAGTACAAGTCTCTTGAAAACATAGTTGACTTTTTATCTGTTTTATTCCAGTTAACTCTATGGGTTAATAGCTATGCGCCCAATTCATCTGCGGGCACTTGAAAGCATCAGGCTTTGGTGGGAAAGCCACACCTTTGGTTGTTTTTCTCTGAGCAGTTTTGTCTAACTTGTCATGAGACTAAGGTGTGACTGGCCTCACTCACTGAAAGGCCATCTCAGCGTTATATTTTACCAATTAGAGACAGGAATTAGTTACATCTTTTGTCTGAAAGGTCCTAGAACTTTTGTTCTTATTTTTTCCCCTTTTTACTCCTGTTTGAGATCCAGAATCTTTTGTCTTGAAATACAGTGTGTCTGTAAAGTCACGGTGCACTTTTGACGGGTCACACGGTCAAAAGTGCACCGTGACTTTACGGACACATTGTACAGAGTCTAAACTAGCTAATAAAAATGAAAGCACGCTACTAACTGTTTTAGCAGTTCTCTATCCATTTGTTCCAACACTATGGATTGAACAATACATCTTCTCCTCACTGATTGGAAATGTTGTCTTCATTAAATTCCCATGTCTCGTTGGGTCTGTTTACAGACTTTGATTCTTTTCATTTATCTGCGTCTACCCAAGAACCGGCTCAACACTCATTGCTGTAGTTTCATAATGCATTTTCATTTCCAATAAAATAATTTTCCCTCATAATTCTTACTTTTAAGAACTTTTCTTTCTGCTCTTCCTGTCTGTGCCCGGGTGGCACATGGTCCACACAGAGCGACAGAGGGGCCCCAGTTGCGGGCTCAGGCTGACCAAGGGGGAACTGCTATACCTGCAGCAGCAGAGACCCCCCGACATCAAGCTCTTCCGGAAGTGGAACACTGACAGTGGGCAGACCAGTGACATTTCCTTGCAGGAGATGACGTTGTAGTGAAAGAGAAGTATGCCAGGAAGCGCTTCCGCTAGGTGCGGTGCCCCATCATGCAGCGCCTCACCAACTCCATAATGATGCACTGCTGGCCGCAACAATGCACGCAGCTCCTGACCATGCACACTGTTGAGCAAGCCTTTTGTATCATCCATCTGCCCACCTGTGAGAACCCCCTGCAGATCCTGGTGAATGCCATGCGCAGCAGGGGACCTGGGAGGACTCCATCCACATTGGGCAAGCTGGAACAGTGAGGCAACAGGCTATAGAGGTATCTGCTCTGCACTGTGGGAATCGGGCCATCTGGCTGCTGTGCGCAGGGGCCGGTGAGGCTGCCGCCAGGAACATCAAGACCATCACGAAGTGCCTGGCGGATGAGTTCATCAACACTGGAAAGCAGCCAGTGTTTGCTTCATCTCCTACCGTATCAAGAAAAAATACAAGCTGGAGCATGTGGCCAAGTCCAACCCCTATGGTTGCAATGAACCTGTTTGCCCTTTGGGATGGAACCACGAATAAAAAAGAAGAAAAGGGGGAGGGGAAGAGGGGCAGGAGGGAGAGGAGAAAACTTGGCTTTCTATTGTAGTTTATTAATTTTTTTCATATAAACTTTATTATCAACTTGTCTAGTTCTCCCTTCCCCCGCCACCTCCCCCCCCCCACACACACACACCAAAAATGTATTGATATATTTTTTGAGACTGTGTTAAATGTACAGATAAATTTGGGGATAAAAATAAATAAAACAATAAGGAATAATCCTAACAAATACACAAAATCAATATGAAAAAAGTTTCCAAATCACTAAAGAACGTGAAAGAGGATTCCTGGTTACACAGCCTGAGGACTGCGAGGCATGACTGCATGCTCACAGCATCATTACCAGAGAAAATGAGATGGAACCTCGTGCTGAGAGATATTTTCACTTAGGTTGATGCTCCCTTATAAGTTATCATGAAATTGCAAAGAGGAGCAGCGTCTGAGACAGGTGAGCAAAGGATACTCCTTTAAAAGGGAATAAATTTCTTTCATATAGAAAGGAATGTTGCCTGACCAGTGGTGGTACAGTGGGTAGAGTGTCAACCTGGGACTCTGAGGTCACCAGCTTGAGCACAGGATCATCAACAGGATCTCAAGGTCATTGGCTTAAGCCCAAGTTCGGTGACTTGAGCAAGGGTGACAGGCTCAGTTGGAGCCCTGCATCAAGGCACATATAAAAAGTAATCAATGAACAACTAAGATGCTGCAACAAAGACTTGATGCTTTTCATCTCTCTTCCGTTCTGTTTGTTTCTCTCTCTCTCTCTCTTTTTCACACACATATACACACGCACACTAAGTGAAAAAAAAAAGAAAGCAAGTGTAGTGGGATAGAGGGAGGAGATAGGGAGACAAATTAAATACTCTCATTTTTGCATTGATGCTCCTGCTTTGGCTACTTATCATTGTTTCCGCCTCTCCTGGGAAAATGCCTTGGAAGTGCAGTTGCTGTGTCACAGTGCCTTGAGGTCTAGTGTGTATTTGCAGGCAGCTTCCCTTTTCCCGCACAGAGATGAAATGTAAACAGGGTCAGACCATGCTCAATGATCAGTCTCTTTGTTATTCCCTTTTTCCCTCTCCCTTACACCTCTTCCTTCTGCCTCACAAGGAGATACGGGGGGCAGGGGACTGAAAACGGTGAAGCGTAAGCTCCTTTCCTCTAAAGCAGTGGTTCTTAACCTTTTTTGAGGTACCGAACCCACCAGTTTCATATGCACATTCACCGAACCCTTCGTTAGTGATAAATTAATATGATTTTTTTCCCAAATTCAAGACATAGGTATATGTTTTTTAATGGTGCACAAAATGAGCCACGCATGAACATCACCTTGCTCAAAGAACAAAACCAACAAAGTGCATGAACTCACAACAAATGACGGTATTACTTTATTCTGGCCTCCGTGGCAGAGGCTTCTCTGAACCCCTGAGACCGATTCATCGAATCCCTAGGGTTCGATAGAACCCAGGTTAAGAACCACTGCTCTAAAGAATGTGCTCAGTGCCTGAATAAGCATTGGTACCGATCACTGATAAAGAACGACAAATGAGATGAGCGAAACTAAAAAAAATATATTTTTTGAAGAAACACCCACTACAGCATTTGTGACTAATAAACGTGGAGCTCATCTTCTGTAAGGTATAATATTACTCATGTGTTATTAGCATGTACATCTGGGGTTCCGATCAAGCAACACTTTTAAAGATATATGTGTATGTGTGTATACTTAGTTTGCAGAGTTTTGATCACTTGGCATGGTCTTCTGCTTTTGTAACCCAGAACTTCCACACGAACAATATTTCCATATTGTTAGTTCATGCTGACATGGATGCTGAGCAACCAGGACATTCACACACTGTTGGAGGAGTTATAAAATGCTACAACCGCTTTGGAAAGTAGTTTGCCAATTTCTTTATATATATATAGATATCTATATCGATAGATAGATAGATAGATAGATAGATAGATAGATAGATAGATAGAGTCAGAGAGAGGGATAGATAGGAACAGACAGACAGGAGCGGAGAGAGATGAGAAGCATCAATCATTAGTTTTTCGTTGCGACACCCTAGTTGTTCATTGATTGCTTTCTCACATGTGCCTTGACCATGGGCCTTCAACAGACCAAGTAACCCCTTGCTCGAGCCAGCGACTTTGGGTTCAAGCTGGCAAGCTTTTGTTCCAACCAGATAGCCCACACTGAAGCTGGCAACCTCGGGGTCTCAAACCTGGGTCCTCCGCATCCCAGTCCGACGCTCTATCCACTGTACCACCGCCTGGTCAGGCTGGCAATTTCTTATACAATCAAACACCATGCGACGCAGCAACTACACTTCTAGATATTTCCCCAGAGGAAATGAAAATAATATACCCTCCTAAGAGGTGTGTACAATGTTTATAACAGCTTTATTCATAAAAGCGAACAATCTGGAAACAACCCACATGTCTATCAACAGAGACAAACAGATGGAGATACAGCCATACAATGGACTACTACTACTCTGGAAGATACACATTCTGAGCAAGGCACGTGGGCCTGTAAGATTTGAGGACATCATGCTCTGTGGAAGAACGATGTCGTACAAATGCAAGGTATGACGTTCCTTGGTTTTAATCTGTGTCCCTCCTCCAGGTTTTGTCACTACCTTGGGTTATAGTTCCTCAATGCCATTTAGCAGGTGATGACCTCAATTCTATTTAACAAGTATATATTAGCACTATGTTAAGTACTGTCAGAGACACAATAGAAGTACACCAGATCCCAGAATGTAAGGAACTGACTGTTTTTCATGGAAAACAGCAATAATACATTTTTTTAAATGAGAGCAATATTAGACAGTACAATAAATATTTTCAGTGCTTGTTACTTACTTACATTTAATAAAAGCAATGAGGAGAATAATAACCACAACAATATAAGGACTTAATTAAAGCCTTAAGATGTGTCACACTTGCTGGTCCTCTCTCCCTTTCATAATTAGCACATGGGAACATGGAATGGGACAGCCAAATTGTCCTATGATGTCAAACTCCAGAGACTGGGCTGTACATTTAGTTAATAAACCAGCATGGTGCTATTACATATATTTAACTCTTTGCTAAACTTACTTTGTCTTCGCCATGTAGAAGCATCTCCTGTAAGTCATTCTAATCTCTCGTATAAGACTTCCTTTCATTTGACCTAACTTTAATTTTCAGACCTCAGAGCAGACTCTTATATACAATATTATCAAACTTAGTCCTTTTTTCATATATTCTGTAAGTCTTTTTTTCTTAAATTTGATCAAACACAGTCTCACACTTACATTCTGCAAGCTAGAGACTAATTTGTAATTTGTCATATATAATACTTTTTCACAAAAAACTTTTAAATAAAAATTCACTTAAATGTAGTGGATTTTAGGGGTAGATATAAATTTGTCTGTTTAAATCCATCTTTTTTCTGGTTCTCTCCCACAGCTGCAGCTCCCATTAGGCAGCAGGCAGGCCAGCACTAGGGTGACATGATTAAATGTGGGGAAGCAAATAAAGTGGCCCATCAAATGCCTGAGCATACTAGTATTTTTAATTTACCAAGTGTATTAGTCAAGGTTTTCCAGAGAAATAAGACCAATAAGATACATGCATATATGGCCCGGGCCAGTTGGCTCAGTGGATAAAGTGTCAGCCTAGTGTGCAGAAGTCCTAGGTTTGATCCCTGGTCAGAGCACACAGGAGAAGTGACTATCTGTTTCTCTTCCCCTCCTTCTCCCCCCTTCTCCCTCTCTTCTCCTACTACAGCCAATGGTTCGGTTGATTCAAGCATCAGTCCCAGATGGCGGTTGCCAGGTGTATCCCGGTCAGGTTGCATGCAGGAGTCTGTCTCTGTATCTCCCCTCCTCTCATTTAAGAAAAAAGATATATGCATATATGTATATAGAGAGAAGGAAATTTAGTATGAGGAACTGGCTCACATGAATATGAAAACTGAGATGCCCCAAGATGCACAATCAGAAAACTGGAGTCCCAAGTGAGCCAATGTGTAGTTCCAGTCAAAGTCCTAACGCTAAGAACCAGGAAAGCTGATGTTTTAGTCCTAAGCTGGAGCTGGAAAACACCAACGTCCCAGCTAAATCAATAGGCAGGTGATGTTGTATATTTACCGGATGGTCAGAGGAGGGCAATCTGCTTTATTCAGTCTATACATTCAAATGTTAATTTCACCCAAAAACACCCCCCATAGACATACCCAAAATACTGTTTAACCAAATATTTGGGCATCTGATGACCCAATCAATTTGACACATAAATTACCCATCACACCAAGCCAACTAGCCATAGAATGTCAGCCGAGTTCTCTAACTTATGCTTTTACATTTTTGTTCCTGCTGCTCTTGAGGCATCCTTAAGAGCCATCTATTTTCCCAGACATACACAGAGAAAAATCAGTGAAGTGTTCGGCATATGGAGGATGCCACCAGTGAAACAAAGCCTGCCATCTCGTCTCAATGGCATGGAGAATTTCTAGAACTTCACCAAAATCACCTTGGCTACTCTTATCCCACAGATGACTTCTAGCCCTTGGTAAATGTCAGGTAGTTAGAGATACAACACATGAAGAGCTCCATACTGGAGGGCGGCAAGATGGCAATGGAGTAGGCGGACGTACCAACTTACACCTCCCAGAACCAAAGTGGATTACAACTTAATTTTAAGAACCATCATCTGGAAAAACCAACTTTGAACTAAACTAAGAGGATTCTTCAACCAAGGAACACTGATGAAGCCACATTGAGACTGGCAGAAAAAGTGGAAACGCAGAAAGGGCTGCCCAGAGCGAACGCAGCACGGAGAGACTCATGTGGCGGGAAGAGAGTTTAGCAGAGAGGGAGGGACCTGGGTCCCAGGAACAAAGCCCCAGCCTGCAGCCCCAGAGCCTAGAAGAGGCATTTGGACAGTATTGAGCTGCAAAACAAGTCAGGATACTGTTTGTGAGAAAGATACAGTTTTCTCAGGCCCAGGATTCTTCTTAAAGGGACGGCACAGAAAACCTCTCTCACAACCACTCACCCAGGGATCCGGGGGACGGGGAGAGAGGAGAGGACCAGAGCAGTAGGATGAGAGTGTAATTCAGGAGGCACAGAGAGAAACACTTTGAGGGACAGCCACCCTGACCCCTAAGCAAAGTCACTCCCAAAATCTGAAGTGAGTATTTCCCCTGGAACCAGCAATACCAACAAAGGGAAGTAGGACACCAGCCAAAAAAGCTGTCCCGCGGCACTTAGAGCAGAGCTGCTTAGAAGGAGGGAGCTCCCAGGTCTACAGTATGGAGTGTTAGGGTCTGAGCTGCCGCGCCCCCACCCACACTGCTGAGGGCTTGCTGGAGGGCAGGTGGCAGTGGAACACAGAAGCTGCTTCTGTCAGCAGGGGTGAAAGCCAGGCTGGCCAGCGTGAGCTCAGTCAAGCCTGGCAGGGTGGAGGGGATGTGCAAAAGCGGCCCAGCCAGCTGCAGGCCCGCCTGCAACCCCATTTACGGGAGAAGGGCAGGAGCCCGGGAACAGGTGGAGATCGGCTGCTGAGCAAGGGCTGCAGCCTCACCTGGCCTCTGAGGCTGCAGCCCTACTCACAAGCTGGCTCCACCCACAGGGCTGGGCAAAAACCTGGGAAAAGGCAGAGGTCCGCAGCTGAGCTTGTGCCCACAGCCCTGCCCAGCCCGAGGAGCCTAGGCTTTCGGCCTGACTCGTGAGCCAGCTCTGACCATGGGGGCTAGGCAGAAGCCTGGGAACAGACAGAGACCCACAGCTGAACAAAGGCGCTCACCCCTGACTTGGTGCCGAGGCTTGTGGCCTGTGTGTGGCGTGCAATTCCACCTGTGGGGGCAAGGTGAAGGCCGAGACCAGCTGAGGCTTGTAGAGCCTGGCACGAGAACACAGCCCCTCCTGTGGAGGAGAGGCGGAAACCACAGCAACAGCCGCATCAGGACCAGCAATGGCAATGCCCATACTCAACCACCCTAGGCAGTGACAGAGGTGGTGGCGGGCCTGCAGACAAACCACACCTAGGGAACACAGAAGCAACACCCATTGGACTCCTGTGGCCAAACCCTTCTTATAGATAGACAAAATGGGCAGGCAGAGAAATGCAACTCAAATGAACCAAGAGAAATACCCAGAGAAGGACCTGAATGAGTCAGATATAACCAAATTATTGGATGCAGAGTTTAAAATAATGATTGTTAGGATGTTCAAAGAGCTTAAAACAACAATAGATGGTCATTATGAACACCTAAATAAAAAGATAGCAAATATAAAAAAGGAAATTGAAATAATAAAAAAAAGAATCAGACAGAAATGACAAATATAATATCAGAATTGAAGACCACAATGGAAGGAATTAAAAGCAGGATGGATAAAGCTGAGGATCGAATCAGCAAGTTAGAGGACAAAATAAACAAAGGCACAGAAGCAGAGCAGAAAAAAAGAGAGACTCAAAAAGTCTGAGGAAACTCTAAGAGAGCTCTGTGACAACATGAAGAGAAATAACATCTGCATCATAATGGTTCCTGAAGAAGAGAAAAAACAAGGGATAGAAACTTTGTTCAATCAAATCATAGCTGAAAACTTCCCTAAATTGAGGGAGGAAAATGTCTCACACATTCAAGAAGCACAGAGAACTCCATTAAAGGGAAACCCAAAGAAATCTACACCAAGACAAATCATAATTAAAATACTAAAGCTAAGTAATAAAGAGAAAATATTAAAAGCTGCTAGAGATAAAAAGGCTATCACCTACAAAGGAACCCCCATAAGGATGACATCCCACTTCTCAACAGAAACACTTGAGGCCAGAAAGGAATGGCAAGAAATATTCAAAGTAATGCAGAACAAGAACCTACAACCAAGACTACTTTATCCATCAAGGTTATCATTTAAAATTGAAGGAGAAATAGCCTGACCTGTGGTGGCGCAGTGGATAAAGCGTCAACCTGGGAACACTGAGGTCGCCAGTTCAAAACCCTGCACTGGTCTGGTCAAGGCACATATGGGAGTTGATGCTTCCAGCTCCTCCACCCTTTCTCTCTTTCTCTCTCTCTCACTCTGTATCTCCTCTCTAAAATGAATAAAATAAAAATAAAATTTGAAAAAATATTGAAGGAGAAATAAAAAGCTTCCCAGACAAAAAAAAACCTCAAGGAATTCACTACAACCAAACCAATGCTACAAGAAATACTAAGGGGCCTGTTGTAAACAGATAAAAGGGGAAAAAGAATATAGCAAAAGAGGAATACAGCTTTAAAGAATAAAATGGCAATAAACAACTACATATCAATAATAACCTTAAATGTAAATGGATTACATGATCCAATAAAAGACATAGGGTAGCTGTGTGGATAAGAAAACAGGACCCATACATATGCTGTCTACAAGAGACACACCTTAAAACAAAAGATGCACATAGACTGAAGGTAAAAGGATGGAAAAAATATTTCATGCAAATGAAAATGAAAAGAAAGCCAGGTTAGCAATATTTATATCTGACAAAATGGACTTTAAAACAAAGGCTATAGTAAGAGATAAAGAAGGACACTACATAATGATAAAGGGAGCAATTCAACAGGAAGATATAACCATCATAAATAGCTACGCGTCTAATAAGAAGCACCTAAATATATAAAGCAGACTTTGATGGACATAAAGGGCGAGATCAACAGCAATACTATAATAGTAAGGGATTTCAATACCTCACTAACATCACTAAATAGATCCTCAAAAAAGAAAATTAACAAAGAAACAGCAGACTTAAAGGATACACTAGATCAACTCAATTTAATAGATATCTTCAGAACTTTTCACCCTAAAGGAGCAGAATATACATTCTTCTCAAGCGCTCATGGTACATTCTCTAGAATAGACCACATGTTAGGACACAAAAGCAGTCTCAACAAATTTAAGAAGATTGAAATCATATCAAGCATTTTCTCTGATCACAATGCCATGAAACTAGAAATCAACCAGAACAGAAAAACTGAAAAATACTCAAACACTTGGAAACTAAACAGCATGTTATTAAATAATGAATGGGTTAACAATGAGATCAAAGAAGAAATTTTAAAAATTTCTAGAAATGAATGATAATGAGCATACATTAACTCAAAATTTATGGGGCACAGCAAAAGCAGTACTGAGAGGGAAGTTCATAGCATTATAAGCATGCCTTAAGAAGCTAGAGAAAGCTCAAATAAACAACTTGACCTTGCATCTAAAAGAACTAGAAAAGAAACAGCAAGTAAAGCCCAGGGGTAGTAGAAGGAAGGAAATAATAAAGATCAGAGTGGAAATAAATGACATAGAGGTTATAGAAACAATACAGAGGATAACTGAAACCAGGACCTGGTTCGTTGAAGAGCTAAACAAGATCAATGAACCTTTAACTAGACTCACCAAGAAAAAAAGAAAGAGGACTCAAATAAATAAAATTAGAAATGAGAGTGGAGAAATAACAACTGACACAACAGAAATACAAAGTATTGTAAGAAAATACTATGAAAAACTCTATGCCAAAAACTAGACAACCTAGATGAAATGGGCAAATTCCTTGAAACATACAATCTTCCAAAAATCAATCTGGAAGAATCAGAAAACCTAAACAGACAAATTACAACAAATGAGATCAAAACAGTTATCAAAAAACTCACAACAAAGAAAAGTTCTGGGTCTGATGGCTCCACAAGTGAATTCTACCAAATATTCAAAGAAGAACTAACTTCTATCCTTCTCAAGCTATTTCAAAAAATTCAAGAGGAAGGAAGACTTCCAAACTCCTTTTATGCAGCGAGCATAATTCTGATTCCAAAACCAGGAAAAGATAACACTAAAAAGAAAATTATAGACCAATATCCCTGATGAATTGAGATGCTAAAATTCTCAACAAAATATTAGCCAACCGGATCCAGCAATATTCGAAAAAAATTATACACCATGAGCAAGTCGGATTTATTCTGAGGAGACAAGGCTGGTATAATATTCCCAAATCATATCAATGGGATTCATCACATAAACAAAAGGAAGAACAAAAAACAAATGATAATTTCAATAGATGCAGAAAAAGCATTTGATGAAATCCAGCACCCATTCATGATCAAAACTCTCAGTAAAGTGGGAATACAGGGAACATACCTTAAAATGATAAAGGCCATCTATGACAAACCCACAGCCAACATCATACTCAATGGGCAAAAATTAAAAGCAATCCCCTTAAGAACAGGAACAAAGCAGGGGTGCCCCCTTTCACCACTCTTATTCAAAATAGTTCTAGAAGTCCTAGTCACAGCAATCAGTCAAGAAGAAGAAATAAAAGGCATACAAATTGGAAAAGAAGAAGTAAAACTGTCACTATTTGCAGATGATATCATATTGTATATAGAAAACTTAAAGTCTCAGTCAAAAAACTACTGGACCTAATAAATGAATTCAGCAAGGTGGCAGGATATAAAATTAATACTCAGAAATCAGAGGCATTTTTACACACCAACAATGAACTTTCAGAAAGATAAATTAAGGAAACAATCCCCTTCACTATTGCAACCAAAAAAATAAAGTACCTAGGAGTAAATTTAACCAAGGAGATTAAAGACTTATACTTGGAAAATTATAAAACATTGATTAAAGAAATCAAGGAAGATACAAACAAGTGGAAGCATATACCGTGCTCATGGTTAGGAAGAATAAACATCATTAAATGGCTATATTAACCAAAGCAACTTATAAATTCAATGCAATACAAATTAAAATACCAATGACATACTTCAAAGATATAGAACACATATTCCAAAAATTTATATGAAACTAAAATAGAACACGAATAGCCTCAGCAATCTTGAAAAGGCAGAATAAAGCAGGACGTATCACTCTTCCTGATATCAAGTTATACTACATTGTACTCAAGACAACCTGGTACTGGCATAAGAACAAGCACATAGATCAATGGAATAGAACAGAGAACCCAGAAATAAACCCACACCTTTATGGACAACTGATATTTGACAAAGAGGTAAGAAAGAGCATACAATGGAGTAAAGACAGCCTCTTTAACAAATGGTGTTGAGAAAATTGGACATCTACCTGCAAAAAAATGAAACTAGACCATCAACTTACACCATTCACAAAAACAAACTCAAAATGGATAAAAGACTTAAATGTAAGCTGTGAAACCATAAGCATCTTAGAAGAAAACATAGGCAGTAAGCTCTCCGACATCTATTGCAGCAATATATTTGCCGATTTATCTCCACGGGCAAGTGAAATAAAAGACAAGATAAACAAATGGGACTATATCAAACTAAAAAGCTTTTGCACAGCTAAAGAAAATAAGAACAGAATAAAAAGACAAATTACACAATGAGAGAACATATTCAACAATACATCTGATAAGAGGTTAATAACCAAAATTTATAATGAACTTGTAAAACTCAACACCAGGAAAACAAACAATTCAATCAAAAAAATGGGCACAAGAAATGAATAGACATTTCTCCAATGAGCACATACAGATGACCAATAGGCATATGAAAAAAATGCTCAACATCACTAATCATTAGAGAAATGCAAATTAAAACCACAATGAGATATCACCTCACACTAGTCAGAATGGCGCTCATCAGCAAAACAACACAGAATAAGTCCTGGCGAGGATGGTGGAGAAAAGGGAACCCTTCTGCACTGCTGGTGGGAATGCAGACTGGTGCAGCCACTGTGGAAAACAGTATGAAGATTCCTCAAAAAATTAAAAATCGAACTGCCTTTTGACCCAGCTATCCCACTTTTAGGAATATGCCCTATGAACACCATAGCACTGTTCAAAAAGAAGAAATGCACCCCCATGTTTATGGCAGCATTGTTCACAATAGCAAAGATCTGGAAACAGCCCAAGTGTCTGTCAGAGGACTAGTGGATTAAAAAGCTTTGGTACATATATACTATGGAATACTACTCAGCCATAAGAAACGATGACATCGGATCAGTTACAACATGGATGGATCTTGATAATATTATACTGAGTGAAATAAGTAAATCATAAAAAACTAAGAACTATATGATTCCATACATAGATGGGACATATAAATGAGACTCAGAGACACGGATAAGAGTGTGCTGGTTACCGGGACAGTGTGGGGACAAGAGAGGGGGGAGAGGGAGAGGAGGAGCACAAAGAAAACTAGATAGAAGATGATGGAAGACAATTTGACTTTGGGTGATGGGTATGCAACATAATCAAATGTCAAAATAACCTGGAGATGTTCTCTTCGAACATATGCACCCTGATTTATCAATGTCACCCCATTAAAATTCATAAAAACAATTCATAAAAAAAGAGCCCCTTACTGAGTCTAACAGCCCACCACCACCACCACTACCCTGGCTATCTAAAGTCTGGATACCTCAGACACCCCACAAGCATCATGACTATGTTTATCATGACCCAGTGTCTCATGAGGTCTCCGCGGGTAACATCTATTCAGAGGGAACACTTAGGAATGGGGAATACATGGAGAATTATGAGTTCTTCTAGTCATTAAGGTACTTTGAGGTATTAGCTTACATACTATATACAAGAAACAAAAATCCAAAGAAAAGAGTAGAGGATTTTGCTGGTAGTTGACTATTCTAGATGGTCTATATGAAGCCTTCTATATGAAGATCCAAGGAGAACTGCCCTTCTGGGACAATGTGAAGATCCATCTTTCCCTATGCTGGGGGGCGGGGGCGTGAATTTTCTTCAGTGGTAACAATGCCTGTGCATTTTCACCATTGACTCACTCACCCTGTTGACACAGCTTGTCCATGCCATTGTCCCACAACAAACCCACCTTGACACTTCCTCCACCTACTCATCCCCTTTGCTACCTACTCCTTCCTAGGAGACACAAATAGCCTTGAATAAAAACAACTGAGACAGCCCCAATAATTAACGTCGCCTCTTCACTTCATGTTTATGGAATACACAGTAGTGCCAGGAACTTTGCAAGTATTTTCTCAATTAAATTTCACAACCACCACCCATGATGGGCTCTATTTTTTCTTCTACTTTGCAGACGATGAAACCAAGGCTTTGAAAGTTTGCCAGCTCACCCAAGGCCACACAATTAGTGGAAAAGCTGACTCTGGAAATTAGGTCTCTTCACCTTGGGTTCCTGAGATTTTCGTCATTTTTCTTTAAATTATGCCTTAGTGCCTCTCAGTCCGCATTTAGCAATCACAAAGCTTAAAATGAACTTTACAAGCCTGTGGTGGTAAAGTGTCGACCGGGAATGCTGAGGTTGCCAGTTCAAAACCCTGGGCTTGCCTGGTCAAGGCGCATATGAAAAGCAACTATGAGTAGATACTTCCCACTCCCCCTCCCTGACCCTTTCTAGCTCTCTCTCCCTTCTCTCTAAAATCAATAAATAAAATCTTAAAAAGACTAAAACAAACTCTAGAAGAAGTCTTGGGACCCTTCAAAGTGTGAAATTCCCCCCACCACCAACACCATATGCCCAATACATAACCATTTCTGAACCTACTGGTTCAAAGATATGTCAGTTCAGAACTTTTTTTTTTTTTTTTACAGGGACAGAGAGAGAGTCAGAGAGAGGGATAGATAGGAACAGACAGACAGGAGCAGAGAGAGGTGAGAAGCATCAATCATTAGTTTTTCGTTGCCGTTGCGACACCTTAGTTGTTCATTGATTGCTTTCTCACATGTGCCTTGACCGCGGACCTTCAGCAGACTGAGCAACCCCTTGCTGGAGCCAGCGACCTTGGGTCCAAGTTGACAAGCTTTTTGCTCAAGCCAGATGGGCCCGTGCTCAAGCTGGCGAGCTCGGGGTCTCGAACCTGGGTCCTCCGCATCCCAGTCCGATGCTCTATCCACTGCACCACCGCCTGCTCAGGCAACTCAGAACTTTTATTTGAATCACAGAATATAAATTTAATTTATTACTTTAGCATCTTAAAAGGAGTTCAGCATTTGAGAAAGACGCAATGGAAACCTTGAGGCCTCGAGTCTAACTTCTTTGTAACTAGATTCAAAATCATAAGGCTGAAAATAAATTTTTTATTTTTTATATTTTCCAGTTTTATTGATATGTAGTTGACATATAACTTTGTGCGAGTTTAAGTTGTACAGTGCGATGTTTTGCTATATACAGTGTGTCCATAAAGTCATGATGCACTTTTGTCCTGTGACCGTTCAGAAATGCACCATAACTTTATGGACACACTGTAGAGTGAAATGATTATGACAAAATATTTTGATTTAATTAACTGAACTTGAAAGCTAGTGGAGAGCACCAGGGACTGGAGTTTCTTCAATTACTGATGGACTTGACTGAGCTAAAACAAGCAACTCCTTCCCTCAAGGAACCTATGGAGTAATAAAGGAGATGACAAATAACAGTGAAAGCATCTCAACTAGAACAATAGATGTTTGTGTTTAACCCGGGTCATTCATTAGCTTCCCATGACCTAACCCTGTATCATATGAAACTGAATTTGGGGGATCCCACTTATAGTATTACAGCAAATTTTTCTCGAACATTACTATAATGGCTAAGTGTCCGATCAGCAGAAGCACAGGGAACACTGAGCACCCGTGTCTGCCCACAGGAAATGTGTATTAACGGTACCCACTCTGCCAGGTAAGCTCCACTCTCCACTTCTTTGCAGAACATCGTTTCAGCTCTCTCATTCCGCGGGGAGAAGCAGTATAGAGTAGGGGTAACGAATGAGGGCTAAAGGAACTGGTGAGGGTTGAATCCAATGCCCCTAAATCAGCTGACGATACTGAACAAGGTTTTTTCATATCTCAAGCCCTATCCATAAACCTGGACTAATTCATGCCTCCCTCCTAGGCTTGTTGTGAAGATTAAATGGGATACTGTATGTAAGTGCTTCGCTAATGGCCAGTATATACTAAATGCTTTTCTTGGAAAAAAAAAAAAAGCTTCCTGGAATGCCCATTTGCTTCATCTCCATCATCAAATCTTAGGGAGACTTAAAGCTTGAAATCAAGTTCTCTGCCCCATGGTTATTTTCTCCCTGACTATTTTAGCTCTTATGAGAATAACTTCCCTTAGATAATCAACACCGCACACTTAAGTGTTGGATAATAGGCTTATTAGACTCTGGCACCTCCTGACAAAAAGATGGTGGTATATGGGTGGGTTGAGGTAGGTAAGAAACAGACAGGCAAGCACTATTTCCAATGTTGTTCGTGCTGGTGCTGGTGGGTTTCCCTCTGGGCCAGGCTGCCAGTGTCCCAGAGGGAAACCAGAGAGGACCAGAGACTGCATTTCTCCCTTCCCCTGTTTCCTCCCTATCTACTTCCGAGCCCTATAACCTAAGGTACAGCCAGGCTTTGGTTGCTCTGTCTGTACTGGATCCAATGTTGCCTAGTTGAAGTCAGAGAGCTGAACCACATCCTAATGTATGGCCTCTTTCAGCTCTAGCTCTGAAGTTCCCCTGGGATACGTGGCCTTGGGAGTAGGACAGTCCAGTCCATCACCCCGAGGCCAGGTGGCCCGTATATCTGCCACACTAAAGGCCTCCATACTATCCGAGTGAACAGGACATGCTGTTCCTATTTCCCTCCACTCCCTCCAAAATCTGGAATTTCTCTGCAATCAGGCTGCAAGCCAGCAGCTACTAGCACCCAGGCTGCCAGCAGGGCAGTGCCCACGGTTCGTTGATGTCAACGTTGATGAGGAATGATTGAAGCTTGGCTCTGTCTGTCCCTTTCTGTGCTATCTTCAGCCAAAGGCCTACAGGCTTTCATCTGCTGAGCTGGGCAGTGTTAAACAACAACAGTATTCTTCCTTCCTCCCTGGACCCCCACCCCTCCTCTGGCCGCTGTCTCAAAGGAATTAACCAGAAGGACCGGATAGCCCATGCCATTTAGACTCTGGGTGAGACAGCCAGCTTCTCCGCTTCCTTTAATGCCGGCCTGGTGACTAATCTCAAGGGAAAATGAGAAACAGACAGAAGAGGGGACGGCGGAACTTTCTGTGGCTGGAGAAGAGGGGGAGGGTTTTGATCAGAGTCCTGATCCGATCTGTAACCAGGCCAAGCCTGTCTGCTTCCAGGTCTCCCCTCGACATTGTAGTAGAAGATCCTTGATGAGAGTGGCCAGCAGCCCAAGGCTAGTCCCTAACACACAGTGGGAAGTAGCTGTCCATGGAGGCCATTATCAGGTTTTGCCTTCCCAAAAGCACCTGGTCAGTCAGGGCTGATACTCAACCCAGTCTCCACTTGCCAAACCATGGGCCACATCTGCCCCAAGGAACTGCCTTTTCCGATTCTTATAAAGGCTCCCTAAAGGATAGCATGGGCCCTGTGTGCGCTCATGTGTCTGGGTCTCCTGACAGCCATGCTTGGGCGTTTAGCAAATAAAAAATGAGTAGCATCCTTACAGCCAGCTGCTCTCCCGCATCCTGACCTCCCAGGGCCATGAGTTATCGCTCCTTCTCCTTCTTCCTCTCCTTTCCTTCCCCAGTCTCGCTCCACTTCCTCCTCCCCTTTACCGTCTCTTCCTTTTTAACCTCTCCCTTTCTCCTCTTCCTTGCTCCCAATCTATGGCCACTTGCTGGATGGCCAGATTCTCCCTAAATCCTCAGAAACACACACACACACACACACAAAAAAAGGGGGGGTGGGTGGAGGGTGGGGACAGGTAAAAGTGGAAGGAAGCCACAAAGAAGAAGGTCTTTGTATTCAGAATACAGTCTTTTTTCCCCACTTTAACTTGTAGCCTTGGGGTTAATGGCAGATCATTCCAGGACATGGTAGAAAACATCAGAAGGCTGGGTTTAAGAAGCCTTGAACAGAAAGAACTTGAAGAAGTTATTTAGCTCTGCCCATGGAAATTAGTAGACACAAATACTGAGATCTAGCATACCTGAATCTGTTTTCCTTTCTAGATGATTGCTATGATAGGCAGAATTACATCCCCTCCCACTTATCACCAAAACCCTTAAAATCAAAAAACATTCTTTGATTCCCAGTCAGGGCATACATGAGCAGCGACCATCTGCTTCTCCCCACTCCCTCTCCCCCTTCTCTCTCTCTTCTCCTCCCGCAGCCAGTGGTTCAATTGATTCAAGCATCAGCCCCGGGCACGGAGGGTAGTTCAATTGGTCTGAAAGTCGACCCCAGACAAGAGTTGCTGGGTGGAACCTAGTCAGATGCATGCATGAGTCTGTCTCTCTATCTCCCCTCCTCTCACTTAAAAAAGTACATATTAGAAAGCATTCTCCAGAAGAGAAAGCCGGAGATGCAGCAGAACAAGAAGGGAGAGAGATGTGATGTGTGTGAGAGACTAACACACCAGCCCTGGCTGGCAGCCAAGTCCTACAACCGCAAGAAGCAAAATTCTGCCAACAACCTAAATATGTTTGGAAGTGGACTCTTCCCCGGAGCCCCCATTACATGCCGCGGCTCTGTCGGCTCTGTCAACACCTTGAATTTAACCCAGCGAGACCCACACCAGACTTCTAACTTCCAGAATTTTGAGACAATAAATGCGTGGAGTTTTAAGTCACTAGACCTGTAGTCAATTTTTTGTGGCAGCAATGAAAGGCAACAGCCAAAGACCTTCGAGAAAGTCAAATAATAATCAGCTCTCTTATTTCTCTGCCACCTTTAGGCAAACATTCTACGTACGTGGACCTGAGAGTGTGTTCCTCACAGCTCCTGACGTGTGAGCTGTGCTTGTGAGAGGCGAAATGGCAGGCCACCCACTCACATCAGCTGTGTTCCTAGGACGTAAGAGCCAAACACGTATAAATTCACATTGCTAACGTGTTCTCTAACCAAAAAAAACATAACTATATCTTCAAAATATGAGAAAGCCTTGACAGCCCTTGCTAGAAGGAGTGAAAAGGACGTCACCACCATCAAAAGCGTAGCGTGTGGAGTGTGGATTGCTATAGAGACATCAAACAAAAAGTATCCTTGGAAGGATCATATCTGGAGAGAGAAGGGATGTACTGGGGAAGAAGGAGAGAAAGACGCAAGTTAAATTAAAGGAAGGTGTTTATACAAGGTTAGAGAGACCTGAGCACTTTTACTGGACGTGGCAATTTAGGCAGTTGATAAAGAAAGGCGCAGTACACTCCAGAACAGAAACCAGTTGAAACAGAAACCTGGAAGAGACATTTGGATGAAGAACACAAGAGAAGGGACCGGCAATCCACTAGAGAAAGGCTGCCTTTGTCTGACACCGGCGTGAAGGAGGGACACACGGGGTGGGAACAGCTTCATCCTCCTCTGTTGGGTAGGAGGTCAGTAGGTCTGTGGGCAGAGGAAGTCTCGCGGGGTGTGAGGAAGGTTCGGGAGGGCAGATGTGGAAGAGACAACGTGACTGTTGTCAGGATGGCTGGAATTAAACCCTTTCAACAAAGGAGAACATTCTGTTAGAAATGGAGAAGGAATTTGTTTAGGCTGCAGCCCCTGGGGATCTTTTCTGTGAAGAGATAACCAGCTTACTTGGAACTCCTTTTGCCTTTTATTTTATTTTATTTTCCACTTCTGTGTTCATTTTAATTAAATTGGCCTTTCTTCTTGTAAATAATCAAGGAAGAGTCAGATGAAGCATGTCACCGCATGCCAAACAGCTACACTCATTTCTGCCTGCAGATCGAGGTAGCCACCACCAACGTCACATCATTACTTTGCCTATTCGAGGGACACAGCCACGTTATGGTGGGGAATTACGTAAGTCTGGGTGGCAATCGTAGAGGTTAAGGATCCCTGTGAAGCGGGCAAGTTTCCTGGCACAGATGGGCCAGGTCTGCTCTGTGTAAAGATGCTGTGGCAGAAAGCTCTGACCAAAAGGCACAAGGTCTCCTTTGGAGATCACATCATGGGACTGAGAGAGATGCTATCTGCACTTGTCAGCCTCAGTAAAGAAAAAAGAAGGTCCTAGAACAACTGGGGCAGGAAGACAATAAGATTCTTTCTTTTTGGCATAAGAATGAATGAATCTTTATCCCCACTGCAAAGCAGGCGTTAAATCCAAGCACAATACATGGTGAGAACAGCATTCCAGGAACAATCACAGGCTTTCTCTGTGTGCTCGGAGTGAAAACAGTCCCACAGGGCTTCAAAGAGACATGTGGACTTCTTTTTCTCTTCTTAAGTAAACAAAATTAAGAAAAGAACAAGCACTTCCTACAGCTGTGGATGCCCAGAATTTCTCCCTACCCTATCCCAACCCTAACCCCAACCCAAGGCTCCCCCATCCTTTCTGGCTTAAAGTAGCACGTACCCAGAGTGACCCTGAGGTTGAACTTGAAGCTATCTGTGCGCCCCCTTTGAGAGCAAATATGAAAATATCCTTCAATGCATAATAAACTTTCCTGAACCCCTTGCACGTTGCTACGTTCTTCCTAGTTTTGGAAGGTAAATATGCATTTCTTTGAACAAACCCCAATGCTGATCATGTACCGCTACAAAACAAATAAACTTGGAACGAGGGCGCAAGTCAGACAGCTCACATTGAAAAAGTGTTCATTGGGATACTTTGAATTACAAGCTCCATAACACATTTTTTTAATGTTTTTTTCTTTATAGAAATAACTGGGCTTGTTCTTCCACTACAAAGGGGCATACCAGTGTTCTTTTAGGTCAGTTTTCAACTCCTGAAGTAGAAACTCCACGCTGGAAACAAGCCTGGAACAGAGTTGGTACGAGGCAGGGTGGGACCTGGAGTCAGCTGTCCCTTTGTTTTCCACTTCTTGTCAGGCTGGCAGCGTGCCATCCCCATGAAAAGTTGTGTCTTTGTAGAAGCCAGCAAGGTTCTTTGTAGGGTCACCTCTTGCCACTTCCCAGAAATCGCTCCTGAGTCAGGGAATTGCAAATAAAGTTTGTTCCACATCACATGGTCCCCTCCTCCCACACACATCCCTCCTCGAGTCTTGTGGTTTACATATTCCCACAAGGTCAAGTCAAGGACATTTGGTCACATGCAGAGTTATGGAAACAGCGCATGGAGGACCAGCCATGCAACAAACTCAGATTAACAATTTCTCTAATTCCATGTAAGATTTCACATGGCACTGCTTCCCTTCGGCAGAGAGCTGTTCTGTTCCCAGAGCAAGACAGATGTGTGACCAGAGCTTTAGGGCATACAATTCCAGCTCAGTTTCATGAGTATTTTTTCTTCCCCTGGACCTACCATTTTCTAAACCTGAGTGTCACAAAAGAAATTGCAAAGCAAGTATGGGCCTCAAGGACTTCACAATCCAGACAAAAGACAGAAAACACCCACACCCATGAAATAGTTTGCTGATTGATCCATTCTATCAACCAACACTTTTTTTAAAAAAAAAGTATTTACTTTGTGCCAGGTACTATACAAGATCTGAAAAAATGGCAAGTAAATAATGCTTAGTTAGTCCTGTCCTGAAACAGCTTGCAGTCTGGCAGATGAAAACAGCCCCACCAGCATATAGGCTCTCTTCATAGGGAATGTGTCGGGGCCGGTGGTGGCAGGACATTTCAGGGGCAGAAGTAACCTGGAGAGAGAGGATTTGATGTGCCTTTTGAACAATGGTTAGGATTTGGAAAATTAGAGGAAAGAGGTGAGGTCATCTGAGGAAGAAAGACTCACTTAAGATTATGATTAGGGTACATCCCAGGACCTGGAAAACACAGTCACAACTGTAGTAGATCACCATGTATACTTACAGTTCTTTAAAATGCAGCCAAGTATCCAGCCCCACACCAAAGCAATTGGCCACAAAGAGGTAATCAGTTAAATGACGATTAAAATATAATGCAGATGTATGCATAATTCTTTCAACTCCGTCACTTATATTCTCTTCAGGGAAAGAGGAGGAAAATCTCCCCTTTCCTCCTCTGTTTCATTTTGACTGGTTAAATAATCAAATCTACATGAGACAGCCTGACAGGAGAAAATCAAATTTACTTTCATGCACACAGAAAGCCCACACACATGAGCAAGCCAGAGCTAGAAAGAGAAAATAAAATATATGTAAAATTCTGAGCTAAAGATGAGGTAAGGCACATTGGGGCTTCAGAGGGTCATTGCAGGAAGTAAGAAGAGCAGGTGTCCAGCCCTGAGAAGCATGCCCTGCCATTCTATTTAGGTCAACAAAAGGTTATCCCTCATAACCCCATTCGCATTCTTCTAGGTAGTTAATGCGGTGGGTGAGAAGTTTCTCTTGAGCTTGCAGGGTCTCCATTGCTTTTATCTCAAAATAGTCTGCATAGCACTGAAGCATATCTTGGGGTGACTTGTTCTGAACCTCTACAGCTCTATATCCTTGGATCAGTTACCTAACCTCGCTGAACCTCATTTGCTTCGTTTGTAATGAGAGTGCCCACTGGATAGGATTGTTGTGAGGACTTAGTGAGTTCTACATGAGATATGTTAGAACTGAGCCTGACACACAGTATGTGCTCAGTAAATAGGTACGATTATTGAATACAGAAAAAGTAGTGGGGAATATAATAATCATGGCTAACTTTTACAGAGATCTTACTATTTTCCAGAGAATGTACTAAATGTTCTACGTACACCAAAATATTAATCAAGATACCTCAGGGCAATGGAAGCACCAAGAAATGACTTGTAAAAGTTTCTCCATCAACCTGCCCAAAACATTCATCAGTGCCTGTTCCAGGTCAGCTGCCTAGAAGCAGAGATTAAGACAGGGACTGCAGCATGCGGAGCTCTCAGAAAAAAGGAAGGAGAGAAGAGGATGAGGCAGAAGGAGCTAGGTAAGGATGTAATCCCACCAGGGGTATAGCTTTAGTTGAAGCCCGGAACCACGGGAGTGTGAATTGTACCACAGAGTTGATTCTGCCTGAAGCAAGGGGATCATTTTTTGTACTAATCAGTCATCGGCCACAGGCTGCCCCTGGGTTGGGGGCGCTGGAGAAACCTCCCTTGTGACTCTAGCAGCCCAGGGCAGGGAGCAGCTGTAAGCTGTTAGCAACCCACACTCCCAGCAGGTACAGGATGGATACACTGGTTCAGAAAAAGGAATCAGGACTCTGCCTAACAAGCCATCCCAAACTGAGTGCCTAAAACAAATATCATTTATTTTCCTTTGAAATAGACAATTCGAGCAAGGTCTGTCTGGACAGTTTGTCTCTGTGTTACGTAGTATGAGCTGGGGTAGCTTAAAAACTGGGGGTGCCTTGACATGGGCTCCGGAATCATCTGAAGACACACAGCGGCAGGTGGTGCAGGGTGTCTACCAGAACACCTACCGCTGGCCTCTCTCGGGGACTGCGGGCTTCCTCGTGGTCTGGATCCAAGAGCAAGCATCTCAGGAGGAAGAAAGTCTTGGCCTTGGAAGTCACAGAGTGTCATTCCGCCATACTTTGTTCGTCAAGGTGCTCATAAAGGTCCGTGCTAATTCAAACGGAGGTGCTAGGGGCTGAATGCTGAGGCCCTGATCCTCGGTGTGATGGCTTCGGAGGTGGGGGCTTTGGAAGGTAAGTGGGTGTAGATGAGGTCAAGAGGATGGAGCCCCATAACAGGATTAGTGCATTATAAAAAGAGTACAGATCTCTCTCTCTCTCTCTCTCTCTCGATCTCTCTCTCTTTCCTTCCCTTCCCTCTTCTAACCCCCATGTGAGGATACAAAAGAAAGGTGGCCATCTGCGAGCTAGGAAGAGAGTTCTTATCACAATCCCACAATTCTGGCATCCTGGTCTTGAACTTCTCAGCCTCCCAAAGTGTGAAAAATAAAGGTATGTATTTAAGCCGCCGAGTCTATGGTATTTTGTACAGCAGCCTGAACTAAATGGGATATAGATTAGTCTGCTCTGGCTTCCATAACAAAAGACCACAGACTGGACAACTCACACAACAGAGGTTTATTTCCTCACTGTTCTGGAGGCTGCAAGTCCTAGATCAAGGTGTGGGCAGGTTGCTTTCCTCTGAGGCCTCTCTCCCTGGTTTGCAGATGGCTACCTTCTCACTGTGCCCCCCACCCAAGTGTGTGTGTGTGTGTGTGTGTGTGTGTGTGTGTGTGTGTTTATCCCTATGTCAAAATTTCCTCTTCTTGTAAGGACACCAGTCATTTTGAATTAGGGCCCAACTTAAAGACTTCCTTTTAAATTAATCACCTCTTAAAAGACTGCATCTCCAGCCTGATCAGGCGGTGGTGCAATGGATAGAGCTTGGACTGGGATGCAGAGGACCCAGTTTAAAACCCGGAGGTCACCGGCTTGAGCACGGGCTCATCTGGCTTGAGCAAGGCTCACCAGCTTGAGCCCAAGGGCGCTGGCTTGAGCAAGCGGTCACTCGGTCTGCTGTAGTCTCCCGATCAAGGCACATGTGAGAAAGCAATCAATGAACAACTAAAGTGCCGCAACAAAGAATTGATGCTTCTCCTCTCTCTCCCTTCCTGCCTGTCTATCCCTGTCCGTCCCTCTCTCTGTTTTTCCCTGTCTCTGTCACACATACACACACACACATACAAAGGACTGTGTCTCCAAATAAGGGTACATTCTGAGGTCCTGGGTTTTAGGACTTCAACATATGAATTGGTGGGGGTGTGGGGCACAATTCAACCCACAACACACAGGAGGGAATGCAGAGACCACCATCAACGGCCAAGGAGCAGTCACATCACAGGAAGAACTTGAGGGATGAGATATATTGTGGGGCAATCTTTCGAAAATATAGCCTGCGTTTTGGCACCAATATCTGCTCCAGTGTCCTATCCTTTAATAAGCAAAAATCTCAGTTTAAATAAAATATTTTACGAATGAAACTTTAATACCAGTCTCCCTAGTTGCCACCTTTTAACACCTTTGCTGTCCTTAAGCTCTTCCGACACGAAAAATTCTGAAGCCACCATTCTCTCTGGGTGATGGAATTAGGGATGCTCTGTAATTTTAATAATAATGTGAATTCTCACAAATAGATTATGTGCTCTATGGAGTGCCTAGATTTAGGAAAAGCATGTTCTAAACATAATGCACTCATGGAATGTGGGCATCAGGAAAATACTGCTTAAACTCTCAAGCAGAATCTCAGTTGGAGCAAATTAAAAGATCGCTCTACCCACTGTGTTTCAGGAATAAAGTTCTCTATGTTGGGAAATGGTTACCTTAAAAATTTTATTTATTTATTTATTTATTTTTACCTGATTAGAAATTAACACCTGCTATGGCAGTCACTAATGCCTCTATAAAATTCCCTGTCTTCTTTTCAAAGATACTTAAAATCAGGACTACATTTTAAAAAATACAGTCTAAAATGATATGCAGTGAAAATCTTTCTGCCCCTGTCCCCTGCCCAGTTCCCACCGCTTTTCTTAGCATAATTTCCCATATTTGTTGCATATCAAGTACAGGGGGTCCTCGGGTTATGACACAGTTCTGTTCCTACAACAGTGACGTAACCCGAATTTTGGTGTAAGCCAAAACACACTGTAGCCTAACACAGATGGAACATTTGTGCTTTTGGCGTAGGTAAGCATACTGGGGACGCCAGCTCCCTGGCTCCTAGCCCTGCCCACGATACTGCGTACTCTTCCGCCCCCGGCACCCAAACCAGTTCACCCACATAGTCCATAAGTGCCATGCTAATGGCGTAAGCCAAAACATTCATGTCTCAATTTTTAAGAGTTTTTATGAGCGTTGTAGACTCAAAACATCGTGTCGAGACTGTCATAACCTGAGGACCCCCTGTATCTACAAATATAGGTTTTCTTTCTTTTTTGTCTCCCTTTTACAGAAAAAAAGAGCTACTTTTCTGCATCTTACCTTTATTGCTTTATATCTTAATGATCTTTCCACATCAGTTCATAGACATAAATATACCTGTGATACGTTTAAACATATTAGATTTCTCTCTGTAGAGCCTTGCCAACAAAACATGTCTCAAACTTGCAAATCGTGGCAGATCTCATTGGTAAAAAAAATAATATCCTTGTGTAATTTGAATTCATACTTATCGTACTGGAAATGATGATGAGCATTATTTTACATCTTTAAGAGTCATTTGCACACCCTATTTTCTGACTGCCTAGTCTTTTCCTTTACTCATAATTCTATTGGATTGTTGATCATTTTTATTGCTTTCTAGAAGCCCTTTATATATTAAGGAAATTAGCCCTTTGTTGATTATGTGAGTCCCATTCTGCTTCTAAACCCCAATCTTGTTCAGGCATTAGACTCCTTCAAACATCCTGGTATAGCTTTGCTACAGAAAAGTTAGAAAATAGAAAAACAAATCAATGTAATTCTACACAGGAGATGTCAATGTTGATTTAATCAGAAAACTTTTCTTGACCTATTTCTTCATGGACATGAGAGTTGCAGGAAAAAGTACAGAAGGGAATGAATTCACTGAGCACCTTCTGTATGTATCTCATTCATGTTATCACATTTATAGTCCTCACAACCCTATCCCGCAATTTCTGCTGTATAGCTAAGAAGCTCAAAGCTCAGACAAGCTTGCTTGCATGCTTATTTACTTGCTTACTTACTTACTTACTTATTTTGGAAGCTCAAACAGGTCACCCAGACAAAAATCGCACAACTAATAAGAGGTAGACTGGAGTTCCAACTTGGATCTGACAGACCTGGGCTCCCTTTCTTTTCTCTAGATCCTGTTACTTCACTGTCACCTGTGGGGGCGGGGGGGGGGGCAGAGGTGGGGTTGTTGTTTGTTTGTTTTAATCTTTTTAAAGTTATTACTGATTTTTAGAGAGAAAAGGAGAGGGAGGAGCTGATACAGACAGAAACATCGATCTGTTCCTGTATGTGCCATGACTAACCCGGGCACGAACCCACAATCTTTCCATATCAGGATGATGCCCTAACCCACTTAGCTATCTGGCCAGGGCCCTACTTGTGTTTCAAGAGTAAGCTGTTAGATCCTTGAAGATGCGTAACAATTGAATAACACCCACCATAACTGAGAGGCTAATAACCTTAATAAAGACGACGAAGACCCCGTTGTTGTTTTGAATACCACTAGATTCATTCATTCCCAGTCCTGGAATATTCACAGATCTGAAACTGTCACATTCATCAGGAAGCAAGGCCCAGCTGGCTGCTACTGGCTCCTGGCCATGTGTAGACAATCCGTGGTCATTTGTCAATGTTCCCCAGGGGTGCCTGCTTCATGTTAAAATCCTGGCGGCGGGCCTCATTCCACTGTATAATTGCACTGCTCAGAGGTTGACTAAATCCTTTTGATGCTTCTGCTAATTCCATGGCTCCTGCAGGCTAGAAGGGCCCAGAAACAGAACAGGGCACACCCAAAAGTGCAATCCAAAGGCTGGAGGCTCCTCCGGTCTGGGGACATGAGTAAACACTTCATTGTCAACTTGTCATCATGCACATACAGTCAGGGCTCTCTTCTGGGCTAGAATAGAACACCAAAACTAAACCTGACATCAGAGATGCCTAACACAGTCTTTAAATTGTGCTCCGAGGAGCCCTGCGATGGTGGAGGAGGTTTCCACATGGGCACCTGGGGGGGATCAGGAAAGGTGAACTGGTGAGAGTCCCGGTTTCACAGCCCAAGTTCAACCAGGTCAGCCGTGCTCCTACCTAGGGCTTCCACATTAGATCTATTGGAAGAGAGGGCTCCCAGCTAAAACAGCTCTGAGAAGCACTTCATTTACTGGGGTGGAAAAGAAGGCTCAAAGGGGTTTGTTTGTTTTGAGAGTATGTTTATTGAAGCTGGGGACAGTGAAACAAGGGAGGGTTTCGGATAGAAGAAGCAACAGGAGAGCCCGGGTGACTGCCCTGACTCTCTAGACATGTTACAGGAAAGAAGTGAGCCCAGGCAAGGCTGCTTTAGCTTACTGGGAAGTCAGAGAAAAGGGGGCCTTGGAGACAGGTTTAGAGGGTTAACCCAGGACAAGCTGCCACTGCCCACTGCTTCCCTGGTTGCAAGTCTTGTGGGGACCCTGAGAGTTTAGGAGGTGCATGCATGTGCCGAAAGGGAAAGGCGTGGGTGAGCTCCCCCGGGGGAGAGTGCACTCAAAAAGGGTTTGACGTAGGCGGCCACACGGGAAATTAGTGGCAATACTAAGATTAGTGGCTGACTCGTCCACTCAAGTTCTCTCCACTATTAGGGCTCCATCACCACACCCGGTCCTTCTGTTTCCTTTGTTCCAGACCCATACTCTTATATGAATTTGCAGCCTGCTCTTCCTCCAACCCCAGCTGTGAATCAACTCATCCCCACTTTTCAGGAGCCCCTCTGTGAAACAAGCATTGGTCATGTCCTTGGCTTTTCCCTTCTCTACCTCCTACGCAGCACATCCTACTCAGTGGGGTGCCAGGCTGAGCCTTATCAGAGCCCGAGGCAAAGAAGAAATGTATGTACCTTTGTACACTTACCAAAATATCCTCCCAGCCTGGCCTGAGGTGGTACTGTGGATAAAGCCTCAACTGGAATGCTGAGGCCACAGGTTCGAAACCCCGGGTCTGCCTGGTCAAGGCACTTAAGAGAGGCAACTACTATAAGATAATGCTCCCTGCTTCTCCACACACACACACACACACACACACACACACACTTCTTCTCTCTCTCTTTTTCTCTCTCTCTTCTCTCTAAAATCAGTAAATAAAATCTTTTTTAAAAATCCTCCCAGATTTTGAACCCAGTGGAAACATTAGTGAAAGCTCTTTAGTTAAAAAAACAAAATTATCTATATATAAATTCCTGTGATGTCTGATTTGTTTGCTCACCATCATCACCCCTCATACACCCACCCAGGGGCTACAACAACATCACAGCCCCAAGAACCAAGGGCTAATTGGAAAGCAGCTGTCCTCGAAGACAATAACACAGGATCATAAGCAGATAGCAACAGCTTGTTGTTGGTTTTTTTTTAAATGTGCACTTTTTTAAAACTTTTATTTATTCATTTTAGAGAGGAGACACACACAGAGAGAGAGAGAGAGAGAGAGAGAGAGAGAGAGAAAGGGGGGAGGAGCTAGAAGCATCAACTCCCATATGTGCCTTGACCAGACCAGTGCAGGGTTTTGAACTGGCGACCTCAGTGTTCCCAGGTCGACGCTTTATCCACTGCGCCACCACAGGTCAGGCTGTTGTTGGTTTTTTTAAAAGATTTTATTAATTGATTTTACATTGGTAGGGGGCAGGGAGCGAGAATATCAACTCATAGTTGCTTCACTTTAGTTGTCCACTGACTGCTTCTTGTATGTGCCGTGACCAGGCAAGCCCAGGTTCTGAACTGGCAACCTCAGCATTCTGGGTCAGCGCTCTATCCTCTGTGCAACCACAGGCCAGGCAAATGTTTATTTTTTATTTAAAAAAATTTCTTAATTACTGAGTTTTGTTGGCATTCCCTTAGATTTTGTGTCTCACTCACCCGACTCTACTCACCTGTGATGCTCCTGCTCATTGCAGCCTGACAGCACCTCCCACCATAGGGCTTGCGGGATCCCTGTCTAGTCCCTTATAGAAGCCAAAGATACAATAGCCCGTATAGCCAGCCAGTGTCTTACCTCTTCCTTCATCCTTGAAAACCCTCAAGGCCCATATCAGTATTTTATTATTTATCTCAGCCCTTTTCCCACACCCAGCTCTAAATTAGAAGCTCTCCCTAAAATGATAATTCCCCTCGGGAAGGGATATGTTCTTCCTCCTCCTGGCCATTTCTGCTCTGGTGATGCTGAATCAGAACCTTTACCTATAAGGCTGGGTCAGAGATGCAGGTTCCAGGACACTGCATGAAGCAGTCTCCGTTATGTGCACAGATGATTTGGAGTTCCCAGTTTAATTTGTATTCCTAAAATTTCCTCGGTTCTGACAAGTCTTTGTTGAGACAAAAAATATGTGGGCTTGAGGCTGAGCTGGTTCGGACTTCTCACGGCTCCTGATTCTGACTTCTACCACGCTGACGCGCTAAGGGAGGAGGTGGTGCGTGAACAAAGGGGGGATTGTTCCGCGACTTCCCCTGCTCTGTGACGCAGCAGCACACAGGTGCAGCCACATCAGGCTGAAGAGGGACGCGAGTGTTGTTTTGCTCTTTTCCTTCCTTCTGCAATGCCTTGGAAGTGTAGTTAGCTACATGCCCATTTACTTGTTTACCCAAATTAGTCCAAAGCGCTGGATGGAGTTGGTTGTGGCGGGTTATGCCTGGCACTCTCTTTCTCAGCCTCACCAGCCTCCTCTCAGTCCTGGGGCACCCCGCTGCAGGAAGCAGGCTGGAAACCTAACCCCTGGGCTTCTCACTCATTTCCCATCCTGCACTGCAGTGACTGCGAGTTTCTGGTTACGTGCTGCTCCTCAGCTGGCTCCCGGCCCTAAGTCGGGGAAGTCCTTGCTGAATTCTGTTTCTTTTCTCTTTGTTTTCATTAAGGCTAGAGGGGTCGGGGCACTGGGGAGCACTTGGGGATGCTCGTCTGGATTTGCTACCCTTGTGTTCTGTGGTTATAATCTGAGACT
Source organism: Rhynchonycteris naso (assembly GCA_037038555.1). Lineage (NCBI taxonomy): Eukaryota > Metazoa > Chordata > Mammalia > Chiroptera > Emballonuridae > Rhynchonycteris > Rhynchonycteris naso. The sequence continues at coordinate 14,018,161 of CM073000.1, forward strand.
GATGTCGATGGGCCTGAAAACGCACTGTGGGATTTATATCTGAATCAAATGAAAATAATTTGGAATTCTATTTTAACGTATTTATTCACTTTTTGGCCATATGTACCGCGTTATGTTTTTAGCATTTGCTCTAGGAATTACAATGTAACATTCTTAATATTTCAGAAAATTTAGAGTTAATATTGTACTACTTTATGTAAAATACAGACACCCACATCATTTATGCTATAGTTCTAATATGTATTAATTCTATATACATTATAAAATCCATATTAAAATAGTATAATGGTTTTTTTCTTATCTTTGGATGATGTTTTTCTGTTTCTTTGCACACCAATTCATTTTGGATTATATCCCAGACATTATGAAAACTACATGATAGAAACTTTTGATTTTGTTATTATGTCCCTCTGAAAAGTACTGACTTTTTTTTTTTACGTCTATTTCTTGTGCATGCATAATTTAGAAATCAGTTTGAGATTCAGGCAGAGTTTAGAAAGAATTGGGAGCTTTCCCTCTCTGATTCTTCTGTTTTAGGATGTTCCTTTCACTTCCCAGCGGCTTGGGTTGCCCCAAATTCTGTCTTTTGGTTCTTCAAGCCAGTAAGAGACCATTTTCCACTGGCTGTATCCACCTGCACAAGCTACAGATTGGAGTCTACCCTCAGGCTGAAATCTGTAAAAAAAAAAAAAAAAAAAAAAAAGAGAGAGAGAGAGAGAAAATGGAGAGAAGGGGAGGGTGTAGGATCCATAAATCCAGTGTCCAGGATCCATAAATCAATTCTTTTCCAGCATTCACGAGCTTTTATTCACTCTCTTGTCTCTTCAAGTACAGATAATTGGGGTTTTTTCAATATGTTGTGTCCAGAGTTCATAGTTGTTTTCTTTATAAGGATTGGCTCAATGGATGGTACTTGACCAAACCTGAACTCTCTCAACTCTGTTGGTTTGATATTTCACTAATGTCAAGATGGGAGGGGGGGGGAGAGTTTGTAGTTTTATTAACCATCTGGTGACATTTTCAGCTTTATAAATATTTTTGGAGTGCCTTCTGAGTCCTGTGACAGTTACTGAGAATACAAAGATAAATAAAGTTCACCAGCCCTGCCTTTGAAACAGTTTATAGTTCCATTCCAGTTAAAAGAAAAAGAAAATCCTTCCTTTCTTCTGACCTGAAGAATGTGGCCACTTTATTGGCTTCAGCTGGGAAAAGAATGGGTTAAATGCATTGCCACATCTGACAAGAGTGGTTATAAAGAAACACAGTTCTCTACCAGGTCTATCCTTGCTTGTGCCATTCTACTGGTCCCCATACCAGCCCCGTACCCTCACTGATGTTCTGTTCTTTACCTTGGTACAGAGGAAGAAAGTGAGGCTCTGAGCAAATCAGGGCAACTCGTTTGAAGTCACATTGCCAGTAAAAGGAGGAATTGGCTCTAAACTCTGGTTTCTTTCCACTTCCATTAACCAAACTTGGAGATATTTGGTCTCTACCTCACCCTTCCTATCTGGCTCTGAACACATCTGGGAACTTAAATTTCCTTGTCTGTAAGGATAAAACCCAACCCCACCCTTCTAGATGATTTAAGGACTCTTCAAACACTTCAAGTCTATGTACTGCAAAGACTAAGGGTGAATCACCTCCAGGGCTTTTGTTTGAATTTAGGAATCTCTGAGTATCAGGCAATATTATACTGGGTATGTCCTTCTCTGGACTCCAATGGCTCTTCTTGTTCTAACCCTTACTCTGCATGTCTTACAGAGCACCTTTTAGTGGGGTGACCCTCCAGTCTCTCTGTAGGGACTGCAGCACCTTACACGTGGCAGCGGCATTTTGGTGTCTAATAATTATAAATATGACAATAATGAACAATGCCTCTGTCTAAAGCACGTCTTTCATTTTCCAAGCTTATTTTTTAGTCATTTATTCATGCGATCTGCACAACAGTTTGGAGTCACCCATCAGTCTCCTTTGTCCTTCTCGAAATGAAATACTAATTATATTTCTAAATGTGTTTTTTTTTTACCCAGAACATTATTCCTATTTTAGGAATGCAATTTTAATGTGCCAAAGAATATGCGCTCCCTAAGAGATGTCCAGTCCCTCAGTGTCAGGGGTTGTTTCTTATTTTCTATGTATCCCAATTATCTAGCCCTGTAGTTATAACATCAGCACTTGACAGAAATAATAATAAACCCGCTACTTATGAAGTTTTAATATGCTATCGCATTTTATAAACAGTATATAAACACATGGTGAAAAATCCAGGCTCAGATTCCAACCCTGCCACTCACTAGAGTCACGAGTGGGGCCAAATAACTTAACCGCACTGGGGTTCCGTTTCCTCCCATGTAAAACCCAAGTGACAATCCAGGGTTGTGAGAAGTGAGGTTGCATATCAAGAAACACCTAGTACGGTTGTCCTCCCCCATCCACAATTTCTCTTTCTGCACTTCCAGTCACCTGTGGTCAACCGCGGTCCGAAAATATGAACTGGAGAATTTCAGAAACAAACCATAAGTTCTGAATTGCATCTCAGCGACATGGTGAAATCGCAAGTTGCCCCACTCCGTGCTGCCCAGGATGTGAGTCATCTCTTTGTCCAGCAGGTCTCCGCTGTAGGTGCAGTACAAGGAGACATTTTCAGAGACGAGAGCTTTTATTACAGTATATTGTTACAATCGTTTTATTTTATCATTGTTGTTGATTTATTTATCACTGTGCCTAATGTATAAGTTAAACTCTATCGTAGGTATATATGTATAGAGAAAACATCATATATACAGGGTTCGGTACTGTCCGCAGTTTCAGGCATCCACGGAGGGTTTTGGAATGTGTGCCCTGCAGATAAGGGGGACTACTATACAGTGTCAGGTCCCGTGTGCTCTCCAAAATGCTGATTCATTGGTTGGTAAGTGAGGAGAATGGCATTTTTGCCTTTTTTTTTTTTTTGTATTTTTCTGAAGTGAGAAGTGGGGAGCCAGACAGACTCCCGCATGCACCCGACCAGGATCTACCCGGCATGCCCACTACGGTGTGAAGCTCTGCCCTTCTGGGGCATTTTTCCATTGCAACCAGAGCCATTCTAGCGCCTGAGGCAGAGGCCATGGAGCCATCCTCAGCACCTGGGCCAACTTTGCTCCAGTGGAGCCTTGGCTGCAGGAGGGGAAGAGAGAGATAGAGAGGAAGGAGATGGGGAAGGGTGGAGAAGCAAATGGGCGCTTCTCTTGTGTGCCCTGGCCAGAAATCAAACCTGGGACTTCCACATGCCAGGCTGACGCTCTACCACTGAGCCAACCCGCTAGGGCCACCTATTTTTTTTTAAGATGTAAAAACTAAGGCCCAGTCAGGTAGACCTGTCCAAGGAACACAAAAGTTGGCAGTGACAAAGATTTCCTCCAGCTTCCTCTCCTGTGCCTTTCAGTTAGACTGCGATTGCCCTAATCCTCAACCACACAGTGGATACTTGACAAATAATAATACTAATATTCATTGCCGTGTATGAAGACCCTGCTTTCTGCTGGGCACTCTCAGTTTCCATACACACACATGCAAACATTAACAACCTCTAACAGAGTGAAAATGCCTCCACAAATGAACTACCCCCTCCCCAAATAAAAAGACTATTTTGAAAAGTTAGCCAACTCACTCAAGGGCTCACAGTCAATAAATGGCAGCTCTAAGATTTGAACCCACATTCCAAGACCCGTGGTCTTTTTGTTGATTCCTTGCCCTTTGTGCTATCTTTCCAAAGGAAAAAATAGCATGGAACTATGACAAATTATTGGAAAAATGTGCACTGTACAATCACTTGATGTAATGTCTTTAGGGGACAAAATGTCCCTCATTTATTTTCTGCCTAATTGCTACAGCTCTCAAGCAGTTTACCAGGCAGGGCTGGTTTTGTAGGCTCCTAAGATGCAGAGCAGCCCTGGAAAAGCAGCTCACCCCACCAGGGATGGACAAGGTGATCCAGGGAACGAACCCACCCAGAGTGCCAAAGACTCATGGTCTCCAATGCCGTTTTCAGGAGGAACACACTGAACTGAGTTGTTCCGGTGTAAACATGTGTTTCTTCTCAACAGAACCAGATTCCTCCAGCAAGCTGTTTCAGAGATACAAGCTGGATCACTGTTTGCTCATGAGGGTCAACTCCCAGCTGATGGGTTTTGGTTGTCCTTGGCTCTACAAGCAAATGGCCATATGGGAGTGGTTGCTGTGGTTTCCCCACTTGGCAACCAAAGCTCCTGGGTGTTTACTGGGCACGTTCAGTCCTGACAGCTCCTCCCAGCTCTCAGGAGAGACAAAAGCAAAGAGGCAGGGAAGAAAGCAGGTGGTGGGTAAAGCAGGAAACCTCAGTCAATCCAAAGGTGGGTAAGACATTGTCAGATGACCCTGAAAATACACAAGTAAGACAGAAAGGATCTGTTCTGAACTTTCAAGGGCCTTAACACCTAGACTGGGTCAGATATTTGCTAAAGCTTTAGTCGTAATCTCTTCCCATGTAGAAACTTAGACACATACATCTGAGCAGCCATGTGTAATGGCTTTCAGGCTCTTTTCTTATAGGCCTTGCTGATAATAGAGGTGCAGTGAGCAGACGGATGGATGGCAGCCATGCTGAATTACACCCAAAGTGTATTTACAGATTCATGAATCAAGAGGCCAATGGCAACAGTGGAAAAAGCAAGAGGATAGTTTCTCACCTAAGTATTAACTTCATAAACTGGGGCAAAATTCTTAGGTTGTCCATGGCAGCAAAACAAGGCCAGGGTATGGCCAGTAGCTGCGGCCACCATCACAGCCACCTGGTCTGTGCAGGTTTGCATTTGATTCAGACAGATGGTAATGAAACAACAGAGCCAAGAACTGGTGAGTCATTACCTTTAATCCTAGCTTGCACCCGGTGGGCGAGAAATACATACAGTGGGAAAACACTTCCCTTTCCATTCAGAGCTCCCAAAGCCACCTACTCATCTGAGTTTTCCTAGAATCAAAGGCCTTATTCACCTCTGTTCTCTATCTCCTTCTCTCTGCAAAACTCCGCATAAAATGGCTTCTCCTTCAGTACTCCACTATCTTGGCTGCTTCTCCTCTGCAGTGCTGATGGCAGGATCTGAGAGAGAGAACCCCGTCTCCCTTATTTTATAGTGTATAAATTAAAGCTTTTAAGTCATTATACAAAAAAGGAAATCTCTGATACAAAGCCACTTATCTGAGGCATAAATGGGATTCCTCATAAGAGTGCACCACCCCCTATCATGCAACAGTCAAGGGTGTGGGGGAAAGCTTAGTTTTGAGAAGATCTTAGTATTAGAAGGGTAGGAAAGGCTTAGTCTTAAAACTAAACCGTAGGCTATAATGACTTTGCCAGCTTACAGCCTGTCTACCACACCCAAAGCGAACAAATATATATATCATATTTATAAACTTATTTGACCAACAGCCAAGTAACTAAATAACAGAAGACCTGGGTTCTAGTGTGAGCTCCTCTGTTACCCAGCTTTGCAACTTTGTGGCCTCCATCTCCAAAAATTTGGGTTTTGGGGGCTCTTGATACAGAAAACAGAGAGGCGGTACAACATGATGAAAAATATACCAAGTCTGGACTCCAAAGGGCTGCAGGAAGTTATTTAAGGTATCACTGACTCAACACAAACATTATTTTTCAGCCATTATTCATTTACAAGGCTCTGGGAATAAAGCAAAGAGCATGGAATCCCTGTTCCTATGGACCTTAGTTTTTAGAAGGGGAAATAGACGATAAGAAACTAAACAAATATGTAGACAAGGAATGACACGTCAGCAAGTAGAAACCTCTGTGAAGAAATAAATAAATAGAGCAGAATAGGGAAAGCGAGGGGACGTGGCATTTCAGTTAGAGTGGCCAGAGGCAAATAATATCAACCTCAGAAAGTTGTTGTGAGAAAGCTAAAAGATGATATACCATCAGAGGCAAAGTACCATAGCTCTGTCGGCTTTTTGTTATTGTTGTGTTGTTGTTTTGGCTAAAAGGACTACTTCCCATAAGGTAAGAGTGGAGTTTGCAGGCTACTTCCACTATTGGGAAATAAAGCTCAGTGTGCTGACTGCCACCCTCTCGTATTCCCTGGTTTCTTTCAATGCTGCCTTCTCAGTTTTTTTACGTGTGTGTGTGTGTGTGTGTGTGTGTGTGTGTGTGTGACAAAGAGAGAGAGAGACAGATAGGGACAGACAGACAGGAAGGGTGAGAGATGAGAAGTTTCAATTCTTTATTGCAGCACCTTTTGTTGTTCATTGATTGTTTTCTCATATGTTCCTTGGGGCAGGGGGGTTGCTAAGCAGAGTGAGTGACCCCTTGCTCAAGCCAGCCACCCTGCACCCAAGCTACATAAGCCTGCACTCAAGCCAGCAACCTCGGGGTCTCGAACCTGGGTCCTCTGCATCCCAGTCCAACACTCTATCCACTATGCCACCGCCTGGTCAGGCTCAGGTGTTTTACTTTTTATTTTCCCCATCCTGCTGTAGGAACTTGACTTCTGGTAATAGGAACTTAATGACTATGAAAACTTAGAAGCCCTAGTATTTGATGCCACTGAGAAAGAGCCTGCGGTTTGTCTCCCAGTGTTTGGGGCTCAGCACTGGGCTCATGACTTAGAAGCATGAGGCCTGTTGGTTTGGGCCAGATCCGCCCACCAGGTGGTAGAACCTTCCTGGTCAGGAAATGAGCCTTGAGGCCATCAGGCCAGTGGACTCTCTCCGCCCTGAGCATAACAAAGGCTTCCACTGTGTAGCCACAGCCTGGCCCAGAAAAACACCCACCGGTAGCAACACCCAGCCCATGCTCTAGCCCAACTCTTGGGCTTGAGATCCTGACTTACACCTCTGAGAATTCAGTGATGTTAGGGTTTCAGAAGAAGGTGTCATTGGAAAGTGGACCCTTCCTTCTCAGAAGCAAAATCTCTGTTTTGTTCAAGTGCGACTCAACATACACATGTCTAAGAAGTTTCTTCCTTGGTATCAGTGCAAAGCTTTTCTTTGGGCTGGAGAGCATTTGACAAAGCAGTTACAGATCATTGTGATCAACAGCATTATGGGGAGTTACAGAATAAGACAAACATTTAAATGTTTATGGTTGTCCAGCCAAAAGGCACTTTCTAATGTAATTTGAGTCCATTGTTGTTCTCACCTAAAACCTTTTATGGAATAAAATTTTCCTTAGCAACCCATGGTAACCAGCCTCCAAGATGGGCCCTCCCGGTCCACACCTCATGCTATTCCTGCCATTATGTCGTCCCACTCTGCACTGAACCAGGACCGATGTGTGTGACCAGTGGAATAGAGCAGAAACGTGATTTTGGAAGTAAGTATCCTTGGAATGGCCCCTCGGCCCCACTCAAGTCTTCCAATGGTAGCAGCGCTGGCCAACACCTGACTACAACCTAATGAGAGCTAACGAGCCACCTCCCAGAGAAGCCAGCCCGAATTCCCGACCCACACTAGCTGTGAGAGATAATAAATGGTTATTGCCTTAAGGCGCTAAGTTTGGAGTAATTAGTTGCACAGCAAGGGATATCTACCATATTTCCCCATGTATAAGACGCTCCCATATATAAGACGTACCTTAATTTTGGGACCCAAAATTTGAAAAAAAAAAAGTATTACATAAAGTTATTAACTGAAGTTTTATTCATCATAAAATTCATACAACTCCTCATCATTATCAAAACTCCCATCCATTAGCTTGTCCTCATCTGTCTGATGATGAATCACTGTCTTCATATATTGCCTCTTCCTCAGTTTCATCTGTGGCATTTGAAATGCCACAACCACTGTATAAGACCCACCGTTTTTAGACTGCAAATTTTTCGGAAAAGGGTGCGTCTTATACATGGGGCAATATGGTCATATAAAACCTATTCTGGGATTTCAGGATTGAATGGAAGATACTACAGTCTGCTAAGCCCACCAGCTGTGAATCCCTTCAGACTGAGCACTAGATTTCAGTGAGTGCTACATCATCCTGCCCAACACCACACCTATGATTTTTAGAGAATTATTACCTGAAGTTGACACTGGATTTTGGAGGACTCTAGAAAACCGTGGGCATTCTAAACAAACAAGCTTCCTAAGCATTGCTTCTGAGCATGATCTTACAAAGTACTGGGTTTCACGTGGTCCTTCCTTCTGTAGCTGACATGTTGAATTTCCGAACAGTTTTTGGTTTAAAGGCTGCCAGAGAGGTGAACATCAACTCCCTGGCACTACAGGGCCGGAGGGGCTCCCTGCCTCAGAGAAAGCCAGCAGGCACGTGGGCCCAGGTGCTGATGGCTCCAAGGCGGACCAGTGAGCTCAGAAATGGTGCTGGCTGGGAGGATATGGATGGAGACACCAACCCTTTGCTAGTTACCAAACCAAGGCTTCAAACACAGGAGGAAGGCACAGATCTGGTTGTCAGAACAGTGGCTACGAGATGGTCATTGCGACTTAGGAACAAAATCCAGGTGCAGCTACCCAAACAGGCCTTGAAGTCAAGGCCAGACCAGTAACAAAGGCTTCTTAGAGCTGATGGTAAGTTTGAGCTTCCTAGACCATTCTTGCTGGGAAGAAAAAGGAGGAGGCTTAGAGGCTGGGGCCCCCTGCGCTGCCTTTCCGCCCTAACCACAGGCATAGGATTCACCAGGCTCCCCCTGCTGGGACTGGGCCACCCCTTCATTTCCTTGCTGTGGGTTCTCACCTGAAGCAGCTCTTCCTCCTATGGGTCGTCCTATTTAGGGGACAGGTCAGGCATTTAGAAATAAACTCAGCCAAGAGTTTAAAGAGGACCAGAGGACAGTGCTCCTCTTCTTAAGGAAATCAGTGAGGTAAAGTAGGGCCCCTGCACACAGTGGGTGCTCAACACACGTTAGTTAGGCCAACTCCCCCCTAACCCCTGCCACTGCTGACTATGGCTTCCAGCAGGAGCTAATCTAGGTCTCCTCTCTGGGCCTTCTTGTACCTTAAAGAAAATACAGAGGGTGACACGAGTCCTCATTAGCTTGAGAAAAATAAACAGGATGGAACACACAGGAAGATCCACCATGGGCACAAACCAGCCCTGTGGCACAAAGTTGAGGAACCACGTGAATTTCTTATCACTAGCCCACTGGTTCCATGATATTTCATGCTCTGGATCACAGTATTTTTTTTTAAATGGTACTCCAAAGTCGCCCAGCCTTGGTTCTAAGGTACTTTGATACTTTGAGGTCGGGACTTAAATAAGACAGAGCAGGGACAGAAAATTTTGTCCTTTTTTCCTCACGCATTTGCTTCTCTGACCTCTAGAGGGCACTGATTCTCAAAAGACGGAACGGGAACGTCAAGGCCAGCCCTGTGCATGCAAGGCCAGCCCTGCACAACGCCAGCTGTTTACCCTGCAGGGAAGGGAGATTCTCAGCAGTTGTTCATTCTCTGTGAATAAATGGTACTGCCAAAATTAAACCAGAGATTTTATTAACACATCAATGCTATATCTTCCCCCAGATAATATAAGGAAATCCCAAAGCTGTAGTTTCTGCAGCTCTTCTTGTCTTCCTTCTAGGGAGGATCCCTCACCTCCTGACGATTCGCTCCGTGTGTCTGGTCGGCTTTCTCTGGAAATAACCCAACATTTCCTGGCCATGTTGCGTATCTGGGTAACATCAGAAACTGGAAGAAACCTAGTGGCCCAAGAGCCCATCCAGAGATTTTCAGAGCCACTAGGAGGCCTCTGTGATGCTTCAGGACTGCTTGTTAGCAAGCAAGGACAGAGGGTTTAGAGCTCATAGACCAGGCTGCAGACTCCACCCCTGCCTCCTACTAGATAGATGACTGGATAAGTTATGTAACCACATCCCAGCCTTACCTGTAACTGGACATGGTGATTAATTTCATAATTTAGGGCACAGAATAAGATCTGCCTGGCGCAAAAAAAAAAAAAAAAAAAGTGGACGGAATTCCGCAATTGCTCCTAGGAAAGCCGTAGTCACTTAGATAAACCCAATTCTTGCAATTCTTGGCCCTTTAAAAAATAAACATTTGCCTGACTCGTGGCGGTGCGGTGGATAAAGTGCCTAGCATGCTGAGGTCACCAGTTCGAAACCTTGCACATACGACAAGCAATCAATGAACAACTAAAATGAAGCAACTATGAGTTGATACTTCTCTCTCCCCCTTCCTCTTTCTGTAAAATCAATAAATAAAATCTTTAAAAATAAATAAATAAAATCGTACAGTATTTACACTTTAAAAAAAATAATAAACACTCTTTTTTTATTGTCTGGTATCCCCAAACCAACCAAGGAGAGTGAAGGGTGCATGAAGGTCGGAAAGCCAGCTAGCCTAGTGGCCCTGGGGCCATCTTCATGTTTGTACCCTGACTTCTGTGGAGCTGGGGGAAGTTGGCAGAGTCCTCAGGGAAGGTCAATCTTTGGAGAAATGAGATTGGAAACGTACTCAGCAGGAAATTCTCCAGGAATGCAAGGCACCTTCTCTCCCTTCCCCACCTCAAATGCCTTGTATGTTTCAATGATGATATCAAGGCTAAGTTTCATGCTGAATAAAGTTCAGAAACAAATCTGGAGGAACTGTACCTCCTGCTTATACCCCAAATGCTCCCCGATGAGTCACAGAGCTGCTGCCATAGAACAGGCCTAGGTCTGAACCCTGAGGTGCCCGAGCCCTTGTCCTCAATGATCTTTCTGCCTACCAAGGGAGAAAAGCAATAACCGAGCGATGACAGCATCATGCAGTAAGCTCAGCATGTTCGCAGCCAAATGTCACATGGCCAGGACTAAAACTGGGAGAGACGGAGAGCTGGGCTATATTGAGGGTGACCCACACCCACATCACTTGCCATCCTTGGCCACCAAAATGACTTGTCTGGGCTGAACCTTCTTTGAATTCCCTGTCCCTGTCCTATCATATGACTTCTGGGCCTCGGCTTATTTGTCTTAAGCAAGGGCCAGAAACTAAAGTTAGGATGCTACAGGGATAGAGATAACCAGACTTGAGCAGAGCAAAAATATAAAGAGAAATAGGCTTTTAAATTTTTTTTACTGTGGGATTTTGGGGGGGGGCTGGGGGGACTTAATGTTCTATTCATTGTTTTCTTTTTTAACTTTATTTTTCAATTACAGTTGACATGCAATGTTACTTTAATCCGTTTCCGGTATATAGCCACGTGGTTAGACAATTATATAATTTACAATTATCCAAGTACCCACCTGGCACCATACATAGCTATTAAAATATTATTGACCATATTTCTTAGATGGTACTTGATGTCCCAGTGACCATTGTATCATAACAACAACCAAAATAAATTAAAAGGATTAAAATGTGGTTTTTAAATTTACTTTGAAGCTCATCACAAAAATTGAAGCTAAAATAAAATTAAAAACTGGCACTTACCAACCATCCCAGTTTGTCTGGGGCTATCCAGTTTTAGCACTGAAAGTTCCATCATGGGAAACCCCTCCATCTAAAACAGATGTCACCCCAGCTCTGTTCTGATCACAGAAGTACCAGCAGAACTCAGAGGCCTGCGCCAACCTAGTGCTTCAACCCTCAACCACGAATGCAAAAAAAATTGTCAATCCACAAAACCTAAGTGGGAAGATACATAATATTTAACAAACTTAAATATCAGTAAGTAATGAATGAATATGAGACCACCTTTAAGAACATCCAAAAATTCAAGAAATTGTGGTTTCTTGTTCTTAACAAAATTAGAGCATAGCCTTACAAGTTAGTGAAAGTGGCTGGTATCTACATTTCCCTGGAGAGGCTAAACAAAACAATGTCAAGGTTAATAGCATGAGCATTGATGAATGACAGATCTGACCTCAAATCATGGCTTTAGGGTAAGATGACCAGATTTTAAAATTGGTAAAGCGGGACACCATTGATGGGGGGGGGGGGGGGTTCTTGATTAAAAATTTGGTCTATATGGATGGAGCAAAAAAAATTTTTTCATAGAATGCAAAAATAGTATTGTAATATATATATTTTTTAATTGGGTCTTTTTTAGAACGCTGTGGGACGTGATACAAATTGTTAAAAATCGGGACTGTCCCACCAAAAGCGGGACATCTGGTCACCTTACTTTAGGGTGACATGCTGTGTGACCCAAGGTAAATTCCTTAACCTCTCTGTGCATTGATTTCTTTTTCTGTAAAATAATTCTTAATTTGAAATACTGGCCTATACATTAAAATAAAATTGCCACTGTACATGGAATATAATTACTTAATAAACATTAACTGCTATCAGAAAAACAAAAGAACAAAGCTTTAGCATTTTATGTTTTGGGAGCTACAAAACAGACTAGTAAGTGTCTAAGAGTCAGTCAGCTTATAAAAACAGTTTTGCCATGAAATATGAAGAATATAGTTTGAGATCAGTTTTGGACAGTATTCTATTTTTTACATGTTCCCACAGCTAACAAAGGCCTTGGGCTGAATATCTTCATTTTCTCCTCTCATTTCTCCCTCCACATTTCTCTTCATCCTTTTTAGAACCCTTGGAAGCTGGCCTACATGGTTTATATCAGTGGACTACCTGGCCCTCTGGACTTCAAATGGATTGGGTCCAAACCATGTGGTTACTTCTCTCAGCTGAAAAGTCACAGCTTCTGTTATAACAGAGGCCCTTTTCCACCCAGCCCCCTTTGCCTCCGTGTCTGGAGGTCCCAATCTTCCAAGCTTAGAACAGAAGTTAACAGTTGACCCCCTGCGACCGGCCTCGGGGCTCTATGCCATCCTTTGGGGCTTCCCAACAGCCTGACCACACATTTGTAAATCATACTTGTGTAAACTCCTCAATTTATCCAAGTGAATGTTCCTTTTGTTTCCTGCTGGAATGCTGACAGATTCAAACATCAAGAGGACTTCTAACTCAGGGATTTCCAAACAGGAGTTTAGGAAGATTTGGGGCTGGCCACATCAGAATCGCTTAGGGAGCTTTTGGGAAATGTCCCTGGCCCTCACACCTAGGGCACTAACTGAGAGGGGCTTGACTGCTACCTGGCACTCTGTATTTCTAACAGCTCATCCTGCTGCACAGCCAGATGTGTGGGGAGGTTGCTGCTGGGGCCCTCATGTCGCGGGGCCCTCTTTCCTCACCTGTGTGCATTGTGCTTGCTTCACATTTCACTCTCGCCTATTTCATTTTGGTTAGAGACAAAAATACAGCACCTACGAAAGAACTTTGACTATCCCTCACGAAGGTGATTTCTCCAAGGATAGGAATTTTGGTCTCCCCCACACCCCAGTCTAGAATACTGTCTGGGACAGCACATAGTTGGCCCTCAATACACACCCAAGTCAATGTTAAGAGAATAATGTATTTAAAACATTTGCAGAACTTTGCAAGTTTGTGACCTCCAGGAGGGGATGACCTCAGTACCCTCTCTGGTTAAATCCAAACAAACAAAAAGGGATCCTGATAGAGAAAAATGAATTCATCATCACAGGTAGATACTTAAGTTGCTGAAAGTAGGTATAATTTCAAAGTACTGGCTTCCCAGGAACTTTCCTCCATCTGCGCTCTCAAGTCAGAGGTACACACGGCACTGGACAAGGGCGGCTTATGCCACAAGGACAGCCTGTAGACTACTGTAGACATCCTTCAAGGCCATGGGGTGGTACAAAACCCCAATCTTACCTTTCCCCTACTCCATATTATTAAACATATTCTAAGCACTTGTGGTGCAATTTTAACCCAGAGGTTGGTGTACATTTCAGATTAAATGTTAAAAATAAATTTCCATTCAAAATAAAAGCCCGTCGCCAGGCAGGTCCTTTCTATCCCCAGCCTAGTTCTTTCTACCTCCTCAGTAATTCCTAACTGTCTAAAGGGACTTGTCTCTTCCCTAAGTTCCCCACTATCCTTATTTTTTGAGTTGCTAATAAAAAAAAAAAATTCCATCTAACTTACCTCTTTTTATGCCAACACCAAAGTTACCTGAATAAATTTGGTTGAAATGCATGCTAGGTTAAGAAACATACTTCTTCAACTTCTTTTTCTTTTAATATTGTAATTATTAATTTTAGAGAGAGGAAAGAGAAGGAGAAAAATGGGGGTGAGGAGCAGGAAGCATCAACTGGGAGTAGTTGCTGCTCGTATGTGCCTTGACCGGGCAAGCCCGGGGTTTTGAACCAGTGACCTTAGCGTTCCAGGTTGATGCTTTATCCACTGCGCCACCACAGGTAAGGCATCCAACTCTTGAAACAGATTGTACTGCTCATACCCTTTGAGGTATGAGCATCATTTCTAAATGACTCCTGATTATTATTATGAAAATCGTTGTTGATTTTACAGTATTTGAAACCCAGGGACTGGCTAAGAGCCAGGAAGGTGGAGAAAACAACTTGCTCCTTTTTATAACTGAGCCCAGGCCTGGTGCCCTCGCTTGGTCCATTGCCTGCTCTTTATAGCTTTTCCGTCACTTCCATTACCAAAGATGGCTCGCTGCTGTCAGGAGGTTTGCTTGGAAAGGTGAAGCTGCCAGACACAGACCTCTCTGAATGGGTCAGGGGTCACTCAGGGCTTTTATACACATGCATATTGATGCTCCGAGTTAGGCAGAAGCTGGCCTGAGAGGAATCTTCACAATCTGAAGGCTGTTGTGGAATGAGAAATTTCTAAGAATTAGCAATAAACTGATGTCTAAAAATATTTTTGAAGATTTAAAGAAAAGGTGAAGAAATGTGTGCTGTTTAACTGAGAAATAAGTCTGATGAATGATTAGATCTTACTTTTCAAATATTTGTTATTCTTTGGGACTACTTAGTTCCGATTAGAGAAAAGGAGACTTAGAACGGATAAAGGTAAGAATGACTAGGAAGGTTACCTGCCAAGCCCTTCCGAGGGAGTTATAGCATAATTGTTTCCTGTAATCTCTACAATTAGCACGACTTACTAGACTCACACATACATCTGCCTAAGGGTGCTGTGGTTCTCAGATTTCTAGCTAACCTCAGGATGCAGAAACACAGCATTTCCTCATCTTCCTCCTTCCATGTTATACATGTTTGAGGTATGTCATCCACAGTTCACGATTAGGTCTGACCTTCTCTATGGCTTGTTTTCTGTTGGAGTGTCACACAGAAGTGAAACCATCTACTGTCTAAGAGAAATGGGAAAATAGGGAAGATGGAATTTAGAGTTTTAAAAATATAGTACTATTTCTGGTCTTTGGATGTACTTGTGCTCTGAAACATCCTGACTCTGTCATCCCAGTTCCTGTCACTACAGATAGTCCTTTGCATCATACAACAAGGAGGGATGAAATATCAGGAGGACAACCATGCTGAAAATGAACGCGTAGTCGGGGACCCAGTATCTTCTAAAGATAGAGGTGCATCCATTCACATATGAAGGAGGATGACAGCTAGAGTTGGGTGGGAGCCCCTTCGGTTCTAATGCTATCTCCTTTATCACGAACTCTAAGATGCTCTCCACCCATTATTTCACCTCTCAATGGTGTCCTGCCCCTTATGAAACATGGGTCAGTTATTCTCTGATGTCATGCTTATATCTCAAGAACCAAAGTTCAAGAACAGACTAACATGGAATGATTGTCCCATGGCTGCCTGCAATCTGTCGAGTAAATAGAACCTATTTGCTGTTAAAAAAAAAAAAAAAATCTAGCAAGAGGCCTCACTTGACCTGTAAGGCCCTCTCTTGACTTAGTCATCACTCCACCCAGTTCAAGAGGAGGAATCATAAAACAAATGATTCAAAATATTTTCATTACAAAATAATGATAAAGCCGACAATGCCTCCCTTTCAGGCCATAACAGGGAGACCTCCACTGCCAGGGATAAAGACAGCCTGTAACCTGCGTGGATTGGCCAGTGGGACCCAATGCCACGGGAGAAGTTTGTTTATGGTGCCACAGTGGCTGAGAAAGGGCAAACATATCCTTAGAGCAACTGTTTGCCTTAATTGCGGATAAATCAATCTGGCCAAAGCTGCTTGCATTTAGCAATTTTCGTTGATTATAGCTCTCTGAGTCAACATTAGGTGACAGAAACAGCAGCGACAAAAGGAAACCAGCTTGAGGGAAAAAGAGGCAAAAATAAAAAATAAAAAGATAGCTCATTCCTCCATTCTCACAAATATATTGTTTTCAGACCGATCCACCAATTTCAGGGGTAGTAAGCACAAAATCGCCTTGGTCTGAGCTTCCACTTAAAACAAAAAAAACTATGGAATTTGCAAGCTTCAAGGAGCTTTGGAGATCACATGGTCTACCTCTTTCATTCTCAATGTCCGTAAAGGGACTTGCTGAATTCAGAAAACAAATCAGGATTAGAACTTGGGTCTCCTACTAGCTAATTCTTTACTCTTATCATGTGTCACTCAAGGGGTTTTCCTGGCCTAATGTCCCAAATTATGGAGCACAGGCTTTAGGCTAAACCCACATTTGGAATGACAACTTTTACAGAAACCTCTCAAGAAAGCCTTAGAGTTATTCTGTATGCATGGGGAACCCAGCACTTTCCAGAAGCCATATCTGTCTGCTCTTGTAGGCTCAGCAGAATATTAAAATATACAGTGTGTCCGTAAAGTCATGGTGCACTTTTGACCAGTCACAGGAAAGCAACAAAAGATGATAGAAATGCGAAATCTGCACCAAATAAAAGGAAAACCCTCCCAGTTTCTGTAGGATGATGTGGCAGCATGTGCGCCTGTGCAGATGATGACGTAACACCGTGTATACAGCGGAGCAGCTCACGGCCATGCCAGTCGAGATGTGGACGGTACAGAGGAAAGTTCAGTGTGTTCTGTGGCTCGCTAAATTCAAATCCGTGACCAAAGTGCAACGTGAATATCGGCACGTTTATAACAAAGCGCCACCACATAGGAATAACATTACTCGGTGGGATAAGCAGTTGAAGGAAACCGGCAGCTTGGTGGAGAAACCCCATTCTGGTAGGCCATCAGTCAGTGACGAGTCTGTAGAGGCTATATGGGATAGCTACCTAAGGAGCCCTAAAACATCTCTGTGTGCATGTGCTCGACAACTACACCTAAGCAAGACTACAGTTCATAAGGTGTTAAAGAAACGTCTCTGTTTTACGGGGTACAAACTGCGGCTGTTGCACGCTATCAAACCGGCGGATAGACCCACATGATGCGCGTTTGCTACAGATATGCTTCATGAGATCGACAGTGATGCAAGATTTTTGCAGAAGATTGTGTTTAGCGATGAGGCGACCTTCCATATCTGTGGACATGTTCATCGCCATAACGTCCGAATATGGGCTGCTGAACATCCTCATGCCTACGTTGAGTACGAACGTAACACCCCTAAAGTGAACGTGTGGTGTGGCCTGATGCATGATAAGGTGATAGGCCCATTTTTTTTTACGGAGCAGTCTGTGACAGCAAACACCTATCTTGACATGTTGGAATTGTATGCGGTGCCACAATTTCCAGAAGGTGTCATCTTTCAACAGGATGACACTCTTCCACACTATGCCACCATTGTTTGTGAATTTCTGGATAGAACATTCCCCTGGCGGTGGATAGGCAGGGGTTCTGTCAAGCCATGGCCACCACGATCCCCGGATCTGACGCCCTTAGACTTTTACTTTTGGGGTTATGTGAAGCAACATGTGTACATTGAACGTATCAATGACATTAATTACATAAAACAGAGAATCACAGATGTTATTCACTCTGTTACACCAGACGTCCTTACCCATGTGTGGCAAGAACTTCATTATCGTTTGGATGTGTGTAGGGCAACAAATGGAGCCCACATCGAACTGCACTGAATAGGTATGAAACTGGGAGAGTTTTCCTTTTATTTGGTGCAGATTTCACATTTCTATCGTCTTTTGTTGCTTTCCTGTGACCGGTCAAAAGTGCACCATGACTTTACAGACACACTGTATTTTGAGGAATACTAAATGGCCTTACTTTTGGTGGCAGTCCAAGTGTCCAATCCCTCAATGACAGCCCACCTGCCAACCCTGGTATGCTGGTTTCTGACATCTTCACAAAGTCCACTGTAGCCTTTGAGAGAGCCAGCGTCTCAGGTGCTCAGTCTGACCTCCAGAACTAGCCCCAGTGCACCGACGGAGCAGGAGAGGGTAAGCGCACAAGGAGAGCAAGATGGGGGGACCCCTTTGGCCCCTTTTTCTCATTGGTACTGTTGCCTCTGGGCTGTGAACACCTGAAGGTTCCAACCACTCTCCCTGGGTGGTTGGCTTCCTCTCTCAGTCCCCAGCCCAAAGTCCTAGTAGTCTGGTAGTCTGCTGCTGTTTCTTTTCCGATGCCCTCTATCCGCTCAGTCGCCAAACCTGAAACTGAACTGTCTTCTCTCTGAAGGATGGACTTCTCCATTTCTTTAAAAAAAAAAAAAATGACACTACTATTCTGCATTTCTTTGTTATGCAGTCTTTCTTTCCCACTCCCACCTGGCAGGTCAGTTGATCCCCAAGTGTTACCCAGGCTTCCTCTATAAAGTCTTCCTTTTATGGCCCACATCTCACGCCTGGAGTGCGAGAAGAACAAGTCACTACCTCGGGGCCCCTGCTCACCCTTCCCTGTACCATAATCCGTGCTGCATTCTCATTGCATGTGAGACAGTAATCTCTGTTGTTTAAACCACCCAGTTTGTGTTATCATGTTACTGCAGCCCGAGTACACTAACACACTGCCTGTCCCTCCCGCCATAGCTGCAGAATACACCCCACATTTTATACCCCAGTGCCTTGGTACTGGCTGACTGATGTCTTTGTGTGAAATGCACCCCACCACCCCCTTTGTCTGATTTGATAAATGCTTATTTGACCTCTAAGATTCAGCTTAACTGCTCCTTCTTCTGAGACTCTTTCATGGAACTTCCCTTCCCAAGACAAAATTCATCTCTTTCTCTTCTGCCGTGACCAGCTGGGACTCACACATTCCTCTCACAGAACACAGCACAGGGAGTGTGCTCTGCCTTTGCTTTTAGACTGTTGTTCTCAACTTTGACCGCACATCAGTCACCTGATGTGATTTTCAAAAATACTGATGCTCAGACCCTACTCCTGAGAATCTAATCCGGTGGCCTGAGGTCAGGCTCCATCATCAGTGTTGTTCAATAGACCCTCAGCTGATTCTAATATGCTCCTAAGGATGAGAACCACCATATTACAAATGTGATTACACAATTACAAAAGGTGAGGTTTCCACCTCAGTCTTTGATCTGCCCTCCCTGAACAGTGGTTAGACTCAAGTAAACACTTCCTGAATGTTCATTGAACTGAATGAAGGACCCCAGGCCCTCTCTCTTGTCCTCTGCTTTTCTTCTCACTTTTTCTCATTTAGCATTTACACCTCTCCTAAAAACATTTAAGTAAGAAAGAAAAGAAAAGAAAGAAAGAAACCTTCTGTAAATGCCAATTTAGGGTTTAGAGAATTAGATTTCTAAAATCAGTATAGGCTGGGTGATAAGTGTGCTAATAGCATTTTTAAAGAAGGTAAAACAAAAGGAGCTTATTTTAAATACCCATTTTCCTGCTTCCTAATACAGTCAGCAGTCTCTTTTCTCGCTCTGAACATAGGCCTGGGAAAGAGGCTCATCAGCCCAACACGCCTTCTGCACCCCCTGCATGCCTTTGCCCAGGGGGACTTCAGAAGGGAAATGCAGAGCTATGTTTATGCTTGTCTGCTGCTCCTAACCAACCTTTGCTCGGTCAGAGTGGAGTCGGGAGGGTTTGGGACCCGGTTTCCCCTTCTAGCATCTCCACTGAGCTCTGCTAGCATGCTCGCCATCCTCAGAAGTCATTCTCCCTTTCTTCTCCATCTATATAAACACTAAGATGAAAATAACTGAGAGAGGGCTATTTGCTCTCATTCTTTCTTCCAGGGATAAAATTAGTAACATTATTTTAAAACATATAATTCACATGTTTCTTATACAAAGTTTAGAAAATACAAAAAACAGGGGTGGGCACTGAAAATGAAAATGATATAGTTAATCCCCCCATGAAGGATTACCAACTGTTAAGATTCTTGTATGTTTTGTCACCCATTACGTATCTAAGGACACTGATAAATGCACATGATGTACAGAAGTGTGCATGGGACAGAAAGAGAGAGAAGAAAGCACATGTTGACTGTCTCATGTTAGAGAGACCTGTCATCACACTGCACTAACTTGCTTCTTTATATACTCAAAGAATAAAAACTCACCCCCACAATGCATTAGACTGAAGATGTTCCTGAAGATTCCAAAGAGGAAAGAGAAGCAGGTTCTCACCTTGCTTACCCACCCCTGCACCCTCATTGTCCCCCCACTCAGTGTGTCTCCTCTCCTCAGCCTCCCTCTCGGCACCAGCCTCCCCTTGCCCAGCTCCATCTCCCAGCATCCGGGTTTCCTGTCCTGGCAGAACAATTTAGCTCACCTTGCGTTCCTTCAGGCCAATGTCCCCACGCTGTTCCCTAATTAGGTTGGGTTTAGCTGTTCTCTAATCTGCCAGTTCCTGGACTAGGCTGTCTGAGATAGTAGTAGGAGATCATTAATATATTAGTACAAAAGAGAGAGAGAGAAAGAAAAAGGGAAAGGAAGAGCCAGAGAGAGAGAAAGGGAGGGAGGCAGGAAGGAAGGGAGGGAGGGAGGGAGGGAGGGAGGAAGGAAGGAAGGAAGGAAGGAAGGAAGGAAGGAAGGAAGGAAGGAAGGAAGAAAAGAAATGGAAGGAAGGAAGGAAGGAAGAAAAGGAATGGAAGGAGGGAAGGAAGGAAAGGGAGGGAAGAAGGGAGGGAGGGAGGGAGGGAGGGAGGGAGGAAGGGAGGGAGGGAGGGAGGGAGGGAAGGAGGAAAGGAGGGAAGGGAGGGAGGGAGGGGGAGAGGGAGGAAGGAAGGAAGAAAGAAAGAATGGAAGGAGGAAGTTAGGAAGAAAGGAAGGAAGGAGGGAAAATATACATAATTTTAGTATATTTAAGCTCAACACTAAATTAGGATAACTATACTTTAATTAGAAGCTAAACTGAAAGTGAAAGGCATAGGGCCACAGGGAGCGGGGTGCAAACAGCAGCCCCGTGGTGTCGGTGGGATTTGAGGTGCAGAGGACACTCTCAGTCTAAGGACATTTCCTATGTGAGAGCACAGGCCTCATTTAGCACAGACTTTACTGCTGGCTACCCATGTGGGGTCATTTTTATGACCAGTTATTTGTAGAAAATATTGGTTTCTTTTGGTGAGGACTATTCTAAAGTTCTGTTTTTAAGTAAATAAAGGCAAAATCCTAAAAGACTCAGGGTCCCACAAGGGTCCTCTTTTTGGAATTGGATGTGCAGACCCTCCTACAATTCCATGATCAGATCATCGGTGAACCTACAAGCTGTGAAGCTCTCTCGAACAAGACCCAGATCTACTCCATACTCTGAAGATGATGAGGTCTTGTTGCAAAACAGCTGCTAGGAGGCTGTTTGAATATTGGAGGATGAGGACACAGAGTGAAAAAATATTCCAGGTGAATATAAAACTAAACAAGGAACAAAATGATGCTCTTCTTCACCAAAAGTGGCCATAAGAGAGGAGTCAGTGTTGGGCTCCTGCACAGGGGTTGCCAGCCCACAGCCCGCAGGCCAAATGGGCCACACGCATTTGTTTTTAAGTATTGGCCGTGTTGTTCTCCCAGTACAATGGCTACATTAAACAGTTGTGATGGAAGCCATGTGGTTTTTCAAAGCTTAAAATACTTACTACCTGGTCCCTTGTAGAAAAAGTTTACCGATCTCTGACCTAGAGAAATTCACTCTAGTTCCAAGATACTCCCAAATTTAAAACTGTTGTTGTTTTCTAGTAGGACAAAACTTCATTTTTGGTGGAAGGAAAGAATGAGGAGGAATCCCACTGTTCAGGGGAGTAGGCAGATTTGCCTCAGAATCAACGAATTTGGGCCTGTCTGGATGGAATCTGTAGGAGAGGAAGGGAAAAGTTTCCTTAGAATCAGGTCAGGAATCAACTTCTAATATCATCCCAACCTTCCACCCCTGTAACTATAGAAACACTCCTTATCAATAGTCTGTAGGGATCAAAGGGGTTGGGTCATCCTAGTACTAACAGAAGGACACTTGAAAAGAATCAGACAGTGAAAGGTTTTACAAATCACTAAGATTTACACTGGGGATTTGTTCTAGAAAAATAATGTATCCTGGTAGTGAAACCTTTTGTCTCTGTGGCCAAATAAGCTGAGTTCTACTGGCTGAGGGACCTGGGATAAGTTACTCTATCCCTTGTAACCTCAGCTTTATCATCTGAAAAGCAGGAAGAATAAAAATAGCCACCTCATTGGGTTGTTATGAGAAGTAGATTGAATAGTGCATGAAAAATATTTAGCTCAATGCCCAATGTATCAACAGTGTTCAGCATGCATTCACTGCTGTTATTATGAAGACATTCTTCTGGCTGACCCACATACTAGGAGCATTGTTATTGTGACTTCCTAAACAAAATTTCTTTAAGCATTATTATTAATGGGCCTGGAAACTTTTCGGCTATTTTAGTAACAAAGACCTGGGATTTAGATGGTTTTGGCCAATGGAAGCATCTTTGAAAATTGTTTAATTGAAGCCATAAGAAGGACTACATTTTAAAATAAACCAGTCACGCCTGACCAGGTGGTGGTGTAGTGGATAGAGCGTTGGACTGGGATGTAGAGGATTCAGGTTCGAGACCCTGAGGTCACCAACTTGAGCGCAGGCTCATCTGGCTTGAGCAAAAAGCTCACCAGCTTGGACCCAAGGTCTCTGACTCAAGCAAGGGGTTGCTCATTCTGCTGAAAGCCTGTGGTCAAGGCACATATGAGAAAGCAATCAATGAACAACTAAGGCATTACAACGAAAAACTGATGATTGATGCTTCTCATCTCTCTCCATTCCTGTCTGTCTGTTCCTATCTATCCCTCTCTCTGACTCTCTCTCTGTCCCTGTAAAATAATAAAATAAAATAAATAAAAAATAAACCAGTCACATAAATGCGTGTTGCGTGCGTGTGTGTGTATGTGTGTGTGTGTATTAAAACAGTGTTCAAGAAATAATGCATCATCTTCCTACGTGTAGTGCACTTTCATATTTTCTATTGTATTTTAAAATGGTGGACATAATCCATTCAGTTGATTTCACAACCCATTAAGGAGTAGAGACCCACAGTTTGAAAACCATGCACCGTGGAGCCATCAGATTGAAAATCCTGAGGCTTTCAATGTCTCTTACCTCTAAGACAACCATTCCTTGCCATTTTGAGACCCGTAAATCTTCCATTGTTATTTATTTTCAAGCATCCTTAAGTAAATCTTTTGAAGTCTAAATAAAGTTATATGCTTTCTTGGATTTGTGCACAATTGTGTCTGAGTGGTGGAAACAAGAGAGTCCTCAAAAATTGTTTTTAGGTGTAACTAAATTTATATTTGCAGAAAGTTTAAGGAAAAGATTATTCCATTTTTGACAGGACATTTTATAACACAAATTATAGAAGATAGATGCCAAAATTGTCCATTAAGGTCTACACCAAAATGTGAAAGCTTCTCAAAGAAGAGAAATTGTACCAACGATACCATAAAATAAATAAATGATAGGTAAATAAATAAATGGCCAATCCTACTGGTTCCTACTCCACCTAACCCTCAAACCACATTGCTAATGACAATTGCTAAATGGCTGGATGCCAATGACTTACCATCAAGTAGTTGAAGATTTTCTTGTTCTAGCTTGACTCCTCTCTCTCTCTAACCATATTCAGGATCCAGTTGGCTAAGTTATGATTCCCTCCATCACTGACAGAAACAAGAGCCACCGAACGTTTTCGCTGGCATGACTTAATCAGAACTGGGAGATCCTAGAAAGAAATGCCCAGACTCCAATGCAAACTCCAGTTGCAGGTCTGCCCCTGCCTTCCAGGGCCGCAGTGAGCCGGATGAGACCAGCCGGCAGGATTCCAGATCCTAAAATCTCCTTTCTTTCTAGTTCACACATTTTCTACTCTTAATCCCTGTAACCTGTTGAGCTTCGCCCCCATTGGAATTTCTAAACAAGCTCTACATGCTCATCCAAGTCAAGGAAGCTATTTGTGTTTCAAGTAAAGATTCAGGTGTCTAAATTTTTACTGGGCTCTTTCTCCTTCAAGCAGTGTGCCTTAGATAAATACTAGAGAATAAAATAAACTCAAAATATAAGTAGTTTAGAGTTGACTCTTTTCCTTCCCTCCCTTCATCTTTCATTCCTTCCTCCTCTCCTTCCTCCCTTCCTTCCTCCATTTCTTCCTCCCTCCCTTCCTTCCTTCCTTCTTTCCTTCCTTCCTTCCTTCCTTCCTTCCTTCCTTCCTTCCTTCCTTCCTTCCTTCTTCCCTCTCTGCCTCCCTCCCTCCCCCTCTCTTTCTTTCTTTCTTTCTTTTTCTCTTTCTTCTAATTGGCTGAATTCTCTACCTTTTCTTCAATGAATTATGAGGTAAGTAATATAAAAAAATATTGCTTAAGGAAAAATGTAAACTTTCATATCTTTTAAAATTTCAAGGAGCTTGTGTAGAAGAATTCATCATAGCTGGTATTTTCATAACTGAATATCAAAGGCAAGGTCAGGAGAATAGGACACCATAGAGCAGTAATTAAAGGGAAGATTACCTGTGTTCAGCTACTTCCTCCCTTTGTTACATTGTAGCTATGTGATTCAGAAAGGTGCCTAACTTTATTGAAACCTTAGCTTTTGTATCACAAAAGTGAGGCTAATAATCTAGTATATTACTGTTTGTAAATATGATATATATGTTTGCTCGCTTATAGTTTGCATTGGGTGTAGAGGACAGGCTGTAAGCAGGCAGGGTTGTTATAGCCTAAGGCTTAATTTTAAGACTAAGCCTTTCCCACCCTTTTAATACTAAGATCTTTTTAAACCTAAGCTTTTCCCCACACCCTTGACTGTTGCATGATGTGGGGTGGTATACTCTCATGACGAATCCCATTATGCCTCAGATAAATGACTTTGTATCAGAGACTTCCTTATTTGTATATTGGATTAAAGGTTTTGATTTCTACACTATAAAATGAAGCAGAGGAGCCCATGCTGGGGGAAAGCAGAGAAAGGCCACGAGGAGGAGAGGAGAAGGAGCCAAGATGGTGGAGTGCTGAAGGAGAAGCCAGTTTGTGCCGAGTTTGTGCTGGAGGAGATGGGGAACAGAGGTGAATAAGTTTGGTGAGCTAGAAACCTTTGATTTTAGGAAACTCGGATAAGTCAGTGAGTGGCTTTGGAAACCCTGAATGAAAAGGGAAGTGTTTTTCCACTGTGTGTATTTCTGGCTTGCCGGTGTAAGCTAGGATTAAAGTTAATGGCCCACCACTTCTTGGCTCCATTGTTTCATTACCGTCTGTCCGAATCAAATGTGAACCTGCATGGGCCAGGCGGCTATGATGGTGGTCGCGGCTACTGGCTTTACAATTACTCACAGCCTCATTGTAAAGGATGGCATAAGATAATCATGACAAGCACTTAGCTTACTCACTGTTCCCAGGAAAGCACACAATAAATTATTTATTATTATTATTATTATGTTGTTGTTGTTGTTGTTGTTGTTGCCTTATAAGTGTTCCCCTCCAAAGACAAATTCCCTACTTTGAAAGTCCTGAAATGTTTATGATCTTGATTGTGGTGATGGTCTCTCAGGAGTATGTTCAAACCCATCAAACTGTATATTTTGAATTTGTGCAGGTTTTTTTGAAATACCAATTATATCTCAATAAAGCCATCTAGAAAATACTGGCCGAGCATGCATGGAAATACAGATGGGGCAGCAGTAATAGCTGTCTCTATTAGAAACTAAAAAATGCTATTAATAAATACGTTTAAAAAGAACTTCCGATTAAACAGGAATGGCAACAACAAACAGGAACTTATAATCCTGGGTAGAAAGAGTTCCCAGCAGCAGAACGGAGGCAACTTCACTTCCAATCTCACCAAGGATTTCCCACCAATGAACAGCCAGTCCCGTGGCAGGGTGCTATGGGCAGGACCTCTAAGAAGATGTGATTTAGTGAACGTCCCATAATGGATCCTTAAAATCTTCAGCTGTG
The DNA here is from genome assembly GCA_037038555.1 of Rhynchonycteris naso. Taxonomy (NCBI): domain Eukaryota; kingdom Metazoa; phylum Chordata; class Mammalia; order Chiroptera; family Emballonuridae; genus Rhynchonycteris; species Rhynchonycteris naso. The sequence goes on from CM073000.1 coordinate 14,044,223, forward strand.
ATTGGCCTGTTGCTCCAAATAGTCTCTCTGGGGCCAATGGGGGATTCAGGGGTTCACCTGCCCTTCCTGACAATTCCTGAAAAGTCAGTAATGGAGTGATGAAGTATCCCTGAGGACTCCCCACATCAGCCGGGGAGATAGATCTCCCCACCATGTGGTATCAAGAGCAGGTCATCTGAGGTAGGATGAAGACAGGGTTGCAGCTCACTTTGCACAGCACTACCCAGATGTCCCCAGACTCAACAACTTTGACCCTATGCCCTAGAACCACATGCTAGGAGCCCATGGACTGGGAACAAGGGGTTACACATGTCCCCATATCCCAGAGTTTCCTGCCAGGCTTCCTAGTGTCTGGGAACTTCTTATGGCCCCTTAAAAATATGTGTAGGTCAGCTCTAAGGCCACTTATTGAAAAGAGAACTTCTTGGCTGGGATGCCCAAGATAGATCCCCTATCTAAGGGAGAGGGAGGTCTTTGATGTCTCTGAGGCCAGCTTTGCACACTTTTGAATGCCATGGGCTGTACCTCAGCCCCCAGAGGGAGAAGTGAAGCAAACAGTGACCTCTGACTACTCTCTAACCCCAACAGACTCGTCTAGAAAACGTTTTCACAATACAGATGTTAAAAACTAATGATCTAAGACTTGATCTGAATAAATAGAGCTGCAGAAACATACCACAGCATTTCCCAGTATCTAACATTTGGCCCTAAGCCCTGGAGACCCGGGAGTCAGAGAACAGCAAAACAAGACATGTTTGCCTCATGCTGAATTCCCATATTCTACAATTTCCTGTCACATCTGTAGCTGTTCTCTGTGCCACGGCTGAAGGACTCTGGGGATAATCCAGGCCATCTTCCTTCCTCCGAGGAACTACACTGCAATCATGAAATACGCTGTGGCTTTGTGAGGTTGACTTTTCTTATACATCTTCCAAACCCTTTCCAGGATGAAGCTTTCATAGATAACAAACAGGGTTTGACGCAGAGTCGGAAGGAGGAGTTCTCCTCAAATTTTTGCCAGCTTCCTTCTCAAGTCAAGAAGTTGAAGAACTTTGAAGGTGTGAGAATGACAAGAGAGAAGATCCATTGGTTCCTTCAGCCCAGAGTCATTTTCAAAGGCATTGAGACCTTCATTCTAAACCTAGTAGGATGATATTCATTAGATAATAACAGTATTTCTAAAGGTGAGGATAGAGGGGAGACTGATCTGCTGTGGAAGTTATGATTTGTCACAGGAAATAGCTAAAACAATAGGAATAAAACAATAGGAAGGAAATATTAAAACACTAAACATTTCTTAAGATTTGTACATAAAACAAAATAGCCTTCTTCTATTTTCAGTGTACTCTCCATGGAAAAAGGAAATTGCATGGGAGATTGTAGAGAAACTAATGATGCTCCCTCTCCCAAAGTCAAGCCTGAGTTCTCCACTGTTGGTCAAATAAGTTTGCAAACAAATATAATGTATGCGTTTGCTTGCTTATAGTTTGAATTGGGTCTGGGGGACAGGCTGTGGGCAGGCAGTGTTGTTATAGCTGAAGGCTTAGTTTTAAAACTAAGCTTTTCCCCACACCCTTGACTGATTGCATGATGTGGGGTGATGCACTCTCATGAGTAATCCCGTTATGCCTCAGATAAGTGACTTTGTATCAGAGGCTTTCTTGTTTGTATATTGGATTAAAGGTTTGAATTTCTACACTATAAAGTAGGACAGACCAGGAGCTTGCTCCCTCTCGATTCCTGAGATTAGCATTAGAGAGGAGAGCAGAGAAAGGCCACGTGGAAGAGAGGAGAAGCAGCCGAGATGGCGGAGTGCTGAAGGAGAAGCCAGTTTGCGCAGAGTTTGTGCAGAGAGGAGATGGGGAACAGAGGTGAATAAGGCTGGTGAGGTAGAAACTTTGATTCTAGGAAAACTCAGATAAGTCAGTGGCTTTGGGAGCCCTGAGTGGAAAGAGAAGTGTTTTCCCACTGTGTGTATTTCTTGCCCACCAGGTGCAAGCTAGGATTAAAGCTGATGGCCCACCAGTTCTTGGCTCCGTTGTTTCATCACCATCTGTCCGAATCTAATGCGAACCTGCATGGGCCAGGTAGCTGTGATGGTGGCCGTGGCTACTGGCTTTACACTCACTAATCTCAATGTTTAAGAATAGTTCTCAGGTCTCCCAAAAGCCTTCTGTTTTTTATCAGAACAGCCCCGCTTCCATCAAATGTTCTTCACATGATTGTTTCCAAAACCCTTAATTCTAAATCTCCTTGGAATGCGTTTTAGTTTGTCAGGGTGCCTCTGAATATACAGCACCTAGAATTTTAGGAAAGTCCCTAAATATAGTACAATCTAAAAAAATAACAGCCCACCACCCACCTGTGCTGAGCCCATTTCCCCTTAGAGCCACCTAGTGCCATTTTGGATTTTGAGCAGCAATATGGCAGCCACCGTTGGCGTGTATTGTCTTCTTGTCAGTTAATTTCAGCGTGTCTTTTCCAAGCAAATTGCTTCTTATCCTTATTCAGTTGTTTTGTTTTGTTTTTGTCTGAGTAAAGGCAAAAATTTGCCCTTGTTATATTTTTTATATAAATTGTAGATGCTTGTCAATAGAACTTACTGAGACCACTATAAGTCTGGATTCTGACTCTTTGTTAGCCCTCCTTCCCAGCTTTGTGTCAGTCTCAAATTTATAATCAGGCCACTTAACATTATTCTCAAATTTTTGATGAAAATATTAAATTGGAGAGGGCAGGGAACCAAGGTCATTGTGCCATAGGATGTTTTCTTTCTCGTCAACTGGGTTCTTTAAGATTATATTGTTAATGTATGTTTTATTTACTTAGAAAAGAAGCCATTGTATAATATAAGTAATTGAAAATTTTATAAACTATTTTTATAATGTCTGTTTAATAAACTTCATTGGCTTGAATAAGTATTTAAAGAGCTATTTCATTATAATAAAAAAAATCAATGTTATTGCCTGACCTGTGGTGGCACAGTGGATTAAGCGTTAACCTGGAATGCTGAGGTTGTTGGTTCTAAATCCCAGGTTTGCCTGGTCAAGGCACATACTAGAAGCAACTACTATAATGATGCTTCCTGCTCTTCCCTTAACAACTTTTTTAAATGTCTATGTTATTAAATTAGACTACAAAACTAATAAATTATTCAACTTGAGGCTCCCATTTGGGTTCATTACATCATAACTTTCTAGCCCCAGATCAAAGAGTAAGGCTAAAGAGAGAGTTGAGAATCCATAAAATGGATGTTGCCAGCTGGCAAGGGGGTCACTACTCAAACTTCAGCAGTGTGGTCACATCATAATTACTTAATGAAATTTCTGAATATTTTATAGTTGCCTAGGTCATGTGAATCACTCTGGTACTTGTCATAGAGTAATAAAAAGACACCATTTAAAATACTATTTTTCTCTTAATATGATGTTTTCCATTGAGGATAAGCTAAAGAGCTGTAATGAGTGGCATAGTTTGATGTGGTTATAACGAAGGCATAGGAAAACTTGTATAAATATGTTGATATTTACCTAACCATTTGGTTGTTATTGTTGTTTTGTTTTGTTTTTCTTTTTGAGAGACAAAGTGACAGAGAGGAAGGGAGGAAGGAAGAGAGATGAGAAAAATCAACTCATAGTTGCGGCACTTCAGTTGATCGTTGATGACTTTCTCATATGTACCTTGAAGGGGGGACAGGGACTCCAGATCTCAATGCAGGTCGGTGACTCTTCTCCCCCCTTTCAGGGTCCACCTGGCCTGGGTGTGGCAGAAGCGCTTCCGATTCAAGCACTGGAATCTCACACTACGATGATTAACCATCAGAATTCTCCAGGGACTGAGAGGTTTCCTGGCACGTAGGACTTTCCACACTAAACCTGAGGAAGTCCCAGGCAAACAGGGATGAGTTGGTCACTCTATCTCACACACACACCGGACAGTAAGATTATAGGGGCTCATCTAAGTCACCAAATCCCTTCTTTTAATTCTCTTAATTCTCTCTGAAATCCAAACTAATGTGGAGGGTAGGGGCATCTGTTTGTCAAAGCACAGGATGTTGAATTCAACCCCTTCCAATGGAGTTCTGAGGGTGTGTAGTGGTGGTGGTTTATCATCCAAGGAGCCAGGTAACACAGTGGGTGGGAACATAGACTCTGGCCCCGACTGCCGGAGTCCAAATGCCAAGTGACCTGAAGAATTTATCTTAACCTCCCTGTTGTGAGTTTTCCTACTTATAAAATAGGAATGAGAATAGGAACAGCCTCGTATGTGTGTTGTGAGCATTGAGTTATAACAGAAAATGCTTAGTACAGGACTGGTCATGTAGTACTTAACATCTGTGATCATTTCTATTTGGGGCGGTCCATCAGATCTTTGCCTGATCTTTGTTGGGTCTTTGCTTGAAACATGCTCTACATGGGCATTCTTCGTCAGCACAAGCACCGTGCTGGGAGCTAGGAGCGCACTGCTCCGACGCCATCCACAGACCAGGAAACCAGGCAGACAAACCAGTGAGTACGTCACCGTGACGTAAGCCACTCTTGGAGGAGTTGTCATAAATGCTGTGGGATGCCTTAGCAAGTGTCATAACTGTCTTCAGAATTTAGAAAGTGACAGCTAGACTGAGATATGAAGAAGGGAGAGGAATTGGCCAAAGACGGGGAAGTGAATGATGGGAACAGTTCAGGCTTCCTCAGCCTCAAACTTAATCAAGCCTCCTCCAGTCTCCTTAATATTAAGATATTAAGACAGTTTAGTATAAGCTCCCATAGATAATTGCACATCTCTTGATGTTTTCAAGCTCAAATTTATGAGAGAAGAACACTAATCGGTTGTATTTTTGTGCCAATCGTGACATACTCGCTGGTGACACGGTGGATTGGCTACCTTGACTAGTTGGCCCAGAAGCTGGTCTCCATACTCTCTGGCAAAACTGTCTCTATTTTACCAATGGTGGGAGGGTGGGAACACCCATAGGATGAGCATAATTTCTGTGAATACTTACTATATGCCGAGTGATTTATACAGATTCTCCTACATAATCCAAAAATGACCCTAAGGGTAGGTACAAATATCATCCTCACTTAAGACTTTGGGACTGCCTGATCTGCGGTGGTGCAGTGGATAGAGCGTTGACCTGGAATGCTGAGGTTTCCAGTTAGAAAACATCGGCTTGCCCATCAAGGCACATATGACAAGCAATAAATCAATGAACAAATAAAGTGAAACAGCTGAGTTGATTGTTCTTGCTCCCCATCCTCTGCTCTCCTCCCTCTGTAAAATCAACAAATAACATCTTTTTAAAAAAATGACCTTAGGACTAAAAAGTTTAATAATGTATTCAAGGTCATACAGGTAATAAGCCACCAAGATAGAATAGGATGCAAATCCAATCAGCTTTCTTCAAAACCTATTTGTTTCACTGCTACATTTCACTTCTTGGTAAGCTGAGATCTTAGGGGAAGCCCCTGAACAATACTGAGAATGCCTAAGAGTTTCAAAAGAAAGTGCAAGTTTAATCACAATGGGGTAAATTCTCAGTCACCTTAAAAAGAGCACAGGAGAAGTATGCTTTGTACCAGGTGACCTGCTCTACCACCAACAGCTGATGGTCTCAGAAGGGACACCTTGCCCACGGGCAGCTGATTCACAGTGTCACCAGTGACTATGCCATGATTGGCACAAAAATATAACCAATTAGAGTTCTTCCCTTCTAAATTCGAACTCAAAAACATCAAGAGATATGCAATTATCTATAGAGGCTTAAACTAAAATGTATTAATATTTAGGAGGCAAGAGGAGGCTTGATTAAGTTTGAATTTGAGGAAGCAAAGGTATGAGAAAGAAAAGAAAGGATATGGTAAGTGTCATGGGAAAAACAATATATAGTTGTAAGGCTAGAGGTCAGCGCCATGTGACCATGCAGGTGCAGGCTTACATTAGATTCGGGCAGACGGTAAAGAAACAGTGGAACCAAAAAATGGTGAGCCATTCCTTTATTCTAGCCTCGCACTGGCAAGCGAGTAAATACACACAGGGTTCCAAAAGCCACTTATACATTTTCTGGTTCCACAACCAGAAGAATCTTCTCTGGTTTTTCCTAGAATTAAAGGCTCCCACCAGGCTCAATGGAGCTCACAAAAGCCCTCATCTCTGTTCCCTATCTCCTTCTCTCTTTCCCTGCCATCTTGGCTTCTTTCTCCTTCTCTGCTATTTTCAAAACTTTTTGGCATGAAACCCCTCTTCTAGCGCACATTAGCATAACAATGGACCATCCCACGCAGGAAGGTAATTAACAATTTCACAGGCCAGCGCCATTTTTAACAATAAAAGCAAACTCGAAACACACAAATTTTATAAACTCATTTGCCCAACAATAGTCCACAAAAATGAGCCAGAGGAAATTGCACAAGTCAAGTTCAGGCCATTTGTATCCATAAAATAAAGCTGCCTTTCTGAGGTAACTTGAGCAAGTCTTTATTCTATGCAACCACAAGAGCTGAAATTAAAAAAAAATAATAACAAAAGGAGGTTGGTGGGCAGATAAAATATATTATGCTCACTTTGTTAAAGATGGCGCTGCCCATGTGCAAGTTTTAAGAGTAAGCTTTTCCCCACACCCTTGACTGATTGGATGATGTGGGGTGGTGCACTCTCATGAGGAATCCTCCCATTATGCCTCAGATAAGTGACTTTGTATCAGAGACTTCCTTGTTTGTAGATTGGATTAAAGGTTTGGATTTCTACACTATAAAGTGGGGCAGACTGGGAGCTTGCTCTCTCTCAGTTCCTGCTATCACCATTGCAGGGGCCTCCCTAATCCCTTGCCCTCCATGGGAAAAGCAGATTTTCTGCTTTTCCCTTGTCTTCTCTTGTGGCTTGCCTGTCTTGGTGAGACACCAATAAACAGAATGGCCTACCACCCTCTGACGCTGCCATTTCTTCACCGTCTGCCCAAATCCAATGGGAACCTGCATATGAATGGCCACGATGGTGGCTCCTGGCCCTCCATTTGGCATAGTCTGTGGCAGGATTCAATACAGTTTGGTATGGAGCCACCACCACCTTTGAGTGGTGGAGTAAAGGACTCACTGCTGTTATGGTTCCCCATGGCTTTCCTTTTGGGGGCTGTAGGCTGGCTGACTTTCACAGCCATGCATGAGGAAATCAAGCACTCTGTAGAAGAGGCTGTCCAGGGTCTGCAAACCGAGCAGTGGAAGAAGCTGGATGAAATGTGGGAGAAACAGATGCCGACCCTGGACCTAGAGGAAGCACTGGAGGAGGCCAACCAGGTTCGTGAAATTGGATTGAAAATGGAGCAGCTGCTAGAGAAGGAATCACAGGTTCATGCGTTGCAGATTGCCCTGGACATTGTGGAGATTTTCGAGAGCTAGCTGCGGCAGGAGGCCGGGGCTGAGGCTGGGGCCTGGGAAGCAAGGCCCATGGCAGTGGTGGCCCGGGGCTCAAGCCCAGTAGTGGGAGCTGGCATTTCCAGCTCCTATCTGGAAGATGAGGAGAATTGGGCCAGTGTAGTGGTTCACAGACTCCAGAAGGTAAATGGCGACAGCTGCGGCAGAAGGATAAACGGACATCCCAAGAGTCAGACATGCATCGCCGAGTGGCCACTGGGACGGCAGGCAGTGCCTGCTACTCTCCTGGTAGGTCTGCAATTTCGGGACATAGGAGTGGATGTCATCATGCTCTCTGGAGCAGAGATGGAAATGCTGACTGCCATTGCCACATGCTCCCTTTTTGAACAGTATAGGACCTGCCAAGATGGCAGGAATGAGTGGGGAGGCTAACACCCCATGTGCGTGGACTGATTTCCTGGACTACGACTGGAGTGAGCACTGGCTCCTTTGTTGAATGGACTTATGGATTTTGGACAATGTGAAATACCCTGATGAGGGTAGGGGGTGTGTTTGATGGAGGCCCTCCCCCTACCCCGAGAAGCCTTTCAAATGGCAAGAGAGAAGGCCAAGGACATTTTGCACTTTTGGCAAAGTGTTCAGAGACTGGTGAAATGTATCTTTGTAATTGTCGAAATTGTATGACTTGTCATGTATTTGTAATTTGTGTAATGTACCTAATTTCCTTGTATAGAGATTCTGGTGGTGTAGATTGTGGGTAGCAAAGTGAGCATAGGGGTAAATTGTTGGGCAGATAAAATATATTATGCTCACTTTGCTAAAGATGGCGCTGCCCACATGTAAGTTTTAAGAGTAAGCTTTTCTTCACACCCTTGACTGATTGGATGATATGGGGTGGTACACTCTCATGAGGAGTCCTCCCATTAGGCCTCAGATAAGTGACTTTGTATCAGAGACTTCCTTATTTGTAGATTGGATTAAAGGTATAGATTTCTACACTATAAAGTGCGGCAGACCGGGAGCTTGCTCTCTCTTGGTTCCTGAGGTTAGCATTAGAGAGGAGAGCAGATTAAGGCCACGTGGAGGAGAGGAGAAGCAGCCAAGATAGTGGAGTGCTGAGGAAGAAGCCAGTTTGTGCAGAGAATAGGAGATGGGGAACAGGTGAATAAGACTAGTGAGCTATAAGCCTTTGATTCTAGGTAACTCGGATAAGTCAGTAGCTTTGTGAGCACTGAATGAGTGGGTTTTGGAGCCCAGTGTGTGTTTTTACTTGCCCACCAGGTGCAAGCTAGGATTAAAGATAATGGCTCACCAGTTCTTGGCTCCGTTGTTTCATTACCGACTGTCCGAATCTAATGTGAACCTGCATGGGCCAGGCTGCTGCGATGGTGGCCTTGGCCACTGGCTTTACAGAGGTGATCATTTACCTAGGAAAATGGTTCTCAAAAATGTGTTCTAGGACCTTCTAGGGACCCCAAAGACCTTTGCAGGGTGACTTTCACATCAAAACTATTTTTAAAATTTTTAATAAAACTATTTAAATAATAATAATAATAAGAGAAAGAACAAGAAGAAAAGAAAGCATCATTTCCCTTTTCAGTCTCCTCTCTCACATTTGTACAGTGTATAAAAAGTTCATTTGATAGAGTTTGATGTTTCACATTGCAACTAATCTTTAAGAATCAACTAATTTTTGGCATATTATTACAGAAGAAGACCCATAATTTCCTGAAATGCTTTTAAATTACATCTCCTTTTTCCATCTAAATACTTCTGTGACAAACCAGATTTCAACCGAAAGGATACATCCCAACAGATATAATGGTGAAGCAGATATAAGAATCCAGTAGTTACTAAAAAGCCAAACCTTTGAAGAGGTTTGTAAAAAGGTAAAACAATAACACTCTTCTCACTAACTTTTTGTTTTGTAAAATATAGTTCTTTTCATTTTAAAATTTTCATTATAAAATTTTTTATAATTTTGAAGTAAAATAATAAATAAATGTCTGTAAGTGTTCTCAGCTTTAATATTTGATAAGGTAAATATGATAGAAACAGACCACACAAACAGAAGCTCTTTGAGGTTCTCAATAATTTTTTGAGAGTTTATCGGGGTCCTGAAACTTAAAGTTTAAAAGTCACTGCTCCAGTGGGTTTTTGTTTCATTGGTTAGAGAGAGGGACAGACAGGACGGGGTGGGGAGAGAAATGAGAAGCATCAACTCATAGTTGTTTCACTGTAGTCATTTAGTCAAGCCAGCAAGCTTGGACTTCAAGCCAGCGACCCTGGGCTCAAGCCAGCGACCTTTGGGCTCAAGCTAGCAACCATGGGATCATGTCAATGATCCCAACAAGCCCATGTTCAAGCCGGTGACCTAGGGATTTCAAACAGGGTTCTGAGCAGCCCACACATTCTATCCACTGTACCACCACTGGTCAGGCACTGCTCTAGTAGTTTTAATGCCCCTTCATCAGTTTGCTTTGTATCCAACCTGCTTCACACACCTGCCACAAACCCGAGTCGCTGCTGTCCCACCACTTTAACCCACTGTACTCTCAGGTCACATTTAGGAGGAGGGGAAGCAAAAGCTAACATGCCTGGCACTCTGCCAGGTCTCTCTGCACCACCCACCATGCTGGCACTGTTTTTAATTCACCCTTTAATCACAGCCTTAAATTGTAGTTCTCCAGCTGATCTCATTTAGCAGGAGGTTGTTGACAAATGCAAATGAACTCACTTCATAATTAAGATTCATGGAGACTGCCTCATATTGAAATATCCTCCCTCCTGTTAAATTATTTATTTTGCTCCAAAGACATGCTGATTTTACTTTGCACCCTCTCCGGGGACACTAAATATTATGTAGCCTTGATTGAGTCTTAGTCTGGACAAGCCTAGTCGTAAGGGCTTTATATGCATGGCTTAATTTGCTTATATGGATAAGCCTCCTGGGGTTGTTGGGGAAATTAAGTTCTTAGAAACAGGAAGTGTTCGCTAAACAGGACATGTTCTGGAAACGTCGATTGTTATGAAAACCTCTCGAATGCCTCTCACTGATAGTTCTGATATCCATTTTACAGATGAGGAATCAGACATTAAGCCACTCCTCCAAGGTTGCCCAAGCAGCATAGCCAGGCTTTGGCACCCAGACATGGTGGCTTTAGGGCCCATGCTCTTCACCATTATTCTTAGGACTTTTGTGTGCTAGGAACTTAGTGAAAGTCTCAGGTAAGACAGATTTTTTTCAAAATTTTATCTTATAAAATTTTGAAAAATTTTATAAGACTATCAGGAAACTCCTGATAGTCTCTGAAATGAAAGAAATAATCTTCTTCCACTTAAATTCCTCTATATATTTCTTCATAAATAGCTATAAACAAATTTACAGTTACTTAATGCTGTCCTTGTCAATATTGTAAAGAAAATAAAATAAGAGTTGCCTGACCTGTGGTGGCACAGTGGATAAAGCATCGACCTGGTCGCGGGTTCAAACCTCTGGGATTGCTCGGTCAAGGCACATGCAGGAAGCAAGTATGAGCTGATCATTCCCACTCTTCCCTCCACCTTTATCTACCTCTCTCTCCTCTCTATAACATCAGTAATAAGAAACCTTTTCTTAAAGGAGCAATAACTTGACAATTACCTAACACTATGCAAGGTAAAGAGGTATTAGCCCCCAAATTTCTTCTCTCAAAGGGTAAAATTTCTTTAAGGATAAAAATCTTTTTCTCTCTCTCTCTCTCTTTTGATTTCTTTTTTCTTTTTTTACCCTGGTTATCCAGATCACTAATAGCCTTATTTTGGGGGGTGGGGGGTCTGTATTGTGAATCCTACAGCTTGCAAAATAAGGGCAATTAATCTGGCTGACTTCACACACATTAATGGCAAATCTAGGACTCAAGTTAGATCCTACAGGGCTATTTCCACCTGCGTGTGAATTTAATTGGTGATAAGAAAAACTGTACCGCCAAACATTACAAGCAAATTTTAGAAGACTGGCATGGGCAAGGCTGTGTATATTCACGCTGGTGGTGTAAACTTCAGTTATCACTAATTATAAGAACCATTACTTTACCAAACCCTTTGTTCTAAGGATCTTATCACATGTCACCAGTGACACCCATCTTCTCCATACCTACTGAAAAAGGGACAATTCTCATTTTACTAACTGGGGTACTAAAAGAATGGACTATAGAGTTAAGGTCAAAAGCAGTACGCTAAAGGAAGCAGAGGGATGTGGGTTGTAAGAGTTGAATCAATAAAAATAAACTGTTTAACGAGTAAACACTGTAGTGAAAATCAGTTGTGGCCCAGGGCACGGTTCAAAGTTTATCAGAGGACACGCCAAGGCAGTGACCGAAATACTTCAGTTCTCAAACTCCCAACTCTTTAGGAACAGAACTCAATTTTGTTTTAGTCCACAGGAAATACGCCCTCAGAATGGATGGGAGAAGGAAACTACCCTGTGATTTCTCTTAATGTGCACAATGAACAAGAAATAAATAAATAAAAATAGAGGTGTAAAGCCAGTGGCCAACGCCACCATCACAGCTGCCTGGCCCATGCAGGTTCGCATTTGATTCGGACAGTCGGTAATGAAACAATGAAGCCAAAAACTGGTGAGCCATCAGCTTTAATCCTAGCTTGCACCTGGTGGGCAAGTAAAAACACACACTGGGCTCCAAAACCCATTCATTCAGTGCTCATAAAGCTACTGACTTATCCGAGTTTCGTAGAATCAAAGGTTTCTAGCTCACCAGACTTATTCACCTCTGTTCCCCATCTTCTTCTCTCTGCACAAACTGGCTTCTTCCTCAGCACTCCACCATCTTGGCTGCTTCTCCTGGCCTCCTCCAAGTGGCCTTTCTCTGCTCTCCTCTCTAAAGCTAATCTCAGGAACCAAAAGAGAGAGCAAGCTCCTCTTTATAGTGTAGTAATCCAAACCTTTAAACCAATCTACTAACAAGAAAGTTTCCTATACAAAGTCACTTATCTGAGGCATCATGGGAGGATTCCTCATGAGAATGCACCACCCCACATCATCCAATCAGTCAAGGTGTGGGGAAAAGCTTACTCTTAAAACTAAGCCTTAGAAAGAAAAAAAACAACAACTAAGCCTTAGGTGATACCGACCCAGCCTGCCCACAGTCTGTCCCCCAACACACATTAATATCAACAGACTTGCACGTGGGCAGCGCCATCTTTAACAAAGTGAGCATAATATATTTTATCTGCCCAACAAGAGGCAACCTCAAAAGAGAGCTCAGGGAAGAAATTAGGAGTCCCGTCACACATCAGAGAAGTTGGGGAAACATGGCTTTACAGGGATTTGGCAACAACTGAATTTGTATGTGTTTTACGGAGGAGGGAAAAAAAAACAGAAAAGGAAAACTAGCACATTGCTATAAGTTTCATTGACAATTCAGGGTGAGCAAAGGCCGCGTGCTCTGTCAGTCCAAGTCTGAAGATATTCAGCTCTGTGCATGTCCGAAATGTTTGCCTCAGAACCGGTCACTGGAATGTCTTTGGGAAAGGCACACAAATATAAACAAGTCATTGACAATCATAGAAAGAAATGTTCTGACTCATCACAAGCTGAGTTTCTGCCACTGGAGAAAAGAATCGTGCCAGTGGGACCTGGTGGGGGAACCCTCAGCCCAGTGACTGGACAAGTGACATGGGTAGAGTGACCCCTGGGGGGGGGGGGCTAACAAATTTGATGGAGACCAGGCAACACCTGACAAGGGCAGTCAGAACTGTCCCCGTGGGATGATGGGCCCCCACAGCCGTACGAATCTTGGGGTTGTTGTGGGTAAGTGATGCTGTGTGCTTCGTTCAAGTCTGCACTTAGCAAAGGAAGCAGAACACAGAGCTAAATCTGATGCAAAAATACAGAAAGCTGAGATCTTGGCCTTGAAGACCGAGACCTTTCCTCTCTCGAATTGCTATTGGGACAGACAAGTGAGAGGAAGTCCTCCTAGCAATCATTTCTACGTTCTCCTTTCCAAGACTCTCCAGTGGTAAGTGTGTGTGTGGGGGGGGGGGGGGGAGATAGGTTTCTCTGTGCGCGGGACAGACAGATATTTTGAAGCACCCTGGGGATATTTTTATGCAGGATGTGGATAGGACCCTGCCCTCTATGAGCCCACACCCTGCCACCAGGGAATAATAGGGTTGGCAAAGGCCACCGAAGTTCTTGCACTCTAAAAAGCATTCCTTCCTTTCACCATGATAGTAATTCTGTGAGCTGAGCAGGAGGAATGTCTGTGGGGGGCAGTCACAGGACAAAGCTGCAGCTGTCTCCTGTGATTGTCATCTCGGCTTCATTAGACCCACAATAGCTAAAAAGAGAGAAAAGTAAGAAAAAAATTTCAAGGGAAGGAGATCTTGGCAGTCCATCTCCTTCGCCCACCTCTTGGCTTAGAGGCTGGGGCACAGCATGCTTCATTCTTTGTTCTGTGTTAAAGACACCAGATATTAAGAAGCAACTGTGATAGAGCTTCAACCTTGGATGCAGGGGACCTAGGTTCGAAACCCTGAAGTCACTGGCTTGAGCACAGGCTCACCAGCATGAGCATGGGGTCACCGGCTTGAGTGTGGGATCATAGACATGACCCCGTGGTCACTGGCTTGAGCCCAAAGGTCACTGGCTTGAAGCCCAATGTCTCAGGCTTGAGTCCAAGGTTGCTGTCTTGAGCAAGCGGTCACTGGAGCCTCCCACCCCCTGTCAAGGCATGTAGGAGAAGCAATCAGTGAACAACTAAAGTGAAACAACTACGAGTTGATGCTTCTCATCTCTCCTTTCTTGTCTATGTCTCTGTCTCTCTCTCTCTCAAAATATTTTTTAAAAGAAGCAACTATGTAGCCAGTGGCATACCCCCCCCAAATTGCCTGAGGCAGTCCCCTGTAGCTCCCAGTGCCATCAGAGAGAGCAAAACTGTTAAGGTGACATTTTCTTCTCTTTCTTTGTGTTTAACATGTGTGGGGCCAAAGGGTACGCACTACTGCAGTGCCAATGACTTGGCAGATGGTGAAGAAAACTCTAACATGGACAGCCAGCGTCCTGCTTTAGGCACTGGGGAATGGGCCAGTGACAAGTCATTCGGGGGCCCCAAGATCTAAACACAGATGAGGGCAAGCCAAAGGAGCAGCTGGGATACCCTTTATATAAATAAGTTAGTGATAGTTTTTCTTTCAAACCACAAAAGCAACAGTGTGGTTTGTAACAGGCCACCCAGCACTGAAAGGTACATCTCTATAGCCAAAACTTGCCTCTCCTCTCCTTCTCCGCCCCCCCCCAGGTGACAATTATGAACAGTTCCATGTGTGTTCTGCCCACCATGCTTCAGTATAACTGAGCCAGCATACATATGTATATATATATCACATTGAGGTGTGTTTTTTTTTTAACTTTTACTCCACATTCAACCCAGCAGGAAATCCTATTAGCAGTCCTTTCATAACACATCCAGAATGTGACCACTCCCCCCCTCCACGGTCACCACCTGGGTCTGAGCCGCAACACCTCTGGCCTAGATGGTTGGAGTACTGTCCTAAGTGGTCTTCCTGCGCTCTTGAGGATTTTTAAAACAAAAAGATGCACATCCCATCTTTGTCTAAATCCTCTAAATATTCCCCTTCGCCTCAAGTCAAAGTGCTCACTTGACCCCACAAGCTCTGCCCTGCCTCATCTGAGTCACCCCCACCCCATTTCTCATACACTCTGTGCCCCGGCTGAGCCCAGCTCCCTGCCCGTGGGGCCACACTGCCCCCTGCCACGGGCCTTTGCAGGCTCGGTCTCCCCCACTCAGAAGGTCCTTGCACAGATGTCACAATGATTCTGTTCCTTACTTCCTTCAAACCTTTGGTCAAATGCCACTTTCTCAGCGTGGCCTGCCCTGCAAAACCTTTTTTTATTTTTTTTTAATTAAAATGCTATGCTATGCCCCCGTCTCTCCCCGTCATCTCCACAGTAGTTCTCCCCTCTGACATATTGCGTAATTTTCTTAATTTAGTAGTTTCTCCCCCAGCTAGAATGTATGCAGTGGTTTTCATCAGTCCAGCGTCCCAAAGGCCGGGATCGGTGCATGGAACACGGTTTGCATACAGTAAGTGTTGAATCGTTAAATAAAATAAAAATATTTTTGCGAAATTGTTGAAATGGATTGCATTATATTTATAGGTGTGTGTTCTATAAGTTATTTACTACTGATGACAAAAGAAAAGGATCCTGACATAAATAAATAAATAAATAAATAAATAAATAAATAAATAAATAAATAAAGTCTGACGTAGAGCAGAAAGAGGAACTCGCAGAACACGGGATCGAGGTTCCAGCTGGGTCAGACATTGCCCCGCGCACCTCTCCAAACGTAACAGCATGCTCTCTCAGCGTTGCCTGGTTCCAGTCCTCTTCATCCCACAGTGGGAACACTGGCAACAAATAATAACAGAGTAAAAATACAAGGTATCTAAAAATAATTTTGGTCAAACGTCCTGCTCTAGGAAAATTCACTCTGCCCTCTTGGCTCTTCTTTGAACTGTCTTTCTAAAATGTGGAAGCTGTGGGTGCCGAACCCCGCGTGTCTAATAACGGATGCGAGAAGTCACACAGCCCAGGGTCTTAGAAGAGATGAACATGAGAAATACAAAAGAAGTCCAGGTAAGATCAAGCCCCTCTGCCCTCTACGGTGCCAACTCTGCCAGCCACACACCTTTGCTATAAATCATTCTGTTTATTGTCGCTCCTTCTCTAGCCTCCCATCCCCCTCTGCCTGTTGTCAAGTTGCTAGGGAAGCATAAAGAGCGAGTGGATACGGCTTGGGTGAGGAAGGGATAAGAATACCCAAACTGCTGGGTGGGAGGAGGATATGCACTTCAGGAATTATTGTGATTGCTCTCATGTCCCCAATGGTCTATAAATACTCAAGCCTCCCTACTTAAGAGTCTTCAGTTCAAGAGTCTTCAGACCATTGAGTTTGGCTGGAGGAGAGCCAAGGGGAGGGTCACTCATCCAGGCATTAAACGGAAATATATGGAATTCGACTCAGTTGTGAAACACCTAGCTGGTATTTGAAATGTTTACCATCCAAGCATATTTCTCCTTCTCCTGGCTCTTCCCTTCCCTCAGAAAAATCAAAGATTCTTTTGATCTATACAAGAGTATCCCACAATTACCACTGTATTGGCTCTACCCACTCAATTAGATTAGCAGCTAGATTCTTGAACCATCTGGATAAAGACGAGCTGCCGCCCCACCCCCCTACTCCGATAATTCAGATCCAGGCTCCGCCTCTTTCCTTGTTTTGTGACCCAGAGTGAGGGTGCCAAGAGGGCTTGTTGGTCAAATAATTTTGTAAATATGATATATGTTTGCTCGCTTATAGTTTGTATTAGGTGTGGGGGACAGGTTGTAAGCAGGCAGGGTCCTTATAGCCTAAGGCTTAGTTTTAAGACCAAGCTTTTCCCCACACCCTTGACTGATTGCATGATGTGGGGTGGTGCATTCTCATGAGGAATCCCATTATGCCTCAGATAAGTGGTTTGTATATTGGATTAAAGGTTTTGATTTCTACACTATAAAATGGGGCAGACTGGGAGCTTGCTCTCTCTGGGTTTCTGAGATTAGCATTAAAGAGGAGAGCAGAGAAAGGCCACATACATGAAGGAGAAGAAGCAGCCAAGATGGTGGAGTGCTGAAGGAAAAGCCAGTTTGTGCAGATTTTGTGCAGAGAGAAGGAGATGGGGAACAGAGGTGAATAAGGCTGGTGAGCTAAAAACCTTTGATTTAGGAAACTCAGATGAGTCAGTGGCTTTGTGAGCCCTGAATGGAGAAAGAAGTGTTTTCTCACTGTGTGTATTTCTTGCCCGCCGGGTGCAAGCTAGGATTAAAGCTAATGGCCCACTAGTTCTTGGCTTCGTTGTTTCATTACTGTCTGTCCGAATCAAATGCAAACCTATATGGGCCAGGCGGTTGTGATGGTGGCTGCGGCTACTGGCTTTACAGTGACCACACAGAATGGTCTGAAATAAAAACTTCCTAACTGAAAGTTCAGTTCAGGATGGGTAATCATGCCCTAAGGAGGCATTTTTCTCTAACAAAGGCTGCATGTACAATAATGTACCTAATAACACACCTTTAAAATGTCAGAGTAATCTTTTCCAGCTCCCTCCGGGCACAACCACCCCCTAGAACAGAAACCACAAATCCTCTAATTGTTACTATTAGCATGTTAATGTAACTGTTAACTATCCTATACCTGCCTATGTAAAAGAAATATGTGTCTATACATTTTACTTTTTATCCAATTCCAGAGATTTCTCCTGCTTTGCTTTCTCCCGCCTCCCAAATCTATCACTAACCAATTTCAGGTGACCCCCTACGACTTCCTCTTTGATTCTGATGTATAAAGTAAGTGCTAAAACTGCCACTTTGTGGAGCATTTTCTCAATTCATTGGAATGTATGGCCAGTAGGCACGGCCACCATCACAACCACCGGGCCCATGCAGGTTCACATTAAATTCAGACAGATGGTAATGAAACAATAGAGCCAAGAACTGGTGAGCCATCATCTTTAATCCTAGCTTGCATCCATTGGGCAAGAAATACAACAATGGGATGGGAAAACACTTTTCTTTCCATTCAGGGCTCCACTGTGTTGAGCAGATAAAGTATATTATGCTCACTTTGTTAAAGATGGCGCTGCCCACATGGAAGCCCATTGCCCAGGTAATAATATTAATTGCCCTTCTTGCTTGGGATGGGCATGATTATATTAATGTGTGTTGGGGATGGGCTGTGGGAAGGTAGAATCCTTGTAGCCTGGGTTTTGGTTTTAGGACTAAGCCTTTCCAACCCTTTTTGATGTGGTGTGGTGCATTCTCATGAGTAATCCCATTATACCTCAGATAAGTGACTTTGTATCAGAGACTTCCTTGTTTGTATATTGGATTAAAGGTTTTGATTTCTATACTATAAAGTGGGGCAGACTGGGAGCTTGCTCTCTCTTGGTTCCTGCTATCATAAGGTGACCAGATTTAAAAAAATTTTAAATTGGTAAAGCGGGACACCATTGACGGGGGAGTTGGGGGGATTGATTAAAAATTTGGTCTATACAAAGCAACAAAAATTTTCATAGAATGCAAAAATAGTATTGTAATATATTATTTTAAATTTCAACATAAGTACAATTTACAAGTATAATACATTTTAAAAATTATGTATACTATTATTTTATTCTTTGGCATATTTCTCATTTGAGTGAATTTTTTTTAGTAGATTGCTGTCATTGTTTAAAAGGTCATGAAATTTTTCACAAGAATTTGTTAAATTATATTTCACACATAAAATGGCTTTTAAAGTCTCAACACTGAATTGTGATTTTTCTGATGTCCACACTTTATTTACCGTAGAAAAAACGCGTTCAGTTGCAGCATTAGTTCCTGGTAAAGACAGTGCATATTCCACAATTTTTAGTGCATTATTGTATGAAACATGGTTTGTTTCAAAATGATAAAATATTTCTAACCATTTGTTCTCTATTGTGATTTTTGCTGATACCCAAGATTTAATGTTTTCCTTATCAATCTAATTTTTAATAATGATACCTCATTAAAAAGATCATTTTTGGAAAATATTACTATATGGGAAATTATGAGTGAGTCAGAGGGATCGGGTTACATGTTCGCGCTCCCCGCATCCTGCCCCGCCACCCGCTAAAGACCGAACAGCTTGCGGCTCACAGAGCCCGGAGCTGGACGCCGGTGTCCAGGACATGGGCCTATGGATAGTTAGGGGACTTGACAGCCGCCACCCCAGCAGGTACGTCCCGCCCGAAGTTCTTTGTTTTGGGGCCCCACACGGGGCAGACAGCACTTGCGGCAGTGCGGAAGCTTCCAGGTCGAGGTGGGGTCTCCCCTCCGAAAACCGTATATTCCCTTCCTGTTCTCCCGCCGTTCACTAGCTACTTATGCATTCTTTCCAAAAATAGGGACTTTTTTAAAACACTGCTGTAAAGCCAGTGGCCACGGCCACTATCACAGCAGCCTGGCTCATGCAGGTTCGCATTAGATTCGAACAGTCGGTAATGAAACACAGGAGCCAATCAGCTTTAATTCTAGCTTGCACCCGGCGGGCAAGCAAAAACACACTCTGGGCTCCAAAACCCACACATTCAGTGCTCACTAAGCTACTGACTTATCCGAGTTTCCTAGCATCAAAGCTTTCCAGCTCACCAGACTTCTTCACCTCTGTTTCCCATCTCCTCCTGCACAAACTCTTAACAAACTGGCTTCTCCCTCAGCATTCTGCCATCTCAGCTGCTTCTCCTGGCCTTCACGTGGCCTTACTCTGCTCTCCTCTCTAATACTAATCTCAGGAACCCAGGAACCAAGAGAGACAGATCAAGCTACTGGTCTCTCCCACTTTATACCATAGAATCAAAACCTTTAATCCAATTATACAAACAAGGAAGTCTCTGTATAATGGGATTTCTCAGGAGAGTGCACCACCCTACAACATCCAATCAGTCAAGGGTGTGGAGAAGAGCTTACTCTTAAAACTAAGCCTTAGGCTACAATGACCCAGCCTGCCCACAGCCTGTTTCAGAACACACATTAATATCAACGAACTTCCATGAGGGCAGCGCCATCTTTAACAAAGTGAGCATAATATATTTTTATCTGCCCAACAGTTGGTAATGAAACAACGGAGCCTAGAACTGGTGAGCCATCAGCTTTAATTCTAGCTTGCACCCGGCAGGCAAACAAAAACACACACTGGGCTCCAAAACCCACTCGTTCAGTGCTCACAAAGCTACTGACTTATCCGAGTTTCCTAGAATCAAAGGTTTCTAGCTCACCAGACTTATTCACCTCTGTTCCCCATCTTCTTCTCTCTACACAAACTCTGCACAAACTGGCTTCTCACTCAGCATTCCACCATCTTGGCTGCTTCTCCTGGCCTCCACGTGGCCTTAATCTGCTCTCCTCTCTAATACTAATCTCAGGAACCCAGAGAGCAAGCTCCTGGTCTGCCCCACTTTATGGTGTAGAAATCCAAACATTTAATCCAATCCACATACAAGGAAGTCTCTGATACAAAGTCACTTATCTGAGACATACTGGGAGGATCCCTCAGGAGAGTGCACCACCCTACATCATCCAATCAGTCAAAGGTGTGGGGAAAAGCTTACTCTTAAAACTTGCACGTGGGCAGTGCCAAATTTAACTAAGTGAGCACAATATATTTTATCTGCCCAAGAGCTGCGAAACGCAGGACAAATTGTTAAAAATTGGGACTGTCCCACCAAAAGCGGGACATCTGGTCACCTTATGCTATCATCATTGCAGAGGCCTCCCTAATTCTTTGCCCTCCATGGGATAAGCAGGTTTTCTGCTTTTCCCTTGTCTTCTTTTGTGGCTTGCCTGTCTTGGTGAGACACCAATAAACAGAATGGCCCACTATCCTCTGACTTCGCCATTTCTTTACCATCTGTCCGAATCTTATGCAAACCTGCATGAGCCAGGTGGCTCTCATGGTGGCCCTGGCTACTGGCTTTACACACTGACTTATCTGAGTTTCCTAGAATCAAAGGTTTCTAGCTCACCAGACTTTTTCACCTCTGTTCCCCATCTCCTTCTCTCTCACAAACTCTGCACAAACTGACTTCTCCCTCAGCATTCCACCATCTTGGCTGCTTCTGCTCTCCTACACGTGGCCTTAATCTGCTCTCCTCTCTAATGCTAACCTCAGGAACCAAGAGAGAGCAAACTCCCGGTCTGCCCCACTTTATAGTGTAGAAATCCAATCTACAAACAAAGAAGTCTCTGATACAAAGTCACTTATCTGAGGCATAATGGGAGGATTCCTCATGAGAGTGCACCACCCTACATCATCCAATCAGTCAACGGTGTGGGAAAAAGCTTAATCTTAATACTAAGCCTTAGGCTATAACAACCCTGCCTGCTTACAGCTTGTCCCTCACACCCAATGCAAATTATAAGTGTGCAAACATATATATCATATTTACAAACTTATGTGACCAACACTGGCACTTATCAACTGTTTGACTCAAATAAACTCATAAAAATTTTTATAGGTTTAAATGTTTCTTACATTGACACATGTAATAACATGTTTAATAATCTTTCAAATGAATGTCTAACAGTCCAACACCTAGATGTGCCAGCAAACCCTGTTCTACAGATTGTTCATTGCTGGACATTAGGTTAGTCCCACCTTTTACTGATTATAAAAACACAGCTCAGAATATGTTTACCACTAAATTTCTGTGCTTGATATTTCCTCGTACAGGTGAAAACATTATCGTCATTAAACATTGGTAATATATATTGTGCACTCTCTATGCAGGGTACTGACATTACTTTATTTAATTCTCCCCCAAACCCTATTCCAGTGGTTCTTAACCTGGGTTCTATCAAACCCTAAGGGTTCGATAAGTCGGTCTCAGGAGTTCGGAGAAGCCTCTGCCGCGGAGGCCAGAATAAAGTAATACCGTAATTTGTTGTGAGTTCATGCACTTTGTTGGTTTTGTTCTTTGAGTAAGGTGATGTTCATGCACAGCTCATTTTGTGCACCAGTAAAAAAACATATACCTATGTCTTGAGTTTGGGGGAAAAAGTCATATTTTATTTATCACTATAGAAGGGTTCGGTGAATGCGCATATGAAACTGGTGGGTTCGGTACCTCAATAAAGGTTAAGAACCACTGCCCTATTCTTTACAGATGAAGAAACTGACTTTGAAGGTACTGAGTAGCCTGGAGTCTTGTCTCTAATGTGTTTGATATAATACATATGACCACACTGTCTTCTGGAAAGACATTCTGGAATGCTTCAGGAATTACCTGGTGTAGAGCCAGTAGCCACAGCCACCATCACAGCTGCCTGGCCCATGCAAGTTTAGGTTTGCATTTAATTTGGATTGATCGTAGAGAAACAACAGAGACAAAAACTGGTGGGCCATTTTCCTTTATTCTAGACTCATACCAGCCAACGAGTAAAAACAAACACACGGGACACCAAAACCCACTCACAGGTTCCAACAGTTCCACAACCAGGAGAATCTTTCTGGTTCTCCTAGAATCAAAGGCCTAATAGCCTTACTCAGTCCCCTCTGCATGCCTCCATTTTGGCTAGCTCCTCTCCTCCACGTGGCCTCTCTTCCTTGCTACAACATGGGATCCTCCTCCCTACAACAACATAGTCTCTCTCCAAAATGGCCTCCTAGCTCCTCCTTTTAAAACATTTTGGCTCAAAAGTCCCTCCTCAGCACACACTAGCATAACCAAGCCCCTTACCAAGCAAGAAGGCAATCAGCCGCCCCACGTGAGCAGTGGCCATCTTTAATAAAATGAGCATAAAATAACTTATCCGCCCAACAGCTGGGAACCGGCTGCTTCAGGTAAACCCTTTATTGCAGGGGAGATTATACAACTCCCTTTAGTGAACTATTCCCGTGTTTTATTGACCTTCAACATTTGTTTTCCCACTACGTCTATCTGAACGTTTGTGATAGTTTAATCACCTTGTACAACCTGGTAGTGAGGTATCAGATGGTGCAGCCTGGGTTCCATGCAGCACACCAGAAAAGCAACACAGTCCTGGGCTCAGAGTCCTAAAATATATGTTTGAACCCTGATTTCATCTTCTTTCCTGGAGTGAGGTCCTTAGGTACATCAGTCAACTTACTGAATCATTGGTTTCCATATAAGATGACAAAAATAATACCGACCTCATCTCCCAGGGTTGTTAGGATGGGATGAGAACATAAAATTGAAAGAGCTTCATATGCTGGAGAGAACAGTGGGGATGCAGCTGCTGTTAATATTAGCAGCAGCAACATCTTTATCATACCCTAAAGTCTTATTACCTTGCTCTTTAATCAGGCTTTTACCTGAATTAAATATCAGTGCTTTTAATAAGTAAAAGCAACCAGAGAGAAAAAATAAATAAAAGATAGTAGGAAAAGAATGATGGAAGAAAACAGAGGTCAGGTCTGACTGGTGGTGGTGCAGTGGATAAGGTATTGACCCGAGATGCTGAAGACCCAGGTTTGAAACCCTGAGATCACCAGCTTGAGCACAAGCTCATCTGGCTTAAGCATAAGATCATCGACTTGATCCCATGGTTGCTGGCTTGAGCCCAAGGTCGTTGGCTTGAGTCCAAGGTCACTGGCTTGAGCAAGAGGTCACTGGCTCAGCTAGAGCCCCCTAGTCAAGGCACATATGAGAAGCAATCAATGAACAACTAAAGTGATGCATCTATGAGTTGATGCTTCTCATCTCTCTTTGTTCCTTTCTTATTCTCTCTCTCTCTCTCTCTCTCTCTCTCACTCTCTCCCTAAAAAAAAGAAAAGAAAAGAAGGAAAGAAAAACAGAGGTCAGAAAAGAACAAACTGTAGTATTGGGGGTCACTTGAAGGAATACTGCGTAAGAAGGAGAAATTAATTGAAATTCAGAACCGGCTGACTCAAACCAGATTGTACATACTAGGGCCTGTATTCAGAGGATGGTGCATTAAAAAAAAAATACAAGAGCCCTGGCCAGCTGGCTCAGTGGTCGAGTGTCAGTCTAGCATGTAGAATTCCCAGGTTCAATTCCCGGACATACAGGAGAGGCACCCATCTGCTTCTCCACCCTTCCCCCTTTCCTTTCTACCTCTCTCTTCTCATCCCGCAGCCAAGGCTCCATTGGAGCAAAGTTGGCCCAGGCACTGAGGATGGCTCCATGGTGTCCGTCTCAGGCACTAGAATGTCTCCAGTTGCAATGGAGCAATGCCTAGATGGGCTGAGCATTGGTCCTTGGTGGGCATGCCAGGTGGATCCAGGTCAGGCGTATGCAGGAGTCTGTCTCTCTGCCTCCCCACTTCTCATTTCAGAAAAATAAAAATAAATAAATAAATAAGTACTCACAAGGAAATCTAACCAGACCTGTTTAAGCCTGTGGGCTTCACCCATAATTAACATTGCATCTCATCTTCTTAATCTTTAAAATAAATTCTACCATTATCAGAAGTATTCTATCGAGTTCCTTTGTCCCCAGGACTTTGGAAATTTCTTGTGCTTTTCCAAAGACCCTGGAATACAAGAACACTGAAACCTCACTCTGCGAGGAAAGAAGAATAGATTTATAGCACCTGCTATCTGTTATTTATTATTGGTCCAAACCACGTTTTGTCCCTCTGGCCACCACACCCCAGCCCCAAGAGAAGGTTTCACAGGAGGTCCCGTTTGTATCTCGAGCAAGGTCTAGCGGGCTTAAGAAAATACTGCAGAGAAGTGAAACTCTTAAAATTAATTTCTGCTTGCTAATCAGTCATTCCCAAATGAAAGAAAGAGAAATTAATCTAATACAGGCCTTGAAACTAAGCAGAAGCTTAAAGTTAGCTTCTCAGCCAGGAAGAATTCTGAGAATAGCACCGAGAGAAAGGAACATGGATAATTGATAATAAGCATGACATGTCAGAAAGAAACCTGAATTATTCTCTCCCATAATTTCTCAAAGGTGCACTTTCCCCCCTACAAAGGGATACGAGACTAATAGCTTTCCTTCTCCCCCTATTTAAATAAGACAGCTGAATGACATTTTAACTGCCAAATTATTCTGACATTATTACTTTGCTTTTAAAAGGGAAAAGAAATGTTTCTATGAATGGTTTGAGACTAAAAATGCAAGTGACTGCATAATTTACAAAGCTATTAGTGGGGGAAGCAGAGCTGAGACCTGAGGTCCAATCACCCACTTTTCTAGAATATGAAAGTCAGAAAAGTTGTTTGACGCCAATGTCTCAGGTTCTTCCCACGGAAAAATAAGACTTATTGTCTTGAAGTCCATCACATTCGATGGAAAAGATTTGTCTTAAATTGTTTAGACACTAAGGCAATGACTCCTGTAAGGAAATCCAATTCCTGGAATCAAATAGATGGGGGAAAAAATGTGTTAACTGATAAATCAGCTACATGTCTTGTAAGTGGTGTTTTGGAAAGATGTTTATTGGCAAGGATGGGAATGTAATTAAAGTCAATGAAGTGGATCGTCGTGGTTGCTGAGGCTGACCTGGGTTTTACAAAGTTACCCTGAAGTTTTCTGCTGTGGGAAAAAAATACCCAGGAATTGACAGAGCCAAGCCAGTGATTACTGGAGGTGTGTGGAGGGAAAGGAAGACTGGCTGTGAATCTCCTCTTCTGAGAAAGCTCTGGGAAAGGGTTGTGAGGGTGCTGGGATCAGGCCAGTTCTTCCGTGTCCTCAATTTGCAGGGGTAGAGAGAACAGGGGTTGTAAGTAGGAAGAGCAGAGTGGTGAAATGAGAATAGAAGAACTGAGAAACCAAGGCTAAGAGAGCAACTGTGGAGTGTGTGGCGGCATCCATTCTGATGACCCTGCTCTGTGAACGATTCAGCACTGGGGTCCCTGTCAGCCTCCCCCCACAAGGGGAGCAGACACACCTCTGGATGAAACAGTTTCCTCTTCAGCCTGCTCTGAAATCCCCACATAGTTCCATAACAGCCAAAATGCAGACTCTCATGGAAAGCCAATGAGCTGTTTTTGGAAATGTTGAAATAAATTAAACTTTGATTACTCATTCATATATTGGGAAATTTTTATTTACCAGAACTGACCCCTTTCCTCGGGAACTCTAATGAAATGTGTACAGTTATTTTTGCATTTGCAGTGAAGAGAGGGAGAGAGAGAAATGCACTGCAAAGGGGTTCATTCATGAATGTGTTTCACAAGTGTTTATTGAGCACCTACTTACCCTGTGCAAAGTCCTATACTTAAAGTAGAGACGTTCAAAGAGGTCTAAGACAACACTCTTGCCCTCAGGGGCTTCTTACCATGTTGTTTAGGATCTAAGACCTGCATCACAGGGAAGGTAACACTTAACAGAAGGCAGGGCACAAATGCCAAATGAAAAGTAGGATCAATTCTAAGTGCCACAAGAAGGCGGAGCAGAAAGGACTCTTGAGGAGGTTCGGGTCTGAATAGAGTATTGCAAATGGCACAGATGGTGCAGGAGGGAAAGTTGGGCAAGGGGGGCAAAAAAGGGCTCCGAAGATGGCTAAGTAGAGAATGAGGACACATAGCACAGGAAAACAAAACTTGAAATGAGGATTCACGAATGAGAACTAGACTTGCACAAGACCAACCACCGTATCTCTAGCAAGGCAGCCTGGTATAGCAGAAAGAGTGCTCCAAAAGAATTGTAGAGCCCCCTCTGAGCTTTATTTTCATGTGGTCATTTCCCTCTGAAAATTTACCAGTTCGTTCTTTTTCTTAATGAATTTCACCTGGGCCATTCTTCTTGTGCTTCCAGTGGGAATTATTTTCTCCACTATAGTCCTGGGACTTTCCCTTCCATCTCTGTATTTCTGGTCCTCTGTTTTCCTCTTTCTTTGTTTAATCCCTCACTTGTGAGATGCACCTTCTATAGTATCATTTGATAAGTCGTTTCCAATGAATAAAAATGTTTGAGACATTACCAGTCTTTAAATATATCCTTTGTCTGCTCTTACTTTTGTTTTGTTAGTTTGGCTGGGTATAGAATTCAGCTCCCCCTCCACAAAAATAATAATAATGATGATAATAATTTCCTTACACTTGTGAATATATTTCTTCATTTTCTCTTTTGCTTCGCATTTTTATATTGAGAAGACAATACCATTCTTTTTCTTGTTATTCTGGGAATGATCAATTTTTCCTCCTGGAAACTTTTAGGATTTTTTTTTATTCATGGTTTATATACATTTCATAATAAAGTGCATTGGTAGGAGTCTTTTTTTCTTCTTCTTCTTCTTTTATTGTACTGGGTCCTTGTTGGGTTCTTACTGTCAGAAAATGGAAATTCTTCTGTTCTGAGATGTTTACTTGTTTTAATGCTTTTCCCCCATTTTCTCATGGATGTTTTGTTTTGTTTCTATTTCTGGAATCCTTATTATGTATTAGATTGATCCTCCAAGTATTCTATTTTTTTTCTCTCTCTACTTTTGACTTAGTTGTGGTTTTTTTGTCTTTTTGTTCTATAGCCAAAAAACTTTCTCCAACTTTATCTTTCTCCTCTCACATTTCAAACTTCCAAGAACTCTTTCTTGCCTTTGACTACATTTTTCACTAGTATGTTGTTCTAATTCTATGGATGCAGTAACTTCTCTTGACTCTTGAGATTTTAACAATAGATGCTTTAAGTTTTCTTCTATTCCCTGAATTACCTCTCTTTCCAAAAGCAATCTCCTCAATTCAGGTAGTCAACTGAACTCTGCCTGGTCTTTCCACACTGTGTAACAGCCTGGAAATTCAGAAACTCTCCAGAGACAATAAGCTGGAGCAATTGTAGGACTCATAACATTTGTTTTCTGTGTCTCAGAAATCATTATCCTTCATTGCCAGATGTCCATTTTTTTCCCCAAAATTGCTGTTTCATATATTTCTTCAGGTTTTTGTTGTTTCAGTTAGGAAGATAGATTCAGCCCCTCTTATTCCCTCTTAGGAAGAAACCTTAGGACGGTGTATGTTTGTGTGTGTGTCCTTATTACTTTTGTAAAAACAGGTACATATTTGAGAGCTCTTATTGTTTTAATAGCACTGGGGAGCAAAATTCTTTTTGCATCCACAAAAACACTTGTTCTTACCTAATTCGAGTGTGCAGATCTCAAATCTGACATTAGTCTTTCTCTGTAAGCTACAGATTTTTTGCAACTCAAGATTTTAGGTTTTCATCTGATTGTAAAAATTTCAATATTTAGTTTAACATAATGAAGTAGAATGTCTTCTTGGGCATCATCTTTGTGAAAATATAATAATTTATATAATGCAATAAATACACTAAAAGATATGATTGCATCAAAATTTGTCTATAATTTCAAAATAGAACATATTAAAAGACTCATTTTAATCATAAAATTTGCGCAAAACTTATTTAAATTCTATTCAGGCAAAAATTAGCGTTTGTATCTCTTGCGTTGGTGTACTTGTTGAAGACAATCTCGTTTGTGGTCCAACAGTAGTCTGCCATCATATTTCTATCCCATCGCCCCTGATAATGCTCTTCCATTGTCTTTAGACCTTGATGAAAGCGTTTTCCCTGCTCATCACTAACAACTCCAAGATTTTCAGGAAACTTATCAAGGTGATTGTTCAGGAAGTGAATCTTAACACATAATGAAGTAAAATGTCTTCTTGGGCATCATCTTTGTGAAAATATAATAATTTGAGGTCCATTGAATACACCTGCTTTTATTTTCTCAAAAGACAAGGCAGGAAAAGCAGAAATAATATGTTGAAAGCATTCACTTTCTCTATTCAAAGCCTGAACAAACTGCTTCATTAAGCCAAGTTTGATGTGAAGTGGGGGGAAAATGATCCTGTCTCAATTAATTATAGGTTCATTCACAATATTTTACATCCCTGCTTCCAGAGCTTCATGTTTCGGCCACTCCTTCTGTGTCCAGTGTTTCTCCCAAGCTTGGCTACCCCACAAACACAGAAAGCAAGGATACTTCGTGAAACCTCTCTGTTGTCCTAACAGGAAATTTACCATTTTAAGATCCACACAAATGATTCAGTTATGCTTCTCATACTTCAGTAAGTCGAGGACAATTTTTATGTCATTATAATCTTCTTGCAGATGAGTTGAATAACCAATTGGAACCACTGCATAAACATTACCGTTGTGTAAGAGAACACATTTCAGACTCCATATAGAGCTGTCAAAAAATAGCTGCCATTCTGTTGGACTGTAAGTGGTAATACCTAGCTGGCTGAGAAGACCACTGATAGCATGACAGTAAACAAAGTGTTTGTCTTTGGAAAAAAGTCCACAAAAATTTGTTCATGCTTCCTGAAATGGGATACTTTAGCTGACTAGTGAATTACATACTTTTCTTGAAACCTGGAGGCTAATAACTCAGCTGCTTTCTTTGATAGGTCCAAACCTCTTACTAAGTCATTCAATTGGGTTGGCTAAACTGCTGAGGGGTTAATGACTGCTTGGCATCAGAAGAAGACCCTTCAGATTCTACAACCATTTCCTCATGCATTATATGAAAATACACTTGATCACCATGTTCACTTTCTTCATCCTTAGAAGAAATAAAACCATTGAAAACTGGAACTGGGAGTGTCTCAGAGTGTGGGATAGGTTGTATTGCTGAAGGAATATTAGAATATGTGATTATATGCCATTTTTCTCTTGCCAATGCCCTTTGTATGGATCAGACAGAAATAACAGTCACTGCTGTGGTCCTTAGGTTCACGCCAAACCATGGGAATACCAAAAGGCATTCCTTTGCATTTTCCTTTTGTCCAGTCTTGAAGCATTTCCTCACAATTATGGCACACAATATGAGGAGCCCAATTCTTGTCTTGATCGCCAAAGGGAACTTGAAAATAGGCAATATATGCATGTGTCACAAATGATGAAATATTGCACTTTTGACATTGAAGTGTGTAACAGCTACATATATAACAAACGGTGTCAGGACTATTCTTACATTTATGCCTACTTGAAGAAGCCATGATTCAATCTTAAACCAAAATAAGAGGCTGTTTTTATCAGATAATAATTTTTTACATTTACAAAAAACTACAATTATGTAAAAGTGATGTTTGTAAAACATTAATTGCTTTGTGGTTATGTTTAATCCAAGAGTCGTTGCCCTTTAATTCCAATTTAAAAACCAATGCATGCCATTACTGTAACAAAAATAAATTAAAATTGCATAAAAACTAGAGCATGCACCAAAAAACAGATTTCAGATTTGGAATCAGCAATTCAGAAATACATAGAAAAATTTCTAAAACCTCATGCAACAGAAAATGAAAAAAAAATTGTTCCCCAGTGTAGTTTTTAAAATTTTATTTTGTCTTCTTTTTTTACGTTTAATCATCTTTAGTTCTCTTGATATAATATTTATATCTTTTAATTATACTTTTAACTAGCTGTAATAAATAGACTGTGTATAGCAAGCAAATTTTCAAAATAGTGCCAAGATTGGGAAACTTGTCTTTTAAGGTTTCTAGTTTTTTCCCCTTAACCCAGGGGTCGGGAACCATTTTGGCTGAGAGAGCCTTGAACGCCACATATTTTAAAATGCAATTTCATGAGAGCCATACAATATGTTTAACACTAAATACAAGTAAATGTGTGCATTTTATGTAAGACCAACACTTTTAAAGTACAATAAGTCTCTGAATTCTTTTTAATAATGTTGTTATGCTGTTGCTAACCAATGATGAATAAAGTTCTTCTTACCATTAATGCAACTTCTGGTACTGCATGGCTTTGCTGATGGCTTTGTAGTCTGGTTGATACGTGGTGAGGTTAAGCTTCATGTAGGCGTTGAGACTTCCATCCATTAAATGTGATTGTACGTTGGTCCTAACATTCCTTAGATGTGAGAAAGACTGCTCACATGAATACGTAGAGCCAAACATTGTCAGTACAGCAATACTCACATGCTGCAGTGTGTGGTATCTAACAGGAAGCACATTCCAAGTTTTGACAATCAGCTGGTCCGCGGGTTGAAGTTTTTTCATTTCTCCCCACTTGTGTTTGCTCACCAACTCTGCTTGCTGTCATGCAAGTCTTTCCAAATCTTCATTCAGTGACTTGAACTTATTCGCCACATGTCTGAGGTCTTCAGGTCAGCAGCTTGTAGCTCAAAATCTCTGACAGAAACATCAGGGATGGAACTCAGGTCAGTGCTATCCACTGCACACTCATGTGGATGGGTGATGAACTTAAAAAGACGAGTGCAATCAAGCATGCTTTGAATGACTGCAGAGATTAGATGTGAAGCCCACTAGCTGCTGGAGATCACGATGTTGAGCAGGGTCACTTGCTGTGCATGCATCTTCAAACTCTCCCAGTCTTTCAAAGTGTAGTAAACGACCTGTTTCAATGTCGGCGATGAAGAGTTCCAGCTTGTTTTCAAATGCACACACTGCTAGTTGAAGACTGTATTTCCAACACCTTGCATTTTCACATTAATCTGGTTCAGATGTTCAGTCATGTCCACGAGATAGTAGAACTTCAGGAGCCACTCAGTGTTAGCTAACTGAGGATGCTCAACGTTTTTCATTCCAAGAAAAGTCCGGATTTCGCTCAGACAAGCTACAAAACGGCTGAGCACCTTCCCTCATGACAACCAACGCACATTGCTGTGCAGAAGCAGACCAGGATAATTATTCCCAACTTCATCCAGCAGTGTTTTAAACTGGCGATCATTTAAAGCTGGGGCAATAATAAAGTGGACCACCCGAATGACCAGCGACATCACCTCACCAAGTTGCTCGCCACACAACTGAGCACAAAGCGCCTCCTGATGTAGGATGCAGTGAAAACTTAGGCTCGGTCTCTTTTCATGTTCACGAAGAAGCACTATGAATCCTCTGTTTTTCCCCACCATGCACGGATCACCATCAGTACACACCGAAATAAGTTTATCCATCTGTAGATTTTTTTCTTTAGCGAACTCAGTGAAGGACTTGAATAAATCCTCCCCTCTTGTTGTCTCTTTCATAAGCAAAACAGCAAGACTTTCCTCACGTAGTGTGTCACTGACAGCATACCTTGCAATCACGCTGAACTAGGATAAATGGCTTATGTCTGTTGACTCATCCAAAGTGAGAGAAAAGAATGGTGCTGCATTTAGGTCCTACACTTGTATTGCCTCAATTTGATTTACCATCATGATGGTACGTACCATCGTGAACAGTTCTTGCCGACAGAGGCATGTCTTTTATTCGTTTGATTATCTTGTCTTTATCCGAAAAGTCGTCAAAAAGTCCATGAGCAACATCAAGCAGGAATGTTTTGGCGTACTCCCCATCTGTGAATGGCTTTTCGTTCCTCACAATTGCTAAAGCAACAGCAAAGCTAGCCGAATTCCAGTCACCTTGTTGGGTCCAAACATGGAATTGCTGCTGACTAGCTTGCACTCTGCACAGTAGCTCTTGA
Source organism: Rhynchonycteris naso (assembly GCA_037038555.1). Taxonomy (NCBI): domain Eukaryota; kingdom Metazoa; phylum Chordata; class Mammalia; order Chiroptera; family Emballonuridae; genus Rhynchonycteris; species Rhynchonycteris naso. The sequence goes on from CM073000.1 coordinate 14,076,565, forward strand.
CATGCTTTCTTCCTGCTGTCCCCCACTGGATATTTTGATGTAAATGTAGTATGACGTATGTCGAAGTGCCGCTTTATATTTGACTGTTTCATCGATGCAATTTTATCATTGTATATTAGACACACTGAAGAACTTGCTCTCTCCAAAAAGGCGAATTCCTCCATCCATTCCTGCGATATTCCTCATCTTTTTTTCTTTTAGCCATCTTCTTTGTCAAAAGGGTTTCTGCAATTAGCTAGCTGACTACTTGATTAAAAGGAGGGAAGTTTACTTTCTGACCTCACAACAACCCATGTATGTTACGCATTATCCAATAAAAATTTGGTGTTGTTCCAGAGGACAGCTGTGATTGGCTCTAGCCACCAACAACCATGATCATGAGCGGTAGGAAATGAATGGATTGTAATACACGAGAAAGTTTTATATATTTTAATGTTATTATTTTTTTTATTAAAGATTTGTCTGCGAGCCAGATGCAGCCATCAAAAGAACCACATCTGGCTCGTGAGCCATAGGTTTCCGACCCCTGCCCTAACCTTAATTCTGACAGGATTGGAAGTATTTTTTTTATTGCTATTTGGTAAAGAAAGTATCCATCTACTATAGTTTTTCTATGTACTTGTGTGTTTGTGTTTTTAAATCAGAACTAATACTGAGCTTCATTAAATGTCTTTTGGCCATTTACTGAGGTGAACGCTTTTCCCTTTGATTTATATTAGCATAATACATTGTCACAATATATGTCAAGTCCTGAACTATCTATCTTTACTTTTTAAAAAACAAACTCACCTGCTGTGTTTTAATGTTTTGCTGAATTATATATTTTTAAGAATTAATTTATGATTAGTTATCCCTAGTTTTAAATGAAATTAGATGATATGATTTTGGGAGGGGGGGGTTGTGTGCTATTTTTGTAGAGTTTTCATACAATGTTACTTTGGCTTTCTACAAATAATTTGAGAGCTTCATGTATTTCTCAATGTTCTGGAAAAGTTTAAATGGCACTGGAATTACGCATTCCTTAAAGATATGACGCAATCTAGGCCTGACGTTTTAGCAGTGGCCAGCAGGTATAGGAGGTGAGTGGATAGATCTTTGATTTTTAATAAATTTTTCAATTTCTTTTGCGGTAGTTGTCCTGCTTCATGTCTTTGCATCTTGTGAGAAAGATATTGTTACTTAGAATATTGTCTTGCTAGGTGCTGTTTAATACCACCTAGCTATTAAACAGCACCTAGGTATTTCTAACTTCTCATTTATAATTATGTAAATGATTGGTGATGATTTATTTTGTCTTTTTAAGCTAAGTAAGGGTTAGCATATGGTTCAGATGTAATGGGTCTGAGGTAAAAATACCTGGATTCAAATCCTGTCCTAATTACCATCTGTTCTTAGTGTCTTCATCTATAAATTAATTTATCCATTAGGACAGATTAGGTTATGCAATGGAAACACACAACGTCAACGGCCCAGTGACTTTGCAGCTCCATCAGGCTGCATGTTGATCGCAGGTTAGCTTCATCCTGGCCGTAGGTCCCATTCTCTCCAGAATCTCAGCTAACATAGTGGCCTCTTATTGGGATGCTGCCTGACACTTAGCAGAGAGGGAAAAGAATAGGCTGCAAAGGATCACATGCTGGCTCTTAATCTTCTGTTCAGAAGTGATACACATCACGGCTGCTCAGATTTCACCGGCCAAAGCAAGACATGGCCAAGCTTATATTAGTGAGGCAGATAAATTTAATCCTCCCCAAGGTCCCAAGGAGGGACAGCAAATATCTTAAGGGATTATACCATCCACCAGAGTAGATGACATTAATGAATTTGTGAGGATAAATCTATATAACTTCCTTTGCATAATGCTTAACCAGATAGAGGGAAGACTGACTAAATTATTCCATTCAACAACTCAGAACACCTGTTATATGCTATGCCCCATGCAAGGCACCAGGGAGGTAATGTAATTACAAGAGTTCTTAGATACAAACCCTTTCTAGCCAGTGTAATGAGAAGAATCGAACAATTAATTTATATTGGCTATCTTCCAGGACCTGTGGGGGAAGTGGGGGCAGAGATTCTGGTTTGGAGGCTTCTGGTCTGTGAACACTCCCGGTCAAATCACAGACGTGCTCCAGACAGAACCCACTGCCCCACAATGGGCATGACCACAAGAGGCAGTCCCAATGTTGCTGGATATAAGAGGCCAGAACTTTCACCACTCCTGTCGTCTAAATGCCCAATGCCTTTACCACCATCCTGACCAAAGATGGATTCCTCATGGTACCTCCTTCTTCACATGATCTTTTCTCAGTCGGTCTCACACAGGTTCATGTGGCTGGTGGAACCTGGGCAACTTGCCTGAACTCTGATTGCAAGGGAAGATGTGAGTGAGTTCTAGATGCTTTCTGGGAGACAGAGGACTCATAATAGAGAAATCTGGATGCTTCTGAGAAAGTGGTTCAAGATACTAGATGACCATAATGCATGATAAATACCTACTGCACAGGTGTAAGGAAAATACTGGGCATGAATTTTACCCTCATGGAACTTCATGATTCAGTAGAAATACTGGTAGCAATCAAAATTAATCAAACATCAACAGATGAGGAGCTATGTATATAGTCTTCAGGCTTAGTAAGATGGTCAAAGGTTCCCTGAGGAAATGGTAACTGAGTTGAGAGCTGAAGAAAGAGTAAGATAGGAGTTGACCAGGCAGCAGGGAAGAAAGGAGCCTAAGGGGCAGAGGGCAGGATTCGTGCAAAGGCCCCTGTCAGGAAGGAGCTAGGAACCCTTGGGGGCTAAAAGAGGAGTCACAAAGTCAGGAGGGTGGAAGTCCTGCAGGAAGACCACACTGGAGAGGGGCGGGGCTGCACCTCAGAAATCACACGGTTTCTGAGAACCTGGTTTCTGGGGTCCACCCCCACAGCTTTTGACTCAGTTGGTGAAAAGCAAGACAGGAACATGTACAATTTTAAACATCCCCCAGGAATGCTAATGCATAGTTAGGGTTTGGAAGCATCAGTCTCGCCTAGCATTCCCCCTTAGAGTGATCTTTCAAATGGTATTAGCAAGGCAGTGACAGTAAAGGAGTGATTGACAAGAAAAATCAATATTTTTCAAACACCTACCATTTGCCAAGGACTGTGCATAGGGGCTATATATGAATGACCTCGTTGGTCGGTGTATTAACACAAAGGAGAGAACTAATTCTCAGCAAAGTTCAGTAACTTACTCAGGGTCACAGAGGTAATCAGCAGTGGGAACAGGCTTTGAACTCGTGCCTCTCTGATTCCAAACCCCACAGCCTGTTCTTCCCGTTATACTTTGTTCCCACAACAGCAGACTGTGGGAACAATATACCAGGCCAGTGATCCTCCAAGCCTGGTCCTCAACCCAGCATCATCTACTGGTTTAATAGGCATTTGTTAAAAATGCAAATTCTCGGGCCCCACCCAGACCCAGTGAATCAGGAAATTAGAGGGTGAGGCCCAAGGACTGCTCTGTGTCTGAGCAAGTCATCCTGGCAAGTCTGATGCACGCCAGATTTTGAGAAGCAGTGCACGAGGCCTGTTGTTCACAAGGGGATTTGATGAAGGGCCCTTATCCTTACAGTGACTAGTTTCCCAGCCTCTCTGCTTCAAACAGGAAGAGCAGTCTTAGAAATGCGCCTTAGGAAGGACCCCTTGTTGTTGCCAGGGATCTGCAGTCAGCAGCAGCACAGCAGCTATTGGTATGTTCACAGATGTTACTGCCCTGATTTAAAAATAGTCCAGCAGAGCCCTGCCCCAAGGGCCCATGAGTAACAGCATGTGTATTCTCAGCTCCCCTGGAAAACAGAGAACACAGGAGGACCATGAAGAGAAACTTCCTGTCCCAAGAGAGGATTCTCACCATTCTTCATAAAGAAAATCCAGGGGCCCTAATAGGGCAGACATACTACTGAGAGAAGCATGAATCAATCCGTTCCGTGTGCATTTATAAACAGTATTAGCAACTGAAACCTTCCTTCAAAAAGAACACAGTGGCAATGTGATGGGCAGGAAAATTAAGCAAGAAAGATGCAGCCCGTGCCTGACCAGGTGGTGGCGCAGTGGATAGAGCATCAGACTGAGATGTGGAGGACCCAGGTTCGAAACCCCAAGGTCACTGGCTGAGCGCAGGCTCATCTGGTTTGAGCAAGGTTCACCAGCTTGAGCCCAAGGTCACTGGCTTGAGCAAGGGGTCACTCAGTCTGCTGTATCCCCCTGGTCAAGGCACATATGAGAAAGCAATCAATGAACAACTAAGGTGCCACAACGAAGAATTGATGTTTCTCATCTCTTTCCCTTCCTGTCTGTCCCTAGTCCCTCTCTCTGTCTCTGGCACAAAAAAGAAAGAAGGAAGGAAGGAAGGAAGGAAGGAAGGAAGGAAGGAAGGAAGGAAGGAAGGAAGGAAGGAAGGAAGGAAGGAAGGAAGGAAGAAAGGAAGAAACAGGGAATAGGAAATGGTGTGCCACCCGGCCCACCTGGCTCCGCTGGACTGAGGGGTTTGGGGGCCTATTGTATATCCATGAGATGCTGCCTTTTTCGCATTGGCTGGTAGAGCTTTCTCTTCTCTCTCCCCTTCCCAACATCAGCCATGGTGCTGTCCTGCCAGGGCCACAGACAAGTTCAAGGTTTCCTCAGAGCGTCCAACTCAGGAACAGTGACCCAGTTTACCATGGCCTGAGAGAGCCTGGCATTTGGGAATTGCCGTGTTAGGTCACACTGACTCTTTGTCATTTGTTCTAGACATGTGTCAAATGTCAGCTCGGTGCCAAGACAGAGCCCAGATCTGAGGGGAAGGTGGCAACACCAACCACACAAACTTTACCTTGGCTCCAAATCCTAAAACAGAATTATGCTGACCCATGAATTCTCCAGCAGGACACTGGGAAGTTCAGGGGGTTGGTAGAGGGGGAAAAAATGAGGTTAGGTGAAAACCAAAAGCCATCAATTGCTCTAGTCAACAATAACGGAAAATAAAGAAACCCCGCTCAGTTATGCCCACGGGACTGTGCCTGTTCCCCTGCGTGCTGCAGAGCCCCGCCAGCCTGTGAAATCTCAGGAGCCTCTTTATTCATCCGCTAACAAAAGAAAGGGTGAGCAGAAACATATATTTTTTTTCACTAAGCAGATGGCACAGGTGGGTGTCCCGTTCTCTTTCTTTTCCTGGAGAACAGTTTTTGTTTTGTTCTGTTTTCGTTTTTGTTTTTCACCATGCTTACCGAGGAAGGGGCTGGCTTCTAACGAGCATTGCTCTCTAACAAAGCTTGTATACCGACGCACAATCTATAAATTACTCTCCGACGTTCACGTGAAGGATGAAAGTGGGGACCAGGCTGATGCTGAAAAAGAAGCAAGCTGAATTCTGTAGTGGGCTTTATCACATGGCTGCCTCTGTTTGCCTTTAGCGAGCTGGTACACCAGCCTCCCACAGGAGAGGAAAATGACAGGAAGGGGAAGGAATCTCAACCACGTGAATCAAACTCAGCATTCCTCAATCAGGGCGGTTTGAGAGGCCTGGCTCTATGTTTAGAGGTTCCCCCAGCCCGCAACTACTGCTGGGGACCCCTTCGTCCTCCTGCTGTGCCCTTCTCACTTCAGAACCAAAGACCTTGCTCTCAAATGAATTTAAGTCCCCACCCCATGCTGCGCTCCATGCTACGCTCCGTGCTAGATGATTTATGTTTTTCTCTCAATTCTTCACAACCCTACAATACCACCTCTTTGGTTTGGGTTTTACGAATGAGGACCATGAAGCAGTAAGAGAACAAGTAATCAAAGTTCTGTAGGTGGTGTCTGTTTAGCAGAGCTCTGATTTGAACCCAGAACTTTGGACTCCAAAGTTGCTGCCACAGGGTAAGATGACATTTATGAACAAGGCCTGCCTTCTCAGAGCACGCAGAGGAGGACCAAAGGCAGGTACACCAAGATTTCATCTGTTCAAGTCCAGGGTCTTTGCTTGGGGGTATTAAGAGACATGCAGATTCTCCTTAAACTGGTTCAATCCATTTAATCATGCGGGAAAATGAGTCCTTTTGCTCACCCGCCCAGAGACTCGGGTGCAGCATGAGGCATTCACCTTGACGTCCCTCACAACGACAGCACAAGCACCAGGAAAGTCACACTCAGCCCAGGATGAATCTGAATGTGGAGCAAAAAGCAAGCATAATTCTGACGCTGTCAGGCCGGAGTCCTTAAGGCAAGATTGTAATGGACCATAAATGAAAAGCCTGCAGCCAGAAAACACAGGGAATTCCAGACTCTGGCCCCCAATTCCCTGAGTACCATCCTGATTGGCATAAACCACGGTTGTTAAAACAACCACCACTAAGTTGTATGCATTGAATCCATTTCAAAAGTCTGAGAAGCAAATAGAAGAGGAAGCCTTCTGTTTTTTTGTTTTTAAGTTGAATGTAGTCTGCCAAAATCTCAGGATGCTAAAACTACAGAAGAGGGTTCTTCTAAACAAACAAACACCTTGATGCTCACTCCAGATCTAGAAAGGGAACAAAGAAATCTTTTACTCTTTATGATGAAATTCAAACAGGGAGATGAAGAGAGACTAAAAGGGAATCATGACACCCTTGGAACCTGCATTTCCCTCCTTCATCTGTGACATCTTGTATCCCCAGTGTTTCTCGATATGACAGATACTCAATACATTAACGTAAAACCTGCTTTGCCATCACACCTGGCAATTTCAGGATATAAACCACACCCACGAGGTAGGTGAGAGGTCAACTAATCGACATCTTCTAAATCCTCAGTACCACGCCAGGTTCTGTAGAAAATTGAGTTGTTTTCAAACTGATCCTTATGTTGAAAAAGCTTATATGGGAAAAGATCACAAATTGAAATATTAAATGATCACACTTAATGGTATATACTGCAAGTGCTATAAGCTTTAAGGGGGGGGGGAGCGGGTAGCAGGGACTGATATGAAGCCTCTGGTACACAAAACCACGCTCATTCAATTTCTTAGCCTCAACCTCCGCCTTCCCTAAGGCCCGCCCCCAGCCCCGTGGCTTCCGGCCAGGCCAGCAGGCGCCTTGCTTTGGTATTAACCATAAAGACTTAGACATTCATACCTTCCTAGCGTCCAGTCCAAATAAACAGAAATGTACTAATAAACTACCACGTACAAAGTACTTCCTGTGTTTTGAAGACACAGCAATCACTAAGAAACCAGTATTCTTCAAAGACGCTTTCCCTCAGTCTTTGGATGTGGGCTGCTTGCTGAAGAAAGGAGGCGTGCAGCCCTGGGCAAGGAGACTGGCGTTGGCCAAGGGAAATACTGCACAGGGCTACCAGCTGTGGGTACCTGCACACAGGCTCCCTGCAGGTGGAAGGAAAAGCCCTTCAGTGCAGAAGGGGGGTCGACCAGTCTTTCCTTTACACCATATGAAGCCAGCCACTCCTGTAATTTCTGGAAGGATGGACTCTAATTCCTGTGGGTTACGAAGGATGAGGAGAGTCCCCTGAGGGAAATATAGGAAAGGAAGGTTAGCCCTGGGCACTACAGCTTATCTCTTTCCTTTTCAGCCATTGGAGATTCTTCCTGTGGCTCACCTGGTAGCACTCCGCGTATCTTTGTCCCTGAGGACTTTCACCCCTGCCTGGCCACCTTCATCAGACTGTGGCTGCTGCACTGTTATCATTGGACAAGGGAGTATCAAGAGGCACCAAGGTGAATTAGCTGGGTCACGAACTTAGTTCGTTCTGCTCCGTTATGTAATAGAAGCCATACTTCCCTTTGACAGTCAGGGTAAATTTCTCCTGCCAGGACTGTGACTTCAGCTCCCATATGCAGCCGCCTCATCCTTGAATCCAGCTCAGGTTTTGGCTTCTTCACCAGTGGGTTGTTAGTGACCCTTCCTGGCGTAGGTGTGGACTGAGAGACAGGTTCTGTTGCAACAGTGATCAGGGCATGGGGTTCTGACTACTAGCTCAGATACCTTGTGTAAAGCCAGTAGCCATGGCCACCATCACAGCTGCCTGGCCAGTGTAAGTTTGCATTTGATTCAGGCAGACGGTAATGAAATAACAGAGCCAAGAACTGGTGGGCCATTAGCTTTAATCCTAGTTTGCACCTGGCAGGCAAGAAATACACACAGTAGGAAAACACTTCTCTTTCCATTCAGGGCTCACAAAGCCACTGACTCATCAGAGTTTCCTAAAATCAAAGGTTTGTACCTCATCAGCCTTATTCACTTCTGTTCCCCATCTCCTCTTTGCACAAACTCTGCACAAACTGGCTTCTCCTTCAGTACTACACCATCTTGGCTGCTTCTCCACTCCTCCACATGGCCTTTCTCTGCTCTCCTCCAGCATGGGTTCCTCTGCCTCATTTTATAGTGTAGAAATCAAACCCTTTAACCCAACATACAAACAAGGAAGTCTCTGATACAAAGTCACTTATCTGAGGCATAATGGAAGGATTCCTCATGAGAGTGCACCACCCTACATCATGCAACAGTCAAAGGTGTGGGCAGAAGCTTAGTTTTGAAAAGATCTTAGTATTAGAAGGGCACAAAAGGCTTAGTCTTAACACTAAGCCTTAGGCAATAGCAACCCTGCCTGGTTACAGCCTATCTCCCACACCCAGTGCAAACTATAAGCGAGCAAACATATATATCATATTTACAAACTTATTTGAACAACACCTTGCTTTTATCCTCTGGCCCTGCTTGTGCTCAGTCCCTCATGGGTACTTTGACCTTGCAATGGATGGTTGTTGAGCCTATCCATCCTTGTGACTTGGTGGGTCTGACAGTATTCTTTTCATGGTGGACACTTTTAACTCAGTGATCATTTGATGTCTTGTAGATTGTTAGGCAGATAAAATATAATATGCTCACTTTGTTAAAGATGGTGCTGCCCACATGGAAGCCCGTCACCCAGGTGATATTATTTGCCCTTATGCTTGAGACAGCTGTGGGAGAAAAGCAGTAATGTAGGCAGGCCAGGTCATAGCCTAAGGCTTAGTTTAAGAGTAAGCTCTTCTCCACACCCTTGACTGATTGGATGATGTAGGGTGGTGCACTCTCTTGAGGAATCCCATTATGCCTCAGATGGGTGGCTTTGTATCAGAGACTTTCTTTATGTATAATTGGATTAAAGGTTTGGATTTTCCATGCTATAAACCGGGGCAGTCCGGGAGCTTGCTCTCTCTCGGTTCCTGGGTTCCTGAGATTAGTATTAGAGAGGAGAGCAGAGTAAGGCCACGTGAAGGCCAGGAGAAGCAGCCAAGATGGCAGAGTGCTGAGGAAGAAGCCAGTTTATTAAGAGTTTGTATAGGAGGAGATGGGAAACAGAGGTGAATAAGTCTGGTGAGCTGGAAAGCTTTGATGCTAGGAAACTCGGATAAGTCAGTAGCTTTGTGAGCACTGCATGTGTGGGTTTTGGAGCCCAGTGTGTGTTTTTGCTTGCCCGCCAGGTGCAAGCTAGAATTAAAGCTGATGGCTCACCAGTTCTTGGCTCCGGTGTTTCATTGCCATCTGTCCGAATCTAGTGCGAACCTGCGTGGGTCGGGCTGCTGTGATGGTGGCCCCGGCTACTGGCTTTACATAGATTGATCATTTTATCTCTACTGGGAGGTCTGTAAAGCCAGTAGTCAAGGCCAACATCACAGCTGCCTGACCAATACAAAGCCACCCATCCGAGGCACAATGAGATTCCTCAGGAGAGCGCACCACCCACATCATCCAATCAGTCAAGGGCATGGGGAAAAGCCTACTCTTAAAACAAAGCCTTAAGCTATAATGACCCAGCCTGTTTACATTACAACTTTTCCCCCACAGCCATCCCAAGCATAAGGGCAACTAATATCACCTGGATGACGGGCTTCCATGTGGGCAGCGCCATCTTTAACAGAGTGAGCATATTATATTTTATCTGCCCAACAATAACTAATGCAGGCTGAGGAGCTTCAGGGGGCCAGGTCTGGATAGCTCAGAGTAGGAGTGTGTTCCCAGAATAGAACTTGTTTGGTTCAGGAAAACCGTGTAGGCTAACTTGGGGGTAAGTTGCTTGGGTCAGGGAGACTTTGCGACACCCTGTGTGAAAGGTTCTGCGTGGAGATGCAAGACACAAGGACTTTGGCCTGGTCTTCCTCAGCTTCTAAGCGACTGGGAAAACCACTTTACTTCTCTGTCCCTCAGTTTCCTCATCTGGAAATGAAAGAGGTGCCTAGAGATCACATAAGAGAAAACCTACATAATGACCTTGGCTATGGCAATGACTTTTTAGGTACAACACCAAAGGCATGGCCCATGAAAGAAATCATTGATCAGCTAGACTTCAGTAAAATTAAAAACTTCTGCTCTGTGAAAAACAATGTCAAGAAAATCAGCAAACAAGTGATAGACAGGGAGGAACTGTTTGTAAAAGACACATCTGATAAAGGACTATTATCCAAAATATACACACAAAAGAAAGCCTTCTTAAAACCCTACAATAAGACAACAAACAACTTGATTTTAAAATAGGGCAAAGATCTTAACAGTCACCTCACCAAAGAAGATCCACAGATAGCAAATAAGCATATGAAAAGATGTTCCATATCGGTAGGTCATCGGAGAAAAATGCAAATTAAAGCAACAGGAAGATAACACTACACACCCATCAGAATGGTATAAATCCAGGATACCAACAGCACCAAAAACTGGTCTGGAGGAAGAGGAGCAACTGGAGATTTCATTCATTGTTGGAAGGAATGCAAAATGGTAGAGCCACTGTTGGGCAGATAAAATATATTATGCTCCCTTTGGTAAAGATGGCGCTACCCACATGGAAATTCATTGATATTAATGTGTGTTCTGGGACAGGCTATGGGCAGGCTGGGTTGTTATAGCCTAAGGCTTAGTTTTAAGAGTAAGCTTTTCCCCACACCCTTGACTGATTGGATGATGTAGGGTGGTGCACTCTCCTGAGGAATCCTCCCAGTATGTCTCAGATAAGTGACTTTGTATCAGAGACTTTCTTGTTTGTAGATTGAATTAAAGGTTTGGATTTCTACACTATAAAGTGGGACAGACCAGGAGCTTGCTCTCTCTCAGTTCCTGAGATTAGTATCAGAGAGGAGAGCAGATGAAGGCCAAGTGGAGGCCAGGAGAAGCAGCCAAGATGGCAGAGTGCTGAGGGAGAAGCCAGTTTGTGTAGTTTGTGCTGGAGAAGGAGATGGGGAACAGAGGTGAATAAGTCTGGTGAGCTAGAAACCTTTGATTCTAGGAAACTCGGATAAGTCAGTAGCTTTGTGAGCACTAAATGAGTGGGTTTTGGAGCCCGGTGTGTATTTTTACTTGCCCGCCGGGTGCAAGCTAGAATTAAAGCTGATGGCTCCCCAGTTCTTGGCTCCGTTCTTTCATTACCGACTGTCCAAATCTAATGCGAACCTGCATGAGCCAGGCAGCTGTGATCCTGACCTTGGCCACTGGCTTTACAGCCACTTTGGAAAACAGAAAACTAAATCTAGCCTACGCAATCCAGCAATCGTACTCATTGAGCAAGATGAGACCAAGTAAGACTAGGGATTACCTACAAGTAGAGGAAGAGATAGTTACAGGAGAAGGAAACAGACTGGAACCTGGAGAGTGACATGCAGGAGCAGTGCAAGGACCCTCTATGCAACTGGAGAGGCAGACAGCAGCCAAACCACGCCAGGTCTCCAAGGCCACACCAAGGACTTTAGACTTTGGTTCAAGAGCAACAGGAAGACGGGGAAGGGCTGTAAGCACAGTGAGAGGTGATTGCAGCTGCATGGGAAATCTAAACTATTTTAGGAACTTCGCGATTACAATAATAAATCAGCACTGGAATAGATTATCAGCAGAGCTGGGGGGAGCATTCTCCAGGATAACTGAGTTGACTGTTAAGGAAGATAAATAACTTCACATGGGAAAGTTGCAGAAGAGAGCTCCAGGGCTTTGCAAATTAGGTCAGAGTTGGGGAGTTGTATGGAGCAGAGATCTCAGGCACTTGTCTCTGAGCTAGGAGCCTTTGAAGTGGGAAAGGAAAGGTAGACATTTTGCTCCTTCTGTCACAAGCTCAAAGTTTATTTGGGGGATATATAGGAGCATTTTCCTGTTGCATCTTAGACTCACTAATGTGCAAGAGGATAGGACAATATTTCTAAAAAGGGAGGAATGATTAGGACAGGCAGACAAACGGCTTCCTCCAAATTCTATAAGGACTTTTCCAGAGACCTCCATCCACATCGATGGGTGATTGCTTTTCCTGAACCCAAGTTGGTGGGTGCCTGGTGAGGAGAGGGATGGGCAAGGAGATGGTCTTCATGTTCAACGAATTCTCAACAAACTTTTCTGCCTTTTCCTAGTCAGTCTTCCCTGTCTCAGGCCAAACTCTGTGTGGTTCCTTCGGTTTGATTTCACAATCCCTGCTCCTTGAGGATGCATAGTTAGAATGTTGGCCTGAGAAAGCTTGCAAAATTTGTGGTAGCTGTGGTCAATGGTGACAATTTCTAAGTACAATCCCAATAGTAATGAATGATAACATTAATATCTATTGAGCACATACTAAGTAAGTACCATGCCACTGTTTTGTTTTATACGTGTTGGGCAGATAAAATATAATATGCTCACTTTGTTAAAGATGGCACTGCCCACATGGAAGCCCGTCACCCGGGTGATATTATTTGCCCTTATGCTTGGGATGGGTGTGGGGTAAAGGCTGTAATGTAAGCAGGCCAGGTCGTTATGGCATAAGGCTTGGTTTTAAGAGTAAGTTCTTCTCCACACCCTTGACTAATTGGATGATGTAGGGTGGTATACTCTACTGAGGAATTCCATTATACAGAGACTTCCTTGTTTGTATAATTGGATTAAAGGTTTTGATTCTACGGTATAAAGTGGGAGAGACCAGTAGCTTGCTCTCTCTCTCTCTTGGTTCCTGAGTTCCTGAGGTTAGTATTAGAAGAGAGGAGAGCAGATTAAGGCCACATGGAGAGGAGAAGCAGCCAAGATGGCAGAGTGCTGAGGAAGAAGCCAGTTTGTTAAGAGTTTGTGCAGGAGGAGATGGGAAACAGAGGTGAATAAGTCTGGTGAGCTAGAAACCTTTGATTCTAGGAAACTCGGATAAGTCAGTAGCTTAGTGAGCACTCAATGTGTGGGTTTTGGAGCCCAGTGTGTGTTTTTGCTTGCCCGCCGGGTGCAAGCTAGAATTAAAGCTGATTGCTCACCAGTTCTTGGCTCCTGTGTTTCATTACCGATTGTTCGAATCCAATGCAAACCTGCATGGGTCAGGCGGCTGTGATCCTGACCTTGGCTACTGGCTTTACAATACGTATTTAATATTTCTAGAAAATTAGTAGTGCAAATGTGGGGGGTTTTATTGTTTTGGTTTGTGTGTGTGTGCAAATCTTTTCAATGAGTGATTGAACAATATTAGGTAGTCATTATTAGGTGACCAGAAACCACCAATGGAACTTGTGTGAATGGACCCCATAGGGGATGAATAAAAGGAAGTCCTACTAAGTTAGAAAAAAAATGTGTGGCCCTGGCCACTGGCTCAGTGGCTAGAGCATTGGCCCGGTATATGGATGTCCTGGTCTCAACTCCTGGTCAGGGCACACAGGAGAAGTGACCATCTGCTTTTCTTCCCCCTTTCTCTTCCCCTTCTCTCTCTCTTCCCCTCCCACAGCCAGTCGCTTGATTGATTCAAGCATGGCCCTGGTGCAACCACAGGTACTTAAAATTAGCTCAGTTGATTCAAGCATCAGCCCCAGATGGGGTTGCCAGGTGGATCCAAGTCAGGGTGCATGTGGGAGTTTGCCTTGATATCCCTCTCCTCTCACCTAAAAAAAGGGAAAAAAATGCACACATTTATCAGAAAATAAATCTGGCTGAAGAAAAAATGGGCAATAATCCTCTAATTACCTGTACCGATAGATCTCTAAATTGGATTAAAACCCTGCAAAGCTGCCATACATCCTGGCTTTAGCCAGTTACTATTTGATTTGTTGGGATTATGAAAGACAAGTCAAACAAATCAGCAGAAACACCTGAGGAAGCTCAGATCTCATGTAGAAGAACTGTCAACCATGTCTGGGCCGAGTGGCTCAGTGGAGAAAGTCTACCCAGCACACCAGAGGTTGTTGGTTTGACCCCAGTCAGGCCACATGTGAGAAACAATCAATGAGTGAACAACTAAATGGAACAACTAAGTTAAACAACTAATTGATGCTTCTCTCTATGCCCCCTCATCTTCTCCCTCTCTCTCTCAAATCAATGAAAAAATGTAAAAACAAACAAACAAAAACTGTGGATTATTTTGATTGCATTTAATGGGAATCACCATAAAGAATCCATTTACTGAGTATGACCAGAGCTAGAAATTCTAAATAAATTATGCATTAACTATGGAAACTGTGACCCTAATGCATAGGAGAAGATGTGTACGTGTGAATAAAATATTGTTGGAAATTAAAAATTCCATTTCTAGCCCTGGCCAGTGGCACAATGAATAGATAAAGTATCCTCCTGGAACTACAAAGTTGTTCAGGGTCACCAGTTTGATCCCCGGTCAAACTTGTACATATGAGAAGCAATCAGTGGGTGCACAACTATGTGAAACAATGAGTTGCTATTTCCTCTCTCTCTCTCATTTCCTCTAAAAATAGTAATAATATTTTTTAAAATTCCATACTAGTAGCATTTCGACTTAAGTCTTTAACTCTAATGTTTTATTTGGTATCTCATAACTGCCCCTTCTCAACTCTACTATTTTTTCCATTCACTGAATCCAGGGCTAGAACTTAAAGGAGAAAAACCCAAGAATCTGGAAGTCCCAGGTTTGATTCCCAAAGAGGGCACACAGGAAAAGCACCCATCTGCTTCTCCACCCTTCCCCTTCTACTCTCTCTCTGTCTCTCTCTTCCCCTCCAGTAGCCAAGGCTCTATTGGAGAAAAGTTGGCCCAGGGGCTGATGGCTCCACGGCCTCTTCCCTCAGGCACTAGAATGGCTCTGGTTGCAACATAGCAACGCACCAGATGGGCAGAGCATCACCCCTGGTGGGCATGCCGGGTGGATCCCAGTCGGGCACACGCAGGAGTCTGTCTCTCTACCTCCCCACTTCTCACTTCAAAAAAATACAATAGAGTATAGGTCTAGCTCCCACTAGGAGTTCAACAATGTGTTTTTTAGTTTTCCTGAATCATGCCACAGAATTAAAGCATTTGTAAGCTGTAGTTCATGAAACAGTATGAACAGTCATCCATGCATGTCCCTCTTCAATTTTATTTATTTTCTTGAATTTGATTATTTTTATAATAAACATCCATGAGCCTACCACCCAGGCCAAGAATGAGAATGCTGTCAGTAACTTCATCTAAATTTGCTCTTTTCTTATCCTATTCTCCTCCTTCCCCCCACTGGGATAACCTCTCTCTTGAATGTCCTGTTTCTCATTTCCTTGCTTTAAAAAAATTAGCCTGTTTTATCATAAGTACATAGGTCTAGGCAAATACATTGTTTTGGTTTTTGAATTTTATTAAAAATATACTGTACAGATTCTCCTGGAAATTGTATTTTTTTTCAATCTGATTCATCCATATTCCTATTCATAGCAGTAATTTTAATTTTTTTTCTGATGTATAAAATGGTACTACATGAACATTACAATATTTTATTTGTTGGCCTCTCAATGGACCTTTGAATTGTCTCATATTTTTACTATTATGAATTGTGCTGCTGTAACCATTCTTGTATATGTCTCCTAGCAAACATCTAAAATAATGATGAAAGAAATAAAAATAGATACAATAAGCTATCTGCTTAGGCGTAAAAGCATTTGTAAACTCAAATATTCAAAAGTCTATTGAGATCAAGTGTTGGAATGGTGAGCATCAATAGGATCTTGTATAATTGCTGACGGAGTGTAAGTACAAGCACCATTTAAAATAACTTGACAGCCTGGCCAGGTAGCTCTGTTGGTTAAAGCATCTCCTGACATGCCAAGGTTTTGAGTCCAACCACAAGTCAGGGCAGGCACGTGCAAGAATAAACCAACGAGTACATGAATAAGTGGAACAACAAATAGATGTTTCTCTCTCTCTGTCTCTCTCTCCCTTCTTTTCTCTAAAGATAAATAAGTAAAAATTTAAATTAAATAAAACAACTTGGCATTATTCTTAAAGTTGAACATTGGCATACCCTATAACAAATCTTTTCCAAGTGAGAGGAGGGAAGATAGAGAGACAGACTACCACATGTGCCCCGACTGGGATCCACCCAGCAACCCTTATCTGGGGTCAATGCTCTGCCCATCTGGGGTCATGCTCACAACTGAGCTATTTTTAGAGCCTGAGGTGGAGACTCCATGGAGCCATTCTCAGTGGTTGGTCCAATGCACTCAAACTAATTGAGCCATGGCTGCAGGAGAGGAAGAAAAAGAGAAAGAGAGAGAGAGAGAGAGAAGGGGAGGGGAAGGGGTAGAGAAGCAGATGGTCACTTCTCCTGTGTGCCATGACTGGGAATCGAACCCAGGATATCCACATGATGGGCCAATGCTCTACCACTGAACCAACCAGTCAGGGCTAATAACAAATCTCAATAAATGCTGAATGAGTACATGAATAAGTATGACCTCACAGAATTAGTTAAGATACTTTTTACCTCTTCATTTTTGTCCCTTAACACTCTCCTAGTGATTTTTCCATCTCTGTAAATTGTGATCCCTGGCCCACCCCCCTCCTGACTGCATCATGCCCCTATAATTGTTTAGCTCAACCTCAATTCCCAAGTGAGTGATTCATTCAACATGCCAGTCTTGTATTTACATGACAGCTGTATGAAGACTAAAGAAGGTAATAAATCCAAAGGGCTTAAAACAGTTCTTAGCACAAAGGAAGTGCTATATAAAATTTATTATTATTGTATTTCCTTCAGTGCTCTTATAGAAAAATAAGACTATGGTCTAGTACACAATTCAGGTATTCTTGGCTCCTTGGCTAAATATATTTGTAACCTCATTTCCATTTCATTTTGATCTGGGGCCCAAATGTTTGTTTTCCTAATATATTTTTTCCGGATTTCCCCTTAAAAGCTCCCCCTAAGTTAACAACCAAACTTCAGTGAGTTATAGATATGCCCAAATCATCCATTATTCACATGAGTCACACTTTCCCTTCCATTCCTTTGAAAGGATAGTTCCACTCTGATAGTGTCTGCTCATGTTCATTGCCATACCTAATGAGGATTTGGACTTAACCCCCTGGAGCCATGCCTTAGAGTTCTGACTTTACAACTTGTCCAGGATGAGTCATTTTGACTTTTTCCCCTTCAGTCACACTGCCACCTTGGGACTTACAGACCAATGCTCAAAATAGCTAGTGCTGAATTTATACTTTTTCTCCTCAAACTATTCAAAATTTCTCTGGCACCTTATAAAGCTGTACCAGTCATCAAAGGTGGGTCTTCTATTGAATTTATTATTGATTCTCTTTCAATAGCTTTAAGAAAAGTGCTAACAACTTTTCTCCTGCATCAGGACCCAATGTGCTTTAGATATTGCTACTTGGAGAGGTAGGGCATGTACAGTTCTCTCTGCTGCTCACCATGCAGGATTCCCTGTGAGCAGGAAGCGCCTGGAGAACACTGCTGAGATTTAGGTGGAGCAGTCACCATACTGGACACATGAGTCTTCAGGTACAGTCTTTCATTTGTATACCCTTGGGCAGCCCTCATCAAAAAAAGTCCACCTCCACCATTTGCCAAAGAACTGTGTCCTGGGCAGCTCAGATACCGTATTTCTCCATGTATAAGACGCACCCTTTTTTGAAAACTTTGGGGTCTAAAAACTGGGTGCGTCTTATATAGTGGTTGTAGATTTTTTTTTTACTTGCATTTTCTGCTTTTTCGTGCTTGTTTTTGTGCTCGTTGTTGAAGGCAGTGATTCGTCATCAGACACAGATGATAAGCTAATGGATGGGAGTTTTGACAGTGATGAGGAGTTGTATGACTTTTATGATGAATAAAATTTGAGTTCAATAACTCTACGTAATACATCTGTTTTCAAAATTTGGACCTCAAAATTAAGATGCACCTTATACATGGTGCACCTTATACATGAACTAAAGACAGATGTGGAGAAAGTCAAGAAAATAATATATTAACAAAATGGAAATATCAATAAGGAAATAGAAAACTTAAAAAAATAAATTTTGAAACTGAAAAGTACAATAACTGAGATAAAAAAATTTAGCTTGACTGGTGGTGGTTCAGTAGATAGAGCATTGACCTGGGATGCTGAGGTCCCAGCATCAGGAGAGATCCAGAGGTCACCCACTTAAGCACAGGCTCATCATCTTGAGCACAGGATCGACATGAACCCATGGTCACTGGCTTGAACTCAAAGGTCGCTGGCTTGAGCCTAAGGTTGGAGGCTTGAGCAAGGGA
This sequence comes from Rhynchonycteris naso, assembly GCA_037038555.1. NCBI lineage: Eukaryota > Metazoa > Chordata > Mammalia > Chiroptera > Emballonuridae > Rhynchonycteris > Rhynchonycteris naso. The sequence goes on from CM073000.1 coordinate 14,094,999, forward strand.
TCACTGGCTCAGCTGGATCACCTGGGTCAAGGCACATATGAGAAGCAATCAAATAACAATTAAAATGCCACAACTACAAGTTGATGCTTCTGATCTCTCTCCCTTCCTCTCTCTCTCTCATTAAAAAAAATTACTAAAAGGATTCAAAGGTAAATTTGAATAGACAGAGGAAAGGATCGGTAACTTTAAAGATAAGAAAATGGGAATTATTGAATCTGAGGGGCCGAAAGAAAAAATATTAAAGAAAAGTGAACAATGTCTAAAAGACCTAGAAACACCATCAAAGAAACCTACATGCAATGTGGGAGTCTCAGAAGGACAAGATATAGGAAAAAGGGGCAGAGAGAACATTTGAAGAAATGATAGCTGCAAAGGTCCTGAATTTGATAAAAGACATGAATATAAACATCCAAGAAGTTGAACGAAGTCCAAGGAAGATGAACTTAAAGAAATCTATACTGAACCACATGTATAATCAAACTTTCAAAAGACAAAGAGAATCTTGGAAGCAACAAGGGAGAAGTGACATGTCACCTACAAGTGCTCTTTAATAAGATTATCAGCAGATATCTTGTTAAAAACTTTGGAGGCCAGAGAGCAGTAGGCCAACATATTCAAAGGACTAGAGGGAAAAAGAACTGACAACTAAGAATCTTATATCCAGCCTGACCTGTGGTGGTGCAGTGGGTAAAAGCATCGACCTGGAACGCTGAGGTCACCGGTTCAAAGCCCCGGGCTTCCCTGGTCAAGGCACATGTGGGAGTTGATGCTTCCTGATCCTCCCTCCCTTCTCTCTCTCTCTCTCTCTCTCTCTCTCTCTCTGTCTCCTCTCTCTAAAATGAATAAATAACTTTTTTAAAAAAAGAATCTTATATCCAGCAAAACTGTTCTTTAAAAGTGAGGGAGATAGGGTTAGGGTTAGGGTTAGGGTTAGGGTTAGGGTTAAAAAAAAATGAGGGAGAAATTAAGATATACCCAAATAAACAAAAGCTGAGAGAGTTTGTTATAGCTATACCTGTCCTGAAATAAATGCTCAAAGGACACCTGCAGGGTGATACATTTTACAGTAACTCAAAGCTGTACAAAGAAATGAAGATCTCACTTTAGGTAAATACATGGGCAATAATAAAGTCTAGTATTGTCACTTTCTCTTTTTTTTTTTTTTTACAAGGACAGAGAGAGAGTCAGAGAGAGGGATAGATAGGGACAGACAGAAACGGAGAGAGGTGAGAAGCATCAATCATTAGTTTTTCATTGCTATTGAAACACCTTAATTGTTCATTGATTGCTTTCTCACATATGCCCTGACCGCTGGCCTTCAGCAGACCAAGGACCAAGCAACCCCCTGCTGGAGCCAGCAACCTTAGGTCCAAGCTGACAAGCCTTTGCTCAAGCCAGATGGTCCCGTGCTCAAGCTGGCGAACGGGGTCAAGCTGACCCGCTCGGGGTCTCGAACCTGGGTCCTTCGCATCCCAGTCCAACGCTCTATCCACTGTGCCACCGCCTGGTCAGGCTAGTATTGTAACTTTCATTTGAGACCCTGTATTTTATTTTTTACGTAATTTAAGAGACTAATGCATGTAAAGAAATTATTAGTTTGGCCACACAATGTTTAAAATGCAATTTTTGGACATCACCAACTTAAAATGGTGGGAACAGAGATGTGAAGGAGCAGAGTGGTTTGTATGTTATTGAAGTCAAGCTTGTATTGAAGTCAAGCTTTGTATAAATTCAAATTAAAGTATACTTAAATTACAACTTTAGGATATGAAGTGTAATCCTTGTGGTAACCACATTAAAAAATTGCCATAGAATTTACACAAAAGGAAATGAGAAAAGAATTTAAACATTTGACTATTAAAACAATCAACTAAACACAAACGAAGACATTAATGCAGGAAATGAAGGACAAATAAAAACTATAAGCATATAAAAAATAAAAAACAAAATGAAGAGTCCTTCTTTATCACTACTTTAAATGAAAATTAATCAAACTCTTCAATTAGCAAAATGGTTAAAAAACAAACAACTCATGATCCAATTATATACTGTCTCTAAAAAACTCACTTTAGATCCAAAAACACAAATAGGTTGAAAGTGGAAAAATGGAAAATATATGTCATGGAAATAATAACCGAGAGAGCAGAGCTAGTATACTAATACAGGACAAAATAGACCTTAAATCAAAAATATTTTACAAGAGACAAAAAAAGACATTACATATTAATAAAAGGTTCAATACAGCAAGAAGATATAACAATATAAATATCTTTGTACCTAACAACAGACCATTAATTCATGAATTGGAAGACTTAATGTTGTTAAGATGTCAATAGTTCCCAAAGTGATCTATAGATTCAAGTTCATATCTATCAAAATCCAAGAGTTTTTTTGTTTGTTTTGGATTTTTTGTTGTTTTTTGTTGTTGTTGTTTTTGAGAGAAAGGGAGAGAGAGAGAGAAACAAGAACATTGCACTGCTTCTGTATGTGCCCTGACAGGGGAATCGAACTAGCAACCTCTGAGCTCCGGGACAACACTCCAACCAATTGAGCTATCTGGCTGGGGCTTAATTTTTATTGATTTTTAGAAATACAGAGAGAGGAAGGAAAAGAGAGGGGAGAGGGAAGGGAAGCATCCATTTGTTGTTCCACTCAGTCATGCATTCCTTGGTTGCTTCCCGTGTGTGCCCTGACCAAGGATTGAACCCGCAACCTGTTGTTTCAGGATAATGCTTTTAATTGACTGAGTTAACCAGCCAGAGCCAAAATCCTGGAGATTTTCTTTTTATTTGCAGAAATATAAAAGTCTATCCTAAAATTCAATTGGCATCTCAAAGGACTCTGAATAGCCAAAGCAATCTAGAAAAAGAACAAAGCTGAAAGACTCACATTCCTGATTTTAAAACTTGCTACAAACTTACAGTGATCAAAATAATCTGGTACTGGCTTAAAGACAGACATATAGACCAACAGAACAGAACAAAGGCCCAGACATACACCCTCATGTATATGGTCAAATGATATTTGACAAGAGTACCTTTATCACTGAATGAGGGGAAAGGACAGTCTTTTCAACAAACAGGGTGGGGAAAATGGAGTGGACACATGCAAAGGAATGTAGTTGGACCCTTACGTAACTCTAGCTACAAAATGTCAATTCGAAATGGATCAAAGAGCTAAATGTAGAACCTAAAACTATAAAACTCTTAGAAAGGCAAACACTTCACAACATTGGATTTGGCAATGATTTCTTGGATATGACACCAAAATCACAACAACAAAAGAAAAAATAAACAAATTGGACTTCATTAAAATTAACAATTTTTTTGCATCAAAAGACAATATCAACAGAATAAGAAGGCACCCTACAGAAAGGAAGAAAATGTTTGCAATCTCTTACCTGACAAAGATTAATATCCAGAACATATATAGAACTCTTAAAACTTAACAACAACAAAAAGAAAACATCTAATTTAAAAGTGAGAAAGGACTTTAACCGACATTTATTCAAAGGAGATGTACAAATGGCCAATAAGCACATGAAAAGATGCCCAACATTACTTATCAGTAGGAAACCGCAAATCAAAACCACAATGAGATACCACCTCACACCATTAAGGTCATCCTGAATATTAATCACATTATCTTACTCTGCACTACTTACAAATTTAATTAAGGCCATTTTCATTTTTTCTTACTTCTAATAATGATAAAGAATACAATTGTCTCTGACCTGTGGTGGCGCGGTGGATAAAGCATTGACCTGGAATGCTAAGGTTCCCGGTTCGAAACCCTGGGTTTGCTCAGTCAAGGCACAGATAGGAGTTGATTCTTCCTGCTCTTCCTTTCCTTCTCTCTCTCTCTCAAATGAATAGTCTTAAAAAAAATAAAATTGAAAAAAATATATATATAGATTTCTCTCCAAGGCAATGCCAAAGTAATACCACTTGGTTGGGAACTTCTACTCTCCCTGTCCTTTTCTTCCTAGCATCGAGTCACCAACAATCCTGCCTCTGGGAGGCTGTGCAGGTGGCTCACACTAATAGTGACTCCTGCCACCCACCCCACCACAGCTGGCAATGCCCAGAGTGCCTGGATGTTCTTCTTTTCACTTCACAAACCCCCCAGAAGGTATTCAAGCTGCAAGCTGTTCCATCAATCCTAGTGGTCCAGTTAATTGTACCAACCATCTGAGAAACTGCATAACAAGTTAAGGAGTTTGCTACTTATACAACCTGAATCCCCAGCGTAAGGGGAATCAATCAGGTGATCATGAGCTGCAATAAATTGCAATATCCTACATTCTTTCAATATCCTAAATTTTTTCTCCTAAGGGAATCTAAGAGACTGTCAAGAAAAGTGATTATGATGCTATCGCTTTTAAGAAAATTGGGTCAAGAAGGTCCAGGTTCTCCAAAATGGTATTCCCTCCCGTATCAATAGGTGTCTTTGATCACAAACAACATAAATTGACCCTAAACAATGTAAGTTTAAAAAAAAAATTTAGTGTTTTATCCTAGATAGCTCACAGATTTAAAATTAAAAAATAGTGTATACTCAGAAGGATGGGAAAGAAAGCAGTTCTGGGAATCTTGGTGACCAGGACTAAGGGACAGGCTGCCCGGGGCACTACCATTGGGATGACATTGTGCCATGAACATCATTAATACCCAGCAGACCACCCGGAATGGGGAAGGAAAAATACCCTCCCCACAAAAGTGGGATTCTATCAAAAAGAAAGAGGGAAGAATACTATGTATGCTAGTGCATGACATTCGTGTGTGCACATGTGTGTGCTGCAAATGGCGAAAAGGAAAATCTGTTGTCAGTTGCCGGCCATGAGAAATTACCGGAGCAGCATGTGCATCTAAATAGAGGCAGCAAGGGGACTGCTGAGACGCGTCATGTCCCCGGCTTTCTTAGCTACTGGCATGCACCAACCACCGAAAAAACTGAACTGCGAATTGGGAAGTTTTGTCATTGGAGAGTGTTGGGCTTCCTGGAGGAAGGGGGAGAGCGTTACATAAAGTAGAAATATGCTTAGACTACTGACTACAATATGCTTGAAATTGTCCTGCAAGGAAGCCCATGAGCTCTTGCGAGTTTCTCTCCAGCTGGTACTGACATGCACAGAAGCCGTAAGGGCAGCCTCAGCCCTACTCCCCAACTCAGTTCTCATGATCCTTTCCAGCTAAATGCATTTGACTCACTGTCTCAGGCCTTGGGGAGATCGCCCACTATAGGTGCATAGTCTCTCTGTGGGAAGGAAGGCCTTGCCAAATGTTCGCATTACTTAAATTCTTAGTCAGCCCAGGAGAGAAGGGTTTGTGTTACAAAGGGTAATGAAACTTAACCTGAGGGCCCAGTCTGAGGCCGTGGCTGTTTTTTCTGGCTGGTGCTATGGCTCTGTGCAATCAGCGCTTTCCCCATTTCCTTTACGGAACTGTTGGCTTGTCAGGTCATTCACGGCTGGGGGAAGATTGGGGGAGTTTGGGGTACACTGTAAAGGTTTTTATGTCACAATAACCATCACTGTCCCTTCTCACCCCAATCACCACTATTTCTCCAATAAACACAGTGGGCTGCCTCTGTTTACAATGACATAGATACAGTCATGCGCCACTTAACGATGAGGAAATGTTCTGAAAATGTATTATCAGGCGATTTTGTCCTTGCACAAACAACACGGAGGGCACTTACGCAAATCTAGGTGGTATAGCCTATCACACACATAGGCCATATGGTATAACCTATTGCTTTGGGCTATAATCTTGTTCAGCATGTTACTGTACAAAACAACACAAAATTAATTCAAGCACAAGAGAAAATGATGCAATCAAGAGATGTGGCAATTATGATATTATTGACTATATTCCCTCTGCTGAACTCTAACTCCCTGTGACTGGTTTGTAACTACCAATTTGTACTTCTTAATCCCTTCACCTTTCTCACCCAGCCCCCCAATTCCTTTCCCCTCTGGCCACCGTCCATCTGTTTGTTCTCTGTGTCTCTGAGTCTTTTCTGTTTTGTTGGGTTTTTTGTTCTTTATGTGCCACGTGGGTACTTGAAATATTAGGGGGTCACTTTGTGAATTATACAGTTGTCTAACCACTGTGCTATATGCCTGAGAACAATATAAAACAACATTAAATGTCAACTGCAATTAAAAAATAAAATAAAAAGATGTGGTAAGCAAGAAATGTCTGCAGGTGTAACATGACATACTATAAACATGACTATTTTACAGCAAACTTCTTTTGTTTTTCTTTTTTAGAAATGTCTTATTTTGTTTTTATTTTATTTTTTACAGGGACAGAGAGTCAGAGAGAAGGATAGATGGGGGCAGACAGACAGGAACGAAGAGAGATGAGAAGCATCAATCATCAGTTTTTCGTTGCTGTTGCGACACCTTAGTTGTTCATTGATTGCTTTCTCATATGTGCCTTGACCGCGGGCCTTCAGCAGACCCAGCAACCCCTTGCTGGAGCCAGCGACCTTGGGTCCAAGCTGGCGAGCTTTTTGCTCAAGCCAGATGGGTCCACACTCAAGCTGGCGAGCTCGGGGTCTCGAACCTGGGTCTTCCGCATCCCAGTCCGACGCTCTATCCACTGCGCCACCTCCTGGTCAGGCGCAGCAAACTTCTTTTATTAGTAGAAAGATTACACTCTAACATAAAGCTACGAAGTATACCATAGTTATAGCATAGTAAACACATAAACCAGCAACATAATCGTTTATCATCATTACCAAGGACTATGTACATAATTGCAAGTGCTATCTTTTCATACAATGCGCAATGCCGCAGGTTTATTTACAGCGCCATCACCATGGAGATGTGAGTAGTGAATGCATTATGCTAGGTGTCAGAATGGCTATGTCATTAGGCAATAAGAATTTCTCAGCCCCATCATAATCTTACAAGGCCACCGTATGTGGTCTGTCATAGATCCAAATGTTATTATTCAGAGCATGACTGTATAATATGCATCAAAAATACATAAATTAAAACATGTATAACATAATATGTATTATACATAATAAAGTATATAATAATAACTATATGTAATATATAGTTATTTTTTCAAATCTTACTGGGATATAACTGACATAGAACATTCTATTAGTTCAAGGTACACAACATAGTGATTTGATATGTGTAACATGTTGAAAAGTGATGGCCACAGTATGTTTAGTTAATAACATCCATGACCACGCATAGTTACAACACTTTTTCTTTTCTGTGATGAGAACTCTTAAGATCTACTCTCTTAGCCACTTTCAAATATACAATGCAGGCCCTGGTCGGTTGGCTTAGTGATAGAATGTCCGCGCAGCCTGCGGATGTCCTGGGTTCAATTCCCCATCAGGACACACAGGAGAAGCAACCATCTGTTTCTCCTCCCTTCCCTCTCCCCCTTTCTTTTTCTCTCTCTCTTCCCCTCCCACAGCCATGGCTTGATTGGTTTGAGCACATTGGTTCTTGGCACTGAGGATGGCTCCATGGAGCTTCCACCTCAGGCACTAAAAGTAGCTCAGTTGCTAACATGGCCCCAAATGAGTAGAGCATCAGCTACTCATCCACCTGGAAAGGGGTTTCCAGGTGGATCCCAGTCAGGGTACATGTGGGAGTCAGTCTTTCTATCTCCTTTCCTCTCACTTAGAAAAGAAAAAAGAGAAAATAAAAGATACATATACAATTTTGTCAACTACAGTCATTATGCTGTACGTCGCATTCCCAGAATGTATTTATAACTGCAGGTTTGTACCTTTGGATCGTCTTACTGCATTTCATTTGGGCAGCCACTAATCTGTCCTGCTTCTTTGAGTTCTTTTTTTTTTTCAACTTCACATATAAGCGAGATCAGATGGTATTAACTCAGGGCATCAACCATCACAAGACTCATCCTCTCCCTCCCTTCCACCCTTCTCTGGAATTCTCATTGTAGTTCTGTGGGGGAGGAAGAAACTTTCCTCTGCCCCTCAATGTTCTAACTGACATGAGACTGATTAATAACCAAATTTAATCGCAGACCTATACATGGGAACCCCACACATATGACAGGGTCGGGGACAGAACATTAAACTGAGGTATCTGACATTCGGAACTAAAGATGGGATAAGGCATCTGGGGACTTCAAGGGGAGGAAAGGTCACTGCAGGACAATGAGAAAAGCAGATGTTCGCTAGTTAAGTCTGTCATGCCATATAGATAGGTCATAAAAAATTATTTCTAGTAATAATTCTTATTATGGACAAATCTCTAATTTAGATTCTTCAAGGGAAAGGTAAGAGTTCCTCATGAGCCTGAAGGGTGTTGGTTGCCCTTTGCACAAATACTTTCCATACCATACCTTGGGGTGGCTTATCGGGGCCCCTAGAAGGTGTAGAGGGGCGACCTTGGCCAGGTGACTGTCCCCACGCACTGGCCTCCGGCCTGTCCTCCTTACTCAGGAGTTGTCCTGCTCCGCTCTCTGTACCCTCCTCGGGCCTTCCTCCTACTCTGTGCTGGCCATCACCCCTCCAGCATGAGGGCACAATTTGTTTATTTTTGTCTTAAATTTTATTTTTTTCATTTTATCCATGTGTTAACATGTCAGACAAAAAGAGCCATATAGATCAATAGGGATGTTTGTGGGCCAATTATTTAGCAGAGTGACTGTGGGTGTCCGACAAAGGCGTGTGGGACTTCAGGACAGCAGGGCTGAGTTTCCTGGGGGCATTTTTTTCTATTTTTGCCAGAGCAGGGGGCGTGCTCCCTCCATGTGGCTCTTTGCTACACTTGTTTGGCAAGAAAGAAAGAGCTGAGACCTGGAGTAAGACCTACCTATTGGCGTGAGACCTGAATTCATTGCTAACTCACTTTGTGGCCCTGCACGCTGTTCCTAATGCTTTGATCTGGGCTTCAGTTTCCCCATCCACAAAATGGGGAGGATCATATCTACTTTAAGAGTTTGATGTGTAGCTTGACCAGGTGCTGGCACAGTGGATAGAGTGTTAACCTGCGACACTGAGGACCCAGGTTCAAAACTCCAGGGTCACCAACTTGAGCGCGGGCTCATCCGGCTTGAGCGCAAGGTTCTGGCTTGAGCATGGGATCATAGACATGAACTCCTAGTCACTGGCTTAAAGCCCAAGGTCACTGGCTTGAGCAAGGGGTCGCTGCTCAGCTGGAGCCCCCTCCCAGTCAAGGTACATATGAAAAAACAATCAATGAACAACTAAAGCACCACAACAAGAAGTGTCTGTCCCTGTCTGTCCACCCCCCTCTCTCTTTTTCTCTCTAAAAAGAAATAGAGAGTTTGATGTGTAAAACATCTGCCGTATAAAACAGGCTTAGAACGTGGTTTTTCTATGACTCTATCCTTGCTGACTCATTCTGGAGAACAAGGGAGAGATGAACATACACGCTTAAGACCCCTCAGACAGATGGGGTGTGGTGTCCATCTTCAAGGGCTGTGGTGAGCCTCTTGCTTTCCCTTCCCCAAATCACTTCCCCTACCGGCTTCCTGCAGCTCAGAGCACCCCGCAGTCATCTCACAGCCTCCTGCCAGCGCCCCTGCCCTTCCCGCGGTCTGCCCAGGCAAACATGTTAGCACTTGCTGTTTAGAAACAGAGTTTAGAGGTCTATTTAGCCATAGCCAATGGCCATGAAAGAGCACTTGACCTCGACCCACATCTGGTAGTCAGAGAGCACCTAAGGGTGTGTGGCTGACCCCTGTGATTCAGGCAAAGAAATCTCTTTCTCCCTCTCCTTCGTAACTTGTTCTGTTTGTAGAATGCATCCATAATTGCCTCATAATTACATTCATGGACCAATATCTTTCTGCACCAGACTTCCCCACACTCATACATTAAACTCTTGAAGTTCCAAGGTACTTAAGATGTATCCCTCCCCCCCCCCATACATAAAACTTAAGAAGGCAACTCTCCTGGGTTCCAACATTCCTCTGGGGTCATTTGAGGCGCCCATCCAGCTATATTTACAGATACATAAAACTAGCATCTCTTCTGTTGCAAGGCCCAAGACTGTGTCCCATTGACTCTTCCTTGGCCTCCCTCATTTAACCCCGTCATGCCCCCATACCCACCCTATTCTATAGGGTCAGCCCTGCCCGTGGGGCTAATCCCTGCACCTCTACTCAGGCTGCCCTTGGCTCTCCTATGCAAGTGTCTCTACAGTGAGGGTCAGCAAAGCTTTTCTGTAAAAGGGCCAGCTAGTGAATATGTTAGCCTTTATGAGCCAAGAGGCAGAATTAAAGATCTCCTGTAGGTATTTATGTAGCCTTTTGAAATATAATACTTTATTTTTTAACTTTTATAATTTTTATTTTAATTTCTGAAGGTCCTCTTTGGTTGTCAAATAGGCCAAGTCATTTTTGACAGTCTTACCTTTCTTTTTTTTAACACATCCATTTGGTAAGCCTATTAAATATACTTAGATGTATTCCATTACCAGTAACCAAATATTTGCTGTTTGTCAGCCTGTGTCTGCTGTCTGCTGTTTCTGCCTGTTCTCCCTCAGGATGCCTTCCTTGCTTCCTCAAATGAACTGAGATTCTTCTTGAAATAGTCAACTCCAGTTCAGTGAAATTTTCTGTCTGAGAATCTTTAAGGTCTGTGATAAAGCTGATTCCTTCAGCGAGGCTATGATTTCTTTCTAGACCGAGAATGCTACCCTCTCTGGGCCACATTAAAACGAATTAGCCACTGAGGTTTTTCAAACCACACTGAGAATGTCAATTTGGCTGCAGGCCTCCATAAGAGTTAACCTGTGGTTATAAATTCTCAGACTTTTTCTCCCACTATTAAAGCCAAGGTTAAGACAAGCAAATTTCCTTTCTACCCTGTTCAGTGGTAAAATGAAGTTATAGAATTTCTAGTTTCAACTGTCGCTAAGGAGATAGCCTTTGGGGTCCAAGGTGATTTATAAGAGGGTCTCTGACCTGACTTCTCACCATTCCTTAGACTTTTCTCATGTTTGCCAAGCAGCTATTAAAACCAACTACCAGAACCCCTTAGAGCAGTGGTTCTTAACCTGGGTTCTAACGAACCCTAGGGGTTCGATGAGTCGGTCTCAGGGGTTCAGAGAAGCCTCTGCCGCGGAGGCCAGAATAAAGTAATACTGTAATTTGTTCTGAGTTCATGCACTTTGTTGGTTTTGTTCTTTGAGCAAGGTGATGTTCATGCACGGCTCATTTTGTGCACCAGTAAAAAAACATATACCTATGTCTTGAATTTGGGGAAAAAATCATATTTTATTTATCACTAAAGAAGGGTTCGGTGAATGCGCATATGAAACTGGTGGGTTCGGTACCTCAAAAAAGGTTAAGAACCACTACCTTAGAGGTAGACAGATAGTCCCAGCGTAGCCTTCAGCTTTAACATTCACTTATCTCTCTGAATTTCTGCTTCCCTGTTTATTTATTTTGCCTCTTACTTTCCGGTCAGTATAGTTATGCACTTAAAAATATTTTTTTTTTAGCTTGACCAGGTGATGTCACAGTGGATTGAACATCAGCCTGGGATGCTGAGGACTCAGATTTGAAAGCCCGAGGTTGCCAGTTTGAGCATGGGCTCATAAACATGACCCCATGGTCATCGGTTTAAAATCCAAGGTCACTGGCTTGAGCCCAAGGTCACTAGCTTGAGCAAGGGGTCACTGGTTCTGCTGGAACCCCTCCCCCAGCCGACATTCGAAGCCGTATGAAAAAGCAATCAATGAACAACTAAGGAGCTGCAACAAAGAATTGATGCTTCTCATCTCTCTCCTTTCCTGTCTCTCTCTCTCTCACTTCTTGCTAAAAATATTTTTAAATGTATATATATATATTTTTTTAATATTTATTTTGAGGTTTTTACATGTCTTAAAGAAGAAAACTTTTAAGATGTCCAGGTTACATGGGACCTCTGGTATATGTTTTTGAAAGCTCTATTCTGCCCAAAATATGAATTTGTTGCTACCAGCATTTGAGATGGTTCCCGGTGGGCATTCTAGTGTTTATCCCCCAGTATAATTCCCTGTCACGTTGTACCAAGGAGGGTCTGATCGACGGATAAAATACAGCAGGGACGATACTTTGTCAGAGATGAGGTCATTCAAGGCACTGAGGTCCCTGTTTGCTCTTTCTTCCACCTCACTCTGGGGGAAGCAGTGGCCTTGTTGTGAGAACACTCACTTATGGAGAGACCCACGAAACCGAGGCCTCTGCCAACAGCTACGGATGTGAGCTTAGAAGCAGACCCTTTGGTCCCTGTTAAGGCTCCAGATAACGCAGAACTTGGCCAATGTCTTGACTGCAACCTCAGGGAGCCCTCGTGCCTGACTCAGCGAAACGCTGAATTCCTGATCCTGAGAAACCATGTGAAGTAATGTTTATCGTTCAAAGCTGCAAAGCCCGGGCGACTTTATTACATAGTAATAGATAGCAAACATAAACTCTTTCTGCCCTACCTGTAATTCCAAAAGTTTTAGAAATATTTTATGGCAATATGCCCAGAAATTCCTCATTAAAACATATCTCTGTTATGCGGGTGGGTTAATATATTAATACTTAACCCCGGATTCTCTTGTAGAACTGGTTACCACCCTTCAGAAAGCGGCAGTGAGGTGCCTGGGACACAGGACGGGCAAGTTCTGTTGTTGAGAGCGTTGTGGTCGGGAGTCGAGACAGCACTTAAGAGGGGCCTGTTGTGAGCGGAGGACAAGAGTGAGTAAGTAGTATGATGTCATGAAGTGACTGGGGTCACAAACAGTACACCATTGCTCACGGTGTTTTCTCCCCACAACACCCCGCTGGGTCTTCTCTGCTCTGCTAAGACCTGCTCATTCTTCATTCTTCAAGCCTCACGTGCGCGGTGCAGCCATCTCTACTTGAGCCAGGAATGAGTGATGGCTGTTCCCTTTTGTCGGCTGCCGTGGCACAGAGCGTGCGCTGCCCACATCCCACACTAGACTGGAAACGTCTAGGCATCTGTGCGGCCCACCCCCTAGAACACGGTGAGCACATGGAGAGAGAGCTCTCTCTATACCAGGATGCTGACGAAGGCCCACGTTGGGAATAGTTTGCCTCCAAGAAAGGGCTATTATGATTTAGGTTGTTCCCTTAAATGAGATGTGTTAGTCCTCTCAGACTTAGCTTCCTTGTTGGTGACAGGGCGACACACCCATAAGAGCAGCTTCCCAGAGTCACCTTCACAGTTAGAGGGCTATACTCCACATAGGGTCCCAGCCGAGGGGTGATGGGGGTTGAAATCTAGCCACCACTTCCATCCTCATATGTTGTGCCCACCCAGGGGAAGGGGCACCTTTCTGTAATTAATCTACCCAGAGGGGACCTATGTGACACAAACAGGTGGTTCTCTGTGCTAGCCAGGTCTTGCACACTTCACAGGATAGAGTAGCACGGTCTGGCCAGCTGCGACTTGCCCCAAAGTACAAGCCCACGGGCTCTGCTGTGTGAGTCCTGAGATCATCAGAGGCATCAAGTAACCCAGGCAGAAAGCTGGTTCCGTTTCTCGAGCAAATAGTGATGGAGGGAGTGTTATTTGCCCTCTCCCTTCCAACTGATGGAACCCGGCTATGACCTTCATTCGGACACCTTTCTTCTGCCTCAGGCTCCCGCAGGTTTGCACAGGACTTGCTCCCTGACTCCTGGTCATTTTCTCCATTTTGTATGTTTTAGTGTTCCTTGTTTGCTGGTTAAATCCGTTTTCAGTGTTGATATTTAATACATCTGCTCTTCATAAACCCTGCAGGGTGTTTCCATTTGTGCAAATGAAAAAAAAAAAGTCAAATAAATGAGTCTCACAAGAGCCACTTGAATGAGCTGGTGATAACATGGCCTTCTTGCTCAGATGTACAATAGTGGGGTGCGTGCTTCTTTCCATCTGCTTTTTCAAGACTACCTTCTACGGCCAAGAGAAGAGAGTTGTTTCCTTAGATTGCCACCTTTATTGATATGTGTATAAATCTAAAACCCAGCTTTACTTTGTAACCAAATTACCCAACCATTCTAACCCTGCAGGGAACTGACACGGATTCTCAAACTTACCAAATCATGTCTTTTTATGTCTTTCCACAACAAGAAATAAAAAAACACTACCATTTCAAAATTTCATTTGGGATCCTAATTGTCTTTAAAAAGATATGACCTACATGTACTCTGTTCATAATTCTTAACCAAATGGTCGGTTATTCATAATATGCTTCACCTACGTGGTAAATAACAGGCTACAAGGTCTAAAAGCCAGGGATCGGAGTCATCCATTCTCCCGGCACCCTGGATGCCTGAGACCCCCAGAGTGCCTACGGATAGCTTGCTCTGTCTTCCGTTTTCCATGTGTTCTGTTTATTGCTATTTGTTCACCTCAGGTCTTGTTTGTTTGTTGTTGTTTTTTTTATCTGGGTCAACATTTTACAGAGGTAGTGATGGAGGTTTTCTATGAGCTATGATTAAATGAAAGTCAGGGAAGTCTTCTGAAAACGTAGATACTAACAAGTACTACATGCTACCATGATGAATCCTCTTTGCGTCTAGGGGTTAACTTTCCCTAGGGCAGTGGTTCTTAACCTTTTTTGAGGTACCGAACCCACCAGTTTCATATGCGCATTCACCGAACCCTTCTTTAGTGATAAATAAAATATCATTTTTTTCCAAATTCAAGACATAGGTATATGTTTTTGTTCCTGGTGCACAAAATGAGCCGTGCATGAACATCACCTTGCTCAAAGAACAAAACCAACAAAGTGCATGAACTCACAACAAATTACAGTATTACTTTATTCTGGTCTCCGCGGCAGAGGCTTCTCTGAACCCCTGAGACCGACTCATTGAACCCCTAGGATAGAACCCAGGTTAAGAACCACTGCCCTAGGGTCGCCCAATTTTCTTTTTCTCCCAACATTCATTATTAAAAATGTCAAACATTCTGACTGGTGTGAGGTGATATCTCATTGTGGTTTTAATTTGCATTTCTCTAATGATTAGTGATGTTGAGCATTTTTTTATATGCCTATGGCCATCTGTATGTCCTCTTTGGAGAAATTTCTATTCATTTCTTTTGCCCATTTTTTGATTGGATTGTTTGTCTTCCTGTTGTTGAGTTTTATTAGTTCTTTATAAATTTTAGCTATTAATCCCTTATCAGATGTGCTGTCGAATATGTTCTCCCATTGTGTGGTTTGTCTTTTTATTCTATTCTTATTGTCTTTAGCTGTGCAAAAATTTTTAGTTTGATATAGTCCCATTTGTTTATCTTGCCTTTTATTTCATTTGCCCGTGGAGATAAATTGGCAAATATATTGCTGCTACAGATGTCGGAGAGCTTGCTGCCTATGTTTTCTTCTAAGATGCTTATGGTTTCACGGCTTACGTTTAAGTCTTTTATCCATTTTGAGTTTGTTTTTGTGAATGGTGTAAGTTGGTGGTCTAGTTTCATTTTTTTGCAGGTAGATGTCCAATTTTCCCAATACCATATGTTAAAGAGGCTGTCTTCACTCCATTGTATGTTCTTTCCTCCTTTGTCAAATATCAGTTGTCCATAAAGCTGTGGGTTTATTTCTGGGTCCTGTGTTCTGTTCCATTGATCTATGTGCCTGTTCTTATGCCAGTACCAGGCTGTCTTGAGTATAATGGCCTTATAGTAAACCTTGATATCTGGAAGAGTGATACCTCCTGCTTTATTTATTTATTTTTTTAAGATTGCTGAGGCTATTCGTGTTCTTTTTTGGTTCCATATAAATTTTTGGAATATGTGTTCTATATCTTTGAAGTATGTCATTGGTATTTTAATTGGCAAAACAACACAGGATAAGTGCTGGCGAGGATGTGGAGAAAAGGGAACCCTTCTGCACTGCTGGTAGAAATGCAGACTGGTGCAGCCACTGTGGAAAACAGTTTGGAGATTCCTCAAAAAATTAAAAATTGAACTGCCTTTTGACCCAGCTATCCCACTTATAGGAATATACCCTAAGAACACCATAGCACTGTTCGAAAAGAAGAAATGCACCCCCATGTTCGTGGCAGCATTGTTCACAATAGCGAAGATCTGGAAACAGCCCAAGTGTCCATCAGAAGACGAGTGGATTAAAAAGCTATGGTACATAAATACTATGGAATATTACTCAGCCATAAGAAATGATGACATCGGATCATTTATAACAAAATGGATGGACCTTGATAACATTATACGAAGTGAAATAAGTAAATCAGAAAAAAAAGAAAAACTGAGAACAGCATGATTTCATACATAGGTGGGACATAAAAGTGAGACTATGAGACATGGACAAGACTGTGTTGGTTACGGGGTGGGGGGAGGGAGGAGAGGGTGGGATAGGGAGGAGGGGAGGGACACAGGGAAAACCAGATAGAAAGTGACGGAGGACAATTTGACTTTGGGTGACGGGTATGCAACACATTTGAATGATAAGATAACCTGGAGATGTTTTCATTGTACATATGTACCCTGATTTATTGGTGTCACCCCATTAAAATTAATAATAATAAAATATAAAAAAAAAGTCAAACATACAGAAATATTGATCGAAGTGCATAGTGAGCACCTCTGATCTTTAGGGTCTACAATGAGCAGTTTTCTTGTACTAGCTTTATCATGTATCTAAGCATCTCACCATCCATCAATGCATCATATTTGTCCATGTATTTCAGACTATGTTGCAGACATCAGCACACTTACCCCCAAATTCTGTAGCATGCCCACCATTAATTAGAGTCCACTGTTTGTTTACAGTTCCTTTTTAAACTTATTATTTACATACATGAAATGCACAAGGCTTGAATGTGTCAATGAGTCTTACTTTGGACCCTTTTAAAATACAATTATTCTTGTTCTAGAATGACCACTCATACCTGAGCATGAATTGAGTTGAACTGTTTCTTTTCTTCTTGAGAAGAAGAAACCCACAACTGGATGTAAATATGTAGAAAGTGCAAGTACATAGAAGTAAAAATTTGCCTTTTTGGAGCTGAATAACTATTATTTTTTGAAGTAAGTAGCCCTTAATTTTGAAACATATTTTCTGTTTTCAACAATATTGTTTTATAAGTCAATATTTCTAGTTAACAACATCTTTATTAGCACTTATAGGGATCTTCTACTTGCAGGCACTGAACTAATTTCTTTTTTTAATTTTTATTTATCTATTATTGATTTTAGAGAGAGAGAAACATCGATTTGTTGTTTCATTTGTTTATACATTTGTTGGTTAATTCTTGTATATGCCCTGATCAGGGATTGAACCTGCAACCCTGATGTATCAGGATGATTCTATAACTCACTGACTAGCTGGCCAGGGCTGAACTAATTTCTTTATATGCATATATCATTTAATCTTCATAAGAGCCATATGATGATTATAATGATTATTGTTATTATAATTATATTTTTGCAAATGTAGGAATAAAAGGTTAGAGAAGTCAACTTGCTCAAGGTCACCAATACACAGCTTATAAGTGGTGCAGCAGAAGCTCAAAACCTGGCACGTCTGACTCCCAAGCCCCTCAACAGTAATATTTACTAAGCACCTAGCAATATTTACTAAGCACCTGCTAACTCTCACCCCGATTCTAGGAACCAGGTACGCAGTGGTAATCGAAACAGACGTGGCGTCCAGAAGAGCTCACAGTTTTACCAGAGTAGACATATTAAACACATAAACATTCCAATTTTGTTTACTAAATGAATTTTCGTGGAAATCATGAGTGGCAGATTAAATGGTGCCTGTAAAGCCAGTAGTCGCGGCCGCTATCACAGCAGCCTGACCCATGCAGGTTCGCATTGGATTCGAACAGTCAGTAATGAAACACAGGAGCCATGAACTGGTGAGCCATCAGCTTTAATTCTAGCTTGCACCTGGCGGGCAAGCAAAAACACACACTGGGTTCCAAAACCCACACATTCAGTGCTCACAAAGCTACTGACTTATCCGAGTTTCCTAGCATCAAAGCTTTCCAGCTCACCAGACTTATTCACCT
The DNA here is from genome assembly GCA_037038555.1 of Rhynchonycteris naso. Taxonomy (NCBI): domain Eukaryota; kingdom Metazoa; phylum Chordata; class Mammalia; order Chiroptera; family Emballonuridae; genus Rhynchonycteris; species Rhynchonycteris naso. Next base: position 14,112,992 of record CM073000.1, read on the forward strand.
CTGTTTCCCATCTCCTTCTCTCTACACAAACTGGCTTTTTCCTCAGCACTCTGCCATCTCAGCTGCTTCTCCTGGCCTTCACATGGCCTTACTCTGCTCTCCTCTCTAACACCAATCTCAGGAACCCAGGAACCAAGAGAGAGAGAGATCAAGCTCCCAGACTGCCCCAGTCCATAGCCCAGAAAATCCAAACCTTTAATCCAAGCATACATACAAGAAAGTCTCTGATACAAAGCCACCCATCTGAGGCATAATGGAATTCCTCAGGAGAGTGCACCACCCCACATCATCCAATAAGTCAAGGGTGTGGAGAAGAGCCTACTCTTAAACTAAGCCTTAGGCTATATAGACCCGGCCTGTCCACAGCCTGCTCCAGAACACACATCAATATCAAGAAACTTCCACGTGGGCAGCGCCATCTCCAACAAAGTGAGCACAATACATTTCATCTGCCCAACAGTGCCTCATTTAACAATAAAAAAAAAAAAACCCTGAAATTCCCCCAAATAAAATTGGTCAAAGATCATTGTCCTAATACGTAAGCCAATGAATGGTATCAAAACAAAGAGGAACTGCAAATGTCAATCATTAACGGCATGTGACGGTTTTCTTTGTGGGGAAGACTTTATCAGGTATTGTGAAGACAAAAAATTGCATACAGTCCTAAAAATTCCTAGACTGAACTGGAAACTAAAGTGAAAACAAATTCAGTTGAGCAAAGACAGCAAATTGATAGCCTTACCCTGCACCCCTCCTGGCTAGAGTAAGGTGAGGGAGTCTACTGAGTAACGGTTGTCAAAGAAGAAGCATGTCTCTGAACACTTAGTAGCATGCAGCAAAAGATTCCCAAGGAAAGCAAACTTGGGGGAGGGAGGGAATAACCAAAACACTCTTTTTTTTTTTTTTGAGTGGAGGAGAGAGAGAGAGAGAGAGAGACAAAGACAGGAAGAGAAAGAGATGAGAAGCGTCAACTCATAGTTGCAAATCACTTTATTTGTTTATTGATTGCTTCCCATACGTGCTTCTCATATGGGGAGCTCAAACTGAGTCAGTGATCCCTTGCTCAAGCCAGCGACATAGTGTTCAAACCAGCAACATTGTGTTCAAGCAGTGACCTTGGGATCATGAGCACTTAAGCCAGCAACCCCGCACTCAAACTGGCGAGCTTGCACTCAAGCCAGATGAGCCAATGGTTAAGTGAGCAACCTCAGGGTCTCACACCTGGGACCTCAGCATTTCAGGTCGATGATCTATTCACTGTGCCACCACCAGTCAGGTCACCAAAAGACTTATTTTTAAAGAACTCTTCTCAGACAGCAGCAGAGCAGGACATGCTGTTGCTTCTACTTAGATCCTTGTGAGCAGTCATATCCATCTTCCACAGTTATACAGAGTGCATACTGTATATGTCTAGGATCAATCATAGCAACGGAGACAAACAATCCTGAGGATGAATCATAGGAAAGTTTTAGGGCTCAAATTCCATAAGTAAGGACTATGGGAAATCAAATCAGATAATCTTTGATCCTTTTGTTTTACATCTTAGTAAATGGGAGAGCAATATAACTTCAGTGATTAAAAATAATAATAATGATAATTAAATCACACCCTGACAGGTCAGCTCAGTCTATTAGAGTGTTGTCCTGAAACAACAAGGTTGCAGTTTTGATCCCCAGTAAGGGCACATACGGGAAGCAACCATTAAGTGCATAAATAAATGGAACAACACACGAATGCCTCTACTCTCCAACTTTCTTCCTCTCTGTCTCTCTAAAAGGTATCAATTTAAAAATATGTCTCCTGTGGCTTTAAAATAATAACAATAATAATAATAATCAGAATCTCTGGGGATGGGGTCAGATATCATTACATTGGAAAAGCTGCCTGGGTTGATTTTAACGTGCAGCCAGGGTGAAGAACCATGGGTATTGGAGAAAGCCTCAGGGTTGAAGTCAGGAAGCTGGTTTTGAATTGCAGCTGTTATATTACCAGTCTAGTGGCTTTAGGGCAGTTTGCTAATCTCCTCATTCTGTTTCCTCATTCACAAAATTGAGATAAGAACACCTACCTCATAAAGCTCTGGTGCGTATTCCACAGGACAGTGTAAACCAAGTAGCTAACACAGTGCCTGATACAGCACCAAGGCAAATTAAGGTCAGTGAGGGTAGTCTTTGCAGGTGACCTCATAACAATAAATACATGTTCAACTGGAATGGTTTTTCTAATGGTCACCCATCCACTGTGCCTAGGTAACTAAGAAATGCCAAAATGACTTAGTTATTTTCCTGTCTCTCTCTCTCTGTTTCTCTTTCTCTCTCTCTCTCTCAGACACAGACACACACACACACACACACACACACACACACACACCCCTACAGAGTGCTCAGTTAAATTTTAATTTCAGATAAATGACAGAAAAAAATTTTAGTATAAGTATTTCCCTCACTATATTGGGACCATATTTATACTAAATAAATTTCCATGTGGTTTATCTGAAATTTAAACTTAAGTGGGTGTCCTGTATTTTATCTAGCAACCCCACTGTGTAATTGGTATGATAGCAGAGATTCAAGATAGAAATGCAGAAGAGAGAGAGTTCTAGGAACAATTAAAACCAAGATATGAAAAAAAAAAAACAAGATATGAAAAATGACCAACAGATGGAATGCTGAGATAACGCAGAAGAAAATATCGCACTTGGCTGTGTAATTAGGAAGGGCTAAAAGGGGACATTTGCGCTTGACCTCACGAGGTAAATAGAGTTTGCCTATCTGTGAGGGAGAAAGGTGGCATCTGAGGCCGGAGTAGTGGTCTGAGCAAGGGCGTGGAAGGGGGGGAACATTATGGCCAATCTAGCGAAGAAAAATAAATTAAGCTGAATTAGAACCCAGCTTCTTCTGTCTTCAGAGTCCACGCCTATTGAATTCTACTAATCAGAAGAATGAGGTCTACGCAAGGTAGAAGCCAGTGGCAACTGTTGGTTAGGAACAAACTGTCCAGGGACTAGAATGCCAGGCTGCATCCTGTAGGCTTAATTAAGAGTAAACTGAATCAAAAATAATGAGGAAAGAGACAATCTTTCAAGGACAGTACATGCCAAGCCATAACTAACGGAGGGACTCCAGAAACATTAGGGAAGGAGAACAGCAGGGGTCACAAAGCTGGTCAGTTGGCCAGATGCTGTCCCCCCTACCCCAAACCCATAATCTCTGTGGACATCCCTAGCACGTGTAACTTAGTGTGACTGGGAACCAAAGAGGCCCATGGCATTTAATTGGCCAAGGATGTACTTGGCTTCTGCTAGTGCTCAGTGTTCCAGGCACCACATCTATTTTGTTCTTGTTTTTACCAAAAAAAAAAAAAAAGTTCAGAAGTGTGCATCTCTGTTGTAAGTCACCAGAAAACAGAAAGGGAGTTTAATAAGCTCACCCATGGTTGTGCTGACTCGGAAAATGCCTTCCTGATGAGTAGCTGGGTCATGGCAACAGTCATCTAACTTTATCTTGTTTGCAAAAATGTTTTTCCACCTGTGGAGGTGGGGTTGGTGGAGACTGGAGTCGGGGTGGGAAGGGCGGGGCAGTAAAAGTAGATAAACGGGCATTGTGCATGGTCAGTTACCAGTGACTCACTGGCGAGCACCTGGTCTCGGGGCTGCATGTCCCCACACTGCCTCATGCTGAAGAGCGAATTGCTCACCCCACAGGCATCTGCCCAGCTTTCACATCCATCTGAAGTTCTGGGACAGTCAGGGCCCATTTATATGTCATACCCGCAATCTCAATATTGAAGAGCTTTGTGAGTGACGAGCCCTCGGGGAGAAGAATCCCGTAGGTAGGGCAGTGAGTGACACCTTCACTGGCCAGAGAAAAGAGAGCCTGGCCACCAACACAACCAAAGCAACTGCTGTTTTTGTCTGCATCTCTGAAAAGTGAGCAAATTTCTTCTGTAATTATGAGCAAGCCCAGTTAAAAATATTTTTTTTTTATCTTGACCACACTGTATGTGGCTCAAAGAGACTACAAAGCTAACATATGGGGATAGAAATCAGAACAACGGTTTCCCGTCCTAGGGTAGAAACTTTCACTGGCCAGAGAAAAGACAAGAAAGGGGCACAAAGTAATTTGCCAAGATGATGGAAGGAGTAATGTCTTGATTGGGATGTTGATTTCAGAGGGTATACATTTGTTAAAACTCATCAAACACTACACTTAAAAATCTATGCATTTTAGCTTGACCAGGCGGTGGCGCACTGGATAGAGTGTTAGACTGGGATGTGGAAGACCCAGGTTCAAGACCCTGAACTTGCCAGCTTGAGCACGGGTCCATCTGGCTTGAGCATAAGCTTGCCAGCTTGGACCCAAGGTCGCTAGCTCCAGCAAGGGGTTGCTCGGTCTGCTGAAGGCCCATGGTCAAGGCACATGTGAGAAAGCAATCAATGAACAACTATGATGTCGCAACGGCAACAAAAAACTAATGATTGATGCTTCTAATCTCTCTCCATTCCTGTCTGTCTGTCCCTATCTATCTCTCTCTCTGACTCTCTCTCTCCCTGTCCCTGTAAAAAAAAAAAAAAAAAAAAAAAAAAAATCTATGCATTTTATTATATATTATACATCAATTTTTTTTAAAAAAGGTTTTTTTTATTTGTCTGCTTCCTGATCCTACAGCCCAGAGTCCTGGGAAATTATCTCTCATGGGAGCTTGAGTAGTAAGCCCAGTGGCCAAAGAGGGGACTTCAGCGAATTCTACATCCCCATAAAGCACTCCAGAAAAACACTGATAGTGACAGTCCTGTTTCCAAATTTCAGCATTTGAATTCTTTACAGCTACACATTTTGTATTTTATTATTAATTTACATTTTACCATGCATTTGCCCAACTGGCCTCACATGTACATGATTGTACAGATATTTCTTAAGACTGAGTGGTTAGATGTTGTGATAGATTTTTGCTAGTTGACTAGACTATATCATCTTCTTTATTCACAGGACCCAAGTTTGCTTGTTTGTTTTTAGTGAGAGAGACAGAGACACAGAGAGAGAGACAGGAAAGGAGATGAAAAACATCAACCTACAGTTTGTCACTTTAGTTATTCATTGATTCCTATTCATGCATGCCTTGACCAGGGGGCTCAAGCCAAGCAAGTGACCCCTTGCTCAAGCCAGCAACCTTGGGCTCAAACTGGCAACCTTGGGCTTCAAGCCAATGACCTTTGGGCTCAAGCCAGCAACCATGGATTATGTTGATGATCCCATGCTCAAGCAGGCAACTCCACACGCAAGCTGGTGAGCCCAGCTCAAACCAGATGAACCCACACTCAAGCCAGATGAGCCCACACTTAGGCTGGCAACCTTGGGGTTTTGAACCTGGGACCTCAGCGTACTGGGTCAACACTCTATCCACTGTGCTACCACCAGTTAGGCACAGAACCCAAGTTTTATTCAGGTAGTCTTGTTCCCAGTTAAAAGTATTATTCATCTCCTCAGACTTTTGCAGCTATGAGTGGCATATGACCAGGCTCTAGTCAATGAAGTGTGAGCAAAAGTCTGTTGCATTGGAATTTGGGGAGACTGTTATTTTCCTGATAAAAAAGGGTCAGACAGCTGGCAGGTGCCTTTTCCCCTTCAACTGTCCTCTATTGTTCCCTTCCACTACAACCTGCCATCTTCTGCCTAGAAACGAGGTAAAATAGCTAGAAAAGGTACAGATATTTTGGACCATAAACATGGTGAGGATGGTAGAAAAGGAAAGAAGGAAGAAGCTGTTCCCTGAGCAGCTGCCCTTGTGCTACATTTCTTACCTACAAGCTTTTTTTATATATATATACAGGGACAGAGAGAGAGTCAGAGAGAGGGACAGATAGGGACAGACAGACAGGAACAGAGAGAAATGAGAAGCATCAATCATTAGTTTTTCGTTGCCATTGCGACACCATAGTTGTTCATTGATTGCTTTCTCACATGTGCCTTGACCGCAGGCCTTCAGCAGACTGAGCCACCCCTTGCTGGAGCCAGCGACCTTGGGTCCAAGCTGGAATGTACGGGTAACTTTGTATATCCTACCTATACTGCTGGGTGAAACCCTCCTGGCATCCCAAACAAAGAACCACATTACATTCCTGGAAGTTATAACTGGAAGTTTTTACCTTTTGAGCACCTTCCCTCCTTGATCTCTTTATTCAAGGTGGAGAGTAATATACTCTCATTCTGAAAATTACAAACTCCAACTTGGTTCAGATTCTGAAAAAAAAAAATGGTTATTTTTCTCATATTACCTCTGGGCTCACAGTCATGTTCTGGCCTTCTTATGTGTAGATTATGTTGAGAGTCACCAAAATTAACATTTTTCACTCCTTGTTTGCTTTGTGGTGGGTTGGGCTTGAGCTTCTTGCAATGATGTGTTGAAGCAGCCTTGCAGTGCAGGGACCTGACTTGTGTATCTTTTGCCAACTTCTGGTTCAGTGGCTTCACATTGTAGCTTGAAATGCGCCATGGTGGGAGCATTTACATCAAGAAATTAGGTAAACGCTATAAATCAGGGTTCTTCCAACCCCACCCTGGTCCCAAGAACTGGTTATTAAATAATTACCAGCACACCATTATGCTTCTCTATCCATGTTTCCTATCTCAAGTTATAATTATGGCCTCATATTTGGAGAGTGGATCACAGTATTAAAAGTAGAACCACATGAATGAACTCATTTGACTCTCACAGTGGCCCAAAACAGTCATTATTTGACTCCTATATTGATTTCCTATTGCTACTGTAATGAATTATCACGCATTTAGTGGCTTAAAACAACGCAGGTATCTATTATCTTATACTTCTGGCGGTCAGAAGCCCAAGTGGCTCTTGAGAGGCTAAAATCAACGTGTTGGCGGGGCTGTGCTCCTTCTGGGAGCTCGGGGGAAGAATCAGCTCCCTGCCTTCTCCAACTCATAGGGGCCATCTGCATTCCCACACTGGTGAGCCCCTTCCATCTTCAAAGACAGCAACCCTATCGCTCTGACCTCTGCTTCCGTAGCCATCTCTTCTTCTCCAGCTCTGACTCTCCTGCCTCTCTCTTTCACTTGTAAGGACTTTTAGGATCACATTGAACCCACCTGAATAATATAGGATAATCTACTCAACTCAAGACCCTTAATCACACCTGCAAATCCTTTTTTTTTTGCCATTTAAGGTCATGTATTTGCAGGTTCCGCAGATCAGGATTATTTGGGGGAGATTGTTATCTGGTTTACTCCCTTTCATAGATGAGGAAGACACCTCTGGAAGATAATGGTCCTGCTCAAGTTCATGAAGCTGCCAGTGGACTTGGGCCAAGGCCAGGGCTCTGCCTGTCTTTGTAAACATTTGTCCAATAGCTGACGCAGGAAGGGACATACTCTGGGGTGATGGGTACAACACATCTAAGGATAGAGCCTCTAGGGAACTGAATTTTGGATCTTATGAGCCCTCCCAGGCCCAATCTTCTGCTAACCAAATATTCTTGATTTTCTTTCCCAACATTCCTGGGAGACTTGGGAGGTCGAGATACAGTGACCCAAAGTCCCTAAGAGCTGGATTTTCTAAGTGTCGGTTGAGACATAACTGAGGACTTGCCAAGACACAAGGACACATTTCCCTCCACCCACTCTTTAGCCATCCATCAGTCTGATTAACCCCTTGCTTTTCTGGGGCTTAGCCTCCAGCCTCATGATTCATCTATCACCCTCTCCTCTCTCCTCCATGGTAGCCACCACCTCCCTTAGTCCAGATGAAATAGCGGGTAAATAGGGGAAACAGGGTATGAGAACATGGTAAAGACATCTACTCCACTCAAACTGGTCAGAAGGTGATGGCCTTAGGAATCCAAACCAGAGGAGGGACTAGAACCTTTTCCCACTTCTAGTGCTCTATGTCAAGAGAAGGCAGACCAAAAATACTGAATTGGGAAGACTGTGTCCTCATTCACACTCTCTTTCCAATTCATTGCATGAGCTCGGGTGAGTAACTTTTTCTCAAGAACCTTCATTTCCTCATCTGGATTGATGTAAGGGGTCATTCACTCCATGAGGACCCATTACATAGTGTGAGAGTGCAGGATCTAGTATCAGACTGCCTGAGCCCATAACCCTCATTTCACTGCTTCTTAGATAGGTGAAGTTAGGCAAAACACTTAACTTCTCTGTGTTTCATTTTTTTTATGAATCAAATAGGGATGCTAATAATATCAGCATCCTTAGACTTGTTACAAGGATTAAATGGCATAATCTAAATAATGCACTTAGTACAGTGCCTAGCACATAATAAGCTATTACTAAATGTTAGTCATTGTTACTGCCAATCAGTGATTTCCAAAATATGGTTCTTGGATCAACAATAGGAACCTCACCTGGGAACTTGTTAGAAGTGCACATGCTCAGACCCATCCCAGGACTAATGAGCCAGAGATGCTGGGAGGCTGGGAAACAGAGGCCTCTGATGCTGTGGGTTAAAGTCTGAGAACCACTGGTATAGATGGTTCTAAGATCCCTATTGCCTGCAAATGTATACATTTATCCAAGGCTCAAGGAAATCATTATTATTTGTTTATGTTGTTCCACAAACATTTATTAAAACTCTGCTCATGTTGGGACCTGGGAAACAAAAGAAAAACAAGACAGAGCTTAAGGCTTCAACTAGTTCACAGTTCATCTCACTATCCTTAACTTATAACTTTAAGTATATGTTGTTTGCCAATGTTTCTACCTTTGTTTATGAATACATGAGTTTCACCATATAAAAACTGTATTTTTTAAAGTATTTTTTATAGTTATAGGTAGAGTAAGATATTAGCTAAGTGACCTTGAAGCTCAGTTTCTTCATTCTAAGAACAGGATTAATAATACCTATCACACGAATTTGTTATGAAGATTAATATGATTAAATGTGATGACATGTATGAAATGACATGGTTTGTTATAGAGATCCAGTAATGGTCAGTCAGATCTCAATTTAAATCTAGTTCATAATTAAATATTGTTGATTAGTATTGATGTGGCCTTATGCTGTATATTATTAATGTACAAAGTAAAATAAAAATAAATAAATTCATTATATGTTAAAATTCAGCTCCTGGATGTTATAAAGACTATATATCACTTTCTCTCTTCTAGAATTCAGACAATGAAGATGTTCAACAGGCATTTTAAACTTCAGAGATAAGTCTCGGCATTAGCTGGTGTTTATTCCAAATTTTTTTTATTACTGACTTTAGAAAGAGAGAGAGACAGGAACATCAATCTTTTCCTGTATGTGCCCTGACCAAGGATCAAACCAGCAACTTCTGCTCTTCTGAGCGACACTCTGACCAACCAAGCTATGGGGCCAGGCAGCTGGTGTTTATTCTAAAGGCAACATGTGGGGCCAAGAGTCAAAGGGAAGTTCACACACAGCTACAGGCTTCTCAGCTGTTTATAGTAAAAAACTTTGAAATCCCCTCAGAAAATTCCCTTTTGATTCTTATCTGATTAACCAGGCAGTCCACAGATTCCAGAACAGTTTCACCCAAAATTTTTGTTTAAAACCCAGGACCTGCCCTGAGCTTGAACTAGAAATGGGGCTCCTTATATTGTAATTCAGCAAATTCCATTGAACAAACATCAAAGACCATGATGCCTCATCATGACTTCTTCAACGACTGAGGGCTCACCCAGAGCTTCAAAACTTTCTGAACATCGAGAGAAACTTTCCACTCATAAGTAGAAGGACAATCACCATCTAATTCATTGACATGAAGCATTGTATCTGCTTTTCTTTTATGTACCAGAGCTAAGGAGAGAGTGCTTCATTTGAAACTCTTTGGACTGTGATTTGAAATGTGAACCAAGATCTTGCTGCTCTGATAAGTCCCAGCCAGGGAAGAAAGGACTACTGAAAAAGGCGCCTTAAGTCCTTACTACCGAGAGGGTCATTCCTTCTGTTTACTGAATCATCACTCCTTAGGGAAACTAGGAGTATTCCTTACCCTTTATTGATATTCCTCACCCTGCCCCAATCTCCACTTGCCCAAATCTAAATGGTTTCTTTCTTGTCAATAAATCCAGGTAAGCTCTGAAGTTTTAACAAGTCAATGAATACTCTCAGGTCCTATGAAATGAGCTAGCAAATTAAAATAAAAAGGCCCTGAGAGTTTGTGTGGTAAAAGTTTAGCTCTTGATAATTGCTGTAAGGGACACAATCCGAGATGCTTTTGTCTGTCTGGGGAGATGTTCTGTTTATGGGGTGTTCTTCAGGGATGTGGGGTTTAGCACATTCAAACCCCAAACCATCATCATCACTATTTTACTGGGTGCTTGTTACATATGTGTCAGGCACTGTGTGGAGCCCGTTTCTTACTTGAGCTCATTTCAACCCTCACAACTTTGCAAGGTTGATTTTATCAACCCCATTTTCTAATGGGAGACATCAAACCTCAGCCTGATCAAATAACTTAGCTGAAGTTCCATGGTTAATTCAGTAAAAGTGAGATTGGTCCCCAGGTCCACCTGCACCCCCAAACCGGTGATTTTCTCTATTTTGAATAGTGGCACAAATAGAAATACATGTATCCAAGTATTCACATCAGAACACTGAGCAATTACTCTTTCTTCTTCTTTACCCTCCACATCTCCCATCTGATGGGCCATCAAGTCTTATGATGCCTCCTTCTTCTCCTCCATCCGCCTCTCCAACACTCTTATCACTTCACTGCTAAATCACTAGTTTCCTCCTACGAATTTCCTGGCTCCGGTTTTCATGGCTCTCCAATTCATTCTCTATATTCCTCTTAGAGTAATCTTTCTAGAAGTCAAATTTGATCATGCTTCTCCCTTACTTGGGTCCCTTGATGATTCCTTCATAACCAATAATCATTTCTCTTATATCTAAAGTCAAGAAGAGGGCACATTCTCAAACCCTCTACTTTACTTGCTTCCGGATCACCTTTGCATTACTTTTTACCTCTTAAACTCAACAATCTCTCTTGTTTTAAAATCCATGTCAGATTATCATCTTCTGTTCATCTTTGCTCTGCTATCTGCCAACTTCCAAGTTACTTTTCCGCATGCTGAAGACTCTGGACACAACATATTTGGACTGCTTTTCCCTTTTTTGAAAAAATCTCTTCATTTGTTCTTTGTTGGCTTTGTGTTCCTCTACCGAAAAGGTGGGATTTCTTCAAGGTCCCCTGACATCCAACCCTTAGATTTTGTTCCTTTCTCTTTGCTCCCCGGTGACTGCCATATCTTCAGCCAATATCTCTTCTCAAAGGTCTCTCAACTCCACATACTTTCTCAAACCTACCCTGAGCAACGGGCTATAATTCCCAACCATCTCTTTGCAATATGTCCAAAATATCCTACTAGCTCAAATAAACTATGTAAAAAAATCAACCCTGTCTTCTTTTAAACCTACCTCCCTCTGTATCCTTTCTCTCAGTGAATGGTAATGATGGAAAAGAGCACGCTGAGAGTAATTCCAAAGGCTTTCTCCCTTTCATTACCTTCAAACGTGCCTTTGGTCATGATGCCTCTCCAATCGATCATCATCTTTCTGTTCTTACACCTGCTGAACTAGACTATCCTGCATGCATCCCTTCATGGGTCATTCTGCACCAGTTAACAGAACAGACTACTAGACTAATGTTAGAACATGCCACTCTCTGGCTCATATCTCTTCCAAGTGTTAACTTTGTGTAAAGATGCAGTTAAAACTTTTCAGCTTGAAAGCAAAGATTCTCTCCCCACTTCTTTTTCCTCATGTCCTTCTATATACACTTTAGGCTAACCAACCCATATTTCTTGATATCACATAAAGAAAAATTCATTTATTCACTCAAGAAATTTTTAACCTGATTGGTGATGGCAAAGTGGATAGAGCATCAACCTGGAACACTAGGTCCCGGTTCAAAACTCTGAGGTTCCCAACTTGGGCGCAGGTTGGCTGGCTTGAGCATGTGGTCACTGGCTTGAATGAGGGATCATTGAAATGATCCCAAGGTTGCTGGCCTGAGCAAGGGGTCATTGGCTTGGCTTGAGCCCCCACAAAGCACATACAAGAAGCAATCAATATACAACTGAAATGAAGCAACTATAAGTTGATGCTTCTCACTCCCTCTCCTCCCATTCTTTCTGTCTCTCTCAAATCAATAAAAAATAAAATAAAAAGTTTTTATTAAGGACTTGGTATTAGCTCAACATTTTCCTCAATATTCAGCATATAACAGTGAATATGACTTCTATGTTTAAATTTAGTTGATACAAGCAATGAAAATAAAATGTGATGATAAGTATTCTAAAATTAGGAGAATAGCTGAGTACCAGGAACATATCTAGATGCTCCTAACTGCATAAGGCAAGATTTGGGGGATAGGGAGATAAGGAAAGCTTTTCCAGGGAAGTAATAATTGGATTGACACCCAAAGGCTAAATAAGAATTACTGAGATATAATACCGGGCAGGGGTTTTGCTCTTAAGACAGACAAAAATGTATGCGTGAAGGCTTGGGGCAAGAAGGTATGACCAGAGAAAAGGTAACTGCAGATACAAATCAGAAGAAAAGGAGGAAATAAACAAGGCATTGCAGAAGCCAAGGGATGACTGGGAAGGCAAGAGTGAAACAGTTTTCATGTTGCCAGAAGGTCAAATAAGATGAGAATGAAAGAGTGGCCACTGGATTTAGAAAGAAGACATCGCTGTTGACCTGGCCCGAAGCCTTTTGAGCAAGTGATACAGACAAATGCCAGACCACAGTGGACAGAGAAATTAATGGAAAGTGAGGAACTAGAGACTGTAAATTGTAGACAAATCTTTACAGAAATTCAAAACCCACTACATCTTTCTATTTGTTCATCCTGTACCAGTTTCCTCTTCTCCTACTACTTTCCCTCCTTGCCTTTGCCATGATCCTTACTCCTCTTCCTATTGAATTCATAGTCAATTCTCAAAACTAAATTAAATACCATTGTGTCTGGAGCTTCCCTGCACTGCCGGCAGTTAGAATGGATTACTCAGTACTTGCCGCATAAGTCTTTGCTGAATTAGCAAACTGTTCCCATCTCACTGATTACGTGAAATTTCCTTTGTACGTCTATTATAACACTTGCTTCTTACTACCTTATTATCTAAAGTCTCCCTGATTATACAACCTTATGATCAACTAACTGCATTAATAATCATTGAATTTCTCCTAGTTCTCAACTAAGGGCCTTGGGCACTATTGTCATTCAAATCATACTTGTCTTACTGTTCTTTATCTTGCAATGATGTAAGCATGTGTTATGTACGACATGATCTTTGTCCTTAAAGACAATGATTTTTAAGATGAAGATCTTTGACATTACCAACTAAGCTATTAAAGGGTCAACAACCCTATAATTTCACTCATAGGTAGGCTATAAAACTGAAAGCCACAAATGGACCAACAAGAAAAACAAACAAACAAAAACTCATAGACACAGACAACAGTATAGTGGTTACCAGAGGGAAGGGGGTGAGGGAGCACTGATGAGTAAAGAGGGTCAAATATATGGTGATGAAAGACTTGACTTTGGTAAGCACACAATGCAATATACAGATGATGTACCATAGAATTGCAGACTTGATACCTACATAATTTTATTAATCAATGTCATCCAATAAATTTAATAAAAAATTAAATAAATTAAAATGAGAATACAAAGTTTAGGATTTTCTAGAGTCATATTTAACCTTTCAAAATTTTTTCACTATTATTCACATGATTTACACATTCTAAATTTTAAAAACCATTATCAGATTGGTTCTGAATATAACTGAATACTCTACAAACCAACTTTCTGATTCAAGTGAAACAACTCACTCAACTTTTTAAGCTCAAAGCACTCAAGTAGCAACTTATTAATGAGGTTGAGTTAACAATTCACACATACCTCCTTTTTCCAAAGAACAACCTGGGAAATCGTTAAACCAAACCAAAACGGAAAAGTGACATTGAACTCTTGAGTTCCTAAGGCCTGAAACTAAAAGAACAAGGCATATTCTTAAAGTCTAGGTGCCTGACAACCATTTGGGTGTGGCTGCTTTGAAGAGGGCAAGGACAAGAACTAGACAAATGGATGAATTCCTTACGGTATAGACGAAAGGGCTTTCAGAAATGCTCAAACATTTTAGCAGCAAGGGAAATTAAGATTAACTTAAACTCTATTTAATTTGTACAATTGAGAAACTTCAGTTTTAAAATATTTTAGAATTTCTCTTAAGCATTTTTAATAATTCTTCTGCAACATAATCTGGACTTTTTGTCGCTTTTCTTCTCCCAAAGCCTTGCCTTTTAAACACAAAGCCTGGGGATGGCCAACCCATCCCTAAGTCACAGAACAGAACTGGTGTTAAAGTATGATGCTTCGTTTCTTAAAGAAAACAAAACTCTGAAGCAACTATGACTTACTGTTAACATCTGACAAACTGGATTCTTTACTATTGGTATAAAATGTTTTCATGTCTTTATAATGAGAGGGGAAATGTCCAAAATCACTGGAGAACTCAGTAACACTCAGAATTTTCTGCACTGGTTCTTAATTATCTAATTTCTCTAGTTGTACCATGAGCACTTAGGCCAGAGCCATTTCTTTAGTTTCCAAAGAAAGAAATAAAAAGAGTTAAGAGATGGCCCAGGCCAGTTGGCTCAGTGGTAGACCATCAGCCGTGCATGTGGATGTCCCAGGTTCCCAGTCAGGGCACACACAGATGCGACCATCTGCTTCTCCACCCCTCCCCCTTCCACTTCTCTCTCTCTCTCTCCCCCTCCTGCAGCCATAGCTCGATTGGAGTGAGTTGTTCTCGAGCACTGATGGCTCCATGGCCTCTGCCTCAGGCACCAAGACTATCTTGGTTGCTGAGCAACTGAGCAAAGCCCCAGATGGGCAAAGCATCACCCCCTAGGGGCCTTGCCAGGTGGATCACCGAGAGGGGCACATGCAGGACTCTGTCTCTGCCTCCCCTTCTCTCACTGAATTTAAAAAAAAATGAGTTAAGAGAAACGAAGTGATTCTGTAACATGGGCAGGTCCAAGTGCAAGTCAGAGTTAAAATTTCAAATACTGAACATCACAATAGACATTTCATTAGTACTTATTTGATTAATTGGTTGCTTGTTTAACAGGATTGAAAGCTCAGCTCCTTGATAAAGATGGGACATGTCAGCTTCTATCCATCGCTGATCACGGCAGTGCTGGCTCAAACTCAGGAGACCTTTGTGTGACTTGAGTAGCTGTGACAGTTTAATACGGAACCAATCATACTCTCAAGGGTCCTTGCTTACAGTGAGACAGACTCAGGATTATGGGTAATCTTGATAGCTTCGATGTGAAGCAAAGTTACGAAATCCAAGAGTAGACAGAACAGCTGAATCTAAGGACAATAAAGGTCAGAACTGTAAAAAGTGAAAAAAAGTCACTTCCAAGCTGCTCCTTCACTTTGCCAGCATTTCTGTTGCTGCAGAGGTGACCAGATGGTGCTGATTTGGTTGGTGGAAAGTCCACCAGAAGCAAAAGGGACGCGTGGTAGTCCCAGTACAGCCTGTGACTTCTGCTGTCCTGCAGCTCAGTTTACGGCAGCATGTATTATGCACTGTTACTGAGCACCGGCAGGAAGACAGCATGTGTCCTTTCTCCTCTCCCTCCTCAGGGTGTTCTCTCTCTCCACCTCTCTTTCTCCCTCTCCCTCTGTCCCTCTGTCACACACACACACCCTGCCCCTGTCCAAGTGCCAGCTGTCCAACTCATCCCCAGTGTCCTTGGCTCCTGCCTCCTCCTCCCTCTCTCCAGCACCACTGCCTGGGAAACTTGTCCTCAGAGAGGCAGGTCCAGGTTTAAGGACCTCCTCTCTCTCATTTGCATATTGGCCCAATGTTCGAAGAACTCTCTGCATGCCCACCGCACTCACCCAAATCCTCCCGATCTTCACATCTTCACTGAAGTCACACCCCCGGAAACCTTCCCTGAACCTATCAGCTGCTCAGCTTCCTGAAAACCTCTCCCTTCATGGGTAGTTTCCACATCAACCTCTCTGCAGGGTCGCCTACTTGTCTCCCTTCACCAGACTGCACCGCCGCTCCACGCTGAAGCCCAGCCTACAGGGCTCTGGGACAGCACCCAGGACCCGAGCACCCTGCGGAGCCATTTCTGCTTGCCTGCTGCTGTGGCGAGGAAAGAACAGCCGAGAAGTGGGTCTGGAGAGTCAAGGAAGTGGGGTGGAGCGGAGGAACCAGGACATAGTGTGACTTAGGGATGACACAGGTGCATTAAACGTGTAACGTCCCCCCCCCGCCGCCCCCCCCCCTGTTTCCACCAAGGGACTTCACACAGTGCAGGCGGATTTTAGTGACAAAGGCACTGAAGCTTCTTGGGGAAAATATAATTCAAATTCATCCTTCCTGGGGAGAAAGGAATCAGAGTCACAGGAAGCAGAGTTGTGTGTGAGAGGTGTGTGTGTGTGTGTGTGTGTGTGTGTGTGTGTGTGTGTGTGTCTGCCTGCCTGAGTGTGTGAACATGTGTGTAACTGCTGTTGGCAGGAGTGGTTCCTACTCGGCCATTCTGTCCTGTGGCCTTCCTGGGCAGCCGCAATCCTGGTTGGAGCCAGGACTCCGCCCCAGCCACCACACTGAGGATGGGAAGGTCCTCAGGGACTCCTGATGGCTGAAGCTGGGGAGGAGAAGGCAGCAAGAAGCCGAGCCTCCATGGCACCGGTGGAGAAGCGAGGCCTGGAGCGGGTGCAGACTGTGGACCAGGTTACAGCTGAGTGAGAACCACAATCCAAGTCCTGCTCCTGCCAAGACACGAGGTGGGGCACCGGTGCCCACCAGGAGCCTTCTTTGCTACCCATAAAACACCACGGTGAGAGGGTGAGCGCGCAGTGGTAACGAGGCCCGCCCTCCCATTAAGTCGCCATCTGAGGGTTGGCGGCACATAGTCTTGCCAAACCTTGCCGCTGGGACGGGCAGTGGAATTTCTCCTCCGAGGCTCCACATAAAGAAGCCAGAGGGGTGGAGAAGGTGTAAGTAAGCACAATGTACGAACAGGTGGGAGAGAGGGCCCTGCAGGGGTGACAGACGAGGTGAGCCAAAGAGAAGCCAGGGGGAGCCACAGCCAGAGTGGACGTATGACTGCAGAGGCCCCTGGCCAAGTTTAACAAAGCACTGCTCCTGGCGCGGAGGACGCAGAGCCAGACCAGGCAGGTTCTGGGAGTCACCTCAGAAAACCCCAGCCTCCAGAGCCCTTCCCACTGCGCAGGAGCAAAGCTGGATTTAGGATGCATCCCAGACGCAGGCAGGTCTCCAAGATAATTCCAGGTCTCCTAAGGAGGCTATGTAACTGCGACTTGAAGCCATAGCCCGGCCGAACTTCAGGATACGACAGTTCCTTTGAGACTTCTCGTCAACCGTTGGTCTGAACCTATCTAAGCCCAAGACGTCCTGTGCCTCAGCCAGCCTAATCCTCCTGAAAAATGCTTTCATCTCAACCCTCCCTGGACCAGATTCCTCTCCTGACTCCACACGGCCTCCTGCTTCAAGTCCAAACTGCTCTTCCCCTCTGGGCAGCCCCGGGCCAGGTCTACCTCACTCCCTGTCCTCAGATCCCGCCCCTCATCTACGCGTGGAATTTACTCTGGACTCTGGTTTGCTCCTTATTCTGCACTGCTCCCTCAATGCACATGCCTAACCCTGGTGCTTCATTACTCCTCCCTTCCACAAGAAGCCCTGTCTCCTTCCTGTGCCCAAAGGACACCTGCCTGCCCACCAAGCTGTGGCTCCGGCTTACTTCTCCCATGATTCCTTCTTCTTTACCAGTTGACAGTGATCTCCCAAAATGCCATTGTAACAATCCGATGCACACCTGGGGGTGAAGAGTGTGTGCTCTGTAGAAAGCTGAGGCGTATACTTGGGTGACAGAATCAAGATTTCATGCTGACTCTGCAGTTGGCTGGGCCTGTGTTCATATAGGGCACTGCTAGTCCATTTGGTACATGTGGGCCCATTAGAAAGAGGCGTTCCCAACCTGCACAGCTGTCCACAGTAGCCCTGGTGCACATCTCTCCTCTGGTGCCCATCAGCTGCATGGCCTGAGGCTAGTCTTAACTTCTATTATTGCAGTTCCTCATCTGAAAAATGGACATAATCCTGCCTACCTCTCCTGGCTAACATAAAGTGCTCACTCACTTGGATCCGTGGAAGCTCACTAAGTATTAGCTATTTGTCATTAACCTTCTCTCTCGCCTTCCTTAATGAGCTGTCTCCAGAAAGAGGAAGGGGTCTTTCTTTACTTTTTTTTTTAAGAGTTTATTTATTGAATTTATAGAGAGAGTAGAGTGAGGGGTGAGGGAGCAAGAAGTATCAACTCATAGTTGCTTCACTTTGGTTGTTCATTGATTGCTCGTCATATGTACCTTGACTGGGCAAGCCTGGGTTTTCGAACCCATAACCTCAGCATTCCAAGTTGATGCTTTTTCTGCTGTGCCACCACAGGCCAAGCTTGGGCATCAGTAATTTCTTAAGGGAGCAGCTGACTCATCTATTTCCTTCTCTTCCTTTTCCTTTTCCATTTTATCATCACATCTCTCAATTGGCAATTTTGAAGACTCCAGAACCAAAAATCATATAGCTTTGTGGAAAAAAAAAAAGTATATCTAGGGACTAAGAGCAACAAAGAGAGAAAAATATATTAATCCCTAAATGGGAGGAGAGTGAAAAAGTTTTTCCTAAAGCCAGTATTTGCAAGTGGGAAGGTAGCAGAATGAATGAATTGGGTTTAGAAAGCAAGGCATGATGGTGCTGATGTGGATATTTATTTACCAAATTCACTTTAGGGTCTGACATCCTAAGGCAATGGTTCTCAAACTTTTTGAAGTCAGGACACATTTAAAATTCTACAAATAATTGTAGGTGTACTATATACAAATTTCTGAGAAATGTGTTATAATAATTAAGTCAAATATTAAAATATATATATATATAAAATCCAAGTGTCCTTTTATGGTAATTAAACAAAATAAATATGACAAAATTAAATTTATTCTGACATTAAAAAAACATTTTTATGTTACATTTTTTGAGTTATGCTTTTTAGAATTTGTAAAAAAGGGTTAAAAAATAAGAAAATGACAAAAGGTATATACACACACACACACACACACACACACACACACACATTCTTAGTAAGATTTAGTAAATTCAGCAGGTCCTGGTGCAAATGTGTTAAGTTTTTTCATTCTTGTGTTTATGAGAAACATGAGCCTGATGTATCCTAGCAATTTCTTCAATGTTTGGCCATATATTTGAAAGGCAAACTCTCATTTCCTAGTCAATACATTGAAGAATTTCTCTCTTTTTACTCTTAATTGTGTGAGTACAAAAAAAACCCAGCATACATGTCATCTTCACTTTACACCAAACAAAGGATAGAAGAAACTTGCCTCCAGTCTTTCCGGGGAACATGGAGAGTAGTGTAAACAATCCAGCACCACAGCTTAACAGCCTTTTGCAACCTAATCAGGCAAGTGAGGTAGGGGGTTAGGCAGATTGTCAGCTTACAGCGAATTCCCCACACCTCTGTCCCCCAAAAATCTAAACTCCAAAAACCCTGTTGGTCTTTTGGTCTTCAACAGACACATATTTCTCTGGAATACCATAGGGTGCACCTGAAAATCTAGGGAGCACCAGTGTGCCCTGGCGCACACTTTGAGAACCACTACCCTAAGGCTCGATCTTCAATCTGTCCCTGACTTGCTGTGGGAATTGAGCAAGTTATTTAACTTCTACGTGCCTTAATTTCCTTATCTAAAGACAGTAGGTTAGTGAACCCACATAAGGGATATAGCGTGGCAGTCCCCTATGCGGTGGTTAGTTAATAAATGGCCCTCATTGGCATCCAATGAGAGAAAGAAGCTCAATGCCCAGAGGATGCTGACGGGATTAAAAAAGGAAGTTAGGAAGTCAGAGACTGGTTAACGAGGAAGACAGGGCATTAAAAAGAAAGGTAAGCGAGATGCCACATGAAACTTTACAACATACAACATTAAATTCAGTAAGACGGCTCTTGCTAGCCAGGTGGCCAGCAAGACACTCACCATCTCCTGCGAAATAAATCAGGGTCAGGGTCCAGGACAACCAGATTCAGGTTAAGGAAGAAACAGGAAATATAAGGACAGTTATATTTATCACAGTAAATATACTGCTCACAAAAATTAGGAGATATTTTGCCTGACATGTGGTGGCGCAGTGGATAAAGCGTCGACCTGGGAACACTGAGGTCGCCAGTTCAAAACCCTGCACTGGTCTGGTCAAGGCACATATGGGAGTTGAGCTTCCAGCTCCTCCCCCCTTTCTCTCTCTCTCTCTCTCTCTCTCTCTCTCACTCTCTCTCTCTCACTCTGTGTCTCCTCTCTAAAATGAATAAAATAAAAATAAAAAAAAGATAAAAACTCTTTAAAAAAATTAGGAGATATTTCAAAATAAATATGAAGCGATAGAGAAAAGCATTTGATTTTTTTTTATTCAGAACAGCAAACAAGTCAGAGAAAGTTGTTTGATTATGCAAATGAGATGCAAAACCAACTTTTATTTCATTGGTGAAAATGCACTATCCAAAAGGCTGAACGTACTGGAGTACTGCATGTTCCCTGATCCCCTAATTCTTGTGAGCAGTGCATCTTATGCCTTGTCAAGTGTCTGACACATTTCACGTGTGCATTAAATTTTGATGAAGCATATGCAAGCATTCAGTTAGTATTTAATTTAGCCTCGTAAATTATTGAACCAGAGCAGAACTCCTGATTCCCAAAGTATTTATTTTGCATGTTTTATTATAAATAATTTACACAAAAGTAGAAAAGCTTAATTAACCCCACTGTATACGCATTGCCAAGATTCAATAATAACCCACTCGTAACCAAGCTTTTCTCATGGAGATCCTGCTCACTCCCTGCTCCAAACCCAAACTATTTTGAGGCAAATCCAAAAAAACACTATCATTTCATGATGAGGATATTTCAAAAGGAAAGAAAAGGGAGAAGGGGCACATAGATTTTATATAAATTTTTCTTTTCCTGAAACAAGGGATGGGACATGACAGAAAGATAAGCAATACCCTGTTCTCAGGATGGGCAGAAAGTGACTGATTCTACTCCATCCTAATTGCTTCCCCACTTTACATTCATAGTTTATTGCTTATTACTGCTGTTGAGTATGTTGCCTGCAATTTTAGCTTTCATGGTCTCACTTGGGTTTGCCTCATCAACTTCTATTGAATCGGAAACACGTGGCTAGCCAGACCAATCTTAACTGAATTGAATGCTGTATGTTCCAGGGCTCCTTGCGACATCTGGCTTACCTTCCTACTTCCCTTCCTTCTCAATGCCCTGACTTCCTCCCTAGCCAATCTCCTAACAGCCTAATAACTTCCTAACTTCCTTTTATTAATCGCATCAACATTTACTGGGCCCAGCTCCTAGCACATAAGTAGACAAAATGAAAATGAGATGAGAACACCTGGCCAGACTCTCAAGGCTGAGAGCTGCCAGGTAGGTGGTGGGCGCTGTTGACTCTTAAAGAGTAAGAATAAATCTGCCAGCGAAGGAGGGCATTCTAGGCAGAGGAAATAGCCTTGACAAGGGTTTTGGAAGGAAATTGGGGGCTCATTTGGGGAACAGCAAAATGTACCATGTGGCTGGAACGATAAATGTGATGGAAACGGGGGAGGGGGGCAGGAGAATAATGAGGATTGAAAGTACAGAATTAGCATGGTGCGGGTGTTGGAGGACAGTGCTGATTGAACTGAAGAGGTCTGGTGGGAGGAGAGCTGGTGGGAGAAGAAGTCCTGATACAATGGAGAACAGGACGCCCTCTCCGCACATCTGGATTCCCCGCAGCTCTCTCAACTTCTACAGCGTCTCCTAGGAGAACATAGCCTCCCCAAATGAGCCTATCTCTTCAATACTTTACTAAGGACTGGTGCCTGCACCAAAGATTGTTCCTCGATATAGAAACTGCATGTCAGATTAGCAATATTAGCCAAGGCGCGCACATTTATTTAGTCTGCAAACCCTTGTTTTCCCCAGAAAATATTTTCAAGAGAGAAAGTAGAGCAAACCTTATTATTTTTATATATTTGTTTCACTTGGTGCAACAAAACAAATGCTGATGGGGCTGGAGGGATGGCAATGCAGAAAAGTCATTTTCATCCTGGTTATCGTTTACATTAGGCTGACCGTAGCTGCAATGCACCTGTGTGAACACATTTGGAAATGTTCACTTCACGGCACAAGAGCTGTTGCATCATGTAGCTGAGGTTTTGAGCTAGATTTTAGAAGTCAAAAGGAAACCTGGGGCCTTGGCTCAGTGGTAGAACATCGGTCCAGCATGTGAAAGTACCAGGAATAGGGCACACCGGAGAAGCGTCCATCTATTTCTCCACCCCTCCCCCTCTCCTTTATCTCCATCTCCCACTTCCCCACCTGCAGTCAAGGCTCCATTGGAGCAAAGTTGGCCCGGGTGCTGAGGATGGCTCCATGGCCTCCACCTCAGGCACTAGAATGGCTCCAGTTGCAATGGAGCAACTCCCAGATGGGCAGAACATCGGCCCTTGGTGGGCATGCCAGCTGGATCCCAGTTGGACGCATGTAGGAGTCTGTCTCTCTGCTTCTCTGCTTCTCACTTAAGAAAGAAAAAGAAAAAGAAAAGGAAACCTGGAATCACCAATTGGCTGCTGAATTAGATAATCATTGCCATGGGATTATCTCTTCTGGCTGTGACCACAGTCCCAACTATTTGGCTGCTGAAAATTCTACACTTTGCACTTGACTGGTTGCAGAGCTCATGGCCTGGAGGAAGGATGTTTTTTTAAGTTCCAGGAGTCATGAATTTGAATTGCAATGAAGTATGCAATGAAGAGAGCTTTGGAGTGGGAGGTATGATTAAATGACCTCTAATGCTCCTTACATTTACATAATACTCTAGGCCTTGGGCCACAGATATATCTGGAGCTTCTAAATGTATAATTTTTTTTCCAAAATAAAAGGTAACCAAATTTCAGGATGATGACTCAGTGGCCAGTTTGGATGATGCAGAGAAGAGTTTAACAAGGTTTCATGCTTACAAGATTTAGATTTAGATTCCGCCAAGAATCTTGTTTCAGGACGATGCCCGTTTCCCCGCATCCGGATGCGGCTTTGTTTCTACTCACATGTTCTCCATTCGTGTCAGGGCCTCACTGATCTGTTTTCTCATTTCTGGTCCATGGTTTCTATGCCCTGGTTGTACTGCCCTGCTTGGCTGCCATCCATCCACCTCTCACCTTCATCTGAAGCTCAGTTGTGACTTCAATTTCCAGGGATAGAACTGATCTCAGAGAAGACAGGATGTTTCTAGGGTACTGACAGCCTACTATCCTTGTCTATGATCCCTCTGCTCTCAGACAATCACCGGAGGGGTCTGTTTCCAATCTTCCAGAGGTTACTTGCACAACACATGGTGCTATCTCTCTTCATACTAACATCCAGCTTTGTGGACATCGGCTGATCTCCCACTCCGCCCTGTGTGGAGCTACCACTGGATTTTAAACCATAAGGCCTTGAAAATTGTCCTTGTGACTTACAACTTCTAGGTCTCTGGAACACATACCCGCTGGAACCCCACCACCATATATCTCCTAGCTGGGCTCCCACATGGACCTTCAGGCTCGGTTTTGACTCAACAGCTCAGCCAGGCTCATAATCCCACAGTTCCCCAGTCTGTCCCAGCTCCTGCCAGGCCTGAAGCCACACTTACGAACCTGGACTTGGTCTCTGACCAAGAATAGAATGAAGGTGAACCGTCTGGCTCAGCACCACATTATCACTTTCTGATTGCTTTTCTCTGGTATCACTTTTCTTGCTTATATGCCCGGGCGCTGTTCTCTGACCCTGACTTTGACCTGACCATGGTAACAGTCTGTCTTATACGTCCTGCTTCCCTAGAAGTCTCAGGGCCTCTTGCGCACTGAGATATTACCTTACTCTGATAGTTGGCTCGAATGTACTCAGACCTTCCTAGCCTTAACCAACAGTTGCTGTGGGCCCAGGACTTCTGACCCCAACCCAGGGTCCTTTCTAGGACAGCACAGTGTTATGATCTAATCTCAGTGTATTTTAGACTCACCTCTGGAGAAAATTACTATGCTGTGAAGCAATAGGAATCTGTAAAAGCAAATGAAAAGTGCCCGACCTGCGGTGGCACAGTAGATAAAGCATTGACCTAGAATGCTGAGGTCGCCAGTTTGAAACCCGGGGTTTGCCCTTGGTCAAGGCACAAATAAGAAGCAACTACTATGGTTATGCTTCCTGCCCCTCCCTCTCTTCCCTCTCTCTCTCCTCTCTCTAAAATAGCAATAAATAAAATCTTTTTTGAAAAATTTCTATATATAATATGTTTGTTTCATGATCGTGTGGATTTGGGAAATGCTTTGCTGTAGGACTTGCCAAGTTCTTTACTACGCTGTCAGCACTGTAATACTGTGGGATGGCGGGGCACTGGCAGAGCATATGGCTTTTATAAACTTTGCTGGCTTACAGAAGTGCTTTCTGTGCCATCTTTTCCATGTCCCCGGAAGCGCCCCGGAACACCACGTGGGAAGTACCGAGGGACTCAGCTCTGGTCTTAGAAGCTTATGGACCTGGAGTCCCCTGCACAATTTCTCTCTCACAGAACCTAAATGGAGCAGGGGCACTGAGATTTTCCTAAATAGCACAGTGAAATCAGACCCTCATCTTACGCCACACACAAAAATTAACCCAAAATGACGTAAAGATTTAACCTTAAGACCTAAAAACTGTTACACTCCTGGGAGAAAACAGGAGGGAAGGTTCTTGACATTGGTCCTGGCAATGAACACATGAACATGACACCTAAAGCACAGGTAGCAACGGCAAAAAGAGACAAGTGGTATCCACCAAACTGAAAAGCTTCTACACGGCAAAGAAGATAATCAACAGAGTGAAAAGAATGGGAGAAAGTATTTGAAAATCATATATCTGATAGGGGGTTAACTTCCAAAAAATATAAGGAACTCCTGCAATTCAGTAGCAAAAACAAAAACAAAAGACCTAATAACCCACTTTAAAGGTGTTGAATAGACATTTCAGAAGATATACAAATGGCCAACAGATATATAAAAAGATGTTAAACATCACTAACCATCAGAGAAATGCAAATCAAAACCACAGTGCGGTATTGCCACACACCTGTTAGGAGGGCTAATATCAAAAAGTCAAAAGACAAGTGTTGCTGAGGATGTGGGGGGAAGAGAACTCTTGTATGTGGTTTGTGTAAATGTAAATTGCTGCAGCCACTACAGAAAACAATGTGGAGATTCCTCAAAAAATTAAAAACAGCCTGACCTGGAGGTGGCGCAATAGATAAAACATCGGACTGGGACGCAGATGACCCAGGTTCAACTCTGCGAGGTCGCCAGCTTGAGCGGGGGCTCTTCTGCTTTGAGCAAGGCTCACCAGCTTGAGCCCAAGGTCGCTGGCTTGAGCAAGGGGTCACTCGCTCTGCTGTAGCCCCCCACTCCCCCCCTCAAGGCACATATGAGAAAGCAATCAATGAACAACTACGGTGCTGCAACAAAGAATTGATGCTTCTCATCTCTTTTCCTTCCTGTCTGTCTTCTGTCCCTATCTGGCCCTCTCTCTGTCTCTCTCTGTCTCTGCCACACATACACACACACACACAAACACACACACACAAAATTAAAAACAGAACTACCCTATGTCCCAACAATCCCACTTCTGAGTATATGTTCACAATAATTGAAATCAGGATCTCAAAGAGATGCTCCTGTGTTCACTGCAGTATTATTCACAGCAGGGAAGATACGGCAACAACCTAAGTATCAATTGACAGATAAATAGATAAGGAAAATCTGATACACACATACTGTGGATCATTGTTCACAGTTTAAAGAAAAGGCAATTCTGCTGTATGTGACACCATGGGTGCATCTTCTGGACATTATGCTAAGTAACACAAGCCAGTCCTTAAAAGATAGATATTGCATAATTTCATTTATATGAGGTATTTAGTCAAATTTATAGAATCAAAAAGAAGAATAATGATTTTAGAGGCTAGAGAGAGAGAAAATATGAAAAATCACTAATCAGAGGACATTAATTTTAATTATGCAAGATGAATTAGTTTTAGAAATATGTTGTACATATAGTCAATTACTGTATTGTACCTACAGCCAATCATTGTATCTATAGTCAGTTAGTTATTGTACCTATAGCAGTGGTTCTTAACCTGGGTTCTATCGAACCCTAGGGGTTCGATGAATCGGTCTCAGGGGTTCGGAGAAGCCTCTGCCATGGAGGTCAGAATAAAGTAATACCATAATTTGTTGTGAGTTCATGCACTTTGTTGGTTTTGTTCTTTGAGCAAGGTGATGTTCATGCACGGCTCATTTTGTGCACCAGTATAAAACATATACCTATATCTTGATTTTGGGGAAAAAAATCATATTTATTTATCACTAAAGAAGGATTCGGTGAATGCGCATATGAAACTGGTGGGTTCGGTACCTCAAAAAAGGTTAAGAACCACTGACCTATAGTCAATTATTGTACCTATAGTCAATTATTCTGTACTGTACACTTAAAATTTTGTTTAAAAAGTAGATTTCATGTTAAGTATTCTTACCACAATATAATTTTTAAAAGCTTTGGAAAGAATAAAATTATAGTAATTAAATAAAAGTATCAAAGAGACAGAGAGGACTTCAAGCTTAAATTCTTACTTGCATTTGTTCAAAACATTATAAATTGAAGTTTATATTACTACACACATATTAGAATAACTAAAATAAAAATACAATATTTTAATAAAATTATAAATAATATATTTTAGATGAAAATATAAAGTAAAATACAACAAAAATTAAAAATAAGAATAAAATAAATTAGAACAATATTAAGGACTAGCAAGGAGGCTATGGGAACACACAATGGTACCACCACTGTGAAAAGCCTGAGAGTTTCCTATAAAGTTAAACATACATTCACCATATTACTGAGCGATCATACACCTGGTATTTACCCTAAAGAACTGGCAACCCATGTGTACACAAAAACCTGTACACAAGTGGTCGTCACAGAAGCTTTGATTGTAACAGTCCGAATGTCCCTCAGTGTGTGGCTGGCTAAACTGTGGCGCCTGCAGATCACGGAATACCATCAGCAGTAAGAGAAGAACACACTGCTGAAACACACAACAGTTTGGTTAGATCTCAAGGCGATAACGCTGAGTGAAAAAAAGCCAGTATCAGCAGGTTACACACTGTATGATTCCATTTCTGCAACACTCTCTAAATGACAAATAAATAACAGTCTCCATCACTGTTGCCAGGATTTAGGGGAGAGGGGAAGGCATGTAATGGTTAGCAGGAGGGAGTTTCTTTGTAGTGACAAAACAGTTCTGTATTCTGACCATTGTACTGGTTACATAAATCTACAGGTGGTAAAATTTCCTAATACTATACACCTACATAAATAAAGTGCATGTAAAAATTAGTGTGAATTAAGTAGGGTCTGTAATTTAGTTTTCAGTTAAGAACATTTTCAGTTTCCTGATTTGGGTCATGTTTATGGCTCGCCAAGAAGTTACCCTTGGGAGAAGCTAGGTGAAGGTTAGACAGAAACTCGGCACCAC
Organism: Rhynchonycteris naso; assembly: GCA_037038555.1. Taxonomy (NCBI): domain Eukaryota; kingdom Metazoa; phylum Chordata; class Mammalia; order Chiroptera; family Emballonuridae; genus Rhynchonycteris; species Rhynchonycteris naso. The sequence continues at coordinate 14,140,705 of CM073000.1, forward strand.
TGTTGAAACATTTTATGTGTCTTGAATTATTTCAAAGTAAAATAACTTTTTTGTTTCATAAGGAAAAAGCCACGCTGGACGGGTAACACAGTTGGTTCAAGTGTCATCCAGATATGCCAAGGTTGCAGGTTCGATCCTGGGTCAAGGCACACACAAGAAATCAACCAATGACTGCATAAATAAGTGGAACAACAAATTGATGTTTCTCTCTCTCTCAAAATCAATAAATTTTTAAAAAGGAGAAAGCCAAAACTAAAATAAAAATAGTTTAACTTGGATGGAGTCCAGATGAAAGGCTTTAGAAAGGCAGGAATTTAGTCTATTTTATTTGCCACTTAGAACTACACCTGGCTGACTCAGTTCTACAACTAGCCATAGGCTCCACCACTTGCTAGCTGCGGGACTTTGGGAAAGTCACACTCTCTCTGTGACTCAGTTTCTTCGTCAGTAGAATGGAAATAATAATGGTTCCTACATCATAAGACTCAGGTTAAGATTAAAGAGTGAATAATGTCAAGTGCTTTGAGTACTTTATAGGAGGAGGAGGAGTTTTGCAAAGGGATACATACATTCTACCCTATAGATATACGATATATACAAGCAGTCACGTGACTGACCTTATATCTGGTCAAGATGGTTAACAATACCCCTCAGAAATGGTACAGCAGTCAGTGTAAATGATATAAGTTAATTGCTTATATAGTAATTCTTCACTATACCTTTACTACCCTTCTGGTTTCTTTCCCCTTTTCAACCTTTCTCATGTCCCAAAGCTTTGAAATACACAGAACATCAACTGTCAATGCTTTGCTCTGACACAATTTTCTTTAAAATTAACGGAGGACATACACTATGAAACTGCATTATTTTCCTTTGATTCATATTTGGTTTGACCCTATTAAAACCCTTTTTGTCTTTCCACCATTTCACATAGACACATTTGGTTATAATGTCTATGCATCTTTTTCCCTTACGGAGCTGTGAACCTGAGGTCAGGAACCTACATACATTCATTTATTCAACATTATAGTGACTGAGCACCTACCATGTTCCAGGCACTATTCCAGATGCTGAGGATACGGCCATGTTCAGACAAATGCCCTGTTCCCATTGGTAGTTATAACCTTGTATGGAATTCTTTGTATTTCTAGCTCTTAGCATAATGCCTGGCCCATGGTGAGTGGTCAAATATTTCACCGATGGATGGGTGGAGTAGTAAAATGAATATTTCTGTTGTCGGCTACACTATATTTAAACAAAATGGACCAGACCCTGGTGTGAAATTGGCTGTTCTAAGCTTCCTGAGAACGAGAAACATCATGACTATTGCAAATGAGCTGTTCATCTCTTCCTCCTACCCCGTAAGACTTCACCAACACAGAAGCCTCTCCTTTAGAGAGATGAAGAACCTCTAAACTCTTTAGAAATCTTTGATCTTTTTCCACAGAAAGATATTAATTACAAACAGTTCCTGTGTTGAGAAGTATAAAATGATTGGCCAGAAAATAGCTGTTACGATCTTCTCTACAATTCTAAGTTTCAGTTGTTTCCATTTGAATTTTGTATTACTTTAATGTTTGGTCCAGAGCCAAGTCCGGGGAAAGGATCTAAACTTGCAAAGAGGTTGGGATGGTGGTGGCACTTCCTCTGGGGAGCAGGGCGAGGGGCTGATTCTCTTTGCAGATTATACTAGGATGCCCCTCACAAGGCTACTACTAACATTTTAAGGCTGGTCCATGGAACTCTTATCTTGGTTTCACATTCATTGGATGCCATAAAAATATTCTAAAAATTATTATTTCAAATTCAAAAATACTTACACGTGGTGCAACAAAGGCTCCTAAGAATAAATCATAAAAATGTATTCTTCTCCTCTTCCTGCCTCTTGGCCACCCTGTTTCTCTCCATAGAAGTATCCATCGGTGTCTTCCATATATCCTATATACATCATGAATACTATCTGTGTTTTGGAAATAACAAGACTCCAGCATTCAACTATGGTTCACATATGCAACTACTTTGAAGTCAAACAGACTATGTAAAAACATTTTTAGATTTCTAATTCTAATAATTGGTGCCCTAATGATTAATTTTGTTTTCTACTTACTCTCAAGAAAAGAGGCAAAAAAGAGGTATCTTGGAATTCTGAAGGTGCACTGGCGGGAACTGAGGCAACGGGGCTTTTTCATTAGCCAACAGATATGGTCTGACTTCCCACCTAGAGACTACAGGCTCCCTATATGACACCCAAGGTTTCCTCCAAAGGTAAGGATCTCAATTCTGCTAAGCAAGAGATCACACTTTCTTTTCTCAAGTCAAAGTTCAAGATAGGTACCTGGTATATCTACAAGACTGTACGAGACGGATGCTCCCACTGCTCAGGTGCTACACAACTGTGAGATTCTTTGATATAGTCAGTGCAGTTTTATGACTCATTACATTACTTCAATTACTTCATTGCTTTGTGTTCGGCAGATAAAATATAATATGCTCACTTTGTTAAAGATGGCACTGCCCACATGGAAGCCCGTCATCCAAGTGATATTATTTGCCCTTATGCTTGAGATGGCTATGGGGGAAAAGCTGTAATGTAGGCAGGTCAGGTCATTATAGCCTAAGGCTTAGTTTAAGAGTAAACTCTTCCCCACACCCTTGACTGATTGGATAATGTAGGGTGGTGCGCTCTCCTGAGGAATCCCATTATGCCTCAGATGGGTGGCTTTGTATCAGAGACTTTCTTTATGTATAATTGGATTAGAAGTTTGGATTATCTATGCTATAAAGTGGGCGGACCGGTAGCTAGATCGCTCTCTCTCTCTTGGTTCCTGAGTTCCTGAGGTTAGTATTAGAGAGCAGAGCAGATTGAGGCCATGTGGAGGAGAAGTAGCCAAGATGGCAGAGTGCTGAGAAAGAAGCCAGTTTGTTAAGAGTTTGTGCAGGAGGAGATGGGAAACAGAGGTGAATAAGTCTGGTGAGCTAGAAACCTTTGATTCTAGGAAACTCGGATAAGTCAGTAGCTTTGTGAGCACTGAATGTGAGGGTTTTGGAGCCCAGTGTGTGTTTTTGCTTGCCCGCCAGGTGCAAGCTAGAATTAAAGTTGATGGCTCACCAGTTTTTGGCTCCATTGTTTTATTACCGACTGTTCGAATCCAATGCGAACCTGCATGGGTCGGGCTGCTATGATGGTGGCCTTGACTACTGGCTTTACACTTTGAAAACAGAAAATTTCAATCAACTATATATAGAAATATAAATCAGAATAATGTCACTTCTCAAATGTTGATTAACCACACCTTAATAACATCGCTTCCCAAATGTTGACTAATTATACCTTTATACATTATGCTCAAAACCACGAACTGATTAGTTGCAGGTTTTTATCAATGCAATTTAGCTTTAAGATGTTGCCTCATCCATGCTTGGTAGTGTATCAACTCTTAACAGTTTCATAAGCTTTTACAGTAGGGTTCTGGGTCCTAAAGGAAGTCTGCAGAGTTGAGAGAAACTGGCTATTAGAAATTCAAAATGGCCAATTTTAAGGTTAACTCCCTCGGGGAATTATCCATCTGATCTGGGGTATGTCTTGAGAAGCACTCTCTTCACAAGCTCTGAAATCAGCAGTTCTCGTCCTGGCCAGGTGGTGGCGCAGTGGATAGAGCGTTGACTGGGATGCAAAGGACCCAGGTTCGAGACCCCGAGGTCGCCAGCTTGAGCGCGGGCCCATCTGGCTTGAGCAAAAAGCTCACCAGCTGAGACCCAAGGTTGCTGGCTCCAGCAAGGGGTTACTCGGTCTGCTGAAGGCCCGCGGTCAAGGCACATATGAGAAAGCAATCAATGAACAACTAAGGTGTTGCAACAAAAAACTGATGATTGATGCTTCACATCTCTCTCTGTTCCTGTCTGTCTGTCCCTATCTATCCCTCTCTCTCTCTGTCTCTATAAAAAAAAAAAAAAAAATCAGTGGTTCTCCAACTGACTCCACTTGGACATCTTCTGGGGAGCTTTAAAGAAAATGCAGCTTCCTGGGCTCTTCCTCTGAGATTCTGGTGTAATTGTCCTGAGGTATGGCCTACGCACTGGGTTCCTAAAGCCCCTATTCATTCTAATAGGACTGAGAACTCCTGCTGTAGATTTTGACCTGGATTGCCAGACTGGAAATCTCTTCAGATCGTTAGACATTGTTTTACTTCTCTCATGTGGAACTGGTGTCATCTCCAGTATTAGCATTACTCTCTGAGTGAAAACAAGGCATAATCGCAGGCTGCTCAGTGTGATCTGGGGACCAGCAACCTCCACATCACCCAGGTACCCAGTCCCCCAACAACTGAAACAGAATTTGCATTTTTAACGAGCTCTCGGGCGTCCCGTTTGCTCATTAAGAACACAGCAAAGGGGCCTCGCATTGTACATTTCTAACAAGGTCCCAGGTGCTGTGGTTCTACTGGTCCTGGGGGCCCCAGTGGCAAAAATCTAAAGCACTTTTCCTCAAAGGGTGGTCCAGCGAAGGTTTCCAGAAAAAGTGTGGGAAGCTCATTCTGGACTTGACCACAAATCCTCCTGAATCAGAACCTATGCATGGTGCCAGGCGGGTACTTGAAATATTGGGGGGAATCACTTTGTAAAGTGTATGATGGTCTAACCATCATGCTGTGCTCCTAAAACTAAAAATACGATTGAATGTCAACTGTAATTGAAAAATAAAATTTTAAATAAATAAAAGTATGTGGAACAGTGTGGGGAAACCTCTCTGGGACTCCACCTTTACAGCAGACTACTCATTCCCAGGTGATTCTTGTTGACAGGAAACATGGAGAAACATTGAAGCACGCCCAAGCCCTCCCCAGTGTGGGGAGTCATTCTCTCCTTTGAAAAGCAACCCAATCTAATTGTTTAAAAGCTCCTCTGCATTTAACCTCAAACAGCCTGAAAGAAACAGTATTACTCTCTTAAAAAACAAACAACAACAAAAAACCTGTCTTCCTTCACCCTGAACTTGCCTGTATGGGCTCCATCATCAGGCTGTGATTCCCCAGCGACTGCTCCTGATTCCATGTCTTGCTCTTCTGCTTACCCCAACCCCCACTGACCCCCCATGTCGGAACCCTTCCAGTTCAGCACAGCCCTCAAATTAGGCAGCCAAAACCAGAGAAAACCTCCAAAGTGGGCAACATAGTATAGAAATGAGACTATGATCAGCTTGGATCATAGAACATTATACATTTTAATCATGCAATAGGAGGTTGCATTTTTTGTTTTGTTTTTAAATTTTTTTTAATTTTATTCATTTTAGAGAAAAGACACAGAGTGAGAGAGAGAGAAAGAGAGAAACGGGGGAGGAGCTGGAAGCATCAACTCCCATATGTGCCTTGACCAGACCAGTGCAGGGTTTTGAACTGGCAACCTCAGTGTTCCCAGGTCGACGCTTTATCCACTGCGCCACCACAGGTCAGGCTGTTTTGTTTTTAGAAAAGCTCTATCGCATGTTAATTTAATATTAAGCTTCTGTTTAACCACATCGCCTATGTCCCGTTCCCCTGGGTCTTCAGGGCAGATACCTCCTATAGTTCCACAATTGTGTCCTGAAACAAAGTATAGGCCTTTAGTTATAACCTCAATAAACTCAATCAATGTAATCACGTAAGCTTTGCACACTGTTTCAGCCAGATGCAGCACCGGTTACCGGTTCTCAACACAGTAAACGGTCTTGGATTCAGATTCGAGTCTGGCTTTCATGACTCTGCTGTAGGGCCATACGTAAGCAAGTTTCCTAGCTTTTATAAGCCTACTTTTTATACTGTATAGGTACAGTAATTGTACCTAGCATAGGATAGTTATAAGGATTCAATAAGATATTGTGAAAAGCACTTTGTAAGGTATCACACTGGGTAAAAGGTTAAGAGCATCTCCAAGCTTTGAATAATTTACACTTGAGAACTGTAACATTTTTGTATCCATTCATTATGTTCCCCCCACCCCCCCCCACCCCCGCCACAATAAGTGGCAGTCCTGCAATCTTCTGAAATACACAATCTGTTTCCTCCACCACCATCTATGACCCACCAGTTTGCTTTTTTTGGGTGTAAAGAAATTCCTGTCTTTGGACCGCAAAAGACTTTGCCTGAGAACCAGTTAAACCAACAGCAGGACAGTTCCCTCGAAGCCACCCACGTGGAAGTGGGTGGGATCAAAAAACCCCGTAATGTCCCTGATGTGGGTTCAAAGTGTTCACACAGGGTACCCACAAAAAAGAACTGAAAATTGCTGAGGTTCTGGTCATTGCAATTCTGCTGAGCCAGGGTTTCCAAGCTAAGCTACATGATGAAATATAAAATATGATAAATATAATGTAATAGAGTATAGTGTAATATATTGAACCATTACTGCCTTACTGCCAAGAAAGAAGTTACTTGGGGCAATGAGGTTTCATACAGAACCCAATGAACTTGTGTAGACACCCCCCCCCCCTTAGTGGTAAATTTCCTTGATGGAAATGAGTAAAACGAACATAATCCAAGTCCTCACCATGCGCACTTCTCCACTCCCAAATCCTCATTTCTTAAAATAGGAACAATCTCAAAAACAGCAGCCTCGGGTTTATTGCAAAAGACTAGGAAATACTTGAGCTTTAGTGCTTTTCTGTGAATCTAGTAATGGCTGAGGTTTTTCGAATATCCATATTTTCCAAGCGATGAATCAAAAAGTTGCAACTTGAGCAACGTGTACAAGGCAAGGATTAAATACACGCAAACAACTCAAGTAACAAACACCTAATATTTATTAATAAATTAGTACACTTGAAGGCATTTTTCCAATCTCAATCCCTTGCCACTATCCGCAAACCCCGCCCACACAAAGGAATCCGCACCACCTCTGCATATTAGAATCTGGCAACTGAGCATGAGAGAGTATGTTTATAAAGGGGAGCATAGTTGCAAATATATCAGACAAGAGCTCTTACAGCTGCAGCCATTTTTAATTGAAGAGACTGAATGATGTAGGATACCCACCAAGACCCAGGCCTGGAGGGCAGACTGAACCTATCAAGTATTTGTGGATAAAAAACAAGACATCTTTAAAGCAAAGCTGGGCAAATTCCCTATGGAAAAGGTGCCACTGGCACTCAGTTGCGACTTTGCAAAGTATGTTCCAGAACAGCTCAACCCCTAAAAGTTGAAGTTCAAGTTCTTTGGTGGCCCAGTTGTCAAACCACTTAAATAGCGAGTTCTGGTGGCTTGAGGATTTCATGTCTCCAACCCAGGGCATATTAGTGTATGAGGAGCACAAGTAATCAAGCGTTCTATACGGTGTCCAGGTGAAAACCATACAATCAGCAACAGTGTGGTCAAGTTTCAGCCATGAATACGAACTATACAACAAGGTGTGTTAAAAAAATAACGCAAAATCTAATCGAATTACAGTAACTCAGTGGGGGTCTTACATTTCCTTATCTTTTAAGAAAATTCATAAATGAGGAAAAATAATAAAAAATAGTAAGAATTAAACAAGAACATGTGGATGTGGAGACACGAAGACTGCTTACAGAATTCACAAGATGCCGTTACACTTCAAAAGGAAAGGCTCACCATCCATCCAGTGTGCTAGCGTCGTCACACTGCATCTGTGGTGTAGTTAAGTGAATCGAAAGTGCACAGAACAACTTGGAAAATACATAAGAAGCCAAAACGGAGAAAATACAGAACCTAAAGAACTTTAGTGGTGGGTATTTTTGCAAGTTGCATCTTGAAAAGAATTACAAACTAACTTCCCAGAAGGGTTAAAAAAGAAAGAACTCAAAACACTGGCCATATACTGTTAAACACACACACACATTCACCCCAAAAAAACAAAATAGAAAAACAAGAACAAACCACCCTGCCACTAAAATGAGTAATTTCCAGAGTGCAGTATCCCTTGTGTTCTACAATAGGTCGGGAAGATGGCTATAAACAGAGTCCAGGAGGGTCTGGCTGGCTTCCTGGCTCTTGACTCCAATAATCTCAAATAGCCGGTCCAGCTTGTCCTCAGCCTGAGGAATCTCTTCAATCACCCGCAGCTCCTCAGGATTCAGAATGTGGAGCATGTCATCAAAAATAGGCTGCAAGTCACAGGGGTCCAGGCGTACCTGCCGCAATACCGTGTCCTTCTTTTCTGCACAGAAAAGAGAGAAAAGGGAAGGGGACAGCTGTAAAGGGACTGTCAGAGAGGGGTGGGGGTACGGAGGACAGCTAAGAGTGACAGCTACTCTCTCCCAAGGCTAGCCCCGCCCCACCACCCCAAGGTGAGTGAGTGAAGCTCTGCCACCTTTTAAACAACACAGAGTTTTTACTTGCACTGAACGTAAGGTAACAAGACAAGATTTGCCTAAACAGATCAGACAATGATCTGCTTGAATGGGTTGTCATGTGCCTGTCTTTTAATATGACATCTGCCTAACCCTAAATGACTTCTGAATTCTTCTAAAACTCAGAAGGAGAATGCTGTGATACTATTTTTAAAATAACTACACCTCTGGAAAACTTTATTAGTTCCTCCCAAAAGTAGTTTGTTAGTAAAACAAAGATCTCAGCCCATCCTTCTCCCCTCAAAAAATTCTAAGTCAATGTCATCTGGTTATATGACTTTCAGATTATGTTGTAATATTTTTAGACTGAACCGCTAAAACAAAAAGCAAAAGCACATAAATGATGCTTCTTGGGTCACACTTTACAATGGGGTCAGGAACTATAACTTTTATTACTAAAATACAGCCTTTTCACTAAACTATAACTGGAATTAAACCAGGAAATTTCTACAAAAATCTGTTGCCCTGGCTGGATAAGCTCAGTTGATTAGAACATCGTCCCAAAATGCAGAGACTGACTCCTAGTCAGAGCACATACAGGAACAGATTCCTGTCTCTCTCTCTCACTCTTTCCCTTCCTCTCTCTAAAATCAATGAAATAAAAACATCACCTGGCCTGTAGTAGAAAAAGCGTCGACCTGGAATGCTGAGGTGGCTAGTTTGAAACCCTGGGCTTGCCAAGTCAAGGCACATATGATAAGCAACCAATGAACTATTAAAGTGAAGCAACTATGACTTGATACTTCTCTCCTTCCCCTCCTCTCTCTATAAAATCTTTTTTTTTTTTTTTTTTAAAAAAGCACCTTTCATCAATATAGTGTGCATGTTAATTCTCTAGCCCTGCTATTATAAACCACAAGTGGCAAATTATATATCAAAGCACCAATCCACAATTTTTAAAACACTGTCATGGACAACCAAGCTTAAGAGTGAATTTTATTTCGAGTCACTAAAAGCTATCCTTCAGACACTCAACATAGGTTAATACCTATGGATTACCCAGATTCTGCAACTGGGTAAATAATTTTCAAAACACCCACCAGACTACACTTATCAGAGCCTTTCTCTCAGGACAGTCTTGTTGTCTAGGATAGGTCTTCCAGGACAGGCCATTCAAATGGTTCCCCTACCACTGGACTGCAAGTGTGAGGGAGGACTCCTGATTCTGCTGGAGAAGGCGCAGAGGGGGTCCGTACCTTTGGTAATAAAGGAGCCTGTCCGGCTCAGCGCAGAGGAGCCGCTGGATGTGGAGTCACAGCGAAGAAGCGGCTCAGACTCGTCCACGAAGAAGCCCTTGCTCTTCTCCAGCGGGGAGGGCTCCACGGTCAGGAGGGCGGAATTCTCAAGTTTTGTGTTGGGGCTGGGGACAGGACTTGGGCTCAGGGGGCTGGGGCTCATCGGGAGAGCCAATTTGTCGGTCTCCAGCTGTGGGAGGAACACACAGAATTTTTAAATTACGTACTTAAAAACTATACAGAAAAAAAAAAATTAAAATCCTTTCTCAGATGCTTTTTTGTTCCATTTAATATTTTATAGGTGAATTCTCCCATTTTGACAGTCCTTTTTATTTATATTACTGTTAGATACACACAGTCACACAAACACACCACACGTAACACTCCTGAGCCCTTGAAAAATATATGTTAAGGGTATGTATGAACATTAAAAGTCAGGAAGCATGCGCATCGAGCTGTTATCTCAAAGGCATGGAACTGGACAGGGAATGAGGAGGAAGAGCTCCAACTTAAAATATAATTTTTCAGAGTTGAAAAAAGGTCTTAGGTAATGACCAGTATAGTCCTCTCTGCTATGGGTTGAAATGTGTCCCCCCCAAAATTCATATGTTGAAGTCATAACTTCCCATAACTCAGAATATGACTGTATTCAGAGGTAATGCCTTTAACGAGGTAATTAGGTACAAATGGGCCCTAATCCAATATGACTGGTGTGCTTATAGGAAGAATACACATCATGGTCACAAAGTAAAGACCATGTGAAGGCACAGGGAGAAGACAGCCATCTTCCTCAAGCCTAGGAGAGAGCCTCAGAAGACACTCACCCTGGTGACACCTTTATCTCTAACACCTAGCCTCCACAACCATGAAAAAATAAAGTTTCTGTTGTTAAAGCTTTCCAATCTATGGTACTTCATTATGGAAGCCCTAGCAAACTAATACAGCCTCTCAGCACAAGTAAGGAAACCAGGCCTGGAGAAATTCCTTTCTTCAGTAAGGGCTCCCAACCAGTAAGTAGCAAAACTCAGACTAGACCCTAGGTTTCCTGATTCGCATTTTAAACTAGCTCAGGAATTAAGCAAAATTATTTGAAAGAATGAGAATAGAACACCAGAAGCATGAGCATGAAGCTTGCTTTCTGTAGTAGGCACTGGAAAAAAAGTAAGAAAAATCAAAAAAACACGATGGTTTCAGATGGAGATTGTGAGCTCTACTCTGGCTGGTGCACAGAGAATGGATTTTAGGGAGACAAGAATCAAAGTTGGTGCCTGACCAGGTGGTGGCGGCACAGTGGATAGAGTGTTGGACTGGGATGCAGAGGATCCAGGTTTGAAACCCCAAGGTCGCCGGCTTAAGCACGGGCTCACCAGCTTGAGCACGGGGTCACTGGCTTGAGTGTGGGATCATAGACATGACCCCATGGTCGCTGGCTTGAGCTCAAAGGTCGCTGTCTTGAGCAAGGGGTCACTCGCTATGCTATAGCCCCGGCCAAGGCACATATGAGAAAGCAATCAATGAACAACTAACGTTCCTCAATGAAAAATTGATGCTTCTCATCTCTCTCCCTTCCTGTCTGTCTGTCCCTATCTGTCCCTCTCTATGACTCTCTGTCTCTGTCCAAAAAAAAAAAAAAAAAATCAAAGTTGGGAGAGAGTTAGCATGCCACTACTTGAGCCAGGTGAAGTATGATCATGGCTGTACCAGGTGCATAGTGGAGGTGGAGGAAGTGATAGGTGTTATCACCCCATTTTACAGGTGAAGTGACAAAGGCCCAGAGAGGGTACACAGCTCCTGGGAGAAAGCTAGTGGTCCCTCAGGTCCGCCTGACACTTCTACTCGGCCCTGCCACCCCACACGCTACTTTAGAACACTGGCAGGTGCTTGTGGCTTTTTCTAGTCCATTGACTTTATCTATTTATTGGCTCTCCTGGCATGGATAAAAATCTGGGAGCCAGTTCTCGCCAGGCAGGGAGGGCAGGGTTCAGGGAGCGATGTGCACTCTTCCCAGAGCTGTTAATCACTGCTCATTAGAACCCTCACAAACTTGACTCACACAAGTCAAGCAAAACTTCAAGTTCCTCAATCAAGAGACGTTGACCCTCATTTCAAAGCATTAGGTTGAACAGTTGTAAAATGCTCAAAGCAAACACAACTGCCTCTTTTACAACCATTAAGACCTACAAAATTCTTGCAACTGACTGCAGATTCTGAAGACCGCAGATTACTGCATGTCTAATGTTCCAATAGCATTTTTTCTCTGCACAAGCACACCCGCTTCTAATTCCAGTGTAAGTTAGTTTAAGTCTTGGCTAACGTGCATTCCCAGAGGCCCCTTTCTAATCTACAAACAACTTTTACATATACGCTTTTAAAATTTTAATCCAATAGGCCCTGGCATGTGCCTCTCCTCCCTGAAAATGCACATGGCCATTCAGGCCAACATACGTTTTTATTCACTCAGACAAAGAGCACTTGTCCACACTCTGGTTTCTCAGGGACATGACATTGGACGATATGGTCAGTCAATATATTGTACTGTTCTTGCTTAAAAAAGAAATTCCCGCCCACAAATCACATGCCAACAGGCTAAGAAGTCCACCCACCTATTTCCTGAACTCAGTTCAAAACTTTAAATATTTAATTTCACACCCCCCAACTTTTGTCAAAGGATCCCTATCGAGGGAAATTAAGCACATGGTTTCCAACATAACTTGGGAAGACAGAGTACTGAAGTGAGGCTCCCTATAATTAAGAATGAGCTGAAGTGAATCTGAAAATGCCCCGCCAGGAATCGTGTTAGTATCTATCGCCACACTGGCACTAACTACTACCACTAAAGCCAGAGGCCATGACAATCACCTTTCTAGAAAATCTATTCGGCCACTACGTATATACAGTGGCTGGGTGACATCCTGACTTCTCGAAAGTTATTTGCATTATTTCCCTGTGAGAAAAAAAAAACTTCTAGAACAGTGGTTCTTAACCTGGGTTCTATCGAACCCTAGGGATTCGATGAGTCAGTCTTAGGGATTCTGAGAAGCCTGTGCCATGGAGGCCAGAATAAAGTAATACCGTAATTTGTTGTGAGTTCATGCACTTTGTTGGTTTTGTTCTTTGAGCAAGGTGATGTTCATGCACGGCTCATTATGTGCACCAGTAAAAAAACATACACCTATGTCTTGAATTTGGGGGGAAAAAATCATATTTTATTTATCACTAAAGAAGGGTTCGGTGAATGCGCATATGAAACTGGTGGGTTCGGTACCTCAAAAAAGGTTAAGAACCACTGTTCTAGAAGCTGACTTCCCACCTTTCTCTTCCTTAATATTTACAAGAAACACCAAAATTGGTTTGCAGCAACACAGCGTGCCGCTGAAGCATGGTGATGCCCGGGGCATCTCTAATCAGAAATGGAGTGAGTCATCAGGATATTTGAGTTTATAGCAAATGAAGAACATTTTATAATAACATTTAGATACTAAAAGAGATGACAGATCATCTAAACAAGAAAGCCAGACTTTCACAGAGAGGGTCTCATCTTCTTACAAAAGCTTTGAGCATCAACTTTTCAAAACATGCTGAAAATGAGTAACTTAATTTATTCCTTATGCTTCTTTGAGCTTTCCAGATTCTCTGCAGGGACACATTAACTTTATAATTAGAAAAACAATAAATGTTATTTTTGAAAGCAGTCACCACTGATAAGTCTATTTTCCTTCTGCTAACTTGAAAATGTTGTGGCCGCAGCCTCTTTTATTTGTGTCGGTAGCCAAGAAACAGGATAGTTGGAAGACCAGCTACTTGGCCGAGCTCCTCTCTATACTTTTGTTAATGTTCATGGGCACAAAAGATCAACACTCCCAACTTATTGCAGTGAGGCAGATACTAAAATGTAACAGAACGGCCTCGGGGAAAACTTGGCCAATGAAGGAAATGTATCCACCAGACATTTGAAGTCCCTTTGGAGAAACTTGAAAAGTACGGTTCTTTTTTTTACTTTATAGCCATGAGGTAATCTTGGTAACTTGGAAGACTCCACTGAGAAATGAAGTAGAGACAGTAAGACAGACCAAAAGGGATAATAAAGAACTAGCCAGAAACAGATGGTTCTATTGCAGAATCGTCAAGAGCATGTAATATATTTTGGCCAAATGAGCCCCAAATGTCTTCGTGATTTGTTTCCATGAAAGTACACTCAGTCCTTCCAGATACTGTAGTTATTAATCCAAACTGATATGGGAAGAGATAAATGGTTTACCTGACTTAACAGTGAGTCACACCTAGAGGAGATTCGTTGCAGACCTATTTTCCTTTCTGATTTCTGGAACCACTGAGTAGGAACAACCATCCAGATTAGAAACAAGGGATTGGTGGAAATGTGTGAGCTTGACCATCGCTGGGCAATAGAGGTTTGTAGCCATGCTAATGAAAACAATGATTTAACTTGTATCCAGGCTGTACTGGAAGGAGCTAATTCCAGTTGTGTCCTTGTAACCCTTACTCGTACCTCAGAGCCCCCAGACCAAGGGTTCCCTCTGGGTGCTCTACCAATCACACAACCAGAAATCGAAGCTCGAAAGTAATTCTTTCACTCCTCCCACGATTTATCCAAGGCAGGGGGTGATGCATCCTCGGAACAAGATTCTGAGACCACTGCTCTTCCTCCTCTCATCCAGCAGCATTCCCGAGTGTTCCCTGCACACGGGAATACACGAGAACGCTGGCCCCAGAAGCATCTTCCCAACCTGCATTTCACGTTCTCCACATCCCCACAATCAACTCCTCAAAACCTAGGGGACGAGAATCCTGGGAATGTCACTGCAAGGGAAGAAAGGATGTATCCCATGCACTAGCTGTGTGGTCTTAGGAGAGCCACTTCCCTTCTCAGACCTGTTTCCTCATTCTAAACGGCAAGGGTTAGACTAGGTCATCTCTCTTCAAATCATGTCTTATTTATAGTTTGTCTTCTGATTGCCATTTCATTCTCTACCCTATAGATGAAAAGGGGACCACATGCTGAACGTGCATGGTGGCCTTGCAGACTCAGAGACCTAAAGTGACCACACAGGATGGTCTGAAATAAAAACTTTCTAACTGAAAGCAGTTCATGGCAGGCAGGCAGTCATGTCCTGTGGTGGTATTTTCTCTAACAAAGGTCAATGCTTAATCTCAGTTGATCCTGTCTGTTGTATTTTTGCATCTACAATAACACACCTGATAACATACCTTTAAAATGTAACGTGCCCTGGAAATGTAAGAGTCATCTTCTTTTCCAGACCCCTCGGGGCACTGGAGTAGAGACCACAAATCCCCTCATTGTTATTATTGTGTTAATTGTTAACTGATAACTATCCTATACCTGCTTGTGTGTGTAAAAGGGTGTGTCTGTTCATTTTACTTTTTATCCAACCCCAGAGATACCCCCACCCCTGCTTTGCTTTCTCCCACCTCCCTAATCTACCACCCATCAATTTCATGTAACCCCCTTCTGTCTTCCCTTTGCTTCTGAATAAAATAAATGGTGAAACTACCACTTTCCAGAGAGCACTTTCTCAATCCATTGAGATTTTTCTTCCCGGCAACTGCTGACAGTTTGGCTCAAATAAACTCATAGAATTTTTATGTTGACAACCACCCACCCTGGCCCCCACCCAAAATCCCTTTCTCCTTCCATGTTACCCCCAACTGGTTCACTCAACTAAGGTTTACTCCCAACTTATTTTCAATTACTACCCAATTACAATCCCCCGTGGTTGTGCAATCTGCTGTCTATAGAAAACTAATTAACAACTTGGATGCCTCAGTGAGCCCCTGAAATGAGGCATTAATTACGCGGCCTGGATGCTCCTTACCAATCTGCTAAAATGGTTTGACTCAACCTCCTGGCTCCTGGCTCTACCTCGCTGGATTCCAAGAGACCCCTTCCCTCTCTGCAGCCAGATGTGCCTGACTGACTCAAGAAGGCTTCTTACACTCAGTCACCCTTTAATAGCATCATTTCCTCCAGACTTCATCTGACACTTAGAGAAAAGGAAGAGTTCTATGTTATATTTGTGAACAATTCCATCACTTTATTTTACAGTAATTATTTATTTTGTATTCAGTGAGAGGAGGGAAGGCAGAGAGACAGACTCCCCCATCTGCCCCGGGATCCACCCGGCAAGCCCCCTAAGGGCAATGCTCCTCCCATCTGGGGCATTGCTATTTGCTTGGCAATAGAACTTTTGCTTTTCTTTTTTTAAGATTTAATTTTTTTATTTTTAGAGAGAGAGGAAAGGAGGAGAGAGCAAGAAGCATCAATTCGTAAGTGCCTCGCTTTAGTTGTTCATTGATTGCTTCTCACATGTGCCTTGACCGGGAAAGCCCAGGGCTTTGAACCTGTGATCTCAGCACTGCAGGTCAAAGTTTTATCCACTGTACCACCACAGGTCAGGAGAAACTATTTTTAACACCTGAGGCCAGGGAACCATCCTCAGTGCCTGGGGCAAACTCTCTCGAACCATCAAGCCATGTCTGCAGGAAAGTGGTGGAGAAACAGATGGTGGCTTCTCCTGTGTGCCCGGACCGGGAAGCAAACCTGGGACAGTCACACTGAGCCAACTGGCCAGGGCTATTTCCATCACTTTAATAATGGTTTGTAAAAGTCTAGCTGCTAAATTCAGTGGAAACTAATTGCTATTCCATCTGAGTTGACCACTTCTTACTCAGATCCAGTATACATGTAATCTGCTTGCTGTTAAGGTATCTATTTATTAGCTCCATTTTACAGATGAGAAAAAATGAGGCTCTAAGAGGTTTAAGTAACTTGATCAAGGTCACAAAGCCAGGATTGAAGATCGAGCCTGTCTAGTTTCAAATGATCCTCTTTGCTGAACCGTGTCACTTTTCTGTCTGTGTACCGACTGCAGTAGAGAAGTTGACAAGCCCTATAAGCTCAATATAATCAATCACACAACCATAAGGAGCTGCCCTGGCTCCTTTAGCCAGAGGCAGGGTCTGCAAAGACCAGCAAATCAATGGCAGAGCTTACACTGCGGTGCATGACTGCCCTGAGATAAAGAAGAGAGATTCTGTAAATACCAGTCACTTCAACGGTAGCCCTACATTTTGCTTTCTATTTGAAAATATTACAGATCCCAACAAACCAGGGACAGTTAAAAAAAAACAACAGACAATTCCACTTCCACTAAAGTTTTATCTCAGAGGAATTAATGCACAAATGAATACATAACTATAACTATTTAAAGATTATGACCTCTCAAGCTTATTTCCCCTGCTTTTCCAGCTGCTCATGTATTGATAATCAAGATCAAATGAGATGTCATGACTTCCTATCGACCTCTTAGGCAAGTGCAAATGAGCTCAAATAAAAACAGGCACTATCCTCCTTGCCAAACCTGAGTCCCCATGCTTACATGTATTCAGGTAATAAAAAATGATTCGTTATCCAAATCAATGTGGTTCCAGGACGTCAGATAAAATGCATCTGAATCCATTCAAATCCTAAATTCAGATAGCAACAATGATTTCTCCCTTAAAAGAGCAAAACAAACACACCACCCTAACTAGGAAAAACCAGGCAGGTTTCTTTAAAATCTTAAATGACAGGAGACAACGACTTAAGATTATTCTTCTGAGTGTGAAGTCCTGTTAAATCCAACACGGAACAGGGATTTGGGCAAGAATAATCCAAATTTACTCAGCAAAGTTTTTTTTGCAAACAAATAAAGTTAAGGGAATAATAGGATGGTGCCAATTCAACTTTTAAAAGAAGGGTTATTAGTTATCAGAAATATGGAGAAAGTCTTGGAAATGAAAATATGGACTCCATATTGTATATACACTCACATAGAGAGACAAAGCAAAATGACAAAATGCAAATAATGTTGAATCTAGCTGGTCGTTTTATAGGTGGTTGTTGTACTGTGCTTTCAAATTTGTTTTGTAAGGCTTATTTTGAAAGCTTGGGAAAATAAATTTAAAAGGTACGCTACAAACCAAATAACATTACAACAAAAACTCACCAAACTTTTCCTAGTCTTCTTATTGTTTAGTCTATTATTGTCTTTTCTTTTTCCTTCTGCCCAGCCCAGATCATGGGAAAGGGAGCAAGGAGGTGCTTCTGCCACATAAGAAGAGAACAGTGCTAACACTTAAACCTAAGTCCTCAATTGGCATTGTCAGCCTTATGCTGTCTAGATCTCCCTGAGGTGACTGGAGGTCATGGGATGGAAGCTGGATAGGAGGAAAAGCCAAGATGCTCTGCTCAGCCTCCCGGAACCCTGTGCCAGACCACAGAGGTTGCAGAACTCAATGAACACTATGCACTGCCCAGGTGAGTGGCAAGCCACAGCAGAGCCTGAAAAATGAATTCACACACTCGCAGGAAGCTCACAGGATTGCCTTGACCAAAAATTGCCAAAACCACTGGAGAATTATATTTTAAAAAAACACCCTTCACCCACCCTAGATCTGTCCAAGCGCAGGTAAATTAAAGGATTTGTTTCAACTACAACCTTACTTAAAACTACATTAAAACTTTAGCCCAGGTTAACTGGCCATAGTATTTTTCTCCCTTATGTACCCCAAGCCCAAATCGAGGTATGTATATTTGTGTGTATATATGTCATCTGCTAATTCGGATCATTTATAAGAGTTCATTTCCACACTGGATCCTCAAAGCTACATAAGCCCACCCACATTTAAGGAAGGTATGGGTGGCCCAACCTTGCCCTGCACAAGAGAATTGTTCCTCTTCTGGACGCACAGGGGAAAACCACAGGAAGTCACACAAGTAGTGCTGCACAAAGCTGCCTAAGCTGGTAAGAACCAGCTGGCTCCGGCGGGAGGAGGGAGGGTGTGCCCCACCCAGCTGCTGGCGCGAGTATCTGGCAAGCTGTCCTGGCCGCTGACATCAATGTAATGCTGCAGCCCCGAGCTGACTCACTATGGAGTTTTCTCAACAAAGGAAGTGAGGGCAGTAAGTGGGTTCTCTTGGTTCACAGCTGGAATCCACTCACCTTCAAATATACCGCCTAGCCTTCTAAGAGCTTAGCCCCATGGATTTGTGAGGAGATGGTGTTTTTGGATATGTCTACACTTCCCCTACACTTCACTCAGGGAGACATATTAGTAAGTCTTTCCATTAAAAAGCCTTTGGACAGTTCTTATAAACATGCCTTAAGACATTGTGAAGGACAGAAAGCAAGTTCACAGGAGACTCATGACCTTGACTTGACATAAGAAGGCTCAAACTCTCTGTGACTCAAGTTTTCTGCCAGATTTCATTATATCAGCATTTGTTTAGTAAAAGCATCCCTTCGATTCGTGCCATTAGAATTACACTGTAAGTGGTACACGATCTCAAAGGTTCAAGAGCTGATACCGAGAAATACAGACTTCTCCCTCACTAACCTCCGATTTCAGGTCTCAGCCACTCAGTTCCACTCCATTGCTTCCAAAGCCCCGTGTACTCTCTGAGATGATCTAGACTCCACCCCACCCCAACCCAGCTCCTCTTTATTATTTTTTACATTCTTTTTGTGTACAATATGGCAGCACATTTCTATACTTTGTGTATTTTCCATTTAAAAACAGTTATTGGGATTACCACCTAAAGATCGAAGTCACTTTTATTGACAAGTTCATGCCATCCCACTGTATGGATGATCCATGACTTACATAACCAGTTCTCTATTGGAGGGCATTTGGGCTATTTCCACTCTTCTGTCATTACAAGTGATGCTACAAGGAATACTTGTACTTGCACCATTCTGCGCATGTGTGATGCACATGTGGGAATACATGGAGGACGTATTGCAAGGAGGGGAATGTCAGTGGTCAGTTGACAGTTACTTTGGTAGCAAACGCCAGATGGCCTTCCACGGGGACTGGGCTATAGTACACACCCATTAGCAGCAGATGCTGTTCTTCTGTCCCTGTTCCCTCACAATCCAAGAATTTTCAAAGTCATACTTTCCCTTCATTGCAATCTGAGAGGTTAAAAATGTATTTTAGTGTCATTTTCATTTTGAATTTTTCTTATTCGGAATGAGGTTTAAAGTCTGTATGCCTTTAAGAGCCTTCACTGTCTTGTTGAGACTGTTCATACTTCTTTTGGGTGGTTGGTGTCTTAATTAATTTGCAAAGCCTCTTCCTTTTTTAAAAAAATTTATTTTTATTTTATTCATTTTAGAGAGGAGACACAGAGTGAGAGAGAGAGAGAGAGAGAAAGAGAGAAAGGGGGGAGGAGCCGGAAGCATCAACTCCCATATGTGCCTTGACCAGATCAGTGCAGGGTTTTGAATTGGCGACCTCAGTGTTCCCAGGTCGACGCTTTATCCACTGCGCCACCACAGGTCAGGCAAAGCTCTTCCTTTTTTAAGGAAATTAATCCTATGTTGCAAATAACTTCTCCTGGTTATTGTCTGTATTTGCGGTTTTCCACTTGTATGGTTATTGTTAAGGAGTTGAATCTTTCTCATATAGTTTCTGTGTTTCATTCTCAGAAGAACCATACCTACTGTTGCTATTTAAAAAAAAAAAAAATTTCCCCCATATTTTTCTAGTAGTTTTTGAGTGATAAGCCATTCTAATGATTGGTCATTCCAGTTATCCCCTCAGTCCAATTGTGGGGAAATCAAAATTCCATCTGTGACATTTTTTTTTTCATGGAAAAATCATGAAGCAATAGCTGAGGAATAAGGAATTGAAATGTTGAAATTAACTGACACAAAATAAAACCTATTGCTAGCCATGATGCAATTCCTCATCAGGAAGTATGCCCACTCTTGGCACTTGTGTTATCACAGATCGATTGCAGTCTCACAAACACAGGGTAGAGAAGCTAGCTTAGTAGCTTGGAAGTCACTAAGCTTTATCCTGATGCATGTGTATTGGCTTAAAAATATATATATATTCATCATCATTAGTAAGTAATAAAAAAAGTAAGCTTCTTTTCACAATATTAATTTTGATATCCTTCCAAAGCCAGTTAGGTTGTGGATTAACAGGCTAGAAAATGTCATCAACTAACAGACTCGGCCTTTTCTGAATGTTGAGGCATGTGTCTCAAAAAAATAAATAAAAGCTCACCTCACATCCTCTATCTAGCAGTTCCACTGCATGTATTGTAAAGGTCAGCATCTGGAGGGATGTTTTGTTTTGGTGTGTGTGTGTGTGTGTGTGTGTGTGTGTGTGTGTGTGTGTGTTTCATTTAGTATCTTTGGTCCCTGGTACAGGGTTTGAAACATAATGGGTGTTCCATTAATGTATACTAAATAAATTGCTTGTGTTAAACCATCTCATCCTTAAAGGCTACAAAAATACAAATAAAAAAGAGCTGGGAAGAAGAGAAATGAATATAAAGACCCCAAGGATCTGTTCCCCAGACTTTTCTTCTTATAACCTAAACACCTCAAGCTCAACTACTATAGTTCACTAATTCTGTGATGCCTATTTTTTCACATTTTACCATCTCTAAAATAGAAATTTCTATCTTGGTGGTATACATAGCAATGGTACATTCTACAATTGACATGGCATTCAACCAAATACAGAAATATATTTTAATTCTACTGCCTGCCTTTATCTCGCGGGACCGTGAGGAATACTACATAATAAGCACAGGGGTAAAGCACTCAGATGGTGTTTGGGACACAATGGATACTCAGCAATGGCGGCTTCCTTTCTCCTTAATATGAATTATTGAAAGTACAGTGGTATTATTTCCTCTTGAGTCTAAAAAAATGTGGAATTCAAATTCTAGCCCTGGCCAGTTGGCTCAGTGGTAGAGCATCAGCCCGGCATGTGGAAGTCCCACATTCAATTCCCGGCCAGGGCACACAGGCGAAGCACCCATCTGCTTCTCCACCTTTCCCCCTCTCCTCTCTCTCTCTCTCTTCCCCTCCCACAGCCAAGGCTCCATTGGAGCAAAGTTGGCCCGGGCACTGAGGAAGACTCCATGGCCTTCTCCTCAGGCGCTAGAATGGCTCTGACTACAGTGGAGAGATGCCCTAGATGGGCAGAGCATCGCCCCCTGGTGGGCATGCTGGGTGGATTCTGGTCAGGGGCATGCAGGAGTCTGTCTGACTGCCTCTCCCCTTCTAACTTCAGATAAACTAAAAAAAAAAAAAAATTTCTAACAAGATTTTATAAGGCCCCTACTATATGTCAAGTGTAAGACTAGGCATTTATATTTACCATGTCTAATACACACACATATTATCTCTGTATATACGCGCAGTACTTCTAGTCCTCCCCAGATACTTACAAGGCAACTATGAAAAAACTGAGGTTTGGAGACCTACTGGGACTTACTCAAGGCCACACAGTGAGTGGCAGAAGCAAGATTCCAACGGAGTCAGTTTAGAGAAACAAAACCAAATTGTTCAAATGGTCAGTCCCTTCTATTAGTTCTTGGAGGTTCAAAGTTCAGGTTCCAGCACTTAACGTAAAGTAGTGCCTTAGCCCTGCACTTTTAATGTTGCAGAAAAGTAAAAGGTTTCTGAAAAGCTTGCTACTGAGCGAAACAAAACAAGATTCTAATTAAATCTGACATTCTTTGCAGAACCAACGGTTTTGAGAAGCCCTTAGTGTGAAAAGCAGGTGGGGCTCCCTAAGCAGAAACCAGATGGGAAAGTCTCAAGGAAGAAAACCAAAAGACAGTCTGTTGTTCTTTATTTTAAATGACTTTCAAATCAACAAATATATAGCTGCTTTTGTTTTCCATGCATACTTTGGTGGGCTGGGTACCCCTGCCTTCTGATACTCTCTCCTATTTCCTCGTACACACTTCTGTTATAACATTTGCTTATCCCACTGAATTGTAATTATTTGCACACACATTTCCATCTTAGCTCATGGGCTAGCAAAGGGCACGGGCCACCTTTCTTCTTTACATAGAACAAGCACACAGCTAGTGCTCAACAACAGGCTGGTGACTAACTGAATGAAACCTTAAAATATGACTATAAGTAGAACAGTCTGAAACATCATTAAAACTATAAAAGTTTATTCATACCCATTGCTTCTTTAGGCACAATGACCACCTTAAACACACTGGGCCTGCTGTGTGCCAGCAATCCTTTTAGAATATCTCCTTCTCATCAGCCCAGAAGTTCCCCAGATCCCAAAGTCACACCCCACAAATTAAGTAACGTGACCTTAAATGACCCCATATGCAGTGGTAACGCAACAGTGGGCGGAGGGCTAGACACATGCAGGTTTAGCCAACATCGTAACACCTTACAGCAAGAATCCTTATTTTCTAAGAGATGACCAACTGACAAAGTGCAAAAGAGAAATCTGAATAGCCAAAAAGCCAACAGTTAAACGTACAGCTGGTATTTGCCTCAACTCGTCCTCACTATATGAAATTTCTGAAAATAGCTGGGTTCAGTCAGCCCTTAGATGCTAGGGACAGCTGCATCCTGCAGCTGGTAAGCAAAAAAATCATTAACTGTAGTTCCCGCGGCAGCAGAAGCAGTGGTTGTCCTCGCCAAGAGAGTGCCCAGTGCTCTTCTCACTGTTTAGAATCTCCCGGTTGATTACACAGAGAGAAGCCACCCAGTCTCCAACACAGAGTCCACTGTGGTCGAGAGAGAGAGAGACAGACAGAACAAACTCTGTCCCCTCCCCCCCAGGGTGTAGTATCATGTGGTTTCTGGAAAGGATAAGATACCCTAACAAAAATAAAAAATAAAATCATTCTACTACATACAAGTCAATAACAACAACATTGGTTTCAGGCCCACTGGTTGTTAAATGACAGTGTAGTTTTGATCTACCCCACTTTATAGTAGGACAGGAGGAGGAATAGGGTCACCCAACTCCCTGCCTGGTCAACATCAATTCTTTACAGTTGTGAAGCTCTGGTCAAAGCAGACAGCTAAAGCAACACTTTGCATTATTTTAAGTTACTGTGTTTGTTTTTAATATTATCATTTTTTGAATATTCATAAAACTCCTTTCTCTTCCTTTTTTCAAAATGAAACAAAGGAACATCAGAATTCAAATCTCATTAAGCATCACTTTAATATCTCACTGGTTTTTTTTTTTACATCCCACAGCTTAACAAGCTATTACCTCACTGAATTTGGATAACCACTTGAAATCCCATTTTACACAGAAAAATCTGAATCAATAAAAACACAAACAAGTCCACATCCCTTCAAGGGAGAGGTGGGCGGAGAAAGATTGCACCAATTAAGCCTATCTAAATACACCAAGTTTCTGAAAGAAAAGAAAAAAAGCATAAAAGGAAACCTAAAGATTCAGTTGCTCAGGTTTGCGTCCCTTTTTCTGACACCTTTCGAAAGACCAGCGCGTTATCTCCACACATACCATCTCCTTTCTTTCTCCACTAGAGAAAACACTCCCGGCCAGCCTAGGAACATTCGCTCAGGCAGTGAGGCATAAATATTTACAATTAGCTGGAATTTCCAGTTCTTGGGCACTGAAGCCAGAGAGCAACCCTTGTGCTCAACCCTCTAAGCGGTCTTGGAATTGGGAGTGCCTCCCCACCCAACCCTAACTAACCCTCGCTGTTCAGGATTTAAAGGATCCATTATGCGTACGAGTTGGACCTAGTTAGAAACAGTCTCCCATCTCTCTTACCTCTACAGGCTGGGAATAATTGGGACTATTAAGAGTGCACAGTCTTTAAGCACTGACTGTGGGTGCTACCTAATTTTTACAACAGCTCACAGGAGAGGCACTGGTGGTGTTCCCATTTTCTCAAGAAAAAACTGAGGCAGAAAGGCCAAATCATTCATCATAACGGCCCCAAAGTAAGATGCTGCTGAGACAGGAATTGAACCTGGAGCACGCCTCCACACTGTGGTTCCAGCTTGAAGACCCTCCTCCCAATCCCGTGGATCTACTCCCTTAAATTATATAAGTATACATATGTTTTTCCCATTCAACTGTAAGCTGCCATGATGGGCTTGGTCTTACTTGTTCGTCTTTGCATTGCCCCAGGTGCCCGGTATAATAGTGCACACATCATCTGTTATGTAATATATATTTAAAAATAAAATTGCCTCATCTCCTCTGCTGTTCAGCAAGGGAACTGCAAAGCCAGGCATGCAAGTACTGAAGGAAAATAACTGTCAAGCTTAAATTCTATTTTCCAGCTACCCTTCAGAAACAAAGGGCCAATAATGCAATTTATTTATTTAGTGTGCATTTTCCAGACAAAGAAAAACAGGGTGCAGTGCTGGAAACCTACAGAAAGTATTCCTTTAGGCCAAAGAAAAATGACCACAGGTGTTAAGTGGAAGCCGCAGAAATAAAGGAAGAACAACAGAAAACATTTATCTGCAGGTAAAACAATGTGAATCCTGGTCGTGTGAAATCTGAACCGTTGTGTCTTTTGAGGGGTTAAGAAAGGTGTAGTGTCAAAATTCACGTCAACATAAAACGTAATCCAAGAGAAAACTAAACAGGACTCAAGTCTTCTGAGGCTGCTCTATTGTTTGGGAACAGTGAAAAGTGCACATTTACAAAATGTCTCTCATAATTAAAGTGTGCGTGCTGTAATCTCCATAGCATCCGCTCAGGGAAAGCAAAAAAATGTGTTCACTAACAACCTAACAGAAAAGGAAAAGTGGAATAGTAAAAATATTTCATTAATTCAAAAGGCCAGAAAGAAGAGTATAGACAGGACAGGTACAAACTAACAAGAGAGTAGATTTAAACTCAAATATATGAGTGATTACATTAAACATGTAACCACACTGAAATTCCCTAAATACATGACAAAAAGTGTCAGACTAGATTTTTTAAAACCTTAAATATATGCTACTTAGAAAAGACTATCTTTAAATGAAGCTACAGGAAAAACTCAAAGTAAAAGAACAGAAAAAAAGAGATAATATACAATTTGGAATGTTGTATTGGGTTTTTTTTTCCATGTTGGTTTTTAAATAGCCCTGGCAAAGTCCCAGTAACATCCAAACACTGTCCCACTGCTTTGCTGCTTCTTCCAAAAGCTCGGCCCTGGAAGGTAAGAAGAGCTGTAATTCTAGAAGGCTGGGTACAGTTTAGACCAGTGGTTCTTCACCTTTTTTGAGGTACCTAACCCACCAGTTTCATATGTGCATTCACCGAACCCTTCGTTAGTGATAAATAAAATATGATTTTTTTTCCAAATTCAAGACATAGGTATATGTTTTTTTACTGGTGCACAAAATGAGCCATGCATGAACATCACCTTGCTCAAAGAACAAAACCAACAAAGTGCATGAACTCACAACAAATTACGGTATTACTTTATTCTGGCCTCCGCAGCAGAGGCTTCTCCGAACCCCTGAGACAGACTCATCGAACCCCTAGGGTTCAATAGAACCCAGGTTTAAGAGAACCACTGGTTTAGACATTGAAAAAAGGAAGTACTGAAAAACACAACTTATTCCTGAGATAAAGGGTCAAGTGGGTGAATGGATAAGTGTTGTACATCCAGACGATGACATTAATTCAGCACTAAAAACAAATGCCTTATCAAGTCATGAAAAGACATGAAGGAAACTTAAATGCATATTGCTAAATGAAAGGGGCCAATCTGAAAAGGCCGTAGACTCTATAATTCCAACTACAGGACAGTCTGAAAAGGGCAAAACTATGGAGAATAAAAAGATGAGTGAATGTCAAGGGTGGGGCAGGGAGAAAGACATAAATGGGCAGAACACAGGATTTTTAGGACAGTAAAAATACTCTGTATGATATTATAATGGTGGATATGTGTTATATATTTGCTCAAACCCATAGAATATACAACAAGAGTGAACTCTAAGGTAAACTATGGATAATTCTGACGTGCCAATGTAGGTACATGCTTTGTTATGTATGTATATACACACCCTTCTGGTGAGCAATATTGATAATGGGGGAGGCTATGCATATGTGTGAGCCAGGGATATGCAGGATATCTCTATAAACCTAAAACTGCTCAAAAAAAAGTCTTAAGAAAAAGGACTCAGGCTGACCAGGCGGTGGCACAGTGCATAGAGCGTCGGACTGGGATGCAGAAGACCCAGGTTCGAGACCCTGAGCTCTCCAGCTTGAGCGCGGGCCCATCTGGCTTGAGCAAAAGCTCGTCAGCTTGGACCCAAGGTCGCTGGCTCCAGCAAGGGGTAGCTCGGTCTGCTGAAGGCCCGTGGTCAAGGCACATGTGAGAAAGCAATCAATGAACAACTAAGGTGTCACAATGGCAACGAAAAACTAATGATTGATGCTTCTCGTCTCTGTTCCTGTCTGTCTGTCCCTATCTATCCTTCTCTCTGACTCTCTCTCTGTCCCTGTTAAAAAAAAAAAAAAAAAAAAGGACTCAAGTAGATTTTACTAAGTATAAAAAAATATTTTAAGTAAGACTGTGTTTAATTTTAAAATGGCTAATGGGCTACTATGGTTAATAATGGACCAGCTGTTCTTGACAGAGGCCACTGAAAAGCACACTGGGGCTAAGCCTTGGAGTGAAACACAACATAGGTGCTCCCATTAACCATATTTAAACACACATACAGAATCATTTTTACATATTAAGGGTCCATTAGCTCCGGGAGCAAAGTCTCTAATCCCCAGCAGGACCACAATACACAAAGAATACAAATCCATCATAAGATGGGAACAATCAGTCTCAATTATGCCCCCTGCATTCTGATTCTCTTGTCTGACTCGACAACTCTCAGAGATAAACTGCACACACAGTTACAGACTGTGCATTAGTAAGATCTGGCAGTCAGAAATCCTTGCTTGTTGGCTATTAAATTAGAGTCTGAGCTGGGTCCAGAATGTTGCCAGACAATGATGGGCATTATTAAACACGGAACGAGAAGCTTAATAGTGCCTCCTCAGCCTGTCATAACAGGTAGACTACACACTAGCAATCAAAGAGAAAGCTGTAAGATGCTTGGCTGCCACTGTTCCATAGAAAATAAATAACAAAAAATAAGCATTAGATTTTTTTTTTTTTTTTTGGTGTCACAGAGGAGACAGAGCAAGGAAAGAACTAACAGGTACAGGAGTCTGGCTCTTGGGACTAATTGTTTTTCTTACTCATTGACCTAGGGGTTTTTGTCATGAATCCCTGTCCTCAATATGCAGTCTCCTCCACGGAGAGTTGGGGCCCACAGGGCCCAGCACCTACGACAGTGCCTGAAATAAAGGAGGTGCTCAACAAACTTTTATGGAACTCAATGAAACCATCACAGAAACATTAAAAACCCCATGACCGTCACTATCCGCCCTCAGAAAAAAGGACCTCAAAGACGAGGTCCAAATTCTAAATGC
This sequence comes from Rhynchonycteris naso, assembly GCA_037038555.1. Taxonomy (NCBI): domain Eukaryota; kingdom Metazoa; phylum Chordata; class Mammalia; order Chiroptera; family Emballonuridae; genus Rhynchonycteris; species Rhynchonycteris naso. The sequence continues at coordinate 14,168,569 of CM073000.1, forward strand.
CTGCTGAAATGAAATGAATTTGCAGAAACCAAAAAATGAAGTACCATATTCCCCATGTTTAAGACAAACCATTTCTCCCGAAAAATTTGGGGTTTAAAAACTGGGTGAGTCTTATACAGTGGTTGTAGATGTTTTTACTTGCATTTCCCGCTTTTTTTTTAGCTTGTTTTTGCGCTCATTGTTGAAGATGAATAAAATTTGAGTTCAATAACTTTATGTAATACATTTTTTTTTTTTTAAATTTCGGGCCCCAAAATTAAGGTGAGTCTTATACATGGGGAAATACGGTAAGTTGTAGGCACATCTGACCCCACATGGCAAACCTCACACAGTCCTAATAGGAAGATTTGACTGTCACATAAATCATTTCTCTGCCTTGCGTAAAATGAGGATCGTCCCTCTCTCCACTCAGCCCAGTAAAACAAGCCCTGCCTATCCTTTCTCTTGTGCCCGTTCAGCTTTGTCATTCAGAAATATATTTTGAGATCACAAAAGTAATGCTTGTTATCGCAAAGAATTAAAAAAGAAAATTTCCATAAAAAAAAAAGAAAATCACTTCTAAACCTACCGCCTAGATCTAATAATAAAACATTTATGCGTTTTCATTTTTCTATGTTTGTATTTTTTCCATGTTGACATTTGCTTTTTCTGATGAGAAATACAAAACGCAGTTCAGGAGCCTCCTTTTGCCTTAACAACATGGTCATCTTTCCAACATATTAAATATTGCACTTAACCGATCCTAACGTGGCAGCCATCGCATTTTATCTTTCTTGTGCGCATCATCAAGATCTAGTGACTTATTCTCAAGTATCTAAATCCTTCTGCAAGTCTGTCACTGGCCCTGCCAGTCCTCCTCTTAAAGCCAGCACTCCAAGGAAGCACAATAGTATCTGCCTCTGGGCGCCTTCCATTCGAACCATGGCCATTTTGTTCCCACGGACATTAAACACCTCCCTTTCCTTTCCCCAGAGCCAGCTCCTTAAAGCGGAGTTTTAGTTGTGAGTCAGACATATTTAGATGGTTCCTCAGAAAGTCATAAGGCAATGGTGCGTGCCTTTGAACGTTCACTGCTATATCTATTGGGAAGTATTTTTTTTCTGAAATCCCCTATTCCAAAGAAGTTAAAAATATGCCAGCAGCTCTAAAGACCACCTTTAGAGCCAATCAGCAACTGCTGATGTTCATCTAGTCACTTAGATGAAAGATCCATCTGACAACTATTTATTTCAATAGTGAAGAAACACTTCATTGTTGGTATGAAAAGAGAAAAGCATTTGGAGTTCTTCAATATATAAAATTAAGTCCCTTGAGACACAGAAAATTTGCTGCAGAAAAATGGTGAATTAGAGTTTATTCATAAGCTCTTTCAGGTACTGAGTTTAGATCACTAGAAAATAACATGGGCAGAACGGCTTCTACATTTTAAGTGGGTTTTATCAAGTCACAGTGGCAGCATTTTTTTTAAACTTTGGGAATATGTTCCAAAACTTTAAGCAAATCTGTGAGGCATATAAATCGGTACCCAAATTTGTACTTAATTCATGGCCTTGCAGGGAAACATGTCGTGATTAGAATAGGCTAAGTAAAATTAATTGCATCATGGTTATAACTACCACCTGCAGAACACCTTCAATGTGGCATGCATTATATAATACACTTCATTTCTCGTTCTAATTAACCCTACAAAGTTGGCTGACAAATGAGATAACAGAAGCAAAGAAAGTTGAAGTTGCTTATTCTTGGTCACCCAGCTAGGAAGTATCTAAGCCAGGATTCAAATCAAGTGCGGTCGGCCAGAGACCATAAATAAATTGACCAGAGACCATCAATAAAGCACACTTCCGTGCCTCCTTCCCACCTGATGTAGGGATTGAAACATCCAAGGAGGAGAATGAATCTTGTTATACTGCTGCGGGCATGCGCAGGGGTACGATGGAGACCCCCCACCCCCTAGAAAACATCTTCCGGAGGAGAAGGGTTAGAAAAAGAAAGACTTCCTTCTTGTTTACATGGAGTAGATCAGGCTGCACAGATATTAGATTAGAACCTACCCCAAACCTTAGAATCGCTTAGACGACTTAGCAACTTACTGATTCCTAGTCCCCGTAGAGATTCTGACTTAGCTGGGTCTTCAGGGAGTCAAAGCACCAGAATTTTTAAAAAACATGTCTATATAATTCTCATGAACACCCATTGAGAACCAAGGCGAGCGCACATATGTGTGTGTGTGTGTTTGCGCGCGCGCGCTTGGACAACTAATAGTTATTTTTCCTTCTTACACGCATCAGGCAAAATTTGAAGCACAGGAACTAAAAGGTTAGTGGGAAAGGCAGAAGCCTGGACTCTGTTACCTGGGCGGTATCTTCCATGAGGCCACGAATCTTCTCCACGACATCGTTGCGCCGGTGCTGGCGCAGGGCGCTGATGAGCTGCGCAAGGCTGGCCTCGGGCCCCCGGATGGTCCAGTGCTGCAGAGCTGCGTAGGCGCGCTCATGGTCCGCCGTGTACCCGTTGGAGAAAGCGGCCACCTCCCTCTCGCTGGCATTGCACAGAAACTGATAGATATCCTTCCACTGGCTTCCCACTTGAGCTGCTACAAGCTTCAGGATGTCAATACCTATTCCAGAGACAAAATGAAAAACGGAAAACAAAAGTGTGTGAGGGAAGGTCCTTATATAAGGCCGCTGTTTTCATGAACTGAAAGAAGCAGGCTTATTGATAGACGTCAAAGGAATGCTTTGCCTCCTATAGGCACTTGGCACACGCAGCCCATCCTGGGGACAGTTAGGCAGCCTCCTGCAAATTTCAATTCCTGAATGTGGAACCAGAAGGAATAGCCCTGACAATATACTAAATCACCCCTAAAAAGATGTTTTGAAAGCCAAACCCAAACAAAGCAACAAGAGTAATTCCTTTGTAACTAATAAAAGAAAAAAGAAATTTTTTTTTTAAAGAACCAAATAAATTTTAGAGGCTCCCAGACTAAAAAGTGGTAACTTCAATAAATCTAGGAAAACGTAAGCCACAGATGAAAACTGCAATGGCATCTGTCCAGCACCATCTGGGTAAAGGGTGTTCAGATTCCAGCAACAGTGCCCATGTCAACTGACAGTCGACCCAGCTGTTTAGGCCATGGAGGTGTTCCTTAAGAACTTCCGACTTTCTGGCCCTGGTCAGTGGCTCGTCCACCAGCATATGGATGGCCCAGGTTCGATTCCGGTGAGGGCACACAGGAGAGGCAACCATATGCTTCTCTTCCCCTCCCTCACCGCTTTCTCTCCTCCTTGCCCCCCCCCAGCCAGTGGTTGGATTGGGTCGAGCTCATGGCCCCAGTGCTCAGGATTGGTCCCAGCAGCAAAGCCTCAGGTGCTAAACATGGCTCAGTTGTGAGCATCCCCCAGCCGGGGGTGCCAGGTGGGTCCCAGTTGGGGCATAGGCAGGAATCTGTCTACCTCTCCTCCTCTTACCTAAAAAAAGAAAAAGAAAAACTTCTGACTTCCTGTGTTCTAATTTATACTCAGGAAACAATTTTCTGATCTATTATTCTGTCTTCCAAATTGACTTGCCATTATAATGAAGACAATAGCCAAAATGACACTATAATAACAATAGCTGTTATGTTCCAGGCATTATATTAAGACATGAGCTCACTTATAGAGCATTAACATTTCAACTACACAGGTAAGAAATAAAAAAAAAGAAAACCACTTCGGAAAGTCATGCAGTTTGTCCAATATTACAAAGGTAGGTAGGTTGGATGCTAGGCCCGACATACGGGCTAATGTTACATATTGTCATTCTGGTTCATCAGTCACTTATAAGCTCAGTCAGTGTGGGTTTGCAATCCTCAGATTTGATGCATACAGGGTGAAATGCTGAAATTAAATCTCAGAGTCTGCAAACTCAGGACAGGTGCCTGGCACAGGACTCTGTAAGGAGCAGTGTTCCCTGAGTGGCAAGCACTGGTGTCTTTAACCCTCTTTGCTGAACCTTCTCTCTGCAATTACACAATGGCTTTGCCCAAATTTATACACAGGGTGTGTGTGGAACCTCACAGTAAGGGCTCTGGTAGTTTATCCAATGGGCGGGCAAGTCCTCTGAGTCAATACCATGTCTTCCAATGAGGCCATGCATACATGCCCTGATACGAGAGTTACTATGGTTAAAATGACTAAAAACATTTGCTACTTGACAAAGAAAATGGGGTCATGTTCCCAAATGAAGTTTAGTGAAGAAAGGTAAAGAAGAGAATAAAGGGGGGGAAAGCTTTTTTACATGAATCAGTTGTTGGGGGATATATTTATAAATTTAAATTGAGCTATCAGTTACTGCCTAAGAAAAGAATACTAATTCTGAAAGTTTCTTTGAAAATGGAAGAGTCTGGTTCTTCAATATAAATCCTTGCTCTAGGCATGACCAGGCAGTAGTGCAGTGGGTAGAGCATCGACCTGGGATGCTGAGGACCCAGGTTTGGAACCCCGAGGTTGCCAGCTTGAGCATGGGGATCATCAATATGACCCCATTGTCACTGGCTTGAAGCCCAAGGTCACTGGCTTGAGCGTGGGTCACTAGTTCAGCGGGAGCCTCAGTCAAGGCACATATGAGAAGCAACAATGAACTAAAGTGACATAGTTGATGCTTCTCATCTCTCTCCTTTCCTGTCTCTCTGTTGCTAAAATAATAATAATAATAATACATAAATAAAATTCTTTACCATGCAATCTTACTGAAGCAGATGATTTAGAAGGCTACATATACACCCTGAATCAACCTCCCAAAAGTGGTTTTCAAAAAAAGGAGGTTCTTAGTAGAGGCTGCTTGTCAGCTGTAAAAGTAGAATGCCACAAATTGAGACATTACTGTCCTCATGCTGTTTTCCTTGGCAATATAAAATATACTTGAACCAGTTCCTCTTAGTTTCACAGTGGTGTTTAGCCAGATACAGAGCTTTCGATTTCAAGCAGACTCCTAAAAAAAAACCCGCAGGTAACTTTGAGGAGTAAGGCAGCTCTTTGTGGTTGATGTGGTAGAAGGTGCCAAACACCAAAAGGCTTATTAGTCCCCAAATCTTAATTTAGGTCAATTTGACTAAGGTCCACAGTGTCTTACATGAAAACATGACTGTGTTTTCCTGTATGTGGGTCCATTGCTTAAATCTTCATAATGCCAATGACAGTGTGGCTTTGGGCAAACCACTAACTGTCATGTCCATTTCCTCATTTGTACAATGGAGATACTCACTAGGGTCCCTGGGGATGAGCTGATTAGCATTTTCTATAGAGTTGATTTATTTTTGGAACTACCTCATCATTATAAATACTCCATAGATTGGGCACAATAACTTAAGACTAAATGCATTTCTGATGCAAATGCACAGCCTTTATAGAGTAATTACAGAGTTAAAAAGGCTCATGCCTAATGACAGCTCCTTCTTCCAAAACACAGTATTTATACTTTTTTTTTTTCAGGCCACAAAATAAAGGGGAAAAAAAAGAAAAACACAAAGAATAGATACAATGAGATTTTCCTTCAACTGAACTTGACTGGAAGTTAAATTTAAGGCCCACAAACTAGTGGGCAACTAGTTCATCTTATTCTTCACTAGGGACACATGGAGTCACCTCACGTGAACTGACCTGGTCCACAACATCCTACGCCACTGCCCTCTTCCACCGTGGCAGGTGATCAATCTAAAGACGGCAGAGGCAATGGCTCTCTCTGGAGACACCTGCCTTTTCCCCTGGCGTACAATCACAAAACCCGGCAAGGGAAGGGAACCCAGCCTGAACTAGCCCGTGAGTTCCATGCGCCTTGTCCCCACCACATCACCAAGAAGAAAAGAAACACCTGCAAAATACTGCAGGAGTATTTACTGAGCAGCCACTCTGCGTGACTGTGTGTGCTGGCCAGACAGTCCAACTAGACAATGTAGTAACAGCAATGAAACACAAAATCGGATGGGCTTTAAAAGTGTTCTCTTTAGAAAAACACCGTAGGCAAAACTAAATACAACAATAGCAAAAAGCAGCAGGACAGTGAAACCCAAGTGAAATATATAGTTATCTCCAGGGGAAGAGAAAGAAGAGAAGGTTACCGGCGAGGTGCACAGAAGAGAGTCACAAGGTTCTGTTTCTAAGCGGGACGGTGAGAAAATGGGTTTTCTTCTTATTTTGTAACTTTATGCTTATTTTATTATTCCTTTTTAAACTGTATATAGAACATGTATTTTTATATAGTTTATATATCTATATACTGTTATGTGGGATATATATAATTTTTAAGTAATTTTCTTGATGAGGAATCTTATGTAAAAAGGTTGCTGTCCAGTTCTAAGTCACCCAGCTAGCTAGTGGTAGGTACCTATGTTGTGGTTAATAAAGAATGCAGTGGTACAGGGGAGTCTGAATGCCCACTGGAATATAACTCCTCAGGCGTGGTCACAGTGTGTGTGCTTCTTCCTGGCCTGTTATCACCGACCAGGCAGAGGCTGAGAAGGTTTTCTCTGCAGTCAGCAAGTAAATTTCTTTTCTTTAAAACTATGGCACCTATGATATTCTAAAAAAAAAGAAGACAGTAAACATATTCTATAAAAGTCAACAGTAGCCTGACCAGGCGGTGGCGCAGTGGATAGAGCGTCAGACTGGGATGTGGAAGACCCAGGTTCAAGATCCCGAGGTCACCAGCTTGAGTGCGGGGCCCATCTGGCTTGAGCAAAAGCTCGTCAGCTTGGACCCAAGGTCGCTGGCTCCAGCAAGGGGTTACTCGGTCTACTGAAGGCCCGCGGTCAAGGCACATGTGAGAAAGCAATCAATGAACAACTAAGGTGTTGCGACGGCAACGAAAAACTAATGATTGATGCTTCTCACCTCTCTCCGTTCCTGTCTGTCTGTCCCTATCTATCCCTCTCTCTGACTTTCTCTCTGTCCTTGTAAAAAAAAAAGTCAACAGTAAATACTTTAGGCTTTGAGAACCACAGGATCTCTGTCACAACTCCACTTGGTTGTTAACATGAAAGCAGCCTGAGACAATACAAATGAGTGTGGCTGTGTCCTAATTAAAGCCTATTTACAAAAAGCTAATGTTGGGTTTGATATAGCATGTTCACCAACCCCTAAAACTTTAGCAATTTAAAGAGACCTAGACTAGACCCTGAGTGTTAGAGCATCAGCCTGGCATGGGGATGTCAAGTCCCAGTCAGGGCACACAGGAGAAGCACCCATCTGTTTCTTTACCCCTCCCCCTCTCGCTTCTCTCTCTCTCTCTCTCCCTCTTTCTCTCTCTTCTTCTCTCCTCCTATAGTCAAGGCTTGATTAGAGTAAGTTGACCCCGGGCGCTGAGGATGGCTTCGTGGTCTCTGCCTCAGGTTCTAAGAAGAGCTTGGTTGCTGAGCAATGGAGCAAGGGCCCCAGATGGGCAGAGCATTGCCCTCTAGTGGGCTTCCTGGGTGGATCCCAGTTGGGGTGCCTGTGAGAGAGTGTCTCTGCCTCCCCTCCTCTCAATAAAAAAATTTTTAAAAATAAAAGAGACCTAGACTAATGAATGGCATAATGATTCTGAAAAGTATTTTGTTAAAGAAAACATGGGCACGCACACACACAATAAAAGTTTCCACCCCGGTTATTAACCTTAATGTGAAATGATAGTAAATGAAACAAAGACCAGTTCTCTGCTTGGTCATCTCTTCCATCAGAGTTAGCTTCCATCTAGACAGAAGACAGTCGCTGTGTGTTAAATTGACCTGAATTGTTTAGCTGAATGTGATGCCACGTCTCTTCTTTTCTCAGGTTGAAAAGCAATACAACCTTGCACCCACTGAAGCAGTGATAAACAGAGGCGTGGAGTTTAACTTTGCTTTGTTCTGATGTCAGATCCTGGAGCTCTGGGAGTGGCTCAGGTTTCTTAACAAGTTATCGAGGGCAGCCAGGTCTATAAACCGGAGTGTGTGCTTTGCCAGCAGTGCTGTGTGCTCAGGTGGCACTGGCTCCAAGTCAACGGCTTGTAAATTTTAAGGTGCAAGTAGTGAAAAGATCACAAACTTTACAGTCACAAGAAATGGTTTCAAACTCCATGACCTTGGGCCAATGACAACCTCAAAGATTTTAGTGTCCATACCAGTAAAGTGAAAATACCACCTCTCCTCTCATAGGGTGGGTAAGGATGTTTATGGAACCAAGTATTAAAACCACCAAGCACAGCACCTCAGTGCACATGGGCGCTCCTACCACATCCCGTCCACTTCTGCGTGGACAAGTGTCACTGGACAATGTACCTAAGAGGTAGGAGGAGTTCCACATAGACAAAAGTTTTAACACCAGGATTGCAGGTGCTGAACAAGGAAGCCAAGCACCAGAACCCTGGCTGGCAGTGCTTTTCAGAACCTCACAGTACGTGTTAGAAGGGGCTCCGCTGCTCAGAATGAGCATCATCCACAGAAACATCAATGTGAAAACAAAGACCATGTGCGGCCACCACCACAGTGTACACGGTTGACACTGCCCAGGTCCAGTGAGACACAAGCACGAGGTGATCGCCTGGGTAATTATGGAAGAAATGGCATTCTCCGGTGCATTATAAAACCCTGAAGTAGATATTATCTGGTGACAGCCCTCATCTGAGCTCAATGTGAGCTGAAGTATGCAAACAAGGGTTCCTGCTCTTTTTATGGAAACCTGAATTGACCTTTATAATAAGAGAAGGTATTAAAGCTCTCTCTTTTTGGAGATACACATCTGAAATGAATGCCACCATTAAGAGCCTATATTAAAGCCATCCCCGGCCGAGGTATGGAGGACAGTGATGACAGAGCCAAGGCAACAAAGGCCGCCTGTAATCCACGACACAGCACATGGGGTTTCGTGCTGCACAACCTGGCTCCACACCAAAAGGGCGCATGGACAAACAAAATACGGTGATATAAGCTTTTTCGCGGTACCAAATGGTCGTCATTTACAAGATTGCAGCATTCTCACAGCATCCTCCCAAATTGTTAAGTGCCATGTCAGTTCTCATTATATATGCTTCTAGAAAGAGAGGTGCAGGGACAAGCACTGGGGAAATTCCCATGGGGGTAAGTAGGGCACAGCCACCTCGCAGGACAGAGGACTCCGCACAGGCGCTACGGTTTCCTGAGACACTCCGGTGAGAATCAGGAGGGTGGAACTCAAGGCTACTTTCCTTGACCACTGCCCTGATTCCCGGCACCCTGCAGACATGCTCTTTATTCTCATGTGCTGGCACCTGAGGCTCTCATATTACCGATACAAGGGCAAAAAAAGGACATAATATATGCACAGAACAGCGTAGGTCGAGCTTGGGAATTTGAATAATAGCCTGGCTTTAGCTTCCTTAGAATCAATGTGTCTTCCCTGTAGAATGGTAATTTTCTGACCACCTTTTGCCCAAGCCCCACATCTGTTTTCATTACTGCTTTCCGCAGGACCTCCACGTAATAGAAGTACAATGAGTATCTCTGAATGAATGAATGAATGAATGAGCGAACGAGCGAGCTTTTGTTTTCCCTCCCCTTACCTGAAAGCCTCCACCACTTACCATCCTATTAGCTTCTGTAACAAGCTATTAAGTACCTGAGCAGCCACATACCCACATACCTCTGCCGTGTGGGCCTGCTCAATCTCCAGTCACTGTAATCATGACAAGGAAAGCCCACAGAGTGGCTGGCCACCAATTGGTGGGACCCAGGAGGCACAGGAACCCAGTGCTGTGCAGCAACCTCCCCCACTGCCGATGCCCTCTTCCCATGGAGAGCGGTCCCCAGCGTCCACGTCCAGGACCAGAGCACAGCAAGAACAAAGCTTTCGTGGGTTCTCCCATGGTAGCGAAATCCTCTGCAGAGAGGAGCCATCCAGGAGATTGTCTGGCCTGATAACGGGGTAAGTGCCCCTAAAAGCGACAACCGCACGTGTAGATATGCTGTTGCATTAGGCGGCATGTCATAGGATGGATCGAAAAGGGCACATCAACAGGGGTCACTCCCGGCGCAGCACACAGGAAACTGTTTCCTCAGCACTAGGAACTCGGTTTGCCATGAGTTAAAAAAAAAAAATACTGCTTTTCCGACCCAGACAGGCAGAGCACCGCCTGGTAGGGGTCTTGCCAGCTGGACCCCGGTTGGGTACATGCAGGAGTTTGTCTGCCTACCCACCTCTCACTTTAATAATAAAAATTTTTTTAAAAAATACTGCTTTCCTAGGTGTGTTAAAAATATTGAAGGAAATATTTAGATTTTATTTTAAACCCAAAAAATGATTTCTAAAACAAAATTAAACTTTATCTTATTGAAGATTCAATGGCCAAGCTCAAGTGAATCTCAGAGGATACTAAAAATCCACTGTGCAAGCCTTGGCTGGAAAACACAACTGGTTAGAGTGTCATCCTCATATACCAAGGTTACGGGTTTAATCCCTGGTCAGGACACACACTGGAATCAATCAATGAATGCACAAATGGGTGGAACAATAATTCAGTGTTTCTCTCTCTGTCTCAAATCAATAAATTTAAAATAATTTTTAAAGCACTGTGTAAAATTCTCATGAGTTTAATGGACAGAATGTTTATCAAAGACAAATACTATCAAAACAACAGACAATTTTCCAGATGGAACAGTTATCACTGAGGCTGTGAGAAAAACTAATAATCCTTTATTTCCTTCCACAGGGGGAAACAAAATCCACAAATCTAAAATTGCCTCCCTTCTTCTTGTCTTAGTCAAGTGTCTGAAGCTGTTCATTTATTCATTCAACAAACATGCAGTGAGCACTTACTTGCACCAGACACTATTCCAGGAACTGAGATATGGCAGTGAACAAAGCAAAATAAAGTCTTTTCCTCCTGAAGCCTGCATTCTACTGGGGGATGCAAGGAGAATAGACAAAATAATAAAATACTTAGTGTGTTAGGTAGGGAAGAGTGCTAGGGAGAAAAGGCGAACGGGGAAAGGGGCTGGAGGGGGCAGGGCTCAATTTTAGATATGGAGTCACCTCCCCCATATCTAAAGGAAGGGCTTACTGACACTGAACATTCGATCAAGATCTAAAGCAGGTAAAGGGGGAAGCCGTGCAGATATCTGGGGGAAGGGCTAAGCAGGAAGAGGGCTCGGCAGAACGGAGAGATGTTGGCATGGACAAGGAGGAGCAGGAGGCTGGAACCAGTGGGCGTCAGGCTGCGACAAGTGGCAGGGCAGGAGCACAGACCGCATTGGACTGTCCAGGCTGCTGCCCGGAGTGCAACGAAGGTCACTGGAGTTAACAGAGAATGACATGGTCTGACTTCCATTTGAACAGATCGTTCTGGCTGTTGTGTCAAGAATAAACAAGACAGAAGTGGAGCAGCCAGTCAAAGGACACAGCAATGATCCAGGAGGGAGGTGACTGTGGTTGGGGCCAGAGTAGTAGACGTGGGAATGACAGGAAAAGTCAGCATTTGTATATATATTAAAGGTAGAGCTGATTAGATTCACCAGTGGACCGAGGATGGGGTGGGAAGGAAGGACAGGAATGGGGAATAAATAGCTCTCAGGTTTTGGCCTGATCAACCAGAAGACTAGAGGGGCCACTTTCTGCAAGGGGAAGCAAATGTGGACCTATGGTCGGGCTTCAGTTTTAGACGTCTTAAGAGTGGGGTGCCTGTTAGACATCTGACTCTGCCAAGCACACAGAAAGATATTCACAGGTTGAATTCAGGTACGAGATGCAGGCTGAATATGTGCCCTTGGGAATCACCAGCAGATAGAGAGTATTTTAAAGGCATGGGTCAGCAAGGGAGGAAGAGTGTGCAAGTCGAAAAGAGTGGCATGTCCTGAGGCCTGGGCTCTCCACTGCTTGGGTTGCAGGTTGAAGAAGAGCCTGCCAAGGAGACGTAGAAGGAAGAGCCCGAGGGGCGAGAGAACCAGGAGGATGTGTCCAGGAGGCCAAGGGAAGAAAGTGTGTTGGGGAGAAGGGAATGAAGGTGCCGAATGCTGCCAGTGGGCCAAGCAGAGGAGACCTGAGCACTGAACAACGCAGTTCAAATCGTGTTGTCAGACTCTACGAAAAAGGGGCCAGACTGCGTATTTCAACCAACACCTTTTCACAGTTTAGTTGCACTGGTGATTTTTCCTCAGTGGTATATAAATAATGGTATATCTCACAATCAGTTGCATCTTCGATTTGATGAAATATGGTAAGAGTATTATTTTTTATTTCTAAATTAAACCCACTTTTTTTTAAAATTCAACATAGCATCAACACATTAATATGTGGGATTCTGCACACACTGCAATGTTTACATCCAATTGGCCATGAAGATCAATAGAATTCTAGAAATTCCTCGTCCTCTGCACGATCTGCATGCATAATACCCGAGCAGGTTGATTTGAGGACACTCAATTTTAAGAATTTATTTTTTCCTATTTGCATTTTAGACTTACGTGGAGAAAATGCTGATTTGTTTTTCAGCATCCCAACTAGCTCAAAGTCAAAGGCTGCCAGGTAAATTATAGATTAAAATATACATTTAAAGAAAATAAAGACCTTCCTTCTGAAGCCTAGAGGAATAAGTCATCCCGTGCGTGGGCCGGGGGAAGATAGCAGTCTCAACTCCCCAGGGCAAAGGCCACCTCAGCTTCTTTGTCCCTGGCCACTTTATCTTCAGCCACATAGCATACGATAATGCTTCCTATACTGCTGTAGTAAGAGGCTCGTCTCCTACAACACTTCTCTGCGCTTTCTAATCCTCCAACATCAGAAGAGGTTAAACAGAAAGGGGCAGTCTGCTGGAAATGGCATGACTGGAAGCAAAGGTTGAAAAGACAGGAGGGGTGGAGGGTGTGGGTAGAAAGAGCCCACCTGGTCCTTCCGCTGTGAGGGGGCTGTGGCCGGGACAGCACAGCTGCCTCTTAAAGGGAATAATTTGCTCCCTTCAGCCTGGCTTCCTGGTGTTTACACCTCAAGCCTACGTCCCATAGGAAATCTGGGGTGACAGACAGGATGACTGTCTGGAATTTTTAGCCAAGGAGGCTTTTGGCAAAGGGAGGAGAACTTCTTTGGTTGCAGCCACCGCTGCCTGGTCCTCAGAAAACCAAGTTCAACAGACGTGAGTTCAGGTTAGCAGGACTCCGTCACCTCTGACTTATTTGAAACAGCCCTGATTTTGCTTTAAGAAAAAAAAACCAACCCTCAGAGCCTTCAGTCACTGGCTATCTGGCTTTTGAATTTTTCCATTTCAAGCAACCCCCCCCCCCAAAAAAATTAGGAAATCAGAACAACCTCTACAGAGGAAAACTCCTTATTGGTGACAATTTTGTGGTTGTTTCATTTCAGAACAAGCTGGGTTTTTGTTACTAAGGGAAATACATTTTTCTTTTTTTTTTTTTTTGGAAATACATTTTTCTTGATTGAGCATGGTAAAAAAAAAAAGAAAAGAAAAAAACAATCAACTACAGAAACCTGGAAATCTCTAAATTAGAAAAATAAAAATCTAGATTTTTATAAATCCAGATTCTAAGAACCCAAGGGTAGTGTCTAGAGTCAGACTTGGTGCCCAAGTGTAAAACCTGTATTGTCAATGTCTGGCTGTGTGACCATGGGCAGGTTAGTCTCTGTACCTCCGTTTCTCCATCTATAAAAGGGTAATGATAGTGGGTCTACCTCACATGTTAAGAAAATTAAGTTAATCTTTATCAAATGCTTAGAATGAGATACTGTACCTGAAAAGCATTATATCAACCTTTGCTAAGGCAAACAATGAAAGTTTCATGGTAGCAGAAACCTTCCTCATAAAGTTAGAAAAATGTATTAGTCGTCCCAATTGATGTCATCTTGGCATCCTCTAATCACCTTGTGATCTACGTCAGTAGTAGCAAACACCCGATAGCCTTATTGTAGAAAAAAATAAAAACGAAGGGGAGAATTACTTATCGAATTCCTAACACACTGCTTGCTGTTCATTTATGAACATTCCATATGACTGTTTTAACATTTTAGATGAAATGTTTTCTTAAGTCATACCTGACACCCGATTGAAGAGTAAATTGATACTGTTCAAATACATACAGGGTACAGCTTCCAGGGTTGCCAACCTAACCCACTTGGGCTTGTTTTTTATTATTATTTTTTTAATACAAACTTCTTTTGTGTATTTATACAAAAAACCAAAATCGCATTCCACTCCTACAACTGGACTCTACGTTACTGCTTGCTTACTGTGGGAAGAGGACAAAGTCTGTCGCGTGTGAATCTGGAAGATGCAGTCAGTTCCTGCACAGCCCCCAGTAAAGACCAGTTCCCCACCACGTGAGCAATCCTGAAGGAGGAACCACAATTCAATGTAAAAGGAAGAGTTTTCCCAAGCCAGCTGCTAGGATTCACAGGGACGGAGCAGAGCAGAAAACAAGGTTGTTACGAGCAATACCTGAAGACAAAAGATGAGAAATAAAATGTTTCTGTTTGTTCACTTAGGTAAGGCATCATGGTGTTGTCATTTGCTTTGATGGAGCACTGAGTTGTGGATAAGGGACAGTGTGGAAGAAATAAACATATATTACAAAAAAAAAAAAAAAAAGAACTTGGCGTCCAAAATAGAGCTTGGTTCAAGTGTTTGAGCCTTTTAAGTTAAAAGTGCTCTAAAGAAATTATGGCCTGGTTCCTCATCAACACTGTTTCCCCTAAGAACAGACTTTACGCAGATTAGGACAACCTGATGCAAATAAGAGGTTCAGCCACCAAGCGAGCTGGTCTGTACTTTAACTTTGCCTCTGGGTTTTGAGCTTAAGACATAGAAAGGGTTTGGCTGTGGGTTGTTTTCAACAGCACATTTCAGTGTTTGCATCATGGAAGGCTACGAGTCTAGAATGGAGGGAGACATTAGACATCCTTGAATCTAAGAGCTTTATCATACAGGAGAGCAAATCCAGGCTCGCAAGGTCCCTCCCTTTGAACAGCTTCCCTCTCCCAGCTAATATGACCCCCCTCCACTTCTCTCCTGTTGGGGTTTCCACCCCCTGCTTCCCTTGCCCGCTTCCCCAGGCTGCACTATCTCCTCACCCTATAGGAACAGGCCTAGTGCACCAAGTTCCTTCCCTCCACCCTCTAGAATGCTGAGAATCAGACTCCACGGGCCACGCTGTCATTTGCCTGTTCCTCTTGTACCGGCCAGCTAGCCCTTAAGACATTGTATGGCCCCAGCTCCTAGCACAGATGTTTTCTCTGCATCTCTTTCTCCTGGTCCATATGACTCATTCAATTTGACCCTTAATGAATTTCTACTTGGTTGGAAATTAGATAAAGCGGTCCCTTTGCCCTGACCTCAGCTCTCCATGAACGTTTCGGTACAGCTTAACTTCCTGACCTCTCTTGAGAGAGAAAGAAACGGAGGCTGGGCTAGCAGCTAAGATGCACACCCAAGGTGGACACAGACCATGTCCCCTTTGAATTGTCAACTAACAATCATCCACAGCACCGTGACGACACTCTGGGAAGAAACATGTCAGAGGGTGGTCCTCCTCTGAACATGCCCTCAGTTTCCTCTCCATCTACTTCTTAAGGCCCTGGAAAAAGCCAAAGGACTAAGTTCTTTTGCCCCTCCAACCTCAGCCTCCAGTATTCTCACAAATGGCCTCGCCATTTTCTCATTCAAGAAAGTTGAGTAATTGTTTTCAAACAACGATATCCTCTGTACTGAGCAGAACCTCGCAGTCCTTTGACTAAAGTAGCAGCATGTGAACTATAAAGAGTACTACTGTCCCAGAGTCAGGAGACCCTGGCCCAGACTCCTTTTTAACCCTACTGGCCACGTGGCCTTGGGTGAGTCACCATTGCTCCTTGGATCTCGGTTTCAGCTTCTGTGAAGTGAGAGCATTGGACTAAACGAGTCTCTAACTCTGACTCACACACACACACACACACAAACACAGACACATACACACGCAAACGTGCACATGCACAGACACAATTCCCCATGACCTTCATTGCTCTCCAGCCTAAAGTTTTCCTAAAACAAACACGTTTTATGTTACTAAAGTCTAGAAAACCCTAGCCTTAGGGCAGCGCCTAGAACTTGGCATTCGAATACATATAATTAAATGAAAATAACACAAGTTAAGCAGTTTAATAGCGTCATTTTTGAAATTTCCTAATCTTTCCTTTGCCTTGGGGTCCCTTAAAGGTGAACTGGTTATAAACCTCCCCTCTCATTTTCAGAGCAGGACAGCACAGCACACACAGGAGATGTTTACCTCATCTATTCTATTTCCCTGCTTCAGCCAGAGTACAACCAATTCAGAATCAGACAGAGTGACCATTGAGTTCCCCTTAAGGAAAATAAGCCAACGTCTGGACAATAACTCTCAAACAGGAGAAAAAACACCAAAAAGAAAAAAAAACTAAACTAAACAGAACAGAGGGAGAAATATGTAACTAAGACAAGAGAATAGTTCTTCTCTTATCTAATATCTGTCACAGTATTTTTCCCTGAAGAAATTCATGGCTGTCATAGCGAAAGACAACTCCTGCGGAAAAGAGCTTTGACGGGCCTCTGCAGTGCCCGGCACCCGCAGGCAAAACCAGACACGGACACTGCCTTTCCGGAAGTGAAGTAAATTATTTCTCTAACTCCAACCTTTCATCCTCAGAGGAATGACATTTTTTCTTCACTCTCAAGGATCACTTCTAGATCACCCTGCATACGTTTAAGCACAGAGTCTGAATAAATTACAAATGGCACGGATCACTGGTAAATAGGTAATTTAAGAACTCCTTTATGGGGAATAGTAATGTTCCAGATAAGAATATGAGGCCTTGGCTGGGTGGCTCAGTGGATAGAGCGTCATCCTGGCACACTGCGGTTGCAGGTTCAATCCTCAGTCAGGGCACGTGTGAGAAGCAATCAGGGAGTGCACAACCAAGTGGAACAACTAAGTGAAATAACAAGTTGATGTTTCTCTCTCTCAAATCAATGGAAAATTAAAAAAAAAAAAAAAGAAGTGTTAAAAAAAAGAATATATTTCAGTTAAAGAAGATTTCAGTGTAGCAGAGGCATAAGCCTATTACTCAGTACTTATCTCGACTGGGAGGGGCCTAATGCCAGCAAATGTGTACCCCAGAAGCTGGCCGCTCCTTTACAGGCGGGCGGGCATGAGCTGCTGGCACCTCATCAGCCAGTCAACTTTCCCGAACCACTGCCCTTGTGACCGATGCAAAGCTCCTTCCAGGAGTTCTGTTAGAGACTGGTATTGCCAGGCCCACATGAGCAGACTGAGGTCTCGTTAGGACAAAACATCAGAAGTGGGCGAGCACCTTGGACAGGGTTTCCCAACTCCTTTGCAATCCAGGTGACACACTTGAAGGAATGGAAGGACTCAGAACAGGAATTTTGTAATTACTGCTCAATCTCCACCACGTTGTAAACATGCCTCACATTCTCCCTAAGAGCATGCAGAATCGGTGTGCCTTCTCTTGGTCCTCCCGCGCCATGTGTCCTGACTGAAGTGGACATTTTTGCTGCCCTGGCTGAGAAGCAAAGCTCTTCTGTGTCGCAGGAAACACACAGCCCTTCTTTAGCATCAGTTTGGGATTAAGCTCGACCTCTCCGACCAGCAGCAGCCTGTGCTCCACTCTACAGCGCACGCAGGACCACCCAGGGCAGCGTTTCCTTGACAGACATCGGTGTGACAGGATACCGGTCACAATCTGGTGACCCTCTCCTCATTTTACAAACCAAGTCGCATTTCCAAGAAAGTGCTGTGCCCAGGATCGTCCATCCTTCCAGCAGCTAGCAGAACCAGATCAGGGACCCCACATTTCTCACCCAGTCTTATTATTTCTGCTGCCTTCAGAACCTTCTTGTATTGCAATCAACCCTCCCGGACTAAGCCCAGGTCTCCACTCAAGCATCTCACACTTCTTAAAAGGACTGCGTTTCAGATATCCTCAGCCTGTGTGGCAGATTCTGCATCTCTCCTTTCCTCCTAATTCTCGAGTTGATGGGACTGCATTAATCCTTAATTTCTCTGTAAGGAAGGCAGGGCTGGAGCTGGAGTCTAAGGCTGTGTGTGTCTACTTCTCTTGGCCCCACCCTCCACTCAAAGTTTATCAGTTCCTTGAGCAAAGAGATGAAAGATAGGAAGATTGAAATCCATGCTGCCCTCTCTGTGCTTTTAGTTTGTCTGAGATAAGCTATATAGCAAGTTCACGACAGGTACATCTGTGCGGTGGCCTCACAAGGTAAGATTGCGCTCTCCTGGTAAAAGGTTATCTCTATTAGGAGAAGGAGGAATTGTAGAATAATTTTAAAAGGAGAAAACAAAAAATAACTACCACCTTTTCCAAGTCCCCCCACACACACACACACACATATCTGATGGTTTTACTTTGTTGCTTATCCTTTTCCTGGACTGGGAGATGGTAACTGCTAAAAATAAGGTCGGGACCAATTGGCTCCACTACCTCCCTTCTGCCCACCTCTGACCCCACCACATGACTCCCACAGCTTCTCTGCTTAGGGCCACCCACAAGGCTATTCCACTTCCACTCTGGTTAATGCAAACACCTAAGCATTTGCAAAGGTGCCTTGGCCTTTGAATTAGCGGGTTTCTCTCTTCCTATCACCCTGCTCTTCAGTGTTCAGAGCCAAAGTGTTCCATTTTAAAGATGTGAATTCGATGGAAAACTATCAGCAACCTTTCTGTAGCCGGTTTCACATATTTCAAAGCACTGTTGTCTTGGAAGCCTCCTTAGCTCTGAAAAATAATTCTTCTTGAGTATACGGCCATTTAGTATAAAGGACCCATCTTAAGATGTTTCTGTTTAAATCTCTAACACCCTGTTTCATTGTAAGGCAAAAGAAAAACATTCCGACAGGTCAATGCCTTCAAAACAATCCATACTTGAAAAGAGTAAGTGGATTAGTCATGGGTGCTCTAGACCAGTGTTATCCAACAGAACTTTCTGTGATGGGAATGTTCTATATCTGTCGCGTCCAACATGGTAACTACTATCAATGTGGCTACCGAGTGCTTAAGCTGTAGCTGGTACAACTGAGAAACTGGGTTCTTAACTTTAGTTCATTTTAGTTTTAGCCTGACTAGGTGGTGGCGCGGTAGATAGAGTGCCGCAATGGCATGCAAAGGACCCAGGTTCGAAACCCCGAGGTCGCCAGCTTGAGCGCGGACTCATCTGGTTTGAGCAAGGCTCACCAGCTTGAGCCCAAGGTCACTGGCTTGAACAAGGAGGCCACTCAGTCTGCTGTAGCCCCCCTGTCAGGCAGGCACATATGAGAAAGCAATCAATGAACAACT
Source organism: Rhynchonycteris naso (assembly GCA_037038555.1). Taxonomy (NCBI): domain Eukaryota; kingdom Metazoa; phylum Chordata; class Mammalia; order Chiroptera; family Emballonuridae; genus Rhynchonycteris; species Rhynchonycteris naso. The sequence continues at coordinate 14,187,860 of CM073000.1, forward strand.
AAGGTGCCGCAACAAAGAATTGATACTTCTCATCTCTCTCCTTTCTTGTCTGTCTGTCCCTCTCTGTTTCTCTCTGTCTCTGTCGCAAAAAAAAAAACAAACAGTAAATTTAACAGCTCATGTGATTACCATATAAACCAGCACAGCCAGCTTCAAGACCACCCCTCCCTGAGTCATGTGCTATTGGCCCAGCAGAGCGGACACACACTGAGAGCCAGTGTCTGCTGTCTAAGAGCTTATAAGCCATGTGGGGAGACAAACCACACACAGAACATTAAAAGGTACAACCCCTTGCCTAACCAGGTGGTGGCGCAGTGGATAGAGCATTGGTCTGGGATGCGGAAGACACAGGTTCGAGACCCCAAGCTCGCCAGCTTGGACCCAAGGTCGCTGGCTCAAGCAAGGGGTTGCTCGGTCTGCTGAAGGCCCGCCCGTGGTCAAGGCACATGTGAGAAAGCAATCAATGAACAGCTTGCGATGGCAACGAAAAACTAATGATTGATGTTTCTCACCTCTCTCCGTTCCTATCTGTCTGTCCCTATCTATCCCTGTCTCTGACTCTCTCTCTGTCCCTGTAAAAAAAAAAAGGTACAACCCAGTTAGGAGCTACAGGAATTAGGAAATAGAGTCTTATAATCCAGTTCTATAGAATGAGAACCTTGCCCTTTTGCTGCTGCGGGTACAAAGCAGACTGCCTGGGAAAGTACACCGTCCGCTCTCACAGTCCCTTCTGCAGAGCATTTCAGGGAGATGCTGTCTTTATATGTCATGTCCTTGAAGTAATTAAACCAAAAAGGATTACTGTCCTTGTCAAATGCTTACTGTCTCCCTCAGGTTTGGAATTAAGAATGTGCTAATTAGGAACTAAGCCAGTTTAAACAAAATAAACCCAATTTCGTTGTCTCACACCATTTCTCCTCACCGCCTGAGGTCTGAAAGAAAAGGAAGTACCGTATGATGGAGCAGAGATGCCATCCAGTTTTGCTCCCCTGAGCTCCATGCACAGCCTCCTCCTCCACAAGTAGTGTCAGGACAATTTCTACTCCTCGCCTGCCTTTCAAACTTCTCATCAGACTCCCTAGGGCAACAGGTTACTGGAGACTCAACTTCACAGTTTTTCCAGATAGTCAGAGGGCCAATAAAGGAGAGAGGAGGGGAAGACAGGAAGGAAAGGTCCCCAGGAAGGACCCACATTAGAAACAGCAATGAGAGAATAGCAGTTAGTTCTTCTCTCAGCCGTTCCCGATCTCAGCTGGGACTGGCCACAGTTCTGTGTCTCCCACAGTTATAAGGAAGTGGCTGAAGTGACGACTGTCTGGAGACTTTGTGTCACTGTCTTAACTTTTGTGCTTTATGTGACAAACCAGGTCAGACAAAACATATATTATTTTCCATGTAACCCCCCAATTAATGTGGACCCACATTCATCTTCATTCTAAATAAAACTGAACATGTTGAACGCCGCTAACCCCATACTGTTGGGGTTCTACTACAAAAATATATGTAAGTTTCATTTAAACAACCAAAACGTAATAAATTGGGCATTAACCATAGACTTCACATCTTGATGACACTTGGATCCAGTAATAAACTCTTTAAGATGTGTGGGAATAAAAATTCTGAAGGGATTTCTGATGTCTTTTGAGGAAATAAGACATATTACAAGCACTCAGAGCCCAGTCCCAACTTACTAAGCATAAAATTGTTCTGACTTCACAAAGGAAGGAAGCATACAAAATACCACAGCATGCTCAGTCTTCCATCCTCCTAGCCACATAAAGGTCATATCTCATGTTTCCAACACTAGGATTCTGTGAAAGTAGAATTGCAGTTTTGTGGAGTTCAAGTTTAAAAACCCTAAGTCCTTGGTAGGCAGAGAGGGGTGAGTAGAGCCAAATAGAGAGGTTCTTGTTGTCGAGAAAGACGGGAACCAATGGCCTAGCTTGAGAGTGCTGAGGGTCTATAGGGAGGGCAGGCACAAATAAGCTCTTACATGACCCCTTCCAGAGAACACCCAGGGCTCGGCAATTTCATCCTCACTCTCATCCTCATGAACAATTCAGTGTAAATGGACAAGGGTCAGAGAAAGATCTTATTATGCAGGATTACCTGCTGCCCAGAACTCGCTGCAATCAGAACAATAAGATATTGTTTCTAGAGGTCTCTGGGCACATGGAATGGTTTTCATTGAACAGAACCTCTCTTTGTAATGAGATTTTACTTGGTTGAACCTTTGAGAACAGAAATTTAGGAAAAATATACCTTCTTTAGAAAAACACCTTAAATGTATACATCCCGATGCAAAAACCGGGGGGTGGGGAGAGTTAAATTAATACAAAGATAGTTACATATGAATGAGATTGCAGTAATACCCGCTTCTCCTTAGAGAATATATTCCAACACCCCATAGAATGCCTGTGCTGCTTTCACAGAAAGTCTGGTGGGGCTTTGATTTGGCACTTCCATTCTTTTCACAAATTTGAATATTGTTTAATATTAAAGAGGCATAGTAGTTTACAATATTACCATGGTCATAAGAATGTCTAAGGTAATTGCATGCTTCTATAACTCACTGCATTCTCAAGAGTTCCATAATATACACTACAAAAGAGAGTTTAGAAATATAGCTGACCATAATCTAACTCATAAATTCAACTACTAAAGGGATGGAGTCAATCCTTTAATAAAGTAAATAACGAGGAGAGTTTCCAATATTTACATAGTCTAGCAAAATGTTCTCTACTACTTTTCTACTAATTAAATACATCAGATCATGTGTTCTGACTGGTCACTTAAGGGGCTATTTAATGAAATATTTGATCCTAGACCAGATCCTACACCGGAGAAATAAAGTATACTATCTATAAAGGCCCTTATTGGATCAATTGAGAATATTGGAATATGGATGGTAAATTAAAATACTGTATCCATGTTAAATTTATTGAGGTTAAAAGCTGTAACTGTAGGTTTTATTTATTTATTTTTTTTAATACAATTTTTTAATTTTATTCATTTTAGAGAGGAGACACAGAGTGAGAGAGAGAGAGAGAAAGAGAGAAAGGGGGGAGGAGCTGGAAGCTCAACTCCCATATGTGCCTTGACCAGACCAGTGCAGGGTTTTGAACTGGCGACCTCAGTGTTCCCAGGTCGACACTTTATCCACTGCGCCACCACAGGTCAGGCCTATTTTTAAGAGAATATCCTTATTGTTAGGAAATACTAAAGTATCAGGCATAAAAGGCCAAGAAATAGTTATGGATGCATATGTGTGTACATATACACAATATATGTTGTATATTATGTAATGTTATATTAAGTAATAGATAATAAATACTCTGTATTATATCTATTTTATAATTTATAGAATCTATTTCACATAAATCAAAAATTGAAAGGGCACATAAATCAAAAGAACAAAATGTTAACAGCAGGTCAATCTGGACACAGGTATACAGGTATTCTTTGTACTATTTTTGCAATTTTTCCCTAAATTTGAAATTATGTCCAAATAAAAAGACTTTTTATTAAAAAGGAGAGCATAATCAAAGCCTTCCTTCCCCCTAGCTGGGTTGCCAATAAGAGGTAGTTTTATTCAAGTCAGGGCAGGCTCTATGTCCAGTAGGAAGCCTGTCTCGGTCTGATTTTCACTTGGTTTGACCATTCACATGAATTATCAACAGGAAACAAAAGGAGTTGCGGCTGTTGTTTTTTTCATTTTCTCCAAATTTCTGATTGTAAAAGTAGTATGTGCTTATTTTAGAAAATTTGGGGAAAGGAAACTAGCAAAGAAAACACACATAAATCCTACAAATCCCATCAAACTTGAAGAAATATCACTGTCATTTTGGCCTATTTTCTTTCAGTCTTTATTCCAAAGTTTTAAGAGAACTGGGATTATATTATATAAACTGTACAGCCTGTGTTGTTTGTTTTTTCTTTAACCTAGTGAAAATTTTCTTGTGCCATCCATCAAAAACAATAAATAAAATCTTCAATGTCAACATAATACTCCATATTATACATAGGCCATAATTTACTTAGCCATTTCCTTAAAACTGTCCCTTTGATTGCTTCCAATTTCAACTTATACATAATGCTAAGTTAAAAGCTCAAGATCTGGGGGCGGGTTGAGTAAAGAGGGACAAATTTATAGTGACAGAAAATGATCTGACTTTGGGCGATGGGCACCCAACACAATCAGCAGTTCAAACGCTACAGAGATAGTCACCTGAAACCCATGTACTCTTATTGATCAATGTCACCCCATTAAATTTCTAAATTAAAAAAAAATGCAATGGAAAAAAAAGTTTAAGATCTTTGTGCTTAAATCTTTCCTTTTTAAGTATTTCTGGCTTATACCTTTGTAACAGATTTACAAAAATAGAATTGCTGAGCCAAAGGGGAGCAACATTTTTAAGACTCAACACAGAAGGCCAGCTGTTTTGTTTAAGGAAGTTAGGCTTTAACCCTCATCATCTTTAAGGGACAAGAGGGCACCTGACTGGATGAATGCAAAATGTCAGGTTCAAATCTCATTTTAGGATTTAAAGAAAGGGAAACTGACCAGGCGGTGGCACAGTGGATAGAGCGTTGGACTGGGATGTGGAGGACCCAGGTTCGAGACTCCAAGGTCGCCAGCTTGAGCGCGGGCCCATCTGGCTTGAGCAAAAGCTCGCCAGCTTGGACCCAAGGTCGCTGGCTCCAGCAAGGGGCTGCTCGGTCTGCTAAAGGCCCGCGGTCAAGGCACATGTGAGAAAGCAATCAATGAACAACTAAGGTGTTGCAATGGCAACGAAAAACTAATGATTGATGCTTCTTACCTCTCTCTGTTCCTGTCTATCTGTCCCTATCTATCCCTCTCTCTGTCCCTGTAAGAAAATAAAAAAGGAAGGGAAACTACTGCCAGAGTCTGAACATTGTCATCCTCATGTCCAAAAGCCCTGGGACAGCGTCCACAGACTCCTTCTGGCCCTTATCAGCACACACTGACGGCTAGGAGAAGACATGGGCCCAGTGTCACATGATCGCCAACATATGAAGCTCTGGGCACCTGTAATCTAAAAGATCTTCCTATCCTGAGAGAAATGGGATCCTAAAAAATATAGGAAATGGAAAAGTACCTGGACAAAAAGTACAGGAATCTAAAAACAAGTTTCAGGTTCAAAAAGGCAAATTGAAGACAAGTTTTTTATTTTCTTAGCAGCAAGGGCTCCATCCAGGAGGAGATGTGGAGTCCGTCTGTCTGTCCCAAACAATCAGCCTGGGTCAAGAATGCAGCCCAACCTCTCTGAGTTCCATCTCTCCACGTGTTCAATGACAAGGCTGAACAAAGTCCCTAAAGGTCCCTATCAGACCTCTCATTCTGCAACCTGCTCCTTTCAATGTGCCAGGAGACAAAAGGGCAGAGTGGTGATTCTCTCTGAATGCACTGCACCAAATGCTGAGCACCTCATTTCTCCTAACAAAACTAGATCAAATATCACTTGGTGTACCAAAGAGATTCCAGAAACTTTGTATTTCCCCTTCTTTCAATCGGCCAAGACCAGGGAAGGGGAGGCAGGGGGTCTGCGGACAAGGAAAAAAGGAGCTTACCGTGGCCATTGCAGTAGTAGACCCACTTCTCCCGGGTCTGGGTGGGGGTAACAGCTTTCTTCAGCCCCGCCTTCTCCACAATGGCACTGGGATCCTGCCGGGGCCCCTTTTTGAGAGTCCTGGAGCTTTTCCGGATACTGCACACCACTATCACCACAAGCACCAGCAGCAGAAAAAGCACGATCATCCAGGGAAGATGCTCATTGATGTCAAAATGCTTGTGCACGTTCTGTCTGGGATGTGGTCTCTTAACCCCTTTGATGGGCGTGCTGGTCTTCTCACCCCCAGTGGCCTCCATGGATGGCAGCAGCTTCAGGATGTGTCTGTGGTGGGAACCTTGCTGGTGGTTGACCACCTGGAGGTTTGGGAGGGTCTTGTTCACACCTTCCTCCCACCTGGCTGAGCTTGCGTTGTCAGGAACTGTCCCTTTGTGGATGACACTCAGGACCTTTGGTCTAACAGAGGCAGAAGAGTTGGATTCTGTTGAGTTCATGCCTAAAAAGAAAAAAAGAGTATGGAGGGGGGAAGGGCTGATTCTATATTTGGGAATCTATATATTCCCTCTTCTTCCTGCTCATCTCTAAACCAGGCCAGATAATTAAAGAAGAGATGAACTTTGGAGCTTGAGAATAAATTATATTGCACGTTTTCATAAAGATCTCAAAGCCACCTTAATGTGGAAGGTAAAAACTAAGCTTAACAGCTAAACTCATTCACTTTCTCGTGCTAAAACCCAAAGGCATTCTCAGGGATCCAACGTCTGAACTTCACATCAGCTCCTCCTGGCTTCCACACCCTGCGCACACACACGTTATGTTCAGAGCTCTGGTCGACTTTTAGTTGTTCTGACTATTCAGAGCTAGTTCAAATTTAACTCCTTTGTCCTTTCATTCCTTTGTGCCTCGGTCCCACGTTTTGACAATTTTATAATGCGTTGGGAAAATTGAGAACATGACTCAGATAAAGAAAATAAAGAACAAGAACACAAACTCAAATCTAAGTTTGACCAGTGAAAGAAGGTTTGGTGAGCCGGCTCTGTGAATAAAATGAGGCAGGACTTCCTCAGTCTTGTCTATTAACAGATCAAATAAAGTCTGGGCCAGTAGTTAGGTGGACTTCCTTCTGAGAAGCTTCTACAAGTTGTCTTCAAGAACAATTTGTAAAAACCAGAGATTTTAAGCCCAAAGGAATAGGATCTGGCCTTCTATCAGCCCCTGAGAAAATCTGGTCAGGTCAATTGAGCTCTCTGAGCCTGTTTCTTCCTTTCAGGAGGACGGTCCTCCATACAGGGTTATCATAAAGGTCAAATACAATCACTCATGAAATTATGCTAGAAAGCACAACTCAAGCTGGCTATCATCTCATGAAAATTGAATTCAATCAAAAAGGATTTGAAAAGAAATACTAAATTTTATATTCTGCCTGAGATTCAAAATGAAATTTGAGGAAAACTAAGATACCCGATGAAGGGCATCAATTTAGAATCATTTGAAATACACACACCCACACACCCACACACCCACGTATATATTATTTTCCAGATGTGAATAATAGTTCCCTTCACTGATACTACTATGCTTGTTTCCTGAAAGTTTCTATTTTTCCCTCCTCTGCCCCACCTAACATCCAATCCTCATCCCTCCCTTCCAGATGTCATGGTATTTTCTCCTCTTCTTCTTCCTTCAGACCTTCTGGCTGTGTCTATCTGGAAGAAACTTTAAACATCTAAATCTCTCATTTATTCGACAAGTTTGGAGGCAAGGCCAAAGTTCAGTGTCTCATACAAGGCTACACACTGTCCTTGTTTTACTGAGCTCTTATTTTCTAGCTTGATATAAACTAGTCTTTAGAGATCTGCTCCCTTTACCTGAAGACTTCTGAGTCAAAATGTTTCTAGAAGGCCCAAAGAAGCTAGATTGAATTAGCCACAAAATACAAGTGCCTTCATCCAAGGGTGACTTTGGAATATACAAAATAGAGAAAACATCCATGGGCACAAGCCCATTGTTGATGCCTTCCCTGGGTTCAAAGTCCTTCTCAGATAAATAACTCATGAGGTTAAGTTACCTTTGGGAACATAAGTGGAGGAAGGGACTTCATGAGATTCCATGTGCTCAGGGCGTGAAAAGATGGTCGTGCCAGGGGAGGGGGTGGCCGTACTGGAGAAGGCTGGGAGTGCGCCACAGACGTTGTCTGCCTCCTTGGTCCCCGGCTTGATCACCACCAGCTTCTGACTCAGACAGTCTGTGTGTGCTTTGCATTTCATCACACTAGAAGGCACATCAGAGAAGGTACCCCGGGCACACTGCTTACACCGCACGTCCTCGGTCTCTGTTCCTTTCTTTCGCACACCCCAACCCACCGGACACACCGTATGGGGAGCGCAGGTACCATTAGACTGGAACATGCCCGGTGGGCAAGTGCATTCTCGGTCAGTCAAGGCAGCACAAGGTAACTTCTCAACCATTGGCCATGGGCACGGCTGACTACAGTCATGGCATTTCTCTATGCCATTCTCATGCCTGGTAAAGGTCCCCACGGGGCAACTGCTGCAGACACGCAGGCTTGTGTTGGTACAGTGCTCAGATACATAGGTTCCTGCCGGGCACTTGTCACAGGTTAGCACCTGGCCGGTGGCACGGTCAACGTGGTGGTATTTGCCAATGAGATGTGGGGCCTTCGGTTCTGGCTGAGCAGAGGTGGTGCTTAGGAATCCAAGCTGAAAGAAAGGACAGGGAGGAACAAAACCCAAGGAGGTGTTATATAGCAACAGAAAATAGAAGATAGAACTGTCCCACCACCATGATCATATTCCTCCTGAAGGTCTGACAGGTGCTGTCTCCTCCCAACACGAGGCTGCTACACAATAGGAAGAGAGAAACCAAGACTCTGATTCCAGCCCAGGGTCTGACCTGCTTGCGGGGAAACTCTGGTTTCCTTGCCTGAGCTTTGCCTCAACTTCCTTTCCTTCCATCTGTAAAACGAAGCTGACAATACCTCTCAATTGTAAAAATCAGTTGAGAACATGAACGTGAAAGCACTCTGTAACTTGTATTAAAAATACTGTAGAGAAGTCAAATACCCTAATGCAAGGAAAAATTAAGTTGCTGAATAGTAATCCTCCTTTCCGAGACCCAAATGTTAAGTTACCATCTCTTAACACCAGGATGAAACAACTGATAAGTAGGACGACATATGGTCAAGCTTCCACTTTCATAGCATGGGATGACCCCGCTGGAGCTGACTTACAGACATGGCGTGATTTTTTTCAAATGTTTTTTGTCTATGCAAAGCAACACACACATATATTTTTGGTTTGGGGGGTTTTTTGTTTGTTTTGTTTTGCAACATAGAGTCCGGCCCTTGGCATTCTTAATGTGAGTTGATGCTTTTAGACGCATACTCTATTTGTTCAGCTGCTGAAGGCCACGGCCAGGGGAGCAAGGACCAGCAGCCGCCTGGGAACCCCAGCACAAAGCCAGCCTCAGCAAGCATTCAACAGACATTTAAATTTAATTCGTAGAACAGAAACTTCACTCAGCTAGACAGAATTTTATACCACCTCCCAGAATGAAAACTTGGGGGAAAGGAAATTATATTTAAAAGAGAGCTTTTCTGCATTAATGAAGATTGAGAGGCTCCAACAAGAAAGTTTTCACTGTCTTCTAGAAAATGGAGAGAGGTGAAGGAATGCTACCAGTTTTGTCACTAGGACCCTGATTACTGAATTACTGGAGGTCCCCCAAGCAGGATACAAAACCCACCTCCAGACCCCTCTGTGCCCACACGCTTCCCCACTCATTAAGTAGACTTTCCAGTTCTTTGTTCATTTAGAATCACTGATCAAGTTTCTAATTAAAGCAAAACTCGGAGCTCTTTAAAGTGCACCATACTAGGTAACCCATTTAAGACAATGAGGCTTTAAAACAGACCATTAAATTACCTCATGCTAGAGGAGGCAATTCCAGCTCCTACAAATAAAGCTCACACACAACGTACATTAGCAGTCTCGCCTGGGCTGAACACTGGATGTGAGGTATGTGCACTCGCTAGATACCATGAAAGCATCAGACAAATATTTTCTATTGAAGACCAACTACGCATGTCCAAGATCTTGTCAACTCTATGCCAGCCCTTGCGGCATTTACCGTCTAAAGGAGGACAGACAGAAACAACTAATTACATTAATAAGTAGTTAGAATTGAGATTACTGCTGAGAAGGAGAAACAGAGCCTTGTGAGATGGGGTTTAGACGGCACGGAATAGTGCAGAGACGTTAGGGAAACGTTTTGGAGTACTTCTGAAGGGTGGAGGAGCAGACTTAAGTCTGGACAGGGGAAATGGTAAGGGTTAGGCACAGGGAACCCCAGAGCGAAAGTCTGAAGTAAAGAAGGTCCATTCAGGAATTAAAAAGCTCTTGTGGCTCTATTTCCAAATGCAACATGGTGACTGGCCATAGTTAAACTTGGAGAGGCTCCACAGTTTGATTCTAATCCAAAATGCAATGAGAAGTAACTGTGTGTTTACATTGGAGGTTGGAATAGAGGCATATAATCACATTTGTGAATTAAAAAAAAAAACAAAAAACGTTTTCTGGCTGCAGAGCAGACGGTGAAAGTGGCTTGAATCTCCTCTGATCCTGAGAAACACTTTGGAAAGAGCCCAGTTCCGCTGTCAGAGACCTGCCCTCTACCTCCTTCCCAACCTGGCACTTTTTATTGTTTAAATATTGCTCTTTTTTCATTATTAATTTTTATACTACACATTCTTGTAATAATTCCAAAAACTACAAAACAGGATTAAAACGCTTAAGTATCTGCTCAGATCCACCCATCCCTAGGGTTCATTTTGGTGCACATCTTTCCAGACCTTTCCTGAGCATGCACACATAACACATACACACACAGACATACTCCAAGTTGGCTGTTTCAGTTCCACATAAAGGAGACGGGCCATGCATGCTGTTCTGTGATTTGATTTTGTTCATCTTCTCATACTGCATCGCTGAAACCTTCCTGCGTCAGAACATATAGACTACTCCCTTTTATAGAATGGTCACGTGCTCTTCAACAGAAAGGATGCGCCTCATTTTACAGATACTGCCTACTGAGGACATGTAGTTCGCCTCCTTGTCCCCGTCAGTGTATGCATGCGTTTTTCGGTATTCCATATTCTCGTCCTTGGCTTCCCACCCCCAACCCCCGCCTCTTTTCGTTCCTTCTCATCCCAAATGACAAGCTACAGCCACGCTGCTCCAGTCTTCTAAGAACCGCTTTCTTCAAGGGCGAAAGATGTCTCCATACAACCCATCACTCAGACCCTCTCACTCCTCCTCCGCCTGGCTGACTGTGACATAGTATTCACAGGATATAGTGTTAACGTTAATAGCGTATACATGTTTTCAGCCTGTGGGAGGGCCAGATCTGAAGGAGAAAAAATAGCTGGGCACAGTTTTAGAAAACAGACTTACGTTCTTGTCCAGACACTGCCTTCAGACCCGTTGGACCTGGTTTTACTTGCTTGTAAAATGAGCAGGTTGGATTAAACGGTATGCAATTCTATGGAGCCTTCAAGGTGTCTACCACAGTCAAGTTCCACCTTCTCCATGAAGCCTTACAACATTCCCCGGACACCCGGAGTCTAAGCAGCTGAGCAAACTTTCATCACATTTCCTGTTTCTGCTTGTCATTTAGGTGCCTAATTACATATTGTCTTGTAATGTTTGTTGATGACCTCCTAAGTATATACATTTATCTTCCCATAATGATTATAAGCAGCTCGAGGTCAGGGACAGCCACGGAGATTGCATTTCCTCCCTTGCTCAACCACCTCAAAACGTAGATCACAAAAATAATAAGTAACGCATCCTCTGTACCAGGGGTCAGCAAACTAAATCCCACATGCCACTTGTTCTTGTAAATAAGTTTGAGGGGAACCCAGCTATTCAATTAGCTATTGTGGATGGCTGCTTTCACACTACAACGGCAGAGCTGGAGAGAGGCAAAAGACCATATGTCTTGAAAACTTTAAATATTTATTATCTGGTCCTTATAGAAAAAAAAAAAGTCTGCCAAAACTCAGCTGATCAATCAAAAGAAATATCTAAAATTAAAAGGACCTTAGACTTCTGCTAGAGCAGTGGTTCTTAACCTTTTTTGAGGTACCAAACCCACCAGTTTCATATGTGCATTCACCGAACCCTTCTTTAGTGATAAATAAAATATGATTTTTTTCCCCAAATACAAGACATAGGTATATGTTTTTTTCCTGGTGCACAAAATGAGCCGTGCATGAACATCACCTTGCTCAAAGAACAAAACCAACAAAGTGCATGAACTCACAACAAATGACGGTATTACTTTATTCTGGCCTCCGCGGCAGAGGCTTCTCTAAACCCGAGACTGACTCATCGAACCCCTAGGGTTCGGTAGAACCCAGGTTAAGAACCACTGTGCTAGAGTCTAGAAATGAGTACTGAGGTCCTGGCTTTCTTTTTGACATCCACTCTAATTCACCCACCAAATCTGATACTTGTATCCCCTGCTTAAAACCGGCAATGACTTTTCCCATGACGTGGAAAGAAATGCAACATCTTTCATAGCTAGGACATCCTCTGCAATGCCATCCTGCCCTCTTCTCCCTCAACTTGAATTACCTTTCACTGTCTCCCCTTGTTCCTTTTCCCCCGTATCACTAGCATAATTCTGTGGTTATGAATTTTTCCATTTAGTGTGTCTTCCCCTGTGAACCACAAGCTTCAGGAGGACAAGGATAGAGAATCTATTTTACATAATGATGCTATCCAAGCCCTCAAGGACAGTACCCAATTCACCATATACCTGACAGGTGTTTGCAGACTAAATGAATGAATGAATCTGCAGAACCATGAATTACTAGAAGCAGTGATTTAAAGTGTGGTGGTAGCAGGAGGTTGATGGACATGAGCACAGGTATAAAAGCAACAGTGAGAAAACCAAAGGCCTCCCCCTGCCCCCCATGCACCCACAATAATTCAAGAGACAAAATGGTGTGGCACCCTTCAGAGTCAGGACAAAGAGTTTTACCTCCAAAGGCCCTGAGGATATTATTCTGTTTGAACAGAGCCGTCACTGGCTTACAAGCATAATGTTCAGCATGATACCTAAGCAAATGTAACAGTGAATTTAAAACATCGCCCCCCCCCCCTTCAAGTGATCCAGGTTCCTCGCTTGAAGCCCAAGGTTGCTGGCTTGAGTCCAAAGTTGTTGGCTTCAGCAAGCGATCACTGGTTCAGCTTGACCCTCAGGTCAAAGCAGGTATGAGAAACAATCAATGAACAACTAAAGTGACACACTAATGGTTGACGCTTTTCATCTCTCTCCCTTCCCCTCTCTCTCTCTCTCTCTCTCAATAAATAAATAAAGAATAAATAAATCAATGGTGCATCCCCCCTCGTTTTATAAAAACAGTTCCACTAATTTGATGCTTAGAATTATAAGCAGCAGCATGAGATTATTCTCCAGAAGTTATTGATGTTTCATCCTAGTTTAAACTCTAGTGCTCTGTAAATTTTCATTTATCCAGGACACCAACAATCATGAATAAAGGAGCAAATATCAATGTACCATGCCAAACTGTACAGGATATGGGAGCCCTATACATACTTACTGAGTAGATGAAAAGGTAAAGAGGCAGCTCCCAAATGACCAGCCATAAATGCTCCCAGGGTCCGGGAACTCACTCTGGTGACCCATATCACCTGTACTTTAGGTCACAGAGATGAACCCGACTGAAAACCAGACACACCTGGATATGCTAATACATGCAAGAACACTGATGCCAGTTTCTCTTTAACAATTCTTAACCCACGACCTCATCCTTTAAACGAACGGAGAAAATCTGCCTTGTGGTTTACAAGTATACCATATTTACATCATTCTTGTGTCCCCTATAAATTGCAATCATTTTTCATGCAAAAACTGGAAGCAGTGATAAAATTGTGTCTATTCATAATGGACAAGCAAGAAGACTTTATGAGTTTAATACAGAAAAAGTTTTAATACGGCATAAACCAGGATTTTAAGAACAACCATAGTTATTGTGGATATTATAGCCAAGATAAGGCAACCAAGACTTATTCCTGAGATGATGACTATAAAACACACCAACAGATGATCAAAAGGCAGAAGCCAAGCGGAATTAGACACCCCCAGAATAACTGACAATTTTATTTTGAGCATCACACTTAGTTCATAATGGCAAGGCACTGACTGCTGGGAATTCCCTAGGTTGGAAGGGAGGAAAGAACACACAAAGAGCAAAGCTCCAAAGGGAAAGCTTCCACCAAGCACGGACAGCACTGTTCTCGGCACGTTATATAAATTTGGTTGGCTCTTGCATTTATTTCCTACCATCCTCTCCGGTTTTAAAAGTCTTCTGTTGGCTAAAGCAAAAGCAGGGACTGTTCTTAAAGCTGCAAATAGAGAGAAATGTCAAAGGTAGAATGTGCTGACTACAGGGCTGGAAGGAGGCAAGCTCAGGGAACACAGGGGAAAGGAAAAACACAGGCAACACTGATCCCAGATGCTGCCTCGCCTGGAACCTGCAATGCAGAAGAGTGTGCACTCAGCATTCGATCCGCGGACCACAGACCTTCGTCTACCTCCGTCCGCTGCAACTGACATTTCTATAGGCTATGACTTTCACCTACATGCGAAGGCCACTTTGTTAACGGGACAGTGGTCAAGGTTTGGGGAAAATGCTCTTCTGTGCTTGCTGGGAATATGTCCAGTCCTTAGAGTCAGACAAACCAAGGCAAAAGTAATAACATGAGCCAGGACAAGCAATTCCAGCATGAAGGTATAAACAAAACACACAATCACACCAGCAGAGCTTTCTCTAGAGAGAATTACTTTTCTGATCTTTTTATAAACTCACTTCTTAGGCCAATAGTGTACATCTTAACCTTTGATTTATAAGACAAGCCGAATAAATATTTTAAAAGTACAAACAAAACCTATTTTAGCCTGGAGTATGCTGAGCAGGCCCAGTCTACCACTTCCTAACTGGGGGGAGGGGGGGTGTGTCAGAATGAATTGTTACTACAGGTAAAGCAGATAGGACACGTGACCCAAGGAAGTGCTCCATAAATGTTATTTTAATTATCACTCCTCCTACTTATCATTTTACTATATGTTATCTTTACTCCCTTGGGATTAGGCAATCTTTTCAAATGTCCCAATTAAAATGCAAATATCCACTTTCTGAGAAATGTATCAAAGACTTCAAATTTAAAGAGCTGGAATCCGAAAATATCCCTTACTGCATTTGGAGGATACTACAAACCAAAAACTGCAGACTGCACAACAGTGAGGCAGAAGACAATCAGGGGGCATTTCAAAACAGATTCAAAATACAAACAGTATACAGTAAATGAGAAAACACAAGAGAGGGGAGAGAGAGAGGATTTACTGTGAATAAGTACACACTCCAGACCAGTGGTTCTAAACCTGGGTTCTATCGAACCCTAGGGGTTCAATGAGTCGGTCTCAGGGGTTCGGAGAAGCCTCTGCCGCGGAGGCCAGAATAACGTAATACTGTAATTTGTTGTGAGTTCATGCACTTTGTTGGTTTTGTTCTTTGAGCAAGGTGATGTTCATGCACGGCTCATTTTGTGCACCAGTAAAAAAACATATACCTATGTCTTGAATTTGGAAAAAAAAAATCATATTTTATTTATCACTAAAGAGGGTTCGGTGAATGCGCATATGAAACTGATGGGTTCGGTACCTCAAAAAAGGTGAAGAACCACTGCTCCAGACAAATGGGGCAGAATGTAAATAATCACCTTCCACAGTGAATTTCTTTGATCGAGTCCCAAAAGATGTTAATGATCCAAGGTCTAAAACATGGGTAAACAAAATCCAGCCAGCAGCCTACATTTTTTTATAGCCCAGAAGCCAAGAATGCTGTTGTTTATATTTTAAAGAGTTGGGGAGGGGGGCTGCTCAGAAAGAACAATTATTTTTGTGACACTTGAAAATTATTTAATTCTTGCCTGACCTGCAGTGGCGCAGTGGGTAAAGCATTCAAACCTGGAATGCTGAGGTCACTGGTTCAAAACCCTGGGCTTGCCCAGTCAAGGTACATACATATGGGAGCAACTTCTATGAGTTGATGCTTCCCACTTCTCCCCCACGCCCCTTGCTCCCTCTCTCCTTTCCCTAAAAGTCAATAAATAAAATCTTAAAAATTATTTGAAATTCAAATTGCAGTGTCCACAAATCAAGTTTTATTGGAACATGCCACGCCCATTCTTTCGGTATGGCTTAGGGTTGCTTCAAAGTACTACAGAGGCAGAGCTGAGTAGTTTCCAGAGACCATGGCTCACAAAGCCGAAATAGTTGCTGTGTATCTCTTTACAGATAAAGTTAACCAACCCTGGTCTAAAAGCTTAGGAAATGCTCCCAATTGCATCCCCTCCCGTGGAGAGGAACAAATAATAGTAGCCTGTTGATGGCTCCAGGAGGTCCTGGCAAAACTGGTCATTTAGCCTAACGAGGCGGTGGCGCAGTGGATAGAGCATCGGACTGGGATGCAGAGGACTCAGGTTTGAAACCCCGAGGTCGCCGGCTTGATAGCGGGCACATCTGGTTTGAGCACAGCTCGCCAGCTTGAACCCAAGGTCAATGGCTTGAGCAAGGGATCACTCAGTCTGCTGTAGCCCCCAGTTAAGGCACATATGAGAAAGCAGTCAGTGAACAATTAAGGTGCAGCAATAAAGAATTCTCATCTTTCTCCCTTCCTGTCTGTCTGTCCCTATCTATCCCTTTCTCTGGCACACACACACACACACACACACACACACACACACACACACACAAAATGGTGATTTAGCACTTACCAAACTTACTTGACCGTACAATCTTTTGCTCACTGCAAGGTGTACAAACATCCTGCAATGGTGTAGTTCTCATGACCAACATGACATTAAAGTTCAGCAAAGTCAACAAGCCCAACATTAAAAAGATCCAATATAAAATTCTGAGTAATCACATAAGTTTATTTAGCACATCTCTGAAGAGAACATTTCTGACTATGAAAACAAAATCAACAACAATAAAGAAGATACTCTCGGGCACAAATAAAATAGATTTAAGAATATTAACCTCAGCTTTGTGCTATTAAATATAATAATATTAAAACTGACATGTAAAAATATATGCCATACAGTTAATAAAAACTTGTAACTGAAAATGTAAAGAATTAATGCAAATGAGGTTAACCCAGATGCTCAATAGTTGGAATAGAGTGTGATGCGAGTGAAGGTAGCCATCGCATAGAAAATGTATGTCATCCCTAGCAATGGCTAAAATGCAAATTTGCAAAAGCAAGGATCTTTCCATATCTCTAATAAAGCAGCACAAATAAATTCAAATGATAATAAGCTCCAAAGCTGGCAGGTGTATTGGTTGCTGGTGGCACTTAGTTAATTCAGTCTTTTTAGACAATCTAGAAATACGCAGCAAGAGCCATAAAGCTGTTCATTCCTTTCCTGTGACCCAGTCATTCTACTTTGAGAATTACACCACAAATACTCCTCACTTTTAAGAACAACACAAAAAGATAAAGAACGATTAGTTGTTACAGAGACAACTTCACTGGTGCTGCTTGTTTGCAGTAGGAGAATAATGGCAATCCAAGTGTCCAAGAAAAGTAGGGTGGCTCAAGACAACGCCAACCGGAGGAGAGGTGGCTAGAAGTGGACAGCATGAAGGCTTAATGGATGTGAATTATGGGTACCTCAAACTTACTAATACCCACCCACACTTTGGGTTCCCCAATCCTACACGCTCCTCCCCTGCCTTCCCCTTCAAAGTAATCAACTCAGAAACTGGAGGGTCAGCCTAAAGGACTGTTTCAACCCCACCAACCTCCATATTTCATTATCAGTAAACTCTCTCCAAAATCTTTTAAATCTGTGAGTCTCCATCTTCACAGACACCTCCCCTTCCAGAACCATCATCTCTCCCCTGCTTCTACCATTCCCTCTCTAATCCATTCTTCACAGAGCTGCCAAAGTAATCTTTTTTTAAAAATCCTACTCAAACCCTATTAAAATACTGCTTCCCAATGTACTCCAAGTGACATCATGACACTTCCACACCTTTAAAAGGGTTTTGTATGACCTGGCCCCTGACTACTTCTTCAACCACAATCCACAAGTCCTTTGCTCCTATTGGCTGAGCACCAACCACACCAACTTTCTTTCTATTCTTTGACCATGCGGGCTCTTTCTTACCTCTGGGCCATTCCACATGCTGTTTCCTCTTTCTGGTGTACTTACTCTTCCTTCTGTTCTTGAAGGCTCATCTTTCTTACACACCACTCCTTCTGTCTTCCCTATTAAACTATGAACTCCAAGAGGGAGGGACCGTAAATAGCCTTTTATGATCATATGCCCTGACTAGTCATGCTTCACATTTAAGAGATGCACCATATTTATTAAATATATGAAAAATGGAAATATATTTCTGTGAGATAACAGAATATAGCTACATAAAGAAAAGTAGAACACAGCTAAGTGCATACACTTAAGTTTTATTTATACATAAATGCCCGTGCACTGTCAGAGGATAGAAGTGAACTGAGCAGATTCGTAAAGCGAATTCCATACCCTAGCCCTTCTAGGCTACCAACTTGCTTAAGTTTACAATGTCCTCTGATAATAACGCATACACCCTTGACTTGTAGCTCTCGGGAGGGAGCTACAGCTTAAGCTCCAACTGCCCTCTCACTTGTCTAGAATGAATAGTTAGTTTACAGCAAGGTCCTTCTGGAATTCATTCAACCATCAACCATCACTTAACTAGTATGTGTCATGGCATTGATACAGAAACACAAAGATGAATAGCATATTTATTGTCTGTCACCTCTGAGAAGTTGAAATGAAATAACAGCCTTTGCCCTGATCATCCCAAATGGGGAGAGAAGCACTCCCAAACTTTGGCTGATTTGCTATTATTTTAACACAAGATTCAAATCCAAAAGGAGAGAGAGAGAAGTCCTGGTCTTCTAGAAGCAAAGGAAAAGCAAGGAGTAAATAAGAACCAGTTAAATAGGTCTGGAAACCTGTTACCATTTGCCTTGGAAACTTTCCCCTCTTCCCAGCCCTTCCCACCTCTCTCAATCCTGATTAATCTGACCTACCACACTGAGAATGAAAGATACATGTCTTGTCTCAAAACATGTATTCTTTGGGTGACCAGAACTCCAGCCTCTTTCCCAGAACCACTAATTGCATTTCTTTACACCCTTTGCCTTTCTGTAGTCTACTCAGTATCTATAATCTGTGAAAGATATGTCTGAAAGTTTGCTTACTGGAAGGCTACAGAGGAGTCTGATAAACCTCCCACAATCATGGAGTTAAACCAGTTTCTAAGAGACCTGGAATGAAGTTAACAAAGGAAATACAACCAACCAATGAGGCCAGCTCATGCACTAATCCTATACAAATAATCAGGTTGGCAGCAAAAACCCTAACAGGTCCTCAATTTCTCAGGATAAGTGAGTGGGAACCATATTGCTAAGCAGAACCCATGTCACACTGTTACTCACTAAGCAAATATTTTTCAAAATGACCCAAGCAGCAGGAAAGCAAAGTATCCCTTCCCTATTTATAACATTTCAATTTGCAGGCGTATCTTTCCGTCTTAGCCATCACCGCCCGTCAGAGTCACACCATAGGAAAATGCTTGCCAGTGGCTCCACGCCCTCCCCTCTTCAATCCACACACACACACAGGTTGTTCATACTTTATAATCAGCTGTTTCGGCTAAAATTCCCAGTGCCATCATGGAGCAGAAGTGCTCATCGGATGGAAAAGAAACTATTCAACACTTGGGCAAAATCATTCCCTGAACCGAAAACAAAATTCCAGTAAATTACGGTTACTCGTCCCCTACCCACAACTTGGCAGAAACAGCAGTGTGTATGAAGCCATAGGGACCTAGATTTGTGTCCTCTGTCTAGCAGTTGCCAATTGCTTCCCCATATTCTCTCTGACACGTCAGTCCTTGTGTGTAAAATCGGGCTAATGCTCTATCTCGTGGACTTGTAAGATTAACTGTGATAGTTTTTAAAAGGGATTCAACCGTAAGGTATTCAATGGTAAGTACTCAATAAAAAGCTAGTAATATTGGTGATTAATATAAACAGCTACTAATATTCCCCTGCCTGCGTTCTCAGGGCTAATGCTCTCTGGAACCCATGGTGTCTCACACTGGACTCAGGGACACATGGCCTCACTCCTCTGCTAGATCCATTCAAGTCATGTTCCTCCTCCCAAAACAGATTTGCAAATGGCTCCAAGCAACAGAGCCACCAGGCAGTTCTGGCAGCCGAGGAGCAAAGGGAAAATTATACGAAGGTCAGATAATGAGCCTTGCCAGGACTTAACTTCCTAATCCCCTTCTCCTGTTTTTGTTTTTCTTGAAAACAGACATAATTTTCAAATACTGAAAAGAGAAGATGGGGCTATAGCTCAGTGCCCTCACAACCCACCCACACCTGCCCAAGCCCACTCTCTCGGAGGTCCCCCCCAAGCACAACTTTCCCACCAGTGCAAACATCTGTCACCTCCGAGACCAGGAAGAATGAACCATTCCCAGCGGCCTTCAGCACCGCTCAAGAGTGAGCGAGCTCACTACGGCTTTGAGGCGGCAGCTCACCACCAGTGAGCCTCACTTCCCTACAGCCCGAGTCCAGCACGCACCCTCTGCCATCGGCCAAGTTCCTCCCGGATTAGAACCTCTGCCCAGCTCCTCTACACTTGGACTCAGGCTGGAAGTGGGAGGCAACAGGTAAGCCAGGTGGCAGCATGCAAACCAATTTAGGATTTCTACTTATTTTTGGGTATTTAACAAATACAAACATTGGGGACAAGGCCAGTATTTACTCACCACCTCACCCCTATTCCTAAAGAATCAAAGGTCAGCAGCTGCTACTGCTGCAGCGACAAAGCCCAGTGTCCAGCTCATGCTAACTGGAGATTCCATTTGGGGGACCAAGTTGACTGTCACGAGGGCTTCAGTTTCACTCTGTCACAGACAGATGTGTGCCCGACGGTCCAGACTGAGTCTGCTCCAAATGGTCATCGGACACATGCCCAAATGCAAAGAAGTAACCTGGGTTCCTCTTGCCAGAGAAAAGAAGCACCTGAGTTTGCCAGGAAGTCACCAGTGACTTGGCACCACCAGAATTTGCCAGGACTGCTTGCGGGAAGAGGGCCAGACTAAGATTAGTACTTACTGGAATCTAAGCATCGGTGTATCCACAATTAAAAGTCACTTAACTCATCCTGCCCCCCAGAAAAGTCTGATGATGCATCTGACCATTTCTCATCACCAAAAAAAATGACTTAATAAAGTTTACTTACAGCAATTAATTATATATTACATGCTTTATAAAGGGCCAGCTGTATACAAAACCAACTTACAGCTTGCCTAAGGAGTCTCCAAAGAGGCTTTACCTCTCACTTTCATGGTTTGAGTCACGTGTAAAGTTCAAGTGCAATGTCTCTGCCTTCTTGATCTATGATACAGAAAAGCACACAGACCATCTGCTAGAGTCTACCCGGCAGCTCACACCTATCTGTCCCTATCCAGGAAGGACGTCCCCAGAGAAAGGGGTCTTCTGCAAACTGTCCCGGAAAATAGGGCATTAACTGTACCTCCCAAATCCAGCTATTTGATACAATTTGTCCAGATTGAACCACACTCTCATATGTAAATTAGTCAACTCGTAGATCTCTGCCTAGTTAGTCTAAGGATTTTTTCTCAAGTTAGTATACGTTCCATTACAAAGATTTCCTTTTCTTATTTAGCTTGCTTGTGTATTTTATTCACACTAGGGGTGTGTTTTCTCCTTTAGGACTGGGCCTAAGGCAGATGCATCCAAATCCCTTTAGGTTAGAAACAGTTCCGATAAAAAAGAAAGCTTGATCTCATTCTATACCTTTGGACAAGGACAGAAGATTCACGGGGTAAGTCAGAACCCTGTATTACAGTACAGGTGTTCCCCATTCTGCTGACTCTGAGTCCCTGGCCCTGCCGAAGCTAATGTATGTCATTCCGAAACTTGGCAGATTTTTCTTCCTCTGACTCTCAAACAGCCAAATTTACTTCAAATTTTTAACATCGCTCACGTTTCGTGTATTGCTTTTAGTACATTCATCAGCTGATTTCGTTTGAGAGTGAAACCCAACCAGCAGGACTGATAACCATGTACATTTTATACAGCATATAAATGACACCTGCAGGCAAGATCTAAACCCTAATTCATCCCTGGGTTCCCACTGCCTCTCTCAGAGAGCAAGTTCATTCTGGGTTTATTAGCATAAAAAATAAGTTGCTTCCCCAATCTAGGCTGTTGTTTTTTTCCCTTTCCTTCAGTGTTCCCTTCCAGCTTTCACACTCTAGGGCTCTAGAGTTAAAGTATAAACAGGGAGAAAATCTTATATAGTGTTAGCTCTAATTCAAAGTTCTACCTGAACCTGCCACCAAGTCCATTCAGGATTTCAGCCCCCACCAGACCGCTCCATGCCATCTAGTCAAACAGCCAAAGACAAGTGCCAAGATATTGCTAATTAATTTTGATAAGCAAAGGTTAGGAGGTGGCATTAAACTAGCTATCTAGTCACAATGACAGTGACAAACACTAATACCTGGTGCTCTCTAGGCTGGCACAAAGCTGAGCAGGCTCTTACAGCAAATGTCCTTCTATCTGGAATTCTTAATGCATGCACAAGAGTAGCTTCCAAAATTTCAGGCCTCATTTCCTTGTCAATTATAGCTCTCTTTCTTCTCTTCTGATGGCCCCAGTGCCAACATGCTACCTGTTCAGTCAAAGCAAGTTCCCTAAGAGCAAAAAACATCTCTGAGGGTGTTAGATCATACCAGACAAGCCCTTTTAGGGCATTCCTTAACACTGGCACAAACCTAAAGGTCTCATTTACCTTCTCTCCAGACTTCTGGCCTGATACACATAATATTTTGTCTTTCAGTTTATGGTTTACTTTCCAATATCATGCAGACACAACTCATCAGAAACTGAAGTGCAAGCAGCAAGAACATCTCCTCCCGAAGGCACTCGCAGTAACTTTCCTTAACGTTCTGCAACAAATCAAACCACCAGTCTCAACTTTCCCCCTGCGAGCCTTTTCTGTTGTTACATTTCATCATCTAGCAATTTGGAGTTGTGAAATAGTCAGTGTGGCACAAGAATGGGGGACAGCAGGAGCTGAGGAGCCAGGCACCTGGGGTCTAGCCCCACTGCTGTCACTTATGAGATGTGTGGTCCAGGGCCAAGCAATGGAGTTTTCAGCCTCCATTTTCTCACCTGTGAAATGGACAGAATAGCACCTGCTCCACAGAAATGCTGAAAGTAAGATACTGTATATAAAAACACCTGACACATAGTAATTTATATATAATCATACTATGTTATATATATATATATCATATATTATCTATAAGTATATATACTAGGTTTTTTAAAGCTGATAGTAAGTTCTCTTTCATACAGTTAGCCTGTCATGACAAGTGTCAAAAATAGGATAATAACAAATATTGCCACACAATAAGGGACATATTTGAAAGAAGAGGGGTACATAACCAAAAGTGATAAACAAGACATTTTACTGGGTTCATTATTTTTTATTCTAACTGCAAGGTCTGGGTTAGGTCACTAACCTCCCCACTGCCCCTAGGAGTGTTCTGAGCACCTGACAGGTTTACCTGGGCTCTTGGACCTGGTGTCTGTCAATATAATCCTTAGAGCAATTTGAGATTATCATTTTATATCTTAACAACTCCAGTCCCAAGGGTTGGGGCTTTCAGATTGGGGCTGGAAAAAAATAAAAAACTGCCTCCCAACCCTCCTTTGGGGGTAGGGCATGGGAAGCCCCTAGTAACTCCTGATACCCTCTCAGTCACATTCTGGGACAAAAGGATCAATTCCAGACCATTCCATTAATTGATTAAGAGCCTTTCTATTATAGTTAGCAGGAGGCTAAGGACTCCTCTTTTAGTTAACACCTTGAGATTGCTCCTAAGCTTCACTACGAATTTCATTTCTTAAAGAGATAGCCAAATTTAACCCTCAAGTCTTCCGTTACAAGTCCAGGGCACAATTTTTACATACTGAGTTTAATGATTTAGGAAAAGGAGATGGGGTTCTTTCTTGGTTGGTTAAAGCAACCTACGCACTTAGATTAAATAAAGACCTTGCTTTAAGCACTTATGCTAAAAGGTAAAATAAATGAAATAAATTGACTCGAGTTGATCTAGGAGTGCGCTAACGTAAGTATAATAATTAGATGTATTGGTGGGAGCTGACAGGCAAGAGGTGGGGTAAAGGAGACCTAAGGTGAAAGAGGAAACTCAAGGATAGAGCTAACTCCCCTGATAGGATTACTAATGTGGATTTGAATGGGTTTATCTCGACACCAAGACTGACTGTCGATCCCAGTTGACTGTTTGAAAGGATCGCCTACTGTTCACCATCCATCACCTGTTTCACCGACACCAATCTTGACTTTGCCATTATTATAAATGGGCAGCGACAGGTCCGTGAAAGGACACTGGGTCTTGCCTCATTATACATGCTAACAGCACCAAACTTTTCTTTAGTCTCTGTCTTCTCCCTTAAAACACACACTCCCACAGGGAACCAGAGTGTCTGTAGGATGAATTCCCAGGCCGTAGCAACTGCACTGCCCTGAGATCTAAGCAGATCTTGGCTGGCCAGGCATTAAACCCTTTCAGGAAAGGAGACAGCAAGCCTGCCTTTAGGCTCTTGTTTTCTTGTTTTTGTTTTTTAGCCGAGAATCTCCATCTTCCCTGCAGAGACAAGAAGAGAGGCATGGGAATGGCTCCAGGGTTTGAGCTAAGGGAATTTTCTCCCACCCGCCAACATTTGGAAAGAAGAGGAAGAGATCTGGGGAAGTTGGCGATAAGTTTTGGGTCAAGGGTGGTTTCAGGCTTCAGCCAGGTGAGTGGTGGATGATTAGGTAGAGGGCACGCCTTAGAGCTGAGAGCAGTTGATGTGCTTAAGAAGCAACCTGCCCCACCCTGCAGGTTCACCTACCTTGCCACAGGTAAGGGAGAGCTAGATAAGATTGGAGAAAATTTATCTTCCTTTATGAAGCTCTCTCTCCCCCTTCCCCCACTCAAGTGCCAGCTCTCTGGCTGGCTTAGAGCCGGCGTTCTGGAGGCGCCTGAGAGTGGGTCTAAGGATTCTTTTTTTGGCGTGCAGAAACTGGGACCCACCCGAGCCAAGGGACAGACGTGGGGGAGGGGCTATGCACCCGGCGGTCTCCAGTGTCCGGCGCGCACCGGTACCACTCTCCCACTGCGGTAGCATCCCGACATGACACTGCAGCTGCAACAAAGCGCGGGTCGCCGCCAGCCCTCGGCGCCCCGCACCGCAGCCCCGGACCCACGCCACCTAGGGAAGGCAGCGACTACTGGCCGGGGCGGTGGGGATACGAGGGGGCCGAGGAGGGGGAAAACCTTGAAATGCGCAGGAATCCCGTGGCCACCCCTAACGCCTCCTCCAGCGAAACCCGATTGCAAGGAAAACAATCGCCTTCATTCCCAAGTCCCCGCTGAGCCCCGCGGCTCCCTCAAATGACCAGTCGGAGCCCTCCGGTGTGCTGCCTTCCCTTGCAATCCCCCTAACCCTGCCGGCCCTAACCCGCGCACCCCTCAGCCCGAGCCCAGGGACCCGCCCCGCTCCGGGAGAGCGGCGTCTGGTCGTCCGCGGCCGCCGCCCGCGGTCCCCCCGAGCGCTCACCAGGAGGAGGGTGCCCGCGATCATCGTGGCTCCAGCGATGCGGCTGCAGTAGGCGAGGGCGGTGCTGCCGCTCGCAGAGGTCCCCATGGCTGAGCCCGGGGCTCGCAGGGACGCCGGGAGCGCGTGGCTCTCCGGCAGCTGGAATCGGCGGCTGCTTCTGCCCAGCGCCGCATCCACCGCCACCTCCCCGGCCGGGAGCCCATCTACCTCCAACACCCCATATGCACTGCGGCAGCCGGGCGGCCGGGCAGCCGAAGAGAGGAGGGAGACGGCGACGGGGGCTCTTGGGGTGCTCAGCACCTGCCCAGCGGCGCCGACACCCGGGCGGGGAGAGACAGCCGCGGCTGCCACCGGCGCCTCCCCGTGCTCTCCTCCGACAGCGGCTGCGGAGAACCAGGGAGGAGGGCTGGGCGCGAGAGAGCAAAGAAACAACTTCCCATAGCGAAGCCTCCAGCCACTGCCAACCACCCTCCTCCGCTGCCCAAACCCGCCGGCGAGGGACTAAATCCGTGGCGGCCGGGCGTGGGGACACACGTGGTGGCGCCGAAGGGGCGGAGGATCGGCCCTTTGTGATGTCACCCGGGAAGAGGCCGGGCTCTTTGTGCGATCCAAAATGGAAAGGCGTTCCAAGTGGAGAGAGGAGGAAGAGGGTGTCCCCTGGCGTTCGCCGAAAAGTATTGCAGCTGCTTAGTGACCCAACGAGAGCGCTGTGAAGACATGCATGCACACCAAGACCCAAATGAGATGAGATTCTGAGTCAAATAACATCTACGACAGACGTCTTTCTACTGTGTCTGACTCGAGGATTAAACACACCCTACGACCGTAGAGCACTTAGATCAACGGCTCTCCAAATAGAGACCAGTGAGTTGGTTCTCAGACTTGGCTGCGTTTTAGAATCACCTGGAGAGTTTAAAACATTTAAAACAGTGTACTTTGTTGCCTCGTCCCTCGCAAAGATTATAATTTAAACCGAAATAGGTGTGGCCTGGGCATTTGGATTTTCAGAAGTTCTCCAGGTGATTTTAATGTGGGGTGAAGTCTGAAAACTTCAGGTCTCATGAATGCAGCTAAGGAAATCCAGACTGAGGATTCCAAACCCAGAGGCGGTGCACTTGGCTCCGTACATGGTCTTCCAGAGGCCTTGAAAACCCTTGAAATGTGTGGGCAGATGCATTTTCCTAATTAAAGCATCTAGAGTATTTGAATCAAATTGCCATAGAGATGAAAAATACTCTCCTCCTAAAAAAAAAAAAAAAAAAAAAAAGTTAGCCCTGGCTGCTGACTCAGTAGTAGAGCATCGGCCTGGCATGTGGACAGCCCAGGTTCAATTCCCAGTCAGGGCACACAGGAGAAGTGCTCATCTGCTTCTCCAACCTTCCCCCTCTCCTTCCTCTCTGTCTCTCTCTTCGCCTCTGTTGGGCAGATAAAATATATTATGCTCACTTTGTTAAAGATGGCGCTGCCCACATGGAAGTTCGTTGATATTAATGTGTGTTCTGGAACAGGCTGTGGGCAGGCCAGGTCGTTATAGCCTAAGGCTTAGTTTAAGAGTAAGCTCTTCCCCACACCCTTGACTGGTTGGATGATGTAGGGTGGTGCACTCTCCTGAGTAATCCCATTATGCCTCGGATGGGTGGCTTTGTATCAGAGACTTTCTTTATGTATAATTGGATTAAAGGTTTGGATTTTCTATGCTGTAAACTGGGTCAGTCCGGGAGCTTGCTCTCTCTCTCGGTTCCTGGGTTCCTGAGATTAGCATTAGAGAGGAGAGCAGAGTAAGGCCACGTGAAGGCCAGGAGAAGCAGCCAAGATGGCAGAGTGCTGAGGAAGAAGCCAGTTTGTTAAGAGTTTGTGCAGGAGGAGATGGGAAACAGAGGTGAATAAGTCTGGTGAGCTGGAAAGCTTTGATGCTAGGAAACTCGAATAAGTCAGTAGCTTTGTGAGCACTGAATGTGTGGGTTTTGGAGCCCAGTGTGTGTTTTTGCTTGCCCACCGGGTGCAAGCTAGAATTAAAGCTGATGGATCACCAGTTTTTGGCTCCGGTGTTTCATTGCCATCTGTCCGAATCCAATGCGAACCTGCACTGGTCAAGCGGCTGTGATCCCGGCCGCGACTACTGTCTTTACAGACTCCCACAGCCAAGGCTCTATTGGAGCAAAGTTGACCCCAGCGCTAGAATGGCTCAAGCTGCAATGGGGCAACACCCCAGATGGCCAGAGCATTGCCTCCTAGTGGGCTTGCCGGGTGGAACCAGGTGGGGCACATGGGGGAGTCTGTCTGACTGCCTCCTTGCCTCTCACTTCAGAAAAAAAAAATTTTTTAATTTTTAGTTGAATTCCAGATGCCTTTGTGAGATATGGATGGGTAGAAAGATAGGATCCAGCTTCAGAAGAACAGCCTCATGGATGGTTGGCATCTCCCACATTTGTGAATGTGAGAGAGAACCTGGCATCCCTTTCTTTGTTCCCCTAGGGAGAGGCGGAATGTCCTAATTGAGGCCTCCATCAGCTAGGTACCCAGAGCACATGACATACTTTATTGAAATTACCTCTTTGGTTATCTGGTGCACACCATTCACTTCAGAGCCCTTTGGTTCTGAGCTATCGGTTTCCTTGGTTCCTTCAACTTCAAAAAAACCCCATTCTTTCAATTTTTTAAAATTAATTTTAATGGGGTGACACCAATAAATCAGGGTACATATGTTCAAAGAAAACATCTCCAGTTTATCTTATCATTCAATTATGTTGCATACCCGTCACCCAAAGTCAAATTGTCCTCTGTCACCTTATGTCTGGTTTTCCCTGTACCCCTCCCTTCCTCCCTATCCCACCCTCCCCTCCCTCCCCCCACCCCGTAACCACCACTCTCTTGTCCATGTCTCATAGTCTCACTTTTATGTCCCACCTATGTATGAAATCATGCTGTTCTCAGTTTTTTTCTGTTTTACTTATTTCACTCCGTATAATGTTGTCACGGAAACAACCCAAGTGTCTGTCAGAGGACGAGTGGATTAAAAAGCTTTGGTACATATATACTATGGGATACTACTCAGCCATAAGAAATGATGACATCGGATCATTTACAACAAAATGGATGGACCTTGATAACATTATACGAAGTGAAATAAGTAAAACATTCTTGCAATTTTTGAATCAAGACTCAATACCAAGTACTCCCAAAGATAAACAGGGGTGACAACTATTTGTTTTCTTATTAATATATTGTGCTTTGGTCTTTGTGCACATTCTGGAAGATGGTAAAAATTAGTGTGAGGATTAATTCCAGTCTGTTCTTTCAAACATCTGTCAGTAAAGAGAATTATTCTTAAATGTTGGTGGGGAGAAAAGCCATAAAAATATATTTGGTGAAATTCAAATACATTCTAGAAAACATTACCACTATCTATGGAGTTTTAGGGAGAGAGTACTGTTTAGACCTGAATCTCTCTGTTTCTAGAAGATCAAGAGAAGGGCCTATATGCTTTGTGTCTCCATATATAACAGTTCCAATTATCTATTCAACAATGCAAGCAACTGGTCAACACCATCATAAGTTGTTGTTTTAAATTTTAAAAAAAGATACATCAGTATAAAATAAAACTGGGGAGAGTCAAAGTTGTAGTTTGTTAGTCCATCTGATTGATTTGCTCCACAAAGTTGGGCAGATTTAAAGTTTAGTTTGGGAATAGAGTTTTTTCTCAACTATTTTCTTCCTAAAAACTGAAGAAAGTTTGAATTGTGCTTCCACCACTTTCCATTTTATGGGCGAAAGGGAGTTGTTTATTTCTTTTCTTTTTTTCCTCACCACTTTCAAATTTCATCATTTCCTGGTGTGACATTGATCATCACATCAAGGTGAAATTGAACATCCACTTTGAGAAATGAAAAATTCACTCAATTTACTACTAACATTTAAATTACTGTCCCATTATATGAATGATAACTAGATTAGAAATAATTTGGATCTAAATGGATATCTAAACTCTATTATTTTGTATTAAAATATATAAATGCTTTTCACTTCATTTTGTAAAAATTCTTCAACTATTGACTAACTCATTGCCACATTTTCAGTATGGCCACTTAGACATGTTTACTTTCTGAAAAAGGATAACAATTTAGCACACATAAGGATTAATTTTGCCATGTCTTTGCCATAAAATTATACTCCATCTCCAATCTCCTCACACACATCCCAGCTTTGGCCTTTTTCTATTTCTGCCGCTGCTGCACAATTCTTCTGGCTTTCAGACTCGGCGTCATTATTCGTTTCTTCATCTTCTTTAGTACATTTCCAGTCAATCTGCTTTTTCTATCCTTCTACCTTTTTTTCATCTTCTCCATCTTTCTGGCTAAAATAAAAAAAGAAACTGGTTATATTTGATTAATGTTATCCCAATAAATTCAATATATATAACTAGACACTAAAGAAATCACCAAGGTTTGACCTGTGGTGGCGCAGTGGATAAAGTATCAACCTGGAATGCTGAGGCTGCCGGTTCAAAACCCTGGGCTTGCCTGGTCAAGGCACATATGGGAGTTGATACTTCCTGCTCTTCCCTTGTCTCTCTTTCTCTCTCTCTCTCTCTCTCTCCTCTCTAAAATGAATAAAGTCTTTTTTTAAAAAAAGAAAGAAATCACCAAAATGACAATATTGCCTTGAGTTTTTGCTTTATTCTTTTATTTATCCTGCCTACTTTTGGCAGTTCTGGTAAAATTTTAATTTTTAAAAATGTAAGTAAGCCTGAGCTGCAGTGGCGCAGTGGATAAAGCATCAACTTGGAAAGCGGAAGTCGCCAGTTTGAAGCTCTGGGCTTGCCTGGTCAAGGTACATATGGTAGTTGATGCTTCCTGCTCCTCCCACCCCCTACCCCCATTCTCTCTTTCACCCCATTTTCTTTTCTTTCTAAAATGAATTTTTAAAAAGAAAGGCAAAAATAATAATAAATAAAAATCTGAGTACCCACTTTCTATAATAGAGATAAAAGTTTTCACCTTCTGAGTAGTGACTGCTTTGTGGCCCACATCCTGCTAACCCAAGAAGGAAAGGTAGGAGTTTGACGGCAGCAGGTAGAGCACGCGAGAGGCGCAGGAACCGGCTGGCATCACGCTGGAAGAGATGAAGATGCCTTTGTGAGAAGTGGGACTTGTTTCATTTCAACGTCTACTGAGTATCTGCTGTGTATCAGGTGCACTTTGGTTCCAGAAACAATAATAAGAACAGAGCCTTCCCTTAACAAGCTCATAGCCTCAGCGAGGAGAAAGGTAAAAAGAAAACTAAAACCGTATAATAGGTATGAGTGGTGGAAATTGCTGTTGTCCCCCAGCATAGGTCCGCATCTGTTTTCAGCTGACTGTGTGGCTGCCCAGAATAAAAGACAACATTTCCCAGCCTGCAGCCTTTCCGTGCGGCCACATGACTAAAGGCCTGGCCAAGCAGAATGATCATGTGTGTCTCCTGGGAAACATTCCCATGACCTAGGCCCGTGATGGTGAACCTATGACACGTGTGTCAGCACTGACACGCGTAGCCATTTTCGATGACACGGGGCCACATGCAGCCGCATACCAGAGAAGTATGGGGCCGCATGCCGAGAAGGACGTTTCATCCTCGGCTCCTGCACGGCCAGGTGCAGTAGCCGAGGATAAAACATTTGCTGTAGTGTAGACACTCTGTGCGGGAGGTCTGTAGGCCAAAACAACAGAACTCCGGCACAGAGCGTCTAGTTCTGGGACTTCCGGTTAGGCCGTTTTTCTCCAAGTGACACACCACCCGAGTTATGCTCCGTTGTTTTGGCGAATTTTGACACATCAAGCTCAAAAGATTGCCCATCACTGGCCTAGGACTTAGTTTGATCTGTCACCCACATCTACAAATTCTATCTTAATCAACTCCAATCTAATTCTGCCTCTATCATTTCCCCCTCCCCTTGCTCCTCCCCTGTGGCCCTCGGCTTTGGTCCAGTCCGCTTGCCCAGGTGATTACACAAACTTCAAGATTGGCGTCTCTGCCTCTCCTTGTGTCTGGACCTGTCAATCCTACAATAAGTCCCTTCTTCATACCCTAAGGAAAATGAGCTTTTAATGTTTTTATTTTTATTTTTTATTATCGATTTCAGCGAGAGGAGAGAGGGAGAGAGACAGAAACATCGAGCTGTTCTTGTATGTGCCCTGATCAGACCAAACCAGCAATCTCTGCTCTCTGGGACGACTCCAACCAACCGAACTACCCGCCAGGCCTTAATTTTTATTGATTTTTAGAGAAACAGAGAGAAGAAGAAAGAGAGAGGGGAGGAGGAAGAAAAACATTCATTTGTTGTTCCACTCAGTCGTGCACTCACTGGTTGCTTCCCGTGTGTGCGCTGACCTGGGATCAAATTCACGGCCTTGTTGTTTCAGGGCAATACTCTTAACCGACTGAGTTAACCAGCCAGGGCCCGAAAATGAACTTTTTAGAACCCAGATCTGATCATGTCCTTCCCAGGCCGAAAAGCCAAGATTCCTCATTATTCTTAGTTTGAAATCCAAAGCCCTAATAAAACTACTCATATTCTGACATTTGCTTATAATTTACCCCTCCCCACCGCTACAGGTTGAGTAAACGTGGCACCTGGAGACTTGACTTCCTGTCTCCCCAGGTTACTTTTCCATCCCCACTGCCTACCAGTCTCTACACACAGCAGGCTCTACATACTAATTCCATTAGATCATTGTTTCTTAACTACCTACCATACTTCCAGACCTTTGTTAGGTGCTGTTTTCTTTTCATCTCTCCTCCTTTGCTAATTGAATTCCCATGAATCCACCCTTTAGACCAAACTCCGATGATACTTCATCTGAGAAGCCTTTTCCAATGTCCTCTCTTTACTTTCTCTATCTTCATTTGAAAAGGCTTAGTTGTTTCTTCCTCTAGATCAGTGGTTCTGAACCTTTTTTGAGGTACTGAACCCACCAGTTTCATATGCGCATTCACCGAACCCTTCTTTAGTGATAAATAAAATATGACTTTTTTCCAAATTCAAGACATAAGTATATGTTTTTTTACTGGTGCACAAAATGAGCCGTGCATGAACATCACCTTGCTCAAAGAACAAAACCAACAAAGTGCATGAACTCACAACAAATCACAGTATTACTTTATTCTGGCCTCCACGGCAGAGGCTTCTCCGAACCCCTGAGACTGACTCATTGAACCCCTAGGGTTCAGTAGAACCCAGGCTAAGAACCACTGTTCTAGATCCCTCCACACACACACACCCTCACATGGCTCTGTTATAGCACGTATGACATAATACTAGAGTTTGTTTATCTCTCTGTGTTCCTGGGCAGATTTTGAGTTCTTTGGGACCAAAGTCCATGTCTTAATCATCTTCATAGCACCACAGCCGAGATTCAAGATATTTACCTGGCTCAATATTTGTTGAGTGAAGTGAAGTCTGACAAGCAGTGGAATAGTTAACACAACTGGTGTGAAAGTCTTCTTCAAACATCCCCAGTTGTGCCTAACCAGGCGGTGGCGCAGTGGATAGAGCATCGGACTGGGATGTGGAAGAGCCAGGTTCAAGACCCCGAGCTCGCCAGCTTGATCGTGGGCCCATCTGGCTTGAGCAAAAGCTCATCAGCTTGGACCCAAGGTCGCTAGCTCCAGCAGGGGGTTGCTCAGTCTGCTGAAGGCCCATGGTCAAGGCACATGTGAGAAAGCAATCAATGAACAACTATGGTGTCGCAACAGCAACTAAAAACTAATGATTGATGCTTCTCATCCCTCTTCGTTCCTGTCTGTCTGTCCCTATCTGTCCGTCTCTCTGACTCTCTCTCTGTCCCTGTTAAAAAAAAAAAAAAAATCCCCAGTTGTGTTCTATAAACAATAACCATTTTAATCTTCTTTTTTGTATTTTTTTTAAAGTGAGAAGCAGAGTGGTGGGGGGAGGACAGACAGACTCTCGCATGCGCCCGACTGGAATCCACCTGGCATGCCCACCAGGGAATGATGCTCTGTTGCAGCCAGAGCCATTCTAGTGCCTGAGGCAGACACCATGGAGCCTTCCTCAGCACCCAGGCCAATTTTGCTCCAATGGAGCCTTGGCTGCGGGAGGGGAGAGAGAGAGGAAGAGGAAGGGTAAAGAAGCAGATGGGCACTTCTTCTGTGTGCCCTGGCCGGGAATCAAACTGGGGACTTCCACACACTGGGCCAATGCTCTACCTCTGAGCAAACTGACCAGGGCCAACCATTTTAATCTTGTATGTTATCAAAGTGCCATGTCCCACACTGGAGGGCTAAACAACTTGTCTGCTGCTGTTTCCTTAGAAGAATCCACTTAAGAGCTCTCTGTTTTGTGCACTCTTCATTGAGCATGCCAGAGCCCCCATTACCTCAAGCTTGCACTTTGCTTCTTCTATCCTAAACTCTAAGGGTCGCAACAAGACCGGTACCCAGGGCAGCCATGGGCAGTAACAGTTTGTCCCAGACTCACTTCCTGATCCTGTCTCTAAGGGCCTGCCCTTTGCCTCCCTGTCCCAACTTTTAATAAACTTACTCTCAGTTTCAAAAGAAAAAAGAAAAACAACTTGCTGTTCTTTGGCCTAAGAAAGGATATCAGCCCGTCAATAATAGATTGCAAAATTCAGTGCATGAGCGTGAGTTTGATCAAGTCTCCATGGTGACAAAGTAGACACTCTTGGGTAAGATCAAATGGGAACAGAATGACAAAGCAGGTAGGGTTTCAGGTGCTTCCTTTTTCTTGGATGATGAAAGAGGGGTAATTTGAAAAATAAAATAACCAATCCTTTGAAGGTATGACATCTCCGTCTCATTCCCAAGAACAGTGAGGTGATTAAATTATTTTCTTTCTTTGAAGGGGAGGGCCTGGAGTGCTGGGAAAAGTGGACCTCACCTTGAATTGCATACTCTCCGTGTGCATTAGACAGAAGTCCACGCACCTGTAATGTTTTCATTTTACCATTAGCTTTCTCCACTCAGGGCCCTGAATCATTTCTTACTTGATGGGAGAGTTGATGAGAAAATAGATCTGGTTTAATACGTTTAATCGAAGGATAATGGGCTTATCCACCAGATATGGGTCAAATCTCTCTCTCGGACTACTTAATTGGATAGGTTTAGGCAAGAACCTTAATAATTTTTTTTTGTTTAGTTTCATTTGTGAGACAATAAGAACTATCTCATAGTCGTGATAGGAGGAAAAACAGATAAAATATGTAAATTCCCAGCACAGTGCTCATCCCTTAGTATGTACTCAATAAATTAGCTCACATTCTCCAAACCCGTTTTGCCATGATAACCTTTCATAAACTACTCTAATTAGAGAAGGAACATTAGGTAGGAAAGTTTCAAAGGTCTTCTGAGATGCATTAGAATTTGGGGTTAAGATGGCTAGAAAAGGGAGGGGCTTGGGGGAAGGGGAGTAAAGAGGGACAAATACATGGTGATGGAAAACGATTTGACTCTGGGTGATGGACACACACACAACAGTTCAAATGCTATGGAAATGTTTACTGAAACCTATGAACTTTTATTATCAATGTCACCCCATTAAATTTAATTTTCTAAATAAAAATTTTTAAAGAAGTTTATAGGATAGACAAAAAAATGGATAAGAAAATTGCTTACTTTGATATAATGCAATATAATGTCAAGAAAAGGCCTGACCAGGCAGTGGCACAGTGGATAAAGCATCAGACTGGCTCATGGAGGACCCAGGTTCAAAACCCTGAGGTCGCCAGCTTGAGCACAGTCTCACCTGGTTTGAGCAAAGCTCACCAGCTTGGACCCAAGGTTGCTGGCTTGAGCAAGGGGTAACTCGGTCTGCTGTAGCCCCCAGTCAAGGCACATATGAGAAAGCAATCAATGAACAACTAAGGTCCCACAGTGAAGAACTGATTCTTGTCTGTCTGTCTGTATCTGTCCCTCTGCCTCTGTCTCTGTCACACACACGCACACAAACACACACACACACATACACAAGAAAAGTATAGGAGTTGGGAGATCTGATTTCTCTTTTTCTTTTTAATTCTGATTTATTGATTTTAGCAAGAGAGAAACGGGGAGAGAGAGAAACAGGAACATTGATCTGTTCCTATAGTCCCTGATCAGGGATGGAACCGTCAGCCTCTGTGTTTCAGGACAAAGCTCTAACCAACTGGCCCAGACCAGTTGGAAGGTTTGATTTCTTATCTTGGCTCTGGCCAGCAGTGTGAATTTGAACAAATCACTGCACTTCTCTGCTCCTGTTTGGGTTTTCTTTTCTTTCTTTCCGTTTTTTAAATGTTTATTTTGTTAGTTTTAGAGAGAGGGGAAATGAGAGAGGGAAAGAGAGACAGGAGCATTGATCTGCTCCTTTATGTGCCCTGAACAGGGATCAAACCAGCAACTCTTCGGGTTGATACTCTAACCAACAGGCTATCCAGCCAGGGCAATTTGGGTTTTCTTTAAAGCTTCCTGCTGTGCAAAATGATAAATATAGACCAAATTATTTATTATGATCCTTTCTACAACTAAATTTCTAGGATTCTAATTGGCTCATGTGGCATATTTTCTCCCAGCTATGGGGAGTTCCAATTGTTTCAAGTAGGAAGGCAGAGAAGATTGAAGAAGAAAGAATTTGGGAGGAGGAGGTCCAAGTAGATGCTGGGAGGTGGGGAAAGAGCATGGAGTACAATTAGCTTCTATTTGAAGCTGTTTCTCCAGTTTGAGAATTATCAAGTCCCCGGCTTCTCCGTTTTTCTCACTTGCCCTCTCTGACTGGTCTTTCTTTCACTCAATCACCACGCAGCTTTGGAGGGCAGCCTTTGCCTTAGCTCTGTGCTAAAGAGGCAGGGTTGCAGACCACAGGTCGGGCAAGATCTCTGCTGCCCAGAAGCCTTCAATAAAGTCAGACAGATGTGATGAACATATAGTAAAACCACTTTAATGCCAAGATGTGTGGCCTGCACTGTACATGTATGGAAGATAGTAAGGCTGTTGAAGATTTGAGTACTGGGGAAAGTTGATGGCATAGTCCCTGAATGGGGAAATTTGTATTGGAACAAACTGGTTGGGTTTCTGAGCCATGGAAGCAACACAAGCAAAGGCACAGAGACAAGGAAGGCATGACATTGCCATGTCAAGCTCTGAGACTGAACACCCTGTTCTTTTCCCTCTCCTTCAGCCCTGCTGAGCCTGCCCTGTATTCTCCTCATGGTTTCTTATCCATCTACCTCTCCCTGCTCTCCTGGCCTGTCCTGCCTCCGCCCATTGTCGCTTCATTTGCCTCAGGATCATCCTAGAAGTTCTCCCCCTGTGGCCTACCATCCTTACCTCACAACATTTATCTATTTTGACAGTAGCCCTGTCTCCGTTTTCTCACGTCAGTGTTGGTAAAGAAGTCCCGTCCAGGCTAACAGAACCCCATGCTCTCCAGCCGTCCAACCTCAAGGTGGTCCTCACTGCTCAGTGGCAATCATGCTTTTTTCTTTTAGGTCTACTTTCCTCAAGTCCTCTGTCTCCACCCTGGCCCCTTCACCCTCATCAGATAATCTTGACATCATGATTTTGCAATGAAAGCTTCCTCTACTTCCTTCTTCACAAGTCTGAGCCATTCTCTACCTTTTCTTTCTCTCTTTTTTTTTTTAAACTTCTATTCCAGGGGCTGAAGTGCTAGTGTTTCTCGCCAGGCCTGTTGCTTCCTTTTATGATCTTGAGTTCCCTGCTCCCGTCTTCTCTAAGACTGCAGCTCCTGGCCAACCTGTGGTTGGTGCAGTGAATAAAGCATTGACCTGGAACACTGAGGTCCCTGGTTTGAAACCCTGGGCTTGCCTGGGCAAGGCACATACAGGAAGCAACTACAAGTTGAGCCTTCCCTCCCCCCACCCTTCTCTCTCTACTTCTTTTCTCCCTGCATCCTAAAAACCTCTCTTTTCCTCCACCCATAGGCTATCCAAGTATCTTCGTCCTTAAATTTATAAATAATATGAACAAAAGAAAGCCCTATGCTTTACCATCTTCCACTTCTTTCCTGAATAAACCAGCATCTCTTTTTGCTGCCACTGTTGGGTTTTTTATTTTAATGACACCCCATTTTTCCCACCCACTGGCCTGATTCCCAGAACCAGCGCCCCCTGGTTTTTGCCTTCTCACACCTAATCCCAGCGTGTACTTGGCTGCAAAGACCAGTATTATAGCAGGGTCTCTTGTTGTGTCTTTGTATATCTTTCCACTTCTTCTTACAAACACTCTAATTGAAGTTTTCACCCTCTTTGCTTAGCTAAGTTCATTATAATTAGTGGGATTACTGGGCTACTTCTCTCTCATCCATTTCCTCTGACACTCCATAAAGCATGGCCAAACGATGCTTCCCAAGTCACAACTTTGATTACTTCTCAGAGCTGCTGAAGAACCCTCAATGACTCCCCACTGACTGAAGGATTAAGTATAAAACTTTCACTTGGACATTCAAGGCTTTCCACAATACGGTCTCAACCTCCCATAGTTTTAGAGAACAGGCGCTTTCACTGTAGTTAGAGCAGACCACACATTTTCTCATTAGGTGGTTTTGTTTAGTCAGTTTTCTCTGCCTGGAATCACTATCAGTTGAATAATCACCTAGGACTCATCTTAATACTTTACTTCTATTTACTGTCATTCACTTTGCCACATATGTACTGAGGACTAAGTTGAATACATTATGCTAGGCAGTGTGAGTATACAGTGGTAAACAGAGATGACCTCTGCCTTCAAGAGGCTGGCAATCTTATTGAAAAGAAATATTATTGGGACCATATAGATACATTCAGATTTTGACACTCTGTGCTAAGTGCCTAGATAGAGCTTGGTACACAGATTATACAATGCATGTTTGTTGAATGACTGAATAATTGTTATATGAGATGCAAACATAGTGCATACTATGCATAATGCTTAGCAAAGAATAGGATATAAATATTCACTTCAACTGGGGTCTCATCTGGAAAGGCCTACAGAAGTTGGGTATCCACAGGAGGGATACTCTGCAGTATAGTGGGTAAGGTCTTGGGCACAACAGGAAGTTAGATTAGCTGCTGTTTTTCAGAAAGTCCAACTGTCAGTTAAAGGAAGCCTGGGACAAACAGCCTTCTCTCTGCTGAAAATCCCGCCTTGTTTCCTGAGTTTGCATTCCCTGCACAGTCCTTTCTTGCATCTTTCCTCTTCCCTGCATCCCTACAGTTCCCCAGACCTTCCTGGGGTCTGTCCCTCAAAAATCCCAAACTCTTTTGCATAGAAAAATCTTCATAGCCTGACCAGGCGGTGGCACAGTGGATAGAGCATTGGACTGGGATGCGGAAAACCCAGGTTCGAGACCCCGAGCTCACCATCTTAAGTGCAGGCTCATCTGGCTTGAGCAAAAGCTCCCCAGCTTGGACCCAAGGTCGCTGGCTCCAGCAAGGGGTTGCTCGGTCTGCTGAAGGCCCGCGGTCAAGGCACATGTGAGAAAGCAATCAATGAACAACTAAGGTGTTGCGATAGCAATGAAAAACTAATGATTGATGCTTCTTACCTCTCTCCGTTCCTGTCTGTCTGTCCCTATCTATCCCTCTCTCTGACTCTCTCTCTGTCCCAGTAAAAAAATAAAAGAAATAAAAAATAAAAATAAAGAAAAACCTTCATATCTTAGAGAATAAAAGTCTTACTTTGCTATGTAGAGCCCTCTTGACATCAGTGGACTTACCTTTCAATTAGGCATTTTGCAGAATAAAGTGGTTTTTATTTTTTCTTTTGCCAACTTTAAACAGAAACCTTATTCTATTTATGGTAGGAGCAAGGGGAGGGCTTGGGGCACTGTAATCAGAGTAACACTAATAGTCAGCAACATGTACTGAACATTTACTATGTGTTAGTCACCATATAAGTCCTTTACATACATTATCTCATTTGATCCACACAACAAACTTACATATTATTGGAATCATTATCTCCATTATATAGATGGATAGACTGAGGTTTATTTAGGTTTTATAAGTTGCCTATAGTCATATACCTAGCCACTGGAAGGGACAGAATTTGAACCTAACCAAGTTTTGCGGCTTCATAGCTCACCTGCTTAGCCAATACACAGGAGACGGTCTCACAATAATAGGTTGTTGGTTGTAAAAGATTTTTTGGGGGGTGAACAGATACATCAGCACCTCTCTTGAGCTATCCTTTCAGCTTTTGGAAATTTCAAGAGCAGGATTAAAGGCTTCTGACAAATGGATAGAGAAACACATACTTAGCAAAAGCAAGCTGGAGTCACTTACTTACGCAATGGAAATGGAGACGATATTATCGCACACCTTACCATCCCCCATATACAAGCTGCCTCACCTCTTCAAGTGCCTTTAAGGCTTTGGATGACTGGCCTGGAACTGCTAATCAGAGGGAAAAAAGGATCTCTTTCTCAAGAGGAAATTTTCCCTTCCAATTAAATCTTTTCAGTTTTATTCCCCACAGCACTTACTAAGTACGTATGTGTATTATTTTACAAGGTGTATCCCTAAGGTCTTAGTGCAGTTTCAAACATTAGTACTTTCAGAAGAATATGTGTTACAAACTTACTGAAAATTTTTAAAAGTTTAATTTTTCAACTTTTTTGTAGTTACCACATATTTTTTTATTTTTTGAAATAACGTATTTAATTTTTTTTCTTTCTAATTGAAGATGGAAAACATTGACCAGAACAAAAAAAAATTTAAGTAAAATAATAATTATTCAAAATTTACCAAAATGAATAAAAGTAAAGAAATTGAAATAATATGCTTTCAAAAGATTT
The DNA here is from genome assembly GCA_037038555.1 of Rhynchonycteris naso. Lineage (NCBI taxonomy): Eukaryota > Metazoa > Chordata > Mammalia > Chiroptera > Emballonuridae > Rhynchonycteris > Rhynchonycteris naso. The sequence continues at coordinate 14,228,067 of CM073000.1, forward strand.
GCTGTTGTTATTGGTGGTGATGGCAGTGGAGTTTGTAACATATACACTTTTGAAGAAATTAAAGCTTACAATTGTATTAAGATATTGGAGCCCTGGCTGGTTGGCTTAGGCCAGTGTGTGGAAGTCCCGGGTTCGATTTCCAGTCAGGGCACATAGGAGAAGTAACCATCTGCTTCTTCACCCCTCTCTCTCTTTCTCACTCTCTCTCTCCCTTTCTTCATCTCCTGAAGCCATGGTTCAAATGGTTCGAGCAAGTTGACCCCTGGCACTGAGGATGGCTCCATGGCCTCGCCTCAGGCACTGAAATAGCTTGGTTGCTGAACAAAGAAGCAGATGCCCCAGATGGATAAAACATCACCCTGTAAGGGGCTTGCCAGGTGGACCCTGGTTAGGTCACATGCGGGAGCCTGTCTCTCTGCCTCCCTGTCTCACTTAATTTAAAAAAAAAAAAAAAAAAAAAGTTTTTGGAACATGCCTGACCTGTGGTAATGCAATAGATAAAGCCTCTATCTGGAATGCTGAGGTTACCAATTCGAAACCCTGGGTTTATTGGGTTGTTGGGCAGATAAAATATATTATGCTCACTTTGTTAAAGATGGTGCTGCCCATGTGCAAGTTTTAAGAGTAAGCTTTTCCCCACACCCTTGACTGATTGGATGATGTAGGGTGGTGCAGTCTCATGAGGAATCCTCCCAGTATGTCTCAGATAAGTGACTTTGTATCAGAGACTTCCTTGTTTGTAGATTGGATTAAAGGTTTGGATTTCTACACTATAAAGTGGGGCAGACCAGGAGCTTGCTCTCTCTTGGTTCCTAAAGTTAGCATTAGAGAGGAGAGCAGATTAAGGCCACGTGGAGGAGAGGAGAAGCAGCCAAGATGGCAGAGTGCTGAGGAAGAAGTCAATTTGTGCAGAGTTTGTGCAGGAGGAGATGGGGAACAGAGGTGAATAAGTCTGGTAAGCTAGAAATCTTTGATTCTAGGAAACTCGAATAAGTCAGTAGCTTTGTGAGCACTGAATGTGTGGGTTTTGGAGCCCAGTGTGTGTTTTTGCTTGCCCACCGAGTGCAAGCTAGAATTAAAGCTGATGGCTCACCAGTTCTTGGCTCCATTGTTTCATTACCGACTGTCCGAATCAAATGAGAACCTGCACTGGCCAGGCAGCTGTGATCCTGACCCTGGCTACTGGCTTTACATGGGACAAGGCACATTTGAGAAGCAACTACCACAAGTTGATGCTTTCTTTTCTTCCCTCCTTCTCTCTCTCCTCTCTCTAAAATAAAAAATTAATTCTTTAAAAAAAGAAGATAAAAAAACAACAACAACAATAAAAAAGATTTGGAGACATGCTGCACATACCATGCTTGCCTTTGGCTAAATTAAAATAACTTGTTGATGTCTAAAGTCATTTCCCAAGCAACATGAACACCCAAAGTTTGCTCAAAAACTAACCAGTTCACTGAAATACCTAAAGTATTTAAAAGTTTTAGCTTAATCAACAATGTGATTTTGCTTTGCAAGATTCTTGACCACCTCTCTTCACAGCACTTAAACTAACGCTTAATAAAGAACTCAAGGGAGGAAAGAGGAGGCAAGGGGGGAAGGAGAGAGACTTGACTTGGGGTGGTGAACACACCTTGCACTATACAAATAATGTATTATAGAATTGCACATTTGAAACCTGTATAACTTTATTAACCAATGTCACCCCAATAAATTCAATAAATTTTTTTAATTCAAAATGATGAATACAATGGATAGTTTAACTGATTTATGAGCAGTATTGTTTGAAAACCCACCCTACTTGCATGTCTACTCCATAAGTCAGTTAAACTATGTATTTACTATTTTTAAAAGTAAGGGTTGAACCTAACCAGATGGTGGCTCAGTGGGACAGAACATCAGTCTGGGATGCTGAGAACCCAGGTTTGAAACTCCAAGGTTGCCAGCTTGAGTGTGGGCTCATCGGCTTGAGCGCAGGGTGGCTGGCTTGAGTGTGGGATCACAGACATGACCCCATGGTCACTGGCTTGAGCAAGAGGTCACTGGTTCAGCGGGAGTGGCCCCAGGCACTGAGGATAGCTTAGTTGGTGTGAGCATGTCAGGCTCTGGCTGATTAGCTCAGTTGGTTAAGAGCAACGTCCCAAAACAACAAGGTTGCAGGTTCGACCCTGGTCAGGGCACACACAGAAGCAGCCAATGAGTGCACGATTGAGTGAAACAACAAATGAATGCTTTCCTTCCCCCTCTCCTCTCCCTGTCTCTCTGAAAATAAATTAACTGAAAAAATCTGTCCAAAAAGTTACATTTTTTATTTCATTTCTCAATTACACTTGACAGCAGTGGTTCTTAACCTTTTTTGAGGTACCGAACCCACCAGTTTCATATGCGCATTCACCGAACCCTTCTGTAGCAATAAATAAAAATTATTTTTTTCCAAATTCAAGACATAGGTATATGTTTTTTTACGGGTGCACAAAATGAGCCGTGCATGAACATCACCTTGCTCAAAGAACAAAACCAACAAAGTGCATGAACTCACAACAAATTACGGTATTACTTTATTCTGGCCTCCGCAGCAGAGGTTTCTCCAAACCCCTGAGACTGACTCATCGAACCCCTAGGGTTCCATAGAACCCAGGTTAAGAACCACTGCTTTACTGTCACTATTATCTCATATTACCTTAAGAAGTGTACAACTTAGTATTGAAATAGTCATATACTTTACAAAGCATTCCCTCCAATATTTCAAGTACCCACCTAGCGCCATATAGTTATCACAATATTATTGACTATATTCCCTATGCTCTACTTTACATCTTCATGACTATATTTTAACTACCAATTTGTACTTGATCTCTTCACCTTTTACACCCGACTCCCCAAACCCCTCACCCCTCTGGCAACCCTCGGTCTATTCTCTCTATATTTATGAGTTTGTTTCTATTTTCCTTCTTTCTTTCTTTGTTCTTTAGATTCCACATATAAGTGAAATCATGTGGTGTTTGTCTTTCTCTGGCTTATTTCACTCAGCACAATACCCTCTAGGTCCATCCATGTTGTAGGAAATGATAAGATTTTTTTTTGTGGTCCAGCACTATTCCATTGTGTATATGTACCACTACTTTTTATAGGAATTCTTTCTTTTTTAAATATTTTATTTATTGATTAGAGAGATAAAGAAAGGTAGGGGCAGGGGAGGAATAAGAAACAGAATTCTTAATTGCTTCTCATATTAGCTTTGACCAGGCAAGCCCAAGGTTTCAAACCAGTGATCCCAGCATTCCAAGTGGATGTTTTATCCACTGTGCCACCACAGGTCATGCTATATCTCTACTTTTTTATCCACTCATCTATTGATGGGCACTTGGGTGGGTTCCAAATCTTGGCTATTATAAATAACATTGTAATGAACATATGGGTGCATATACTCTTTTGAATTGGTGTTTTGGGAATTACTGGGTCATAAGAGAGTTCCAATTTTAATTTTTGATTTTGTTATTATAGTTAATATTACATTTTGTCTTTACAGTCCTCAGTTTTGACCAGTGTAATGAATGAATTTCCTTTTTTTCTTTCTTTCTTTTTTTTCCCCCCTTTTTGAGAGAGTCAGGGAAAGCAAGAGACAGGAACATCGAGCTGCTCCTGTATGTTCCCTGACCAGGGAATCAAGCCAGCAACCTCTGTCAGGGCTTAATTTTTGTTGAGACAGAGGGGAGGAAGGGAGAGAGGTGGGGGAGAGGAGGAAGGAGAAAGGAAAGCATTTTTGGTTGCTTCCCATGTGTGCCCTGACCAGGGGTCGAACCTGCAACCTTGTTGTTTCATGACAACAACTTTAACTGACTGAGCTAACCGGTCAGGGCCTATAATGACTGAATTTCAAACTCAAAGCCCACTCTTCATCTTCCACATGCTCAAAGATAAACTTCCCTACCCTCTGGCATTTCCCCTACAGGACGGGTCACAGGCAGGGCTGTGCCACCTATAGTGGGGACAGTCAAGGACTACTTTTTCTAAAATAAAGGAGTTAAATTCCACTAGACAGTCTCTAAAATCATGCCTTAGAATTTCATGACTCTAATAAAGACAGGAGGAGAGTAAGATCAAAACATCTTTTTTATTATGGCACCTTCCCCCACATTAAGGCAGATAGGTTCTAAAAGTTTAACCCCGTCCTCGTTGTGGAAATTTAGTGAATATTGTGGCTTGCCTTAACAAGAACCAAGACAACAGGAGAGAGACTGAGATAGGCATAGCGTGTGTGCATGTGCGCATGTGTGGTAGGAAAAGGGGATGAGAAGGGGGGAGATAGGACAGGCTGAGGACCAGAAGGGGCTGACACAGTCAGGACTGAATTAGGAAGGCCTGGGGTTTGCTGCTTTCAAACCAGTCCTAATCACGTTATTTCAGTGTACACAATGGGTCTGGTGCCTTTTCTGCAGATGATGTTGACACTTGTCTACTTCTAATACATTAATGCTCCCATCTCCACTGATTGACTTGGGAGGAATGACAAGCACACATGCTGACTAGAATAGGAAGGAGGAGAGGACGCAGCAACAAGAGAAAGGAAGGCAGAGACACCGTATGGTTTAGCAAGCCTTCCTGTCACTCCAGAATAACACCAAAACTCCCAGCTACATGCAAAGCTGGCCCTGCCTCATATCCCTTGGCCTTTGCCTTCCCACTGAACATCCTATGAACCAATCATAATATTTAGTCTCTTAGGAGTTTAGTTAGATTTCATGCTATTTTTTGCCTTCGTATATCCTGCTCTTTTGCTGGAAAAGTCTTGATTTCCTTATTTATCCAGTGAACTCCTTTTCTCCCTGCAAGTCAAAATTCATATCCCCATGTAAAGCCAGTGTCCAAGGCCACGATCACAGCCGCCTGGCTCATGCAGGTTCGCATTCAATTCGAACAGATAGTAATGAAATAATGGAGGCAAAAACTGGTGAGCCATCAGCTTTAATTCTAACTTGCACCCGGAGGGCAAGCATAAACACACACTGGGCTCCAAAACCCACTCATTCAGTGCTCACAAAGCTACTGACTTATCCGAGTTTCCTAGCATCAAAGGTTTCTAGCTCAACAGACTTATTCACCTCTGTTCCCCATCTCCTCCAGCACAAACTCTTAACAAACTGGCTTCTCACTCAGCACTCCACCATCTTGGCTACTTCTCCTCCACATGGCCTTAATCTGCTCTCCTCTCTAATACCTCAGGAACCAAGAACCAAGAGAGAGAGACCAAGCTACTGGTCTCTCCCACTTTATACCATAGACTCAAAACCTTTAATCCAATTATACAAACAAGGAAGTCTCTGTATAATGGGATTCCTCATGAGAGTGCACCACCCTACATCATCCAATCAGTCAAGGGTGTGGGGAAGAGCTTACTCTTAAAACTAAGCCTTAGGCTGTAATGACCCGGTCTGCCCACAGCCTGTTCCAGAACACATATTAATATCAACGAACTTCCATGTGGGCAGCGCCATCTTTAACAAAGTGAGCATAATATATTTTATCTGCCCAACACTAAGAAAACTGGATTCTGCTCAGTAAAGAGCTCTGACTATGCTGTTAAATTCTTGAATAAGTCTCAGAGTGTGGGCCGCTGGGACCTGTACCCTTTCTCAGAAAGCAAGGAGGAGAAGTTTGAGGGACAGGAGGCAGAAAGGAGGGAGGCGGTGGACTAGGAATTTGGGCTGGGACAGTGGGAAGTTGCCTCAGCGTCAGCGATAAAGCTGGAGGAATGTGGAGATTGTGTAGATTTTGTAGGAGTCACCCCATGCTGTGCCTCTGTGGTATGCAGATTGTTTTGAGCTAAAGGCAACCAAGTCCCTGCAGGCTCAAGATAAACTTCTGCACAACATAATCCCCACCCCTTAACTACCTAGAAAAAGTTGAATTGGGGGCCTTGCTTATAACAAGACATAGTCAGAGATAATCTTTGTTGACTTATCTAGGAGGCAGGACAAACTTCTAATTAGTAAGCATCTGCTTTTTACCATCCCGCAGTGACCTTCCTCCCCTCTGAAGCCCCAAGCTGATCCTTAGCTCAGAACGTCCTATCTGTCTGATTTTCCCTTTCTGTCTTTGCACCTCTTGCGAACGTATGTGATAGGGGCTCTCCCATGGAAGCAGAGTTCCAGTACAGGTGTGTATAATTAAATTTGCTCATTCTTTTCTCACCAGCCTTTCTCATGTCTATTTTATTATTAGACCAGATGAAAGAACTTTGAGAGCAAAGAAAGGTTTCCTTTCTCCACCATATTTTTAAAATATTTTATTTGTTGATTTTAGACAGAGGAGAAAGAGTGAAAGACGGGGGATGGAGGGAGAGCTGGAAGCATCAGCTTATATTTGTTTCTCACAGGTGCCTTGACCCTGGAGACCTCAGGGTTCCAGGTCCAGGCTTTATCCACTGCACTGCCACAGGTCAGCTTCCTCCCCCACAATTTTAAGATATTTGTCACTTCTGTTCTCCATCTCCTTAAGTCCTCATTGAATATTACATCACATGCTTGGGATTAAAGTTTCAGCAGAAAGGAAGGATGGCACCCAGAATTTAGCCAGGTGATTCAACAGAAAGCTAAAAAACTCAGGAAAAATAAAAACTTGGATCAGAACACGCTGTAAGCTTCCTGGAGATACAGTTATCATTTTTTATTAATTGATTTTAGAGAGAAAGGAAGATAGAGAGAGACAGAGACACAGGAACATCAATCTGTTCTTGTATGTGCCCTGATCAGGGATCAAACCAGCAAACTGTGGTTCAGGACTATGCTCTTAGCAATCAAGCTATCCAACCAGTGCAAAATATAGTTCTTATTATTAAGACAGGAAGGGAGATAGATGAGAAGCATCACTCTAGATGTGGCTCTGTTGGGCAGATAAAATATAATATGCTCACTTTGGTTTTTTTTGTTTTTATTATTATTATTAGATTTTATTTATTCATTTTAGAGAGAGGAGACAGAGAAAGAGAAGTGGGGGATGTAAGGTCCGACCCACATGAAATGAGACAAAGTACCAAATAGTTAAAAAGTCCAACTTTATTGGAACCTTCAGGCGGGTTAAGTGACTCGGAGAGTAATGAGCCAGAGAAGCCGCGCCCAACTGGTGGGGCTCGAGATTTTTATACCCCTTCAGGCTGGCTGGGGAATTTGGTTTGTGTAACTAGGGACACTAACGGTTGAGGAATTTCTATTGTGTTTTCGGACAGGGTGTATGTGCTAAAGGTTAGTAATTGCAGAAGTGCCAAAGGCATGAGGGATTTTCCAGCCCCAGCCCCGGGGGTGCTACCGGACATTCCTGGCTCTTTGGTATAGGGAGTGGGGCGACATGGTCTTATCTGGCTACTTCCTGCTGTATGGGGGCGGAGTTGGGGAGAGGTAGGAAAGGGCCAGAGCCGTCCGTATTCGCCATGGTGGGCAGGGGTTGGTACTGTAACAGCATCATCTGGTGGACTGCCACGCGTGTGATTTCACGAAGGCAGGTCTACGAACCTAAGAAGTAAAGGAGCAAACATGAGTAAGATGCAGGTTATTAGGAGAGGTCCTAGGATAGGAGCCAGCATAGAGAACAGAGGAGATTTCCACCACTCCGGGGTAAACGTGTCCTGTTGTTGGTTGTATTCTCGTAGCTTTTCTTGTAGTTTTCGGAGTGACTGGACATTCTCCTCGATGACTCTGGATTCATTGATGTAGTAGCAACACTCTTCCCGCAGGAAGACACAGGTACCCCCATGCTTGGCCGTAAGCAGGTCCAGGGCTCGCCGGTTCTGTAACGAGACTTGGGCGAGAGAAGTTATTTGTCTCTGTAGGGAGGCTACAGTGGGGGTATCCGTATCCCAGACCTTAGGGTCAGCTCCAGGTAGAAGCTGGACTCTGGGGTCCGAGTCAGGCCCGAGGTCGGGATCGCCAGTGCTAATAGGAAGGCTTGCCTGGGGGAGAATGAAATGCTTGCCCGGAGTTTGGACAAAATGTCTCTCCCCAGGAGGGGAACTGGGCAGGAGGGTATGACTAGGAAGGAGTGTGAGAATGGGTGACCCTCAAATAGGCAATTAAGGAGGGTCGTCCACCGTGGGGTCAAGGGTGATCCGTCGATTCCCATGACCGAGACCTGGGAAGGAACTGTAAGGCCCGAATGAGAGGGAAGGACAGAATAGGTAGCCCCCGTGTCTATTAAAAAGGAAACAGACTTACCCGCTACCTGGAGCATAGCCCTGGGCTCGGTGAGGGTAACTGGAGTCAAAGAGCCAGGGCCCCCTCAGTCGTCCATTAAACCCAGCAGTTCTGAGACCGGGAATGCCTGGTTCTCAGCTCCCCGGCATTGAGGTGCCGTACGCTGAGCCAGGGTCAGGCAGTCCGACTTCCAGTGGTCCATTAGTTTGCATTGTGGTCAAGGCTGGGTGGGGGGCCTTGGTTGCGGACAGGCCTTGGCCCAGTGGCCCTCTTTGCCACATTTAAAGCAAGCGCCCAGTGGTGTGCGCTGTCCTCCCTTGGAGGTTGGCTTGTCGGTTCCCCCTACCGGCCCGGAGGGCCGCTACCAAAGCTTGGGTCTGGAGACTAATCTTCTGCTGTAACCATGCCTCCTGGGCTGCTTCAGCCATTTCCTCTCAGGCATTAAAAACTTTAAAAGCCATTTTTACCAGGTCTTGGATGGGAGTCTCAGGGCCCTCTTCAGCCTTTTTTAGTTTTTTTCTAATATCTGGGGCAGACTGAGAGATAAAGTGAGAGACTAAGACTGTGGCCCCATTGCGGGACCCTGGGTCTAGGCGGGTATAACGGACTAGGGCCTCTTGAAGGCGGTTCAGGAAAAGAGCTAGGTTTTCTTTGGGTAGTTGGGTAATTTCCCTCAGTTTATCATAATTTACAACCTTGTTAGAAACTGCATCCATACCTCTGATTAAGTATTGGAGCATAAGGTTTCGACGAGGGATGCTGGACCCTTGGCCGGGCTGATAACTCCAATTGGGGTCCTCCCCGGGTACCGCCTCTGTGCCAAGGGGGATCTGGTCATTTACTAGATGGTCCCTGTCTGCCTGCTGTCGGGCGGCGGTGAGGATGCGTTCATGTTCCTCAGGGGTAAGAGTAGAGGTACAAATTACCTTAATGTCATGCCAGGTCAGGTCATATGTCTGAATCAGGTACCGGAATTCCTTAATGTAGGTTGAGGGATCAGCCGAGAAAGATCCTAGCCGTTTCTTGATCTGTGAGAGGTCTTGGAGAGAGAAGGAGACATGTACTCGAACTAGTCCTTCTGCCCCAGCCACCTCACGGAGAGGGGCGAGAACAACGGATGACGATTGGGGGCCGTGTGACCTGGTATGGGCTGTGACGGGAGAGGTTAGGGGGTCAGCAGGAGGTGGGGCAGAAGGAACCAGAGGGGCGGAAGGAGCCGGAGCCTGGCCCTGGTCTGGGAGGTTTTCACGGGGGAGAGCCGGAGGGGGAGATAGGTGGTCGGGAAGGTCATCGGGTTGAGAGTAAGGAGGGGGTTCCTGGGAGGAAGCCTTGGGAGGAGAGGAGGTTTGAGCTAGGAGAATTTGGTGGGTAGAACAATGGGAACAGAGGTCAGGGCGGGAACGAAGGTCCCAGAAAGCTTGGACATAGGGGACCTCAGAATCTTTTCCTGTCCGTCAGCAGAAATTGTTCAGGTCTTAGAGGACGTTAAAATCAAAAGTGCCCATTGGAGGTGTTGGGCAGATAAAATATATTATGCTCACTTTGTTAAAGATGGCGCTGCCCACATGGAAGCCCGTCATCCAGGTGATATTATTTGCCCTTATGCTTGAGATGGCTGTGGGGGAAAAGCTGTAATGTAGGCAGGCCAGGTCATTATAGCCTAAGGCTTAGTTTAAGAGTAAGCTCTTCCCCACACCTTTGACTGATTGGATGATGTAGGGTGGTGCACTCTCTTGAGGAATCCCATTATGCCTCAGATGGGTGGCTTTGTATCAGACTTTCTTGAATGTATAATTGGATTAAAGGTTTGGATTATCTATGCTATAAAGTGGGCGGACCGGTAGCTAGATCTCTCTCTCTCGGTTCCTGGGTTCCTGAGATTAGTATTAGAGAGGAGAGCAGATTAAGGCCTTGTGGAGGAGAAGTAGCCAAGATGGCAGAGTGCTGAGGAAGAAGCCAGTTTGTGCAGGAGGAGATGGGGAACAGAGGTGAATAAGTCTGGTGAGCTAGAAACCTTTGATTCTAGGAAACTCGGATAAGTCAGTAGCTTTGTGAGCACTGAATGTGTGGGTTTTGGAGCCCGGTGTGTGTTTTTGCTTGCCCGCCGGGTGCAAGCTAGAATTAAAGCTGATGGTTCACCAGTTTTTGGCTCCGGTGTTTCATTGCCATCTGTTCAAATCTAATGCGAACCTGCATTGGCCAGGCGGCTCTGATGGCGGCCGCGACTACTGGCTTTACAGGAGGCCAGTGGGACCTATTGTCCAGGTTTTATTGAGGCCATGTGACCTGCGACAGGAAAATGAGTTTCTTCCGACGGAGGGTTTGAGTGTACCCCAATTTGGAGAAGTTAGCCAATAAACACCCTAGGGGTCTTTTGGGATCAGCTTTGGACCCAGAGTTGCCCATCATTCAGGGAGAAGTACGGGGAGGTTTCACGGGTTGGGAAAAGGGACAACCAAGAGGCGTCCCAATCGGGTGTTTCAGTTCGGGAAGGAGACTCGGTCTCTGGTATTGGAGAGAGAGAGATAGGCGTCCCACTCATTCACACTCCTTTAAAGGCTCCTGGAGCCGGCGGAGGGGTTCCCGGCTCGGCTGAATCTAGGACAGGAACCCCAGTTGGCAACCCACGAAAAGGTCCCAGAAGAAAGGAACGTACTTACTGCCTGGCTGAATGAGAAAGGGGGTTTCTCATTCAGAAAAGTCCAAAAAAGGTCCCGGAGTATGCAGGCCGGAGGGAGGGGAGAGAAAGAGAGAGGGGGACGCTCACCCAGTCACTTGGACCTAAAGGCGGGCCACAGACCCTCTCCCGGGTTTTCGGCACCAAATGTAAGGTCCGACCTGCATGAAATGAGACAAAGTACCAAATAGTTAAAAAGTCCAACTTTATTGGAACCTTCAGGCGGGTTAAGTGACTCGAAGAGTAGTGAGCCAGAGAAGCCCCGCCCAACTGGTGGGGCTCGAGATTTTTATACCCCTTCAGGCTGGCTGGGGAATTTGGTTTGCGTAACTAGGGACACTAATGGTTGAGGAATTTCTATTGTGTTTTCGGACAGGGTGTATGTGCTAAAGGTTAGTAATTGCAGAAGTGCCAAAGGCATGAGGGATTTTCCAGCCCCTGCCCCAGGGGTGCTACCGGACAGCGGAGGAGCAGAAAGAATCAACTCCCATATGTGCCTTGACCAGGCAAGCCCATGGTTTTGGACCAGTGACCTCAGTGTTCCGGGCTGACGCTTTTACTCACTGCACCACCACAGGTCAGGTAATGCTCACTTTGTTAAAGATGGTGCTGCCCACATGGAAGCCCGTCACCCAGGTGATATTATTTGCCCTTATGCTTGGGATGGGTGTGGGGGAAAGGCTGTAATGTAAGCAGGGCTGGTCATTATACCCTAAGGCTTAGTTTTAAGAGTAAACTCTTCCCCACACCCTTGATTGATTGGATGATGTAGGGTGGTGCCCTCTCCTGAGGAATCCCATTATGCCTCAGATGGGTGGCTTTGTATCAGAGACTTTCTTGTTTGTAGATTGGATTAAGGGTTTGGATTTCTACACTATAAAGTGGGACAGACCAATAGCTTGCTCCATCGGTTCCTGAGTTTAGTATTAGAAAGGAGAGCAGATTAAGGCCACGTGGAGGCCAGGAGAAGCAGCCAAGATGGCAGAGTGCTGAGGGAGAAGCCAGTTTGTGCAGAGTTTGTGCTGGAGAAGGAGATGGGAAACAGAGGTGAATAAATCTGGTGAGCTAGAAACCTTTTGATTCTAGGAAACTTGGGTAAGTCAGTAGCTTTGTGAGCACTGAATGAGTGGGTTTTGGAGCCCAGTGTGTGTTTTTGCTTGCCTGCCGGGTGCAAGCTAGAATTAAAGCTGATGGTTCACCAATTCTTGGCTCCATTATTTCATTACCGACTGTCGAAATCTAATGCGAACCTGCATGGTCCAGGCGGCTGTGATGGTGGCCGCAGGCACTGGCTTTACAAAGCCTCTCAACAAATATGTTGGAAAAGCAAAATATATACAGAGGAGGGTGTAAACCCAGTATTCACGGCCACCAAAAGGGCTGCCTGGCTGTTGGGCAGATAAAATATAATATGCTCACTTTGTTAAAGATGGCGCTGCCCACATGGAAGCCCATCACCCAGGTGATATTATTTGCCCTTATGCTTGGTATGGGTGTGGGGAAAAGGCTGTAATGTAAGCAGGCCAGGTTGTTATGACCTAAGGCTTGGCTTTAAGAGTAAGCTTTTCCTCACACCCTTGACTGATTGGATAATGTAGGGTGGTGCACTCTCCTGAGGAATCCCATTATACAGAGACTTCCTTGTTTGTATAATTGGATTAAAGGTTTTGATTCTATGGTATAAAGTGGCAGAGACCAGTAGCTTGAGCTCTCTCAGTTCCTGCTATCCCCATTGCAGGGGCCTCCCTGATCCCTTGACCTCCATGGGAAAAGCTGGTTTTCTGCTTCTCCCTTGTCTTCTCTTGTGGCTTGCCTGTATTGGTGAGACACCAATAAACAGAATGGCCTACCATCCTCCGACTCTGCCATTTCTTCACCGTCAGCCCGAATCCAATGGGAACCTGCATGTGAATGGCCACGATGGCGGCTCCTGGCCTTACACTGCCCTGTGTAGTTTCGCATTAGATTCGTACAGTCGGTAATGAAACAACGGAGCCAAAAACTGGTGGGTCATCAGCTTTACTCCTAGCTTGCACCTGGCGGGCAAGCAAAAACACACACTGGGCTCCAATACCCACTCACTCAGTGCTCACAAAGCTACTGACTTATCCGAGTTTCCTATAATCTAAAGCTTTCTAGCTCACCAGACTTATTCGCCTCTGTTTCTCATCTCCTTCTCCAGCACAAACTCTGCACAAACTGGCTTCTCTCTCAGCACTTTACCATCTTGGCTGCTTCTCCTGGTCTACTCCACGTGGCCTTTCTCTGCTCTCCTCTCTAATGCTAACCTCAGGAACTGAGAGAGAGCAAGCCCCTGGTCTGCCCCACTTTATAGCGTACATTCAAAACCTCTAATCCAATGTACAAACCAGGAAGTCTCTGATACAAAGTCACTTATCTGAGGCTTAACGGGAGGATCACTCATGAGAGTGCACCACCCCACATCATCCAATCAGTCAAGGGTGTGGAGAAAAGCTTACTCTTAAAACTAAGGCATAGGCTATAAAGACCTGGCCTACCCACAGCCTGTCACCCAAAACACATTAATATCAACGGACTTGCATGTGGGCAGCGCCATCTTTAACAAAGTGAGCATAATATATTTTATCTGCCCAACAGCCATGGAGGGCAAGGGATCAGGGAGGCCCCTGCAATGGTGATAGCAGGAACTGAGAGAGCAAGTTTAGGGTCTGCCCCACTTTATAGTGTAAAATCCAAACCTTTAATCCTATCTACAAACAGGAAAGTCTCTGATACAAAGTCACTTATCTGAGGCATAATGGGATTCCTCATGAGAGTGCACCACTCTACATCAAAAAGGATGGGAAAGGTTTAGTCTTAAAACTAAGCCTTGGGCTATAACGACCCAGCCTGCTTACAGCCCGTCTCCCACACCCAATACAAACTATAAGTGAGCAAACATATATATCATATTCACAAACTTATTTGACCAACACCCTGGGTAGATCTTACACTCACCAACCCTGGGGAGCTCACCCTTCGTGGCTGTAGCTGTAGGGGCAGAGGGAAGATGGCAGGGAGAAGAACTGGGTCCCGATTTCCTAGTGCCAACAGGGAAGTGACAATAGCATCGTTGGAATAAGAGCTACTCAGAGTTAGAATTTTCATTCACAAAGTGTCAGCAGAGGCTTTAGCAAAGTGAAACATTTGGGAAAACTCAACTTGACCTCTCATTCCGTTTCCTTCCAGATATCAGGTGGGGCTCTCCCAAAAGCATTTGCATTGACAAAGGACAACTTTCTAACCATAAAAGATTGTGGTGGGATTCAAATAATTTAACAACCAGTTCTCTACCCTAATGGCCATTTTAAGTATAAATACACACACACACACACACACACACCAAAAGGTAGTTTATTATTATTTCATGCATTTATACTTAAGTAAGAACAAAAAAGAGGTACGCAAAACTAGATTATAAGAAAGTTTTAAAATATTAATGAAAAAATATTAAATAACACCTTATAAAAATGATAAAACTGTTATTTAAGATATTTCCATATTGTTTTTTTAAAAGATTTTATTTATTCATTTTAAAGAGGGACAGAGAGCGAGAGAGGAGGAGAGGAGCAGGAAGCATCAACTCCCATATGTGCCCTGACCAGGCAAGCCCAGGGCTTTGAACAGGCAACCTCAGTGTTCCAGGTTGACGCTTTATCCACTGTGCCACTCCAGGTCAGGCAAGATAATTCCATATTGCTCCTTGATTGGTGTCCTCACTTACAATTTTATTCACCTATGGACAGAACAAACATTACTACAGGAGCTTATAAGATGCTGTTGCAGATGAATATTAAAAAAGAGCAAGGAATGTAAATTTGTGATTCCATGTTGGCCGGCTGCCCAGGCACCCACCTTAGAGAGAATCCTGATTATAAGTGCCATTTTAACAACCGATTTGCCTAATTCAACAAAAAATTAGGTATTGGTTCTACCGAACGGGTGCAAACCGGCTGAATCCCCTCACTGGTTAAAGACCTCTCAATGAAGGAATTTTATCCTTTTCTCTGAGTTCGTGAAGCTTCCCCCTGGATTACAGAGATTCAGCCTTGCACCTTGTTGGGCAGATAAAATATAATATGCTCACTTTGTTAAAAATAGCTCTTTCCACATGGAAGCCCGTCACTCAGGTGATATTATTTGCTCTTATACTTGGGATGGGCGTAATTGGGTGTGGGGGACAGGTTGTAAGCAGGCCGGGTCCTTATAGCCTAAAGTTTAGTTTTAAGAGTAAGCTTTTCCCCACACCCTTGACTGATTGGATAATGTAGGGTGGTGCATTCTCATGAGGAATCCTCCCATTATGCCTCAGATAAGTGACTTTGTATTAGAGACTTCCTTGTTTGTAGATTGGATTAAAAATTTGGATTTCTACACTATAAAGTGGGGCAGACCTGGAGCTTGCTCTCTTGGTTCCTGAGGTATTAGAAAGGAGAGCAGATTAAGGCCACGTGGAGGAGAGGAGGTAGCCAAGATGGCAGAATGCTGAGGAAGAAGCCAGTTTGTGCAGGAGAAGGAGATGGGAAACAGAGGTGAATAAGTCTGGTGAGCTAGAAACCTTTTGATTCTAGGAAACTCGGGTAAGTCAGTAGCTTTGTGAGCACTGAATGTGTGGGTTTTGGAGCCCAGTGTGTGTTTTTGCTTGCCCACCAGGTGCAAGCTAGAATTAAAGCTGATGGCTCACCAGTTCTTGGCTCCATTGTTTCATTACCGACTGTTCGAATCCCATGCGAACCTGCATGAGCCAGGCGGCTCTGATGTTGGCCCTGACTACTGGCTTCACACACCTTCAAACCTCTTCCCTTCATGCATCTTCCTGCCCAGTACTGAGCACACTACACGACGTAACAACTAACTGCGTGTTCACTGGGGACTCCACCACTTCTCCTTCCCTTCTGTAAAGCCAGTAGTCAAGGCAGATTGCAACTCCAGCTTGATTCTCCTCATCCTCCAAAGAGGAACTGAAAACACCAGTCTGCTGCTGGGCTTGATCTCCAGGCCACCGCTGCCTTCTGCTCAGCAGGCCTTGCAGCTCCAACCCCGGCCTCAGCCCCAGTCCTGGCCTCAGCTCCGGCCTCAGGCCCGGCCTCATGCCGCTGCTGGCTCTCCACAACATCCAGCGCAATCTCCAACTCACGAACCTGTGATTCCTTCTCCAGTGTCTGCTCCATTTCCAGGTGAATCTCGCAAACCTGGTCAGCCTCCTCCTCCAGCGCTTCCTTCAGCTCCAGGGGCATCATCTGTTTCTCCCACGTTTCCTCCAGCTCCTTCTGCTGCTCAGCCTGCAGGTCCTGGGCAGCCTCTTCCATAGAGCTCTCAGTTTTCTCACACATGGCTGTAAAAGTCAGCCAGCCTACAGTCCCCCCAAAAACAGCTATGGGAAACCAAAACAGCAACCAGTCCTCTACTCCACCGCTCAAAGGTGGTGGTGGCTCCATGCCGATCTGTATCGAATCCTGCCAAAGACTACGCCAAATGTAAAGCCAGTAGTCAAGGCCGCCATCACAGCCGCCTGACCCACGCAGGTTCGCATTGGATTCGAACAGTTGGCAATGAAACACAGGAGCCAAAAACTGGTGAGCCATCAGCTTAATTCTAGCTTGCACCCGGCGGGCAAGCAAAAACACACACTGGGCTCCAAAACCCACACATTCAGTGCTCACAAAGCTACTGACTTATCCGAGTTTCCTAGCATCAAAGGTTTCTAGATCACCAGACTTATTCACCTCTGTTCCCTGTCTCCTCCTGCACAAACTCTTAACAAACTGGCTTCTTCCTCAGCACTCTGCCATCTTGACTGCTTCTCCTGCACATGACCTTAATCTGCTCTCCTCTCTGATACTAATCTCAGGAACCCAGGAACCGAGAGAGAGAGAGATCAAGCTCCCAGACTGCCCCAGTTTATAGCCTAGAAAATCCAAACCTTTAATCCAATTATACATACAAGAAAGTCTCTGATACAAAGCCACCCATTTGAGGCATAATGGGATTCCTCCCTACATCACCACCCTACATCATCCAATCAGTCAAGGGTGTGGGGAAGAGCTTACTCTTAAACTAAGCCTTAGGCTATAATGACCTGGCCTGCCTACATTACAGCTTTTCCCCCACAGCCATCTCAAGCATAAGGGCAAATAATATCACCTGGATGACGGGCTTCCATGTGGGCAGCGCCATCTTTAACAAAGTGAGCATAATATATTTTATCTGCCCAACACCTTCCCTTCCCCATGTTCATGGCCCTAATTTAGGACCCTACCATCTGCCACTTTATCCCCAGGCAAACTTCCTGTCTGGACTAACAATTTATCTGCTCTCAATCAATTTCCATCCTGCCTGCAACTGATCTTAAAATAACCTTTGATCCTATTCCCACCTGTCCCCTGTTGTGAAGAATTGACCATAGTCTCTCTCCTAGCATGTTTCCTGGACCTAGTCATCAGGATTCTGCCCCCTTGGGAAGAATTCAGATCGCTCTATTTTCTAGACAGAGTGCTTTTTACACTCTCCCACTGTTAGAAATAATTGTTCATGTGTCTGTTTTCACACAAGATTGTGATGTCCCAGCACACAACCATGCCTAAGTTCTCTCTCTGGGGCACTGGCCCAATGCACACACTCCATGGCTATTTTGACCGAATGATGGGCATGAAGTAAATATTTTTCAAGTAATTAGGAAGCTACAGTGTTTAAAGCACCCCACATTTGGAGTTAGACAATTGTGTTGTAGTAGAAAAATAAAGATTTGGAAATAGATAAACTCCCATTTCAGCCTAATCCCTATGACTGACAACTTTTGTGATGTTAACTTTTGTCCATCCACTCTGTGAGCCTTGGGTACTTGGATCTGATCATTATGAGAATGGGATGCAAGTTGTGTGGGTTCAAATCCTGGCTTGACCACTTGCTAGCTATGAACTGTTATGCAAGTTACTTCACCTTTTTACATTTCAGTCTCTTCATCTGTAAATGAGAAAATCACGGTACCTGTCTCACAAAGTTGTCTATGAAGATTAAAAAAGATGATATGGGATGTGCTTACGACAGTGCCTGTTCCCCCTAAGTGCAAAATAAATGTCACCTCTTGTTACCTGCAACCCCCTAACATGCCCCGTACATTTACGCCCCTTACCTTTGTTCGGGGTAGTCCTTCCTTATTATTGCTATTAAAATCTCACCCGTTTTCCCAATTTCCCAAACTAGAATTTTTAGCTAGCTTTGTTTTTTCATTCACTTCTTTCATTAGTTATGAAAAGCACCACAACAAACATCCCCAAACTTGGCTGACCATAGGAATCATCTGCGGTACTGGGAAGAAGAGTCACTCTCTTACCAGAGAACTTCTGCATCCTGAGATGTCTTTTTTTTTTTTTAACTAGGTTTTGTTTGTTTTTTAATTTCTTTTATTTATTTATTTATTTGTTCTATTTTAGAGAAAGGAGAGAGAGGGAAAGGGGGAGGAGCAGGAAGCATCAACTCCCATATGTGCCTTGACCAGACAAGCCCAGGGTTTCGAACCGGCGACCTCAGTGTTCCAGGTCAACACTTTATCTGCTGCGCCACCACAGGTCAGGCATGAGATGTCATTTTTAATAAGGTACCGGTTGATCCTAATGATGAGCAATTTTAAGAAGCACTGTCACCCCTAGCCAGGAAGCTTAGATGGTTAGAGTGTCCTCCAGATACACTAAGATTGCTGGTTCGATCCCCAGTCGGGGCACATGTAGAAGTCAACCAATGAGTACATGGATTGGTGAAGCAACAGATTGATGTTTCTTTTTTTTTTCTCTCTCTCTCTCTCTCAAATCAATAATTTTTTTTAAAATAAAAAAAATAAGTATTGTCATATAAAGTAGTTCTCCAATACCCTGACTTTCATGTCAGAACCAACTACTTTTTTAATTTCCCTCTTTACCAAGCTCTAAGACATAGGTAAGTTTCTTAACTCCTCTAAGTCTCAGCTTAGAGACTTACCCTCATCTGTAACGTGGGATTAATAATTGTACCTATTTAATAGGACTGTAATGAGGATGAAATGAGATATTATGTAATGCATTTACTCCAATGCCTGGCCGAGTACATGCTCAGTCAATGTAAGGCTATATCAAGTACCTACTCTGTGCTAACACTTGGCACACCACTGCTACTCCCCCTGC
The DNA here is from genome assembly GCA_037038555.1 of Rhynchonycteris naso. Classification (NCBI taxonomy): domain Eukaryota; kingdom Metazoa; phylum Chordata; class Mammalia; order Chiroptera; family Emballonuridae; genus Rhynchonycteris; species Rhynchonycteris naso. The sequence goes on from CM073000.1 coordinate 14,247,107, forward strand.
CAAGACATCATTATCTTTCTTTTGCAGATAATACTAAATTACATAAATTGTACCTACCGAATGGTTACTATGAGAAAACAGGCTCATAGAATTTAGTTGCGTTACCCAAGATCATAAAGCCAGCCAGTGGCAGGGGCAAGATATCAGTCTAAACATTTATTGCTTCAAAGCACACCATTTGGCCACTATATCACACTGAGACCCACGCAGGATGTCTTCTGTTCTCTAAACTGCCATAGCATTATTTTTGTATCTCTCATGGTATCACTATGTCTCTGTCAAGTCTTCAACTTACTTGAAATCATGTCCCATCACCTCTGTAGACAAGTGGTTTTCGACAGGAGGCAGTTTTCCCCTCCCCAAGCTCATGGAACAATTACTGGAGATATTTTTGGTCATTACAGTTTGGGAAGGGCAGTGCTACTAGCATCTAGTAAGTAGAGGCCAAGGATGTTGCTAAACATCCTACAATGCACAGGACAGCCAGCCCTTCCCAAGAAAGCATTCTCCAGCTCCAAATGTCAGCAGCACCAAGGATGAGACAGCTATTAATGGTGAGTTCCCTAAGAGCAGGAACCAGGTACCACCCGTGTTCATATCCCCACAACAGTCCCTCTCAACAGAGTGTATTTCACAACCACTCAAAAAGAGCTACCTAGCCTGACTAGGTGGTGGCACACTGGATATAGTGTCGGACTGGGATGCGGAAGACCCAGGTTCGAGACCCCGAGCTCGCCAGCTTGAGCGCGGTCCCATCTGGCTTGAGCAAAAGCTCGTCAGCTTGGGCCGAAGGTTGCTGACTCCAGCAAGGGGTTTCTCGGTCTGCTGAAGGCCTGCGGTCAAGGAACATGTGAGAAAGCAATCAATGAACAACTAAGGTGTTGCAACAGCAACGAAAAACTAATGATTGATGCTTCTCATCTCTCTTCGTTCCTGTCTGTCTGTCCCTATCTATCCCTCTCTCTGACTCTCTCTCTCTGTTCCTGTAAAAAAAAAAAAAAAAAAAAAGAACTACCTAAATCAACCCCCTAAAAAAATCTTGCTCAATTGGTCTGGGTGAGACCTGGGCACCAGTGTATTCTAAAGCTCCTGAGGTGAGAGAAATGTTCTAAGACTGCATTGTGACAATGTTCACACAATTCTGCAAATTCACTATAAATCATTGAATTGTATACTTAGAACAGGTAAATTTTATGGATATGTATAGTAAACTTCAACAAAGCTATCATTAAAAAAAAAAACCAGAAAAGCTCCCCAGGTCTTCTTATTCTTTTGTTTACACGAGTGAGAACTGCTATCCTCGAGTTTGTACGTAGTGCTTTGTCCACAGTAGACACTCAGCAAACATGAATTGTGGAAATTGAAATGTAACTGGGTTGATTTAAATGTGTGGGACAGGCCTGACCTGTGGTGGCGCAGTGGATAAAGCGTCGACCTGGGAACACTGAGGTCGCCAGTTCAAAACCCTGCACTGGTCTGGTCAAGGCACATATGGGAGTTGATGCTTCCAGCTCCTCCCCCCTTTCTCTCTTTCTCTCTCTCTTTCTCACTCTGTGTCTCCTCTCTAAAATGAATAAAATAAAAATAAAATAAATAAATGTGTGGGACAAGTGGCTCCATAGCAAAGCTAGAATGTAATTACTTTAATTCCCTTTAAAGGTTATAAACCCTTCATAGAAATGGCATTACATTAAAAAGGGGTTAAAAGTTCTGGCAGTTGGTCACCTTGGAGCTGGCTGAGTGATTGGCTTCCTGGGGACCATTGTGCTGTAGCACCTGAAAGGACACCCCACATCCATTTCACCAAGCAGGGCACTCAGCCCCCTGCACTCAGAAAAATAGGAAACATCTCTTGTTCCCGTACATGTTGAGAAAATGAACTGGCTACGTAGCCGTGAAATCACCCATATGCACAAGGAATTGATATAAGCTTAGCTGTCAACACCTTCCTTTTTCAATTAAACTCCATTTTTTTTCCTGATTGGGAATTGTAAGATGAAGCTGGCCTGTTTTTATGGTTTGTATTACAGGCCTATGTGAAATTCTGAGTTTAAATGAACTACAAAAAAGAGATTTTGTTTTTCTCTTTTTGGACTGTTGCCTCTGATCTGGAGAAAAAGAATGATTATCTACGTTAGATTTATTATATGAAAATGAGTTGTCTGGCTCCCTTTGTGGCGGCAGAAGCAGGAGAAGTTGAGTCACTGCTGTATACGGGGCGGGGGAGGCATGGCAGCTGGCTCCCCCTTCCTGGGGCCCCTTTAAAAACAGAAAGACAAATGAGTGTTGCCTCTCTGCAGCTGAAAATATTTCCTTCAATTTTGTTTTCCCTAAAGCACCCTTTTCTGATGAGGATTTTTAGACTCTTTTTTTTTTTTTTTCCCTATCACTGACCACCAGTGGCGCATTTTCAGTGCGCTGTAGGCCCCTCAGTTCCTGTCTACTCGTAAAACTTGGGTACAATGCCATCAGGCTCCTGTGCTCATGGGTAGTCTTTGGGATTTGATCCCCAGGAATGCCTATGGCTGAATTCATTTCTTTTTTAAATTTTTAATTGAATTCATTGGGGTGACATTGGTTAATAAAATGATACGGGTTTCAGGTGCATATTTCTAAGTTACATCATCTGTCTGTACACTGTGCTGTGCATTCACCACCCCAAGTCAAGTCTCCCTCCATCCCATCTATCCCCCTCTACACTCCTCCACCTCCCCCCCCCTTCATAGCACATCCTCTTTTGTCCTTCCCTCTGACAAAGTGGTTGTTGTTATTTTTTAAGTGAGAGGAGGGGAGATAGAGGGACAGACTCCTCAATGAGCCCCGACCAGGATCCACCCGGCCACCCCTATGTGGGGCTGACGCTCGAACCAATCAAGCCACTGGATGTGAGACAGGAAGGGGACAGAGGGGGGAGAGGGAGAGAGAGAGAAGAGGATGGTTGCTTCTCATGTGTGCCCTAACTGAAGATCGAACCCTGGACTTCTGCATGCCCGGCCAATGCTCTATCCACTGAGCAAACCAGCCAAGGGCCAAAGTGAGATTTTTCTGGACACCTCTTGTGGTTCTGTGATCCTGCCTTCTCAGGTTGATGATACTGAGGCCCCTGGTATGAAGACACTCCCTGAGAATGCTCTTAGGAGAAAGCTCATCACCCTCACTAGGATTCCTGGGCTCCCCGCTGATCACTAAGGCCAGGAGAGGCCTGGAGAAGTGTCCCTGCTAGCTAGGTCCTGATCCCATCCATCCTTCTTCAGAGGTCTGGGTGGAGAATGGGACTTCCCTCTCACCCACTCAATCACCCAGAAGATGGAGGGACTCCTGGGGTTGCATTTCTATATGCTAAGACTTGTGAGAAAGAGCCGGAATTTTGTTTTCTCCCCCCTTACTTAACTCTGGGGCAGTGGTGATGACACAGAGTAGACCAGGCAATAGAGACCCTGTGCAAGTTATTCAAGCTCTGTATACCTCAGTTTCCTCCTCTGAAAAGTAGAGGTAATAAGAGTTTATACCTTAGCCCAACCTGTAGTGGTGCAGGGATGGAGCGTCAACCTGGAATACGCAGGTCGCAGGTTCAAAACCCTGGCTTTGCCTGGTCGAAGCACTCTGAGAAACAACTATGACTTGATGCTCCCCATCCCCAGCCTTTCCCTCTCTCTCCTCTCTCTAAAATCAGTAAACAAAATCTTAAAAAAAAAAAAAAAGAGTTTATGCCTTACCAACTTAGGTTATCAATAAATGAGAAGTATTTTTGTGATAAGACAATATAGTAATAGAGGCTTTGTCAAGGGAGGCAATGAAGTTACTCTCTGAGCAAAATTTTACATTGATGGAAGAACTATTGTTTGCTTATGGCTCTCAAGAGGCCCCCTCTGAAGAATCTGAAGGACTTGCAGCTTTTTTTAGCTACACCCAGGGATAGTGGGGACATTTCCAGAGGGAACCACTCCTAGGGCCCGGGAGCCCAGAAAGGGCTCCTCTGGGTGCCCTGGGGAGTGCAGTGAGGAAGGAACAGTTGAGATGGGCCAATCGGGGGAGGAAAAAAGAGAGATCACATTGGAAAAGTCCTTCGGTGCCCATGTAAGTTTTGCTCGATAGAACTAAGAGGTGAGTGAGCACACACAGAAATCCTTGGCACTATCTTGTGCACTGCCATTGTTTGTCCAACAGCAATGTTTGCTTCACTTTCTGGTACATAAGCCTTCCTGCACACTTGTCCAGACGTTTTGCACCTGACTGAGATGTCTTCCTAAAGGTCTCTAGGAAGGCTGGGAGCACTCTGGTCAGGATGTCTGCGAGGGTTGGTTAAGCGCCAATTTCTTAGGTACCAGAGAGAGAATGGGAAGAAGAGTTGAGGGCAAGGTCTGAAGAAGGAGAAGAAAGTTTATGCCAAGCTTTCCCTGGTACAACAAGACTTAAAGCATGAGGTGGGATGTAAATTGAGATGAGAGCCTTGGCGATAGCTTGGTTGGTTAGAGCATCATTCTGATACACAAAAGTTGTTGGTTTGATCCCAGGTAGGGGCACAGACAGAAACAGATTGATGTTTCTGCCTTTCTCTCTCTCCTCTTTTTCTCTCTCTAAAATCAGAAAATAATTTTTTTTCTTCTTTTTCCAAGTGAGAAGAGGGGAGCTAGAAAGACAGACTCCTGCATTTGCCCCAACTAGGATCCACTCGGCAACCCTCATCTGGGGCCAGAGCTCTGCCCATCTGGTGCCATGCTCGCAACTAAGCTATTTTTAACGCCTGAGGCAGAGGCTCCACAGAACCATCCTCAGCACCCAGGCTGATGAGCTTGAACCCATATAGTTATGGTGATGGGAGGTGAAGAGAGAGAGAGAAAGAGAAAGACTGAGAGAGAAGGGGAGGGGTAAGGGTAGAGAAGCAGATGGGTACTTCTGTGTGCTCTGAGCAAAAATCAAACCTGGGACATCCACACACCAGTCTCACACTCTACCACTGAGCCAACCAATGAGGGCCAATAAATTTTTTAAAAAGGCAAGAATTAGCCCTGATCAGTTTGCTCAGTGGATAGAGCATCAGCCCAGCATGCAGATGTCTTGGGTTCAATTCCCGGTCAGCGCACACAGAAAAAACGGCCATCTGCTTCTCTTCCCCTCTCTTCCCCCCTTATCTCTCTCTTCCCTTCTCATTACCAGTGGCATAATTGGTTTGAGCGTCAATCCCGGGAGCTGAGGATAGCTTGGTTGATTCGAGCATCAGCCTCAGATGGAGGTTGCTAGTGGATCTCGGTCAGGGCACACGCAGGAGTCTGTCTCTGCCTCCTTTGCTCTCGAAACAATAACAACAACAAAAAGGGCAAGAAGTAATTGAATTGTACTTACAGGTGTTTGGAAAGTTCCAGGAAGGGAGAGATCAATCCGAACAGAGAGATAAAAATAAATAGCGATCTGAGGGTCTGCCCTAATTTTTCCATTCACACAACTTGAACGTTAGGTATTATTTTCTCTGTTTGACAAGCACAGGGAGATGTAAAACTATGCCCAAGCTCATGCAGCTAACAAGTAGTGGAGTCTAGATTTGAACCCAGGTTTATCTGTATCCAGAGTCCTTTCTCATTCCACTTTCTCTTGGACTTAAGATTTGAGGAACGACTGATTATGAATCAGAGGGGTGGTGGTAATAAAGCAGGCATGTTCAGTAGAAAGAAGTATGGTTTAGACGGGTGTTTTACAAGGGCGAACCTTCCTTTTCTTTACTTTGGGAATTGCTACTCAGGAACCAGACAAGGCGAGTGAAAATATCCCAGTGGCCCTCTTCCCTTGGCAGCTTCCCTGGTGATCTGGTGCTGCAAAATTCCACCAAGGCAGCTCTGAGGAGACAGTCCAACACAGAGCTGGAAAGTTCCAACAGCCTCTCCATGGTTTTATGAACAGATGGCACAATTTGGACCACATTTCAGGACTTACAGATTTTTGTCCAGGGCTTTTTTACTTTCCCTTTTCTGTGTATAATTCGTATGAGCCTTTGCCACCTTGCCTTGCTAAAATATTTTCTTTTTAAACTCTACACGCCCTGTTGGTCTCTACCTGACTGAGTCATTGGCCCGTTTAAACGCATAAATAGTCATTCTTATTACAGTGATTCATGCCTAATTTCTGCAAAAGTAATTCAAACTAAAATTTTTGTGAGAATTTTTACATCCATTTGGATGTTTCTCTCTCTAATTCTGGTGCTACCATAGTCAGAAAGGAAAGGAGAGCTCATGCGCTGCTTGATACATGGTGTTACCTTATTCCATCATCATTAACATTCTGAGGCTCTCAGGCACACAAAATTAGACTGATAGGACCAACCAGACTCCTTTGTTTGTGGTGCATTATGACAGCACTCCCTGAATAGTCTAAAAACTTAGGTGTGTCTTACACAGTGGTTCTGGCATTTCAAATGCCATAGATGGAACTGAGGACGAGGCAATATATGAGGACAGTGATTTGTCATCAGATACAGATGAGGACAAGCTAATGGATGGGAGTTTTTTGTTTGTTTGTTTTTTGTGACAGAGACAGAATGACAAATAGGGACAGACAGACTAGAAGGGAGAGAGTTGAGAAGCATCAACTCTTTGTTGTGGCACCTTAGTTTCTCATTAATTGCTTTCTCATACGTGCCTTGACCAGTGGCTACAGCAAACCAAGTGACCCCTTGCTCAAGCCAGCGACTTTGGGCTCAAGCTGGTGAGCCTTGCTCAAACCAGATGAGCATGTGCTCAAGCTGGTGATTTTGGGGTTTTGACCTGGGTCCCCTGCATCCCAGTCTGACGCTCTATCCACTGCGCCACCGCCCAGTCAGGCTAATGGATAGGAGTTTTGACAGTGATGAGGAGTTGCATAAATTTTATGATGAATAAAACTTGAGTTCAAAACTTTATGTAATACACTTTCTTTTTCAAATTTCGGGCCCCAAAATTAAGGTGAGTGTTATAAATGGGAGCATCTTATACATGGGGAAATACGGTATGTATGTATGTATGTATGTATGTATGTATGTATGTATGTATGTATGTATGTAGGTCATCTTCACCTCCACTCTCCCACTATACACGCTCATGCTCATGGATTTAATGTATATCAGTCACCATCCATACTTCTAGTCACAAATCTGTAGAACAATGTTTGGGAACGTGCTATGAAAACACACAGAGTTGGGTTAACAATTAGAGACAGTGAGGCACACTAGGATGAAAGCCCTGAGCAGGCAAGAGTCCAGAGGTCTCTCCTACCCTGTACTAGAAACAGTGCATGCTGGGAACAGCAAAGCAGCAGGATAAGATTAAGCAACAAGAAATGTTTAGACTCTCAGAACAGATTAGAAGTCAGCATGTTCTTTACACTTTACTTCACCCCCTGAAAAGTTCTGCTGTCTGCTTCCTTGAGTTATTTGTACTGGCTAATAAATACCTGAGTGAGGCTGGGGACAGGGCTTCAGTCCTTCGTTCTGCAGACCAGAGCTGTTGTCTCTCCACAGCCCCTCGGAGCATTTCAATTGGTCTCCAAGTAGTTCATTGTCGCCACAACAACAGTGCACAACATAAAGTATTGTGTTATGTTCTACGTCATAGAACTGAACATTGTACTGAGCATTTCATTTTATCTTTCACTTTTTAGTATCCATGTTACATTTATGAACTATCCTTTTTGTTATATGTAGCTCTAGTTTCTTCTTTTTGATATGTATACTATGTTTGATGATGTGCATATACCACATTATATTCATCCATTATCTGTCAATAAACTTTAGATAGGTTCCAAATCTTCACTTTGACAGACATGAATAATAATGCAATAATCACCTTTCTCCTATTTCTTTGTGAAAGATTTTCTAAGGTATTTACCCAAACATGGAATTTCTTTTGTCATAGGTTAAATGCACACTTAATTTCATCAAATTGCTCTCCAAAAGCTTCTGGCCTCATCAACAGTACATGAGACTTTCTGTTTCTTTATTTACATTAGCATTTGATACCAAGTAACTTAACTTTTGCCTATTGTTGAGAGTAAAGTGGAATCTCATTTTAATTGCATTTTGTATTACTACTGCTAATGAGGCTAAGTCTTCCTAAAGTCATTAGCTATAAGAATTTTCTTCTGTGAATGACCTATTCTTATCTAGTGCTTATTTTTCTATAATGTTACCCATTATTTTCTTGCAGATTTACAGGAACCCCTGTACAGTCTAGATGTATACTGGTTAACAATGTGCATTATTTGCCTGACCTGTGGTGTGCAGTGGGCAAGGCGTCAACCTGGAGCGCTGCGGTCATGGCTTTGAAACCCTGGGCTTGCCTGGTCAAGGCACATATAAGAAGCAACTACTACTAGTTGATGCTTCCTGCTCACCTCCCCACCCCTTTCTCTCTCTTCTCTCTCTAAAAAAATAAATAAATAAAATATTTTCTAAATGTGCAATATTTTATCATCAATATACTTTTTTTTTTTTCAGGGACAGAGAGAGAGAGTCAGAGAGAGGGATAGATAGGGACAGATAGACAGGAACGGAGAGAGACAAGAAGCATCAATCATTACTTTTTCATTGATTGCTTTCTCACATGTGCCTTGACTGTGGGCCTTCAACCCCTTGCTGGAGCCAGTGACCTTGGGTCCAACCTGGCGAGCTTTTGCTCAAGCCAGATGGGCCCGCGGTCAAGCTGGCGAGCTCAGGGTCTCGAACCTGGGTCTTCTGCATCCCAGTCCGACGCTCTATCCACTGCGCCACTGCCTGGTCAGGCATCAATATACTTCTTAAATATTTTATATCAGCCTGCCTCCTTGTAGTCATCAGTTAACTTCTTATATGCCACCCATTCTTGAACAAAAACTTTTTACTTTAATAGAATAAAACCCAATATAAATTTTCCCCTTTACGGTTTTGGAGTTCTCCTTTAAAAACAACTATTAGTTCCTTTTCCAAAATGGCGGGACTATGGTGTTGCAATGGCAATGAAAAACTAATAATTGATGCTTCTCATTTCTCTCTGTTCCAGTCTGTCTATCCCTATCTATCCCTCTCTCTGTCCCTGTAAAAGAATAAATAAAATAAAATAAAATAAAAGTAACCATTTAAAAATCTCCAGAAACTGTCCTAAGGACATATAAAACAATGGAGAAATACTTATTCAAGAAATCCACTACATCTTAGTGATGACACCACGGATGCGCAGCGCTGGGCCCACCACACTTGTTTCTTTTCTCACTCAAAGCTCTTCAGTGACTGCAGCTCCAACCCGTGAAAGGTACCAGGAGGGGCAGATCACCAGCATTTCTCATCCCCCAGTCCCCACCTCCAACCCTAAGATACTGAAGCTACATTCCTGGGGAGGATGATCATAAAATAAGGGGCTTCCTTCCTCCACCCATCCCATACCCCATAAAGGCACAGGCTTGGTCCCAGATGTGGCAGGTTGACAGGAAGGGGGCCTTAACCACCCTTGCCCCTGCTCACTCATAGGGCAGAGACTTCATGCTGGGAGAGGCAAACTGAGAAGACCAGAGACTCTCACCACTCCCCCATAAACCCCCAGCCAGTGTCCTGCTCATTAAGCAGGGATGTCACTACAAGAGAAGTGTGTCACTGTTTCCTCTTCCAGAGCAGGGCATCAGAGATATTTGCCCAGAGAGAGAGGCAGAAACTCCCTCCCACTTTACAGGAACCCCTGATGCTACGTTGGCCCATAAATACAGAAGGTCTTCCCAGAGACAGACTTTAAGTGAAATAGACTGTGAAGAAGTTCAAACCTACAATCACTCTCAAAAACAATGAAGATTTTGATGGCAAGCAATTAATAGGAGGCTATCGCTCCAACAAGTTAAACCACAGATCAACTAGGTCACCAAAAAGAATTAGGAAAAGATAGAGCTAGGGAGAGTCTTCCAGGAATCAAAACACAGTTCAGATATTTGCCTCTAAAACTACTCTGCAAAGGGCCAGGATAGACTGAGGAGCAAGTTAACTCCCGGGGCATTGTCTAAAGCAACGATTTTCAATCGTTTTTATCACATAAACTGTTAGTAAAATTCTGCAGCACACCAAAAAGTATGATTTTTGCCAATCTGACAAAAAAAAAAAAAAAAAAAAAAAAGGTATGACACACTTTCCCTCCCGGGAGCACGCCCATACCTTTCTTTCATCTCAGGAGTGCATCTCCTCAACTCTCAGGGTCCCCACAAGACTTGCAACCAGGGAACCAGTGGACAGTGGCAGCTTGTCCTGGGCTAACCCCCTGAACCTGTCTCCAAAGCCCCCTTTTCTCTGACTTCCCAGTGAGCTAAAAGCAGCCCTGCCTAGACTCATTTTTTTCTATAACGTTTCTAGAAAGCCAAAGCAGTCCCACCTAGTCTTTCTCCTGTGGCGTCTTCTACCCTAAGCCTTTCCTTGTTTCATTGAGCCCAGCTCTAATAAACATACTCTCAAAATCAAAAATAAAAATAGTTATAATTTTGATTCATTCACACCAGATGGCTATTGTGTTGGCTGTTATCATTTTTAATTTGACAATCTAAGAGAAAAGAGGTCAGGGCCCCTGACCAAACAGTCAGATAGTGCATGTTTTCAATTTTCTTTTTTAATTTATTGATTGATTTGAGAGAGAGAGAAAGGAAGGGAGAGAAAGAAACATCAGTCTGTTGTTCCACCCCTCTATGTCTTCATTGGTTGATTCTAAAAATCCTTGCTGGCTCATGGGTTGAAAATCACTAGTCTAAATCATTAGAACAATCAGCCAGCAATTAGAGGAACCTACAAGCTCAGTATGATACCAAGGGAAGCAGGTCGTTTACAGAGATATCAGGAAAAGAGGCCTCCGAAGCAAGTTCTGATGGAATCACTGTCATTCCACTGTGACAGTTACATATACATTTGTGTCAATAAAATAAAATTCTTGGGGAAAAATAATTAGCCACATTGTCATGTACACTTAAAGCTGCAAAACATTGCAGAAAGAAATTAAAGCAGGCCTGACCTGTGGTGGCGCAGTGGATAAAGCGGCGACCTGGGAACCCTGAGGTCGCCAGTTCAAAACCCTGCACTGGTCTGGTCAAGGCACATATGGGAGTTGATGCTTCCAGCTCCTCCCCCCTTTCTCTCTCTCTCTCTCTCTCTCTCTCTCTCCCACTCTGTGTCTCCTCTCTAAAATGAATAAATAAATAAATAATTTTTTTTTTAAAAAAAGAAAGAAATTAAAGCAGGCCTACGTAAATCTTAGTAGATTGAAAGAATTAATATTTTTAAGATGACAGTATTCCTCAAACTGATCCATGGATTCAATGCAATCCCTATAAAAGTTCCAACTACGATTTTTTTTCAGAAATGGACAAGCCGATCCTAAAATATGTATAAAATCCAAGGGTACCAGAACAGCTAAAACAATCTTTGAAAAGAATAGCCAAAGCAATCTTTAAAAGGACATTATAGAGAAAGTAAAAAGACACAGATTGGGAGAAAATATATCCAAAGCATTTATCTGGTAAGAGTCTGGTATCCAGAATAATAAAGAACATTTACAGCTTAGCAACAAAAAGACAAACAACCTAAATAAAAATGGGCATGGGATTTGAACAGACATTTCTCCAAAGGACATATACAAATGACCAATTAATGTGAGCTATATATGCAATTTCAAATTTTCTAGTACCTACATTAAGAAAAAGTAAAAAGAGCCTGACTAGGCGGTGGCGCAGTGGATAAAGCGTCGGACTGGGATGCGGAAGACCCGGGTTCGAGACCCCAAGCTCGCCAGCTTGGACCCAAAGTCGCCCGTGGTCAAGGTACGTGTGAGAAAGCAGTCAACAAACAACTAAGTTGTTGCGACGGCAACGAAAAACTAGTAATTGATGCTTCTCACCTCTCTCCGTTCCTGTCTGTCTGTCCCTGTAATAAAAAAAGAATGAAAAAAATAAAAGAAAAAGTAAAAAGAAATTGGAAAAATTAATTTAAATAATATATTTTGTTATCCAATATATCCAAAATATTGCTATTTTGACATGTAGTTAATATAATAAAATTATTTATGAGATCACTTACATTTTTAATAATGAGCCTTCATAATCTGCTGTTTTACACTTCTAGTACATCTCTATTTGGACCACCCACATTTCAAGTGTTCAGTAATATGTAGCTAGCAGTTACTGCATTAGATCTGAGTTCTAGAGCAACCTGTGCTCACCCGTGTCACAACATGTCACTCAGGATTGTTACTCTGGTTTACTAGCCCGTCTTTCCTTGGGCTGTATGCCCTTGCAAGCAGACTGTTTCCACCGTTGTTACATCCTTGGCATCTAGTGTAGGGCCTATTGCATATATGTTGGCTGAGTGTATTTGGTTAGAAGGTAAGCGTGCTAACCTTATTGTACTTAAGACGTTGACCTTTGTGGTCTTCTATCCCCTCAGGTTACTCAGAAAAACTGGGACTTGAGAGCCCTTACCTGAAAGAAATGTCATTGTCAGCTTCTCTAGTTCACATTATTATTAATCATTCTTACCCTCAATCATTTTTAGTTTTTATTATGTTACTTGACTTAAAATCCCCATGAGATGGGTAAAATAGGTTTATTCTCCCTTATTTAAAGGTGAGGAAACTGAGGCTCAAAGATATTGTATTACCTAATCAGTATGCTGGTAAATGTTTCACAACAAGCTTCCCATGAGGGGTAGTCAATGAAGAAGCCGGGACCGATATAGCATTTGCCAATTTCCATGGTGTAAATATTCCCATGTGGGAGACAGGCTATAAGCTGACAAAGTCCTTACAGTCTAGGGCTTAGCCCAGTGGTTCTCAAAGTGTGCACCAGGGTGTACTGGTGTGCCCTAGAAGATTTCCAGGTGCGCCCTATGGTATTCCAGATAAATATGTGCCTGTTGGGGACCAAAAAAACCAACAGGGTTTTTGGAGTTTAGATTTTGGGGGGACAGAGGTGTGGGGAATTGGCTGTAAGCTGACAATCTGCCCAATCCCCCACCTCACTTGCCTGATTAGGTTGCAAAAGGCTGTTAAACTGTGGTGCTGGATTGTTTACACTACCCCCATATTCCCCAGAAAGACTGGAGGCAAGTTTCTTCTATCCTTTGTTTGGTGTAAAGTTAAGATGATATGCATGGTGGACGTTTTCAGCACTCAACACAATTAAAAGTAAAAAGAGAGGAATTTTTCAATGTATTGATGAGTAAATGAGAGTTTGCCTTTCAAATATATGCCCAAACATTGAAGAAATCGCTAGGACACATCAGGTTTATGTTTCTCATAAACACAAGAATGAAAAACTTTACACATTCGCACCAGGACCAGCCGAATTTACTAAATCTTACTAAGAATATATCTATATATATAAAAAGATAAATTTTTTGTCGTTATTTTTATTTTTTAACCCCTCTTTTTTACTAATTCTAAAAAGCATAACTCAAAAATGTAACATAAAAATGTTTTTTAATGTCAGAATAAATTTAATTTTGTTGTATTTATTTCATTTAATTACCATAAAAGCATGCTTAGACTTTATATATTTTTCTTTAATATTTGACTTAATTATTATAACATATTTCTCAGAAATTTGTTTATAGTGTGCCTACAATTATTTGTAAGATTTTAAGTTTGTCCCGACTTCAAAAAGTTTGAGAACCACTGGCTTAGCCTAACACTAAGCTCTTCCCCACATCCTTGGCTGGTGCTCTCTTAAGAGGATTCTCGTTTATACCTTAGATATGTGACTTTGTATCAGAAACTTCCTTGTTTTACAAATGGCTTTTGTTCTCTGCACTATGTAATTAAGCTGGCTCGGGTTCCCTCCACCCCATTTTTGTATGCCATCAGCCTGTATGAGGCCTCCCGATCCCATCTTTTTTCTCTCTGTGTTTGTTTCCTAATCTCGCTCTGTTCCCACTCGAGACCTGTACAATTATGAGTCTCATTGGTTCACTGTACTCCAACTCTAGCAAATTTCAAGCTACCAGCCTGATGTCCCCGAAACATGAAGAGATGCATACAATTGGCCCTAGCCAGCTCCAGCGTGAGCCAACTCCAACACACCACTGTGTGAAAGAAAGGATCTATGGGAAGGAGATGACAACTGATGTTTTCAGTTCCTGTTAAGTACTGGGTCACCGGCAAGGTGCTTTTCCAGTATTATCTTCCTTAATCATGATAATAAACACTTGCGGGAGGTATTCATTATCCCGTTTTAAAGTGGTGGAAAATAAGACAGGTCAGGTACCACATCCAAGGTTGCTTGCTAATAACTGGGATGATGTCTTAGCTAAACCAACGGCAAGCCATCCCTCCTTCTTTTTTTTTTTTAAAAAAAAAATTTTTAATTTTTTAATTTTATTTTATTCATTTTAGAGAGGAGACACAGAGTGAGAGAGAGAGAGAGAGAGAGAGAGAGAAAGGGGGGAGGAGCTGGAAGCGTCAACTCCCATATGTGCCTTGACCAGACCAGTGCAGGGTTTTGAACTGGCGACCTCAGTGTTCCCAGGTCGACGCTTTATCCACTGCGCTACCACAGGTCAGGCCATCCCTCCTTCTTTACTTTTCAATTCTCCCACTCTGTATTTGAATTTATTGCCGCCATTGTAAAAGTCTTGTTTTCACCCGGACTACATTTTCTATACTAGACCCCCCTAAACCAGGGACACATCAGCTTGGCTCACCAAAGATTTCCATAGCTACATTTCCTGCTCTGACAAACTCTGTGTGCCCTTCCAAAAGAGTTTAGGCTTTCCTCGGAACAGAAGGTTCTCAGAGACTGCTCAGGCGAGGAGCTCTCAGAGGGGCAGACACTAGTGTATAGTCCTTCTGGCTGGGGGACATTGTCCACAGGCTTGTGACCCTAGTCAGTGTTGGTGTGAGCAGGGGCCGTGCGGAACAGGCCAATGTCAGGAGTACAGCTGGGGCGGGAGGAGAACCCCATCAGATGATACACATTTACATTCCTTTTTAAATTCATTTCCGAAAACCTCAGCTACAACCAAGGGTGCATTTACAAGAAAAGATTTTTCAGGTAAAAACAAAAATAAAAATAAAACGGACAGGTGAGGGAAGCCAGGAATATCTTGAAGCAACATTTTTGAAGTGAACTTTCCTCTTCGAAACGTACTGATTAGTCAAATTAACAGACAATAAATAGTTTTTTCTAGATGAAGGGGAACAGCTGGCTTCTTTCACCAGAACCTACAGCAGGAGTTATCAAACTTTACCTAGATTATAAGTGGTGCGTTGCGATATACAGTTTAAATATGTATTTATATACATGTCTCTAATTCTTACAACAATCCTAGGAGATTGGTATTATTATCCCTGTTTTTTTTTTCATTTTTATTTTTGATTTTAGTGAGAGAGGAAGGGAGAGAGAGAGAGATGCAGGAACATCTCCGTTCCTGCATGTGCCCTGACCAGGGATCTAACTAACAACTTCTGGTCTTCAGGATGAAGTTCTAACAAACTGAGCTATCTGGCCAAGGCTATTATCCCTGGTTTAATCATGGAAACAAGGCTCAGACATTACAGTAACTTGCAAAGACCATCATCTGGGATTTGAATCAGAGTCTGCCTAACCACCAAGCACACGGTGTTTCTACTCCACCATCCTGAAACTCAGGACCCAGACCAAAGCTCTGCGTACTCAACAGCCTCTCTTGGGCTCCTTCTCTGCCTTTTGTTTCTGTTGGTCCATGTTTCCTTGTTTGGCAGGTCTATTTGATGCCAATCTCAGTCTGAAAGCTGGACAAGTGGCACTTGGCATGTGGGCAGACCGATAATTAAAGACACTTCCCACCTCACCTGTGTTCTCTTTGGTTAGGCAAACAGCAGCTAATGAAGCTGCTGATGTCAGTTATAGTCCGGTGGACAGGTGTGGTGCTCTCACACCCATTTCATAGATCAGGCAAACAGAGGACTAGGGAAAGAACCAGATGTACTCAAAACTAATAGGTGGGAAGAAGAGCTTAACACTTTGTCCCATTGCCTCATCACTAGTACCTGTTTAAATCGATTACCTGTGAAATAATGTTAATATTCTACAACTTGATGTCTAGAGGAACGTTTCAGAACTTCTCCAGAGGGTCAGATTATCTGGGCCAAACGAATCCATTTTGCCCAGACTGTCCAAAGTCTCGCTGGTGTGATTGGGCACTCCCATCCATGGAAGGGACTAGATCACTCACCCATGGAGGAGACTATGAATATATATCTTTTACAAAGAAACCTGAAGTATGGCAGCAAACTGTGTCACTGAAAAATTGATAAAGGTAGATGAGAAAACCCTTCCCAGGAAAATACACGCTCACAAACCACTAGCAGGGACCCCTGGGGATATACCGTCACAAAGACGCAATGGGGAATGAGCCTATGACATAAAGAATGGTGTGAAATCAGAGTACAGGCTGTTCTCTGACGTCTGTGTCAAGGGGGTCAAAGATGTGTGTGCACGCCTCTCTGTGGTAACTCTGACCAGGTGGCTGCAACTCCCTTGGGAATGTGAAGTGCTACATGTTTCATCTATTCACTGATTCAACAACTGTTTGTTGCATCCCTGCTGTGCACAGTGTACTCCATTGCAATCGGAGGGTTCCACAGAGAACAGAGCAGACAGTCCCGGCCTTCACGGAGCTTACAGTCCAGGTGAGATCACAGCTACTAGTCGATTCATTAACAGAATACTAACTTTGCCTGAGAGAGCAACACCTGATTGAATTGGGGTGTGCTCGTGTATGTTCAGGGGGTGTGGATTATAATAATTTTAGAAAAAAATGAAAAACATTGAGTCACAAATCTAGAAAATCTAATCGACCTGGATTTGATCCAGACTTTTATTTTATTTTATTTTATTTAGACGCTATCCAAATTTTTAGACGTCTGCATCCAATGCTGTGTCCAAATGTGAGAAAGTCAGATTCAATTTGTGTCGTCTTAACTGACAGGCCACGTGAGGAATATAGCCGCAAAATAAATGCAAGAGCTGCACTATTACTTTGCTGGGTCGAGTCGGGACTCCAGAGTCTGCTCCCGAGTCAGCACAGCTGGGCTCAGTAGGTGGAGGGAACAGAACATGCCATTAGCCTGGCACACAAAACCTGCATTTGTCTTTCTCGCTTCCTATCCGGGCAGGTAATTAAGTGGCGTCCATCTGCCACTCTCCAGATACTCCGAAAAAGACCGGCGAACAGACAGCACCCTGACTGGCTTCTTCTACTTTCTACTATGTCTTTGTCACCAAAGCCCAGTGGGCCTCTTAATAGACACAGCATGGTTGAGTGAGGCCTGGTACGGCACCCTACGAAGTCAAGTTGGCGATGAAAGTGGCTCAGATCGTAAACCACGCAAGCGCTGGAATACCCTTGTTCAATGCCCTCTCACCCATTCCCATCTTGGTCTGTCTTTTAGAACACAGACCGGTACTTCCTCATAGATAATTCTGACTGTTCTACCAAGCTCACACTGATCTCTCTGAATTCATATCTCTTCCGACGAGTTTGGGTGAGTCCTTTATTCTGACTATCCATTTAGGAGTTGGTCAAGAAAGTAAAAGTGGTCACAATTTGGTAGTAGTTGCTAAGGCGTGGATCATTTTGATTGTTACATAAAATTAGGCCTCATGTAATCCCCCTGACTGGCAGCTAGACCAGCTCCCACATCACAAACCACAGCCACTGATGAACGAGGCACTGCCTGGAGAGGCACAGCCAGTTTACAATGGAAGAAAGCCAGGTTAACAGTAAAGTCAAGATCAGACTATTAAAAGAGGGTGAATAGAGTACCAAAGGATTAATAAAGGCCCTTAACAAAGTTGATAGCATCTCAGTTATTTTTAAAAAAGAGACTCTGTGAGTGAGTGAGGTTCCTGTGGCTGCCGTAACAACTCCTCACAAGCAGAGTAGCTTACAGCAAGCTACGTGTGTGTCTTCTCCTCCATGGTTCTCTTCTGTAAGAGGACATGTGATGCCTGACCAGGCAGTGGCGCAGTCAATAGAGTGCCGGTCTGAGACGCAGAAGACCCAGGTTCGAAACCCCAAGTTCACCGGCTTGACCATGGGATCATGGACATGAACCCGTGGTCACTGACTTGAGCCCAAAGGTCTCTGGCTTGAAGCCCAAAGTTGCTGACTTGAGCAAGGGGTCACTGGCTCAGCTAGAGCCCCCCATTCAAGGCACATATGAGAAAGCAATCAATGAACAACTAAGGTGCCACAATGAAGAATTGATGCTTCTCATCTCTCTCCCTTCCTGTCTGTCTGTTCCTGTCTCCCTCTCATGTATATGTACATGCACACACACACAAAAAAAGATTAAAAAGAGTACATGTAAGGTTCACTTGGATAACACTGGGAAACAAAATTTTTGTTGCGTCCACAAAAACACTTGTTCTTACCTAATTCGAGTGTGCTGATCTCAAATCTGACATTAGTCTTTCTCTGTAAGCTACAGTTTTCCTGCAATTTAATATTTTAGGTTTTCATCTTATTGTAAAATTTTCAGCATTTATTTTAACCCAATAAAGTAGAATGTCTTCTTGGGCATCATCTTTGTGAAAATATAATAATTTATATAATGCAGTAAACAGACTAATACACTAAAAGATATGATTGCATCAGAATTTGTCTACAATTTCAAAATAGAACATATTAAAACACTTATTTTAATCATAAAATTTGTGCAAACTTATTTAAATTCTATTCAGGCAAAAATTTGCGTTTGTAGCTCTTGCGTTTGTGTACTTGTTGAAGACAATCTCGTTTGATGATCCAGCAGTAGTCTGCTCATCACTAACAGCTCCAAGATTTTCGGGAAACTTATCAAGGTGACTGTTCAGGAAGTGAATCTTAATGCTAATGTTACATCCAATGTCGCGGAAAGCCAACAGCATCCCTTGGACCAGAAATTCATAGTTTTGTTGCCAAGAAAGTTCTTTGTAACTGCCACAAAAGACTGCCATGCTGCTTTCTCCTTTTTATTTATCTTCCTGGCAAATTTTTCGTCACGTATGAGGGTTTGAATTTGAGGTCCATCGAACACACCTGCTTTTATCTTCTCAAAAGACAAGGCAGGAAAAGCAGAAATAATATGTTGAAAGCATTCACTTTCTCTATTCAAAGCCTGAACAAACTGCTTCATTAAGCCAAGTTTGATGTGAAGTGGGGGGAAATGATCCTGTCTCGATTACCTACAGGTTCACTCACAATATTTTGCATCCCTACTTCCAGAGCTTCACTTTTCAGCTGCTCCTTCTGTGTCCAGTGTTTCTCCCAAGCTCGGCTGTCCCACAAACACAGAAAGCGAGGATACTTTGTGAAACCTCTCTGTTGTCCTAGCAGGAAATTTACCATTTTAAGATCCACACAAATGATCCAGTTATGCTCCTCATACTTCAATAAGGCGAGGACAATTTTTATGTCATTATAATCTCACAGATGAGTTCAATAACCAATTGGAACTGCTGCATAAACATTACCATTGCATAGGAGAACACATTTCAGACTCCATTTAGAGCTGTCAAGAAATAGCCACCATTCTGTTGGACTATAAGTGGTAACACCTACCTGGCTGAGAAGACTACTAATATCCTGACAGTAAACAAAGTGTTTGTCTTTGGGGAAAAAGTCCACAAAAAATTGTTCACGCTTCCTGAAATGGGATACTTTAGCTGACCAGTGAAGTACATTCTTTTCTTGAAGCCTGGAGGCTAAGAACTCAGCTGCTTTCTTTGATAGGTCCAAATCTCTTACTACGTCATTCAGTTCGGGTTGGATAAACTGCTGAGGGGTTAATGACTGCTTGGCATCAGAAGAAGACCATTCAGATTTTACAACCATTTTCTCATACATCTTATCAAAATACACTTGATCACCATGTTCACTTTCTTCATCCTTAGAAGAAATAAAACCATTGAAAACTGGAACCAGGAGTGTCTCAGAGTGTGGGATATGTCGTATTCCTAAATGAATACTAGAATATGTGATCATATGCCGTTTTTTCTTGCCAGTGCCCTTTGTGTGGATCAGACAGAAATAACAGTAACTGCTGTGGTCCTTAGTTTCACGCCAAACCATGGGAATACCAAAAGGCATTCCTTTGTGTTTTCCTTTTTTCCAGTCACGAAGCATTTCCTCACAATTATGACACACAATATGAGGAGCCCAATTCAGTCTTGATCGCCAAGGGGAACTTGAAAATAGGCAATATATCCACATGTCACAAATAATGAAATATTGTACCTTTGAAGTTGAAGTGTGTAACAGCCACATATATAACAGAAGGTGTCAGGACTATTCTTACATTTACGCCTACTCGAAGAAGCCATATTCAATCTTAAAACAAGAGGGTGTTTTTATCAGATAATAATTTTTTACATTTGAAAACAACTACAATTATGTAAAAGTGATGTTTGTAAAACATTAATTGCCTTGTGGTTATGTTTAATCCAAGAGTCGTTGCCCTTTAATTCCAATTTAAAAACCAATGCATTCCATTAATTATAACAAAAAAAAATTTAAATTGCATAAAAACTAGAGCAGGGGTGGGAAATCTATGGCTCGCAAGCCAGTTGTGGCTCTTCTGATGCCTCCATCTGGCTTGCAGACAAATCTTTAATAAAAAACATAATAAGGTTAAAAATATAAAACATCGTCATGTATGACACTCCATTCATTTCCTACCGCTCATGTTCATGAGCGGGTGGCTGGAGCCAATCACAGCTGTCCTCCGGGACAGCACCAAATTTTTAATTTATTTTATTTTTATTTTATTCATTTTAGAGAGGAGACACAGAGTGAGAGAGAGAGAGAGAAAGAGAGAAAGGGGGGAGGAGCTGGAAGCATCAACTCCCATATGTGCCTTGACCGGACCAGTGCAAGGTTTTGAACTGGCGACCTCAGTGTTCCCAGGTCGATGCTTTATCCACTGCGCCACCACAGGTCAGGCACCAAATTTTTATTGGATAATGAATAACCTACACGGGTCATTGTGAGGTCAAGAAGTAAACTTCCCCCCTTTTAATCAAGTAGTCAGATAGCTAATTGCAGAAACCTTTTAGACAAGTAAGAGGACTAAAAGAAAAAAAGATGAGGAGTATAATACTTTTCAGCAGGAATGGACAGAGGAATTCGCCTTTGTGGAGTGAGCAGGTTCTGCAGTGTGTCTAATATGCAGTGATAAAATTACGTCGATGAAACGGTCAAATATAAAGTGGCACTTCGACACATGCCATACTGCATTTGCATCGAAATATCCAACAGGGTACAGCAGGAAGAAAGCATGTCAAGAGCTACTGTGCAGAGTGCAAGCTAGTCAGCAGCAACTTCGTGTTTGTACCCAACAAGGTGACTGGAATTCAGCTAGCTTTGCTGGTGCTTTAGCAATTGTGAGAAACAAAAAGCCATTCACAGATGGGGAGTATACCAAAACATTCATGCTTGATGTGGCCAATGAACTTTTTGATGACTTTTCGGATAAAGACAAGATAGTCAAATGAATAAAAGACATGCCTCTGTCAGCAAGAACTGTTCACGATCGTACCATCATGATGGTAAATCAAATTGAGGCAACACAAGTAAAGGACATAAATGCAGCACCATTCTTTTCTCTCGCTTTGGATGAGTCAACAGACTTAAGGCATTTATCCCAGTTCAGCGTGATTGCAAGGTATGCTGTCAGTGACACACTATGTGAGGAAAGTCTTGCTGTTTTGCCTATGAAAGAGACAACAAGAGGGGAGTATTTATTCAAGTCTTTCACTGAGTTCACTAAGAAAAAAATCTATCGATGGATAAACTTATTTCAGTGTGTACTGATGGTGCTCTGTGCATTGTAGGGAAAGTCCAAGGATTCGTAGCACTTCTTTGTGAACATGAAAAGAAACCCATCTTAAGTTTTTACTGCATCCTACATCAGGAGGTGCTTTGTGCTGAGATGTGTGGTGAGGAGCTTGGTGAGGTGCTGTCGCTATTCATTCGGGTGGTCAACTTTATTGTTGCCCGAGCTTTAAATGATAGCCAGTTTAAAACACTGCTTGATGAAGTTGGGAATAATTATCTTGTTCTGCTTCTGCACAGCAATGTGCATTGGTTGTCAAGAGGGAAGGTGCTCAGCTGTTTTGCAGCTTGTCTGAGCAAAAGCTGGACTTCTATTGAAATGCAAAATGTCGAGCATCCTGAGTTAGCTAACACTAAGTGGCTCCTGAAGTTCTACTATCTTATGAACATGACTGAACATCTGAACAGCTCAATGTGAAAATGCAAGGCGTTGGAAATACAGTCTTATCCCTTCAACAAGCAGTGTTTGCATTTGAAAACAAGCTAGAACTCTTCATTGAAACAGGTCATTTACTTCACTTTGAAAAACTGGGAGATTTTAAAGATGCATGCACAGCAAGTGACCCTGCTCAACATCTTGATCTCCAGCAGCTAGCAGGCTTCACATCTAATCTCCTGCAGTCATTCAAAGTGCACTTTGGAGAATTTCATGAGCGCATTCATCTTTTTAAGTTTATCACCCATCCACATGGGTGTGCAGTGGATAGCACCAACCTGAGTTACATCCCCAGTGTCTCCATCAGAGATTTTGAGCTACAGGCTGCTGACCTGAAGGCCTCAGACATGTGGGTGAATAAGTTCAAGTCACTGAATGCAGATTTGGAAAGACTTGCACGACAGCAAGCAGAGTTGGCGAGCAAGCACAAGTGGAAGGAAGTGAAAAACTTCAACCTGCGGACCAGCTGATTGTCAAAACTTGGAACGCACTTCCCGTCACATACCACACATTGCAGTGTATCAGTATTGCTGTACTGACAATGTTTGGCTCTACATATGCATGTGAGCAGTCTTTCTCACATCTAAAAAACATTAAGACCAACCTACGATCACGTTTAATGGATGGAAGTCTCAGCGCTCGCATGAAGCTTAACCTCACCACGTATCAACCAGACTACAGAGCCATCAGCAAAACCATGCAGCACCAGATGTCGCATTAATGTTAAGAAGTACTTTATTCATCATTGGTTAGCAACAGCATAACAACGTTATTAAAAAGAATTCAGAGACTTATTGTACTTTAAAAGTCTTGGTCTTACATAAAATGCACACATTTACTTGTATTTAGTGTTAAACATATTGTATGGCTCTCACGAAATTACATTTTAAAATATGTGGCATTCATGGCTCTCTCAGCCAAGACGGTTCCTGACCCCTGAACTAGAGCATGCACCAAAAAAGGAATTTCAGATTTGGAATCAGCGATGCTGACTACAGGAGATTAGATGTGAAGCCCGCTAGCTGCTGGAGATCAAGATGTTGAGCAGGGTCACTTGCTGTGCATGCATCTTTAAACTCTCCCTGGAGATCAAAGATGTTGAGCACGGTCACTTGCTGTGCATGCATCTTTAAATTCTTGCAATTTTTCAAAGTGTAGTAAATGACCTGTTTCAATGTCGGCAATGAAGAGTTCCAGCTTGTTTTCAAATGCAAACACTGCTTGTTGAAGGGATAAGACTGTATTTCCAACGCCTTGCATTTTCACATTGAGCTGGTTCAGATGTTCAGTCATGTCCATAAGATAGTAGAACTTCAGGAGCCACTCAGTGTTAGCTAACTCAGGATGTTTGATGTTTTTCATTTGAAGAAAAGTCAGGATTTGGCTCAGACAAGCCGCGAAATGGCTGAGCACCTTCCCTCTTGACAACCAATGCACATTGCTATGCAGAAGCAGATCATGATAATTATTCCCAACTTCATCAAGCAGTGTTTTAAACTGGTGATCATTTAAAGCTCGGGCAACAATAAAGTTGACCACTGGAATGACCAGCGACATCACCTCACCAAGCTGCTCGCCACATGTCTCAGCACAAAGCATTTCCTGATGTAGAATGCAGTAAAAAACTTAGGATGGGTCTCTTTTCATGTTCACGATGAAGTGCTATGAATCCTCTGTTTTTCCCCACCATGCACAGACCACCATCAGTACACACCAAAATGAGTTTATCCATCAGTAGATTTTTTCTTTAGTGAACTCATTGAAAGACTTGAATAAATACTCCCCTCTTGTTGTCTCTTTCATAAGCAAAACAGCAAGACTTTCCTCAAGCAGTGTGTCACCGACAGCATACCTTGCAATCACGCTGAACTGGGATAAATGCCTTAAGTCTGTTGACTCATCCAAAGCGAGAGAAAAGAATGGTGCTGCATTTATGTCCTTTACTTGTGTTACCTCAATTTGATTTGCCATCATGATGGTACGATCGTGAACAGTTCTTGCTGACAGAGGCATGTCTTTTATTCATTTGACTATCTTGTCTTTATCCGAAAAGTCATCAAAAAGTTCATTGGCCACATCAAGCATGAATGTTTTGGTATACTCCCCATCTGTGAATGGCTTTTTGTTTCTCACAATTGCTAAAGCACCAGCAAAGCTAGCTGAATTCCAGTCACCTTGTTGGGTACAAACACGAAGTTGCTGCTGACTAGCTTGCACTCTGCACAGTAGCTCTTGACACACTTTCTTCCTGCTGTCCCCCGCTGCATATTTCGATGCAAATGTAGTATGGCGTGTGTCAAAGTGCTGCTTTATATTTGACCATTTCATCAATGCAATTTTAACACTGCATATTTGACACACTACAAAACCTGCTCTCTGCACAAAGGTAAATTCCTCTGTCCATTCCTGCTAAAAAGTATGATACTCCCCATACTTTTTTCTTTTAGCCATCTTCTTCGTCAAAAGGGTTTCTGCAATTAGCTAGCTGACTACTTGATTAAAAAGAGGGAAGTTCACTTCCTGACCTCACAACGACCCGTGTAGGTTACTTACTATCCAATAAAAATTTGGTGTTGTCCCGGAGGACAGCTGTGATTGGCTCTAGCCACCTGCAACCATGAACATGAGCGGTAGGAAATGAATGGATTGTAATACATGAGAATGTTTTATATTTTTAACATTATTATTTTTTTTATTAAAGATTTGTCTGCAAGTCAGACGCAGCCATCTAAAGAGCCACATCTGGCCTCCAAGCCATAGGTTCCCGACCCCTGGACTAAGGCTATGTTTTGTAAGGATTATTCAATAGTCAGTATAGTTCAAAGGGATCACAGGAGTGCCATATACATTTGTAATTTATTACAAACACTCCCAAATTAATCTTCCTTAAGCACAGATATGAAAAAAAGTGGTATTCAATGAAAACGTGAAGGTGATCAAGGAGAAAAGGTAGAGAAAGTAGAGCAAAGGACTGAAATAATTAACTTAAAAAATACCTGCCTTCCAAGAGTTAGGGGAATAGAAACCATGTGCGATGAGAAACATAAAAGTCTATGTTCTCCTCAGCTCGATAGTTCAGTTGATTAGAGCGCCTTCTCCATATGCAAAGGTTGTGGGTTTGATCCCTGGTCAGGGCAGACAGGAACAGATTGATGTCCCTGTCTTTCTCTCTGTCTCCTTTTCTCTCCCTTCCTCTTTCTCTGAAATTAATAAATAGGTTTAAAATAAAAGAGCCTGACCTGTGGTGGCATAGTGGTTAAAGCATTGAGCAAGAATGCTGAGGTTGCTAGTTCAATACCCTGGGTTTATCTGATCAAGGCACATACGAGCAGCAACTACTAGTTAATGCTTTCTGCTCTTCCCCCACCATTTTCTTTCTCTTTCTAAAAATAAATAAATAAAGTCTTAAAAAAGAAAGAAAAGAAAACTCCATGATCATAGACTCCAAGATGCAAAGAATTTTCAAGAAGGAGGCTATGGCCAATACATGGGATTCAGAATCTTTAGGAATGTGGAAGCTTTATTTAGAAGTTGGAAGGTGACAGTGACAAAGTTGGAAAGAAGATGATCACTTGACATCTTGTATTTCAAGGAAAGAAAGATTATAGAGCACAAAAGTCAACATTAGTGCAACAAAAATTTGGAAATAACATTAAAGAACAAGAAAAATAAAAAACCTTTTTTGTATTCAGAGGTTTAGGGTAAAAGAGCAAAATAACAACAACTACTTGAAGGAGTTATAAGATAGAAGAAATTAGGTTTCAAATAACAAAGAAATTGGCCTTGGCTGGTGGCTCAGTAGATAAGAGTGTCAGTCTGGTGTATAGACATCCAAGGTTTGATTCCCAATCAGGGCACACAAGAGAAGCAACCATCTGCTTCCTCCATTTCTCTCCCTCTTTCCCCTCCCACATCCAGTGGCTCAATTGGTTTGAGTGTGGCCCCAGGTGCTGCAGATAACTCAGGTTGGTACAAACACATCAGCCTCAGGAGCTAAAAATAGCTGGGTACTGGAGCATCAGCCCCAGATGGAGTTGCCAGGCGAATTCCAGCTGGGACATATGCGGGAATCTGCCTCACTATCTCCCCTCCTCTCACCTAAAAAAAAAAAAAAGGCAGAGAGAGAAACAGAAGGGTCTGACTGATGGTGGCTTTGTGGGTAGAGCATCAGCCTGGGATGCTGAGGTCCTGGATTTGAAACCCCGAGGTTGCCAGTGTGAGCATCGTCTCGCCAGCTTGAGTGTGGGTCGCTGGCTTGAGCATGGGATCATCAACATGATCCCATGGTCTCTGGCTTGAGCCCAAGGTTGCTGACTTGAGCAAAGGGTCACTGGCTTGGCTGGAGTGTCTCCCCCATCTTGTCAAGGCACATATGAGAATCAATCAATGAACAATTAAAGTGACGCAAATATGAGTTTATGTTTCTCATCTTCTCCCTTCCTGTCTCTCTCTCTTTCTCTCTCTCTCTAAAAAGAAAAAGAAAAAAAGTTCAGTAGGTGGATAATAAATTATGATACATCCAGACAATGAAATATAGCTGAACTATCTAGCTATAGAAAGACATGAAAGGCCCGACCTGTGGTGGCACAGTGGATAGAGTATTGACCTAGAACACTGAGTTTTCTGGTTCAAAACGACTAGGCTTGGCCTGTCAAGACACATACAAAAAGCAACTATTACAAGTTGATGGTTCCCATCTCTCTCTTCCACCCTCTTTCTCCCTCTCCTAAAATAAAATCATTTTTAAAAAAGACATGAAGGAACCATAAGCGCACATTATTAAGTGCAAGAAGTCAATGTGAGAATGCTACATACTGTTCAATTCCACCTCTATGACGTTCGGAAAAAGGCAAACTATGCAGACAGTGAAAAGATCAGTGGTTGCCAGGGGTTGGAGGGGAAGTAAGTGAACAGGTCCAAGGAGTCCTCGCAATGAAGACCTTTTCTTTGCTGAAGAGAATATAAAGAGGCAGAAGACATAGTCCTCCCTTTCTGCCATTATGGGGCTTATTTTCTAATTATGAAAGAGAAAAGATACTAAATATGATCATATGTGCAACAGCACGTAACAGCATCTACTATGTGATGGTCAACTTGACTGGATCATGGGATGCCCAGATAATTGGCTAAACATTATTTCTGAGAGTGTTGGTGAAGATGTTTCCAGATCATTTCAGTATCTGAGTCAATGAACTCAGTAAATTGGTTTGCCCTCTCCAGTGGTGGGAGAGGGTAGGCATCATCTAATCTGTTGAAAGCCTCAATAGAACAGAAAGGCACAGTTGGACCAGGTGGTGGCGCAGTGCATAGACCATTGGACTGTGATGCGGAGGACCCAGGTTCGAGACCAGAGGTCACCAGATTGAGCATGGGCTCATCTGGTTTGAGTAAGGCTCATCAGCTTAAACCCAAGGTCTCTGGGTCCAGTAAGGGGTCACTCGGTTTGCTATAGCCCCCCAGACAAGGCACATATGAGAAATCAATCAATGAACAACTAGGGAGCCACAACGAAGAATTAATGTTTCTCATCTCTCTCTGTTCCTGTCTGTCTGTCCCTACCTGTCCCTCTCTGTGACTCTGTCTCTGCCACAAAAAAAAAAAAAAAAAAAGAACAGAAATGCACAGAACGGAAGAATTTGACTTTTCCTGCCTAATAGTTTGAGCCGAAAAATCAGTATTTTCTTGCCCTTCATTTTTCCAGTTTTCAGAGTTTCAAATGCAGATTGAATTGAACCACAGCTCAATTAGCTCAATTAGGCAGAATGCAGACTGTGAGACTTCTCAGCCTCCATAATCACATAAGTCAATGCCTTATAATAAACCTATTCCTATGTATCTCTGATTGGTTCTGTTTCTGTAGAGAACCCTAACTTATATATACTAATAGCCAAATAGTTTGTGCAGATGCTAAGCGCAAAACTGGTTCAGAGGGCGAAAATAGTCCAGTAGATTGGGGTGTTCAAGAAGAGCTATGATCCTAAAAACTGACAGAGCAGTGAATTTTTAAGAATTTTGTTCAGTAAAAATTTTGTGTCTCCTTGGTGAGAAAGTATAAATAAGTCTACTAATAAGTGGTGAAGCCCAGATTTAAGCTCAAGGCTGTCTGAGTCCCTACTTTATACCCTTTTAAATAAACAGGTATTTAAGCTCACTTATGCTCTTTCTACTACATATTTGATATTTTTTACTTTTTAAAACTCCCACATTCTAAACTGGTACAGCCATTATGGTAGAGAATATAGTGGTTCCTCAAAAAAACTAAAATAGAACTGCCATATGACCCAGCAATCCCTCTAGGGGGTATGTACCCCCCAAACTTGAAAACATCGGAATGTAAAGACACATGCACCCCCACGTTCATCTCAGCATTGTTCACAGTGGACAAGACATGGAAACAACCAAAGTGTCCCTCGATAGAGGATTGGATAAAGATGTGGTACATATATACTATGCAATACTACTCAGCCATAAGAAATGATGACATAGTACCATTTATGACAACATGGATGGACTTTGAGAACATTATACTGAGTGAAATAAGTAAATCAGAAAAAGCTAAGAACTATATGATTTCACACATAGGTGGGATATAAAACTGAGACTCATAGACATAAATAAAAGTAAAGTGGTTACCTGGGGAAGAATGTTGTGCAAGGGGGGTAAAGAGGGACAAATATATGGTGACAGAGAATGATTTGACTTTGGGTGGTGGGCACACAACACAATCAAGGGTTCAAATGCTATAGAGATGTTCACCTGAAACCTATGCATTCTTATTGATCAATGCCCCCCCCACTGAATTTAATTTATAAAAAACAAAAGACTCCCACATTCACTTCACAGTAAACCAGCCTCACCCTAAAATGAAGAATTGTTCTTCAGAGCGGACGCTATTAATTTACACTGGCTACTTCAGTTGTCAGAGGCCAGCTGTCCCTAGAATGCATGGGCAGTAAATGTCCAGCTGTCAGCCTGAATGCTTGCCAGGTCCTGCTTCTTTGATCTCTGTAGAGCCTGCTCCGTTGACATCATGGTGCTGGGCATGTTCTTCTCACAGCTAGAAATCAGTCGCTATGGTTCCTCTGGATTCCAACTGCCCACACTGCTATCTGCCTGAATTTAAGGAAAAGAAATTGCTAGAATAACAGGGAAAGAGCAAAGGTGTCTGCAGGTGGGAGTACAGCATGCCATCACTGCCATATTTTTAGGTTGGTAACTTAATGCTAGAAAGGATATTTCCTCTCAAGCTATATTGCTCTTATACTGAAGGTCCCTTGACTCCAGGAAAACAGTCATGATCTGGTTAAGCTTCTGCAGAAACAGGAATCTTTTGCCATGGATGTGGTTTGCTTGAGTGGGAAATTTTGGCATAAATTAAAAAAAACAAAACAGAACTGTATATAAAAATAGCCAGCTCTATCAAGTATTACTAAACTATATTAAGTTTGTTGACCAAAGTTTAAGAATAGAAATAGGAAGCATTTGAGATCTTGCTTCTCGGCATGTCATCAGGTAGCTCAAACCAACTCAAATAATATCTTTTTTAAAAAAAGAAAGAATAAAGAATAGAAACAGATATGTAGTCTTTTGTTCGCTCATTCTTACTAAATTCTTTTTTATTAACATTTTAAAAAAGATTTTGTTTATTGATTTTACAGAGTGGTCAAATAAGAAGTATAACTCATAGTTGCTTCACTTTAGTTGTTCCTTGCTTGTTTGTCATATGTACCTTGATTTGTCAAGCCCAGGGTTTTGAACCAGTGACCTCAACGTTCCAGGTCCACACTCTATCCACTGTACCACCATAGGCCAGGCTTTCTAAAATTTTTTTCAAATGTATTTGAGAGAGAAACATCAATTTGTTGTTTCACTTATTTATACATTCCTTGGTTGATTCTTGTGCGTGCCCTGACCCGGGATGGAACCCACAACCTTTCTATATCTGGATGATGTTTCAACCGAGTTACCCAGGCAGAGCATTCTTACTAAATTCTTAATGATAAGGGGAACTTGAGTTAAAATTTTAGCTTGAGTAATGGTGGTTTTGATTATGGTCAGTGGGCACAATGGTTAATACAAATAAAAGCTTTGTTCCAGGCCTGACCTGTGGGTGGCGCAGTGAATAAAACTTTGACCTGGGATGCTGAAGTCCAAAATCCTGGGCTTGCCTGGTTAAAGCACATACATGAAGCAAGTACTATGAGTTGATACTTTCCGCTCCTCCCACTGCTTTCCTCTCTTCTTCTTTCTCTAAAAGAAAAAGAAAAAAATCTGAACAGGACTACAGACTTAATGAGATCTGCACGTGGACAACCCTTGTGCCCAGGGGACTACAAGCAAAGCCTTTGTGCTCCAAGGACTCACACCCACTGACTATGATCCAATTAACTTGGGCTATGATCTGATTAACTCTCCCTTGAAATTTCAAAACCTTTACCTACCCTCTTCTTATAAAAAGGTTGGCTGGGGATAGGGGGTTGAGACGATGTGGGAATGTAACCTCTGTCTCCCCAGAGTGCCCCCCAGCAGAATAAAGCACTCCCGAAGATTCAATTCCAGTCTCTACTTCTTGGCTGAATTGGTGACAGGGAGCACAAACTCCGATATTTTTGGTTTCACTTCGCTCCTAAATCATTTTCATTTAGGAACTCTTTTCTCCTTATGTTCTAAGAGAAGCCCTTAACCCTTTGTTCTCACTCAACTCCATTCTCAGAAGTTCGTCTATTCGCCATTCAACTCTGGAAATGGGGGACTAAAGACCCGGATTCTATGGAGCCATGGCAATAAACCAGACTTCAAGCTCTCCGTCCCTTTGCCGGTAGGAGATTTGTTGTGATAAAGACACTGCCTCTTGTGCCTCTGGCTTAGCCTGTTCTTAGTTTTCCTCTTAATGACCGAAGCTTAAGAGCTAATAGACACATGGAACCCACCAAACCAGCAGTATGGAATATATTAGGTAATTTGCCCTCTTCAAGATTTTTTTTGACTGTGTGCCACTTTGGAAAGAATCAGATGACTTCTTGCCTCATATTTCTACATGCCAATAAGAGTATATTTGTTGTGTAAAGTCTATTATTCCCCTTTGCTGACAAGATTAGGCTATGCAACCTGTTTTTACATATCAACAGATAAATTTACTCTTTTAGATGGCATGCCTCCAGGCACAAATTCTAGCTAACACTAGGACCTACTCTTTAACAAAGTATCTTAAAAGAAAAAACGTAACAGAGATGTCAGGGGTTTCTCTTTGTTGCCAAGTAGTTCATTAGTAAATCTGAATCGTAAATCTGCATGCATGTGCAAGCTTTAAGTCATATTTCTACAGATTCCCTAAATCTATTCTCTCTACCCATCAGGAAAACAAGGGAGACAGGAAACAATTACCCAAAGAAGAGGAGTGCCATCACCAGACAGAGGAGGATAAGGAAGTATAACAAGCAGACAGAGCATTCCACAGCTATTACCAACTTCCCAAAGGGCCACAGACGGCCGGAGAACAGGAGGCACCCAGAAATGGATGTGCCCAAAGAGACTGATACAAGAAGACATGTGCCAAAATCTCTAGGGAAGTCACAGCTCTTCTTGGCCAGATGACACTAGCAAAAAATCTGAAGGGTTGACTTAGTTTCCCCTGCGTGGCCATGCAGAACTATTCATGGAGTTGTTAACCAATAGAGTTCTGAGCTATCAAAGCTGGAGTGGAAATTTTATAGTGGAAAACAAATACTGAACAGAGGCTGGAGACTCAGTCTGGAAACCACTCTTTTCCTTTCCAAAAGGTTCAGGGACTTTTACAGCTCTCTCCACTGTCACCTTCTGGTCAGGGACAGAGTGAGTACAGAGGAAGGATGGGCACCTATTCCACGATGCCCTCCCCCAGGCGAGTCGCTGCCTCCTACAGTTCTCTGCGCCAAGGGCAAGGCAGGAGGAACAGCCCAGCAACCCAGCAGTCCCCCATCTCTGCCGTAGCTACAGCTCAGAACTGAGGACAGTTCCGAGACTCCACTTTAAGTCTTTATTTTGACCAATCCAGATGGTGAAGTCTTTATTTTGACCAATCTAGATAGCTACAAATAATATTGAAAATTTCTAATAACAGCAAACAACCATTAAAAGGCAGATGATGGCCCTGGGTGGTTAGCTCAGTCAGTTAACAAACCCTCCCAAAACGCCAAGGTCACAGGTTTGATCTCTAGTTAGGGCACATGTGGGAAATGATCAATGAGTGGCCAACTAAGTGAAACAACAAATGGATGCTTCTCTCTCTCTCTCCCTCTCTCTACCTCTACCTCTCTCTGTCTCTTCCATGCCTTATTTTTCCCCATAGAACTTAACATCATTTAGTATACTATAATCTATAGTTTAATCTATTTTCTTGTCTCTCCATGAGGTCAGGGATTTATAAATAAAACAAACTTTATTTATTGATTTGAGAAAGAAAAAAACATCATTCTGTTCCTGTATGTGCCCTGACCAGGGATTAAACCCACATCTTTGGTGTATTGGGATGATGCTGTAACCAACCGAGCTATCAGGCCAGGGCAGGTCAGGAATTTGGGGATGGGGGTTGTTTGTGGGGTGGGGGGGAGAAAGAGGGATTGTTGTTGTTTTCTCACTGCTGTATCACCAGCACCTAAGACAGTTCCAAACAACATGGTGGGCACTCAATAAATACAGATTGAATGAATGAATAAGTGGCAACTGTGCTCAACAAAACAATCAGTTTCTTTTCTTTTTTTAAAAACAATACTTAGCATTTCAGTGTGTCACTCCAAAGTCATAGAGACTTGAAGCCCATTTTTCCAATCACAAGCATTCAAAGTGACATAAGAGCTAACCCCAGGTTTAGACTAGGACAGGTCAAACACACTGTGCATTTTCTATATCGGGAATTGCCAAGATCCAGGAAGGTAACAAGTTGGGGTGGTAAGCCAGACACATATTCCCAGGGGATCCAAGGTAAGAGTAGACAAAGCCCCTGTACTGGGCAGTGCCCACATGGAGGGCTATATAACTGCCTAAGGAGAAATCACCTCCTGCTCCTCAGTGAGGACTTGGTGGAGGTTGTTCTGGCCACTGTTCTGTTGGCTCCCAACAGAGCTTGTCTTCAAAGCTTTCCATCCAAGAACTCCCAATATAGGCAGTTCACACCTGCTCTTTTCCTTCTCCATACCTTAAACCAGGGTCATCTCAACTTTGCTCTCTTCAGAGTCCTTGTTGCTGCCCCTCCGGAAGAAGGGTAGATAGGGTCTATTGGTCTACATTGACATGTGAGCAAGATGGCCCCTGGTAATCTTTTTTTTTTTTTTTAACTCCTTTTTGTCTGAGGTAGTTTGTTTTTTTGTGTTTTTTTTACAGGAACAAAGAGAGTCAGACAGAGGGATAGATAGGGACAGACATACAGGAACGGAGAGAGATGAGAAGCATCAATCATTAGTTTTTCGTTGCGACACCATAGTTGTTCATTGATTGCTTTCTCACATGTGCCTTGACTGCGGGCCTTCAGTAGACCGAGCATCCCCTTGCTGGAGCCAGCGAACTTAGGTCCAAGCTGGCGAGCTTTTGCACAAGCCAGATGGGCCCTCACTCAAGCTGGCGACCTTGGGGTCTCGAACCTGGGTCATCCGCATCCCAGTCCGATGCTCTATCCACTGCGCCACTGCCTGGTCAGGCAACCCTGGTAATCTTTATGCTGTTATTAGAAATTGGCCCCATCCAGCTTTGAGAACCTTCACCCCTTTGTTACTACATTGTGGTATAGTTAACACTCTATGGCATTCAATAAATGCTTCCTTATGAATTAATGCTCTATTACTGATGTCGCTGGTTGGTATAGAGACTTTACTGCAGAGTTCTCTGCAAGAGTGTGGGCATTATACCTTGTTGGTACTTGGATTATGCCCTAAGGACCTAAGTATGAAAGTAAGCCTGTCTCATATGTCATGTTTCAGAGTCCTAAGTATAAAAATCCATAATTGGCTGCCTCCTTAGGAACAAAGAGAATGATAGCTTGTCCGCCCCGAAAAGGGTATGCTAGGGGAACATAAAGCATTGCTGCTGTAGGAAGATGAGATTTTTCAGTGAGCTGGGAAAACCTGCTAGAATGTTCACTGGAGTAAACTCTGAAAGTAAAATCCAAGTTGGGAACAGGGCTGATCGATGCTCATACAAACACACTCCAGGACGAACGTTGGCTCCCTGAGGATGCTGGGGACGACTGAGGATAATCACCCGTGACACTCAGCCTTTCCGGGAGACACAACTTTAAACAACTGACCTTATTTTTGAGCTGAGTGGATGCCAAAATGGAATTTCTGCTCAGTTGGAACCAAATTCATTCCTAGCCATCTCTCAAGTGAGTTGGCAATACTTGTTTTGAATCTTTGTTGGGCGTCTGCAGAAATAATTTGGGGCCATGTCAAAGTCTCTCTCCTTCGGGCTGGGAGGTGGCGAGAGAAGCAGCGTGTGGCACTCGGTTGTCACGTTACCCTCTCTGTCCATTTGGCTGCTCTGCTTTCCGCTTCCTCTGAAGGGTTGTCCGCTCCATATGGTGAACAAGTCTGCATTTGGGTTTGCGCCAAGCCCAAGAGCATTTTGTTGAATGGGGATCACAGGTTAAGTGCTCTGTTAAATGCTGGGGTGGCAGGTCTGGAGGAGGAGGAATAACATGGTATAAAGAGAGTGTGTGATGGAGGAAAGAATCCATCAGAGTCAGACTCTGTCTTCCAGCCCTGGCTCCCCTCCCACCAGCAGGGAGAACTCTGGCAAGTTATATACACACACACTATGAGCCTCTGTTCCCTCAACTGTGAGATTGGGGTCATAATCCCAAATTTGAGAAAAATTGTATCTGTAAACAAATTCAAAATCATATATAGTTCTATAATAGCATAACATATAATTTAAAAAAAAAAAAAAAGCACATCACAATTCCTGCCTAAGATTTTGTTCCGATCCTCTCTCATCCAAGCCTCGGTGCTTACCTAGTTTAGAAAATCCTGGGCGTTTGGTTCTGTCTGCGGTGAGCGGGTCTAATTTAAATTCCATGACATTCCAGTCCAGATCACGAGACCAGCACATAAACTGAAAGCTGTTTGAAACTCTGAGATGAGATATAACCTTTGACCTTTCTACTTGAAGGAACGGTATCATTGCTACTCTAGCAAATAACCCAAAAAAGAAAACCTTTTCCCCCATTCCCTTATGAACTATAAAATTAAAAAGGAAAAATGATGCTCAAAAATTGACTGAGGTCCTGGCTGGTTGGCTCAGTGGTAGAGCATTGGCCCAGCATGTGGAAGTCCCAGGCTCGATTCCCGGTCAGGGCGCAAAGGAGAAGCAACCATCTGCTTCTCCATGCCTCCCTCTTCCCCTTCTCTCTCTCTCTCTCTCTCTCTCTCTCTCCCCCTCCTGTAGCTATGGCTCAAGTGGTTTGAGCTCATTGGCCCCGGGCACTGAGGATGGCTCCGTGGAACCTCCTCCCCAGGCTCTAAAGATAGCTCAGTTGCAAGCATGGCCCCAGATAGGCAGAGCATCAGCCCCAGATGGGGGTTGCCAGGTAGATCCCAGTCAGGGCGCATGCAGAATTCTGTATATCTACCCCCCTCTTACTTGGAAAAGAAGAAAAATAGCCTGATTTATTAATAAAATTTCTCCCCGTAGTTATAATAGTATATATCTGTACATATAATAGTAATACATATATAATAATGTATATGTATATATGTGTAAAATGTATATTTGTGCATGATGTTATACTAATATAGTAGCCATCATTAATGGTGAATCTATTTAACATTTAAAATATAACCTTTTGCACATGTGAGGTCTTTTAAGGTCAGCGACACTCTAAATACAAAAGCAGAACGTATGAAACCCCACCTATGGTTGTTCTGAGCTCCAGGAAACAGGTGACATGTGAGTGAAGCTAAGATATTTAAGGCATCGACTGTTCTCCAAAAGTGAGCGTTTCTGGTTTTCTGACTTGACGATGTAGATATTTTCAACCTTTTAATTCTAGGCTGCCTTATGCCTGTCTCCTATGGTGGAGCACACACCCTGTGAATAAGGCCTGTTTTATCCAAGAAAAACAGTCTTTGACAGGCCACTTCCTCACGTCTCACCTGATGCAAACCAGTTGGCCTGACATCAACACATCAAAATGTGCACAAATGGTCATTTTACTCCTAAAATGTCCATTAAAAACTAATTCTATCTTAATTTGATAGTACTAGTCTCTCTTTTAAAGCCACTTTCTGGCCAATGAAATACTTGAGTCAAACACCTGTGTAATCAAATTCTTCCCATATTCCACAAACATAGCTTGATGATTTTAATTAATAATAATTTTTAAACTATTTGGTGCAAACAAGTTATTCCTCCCTAAAGCATTTATGATATCAAAATTTCAGGCAACAATTTACCCTTCCAGCAGCTTTGGCAGACCATCCATTTTCTTCCTTTCCAAGGTGAGCTTCTGTTGACTATATTTCCATAGCATCACTCACACAATGTTCCCTTTTTAAAGAAATAGATTAATTGAAGATGGGTAGGGTAGGGTGTATAACCGGGAGAATGTGCTCCTTCTACACAACTATTGAGCAATTTGGAAGACACTGTTGGAACCACTAGACCTCTTCTGTAAAATGAGGGCCTGAATTGGATTTCCTGTGTGTCTCCCCCAGCTTTAACATGCTGAGTCTATCACCCATTTGACTTTGAACTTCTGGAGAACATCTCCAGATCTTAATCATCTCGGTATTTCCAAAGCCCCTCACGAGGCTTGGCACCCACAAGTGCCTCATTACTTATTTGTTAGTAAATTAATTAATCATCGTGCCTTGTTAGAAAAAAATTTTAATTGATTTGAGAGAGAGAAAGAAAAACATCAATTTGTTGTTCCATCCAATCATGCATTCTTCACTGGTTGATTCTTGTATGTGCCCTGGAAACTCACAACCTTGGCATGTTGAGACACTGCTCTAACCAACTACTGATTTTTATACTCTTCTTTTGTTTTTCTTCTTAGAAAAAGAAAAAGAGAGACAATGAGTGATGGGAGGGAAAGAGGGAGAGATGAGAAGTATCAACTCACAGTTGCACCACTTTAGCTGTTCATAGATTGTTTCTCATAGGTACCGTGACCAGGAGACTCTAGCCAAGCCAATAACCCCTTGCTCAAGCCAGTGACCTTGGATTTCAAGCCAGCAGCCTTTGGACTTGAGTTAGTAACCATGGGATCGTGTCTATAATCCCACACTCAACCCAGTTACCTCACATTCAAACTGGTGAGCCCACGCTCAAGCTGGTGACCTTGGGTGACCTCAAGGTTTTAAACCTTCAAACCTTTGTCTTCAATATCTCAGGTGGATCTTTTATTTTATTTTGTTTTTGAGAGAGAGAGAGAGAAAAGCATCAACTTGTTGTTCCACTTAGTTATGTCACTGATTGCTTCTCATATGTGCCTTGACTGGTGCTCAAATCAGTGACCTTAAGAGTCAAGCCAACGCCCTCAGGGATCGAACCCTGACTGGGGTTTGAATCTGTGCACTCAAGGTCAAGTCAGCATACTAGGGGTCTGGCTGGCAATCCCAGGCTTGAACACGGTGACCTTGACATCCTGAAGTGGTACTCTCCATTGTGCTACCAGTCAGGAGCTATATGCTTCATCCTAATACCTTCTAGATACAGCAAGTATCAAATGTTTGCACTAATGGCTCACAATTTTGTTCTCCAAGATTTCAGAATTTCAAACATAAAATTGTCCCATTTTATATCTTATTCTGTTGCTATAGAGCACACACATATTCACTCATGTCTCACCAGTAATGATGACGGTGGCTGAGGTCCGTCGGCTCACTCACTCACGCAGTGCATATCTGCAGAACACCTAAGAGGTGCTGGCACTGTGGGGCTGCTCCAGGCACAGCTCCCCCAGCAGGGCAGTTTGATATGATGAGGACAGACAAGGTAGTGTAAAACAACGTAAGTGCCCAGGAGCTGTGCGGATGGAGGAGACCTGGTCTGAGGAATGAAGGGAAGCTTTCCCAGAAGAAATAATAAGCAAAGTCAACCCTTAAAATTAAGTAGGAGTTAACCAAGGAAAAGCTAGGAGGAGGGTGGTTGGCAGGAAGGTGGGTGGCACTGGAGGCACTGAGGACTCAAGGTTGCTGAGCTGGTGTTTATTTAGAAGACAATAAAGAACTCTGGAGAGAGTTCAAGCAGGGGAGTGCTGTGATCCAAATTGTGTTTTAGTTGCACTTAGAAAATTGAAAAGGGCCAGGGGCAGGAAGTGGAAGTGTAGGAAGGCTTTTAGAGTGGCAGTGGAGATGAAGATGGGAAGAGAATTCAATGAATTCTAGAAACACTGAGGAAGACCAGAATGGAGGTGTGTTTGGGCATGTTGGAGGGTGATACAGGAAATGAAAAGTCAGGTCTGGTATTTGCTTGGAGACATTGGGCGGATGGTGTGTCAATCACGGGGATAAGAAATACCTCCTAAAGCAGCAGCATTCTGGGAGGGGACAGAGGTGGTGATGATTTCCATACCTAGCCAAAGGATATTCAAGATGGGAAGCCCGATAGGCTTTCGATTACATGGAACTAAATCTCAGGAGAGAGTTTAGGGTTGAAATCATAGGACAGATAATCATCATAGATAGAAAGTGAAGGTATTAGAATGAATATCCTAGGAAAGAGAAGAGGGCTGAGGAACCCTAAGAAACACCAGTGTTCAGAGGTAAGTTAGACACTCTGCTTGCGGATTAGTATCAGCATCTTAGTCCTCATTGCTAAGGGTCAGATTCACTCTAGGTCGTAAGGGACCTGACAAGGCCCTTTTCATTGCGGTCTCAACCTGGAGCTCTAGGAAGGACAAAACCAGGTCCTAAGCACTTAAGGATGCCTCCCATATATTATCAATTATTCATTCAAAGTGGCTTGCAAATATTGCTTGGTCATATGGGAGTAGAAAAGAGGAAATATTATTATGAAATATGTGGGAGCTAAGGCTTATGTTCTTAAACTTAATGCACGAATGCTTTGTATAGATTGCATTGAGCACTACAGACATAAAAAATCCGTCTAGGCCTGACCAGTGGTGGCGCAGTGTAACAACTGTTTATATAGCATTGCATTGTATGAGTTATTGTAAGTAATCTAGAGATGATTTAAAGTAGACAGAGGATTGTGTAAGTTACATGTAAATGCTATGCCATTTTACATACAAGACTTGAGCACCTGACCAGGCGGTGGCACAGTGAATAGAGCATCAGTCTGGGACACAGAGGACCCAGGTTTAAAACCTTGAGGTCGCTGGCTTGAGTACATGCTCACTAGCTTGAGCGGTAGGTAGGTCACTAGCTTGAGTGTGCGATCATAGACATGACCCCATGGTCGCTGGCTTGAGCCCAAAGGTCACTGGTTTGAAGCCCAAGGTCACTGGCTTGAGCAAGGGGTCACTGGCTCGTCTGGAACCCCCTGGTCAAAGCACATATGAGAAAGCAATCAATGAACAGCTAAGGTGCAGCAACAAAGAATTGATGCTTTTCATCTCTCTCCCTTTCTCTGTCTATCCCTGTCTTATCCCCTCTCTCTCTCAAATAAGAAAAAAAGAAAGACTTGAGCATCTGCAGGTCCTGGAAGAACTCCCTGTGGATACTGAAGGACAACTGTATATGTATGATGTCTTAGCAATCATAAATGTTGGTCTCAGAAGTATTTCTGTATGCAAGGTTAGGCAAAAATTCATAACTAAGCAAATAGTAGTTATTTTGTAATTTTATAAAAGCCTAGAAAGTCATTTTTTGTTTTGTTTTGTTTCACATAATCTGAAGTATCCCAGAGTTATTTAAAGTTCCATCTGTTGAGATCTTTCAGCTTGTTGTCAACTTTAGAACAAATATTTTGATTTACTAAGGAGCTCAAATCAGATAAGAGATTCTGGGAAATGTAGAACCACCTAAAATTTGTTATCTTAAGAGATTTAGTTATTTTTTTAATCATACATCTGTTACAAACTTCATGTTTTAAAGACTTAACTTTTCGCAGGCATCCCGGTTCTGAGGATATAATAAATCCTTAAGATTAGACCTCTTGGTAAAAATAGACATGTGGATTAGTGGCAGATAACAGGGTACCCAAAATGGAACCGTATATCCTGCTTAGAATCCTATCAAACTTTTGAACTTGAACTTGAACAGGAAACTGGATATTATACATTGGTCCAGAATGAATTTGTAAGTAAAAATCCATCACTTTGTACTGGGGTGTTCCAACTAAAATGAAGCTCTATTTTTTTTTATTGAGATAGAATTGACACATAGCATTATATTAACTTTAGATGTACAACAATGATTTTATAGTTGTATATTTTGCAAAATGATCACCACAAAAGTCTAGTTAACACTTGTCACCATACATCGTTACAAAAATCTCTTTCTTATGATGAGAATGTTTACCATCTACTCTTAGCAACTTCCAAAACAGCAATAGAGTACTGTTAACTATAGTCACCATGTTATATACTACTTATTTTATAACTGGAAGTTCATACCTTTTTTTTTTAATTTAAGTGAGAAGAGGGGAGATAGACAGAATCCTGCATGCAACTCAACAGGGATCCACTTGGAAACCCCATTTGGGGCCGATGCCCTGTCCACCTGGGGCCATGTTCGCAACCAAGCTATTTTTAGTGTCTGAAGCAGAGGCTCCATGGAGCCATTCTCAGTGCCCCTGGCCAGTAAGCTTGAATCCATCAAGCCATGGCCTTCGAGGGGAAGAAAGAGAGAAAAGGGAAAGAGAGGGGAAGAGAAGCAGATGGTCACTTCTACTGTGTGCCCTGACCGGGAATCAAACCCGAGACTTCCATACTCCAGGTCAACGCTCTACTACTGAGCCAACTGGTCAGAATCTGGAAGTTTATACCTTTTGACCTCCTTCACCCATATTGCCCAACCCTCACCCCACCCTCATCTCCACCCTGTCTCTGGCAATCACCAGCCTGTTCTCTGTGTCAATGAGTGTTGAATGTTTATTATAATTCAAACACTTGACATTTCTTTTAGAATGTATTTATTGATTCTAGAGAGGAGAAAAAGAAAGAAAACTGGGGTGGGCAGGGGATGTGGAAGAGCGGGAAGCATCAACTTATAGTTGCTTCTTCTATGTACCTTGACCAGGCAAGCCCAGGGTTTCAAACTGGCAACCTCAGCATTCCAGGCCGACACTCTATCACTACATTTATTCTTTTTATATTTTATTTATTGTTTTTAAAGAAAAACAGATAGAAAAGAAGGAGGAAGGAGGCATATTTGCCTTGACCATTTAAACCCAGGATTTCAAACTAATGACCTCAGTATAGCAGGTGGATATTTTGTCCACTACACCACCATTG
The DNA here is from genome assembly GCA_037038555.1 of Rhynchonycteris naso. Classification (NCBI taxonomy): domain Eukaryota; kingdom Metazoa; phylum Chordata; class Mammalia; order Chiroptera; family Emballonuridae; genus Rhynchonycteris; species Rhynchonycteris naso. Next base: position 14,288,747 of record CM073000.1, read on the forward strand.
GTCAGGCAAGCTCTTTAGATTTATTAACTCACTGTTGGGCAGATAAAATATATTATGCTCACTTTGTTAAAGATGGCACTGCCCACGTGCAAGTCCATTGATATTAATGTGTGTTGGGGGACAGGCTGTGGGCAGGCCGGGTCGTTATAGCCTAAGGCTTAGTTTTAAGAGTAAGCTTTTCCCCACACCCTTGACTGATTGGATGATGTAGGGTGGTGCACTCTCCTGAGGAATCCTCCCATTATGCCTCAGATAAGTGACTTTGTGTCAGAGACTTCCTTGTTTGTAGATTGGATTAAAGGTTTGGATTTCTACACTATAAAGTGGGGCAGACCGGAAGCTTGCTCTCTCGATTCCTGAGATTAGCATAAGAAAGGAGAGCAGAGTAAGGCCACATGAAGGCCAGGAGAAGCAGCCAAGATGGCAGAGTGCCGAGGGAGAAGCCAGTTTGTGCAGAGAGAAGGAGATGGGGAACAGAGGTGAATAAGTCTGGTGAGCTGGAAACCTTTGATTTAGGAAACTCAGATAAGTCAGTAGCGTTGTGAGCACTGAATGAGTGGGTTTTGGAGCCCAGTGTGTGTTTTTACTTGCTTGCCGGGTGCAAGCTAGAATTAAAGCTGATGGCTCACCAGTTCTTGGCTCCATTGTTTCATTATCAACTGTCCGAATCTAATGCAAACCTGCATGGGCAAGGCGGCCGTGATGGTGGCCTTGGCCACTGGCTTTACACTCATCCAATCCTCAGAGCAAATTTATAAAATGAGCACTATTTATTATTAGTTCTATTTTCCAAATAAGAAAACGAGACACAAAGAAGACAATCAATCTGCCAAAGTTTGCAGAGGTGATAAATAAATAGCAGTATTTAGAATCTGGCTCCAAAACCCACATGTTTAGTCACTGTCATCCTAGAGGCAGAATTCCTCAGTGTGGTCCACAGAACACGTGCCTCACTTGTGTCCCAACCCCTAGGGAAAACTAAACCTCCATGCTCTGTCTTACAGGGGGTCCTGTCTTTCTTTCCCTTGGGGATGGGGGGCAGGAATGGGGAGTTACTTCAAACAAAGGCAAAGTTTCTTCGGGGGCTGATTACAATGTTCTAAAATTAGGTTGTAGAGATGACCGCATAACTTTGTAAATTTACTAAAAATCATTGACGTGTACACTTAAATATGTAAATTTCATTTATGTAATTATACTTCAATAAATCTGATTTTTTAAAAAACCTATAATCAGAGAAGTATTTCTATTCCTGCCCTGAACTCTGATCTCTCTTATCCCTTACAGAAATAATTTTTATAAGTTCTTGGTTTACCTTACCAGTTTTCCTTTGACAAAGATCAGCAAATACATCTGTGTAAGTAATATATTAAGTGACTTTAAAATGTTGCCTAAACCCTGGCTGGGTAACTCAACTGATTAGACGTCCTCCCTCAATGCCAAGGTTGTGGGATCAATCCCCCATCAGGGGACATATAAGAATCAACCAACGGCCTGACAGGTGGTGGTGCAGTGGATAGAGTGTTGACATAGAATGTTCCAGGTGAGGTTCCAGGTTCAAAAGCCCTAGGTTGCCAGCTTGAATGCTGGCTCATCAATTCGAGCACGGGGTCCCTGCTTGAGTATGGGATCATCAACATGATCACATGGTTGCTGGCTTGAGCCCAAAGGTCTCTGGCTTGAAGCCCAAGGCCACTTGCTTAAGCAAAAGGTCAATGGCTCAGCTGGAGTCCCTTCCCATCCCATCAAAGCATGTATAAGAAGCAATCAATGAACAACTGAAGTGCCACAAAATTATGAGTTGATGCTTCTCATATCTCTCCCTTCATCTCCCTCTCTCTCTCTCTCTCTCTCTCACTCGCTAAAAAAAAAAAAAAAAAAAGGATAACCAACAGCCTGACCTATGGTGGCACAGTGGATAAAGCATTGACCTGGCATGTTGAGGTTGCCATTTTGAAATCTCAGGCTTGCCCACTCAAGAAACATATGAGAAGCAACTACAAGTTGATGCTTCCCACTCCTCCTCCCCCTCTTTTCTTTCTCTCTCCTCTTTCTAAAATCAATAAATAAAATCTTCTTTAAAAATAAAACAAATATATAAATAATCAACCAACGAATGCATAAATAAGTAAAAAAACAAATTAGTGTCCCTTTCCTCTCTGAGTGAAAACAATAAATTAATGTCATTATTATTATTTAAAGTTTTTACTTATTGATTAAAATCTTACAAGGATTCTGAATAAAGGAAAATTTGGGACACCACAAAAGTTTAAACTTTATTACATTGTTTTCCATGTGTTTAATAACTCCAGAAAACATGAATTTGATTAACTTGAGTGAAGGGTTCACAAATTTGAAAAAAAAAAAGGAGGGAGAGAGGATGTGGAAATGACAAAACTGCCTTGTGGGAGAACAGAAAGAACAGTAACAGCTGGAGATTGTAAGAAGAGGGGTTAAGGGAGAAGGGTGGAGAGATAGGAAGAGAGTGTGTGTGTAAGAAATTCTCTTTAATGGCATTTGCTGAGCTGTGAGTTGTGAATGTCTAGAAGAAAGTCTGGTACATTACAAGTTTCCCTGCCTCTGAGAAAGAAGGCAGCCTTGCCTTGGACAGTTCCCCAAACTGGCCACGAGGTGGCAAAATCAATCTAGGACAATCTTGCTCTTCAGGAAAGGGAGAAAGGAAAGCAGCTGTGTAGGAGGTATGAGTCCACAACAACAGAATAGTCAGTATACTTTGTTTAAAAACCAGACTTTATTTCTTTTTAAGCAATGTTAAGTTTCATAGCACTATTGAGCAGAAAGTAGGTAGATTTCCCATTTACCCTGCGTCTCTACCCACACACAGCCTCCCCCATTACCAACACCCCCCACCAGCATGAGTCCGTTAAAGCTAATGAATCCATATGGACACCGTCATAATCACCCAAAGTCCTTATTTTACATTAGTTTTCACTCTTGGCGTTGAACACTCTGCGGATTTGGACAAATGTATATAATGACATGTATCCACCGTTATAGTATATAGAGTAGTCTCACTGCCCTAAAAATCCTCTGTACTCTGTTTATCCCTCCTGCACACACACCTCCTGACCCCCTGGTAACCACTGATCTCTTTACTGTCTCCAAATTTTTACCTGTTGCAGAATGTCAAATTTGGAATCATACACTATGTACCCTTTTCATACTGGCTTCTTGCACTTAGTGTTGTGAATTTAAGTCTCCTCCACATCTTTTGATGACTTGATAGCTCATACAGTTCACTTCTAAGCCAAGTATTCATGCCTCAGAAAGGGCATGTAGAAATTTGTACAAGTACAAATCGAACTATACAAGCCAGGCAAGTGAGTGACAAGCAAAACTTCCTCAATGGTTAACATTAATGTTTCCTCCCACGAACTCTGCCAGCTGAGGAATTTCCTGACATAAAAATGGGTTTGGCCCCAAAAGTGAGAAATGGTAAGACATGAGATCTTCAGATCACACCTATTTAAACTGTAATTTTACTGTCAGTGTGTCAGAACCTAACCCTCACATTCTAAAATGTTTCCAGGTTTTGATTTCAACTTGGTATTTCAAGAGACATCTTTTTCTCACTCTTTCAGATAGCGGGAATTTCTTTAGCTTGAAGCCAGGGTGACAGCTTACAATAGGTGTTGGGCTTCTTCTCTCTGTCCATCAGGATGGGGCCGTCAGCTTCCATTTTCAATGGTCTTTCCACAAGGACTTCAGTCTTCCCCGTGTCCCACACATCAGAAAACTGTATATGACCCCATGACCACCTTGAAACCACATAACCTTTTTAAGGTTTTTCGAGGACTTTCTGTTTGGTAAGGTTTGGTTTTATAATTAAATACAACAGGAAACAGGAAAGGGAAAAGAACTAGCAAACAGAAAAAGTTGCAAAGTTTCAAACAATTCCGCGAAAATAGTCTCACAATACAAGTTGTCCCTGGTATTCACTGGAGTATAAACGAAATTTAGCTTTGATCACTCTCACTACTCAAAAGACGCAGCTTAGCTTTGTTTTTTTTGAGAGCCCTGCCCAGCTCTTGTGCTTCAAGAGGTTTTTCTGCCATCTTTGCCTCCATTCCTCTCACAGGAAAAAGCTGTAGATACATACAAACATCTTGGGGTACAAAAATAAATGAGATTTAATCATGTTCAGAAGAACATGAGATTTCTCACCGAAGTTGTCCTTCTTCAGCAAGGAAGTACAGGTACTGTGAGCTTTTTCTTACCAGAGCAGGGCATGAGGAGCCCCCTGGGACATGAAGATGTGGACTGAAGCTGAGAACGCTACAGAGCAGACAGTTCAAAGACAGAGGTACAGGAAGGGGCTGACGCGGTGCCTAACATATGCTTCACGTCCAAGAGGTTCTAGAGCAGTGGTTCTTAACCTTTTTTGAGGTACCGAACCCACCAGTTTCATATGCGCATTCACCGAACCCTTCTTTAGTGATAAATAAAATATGATTTTTTTTCCAAATTCGAGACATAGGTATGTGTTTTTTTACTGGTGCACAAAATGAGCCGTGCATGAGCATCACCTTGCTCAAAGAACAAAACCAGCAAAGTGCATGAACTCACAACAAGTTACGGTATTACTTTATTCTGGCCTCCGCGGCAGAGGCTTCTCTGAACCCCTGAGACCGACTCATCGAACCCCTAGGGTTCGATAGAACCCAGATTAAGAACCACTGTTCTAGAGGATGTTCTTTGGGATCTGCTTAATCAAGAAATCCCTTCCAAATTAAATTGATTAATGTCATCCTGTTTGCATTAGTACTAAAAAAAAAAAAGTCTGAATTAAATACCTTGAGGCAATGCTGTCAGTGCCCCAGTCTTTAAGATGTCCAACTGCCAGGGTTAGGGTCCCTTTGCCCAAGGACTTATCTAGACACTGGAATTCACCTGTTGCACCTGGCTCAAGAGACTTAGACATCTGGGAACAGTCCTTAAAAAGTACTGATGGAAACTGAGTCTCAGTTGTTCGTAGTGGTAACAGACGTGGTAACACGGATCATCTGGTTGATGTCTCCTCCTTCCCTTTCTTCCTCACTCACCTATATTTCTTAGGATCCAAAATAAATCACATAATCTTAAATCCTTATTTCATAGGGTCTGCTTTTAGGAAAATCCAAATTAAAAATATATCAATTAATGGATTTTCTTATTGTAATAAAATACATGAAACACAAAATTGATTGCTTTACCCATTTTTTATATTTTATTATTATCTTTTTTTACAGAGACAGAAAGTCAGAGAGAGGGATAGATAGGGACAGACAGACAGGAATGGAGAGAGATGAGAAGCATCAATCATTAGTTTTTCGTTGTGATACCTTAGTTATTCATTGATTGCTTTCTCAGATGTGCCTTGACCGTGGGGCAACAGCAGACTGAGTAACCCCTTGCTCAAGCCAGCAACCTTGGGTCCAAGCTGCTGAGCTTTGTTCAAACCAGATTGAGCCCGCACTCAAGCTGGCGACCTCGGGGTCTCGAACCTGGGTCCTCCACATCCCAGTCCGTTGCTCTATCCACTGTGCCATCACCTGGTCAAACTGCTTTACCAATTTTGAAGTGTCCCATCTCTGCCTTTACTGCCGATCTCCATATGCCTTCCTCAGTGTGGTCCTTGTTATAACACTCTTATTCAGCAAGTCTTCAGTTGGTTATTGAGGTGGATTGTTCTAACATTTAGTTGTAATTCCTATTTGGTCCTCGGAGAAGGTGAGTGTGCCTTCCCCCTACTCCTTCGCCATCTTGGATTATTTTTGAACTTCAAATTATTCCTAGGTTTAGTGGGGGGGATAAAAGCTATAAAACATTTAAATTTTTAGAACTTTAGGGAAGGAGCTTTAGAAACTAGTTTGAGTTTATAAATCTTAAAGAAGGGAACAAAAAGAGTTTAGAAAACTGCCTTTCAGCTTTAATAGGGAACACTAAAATGTATTTTATAAGCCTAAATTAGCTTATAAATAATTAGTATTACAATGAGTCACAAAGAGAGAGAAAACAATTTTTTGAAAATAAGTAGAAGGTCAGAAACAAACATTTCAGAACTACACATTTAAGAGAGAGACAGAGATACAGGAACATAATAAATCTGTTCCTGTATGTGCCCTAACCAAAGATTGAACCAGCATCCTCTGTGCTTCCGGACGACGCTCCAATGAACTGAGTTATCTGGCCAGGGCTTAATTTTTATTTATTGGTTGACTTTTAGAGAGACAGAGATAGGAAGGAGAGGGAGGAGAAGGGGAAAGGAAGCACTCATTTGTTGTTCCACTCAGTTGTGCATTCATTGGCTGCTTCCTGTGTGTGGAAGCATCCTCAACCTTGTTGTTTTGGGACCATGCTCTAACCAACTAAGCTAACCAGCCAGGGCCACAATTCACTTTTTTAAAAAAATTATTGACTTTTTAGAGAGAGGGGAATGAAGAGAGAGAAACACTGATTTGTTATTTCACCTACTTGTGCACACACTGGTTGATTCCCTTACATGCTCTGACCGAGGACTGAACCCACAATCTTGGTGTATCAGGAAGATATTCCAACCAACTGAGTACGTTCCTGGCCAAGGCTGGCAATTTACTTTTTAAATGTCCTTCCTGCATTAATAAGCTTTGCAGCCAATTAAAGAAGAGTAAGTTCCCCCAATTATCAAGCTCCTTTATTGATATTACTTCTTATACAGAAATACTTTTGGTCTGAATAAGCCTTGCAAACCCTCCTTTCCAGTGAATAATCATTAACCAGCATACCAAATCCCAATTACAATGAGGTCACATGGACTCTTCATTCCCAGAACCTCAGCAAGTAAAAAAAAAAAAAAAAAAGGAAAGAGGCAATTAAAAAGCAAATTAGCCAATTAGCCTAACCAGGCAGTGGCACAATGGATAGAGCGTCGGACTGGGATGCAGAGGACCCAGGTTGAGACCCTGAAAATGAGGTCGCCAGCTTGAGCGTGGGCCCATCTGGTTTGAGCAAAAAGCTCACCAGCTTGGATCCAAGGTCGCTGGCTCGAGCAAGGGGTTACTCGGTCTGCTGTAGCCCCACGGTCAAGGCACATATGAGAAAGCAATCAATGAACAACTAAAGTGCCACAACAAAAAACTGATGATTGATTAAAGGTTTGGAAAAAAACACAAAAACTGATGATTGATGCTTCTCATCTCACTCCGTTCCGGTCTGTCTGTCCCTATCTATCCCTCTCTCTGATTCTCTCTGTCTCTAAAACAATGGTTCTTAACCTGGGTTCTATCGAACCCTAGGGGTTCGATGAGTCGGTCTCAGGGGTTTGGAGAAGCCTCTGCCGCGGAGGCCAGAATAAAGTAATACCGTAATTTGTTGTGAGTTCATGCACTTTGTTGGTTCTGTTCTTTGAGCAAGGTGATGTTCATGCACAGCTCATTTTGTGCACCAGTAAAAACACATATACCTATGTCTTGAATTTGGAAAGAAAAATCATATTTTATTTATCACTAAAGAAGGGCTCGGTGAATGCGCATATGAAACTGGTGGGTTCGGTACCTCAAAAAAGGTGAAGAACCCCTGCTCTCTGCCCTGGCTGGATGGCTCGCTTGGCTGGAGCACTGTTCTGCAGTGCAGAGGCGGCTGGTTCGGTCCTTGGCCGGGGCACATACAGAAACAGATGGATGCTTCTGTCTCCCCCTTACCCCTCTTTCTCTCTCTGGATTAAATAAAAGAATAAAAAATAGAAGAAAATAAAAGATTTAAAAAAAGAGAAAAGGCAACAGACAACGTTTAAAAAAAAAGAACCACTGCTCTAAAAAGAAAAAGAAAAGCAAATTTATTTTAGTTTGCAATAGAGAGAGAGAGAGAAAGGGAGAGAGGTGAGAAGCATCAACTTGTAGTTGTGTCACATTAGTTGTTCATTGATTCTTCTCATACATACCTTGACCTGGGGGCTCAAGCTGAGCCAGTGACCCCTTGCTCAAACCAGCGACCTTGGGCTCAAGCCAATGACCTTGGGCTTCAAGACAACGACCTTTGGGCTCAAGCCAGTAACCATGGGGTCATGTCAATGAATCAAGGCTCAAACTGGTGAGCCCATGCTCAAGTCAATGACCTCAGGGCTTCCAATCTGGGACCACAGCATCCCAGGTTGATGCCTTATCCACTGCATCACCGCTATTCAGGCAAAAGCAAACTTAATTTTTTCTTACTCTCTAGAACTGGATCTTCATCTTTCCCAAGAAATAGCCCAAATGATTGTACAATTAGGTATATTGTTTTTTAAACAATAATAAGCTTCCATTAAAAATTCTACGCCCCAAGCCTTTGGCACAGTGAATAGAGCGTCGGATTGGGATGCGGAGGACCCAGGTCGAGACCCCGAGGTTGCCAGCTTGAGCGCGGGTTCATCTGGTTTGAGCTAGGCTCACCAGCTTGAGCCCAAGGTCGCTGGCTCCAGCAAGGGGTCACTCGGTCTGCTGTAGCCCCCGCCCCTGTCAGGGCACATATGAGAAAGCAATCAATAAACAACTAGGGTGCCGCAAGGAATAATTGACGCTTCTCATCTCTCTCCCTTCCTGTCTGTCTGTCCCTAAGTATCCCTTTCTCTGACTCTCTCTGTCTCTTTCACAAACATAAATAAATAAGTAAATAAATAAATAAACCAGGTTTTAAAATAAAAACCTACGCCCTAAATTAATAACAAGTTGATGAAAGGCAGTTGAACTAAACAAAAGCCAACAATAAACCAACACCTACGAACTAGCTAGAGTACTTAGTGTATGCTCAGCAATGTTGCCAAATTTTTTTAATCTGTTAGCTGCATTTGGCTCCAGCTTTGTACAATAGAGCTCAGCTTCCATATCTCCTGCTTGGGATCTTGGCAAATATTTTATCAACAAGCTGAGAAAACAAACAGCATCCCTGCCTCCAGCATTCATCTTTCTCCTTCATATTTTGTCTGTTTATTTCTGTCCTGTGAATGACAAGCAGGTGAGATTCTTAACCCGTCCATCTCCCACCCTCACCCTCCACCAGCTCCGAGGCTGGCGGGCAGCAAGGAAGCAGCGTGGCTTCCAGGGGTGGTATCAGGTGCTCAATTAATTGGAACACTAGGATTAAAATATTTAGAATTGCCTGAAAACCAGCATTCTGTGGCTGAAACACCAACCTTATGAATTCTGAGTCATCTGACTGGAATGGAATCTACTGCAAATATGTTCACACCCACCCAATTTATCTCAACCTCTGGAAATTATCTTGAACAAAGCAGGCATTTCACTATGTTGGCCCATGGGCTTGCCCTCCTGGGAACAAACCTTCCTTGGTGGGAAGGGGCAGACATATTTGCTGAGAACTCTGAACCACCAGGAAGGCTGAAAGACAGGCCCTGGGCTGCTAGAGTCCTTCCCTTCCCAAAGAGCTCTTAGAGTCTTTTTCAACCTGTTCAAAATGTACAAGATGTTTTCTACTAAAGAATTGAAATGCTGGAAGCTAGCATGCATAACTAATACTCTATTATTTATATTCATAAACCTACTCTGAAATTTCTGTAGCCATTTTGCCCTGGTGAGATCATCCCTCTACCATTTTATTTCTGAACTCTCTGTGGCATAACTTAACTTGTGCTCAAGGAATAAAACACATGATAATGTTAATATGGATGAATAAAATAATATCAATTATAAGAATAATATTAAAAGCAAAGCATTTGTGTCGGCCTGTGATGGTGCAGTGGATAGAGCGTCAACCTGGAATGCTGAGGATGCTGGTTCAAAACCCTGGGCTTGCCTGACCAGGCCGTGGCGCAGTGGACAGAGTGTTGAACTGGGATGTGGAAGACCCAGGTTTAAGACCCTAAGCTCTCCAGCTTGAGCGCGGGCCCATCTGCCTTGAGCAAAAGCTCATCAGCCTGGATCCAAGGTCACTGGCTCCAGCAAGGGGTGGCTCAGTCTGCTGAAGGCCTGCAGTCAAGGCACATGTGAGAAAGCAATCAATGAACAACTAAGGTGTCGTAATGGCAATGAAAAACTAATGATTGATGCTTCTCACCTCTCTCCGTTCCTGTCTGTCTGTCCCTATCTATCCCTCTCTCTGACTCTCTCTCTGTCCCTGTAAAAAAAATAATAAATAAATAAAATAATTTATAAAGAAGGACCCTGGGCTTGCCCATTGACAAGCAATAAGCAAGCAATGAACAACTAAAGTGAAGCAACTATGAGTTGATACTTCTCGTTACCACCCCCTCTCTGTAAAATCAATAAAGTAAAATCAAGAATAAATAAATAAAAATAAAAGCAAAGCATTTGCATTATCATTATTTTAAAATTGTTTCCTCCATTGAGTTCATTGTCAGTTAATTTCAATATATGTATATACACTTACAACCATTTTATACTGGTTATTATCTTTAGCTTGATATTACTAACTCAATCCTAAGAAGTATTTGTTCGGCAGATAAAATATAATATGCACACTTTGTTAAAGATGGCGCTGCCCACATGGAAGCCCGTCACCCAGGTGATATTATTTGCCCTTATGCTTGAGACGGCTGTGGGGGAAAAGCAGTAATGTAGGCAGGCCAGGTCATTATGGCCTAAGGCTTGGTTTTAAGAGTAAGCTCTTCTCCACATCCTTGACTGATTGGATGATGTAGGGTGGTGCACTCTCCTGAGGAATCCCATTATGCCTCAGATGGGTGGCATTGTATCAGAGACTTTCTTGAATGTATAATTGGATTAAAGGTTTGGATTATCTATGCTATAAAGTGGGCGGACCGGTAGCTAGATCTCGCTCTCTTGGTTCCTGAGTTCCTGAGGTTAGTATTAGAGAGGAGAGCAGAGTAAGGCCACGTGAAAGCCAGGAGAAGCAGCCGAGATGGCACAGTGCTGAGGAAGAAGCCAGTTTGTTAAGAGTTTGTGCAGGAGGAGATGGGAAACAGAGGTGAATAAGTCTGGTGAGCTAGAAACCTTTGATTCTAGGAAACTCGGATAAGTCAGTAGCTTTGTGAGCACTGAATGTGAGGGTTTTGGAGCCCAGTGTGTGTTTTTGCTTGCCTGCCGGGTGCAAGCTAGAATTAAAGCTGATGGCTCACCAGTTTGTGGCTCCTGTGTTTCATTACCGACTGTTCGAATCCAATGAGAACCTGCACTGGCCAGGCTGCTGTGATAGTGGCCCTGGCTACTGGCTTTACAGTATTAAAGGTTAAAAAAAAGAGAGAGAGAGAGAGAGAGCCTGAGCAGGTGGTAGCACAGTGGATAGAATGCTGGACTGGGACGCAGAGGTCCCAGGTTCAAAACCCTGAGGTTTCTGGGTTCATCTGGTTTGAGTACAGCTCACCAGCTTGAACCCAAGGTTGCTGGCTTGAGCAAGGGGTCACTTGGTCTGCTGTAGCCCCCCGGTCAAGGCACATGTGAGAAAGCAATCAATGAACAACTAAGGTGCTGCAACGAAGAGAAATTGATGCTTCTCATCTCTCTCCTTTCCTGTCAGTCTGTCCCTATCTTTCCCTCTCTCTGTCTCTCTGTCACACACACGAAAAAAGTGAGGGTAAAATGATCAATGAATTTACACAGATAATCAATTATACAGAACCAAGACGAGTACATTTTCTTCCTTTCTTTTCTTCTTTTTCTTTTTTTAATTATTGATCTTAATGAGAGAGGAAAGAGAGAGAGAGAGGAACATCGATCTTATGCCCTGACTGGGGATCGAACCAGCATCCTTTTGAGTTTTAGGATGATGCTCTAACCAGCTGAGCTATCCGGCCAGGGCTGTTTTGCTTCTTAACACATATTAATCAAGGTAACCTATTACCCAAAGTAAAACAAAACCAAACACTCCATTCAAGGGGCTTTACTATTCTTCACTGCTGGCTATTTTGTTCCTCAGAATTCTACATCTGCTGTCAATAATATGGCATTTCTTTGCATTTGCTAGCCAGGTCTGGTTAGGTTTGCACATGGCTTTTCTCTTCTTGTCCACACAGTGGCAGCCTAGTGAAAATTCTTATTGTTATTGCTACTAAACTGCACTGGGGTTTACTGCATGGTGGCTTTGAGTCTGAGGAAAGTCTGTCCATCTCGTGTTCTGTGCAAAAATTTCATTGTTGAAAGACCTCACTACGTGTAACTCAGTTTCACCAATAACACGATCCCCATTGTGTGCCCGAAGACTATATTAGAGAAGCTTCCCTGAACTACTTATAAACCCATTTTGAGAACTGAATGTTAACTTCACCTAACCTCATGATGCAAAGGGAAGCAAAAGTTTTCTAAGCATAAGTTTCCTTATCCGTCACTAAAGGGAGCTGGGGTATATGACCTGGAAGTCACTGGAGCTCTGTCATGCTTGTTTTTACTCTCTGCTATATTTTAAGACCTTATAGCCACTGGAAGGGATCTATCTCTAGCAGGTTATTTTACATACTTGCTCCCTTTCAGAAGAGATTTTTATTTTCCACCACCCAACCTTTTTACCCAGTTAGAGATTGCTTTATGTACATTAAATAATTTAAGGAACAGCTCAGTCATTAAAAAATAATTTAGACTGGTTATTATCAGGTTATTATTGGAACTCATACCTAGAAGTTTAATGTCTTTCTTTGGGCTTCTGGAAATCAGTTACCGTCCAAATTTGCAATAACATTTCAAGTCCCATGTGAAATGTTATTTTTATTTTTATTTTTTGGAAATATATTGCTCAGATAGTCATTCTCCTTTATTTAGCGACTAGAAAACTAGGTCTGGTCATTGCTATTTCTTGTTGAATGAGAAGGCAAGAACTGTGCCCCAGCATGAGTCATTCTAAAATGTTTACTGAGTGAAAAATAGCGACAGCTCTCAATAGTGGAAGTATGAGAAAATAGAATCAAAATGAAAAACACATATCCCTTCTGGGAAGCTTTGAATCTTACAGAAAAAAATATAGATAAATACTTTTGTTTTCTCTCAACTTTTAAAATTCACACAAAGCATAGTACTGACATTATACAAAAGGAATGCTACGGGGCTGTGTGTCATTGAGGTGAGAAAGAACACCTGCTGGAACAGAGTGAGTCTTCAAGTGAGGAAGGGACATGGTAAGTTAGCTGGAAGAAGGTAAGAGAGCTGGGGCAGACCAAGGGTAGGTGCTGTATCGGTGACAGCATGCAAAGAGTAATAGGTAATTGAAAAGGGAGAGTAAATTTGTCTTTCAATATTTGGTACCTTATTCACTCTCATTCAGAGGCTCATAAAAGAAGAACTGAGTGATGTGATATAACATTCATTGTGCTGGATGGATAACATGTAATTACCTATGACAATGAGTTCCAAATAACTCCATTCTTGTCATCTCACTGTACACACCGGTCTCACCTAAGCCCCATGCCACTGACATGGAGCAGACTGTGTCACCCCAAAACATGCCTTTTGGGGGATATCAGTTATTTTAAGCTGGTTCATTTTAAGAAATGAAAGACTCCGGAAAAACCTTGGACCTTTTCCCTGACTGCCTTAGAGAAGTTAGCTAGAGGAGCTGGTGCAGGAAGAGAGCCCCGTCACAGCTCACTGCTATTGAATATAAATTAGTGTGTGGCAGACAGGGAGACCTGCCAGGCCCTTTGATCAAAGTCCTCTGTGTCCCATTGTTAGAGCTGGCTCAGCAAACATTTGTTTACCAAACATTTACCTTTCCAGCTCAGTGTTAATCACCTTTTTTCCCTTTGATGTCCCAAATCACAGTCCCCTTCCTTCTTCTTACCTCAGAATGGCTTATAACCCTTCACTGCCCAATTTATCCTCAGGGTCCCAAATTCTTAGGGAACCCGCATTTGTACTACATAATTAAATGTCTTTACTTTCTCCAGTTACTTTCCCTCTGGTCAATTTGATTATTAGGCCAGCTAGAAGAAGTAAGAAAGAGAAGAGGAGACAACCCTCTCCCACCCCACCCCCACCCCCTTTATCATGAAAGGAAGTCGCCTTAAATTCAGTCTGCCATGAATCAGTGTAACTGTGGGCTGGTCAGGCACCCTTCATAGAATCCCAGAGGAAGGCCGATTAGTATTTCAGGTTTCTGGTCTTCCGTTCTAACCCTGGAGATTTAAGTTATTTCTTTAGCCTACCGTTTTGATCATTCTTCCCTGTTCTGTCTACAAAAGTGAGGCTGGTGTTCTAGAATCTCAAGGTGTACTCGAGGCTGTCCCCTCTCTCAACAGACAGCACCCTTCGACTTCTGTTCTTTATATACTATATACAACTGCTCACAAAAATTAGGGGTGTAAAGCCAGTAGTCAAGGCCACCATCACAGCTGCCTGGCCAGTGCAGGTTCGCATTAGATTCCAACAGTCGGTAATGAAACAACAAAGCCAAGAACTGGTGAGCCATCAGCTTTAATTCTAGCTTGCACCCGGCGGGCAAGTAAAAACACACACTGGGCTCCAAAACCCACTCATTCAGTGCTCACAAAGCTACTGACTTATCCGAGTTTCCTAGAATCAAAAGGTTTCTAGCTCACCAGACTTATTCACCTCTGTTACCCATCTCCTTCTCTCTACACAAACTCTGCACAAACTGGCTTCTCCCTCAGCACTCTGCCATCTTGGCTGCTTCTCCTCTCCTCCACGTGGCCTTAATCTTCTCTCCTAATACTAACCTCAGGAACCAAGAGAGCAAGCTTTATAGCTTGCTCCACTTTGTAGCGTAGATTCAAAACCTTTAATCCAATCCACAAACAAGGAAGTCTCTGATACAAAGTCACTTATCTGAGACATACTGGGAGGATTCCTCATGAGAGTGTACCACCCCACATCATCCAATCAGTCAAGGGTGTGGTGAAAAGCTTACTCTTAAAACTAAGCCTTAGGGTATAATGACCCAGCCAGCCCACAGCCTGTCCCAGAACACACATTAATATCAACGAACTTCCATGTGGGCAGCGCCATCTTTACCAAAGTGAGCATAATATATTTTATCTGCCCAACAAGAGGATATTTAAAAATGAATATAAAGCGATAAAAAAAAGCATTTGAGCCTGACCAGGCAGTGGCGCAGTGGATAGAGCATCGGACTGGGATGCAGAAGACCCAGGTCAAGACCCCAAGCTCGCCAGCTTGAGCGCGGGCCCATCTGGCTTGAGCAAAAGCTCATCAGCTTGGACCCAAGGTCGCTGGCTCCAGCAAGGGGTTGCTCGGTCTGCTGAAGGCCCGTGGTAAGGCACATGTGATAAAGCAATCAATGAACAACTAAGGTGTCGCAAGGGCAATGAAAAACTAATGATTGATGCTTCTCACCTTTCTCGTTCCTGTCTGTCTGTCCCTATCTATCCCTCTGTCTGACACTCTTTCTGTCCCTGTGTAAAAAAAAAAAAGCATTTGATTTTTTAAAATTAAACAAGAACATCAGAAAAGCAAATGACAAGTCAAAGAAAGTTGTTCAGTTATGCAAATGAGATGCAAAACCAACTTTTATTTCATTGGTGAAAATGCACTATCCAAAAGCCTGAAAGTACTAAAGTATCTGCAGGTTTCCTGACCCCCTAACTTTTGTGAGCAGTATATATATACCTTTTCCCCCATTTCTGCCCTCGCACACAGTCTCACAGTTCTTCTTAACCCTTTAGCTACTATATAAGTTAGGGAATGTGCTCAAATGTATGAAACAAAAACCCAGCAACAGTGGTTTATTCGTATGGGGATTCATTTACCTAAAACAGGGGTTGGGAACCATTTTGGCTGAGAGAGCCACGAACGCCACATATTTTAAAATGTAATTCCGTGAGAGCCATACAACGACCCGTGTACCTTACGCATTATCCAATAAAAATTTGGTGTTGTCTCAGAGGACAGCTGTGATTGGCTCCAGCCACCCGCAACCATGAACATGAGTGGTAGGAAATGAATGGATTGTAATACATGAGAATGTTTTATATTTTTAACATTATTTTTTTTATTGTTAAAGATTTGTCTGCGAGCTTGGTGCAGTCATCAAAAGAGCCACATCTGGCTCACGAGCCATAGGTTCCTGACCCCTGACCTAAAATAAGCATCCAAGGTGTAAGCCAAGGGTCCCCAAACTTTTTACACAGGGGGCCAGTTCACTGTTCTTCAGACCGTTGGAGGGCCAGACTATAAAAAAAAAAAACTATGAACAAATCCCTATGCACACTGCACATATCTTATTTTAAAGTAAAATAACAAAACAGGAACAAATACAATATTTAAAATAAAGAACAAGTAAATTTAAATCAACAACTGACCAAGTATTTCAGTGGGAACTATGGGTGCGGATGCATCCTGTGCTTCTCTCACTGACCACCAATGAAAGAGGTGCCCCTTCCGGAAGTGCCGCAGGGTCCGGATAAATGGCCTCAGGGGGCCGCATGTGGCCCATGGGCTGTAGTTTGGGGACCCCTGGTGTAAGCAATCCAAGGCTTGCTATAAGGAGATAGGTATCTTTTATTTTTCTGCTTCTCAAGCACTATATGCATTCCAGGCTGAAAGAAGCAGAAAGCAGATAATGCCTATTTGTGTGCCTCTCACTGGCCAGTCTAAATCACATGGCCCTCCTTAACTGCACAGGAATCAGGGAAGATGAGAGTTTTAGTAGAGGAAAGGCTAAGTAAAAGGGAGCAAGAATGGGCGGTGTTTCCTGGCCATAGGTTCTATTTCCAGTGTCCAACCTCCCCTTTCGTACTCCTCTGCATTGAGTGGTCAGTCGTTTGTGGGTCTGTCTACAACTGCAGTTGGATGGGTTGAGTAGGTGAGTTTGGGAGCAAGGGTTGCTTCTGAGCAAGCACTGAGGTGATCTGACTCAGGCCAGAATAGTTACAAAATACTCAAACCTCTCCCTGTGAAGATTTACCCCTTGCCAGCATTTCTTTGTTGTGCTAAGTGTCTGTGGCCTTTCCAGCCAGAAGTTCCAGAGGAATGGAAAGGCCACTTTTTGCAGCAGTGGACAGACAATATTGTCAGACAGCAATAGTAGGAGGAGCTTGGAAATAGAACCACTCTTCCATGCTTGATATTTTCCTTCGGATATATAATCACCCTAGCAAACTCAGCATGAGTAAGCGTACATCTTTACCTCATTCTTGCCCTTCTAGAAGTACTTCTTATTTTAGGTTCCATCACCATTTTCCTCGTCTGCTTTCTTATTTTTGTTACTGGCGCTGGCCAGTCATTTAGACCCCAAGTCTCATCTTGACAAGTTCTCCATCACACCCTTCCTTGTATATAGCCAACAGGTTCACAAATCTAGCGGCTTCTCCCCGTTTAGTGTCTATTTCATCTAGTCTTTCCATTCCTTTTGCTACCATCCAATGCAGGCTTTTATTTTAACTATGAAACTCCTAACTTATTTCCCTGCCTCTTTCTCTCTTTTCCAAGGTAACACATTTGAATCACTTTCTAAAACGTTACATAATAGCACTCATCCCTCTAGAAGAGAACCAAAAAATAATCAGTTTGTATGGAATCATTTTTAAAATACACATATAGCCTGACTAGTGGTGGTTTAGTGGTTAGAGCGTCGGCCTGGCATGCAAATGTCCCAGGTTCAATTCCCAGTCAGGACACACAGGAAAAGTGACCATCTGCTACTCCCTCACTCCCTGTCCCCCTTCTCTCCCTTTTCCCCTCCTGCAGCCAGTAGTGTCTTAACTGGTTCAAGCATGCCCCCGGGCGCTGAGGACAGCTCGGCTGGTTTGAGTGCATCAGCCTCAGGCACTAAAAATATCTCAGTACTCCAGCATTGGCCCCAAACAAGAGTTGCCGGGTGGATCTCAGTCAGGGTGCATGCAGGAGTCTGCCTTACTATCTTCCCTCCTCTCACCTTAAAAAAAAAAAAAAGAAGAAGAAGAAGAAGAAGAAAGAAACTCCAAGGTCACCAGCTGGAGTGTGGGCTCCTGGACTTGAGCACGGACGTGCCGGCTTGAACGCAGGATCTCCGGCTTCCGTGCAGGATCATCAACAAGATCCTGAGGTCTCTGGCTAGAGTCCAAAAGTCTCTGGCTTAAGCCCAAAGGTCGCTGGCTTGAAGCGCAAGGTTGCTGGCTTAAGCAGTGGGTCACTGGTTTGGCTTGAGCCTCCTGGTCAAGGCATGAATGAGGAGCAATCAATGAACATCTAAAGCAGTGGTTCTTAACCTTTTTTGAGGTACGAACCCACCAGTTTCATATGCGCATTCACCTAACCCTTCTTTAGTGATAAATAAAATATAACTTTGTTTTCCAAATTCGAGACATAGGTATATGTTTTTTACTGGTGCACAAAATGAGCCAGGCATGAACATCACCTTGCTCAAAGAACAAAACCAACAAAGTGCATGAACTCACAACAAATTACGGTATTATTTTATTCTGTCCTCCGTGGCAGAGGTTTCTCCAAACCCCTGAGACCGACTCATCGAACCCCTAGGGTTCGATAGAACCCAGGTTAAGAACCACTGATCTAAAATGAAGCAACTACGAGTTGATATTTCTCATTTCTCTCTTCCCCCCACCCCTCCCTTCCTGTCTCTCTCTCTCAAAAAAAATTTTTTTAATGCACATGTACAGTAAACATTTTGTCTTCACACATATAAAACATAAAAACATTACTTGCTAGACTTTTTTTTTTTACAGGGACAGAGAGAGAGAGTCAGAGATAGGGACAGACAGACAGGAACGGAGAGAGTTGAGAAGCATCAATCATTAGTTTTTCGTTGCCATTGCACACCATAGTTGTTCATTGATTGCTTTCTCACATGTGCCTTGACCGCGGGCCTTCAGCAGACCAAGCAACCCCTTGCTGAAGCCAGCGACCTTGGGTCCAAGCTGGCGAGCCTTTGCTCAAGCCAGATGGGCCCGCGCTCAAGCTGGCGAGCCCGGGGTATTGAACCTGGGTCTTCCGCATCCCAGTCCGACGCTCTATCCACTGCGCCACCGCCTGGTCAGGCACTTGCTAGACTTTTGATGGACAGCTAAGACCTTTTAATTGAAAATGAATCTGTTACTTGGGGGCCCGAGTCTTTTTTCTAGAGTAAACACACCGAAGATGCATCATCAGTAACATCCTGGATATGGCTTTTGTGCAGTGGCGTAAGAACAAACACACAGCTATGGAACGAGTGCTGAAGTCATCTCGGTTCCAGTTACTTTCCCCTAATCTTGTACCGTTATTTACAGATTGGATCGTTTCTTTTAACCAACTCACCTCTATGGAGTCCCTCTAAAACATTCAATTTACGACAAAAGATTTTGTTTCTACACTCTTATTATGTTGGTTTACCTAATGTGGAATTACAATCTGTAGAGGTTTAGGTTCCAGATCAGAATCACACTTCTCCCCATCTAACCCACTGAATGCACCTGTGAAATCTGAGCAGAGTGCATGGAGCAGCTATTTGTCTGAAAAGTAAATCGAAGCAGCCTTGACTTTACCACATTTTTTGCTTCAGACTTCGTAAGGTTTAGCCCACAGGAAAGCGCAGCTATGAAAGTTTGCAGCAGGATGGTGTAAATAGAGCCCCGCCTTTAAGGTCTGAGATCCCAGAAAATGGGGAGTCAGGGAAACTGGAAAGTACCAGGGGCCCCAGGAGAGAGAAGAGCTCAAGAAAGCGATCCCCATTAAGTTATTTATGAATCCCGAGCTTACTCCAAAACTGCCCATACATGATCTGACTCGAGCTAGCCTTAACAGACTACTTTCCCATTTCTCGGATTAGCCACTGGGTGGCGCACGCTTGGGACAGATCCAAACAGCACTACCAAGGCGGGAGAAGTGAGTGGGCATTAGAACCCCCACCCACTGAGGGTAGCTTAGAAGTTGTGACCTGAACCTAACCAGAGTGATGTCTAAAACAAAAAAAGCAAAACCACGTGTCCTTCTTTAATCATTTCTGTGATCGTTTAGATCTCCTTACAATGGGTTGAGAAATATGGGGATCTATTCTCATACTTCGTCTTGAGACATTTGTTAATTATTGTATTCTTTACCATTGTTATTGCTTTACTTGGAAACTTTTCGAATCAGAATGTATAAATCCCATCTAGGTATAACAAGCTATCAAGGGTGTTTTTGTCTACGTAAACCAATCTACAGGAATCTCGTGCCATTTGAGGTATATAGAACAAGACGATAAGGTACATAGAACCAACAGTAAGGACTGAAATGTCCTTGAAGATCCTCATATTGGAAGTCTCTTTGTATGACCATAGGCACTTAGAGCATAAGGTTGAGAAATCAGCGCCAGAACATGACTGTGGCATTTCTTCTTTCCTCTGTTAGAACCGTTTGAGGTTGTGACCCTGCGTGAGAGGAAGTTGCAGGAAGAAGTCTTGGGCTGGGGAAACAGAAAGAGACCACAGAAATGCCCACTGACTGTCTCAATGATCTTCAGCTGTCCCAAGTCTGGCCTCAAAGCACCTAATATTAGTCTGTGAAGAGGTCAGGCATGGAGCCTGTGTGGCCAGAATGAATACTAGGGAACGGCGGAAGGCCACTGAATCTGCGTTCTCCCTACTTTACACCCACTCACAAGCACTGTTTGGCAGTCAGGGTCTTGAGCTCCTCAGATTCAAGTCTGAGCTCCTGTGGAAGATACAATGTCTAGGAAGGACATCGTGTAAATAACATGAGGATAACAAGAAAATGCTGATTTAAATGCTGTGTGCCAGGGTTTTGTTGGTTTGTTTTAAAGATTTTATTTATTGATTTTAGAGAGAAGAAAGAGAGAAAGAGAAAAGAGTAGGGGGAGAGAGAGAAACATTAATTTTTAGTGGCTTCTTGTATGTGCTTTGACCAGGCAAAGCCAGGGTTTCGAACCAGTGACCTCAGCATTCCAGGTTGATGCTCTATCCACTGTGCCACCGCAAGCCAGGCATCAACTTTAAAATAAGGTTATTTTCATAGCTAAAGGTCAACACTAGCTAACTGTGACAGGGTAACTTTCTGAAAAATAGAGAAGGTAACTTTGCTTCCAAGTTGAGACCTTGATGATTTATATCTGTACTTTTACCCTGCCTGCCTAGTTTCCTTCAGAAAATAAATATTTTTCTATCTAATTCCCTTTTCTCAACTTTCCTTCCCTCTTCGTTAACTGAATGACAACACTGTGTGAAATGTGATCTGTCATTAAGAAGGCAAAGGAAGGTTTGATTCCTGAAAATACTTATTATGCCCTCTCTCTGTCCAAGGCATCACTGGACACTAAGGCTGCAGCTGACAAGGGTCCTCTGAGGCTCAACTCCGATCATGGGCTTTGTCATTATTCCTCCCCCAAGGAAACATTTTAGACTTTTTCCTAAGCACCTCCACCATGAAATGTTAATAGCACAGATTCACTGTATCTGTTTATGTAATTGTCTATTCTTATACATTAAATATAAAATTAAGGCCCTAGCCGGATGGCTCATTGGATAGACCGTTGGCTCTGAGTGCAAACATCCCAGGTCTGACCCCTGGTCAGGGTACACAGAGAAGCGATCATCTGCTTCTCTTTCCCTCCCTCTCCCCCTTCTCTCTCTTTTCCCCTCTCTCAGCCAGTGGCTCGATTGGTTCGAGAGTCGGCCCTGGGCACTGAGGATAGCTCGGTTGATTCGAGCATTGGCCCTAGATGGCGTTGCCCAGTGGATCCTGGCGGGAGCTCATGCAGGAATCTGTCTCTCTATACCCCCTCCTCTCACTTTAAATAAATAAAATAAAATTAATATATATTTTTTTTCCTCCAAGAACCAAGTTTTATCCACTGGGAGTTATATTATCCTTGTGAAAAATACATGCTGTAAGAGAAACCTTGGTCATCAGCAAATAAGAAAAATAATTGTGGTAAATAAAATGAAGGAAACTAAAGGTGTATGGTTACTTTGTACCTACTTGCTTGCACAGACTGAAAGAGAACAGGAAACAGCTGATCTGCAGCCTCTCTGATCTCTCTGTCTTCTGCTGTCTTCTCCATCTTAGCTGGACCAGGCACACAGGACTGTGTCGTAGCTGTGGTTCTGAAGGCAGCACGAGATAAGGATGCTCACAGCTTCCTGGTTCCATCTTCCTCCCTGGAGCCCGACTACTTCAGTCTCCTTCCCATCTGAGACTTAAAAGGAAAGAAAAACGAATGTAATCTATGATGTAAAAATAATTCCTCTCTTCCTGTTTTTCAGACAAACTCTGGTACAATTGTGCTGCTTCCCTTAAATAAGCTCTGCAAAAGAATCCAATCTGCTTGGTCATTTATTTCTGTGCAGCTCTGAACGGGCCATTGTTCCTTAGCGTGGGTGTGAGACTATCAAAGGTCAGTTTAACTTGACGTGATTGTGGTGGCAAGCAGCATATATCTTTGCACGGTGCTCTCTCAAATAGGTGTGTTTCTTCAAACTAATGAAGGCGGCAGAGTTGAATGCTGAAAAGCAATATGGTGCTCTGGTTACGTGCCCTGGTACAGGTTCTAGGTTCCAGACCACTGTTTGCAAGTTGGCAGGCAATTTAACCTCTCTGAGACTCAGTTTGCCCTATGCCATTGCAGCATTTTTCATGGTAGCCAAGACATAGAAACAACCTAAGTGTCCCTCGGTAGATGATTAGATAAAAAAGCTGCGGTACATATGTACAATGGCATAACCACTCGGCAATAAGAAAGGATGAGATACTGCCATTTGTGGCAACACGGAGGGATCTTGCGAGTATCATGCTGTCTAACCTGTGGTGGCACAGTGGATAAAATGTTGACCTGGAATGCTGAGGTCTCAGGTCAGAAACCCTGGGTTTGCCCAGTTAAGGCAAATCCAAGAAGCAACTACAATGAGTTTATGCTCCCCACACACACACACCACCTTTCTCTCTTTCCTTTCTTTAAAAACATCAATTAAACCTGACTAGGCAGTGCACAGTAGATAGAGTGTCGGACTGAGACACGGAGGTTCGAAACTCCGAGGTCACCGGCTTAAGCACGGGCTCATCTGGTTTTAGCATGGGCTCACCAGCTTGAAAATGGGTTTGTTGACTTAAGCATGAAATCATAGATGTGACCCCATGGTCACTAGCTTGAGGTCAAATATCGCTGGCTTGACGCCCAAGGTCGCTAGCTTGAGCCCAAGGTCACTGGCTTGAGCAAGGGGTCACTAGCAGGGCTGGAGCCCCCTAGTCAAGGCACATATGAAAAAGCAATCAATGAACAACTAAGGTGCCACAATGAAGAATTGATACTTCTCATCTCTCTTCCTTCCTATCTGTCTGTCCCTATATGTCCCTCTCTCTGACTCTCTCTGTCTCTGTCAAAAAAAAAAAAATCAATTAAAAAAAGGATTTCAGAGAGTATCATGCTAAGTGAAATAAGTTATATTCAAAAGGACAAGAACCATGTGGGATACAAAACCGAAAGCAACAAACAGACTCATAGACACGGATACAAGTATGGTGGGAAAAGGGGTTGGGGGCAGACAAAGAAGGTAAAAGGGGCCAAATACATGGCGATGGAAGGAGATGAGACCATGGGAGATGAGACCCAATGCATTATACAGACGATGTATGATGAAACTGAACGCTTGAAATGTATATAATGTTATTAAATTTAATTTTAAAACAGATTCCATTTATCCGTATGTAAAATAAGAATAATAACACTGTCATGTGGGGTTGTTGTAAGGAATAATGAAAGTAATACATATAAACTATGTGTTATAATACTTATTATTTATGTATTATTATTTAGTAAGTCTCCTAGAAGTAGTGGCTCTCATTATAACTGCTTCTGTAAGCCAATCACATGTTTGTTTTGGTAATCATTCTTACTTTTGCTATTTCTGAGAGTAAAAAGTTACATTTTGGTTAAAATCAAAGCCGGATCTGTGACATTTGGTCTGGTATTTAGGCATTTGCCTCCTCTGCGTTTCAGGTGTCCTTGCCCTTCAGTTATACTTACTGACCTTCTTCTAAATCACTCTTGTTGCTTTATTTTCCTCCTTTGGCTGGTAGATTACATCTTATAAATGTAATTTTTACTAGCCTTTATCAAGCACAATGAGATGGTGAATTAATAGTAGTAGATCCACTAACTTGAGTCTTTATGGAGACTTACCCATTCACTTTGAGTTTTAGGAATGAACTTCAGAAGCAAGGGGTCTTCCCAGTGCCTCCCTGAACCTGCATCAGCGCTGAGATCTCTCCCTTGGTTATTAACATCACCATCCTGGGTAGCTCAGGTCCCCATTTGCCAAGGTATGTGGGTTTGATGCCCAGTCAGGGCACATACAAGAATCAACCAATCACGGCATGAATGAGTAGAACAACAAATCAATGTTTCTCTCTCTCTCTTCCTCTTCCTTCCTCTCTCTCTAATAATTAAAAACACATTTTTAACCTCACCATCCTGACGATTATCTATGTTAATTCTCAGGATTATCTCTTCTCACGCACAGTACGATTTCTCATCACAGCTAAGCAAGATTTCAGTTCCATGTGCCTGCCTTCCCCTTCCTTTTCTAAAACCTATCCAATTATACTTCCTCAAGAGAGGTGCTGTTCCCACATGTCAGACAAACACTCAGACACAGTGGAAGGGACAGTCATCATATCTGGGGCCACCCCTGCATGTTTAAACACCCTTTTGATGATTGAGGAATTTCCCATAGTTCTCTTTGCCTGCTTAGTTGGGGCTCATGGATTTGGCCAGGGGCCAAACCTGGTTTTGTGGGACTTGAAGCTAATACAATTCAAGGGCTTTCTTTAAGAAAAATGCAACAAAATCATGAATTTATAATTAAGTTACAAATTAAGTACTTATTTAGATTGAAAAATAAAACAAGAATTACAAATTTCAAAAAGCTGACCAACATTATAAACGTTGCAAACCCAGGGGGAAAAATGTAATTTTAAAGTTAACTTTTTTAAAGTTAATTTTAGAGGTGCCTAATGTACCTCTTTAATATTTTTCTTTGTATTTTAGCTGCATACTCATTTTGTCTTTACATACAATTATTTTGTAATTTTTTAATAAAAAGTTAAAAAATAACTTTATTATTTCCTTTAGCAAATTTGGTCAAAATTTTTTTTTTAATTATTGAGAATTTAGAAAAGTTTCTTTAAAGAACTTCACAACCCATCGTTGGCACTGTGTCAATTTAGTGTGACAGGGGAAGATAGATTCCTAGTTGCAGTACCTTTGTTTTGCAAATTTTCCAAAACTTATGACACATCTATGACTTTGACGGTGGGGTGTGTGTGTGTGTGTGTGTGTGTGTGTGTGTGCAATGGAGGGGTCCCGAAGCTCAACTTTCCTAAGCTCCATGGTACCTCCGTCCTCTGTGGGCACTTAGGCTTCACCAGTCAGACATAATCATAAATATTTCACACCAGAAATGAGCTGTGGGAAGCAGGAGCCATTACAATCTTCCACTTAACAAGAATGATGACAGGGCTCCACTCCTGCAAAACCTCCTCGGGGGAATCTCTTGTACTGAGTCCCCACAGTCACGGGGAGGGCTGAGGTGCCCCTGCTAGGCAGCACGATGGCTCCCTCCCCGCCAGCAGCCCTAGCCATGGACCCTGCCTTGGGGGCTCTCGGCCTGACTCTCCAGCCCTCTTAGAAATTCCAGGAGCTACCAAACATCCTTTATCAAATTAAAAATATTTTTTTTCTTGCTAAAATGAGCTGGTTTCTGTCTGCAACCGTGAATCTCGACTGATACAAGTAGAGTGTGCTCTACCCACTCTGCGGGGCTAAGGCCCACGCTCAGGTATCCTGAGATGATGGAATAATCCAAGGATGGAAAAGTGAATCAGCAGAGAGTGCACAGGAGGAAACTAGAGTCCAGTTACCAAGAAATAGGGATAAAGGTCAAATACCTGGGGCCTGGAGTTGAAGGTAAAAGTCAGGGAGCCAAGAATCTCAACGAGAAGAGGTAAGGCAAAAGAGATGAGGAAAAAGCAAAGAAGGGTAAATGAAGACTCTGTCTGATGGGCTAGCAGTTGGGTCATACGTCTGAGGGTTGGATGGCCTTAAGAAGGAATAGAAGGCCCTGGCTGGTTGACTCAGTGGTAGAGCATCAGCCTGGTGTGTGGATGTCCCGGGTTCAATTCTGATCAGGGCACACAGGCGAAGCGCCCATCTGCTTCTTCACTCCTCCGCTTCCCCTCTGTCTCTCTCTCTTCCCTTTCTATAGTCATGGCTCCATTGGTTCAAGTGCATCGGCCCCAGGTGCTGAGGATGGCTTCGTGGAGCCTACACTTCAGGTGCTAAAAATAGCTTGGTTACAAGCATGGACCCAGATGGGCAAAGGATCAGCCCCAGACAAGGGTTGCTGGATGGATCCTTGTTGGGGTGCATGCAGGAGTCTGTTTTTCTATCTCCCTTCCTCTCACTTGGAACAAAAAAGGAATAAAAGGAAGCTGGATAATACTATAACTCAGGCTCTCTTTATCTTACACTTGGACACACAAAAGCTCTTTAAACCCCTTCACTTTGTTTTCTGCCCTGTAGTAACTCCTTTACTCGGATAACCATTTGAAGCCACTGTCATTGCCCTATTTTAAAGCAAACAAACAAACAAAAAATAAAAACAATAGTGTCTCCCCATTGCCAACAGAATATCACAGAAGTCATTAGCCAGGCATTTCTGACCCTCCCTCATCTGGGTCGTTCCATCTCTCCAACTTATTCTCCGCTATCTTCTCTTCCTCTGCACTAAAGCCACACTAAGCCGCTTGGTGTTTCCTAGACATGCGCTCATTTTCCCACGTGAATGCCCTTCTTTCTGCCCGGGATGCCCTCTTAGCAGATCAATTTTTTTTTTGTCATTATTTTCATTGATTGATTTGAGAGAGAGAGAAACGTCAATTTGTTGATCCACTTATTTATGCATTCATGTGGTTGATTCTTGTCTGCTCTCTGACCGGGGATTAAACCCGCAACCTTGGTGTATCAGGATGACGCTCTAACAAACAGATCTAACTGACCAGGACCCAAATCCCTCTGTCTTTCAAAGTCCGGTTCAAACACCTCATTATTATCTTCGGGAGCAATTATCCACCACCACCACCCCCGGAAGCGTATTAACTGTACTTCTCCTGTTGCCTTTTGCTTTCCATCTTGCATTATAGCTGGTTAGACACATGTTGGTCTTTTCTCTAAGAAGCCATAAGCTCCCTCCGGGAAGAATTCTTGGCGGTTTGCCTCATCAATTACAGGTGCCCAAGATAGTAGTGAACAAAGGATTGAATGAAGCAAGTCTTGACACATAATTTCTGTAGAACCTAGAGCAGGTGGTTATAGCCTAAGGTGAGGTAGGAAAAGTATAGGCTTTGATATCAGACAAGCGGGAGTTAGAATCACAACTCTGTGGCTGACTTACGAAGAAACTTTCCACACAGAACCTCTGGGAATATGGAGATAATAATTCCTCCAGCACAGAATTATTTTGAGAATTAAGTTCTAGAAGACACCTAATAAAATTTCTGGCACGAAAGAGATGCTAATCGAATGTGGATGATTTCCTCACCCTTAGTCTTTTTCTTCAGTCTTAGGATCTCTAGTTCTGTACATTGGTCCGAACACAACTCAGTTTTCTGATCTGCTCAGCCAATATTGCTCTTAAATTTTTGATTAGTAGTGTTGGTGGCAAAAGCGGCATCAGGTGTTAGACCTCAAGTCAACAACCTTGGTACTTACGTTCTGGCTGAGAAAGAATTCAGAGGCAAGACTCAAGCTATAGGAAAAAGTTTATTTAGAAAGTCTAGATAATCACAGAGGTAGTAAAAGGGAGCTACAGAAGAAATGGACCCAGGAAATCAGTTACAGAGCCAAAGAAGGGCCCCTGGAGCTTAGGGGAGAGAAAGAGAAAGAGAGACACTCCACCTTGAGAGATGAAAGCGGTAGAAAAGGCACAGGTGTGCTTTGGAACAAAGAGAAAGTACACTGGTGGGAGCCCTATCTTAAGGGCTTCTATTTGGGGGTCCCAGGGGAGGATCTCTATAGATTCTTCATCAGCTATCCAGGTGTTGCCCCTCAGGGCTGTGGTCTCCAATGGCTCAGGATAGGGGTTCACTAGTCAATGCAGCTGGTCTGGATGCCACCTGTCTGGTTTTGCTGCTTCTTGGGCCTGGAGCAGAAACACAGCGGAGGCCTAGATGTCATCTCCAAGGATTAATGCTTAAGGAAGCAGCCATGCAAGGGCTTGTAGTTTTGCCTGTTGCTAGGCCCCCAGGGCTCTCCTCCCTGGTGGCCCTCTGCACCTGGCCTATCATTCCCACTCTGCTCATGTCTCTCTGTCTACTATAATAGGATACCTCAAGTGTAACCTGACCAGCTCATAGAACAGTGAGAATATGACTTGGCATGATCTGCAACCCAGACTTCTATTTTTACAGTACAAGATAGCCATATACTTTGATTAATTTTAAGCTTGTGCTTAACTAAAATCTTCAGACATTTTATTTTTAGAACAACCTACCTCCAAGTCACAATTCCATTCATACTTGAAGCTAAATGCAAATGCTTACATATATCTCTGTTTTGTTTCAACTAATTTATTTAAGCCCAAAATTTTACTTTACTAAAATCACTTTCAGCTTTGGTTTCAATAATTTTTTAAAAGGTATGGAGGAGGGTGGAGGGGAGGGGCCTTCAGCAATAACTTCAGAACATTCTCTTTAGTCTTATTTAATGACAAAATAAACACCTCCCACAGTGATCTGTAATGCAGGCCAGCCTTTGTATGTAGAGGGAAAAAAGACAACTTTTATACTTTGCCTCTGTTAATCATAGCCGCATGAGTAATTAAACTTCAACAAACTTAGTAATTGAATAACAGAAATATAGTTTTTAGACATCAACTTAAGGAAAATGAATAAAAGAAACATGACATTCCTCTAGTTTCTCAAATACAAGTAATTTTCCTGTGTTTTAATGAAACAATGTATTGTTTCCCCAACAGCACTGCCCCAAAACTTGATTAGCAACAATATTCTTGCTCTGTTGCACAAATTTAAGAAATTTAAATTGTTTAAATTCTGTGCCATTAAAGTTATATTTTTCATGAACATAGATAAAAGTGGAGTGGTTACCGGGGGAGGAAGCATCAGGGGCGCTTGGGGGAAGGAAAGAAAGAGGGACAGATATACAGGGACAGAAAATGATGTGACTTTGGGTGATGGGCACACAACACAATAAACAGTTCAAATGCTATAGAGATGTTCACCTGAAGTCTATGTACTCATTGATCCATGTCACCCCATTCCATTTTATTTTCTAAATAAAATTTCTAAAAATTATATTTTTCTTTGAGAACGTGTACAATAAGCAAAGCAATGTAAACTTAAAACCTTTTACTGAAGCTCTTCTGAATAACTTCTTCATAAAGGAGCCATAGTGATGTTTTTATTATTTGAAATTTATAGGAAATATTCTTGGGAGGCTTTCAATTTCCCTTATCAATGTAAACCCTACATACATCAAATGTAATTTTAAAGGGAAGGATATTAAAAATAAAGAGAAACTTCTTCAACACAATTTCTATAACAGTGAAAAAAACTTTTGTAGAGTGAAGAAGAAAAATTTTGATAAAATTTATTTTTACCTCTTTACCAAACTTCCCATTTCACATGAAAATGAGACTAACAACTAATATCTAAACCAACAAGAATATTATAAGAACCTTGTGGGATTCATGTAGTCTAGGGCCAGTATTTTTTTTTCCACTTAAAGACTATCTGGGATTTGAATACATACCTTAAAATATTTTTTCAAATATTCTAACCCCAGGTCCACACAAAAATGAACCATGAATTCAATCTTGGGGTTTCAATGCTAACAAAGTTAGAAGATATGAAGGGTGGAATGGACATTGGAATGGGACCCATTTGAGCCAAGAAGAGATGTTTGTTTGGTCACCTCTAGGAAAAGAATATTCCTTTTTTCTTTTAAGATAGAAGTAGAAGGCACACTCTTTTTTCTTCTTGACATTGTAAAATAGGGATGCAAAGCTTGTAAATGCTACATCCATTCGGCCACCAAGAGGGATGCTACCTTGAGAATGAGCCCATACTCTGAGATGAGCATAGCCAGGAGGATTGTGAAAACAGGAGCTGCAGTTACTTAATTAAACCAACCTCAAAGCTGCTCAATCTCTGGACTTCCAGTTATGTGAGCCAATAAATCTGAGCTATGTCAGCCAGCTAAAGCTGACTTTCCTGTTATTTGCAACTATGTTACCTCACCCACCCCTTCATTTTTCAGAGAGACTGAGTCATCTTCCCATCTAAGTGACTTGTCTGATGTATCAGAACATAGAGGAACTCAGAACAATTTTCTTTCCTTACCACAGCCAGATTAAATATTGAAGGTACATACATAATTGATAGGCACATTAAGAAGACTACAAGTGAAGAGTTTCGTGATTAGGATGAAGAAAATATTCACTCTTACCTGGTCAATCCAAGAAAGCTAAAGAAAGAATTGAAAGTTTTGGAAAGGAGAAAAAAGTATCTGAAAACTAGCTCTTTCTTACACTAAGCCAACTCTTATGTCCTTCCCTCCAGCCTCATCTTTAGTCTCTTTAGTAGTGAATCTGCTCTGCCCAACATTTATCTCCTTTGTTTCTTTCATTGCCCTCCTGATTATGGGCCTCAAGCTTCCTGTTCTGCTTTAAACATTTTTCCACCTGAGGGTAGCCCACCTGCACCTCTGCCCAGGTTTGAATACCTGAGTTCCTGTATATATACTCTCTCCCATGATCTATGAATCATAATTTTTTTTTTTTAGGTAAGAGGAGGGGAGATAGTGAGACAGATTCCTGTATGTGTCCTCATGGCAATCCACCTGGCAACCCCATCTTGGGCCGATGCTCAAGTATCAAGCTATTTTTAGTGCCTGAGGCTATCCTCAGAGCCCAGGGCCAGGCTCGAACCAATCAAGCCACTGTCTACAGGAGGGGAAAAGGGAGAGAAGAGGGGGAGGGAGCGGGAGATAAGCAGCTAGTCATCTCTCCTGTGTGCCTTGACTGGGAATTGAACCCAGGACATCTATTACCAGGCCGATGCTCTATCCACCAAGGCACTGGCCAGGGCCTATAATTACATTTCAAAAGTAGCTCCCATATTTTTTAAGCAGTTAAGAGATATGTTTTATAAAAATATAGATTGTGTTGATCTTCTGCATATAAAAAATCATATTAAACATTTGGGTAAGTAGAAATTTGACCACTTAAAACTTATTGGCAGCATCAAAATACACTATCAAAGAAATTAACATTTTTGTTCCAGAAAGTGGAAAATGTCACACTGACATACTCTCAATTTATATATTCCAGATCAGTGGTTCTTAGCCTAGGTTCTATCGAACCCTAGGGGTTCGATGAGTCTGTCTCAGGGGTTTGGAGAAGCCTCTGACACAGAGGCCAGAATAAAGTAATACCGTAATTTGTTGTGAGTTCATGCACTTTGTTGGTTTTGTTCTTTGAGCAAGGTGATGTTCATGCACGGCTCATTTTGTGCACCAGTAAAAAAACAGATACCTATGTTTGAATTTAGAAAAAAAAAATCATATTTTATTTATCACTAAAGAAGGGTTCGGTGAATGCGCATATGAAACTGGTGGATTCGGTACCTCAAAAAAGGTTAAGAACCACTGTTCTAGATCATGCTTTTGTGATTAAGTTTTCCTTTTAAGTCTGGGCAAACCATTAATAAATTATGAATGAAGATTATCAATCAAATTTAAATTTTATTTTTAACAGACCTGCTATAATTATAATGAGAGCAGGAAAATCTCTTCAGAGGTTAGAACTATGCCTGGCATGTAATACCTGACAAATAATATCCATTGAATAAATATCTTGAACAAATGTTGTTTTTTAGTGAGAGGAGGGAAGGCAGAGAGACAGACTCCCGCATGCACCCCAGCTGGCATCTACCTGGCAAGTCCACTAAGGGACAATGCTCTGTCCATCTGGGGCCATTGCTCTGTTGCTCAGAAACTTAGCCATTTTTTAGGCCTGAGGTGGAAGGCAGAGAGCCATCCTCAGCACCTGAGGCCAACTTGCTTGAACCAATTGAGCCATGGCTGCAGGAGGGGAAGAGAGAGAGAAAAGGGGAAGGGGTGGAGAAGCAGATGGTCACTTCTCCTGTGTGCCCTGACCAGGAATCAAACCTGGGACATCCACATGCCAGGCCAATGCTCTATCATTGAGCCAAACGGCCAGGGTCTCTTGTTTTAAGATTTTATTCATTGATTTTACAGAGAGGAGATGGTGAGCAAGAAGTATCAACTCATAGTTGCTTCACTTTAGATATTCCTTGATTGGTTGCTTGTCATATGTGCCATAACCAGGCTAGCTCAGGGTTTCAAACCCATGCCCTCAGCATTTCAGGTCAGTGCTCACTGCTCTACCCACTGCAACACCACAGGCTGGGTAGGCTTTTTTTTTTTTTAAGAAGCAACGAGAAAAAGGAGAAGAGAGAGAGAGAGAGATTTATTTGTTGTTCCACTTAGTTGTGCATTCATTGATTGCTTCCCATATGTGCCCTGACTGGGATCTAACCTGCAACCTTAGTGTTTTGGGACTATGCTCTAACCAACTGAGCTACCTGGCCAGGGTCTTTAGGGCCACTTTTGTTTGTTTGTTTGTTTTTAAGTGTGTGTGAGAGAGAGATGGAGAAAGGAAGGAAGAGAGATGAGAAGCATCAATCATCAGTTTTTCGTTGCAACACCTTAGTTGTTCATTGATTGCTTTCTCATATGTGCCTTGACCGCAGGCCTTCAGGAGACCAAGTAACCCCTTGCTCAAGCCAGCGACCTTGGGTCAAGCTGGTGAGCTTTGCTCAAACCAGATGAGCTTGCGCTCAAGCTGGCGACCTTGGGGCCTCGAACCTGGGTCCTCTGCATCCCAGTCCGACTCTCTATCTACTATACCACTGCCTGGTCAGGCGGCAACCAAGTTATTTTTAGCACCTGGGGCGGAGGCTCCATGGAGTCATCCTCAATGCCCAGGCTGATGTGCTCGAACCAATCGAGCCATGGTTGAGGGAGATGAAGAGAGAGAGAGAGAGAGAGAGAGAGAGAGAGAGAGAGAGAGGGAGGGAGAAATAAGTGGAAGGGGTAGGCGTGGAGAAGAAGATAGTTGCTTATCCTGTGTGCTTCGACTAGAAACTGAAATCAGAATATTCGCATGCCAGGCTGATGCTCTACCATTGAGCCAATCGGCATGGTTGCACAGGTATTTAGAGACAAAGTTTACAAAGAATGTGTCCTCTTTTCTATGAAGCAAGGATTAAAAAGCGGGGTACTTGGCAGCCAATCAAACATATATATATTTCATGCTTGGTGTTCATATAACAAGGTGCATTAAATCTAGCCAAGGTTTTTTGTGGGTTTTTATTTTTTATTATTATTAATTTTAATGGGGCGACACCAATAAATCAGGGTACTTATGTACAATGAAAACATCTCCAGATTATCTTATCATTCAATTGTGTTGCATACCTGTCACCCAAAGTCAAATTGTCCTCTGTCACCTTCTATCTGGTTTTCCCTGTGCCCCTCCCCTCCTCCCTATCCCACCCTCCTCTCCTTCCCCCACCCCGTAACTACCACTCTCTTGTCCATGTCTCATAATCTCACTTTTATGTCCCACCTATGTATGAAATCATGCTGTTCTCAGTTTTTTTTTTCTGATTTACTTATTTCACTCCGTATAATGTTATCAAGGTGTGGGGTTTTTTTGACAGAGACAGAGAGAGGGATACATAGGGACAGACAGGAAGGGAGATGAGAAGCACCAGTTTTTCATTGCAGCTCCTTAGTTGTTCATTGATTGCTTTCTCATATGTGCATTGACTGGGGGGTTCCAGAAGAGTGAGTGACCCTTTGTCCAAGCCAGCAACCTTGGGCTCAAGCCAGAGCCCTTGGGCTTCAAGCCAGCAACCTTTGGGCTCAAGCCAGTGATTATGGGGTCATTTCTATGATTGCACGCTCACTCCAGCAACCCCATGCTCAAGTTGGTGAGCCCGTGCTCAATCCAGCGACCTTGGGGTTTTGAACCTGGGTCCTCTGCATCCCAGTCCAATGCTCTATCCACTGCACCACAGCCTGGTCAGGCAAATCTAGCCAAGTTTTGCTTTAACTGCAAATCTGGGAGAAGGGAGGCAGGAAGAAACTCTTTCTGACCCTTGCTGTTCTAAGAACTATAGTTATTGAGTCATTTGCTTATTAAATTACATGGTAAACAAGTTATCTTCAGTGTAGGCTATCAAGGGGACTGACAAATTATTATGTACTTCCATTTGTTTTCCCAGGGCAATGGTCTTCTGCTCAAATCACCTTTTTCATTTCTGACCACTGAGCTCAAAGGCATTAAATGAGATTAGACCAGTGTTAATGACATTTTGGCACCCAACAAGAAGTCATTATAAAGTCTTAAAAGTGCATATAAATTTCCTAAAGATTCTAGGAAATAGTATTTGAAAAGAAATTTTCATCCAGGAGCATAAAAGAAAAACAACCCCAAAACCCTTCTTGGTCTGTGGCCTCCTTCCTGGCTGCAGATTTAAGGCCGAGTGAACATGCCAGAAGCAGCCAGCCAGGTCTTGTGACTCACAGACACATGATGCTTCTGCTTGGGAGCACAGGCAGGTGGATATAGACCTCACTTGTCCACCAGCTTTGTTCTGAGATTTCAAATATATCACCCAATACTTGGTGCGAAATGATTCCATTTGCATTTTTTTTCCAACAAATGTTTGTAGATTCAAAATAACTTTGAAAAAGGAAAGAGAACAAACCTTCAAATCAAATAAGTTGTATGACAGCAGTCTCAGGGTGGAGGTTTTTTTTAGGGGTGACCTAGGTCACAGTTCTCACCGTCTTTACCCCTCAAAGTGGAGTGCCCCTACAACTTACTGGTGCTGGGCTACATCCCTAGGCATTCTGAATCAGTGGCCTGACAATCCCACTTCTAAAAGGGAGGCAGAGGAAATTTTACTTTCCATTTTGTAGCTTTTATAAACTGTTTCCGTTTTTTTTTAGTGTTTATAAATTTTTTTAACTTAATTTAGAAAGCATTTGTGCTCAGTATGTCCTTTCCTGGTCAAACCCTGCTGCTTCTAGATACTCAATCTACGTGCCCAACGTCAAAACAAACATCTATCTATAGCGTTCAATGTATTGGACTAGTATTCTAAATTCTTACGATAGAAAAAATGGATTTGAAAGTCTGGCTCTCCCATGTACAACTTGAGGCAACTTCTATAAGCTCTCTGAGGCTCAGATTGATCAACTGTGTATGGGTGCTTTAATCCTGTACTTAGTTCTCCAAGTTGAGTGGATATTAAATGACATGATGCAAGTAAATCAGTCTTATCTAGTAGGTGTTCAACAATGGTTTCTAGCCATTATATACCCTAACTCATTCCCCATCAACAATAAAAGGTAGTTTACGAATTCATTGATTCATATCATTTTGTCACGCAAACATATGGCTCTTCAATTTACATATGTAGAAAATATACAAATGCTTCTTGAACAAAAAGCATCCCGGCCTGAACCCAAAAACAAATAAGAGTTATTATACAAGATGTTTTTCCAGTTAGTAAAGCTCTCTGATTCTTTCCTGTTAGCTTTTCCTCATCACCTGTCATTTGTGTACCCACCTTTCCTTCAGTGGTGTTTGTTTACATATAACAGCAGCTTTTGTCCCTTCAGGAAACTCCAGTAATGTTTCAGTGGATGGTGTGTTTTTAGATAAGGGACAGATGGATTTGGGGGACGAATGAGTCTTTGTTTTCTGTCGTCAGTAGCGTTTCTTGCCTGCCAGGTCAATGCGCAGTCCAGGGACTAAAATGAAACAAGGAACAAACAGGTTATACCAATGTGTCTAGGGCTCCATAGATTTCCCATATACTTATCTCACCGAACAAGTTCGATACTGTTATTCAGCTTTCTCCTGCCAGGTCTGGGGAGGGTCCTGGACTCCCCTGTGGGTGGGCCAGCAACAGTAGCATCACTGACACACTTGCTGAAAATCCAGAATCTCAGCTGCCCCTCCCCCAACTGCTGAATCAGAGCCTGCATTTCGATAGCATTCCCCACGTGTAGTTTTCACTTTCATACGGGGCATTACAGGAACAGGAAAGTCACCAGACCCTTCTATACATAGTCCCACAGCGCCATGTCTCTGCTCCCCCTGAGAAAAGGCCTGACTCATCTGGGGGCCTGGACTTCTCAGTTCCAAATGAGTGGCCCTTCTCTTGTTTCCCACAGTTCTTCCTGCTGAATGTTTGAGATTGCATCTGACAGTGTCTGCAACTTTGTCCTTTGGTGGAATCAGATTTCTGGTCACGGGTCAGATCACTGCTTGAAGCAGTTTCTCCCTCCACACCCAGTGAATTCTCCAGGGAAGCAGGGGGGTATATGCAGATTTCTGCAGGCCAGCCTGCCTGTAGTGGTGATAACAAGAGCAACTGAGAATTGTCTTCCTGGTTCTAGTCAGTGATGAACTGATAAGGGCAGCTTTCCCACAGCTGCTGTGAGTGTGTGAGTGTGTGATGTGCTTGTGGGTGCGGGGCAGAGGAGACCTGTTTTAAAGGTTGCCACACAGCGGGACACTCCACTTTTCCTTATCTATCAGTGGCCTAGTTCCAAACAGCTGTGGCTATCATTGAGTCAGGAGGAATATGAGTACCGGTCAATTCCAGGGATCATCTGTGTGCAACATACTACCTATGTTGTTAACAGTAAGGTATTATATGCTTAAAAAATGTGTTGAGCCTGACCTGTGGTGGCGCAGTGGATAAAGCGTCGACCTGGGAACACTGAGGTCGCCAGTTCAAAACCCTGCACTGGTCTGGTCAAGGCACATATGGGAGTTGATGCTTCCAGCTCCTCCCCCCTTTCTCTCTCTCTCTCTCTCTCTCTCTCTCTCTCTCTCTCTCTCTGTGTCTCCTCTCTAAAATGAATAAATAAAAATAAAAATAAATGTGTTGATAAGGTAGACCTGTTACAACAAGAAAAAAAGGAGGGGAGAGGGAGGGAGACGTAAAGAAACTTTTGGAGGTAATGGGTGTTTATTACCTGGATTGTGGTGATAACATGAGGGAGCACATATGTCCAAACTCCCCAAATTGTATATATTCATTATGTAGAGTTTTTTTATATGCCAATTATACCTCAATAAAGTTTGGGGGAAAAGAATAAAGTCTTATACTCTCAGAAATCTCTCAATTGCTGTAGAAGGGAAATCCCTCATGCTGTCCTGCAGTGACCTAAGGGCCGACTAAACTTACTGCTGTGGCCTCTGGGAGTCCCCAGGCCAACTCAGTGGCTGTGCCCAGAGGGACCAACAGTCCAAGTGCAGTGTGCTGCATTTCTCAGACAGGAAACCTCAGGCTGCCGTTTCTATTCAATTCCCATCAACAGTGTTCATTTCCTATTATCGGGTGATTGCATAGCACTACGCAGGTTGCAGACCTGTTTTCAGCAGACTTTATCAAGACCTTCATAATTAAGGTGACCAGATTTTAAAATTGATAAAGCAGAACAGCATTGACCAGGAGAGGGGAGGGGTTCTTGATTAAAAATTTGGTCTAGCCTGACCTGTGGTGGCGCAGTGGATAAAGCGTCGACCGGGGAACACTGAGGTCGCCAGTTCAAAACCCTGCACTGGTCTGGTCAAGGCATATATGGGAGTTGATGCTTCCAGCTCCTCCCCCCTTTCTCTCTTTCTCTTGCTCTCTCTCACTCTGTGTCTCCTCTCTAAAATGAATAAAATAAAAATAAAATAAAATTTAAAAAATTTGGTCTATATGGAGCAAAAAATAATTTTCATAGAATGCAAAAATAGTATTGTAATATATATTTTTTAATTTCAACTTAAGTACAATTTACAAATATAATACATTAAAGAATTATGTATAGTATTATTTTATTCTTTGGCATATCTCTCATTTGAGTGAATTTTTTTTAGTAGATTGCTGTCATTGTTTAAAAGGTCATGAAATTTTTCACAAGAATTTGTTAAATTATATTTCACACATAAAATGGCTTTCAAAGTCTCAACACTTAATTGTGATTTTTCTGATGTCCACACTTTATTTAGCGTAGAAAAAACGCGTTCAGGCGCAGTATTAGTTCCTGGAAAAGACAGCCGAATTCCACAATTTATAGTGCATTATTGTATGGAACATGGTTTGTTTCCAAATGATGAAATATTTCTAAGCATTTGTTCTCTATCGTGATTTTTGCTGATGCCCAAGATTTAACGTTTTCCTTATCAATATATTTTTTTAATAATGATACCTCATTAAAAAGATCATTTGCAGACATATTACTACATGGGAAATTTTAAGTGAGTCAGAGGGATCGGGTTACAGGGTCCCCGAAACCAATGCCGGAGCTGCACGAGCGGGCGGGAGCAGGCAGGGCAGTGCCGCCAGCGTGCTCAGGGGCTGCGCTCCCGCGTCCAGCCCCGCCGCCCGCTGGAGACCGAGCGGCTTGAGCCTCGCGGAGCCCGGAGCCTCACACCAGTGTCCAGGACACAGGCCTATGGGTAGTTAGGGGACTTGACAGTGGCTGCCCCAGCAGGTACATCCCGCCTGAAGTTCTTCGTTTCAGGGCCCCGCATGGGGCAGCCGCTCTTGCGGCAGTGCAGGCACTTCCAGGTGGAGGCGGGATCTCCCTGCCGAAAACCGTATATTCCCTTCCCACTCCTCCGCTGTTCTCTAGCTTTTTGTGTATTCTTTCCAAAAATCAGGACGTTTTAAAAACACCGTGGGACGCGGTACAAATTGTTAAAAATCAGGACCGTCCCGCCAAAAGCAGGACATCTGGTCACCTTATTCATAATGGTTTTGATGGTTGTTGAACTCGCATGTCCAGCAGACTTGCCCTCTCTTAAACCTCAGTTCCTCCTGTCAGCTGACTGCTCAGACTCTCCTGCTTGAAAGGCCGTGTCCAGCTACCAACCACACCACTGCGTTAAGTCAGCTCAGTTTTCTTCCCCAGACTAAATACCACTTCCTCTGGATTCCCCATTTTGGTCCCTATTTCTTTAAATAAATCTTTTTTATACTCTCTCAGGCTGAGCATTACCGGTATATATCATATACTCAAAATATTTTCATAGAAGTTTAAGGGTTTATTTTTGTAAGACTGTCTTAGAGAACCAAACCTGTTCCCTCTTTGGCTTCGTGCCAGTAATCTTTGCAGGTGCCAACAGTGGCGTTGTGGTTCTGGCTATGGAGTTCAGCCCAAATGGTTAGCCTTATTCAAGTGATAGAGGATTGAAAGTAAGTTTTTTGTGTATATATTAGTTACATCATCACACTAAGAAAATGGGTAAGTAACAAATGAGAGCAAAATGCAAGGTAAAGAGAAATATTTAAGAATAAAGATTACTTTTTACCCATCAATCATATCAAAAATAATATAAAACTATATTCCAATAATTATCAATTACTGCTTTACTTATATTCTTCCGCAACTAGACCATTGGAAAACTTTATTTTTATT
Source organism: Rhynchonycteris naso (assembly GCA_037038555.1). Lineage (NCBI taxonomy): Eukaryota > Metazoa > Chordata > Mammalia > Chiroptera > Emballonuridae > Rhynchonycteris > Rhynchonycteris naso. The sequence continues at coordinate 14,328,173 of CM073000.1, forward strand.
TTACTTTACTTGGCTTCATTTTGACCTAGGCCATTTAAAAAATTATTTAGTTATGAATAGCCAACATGGGCAGTGCACCATTTTCAGTAGTTACAACGGATATACAATAAATGTAAAGTGTTCCTTCCCATCCTGCAACCACTCGATTCCCCTCCCCAGCTCCATCTCTTACACCAACTTCTTGTGTTTCCTTCCAGTACAAACCTTCTGTGTTTCTAGTAAATATCTTGTTAATTTGTTTAATATCCATACTCAACTTCCTGCTGGTATGGCTTCCTGTGTTGCAGAGGCTGGACAGCTAAAAATAACATCTCCCAGACTCCATTATAATCAGAGTTACTGAGTGATTTAGGTTCCTCTAAACAGAAACACTTGTATGACCCTTGATTTTGAAACGGAGCTAAGTGAGGGGTGAGACAGGGATTGGAGCGGAGGCTGCGAGACTCGGCAGTGCAGGACTGGGTTCCCAGTTTATCAGAGCCAGCTTTCTGACTGTAGTGGAGCTGATAGCTTTTGCAGACAACAACCCCACCCACAGCTTCCAGACTCCATAGGCACATACCTGGTTATATGTCAGCTCTCAGTGGCCTAAGTGGCCCAGTTCTGCACTGTGTTCTTTGGAAACGACTCCTGGAAGTTTAGCTGAAGTCTAGCTAGTTATTCAACCATAGTTGGTTTTTTTGTTTGTTTGTTTTTTAAGTAAGGGGAGGGTAGATAGAGAGACAGAATCCCGCACGCATCCTGACCACGATCTATCCGCCAACTCCCATCTAGCGCCGATGCTCAAATCAACCGAACTATGCTCAGTGCTTGAGGCTGACACTTGAACCAACTGAGCCACTGGCTGCAAGAGGGGAAGAGAGAGAAAAGGGGGAGCAGGAGGGGAAGAGAAGGAAATGGTCACTTCTTATATGTGCCCGGACCAGGGATCAAACCCACGATTTCTGCAAGCTGGGTCAACTCTCTATCCCCTGAGCCAACTGGCCAGGGCCTCAACCAACAGTGTTAATGCGGTTGAAATAGGTTCTTTCCTGCTTAACCTAACTAGAGCAGCTTACACTCTCTGCAACTGAATCTTGATTTGTAAAATGCCCATGTTTTAACTCTTGGCACATAAGCTTCATTACATGGCCAAAAGGAACTAGATGGAATTAATGTTGCTAATCAACTAATGTTAAAATAGGGAGAGTATTTTAAATTATCCTGTGGACCCAGTGTAATGACAAGGATCCTTAAAAGTGAAAAAGAGAGGCAGAAGAAAAAAGCAAGAAGGAGTTATGACGACTCCTGAAGAATGATCAGAAAGAGATGCAAAGTTGCTGGATTTCAGGACAGAGAAAGGAGTCACAAGTCAAGGAATGTGGGAGGCTTCTAGAAGCTGGAAAAGGCAATGAACTATACTGAGAATAAAAACAAATATTGAGGAGGTCTTTAGGAAGAACACTACATCCTTTCTGTGCTATAAATGCTTATAAAATTTTAAATAAAAATAGGAGGAAGAAAAAACAGAGATTGCCTTTTTTAATTTCTATTTTTGTAGACGTGTTGGGAATGTTGGCATTCATAACATTGAAGTAAATAATGTCTATCAAGTGTATTAATTCTTTGTTATTAATTTACAATTAAAGAATTGATCTTTCTTTGTTAAATTTATTTTTATTTTTTTAGTGAGAGGAGGGGAGGCAGAGAGACAGACTCCCGTATGCGCCCTGACTGGGATCCACCCAGCAAGCCCACTAGGGGTGATGCTCTGCCCATCTGGAGCTGTTGCTCCATTGCTCAGCAATTGAGCCATATCTTTTTTTTTTTTTTTAGTGCTTGAGCCATCCTCAGCACCCCAGGCCAACTCGCTCCAGCTGAGCTGTGGTTGGAGGGGGGAGAGAAAAGGGGAGCATTGAGAAGCAGATGGTCGCTTCTCCTGTGCGCCCTGACCACAATCGAACCCAGGACATCCACACACTGGGCCGATGCTCTACCACTGAGCCAACCGGCCAGGGCCAGAATTGATCTTTCAAGAAAAGTTCCAAAAGAAAAAAGAAAAGTTCTTTTTTGGGAATTCTTTTTATTGTGTGAAAAGAAATTAAAGACAGGACCTCAATCCCACCATTTCAATATTCCTTGGAGAGGAAAAACTCAAAATCATTTACAATGATATTCATATTAAATTATCTTCATTCAGACATAGTAAAGACTGAAAAAATGAAAAACAAAACGCCTAAGCCAGGGTAGATCAATTGGTTAGAGCATCATCCCCACATGCTGAGGTCATAGGCTGATCAGGGTACATATAGGAATCAACCATTGATGGCATGAGTCGGCGGAACAACAAATCCAGGTTTCTCTCTCTGTCTCTCTCTTTACTTCTCTCTCTATAAATCAATCAATAAAAATTTTTTTAAATGAAAAACAACTTTACCACTAATTAAACAATAAAATAAGATTTAAATAAATGCTCTTGAAATCTGTATAGGCATTGCCCTACTATTGGAGAAAGAGGGAAAATTGAAAATTTGGTGGCTAGCTAAACGTAACTTGCCTACCTACCAACTGCTGCTAGAATGAACATATATTTAGCATCACAAAATGTGCATAACAACAACCACAAGAGTAACTGAGTTGGTAAGAGCACTTATGCACTATTGCTCTTGCTCTATAACACTAAACTTAAGATTTTTGACTTCTGCCTGACCAGGCGGTGGCGCAGTGGATAGAGCATCGGACTGGGATGTGGAAGACCCAGGTTCAAGATCCCGAGCTCGCCAGCTTGAGTGCGGGCCCATCTGGCTTAAGCAAAAAAAAAGCTCGCCGGCTTGGACCCAAGGTTGCTGGCTCCAGCAAGGCGTGGCTTGGTCTGCTGAAGGCCCGCGGTCAAGGCACATGTGAGAAAGCAGTCAATGAACATAAAAAAAGATTTTGACTTCTAAAATTTTAAATAAAAAATAATTTTAATGAAAAATTTAGATTTATTCTTGTATTCCAGAATTTCTTATTTTTTAAAATTTTATTTATTTCTATTTCTATTTTTATTTTTGCAAGAGAGAACAGAGACAGGCAGATAGACAGACAGGAAGGGAAAGAGATGATGAGAAGCATCAACTTGTAGTTGTGGCACTTTAGTTGTTCATTTGATTGTTTCTTTTATGTACCTTGACCAGAAGCAGGAGGCTCCAGCCACGCCAGTGACCTTGGGCTCAAGCCTGCGACTTTGGGCTCAAGCCAGCGACCATGGGGTCATGTCTATGATCCCACACTCAAGCCGGCGACCCTGCTTTCAGGCTTGTGAGCCTGTGCTTAATTAAGCCGGCAACCTCAGGGTTTCAAACCTGGAACCTCAGCGTCCCAGCTCAAGGCTCTATCCACTGTACCACCACAGGTCATGCAAGATTTTATTGTTTTATTTTAGAGGGCAGGGAGGAGCGGCAAGCATGAACTCGTTTCTTCTTGTATGTGCCTGACCAGACAAGCCTGGGGTTTCGAACCAGCAACCACAGCATTCCAGGTCAACGCTCTATCCACGCACCACTACAGGTCAGGCCAGAATTTCAGTTTATCATGGGGATATTCAGCTTTGATCATGAGTTCTGATAAAGATTTATTTTAATACTCAATCGGTTGGAATTTAGTTAAAATGTGTGTTTGGTGTACTTTTCCTGCTCAGCCAGGCTCGGGAACCATTTATTGGCTTAATATTTACATATGACAAGTCCTGGTTAAACTGGCAATAGAAAGATGATTATCTGCACAGAGTTACACAAGACAACTTATTAACTATGTTACCTGGCCTAGACCTTGTTTTGTGATACTGGCTCATTCTTTCTTGCAGGAGTAAGGCCCCTGTGTAGGTATCTAAAGCAGTTTATATTTGGAAGCTGTGTAATTAGGGTGAGAAGGGTTGTTTAGCACAATTTTACTTTAAAATGTTAAGAAATAGTGAAATACTAACAGGTATAGATAGATCAGAGTCCAGACATTGATCAAGTATATGCAGGATTAAGGTCTGATAAAGGTGGCATTACAACTCCATAGAAGAAATATAGATTACTGTTCTCAAACATTATGAATAGTCACTGAAGGGAAAACGAACATGAATTTCAATCTTACTCTACCCACCTTAAATCAAATCTAGCTATGTCATTTTAAGTGTAAAAAATGGCACTATAACATGACTGGAAAATTACAGTTGATAAAAATTCAGCAAGCTATATACTTATAATACATACTTTTGTGATTATAGGTTATTTATCAATACATGAAAATTTAATCTGGATGGTGTAGAAAAGGCTTTGTTTCCCTGGCTCTTCTAACCCCTAGATGCTACCCACCTGGGACTATGGCTCTTTCCTTCATCTTCAAAGCCAGCGACGACTGGTGGAGTCCTCATGCCACTGTCTCTCTGGTTCTCCTGTTCCAGCTCCCTCTTCCATTTTTCTTTATATATATATTTTTTAATTTTCTTTTTATTTTATTCATTTTAGAGAGGAGACACAGAGTGAGAGAGAGAGAGAGAGAAAGGAGGGAGGAGCTGGTAGCATCAACACCCATATGTGCCTTGACCAGACCAGTGCAGGGTTTTGAACTGGCAACCTCAGTGTTCCCAGGTTGACGCTTTATCCACTGCGCCACCACAGGTCAGGCTCTTTATATTTTTTTAGAGAGAGAAATATCAATTTCTACTTACGTATGCATTCATTGGTTGATTCTTGTATGTGCCCTGACCGGGGATTGAACCCACCACCTTGGTGTATCAGGACGATGCTCTAATCCAGTGGTTCTCAAAGTGTGCGCCAGGGCACACTGGTGCACACTAGAAGATTTCCAGGTGCACCCTATGGTATTCCAGAGAAATATGTGCCTGTTGGGGACCAAAAAACCAACAGGGTTTTGGAGTTTAGATTTTTGGGGGACAGAGGTGTGGGGAATTGGCTGTAAGCTGACAGTCTGCCCAGCCCCCAACCTCACTTGCCTGGTTAGGTTGCAAAAGGCTGTTAAGCTGTGGTGCTGGATTGTTTACACTATCCCCCATGTTCCCCGGAAAGACTGGAGGCAAGTTTGTTCTATCCTTTGTTTGGTGTAAAGTTAAGATGACATGTATGGTGGGGGGTCTAGATTGGTGATTAAACATAAGGAATGGTCTCTTGAAGCCTTTTGGATTTCTATAAGAGAAGAATATGTGGCAATATCTAAAAAAGCTTTGAACATTTTACTACAATTTTCAACATTTTATTTATGTGAATTAGGATTTTCTACCGTCAACATTAGAGTAAAAAGAGAGAAATTCTTCAATATATTGATGAGTAAATGAGAGTTTGCCTTTCAAATATATGCCCAAACATTGAAGAATTTGCTAGGACACGTCAGGTTCATGTTTCTCATAAACACAAGAATGAAAAAACTTAACATATTTGCACCGGGACTTGCCGAATTTACTAAATCTTACTAAGAATGTATCTCTATATATAAAAAGATAACTTTTTCTCAGCCTGACCTGTGGTGGCGCAGTGGATAAAGCATCGACCTGGGAACACTGAGGTCGCCAGTTCAAAATCCTGCACTGGTTCGGTTAAGGCACATATGGGAGTTGATGCTTCCAGCTTCTCCCCCCTTTTTCTCTCTCTCTCCTTCTCTCTCTCACTCTGTGTCTCCTCTCTAAAATGAATAAAATAAAAAAAAGAAATTTAAAAAAAATTTTTAAAAAAAGATAACTTTTTCTCATTTTTTTATTTTTAACCCCTTTTCTACGAATTCTAAAAAGAATAACTCAAAAAACGTAACATAAAAATCTTTTTTAATGTCAGAATAAATTTAACTTTGTTGTATTTATTTTAATTACCATAAAAGCACGCTTGGACTTTATATTTTTTTCTTTAATATTTGACTTAATTATTATAACAAATTTCTCACAAATTTGTGAGCCTACAATTATTTGTAGGATTTTAAATGTGCCCCAACTTCAAAAAGTTTGAGAACGACTGCTCTAATCAATTGAGCTGCCTGGCCAAGTTTCCCTCTTTCACTTTTAAGGATCCTTGTGATTTCATTGGTTGGACCCACCTGGAAAACCCAGGATGGTCTCCTTATTTTAAGGTCAGCTGATTTGCAAGCATAATTCTAACTGCAACCCAATTCCCTTTTGCCATACAATACATGTTCACAGGTTCCAGGGATACAGGGATGATGGCCTAGGCATCTCTGAGGGGTTATTATTTTGCCTTCCACACATTCCTGTCTTCCACCAGTGCCTCTGATTGTCCAAGCTCAGCTGGGAGCCAGCAGACTAGAAAAACAATGTTTAGGGGTTAGCACCCAATGCTTACCAACCACCCTACAAACACCCAGGGGAAAAGGAGAAATGAGTTTCGTCACAAATGGGATACCCAGAAAAATGACTAACATCCTTAAAAAGTTCCTAAAAATGAATGAGAAAATGATAATTAACAAAAATTTTTAAAAATGAGCCAAGGATGTAGACCTGAAGGTTGGCAACTTTTAGACAAAGAAATAAAAAGAGTTAATTTACAAAGTTTCTCAGCCTCCTTAATATAAATTGAAACAATAGGCTATAACATTTCTCTAACTATACAGTCTAAATTCCAACGATTGTTAATACTGTTTTGGGAACAGTCTATCCTGTTTTATTGCCCTTTGTTTTATTGTGCTTCACAGATGATGTTTTGTTTTGTTTTTTAACAAATTGAAGGCGAGATATTCCACCAGCAAAAAAAAAAAAAAGATGACTTCCTTTACTTTTCTATAAGCTTTATTGTGGTGGTGTGGAACTGAACCCACAGTATCTCTGAACAATGTCTGCAATTGGTACAAAATCACCGGATGGCTTTTGATCTAGTAATTCCTATGAAAAATTTCACACAGGTATGCAGAAGTGTACATACAGACAGGTTCACTGAGGCAGTGCTTATGATACCAAAAATTAAACAACTTGGAAATAGTTCAAATGTCCATTATGAAATTGATTGCTCGTGGTTCAGTAAAACAATGGGATGCACCATTTGAAGCAATGACTTGATACGGAAATAAATGCATTGGCATGGAAATATGTCTTTTGATAGATGGAAAAGAGCAGAGGAGTATGTATAGTATAAATATAAGTCATTTGCATATAAGTACATAAATAAAAATTCTGGTTACTATGAAGCAAACTGTTAATAGTGGTTGTTTTTTTGTTTTTTTTTAAAGGGGACTCAAACCTTTAATTTCTTTTTATTTTATTCATTTTACAGAGGAGACACAGAGTGAGAGAGAGAGAGAAAGAGAGAAAGGGGGGAAGAGCTGGAAGCATCAACTCTCATATGTGCCTTGACCAGACCAGTGCAGGGTTTTGAACTGGCGACCTCAGTGTTCCCAGGTCGACGCCTTATCCACTGCGCCACCACAGGTCAGGCAATAGTGGTTGTTTTCATACATGGGATTCTGTGAGACTTTTATGTTTTCCACTGATGTGAGAGAAAGTGCTAAAGGAAAGAGAGCTGAGAGAGGGGAAGGAAAGAGAGAGAAGGAAGCATGAACTCATTGTTCCACTTAGTTGTGTACTCATTGATTGCTTCTCCTACCTACCTGCAACCTCTGTATGCTGGAATAACGCTCTATCCACTGAGCCACTAGGCCACAGTTGAGACTTTCATGTTTTACTTTACACATTTCTGTATTTTTTTTAAAGCAAAGACTGAGTAGTCTTTTGTTGTGTGTGTGACAGAGACAGAGAGGGAGAGACAGAGAGATGGGCAGATAGGGACAGACAGACAGGAAGGGAGAGAGATGAGAAGCATTAATTCTTCATCGCAGCTCCTTAAGTCTCCTTAGTTGTTCATTGATTGCTTTCTCATATGGGCCTTGACTCGGGGGCTGCAGTAAAGCAAGTGACCCCTTGCTCAAACCAGCGACCTTGGGCTTAAGCTAGCGACCTTGGGCTTCAAGCCAGCAACCATGGGGTCATGTCTATGAGCCCACGCTCAAGCGGGTGAACCTGCGCTCAAGCCGGCGACCTCCGGGTTTTGAACCTGGGTCCTCCATGTCCCAGCCTGATGCTCTATCCACTGCACCACCTCCTGGTCAGGCCACATTTCTATATTGTTTGCACTTAATACAACAAATATTTTTTATATATAATCAGAAGAAAAGCATTAAAAAGGTGGGATGTGATTAATAAATTGTATGGGTTTAAGAATGGGCCAACCTGAAAAAACATTTTTTATTGATTGATTTTAAAGCAAGAGAAGGAGGGAGAGAGAAATGAAGAGAGAGAAACCTTGATTTTATTGTTCCACTTATTTATGCATTCAGTGGTGGTTGATTTTTGTATTCCGATGGGTGTGGCGGGCGGGGGGGGGGGGTGAACTCACAACTTTGTCGTGTTGGGATGATGTTCTAACCAACTGAACTAGCTGCCAAGACCAAGAACGGGCCAACTTTTTATTTATACTGGATAAATTTGATTTCAATTTAACACTTCATTAAAAACAAACTCATCCTGGCCTGACCTGTGGTGGCGCAGTGGATAAAGCGTCGACCTGGGAACACTGAGGTCGCCAGTTCAAAACCCTGCACTGGTTTGGTCAAGGCACATATGGGAGTTGATGCTTCCAGCTCCTCCCCCCTTTCTCTCTCTCTCTCTCTCTCTCTCTCTCTCTCACTCTGTGTCTCCTCTCTAAAATGAATAAAATAAAAAAATAAAAATAATAAAAATAAAAAAAAAACTAAGTTTTGCCTGACCAGGAGGTGGCGCAGTGGATAGAGCGTCGGACTGGGATGCAGAAGACCCGGGTTCGAGACCCCGAGCTCGCCAGCTTGAGTGCGGGCCCATCTGGCTTGAGCAAAAGCTCACCAGCTTGGACCCAAGGTCGCTAGTTCCAGCAAGGGGTGGCTCGGTCTGCTGAAGGCCCGCGGTCAAGGCACATGTGAGAAAGCAATCAATGAACAACTGTGGTGTCGCAACGGCAATGAAAAACTAATGATTGATGCTTCTCACCTCTCTTTGTTCTTGTCTGTCTGTCCCTATCTATCCCTCTCTCTGACTCTCTCTCTGTCCCTGGAAAAATAAAAATAAAAACAAACAAAAAAACTCATCCTGAGTCATGGCTAAAAATTATCCTCCCCAAATGAATGAATGAATGAGTAGATGTTTTCTCACTGGCCTTTGTAGTCTGCCATTTCTTTCAGTAAATCTGTAGAGAGAGTTCCTCTTTCTCAGGGTTCTCCCCCACTAAAGACCCTGTCTCTCTGTGCTTTCAATTCCTTTCTCTACGAAGTGTCTGCCACGAAGTTCCTTTCCCTTTCATTTGGGATTAAGCAATACTTAAATAAATGCATACGTAACATTTGGTTACAAGATCTATATGTGGAGTTTTATTAGAAATGGCTATTCCTCTAAGGCTGTTTCTCTGGGCAGAGTATCATTTCCCTGGTCCTTGGGAACTGGACGATCTTTTGGCAAAACTCTGCTGTGTGGGGATCCCAACATCTTCCTCTTTTGTAAATGTTTTACTTAACTGTTTAATCACATTCTGAAAACATTGAGCTCATCTCTGAATCCTGGATTCTTGTTTCTAACCTGATTTGAGATAAGCATGTGCACATGGGTGAGTGACTGATTTCCTAACCAGCAGGTCATGACTCTTTGAATATGTTTTGAGAAAAACTTGCAGTGTTGTAACAGCCTGGATTTCTTCATTCTTTACATACCTTTTAGGGGTGAGAGGTAAGGTTTGAAAATTAAGGTGGTGGTTCCACAGTGGAAAGAGAACATGCACAGAAACATGAGTATGCGTCTATGCTGACAGGTGGGGCTGAGGAAAGCCAGGTGTCACTTGGCCGGAGCCGTGGCTCTGGTGTGGACTCTCGGGTAGATGAGACTGACCCAGCATTTCTTTCTCACCATCAGCGTTTATTTCACTACTCCGTCCCACCCCATAATTCTTAGAGGGAAAAAAAATGTATGACCTTGTAACAAATGAATGTATTTATTCTAAATGTCTTCAGCTTGTTTGAGATGTCATTTCTAGGGAAATTCAGGTATGTAGAAATTAACTCAACAGTATTACTTAATTGTTTAGGAAGGTCTGTCTTCACTACAAAAGATAAGGGGTCACTTAGTTAAGTGTATGTCTTAGGTAATCACATCTTGGCTAATCACCTCCGAGAACAGTTTATCACAGGGTGACAAATAATTCATTTGTAAGACAGCATCCATAGAAAGAAGAATCTGATCTATCACTGAACTCATTCTTTGATTTGAAGTCTTGAGGACACAGAAATAATTTTACAGCGTCTTTTTATTGTTTATTTTTTAAGATTTTATTTACTCATTTTAGAGAGGGGAGAGAGAAAGGGGGGGAGAGAGAGAGAGAGAGAGAGACAAGGGGGGAGGAGCAGGAAGCATCAACTCCCATATGTGCCTTGACCAGGCAAGCCCAGGGTTTTGAACCGGCAGCCTCAGTGTTTCCAGGTTGATGCTGTATCCACTGTGCCACCACAGGTCAGGCTACAGTGTCTTTTTATTGTTAAACGTGGTACTTAATTATTGAGATCTTCCTGTGTGTTAATAATACCCAGCAAAAATACAAAAATAAGCAAGACATAGTCCCAATTTTCAAGGCCATTACCATCATGACAGTTGTATGATAATAACTATATTTCAAAGAAAATACATCAACTCTCCTAGGAGAGGTATAAACGCAGTGTTATTGAGGAAGGAGAGAACACATTGAAGAAAGGAGTCATGAGGGAGGTGGCATGTGAGAAGTAATATAGATGATTTATATGTGTACTTAGGAAATACAACTTCCTCCTTTAGACCATAAACTCCGTGAGGACATGACCATGTCTCCTTTATCACTTCTCTACACCCACTGTACTAGTACCTTTTATAGTACCTGGCACAGAGTAGGTCTTCAACGAATGCTTAAAGGTGGGAAAGAAATTAACATCAAGTATCTATCTACTCTGTTAGACTTTTTCCTGGTTGATTTTTATAACAAACCACCGCAGGAAGATTCCATTAGGTGTTCTTCCTACCCTCTCTCTCTCTCCTCTCTTCCCACTGCCTTCTCTTTAAACAAAAGGGAAAAAATCATAGCTCAAAGAGCAAACTGACGTGAGATTGGCTGGAACATTAGCTACAGAATTAGCCCTGTATTCAAGTGCAGGCTATGCCACTTTATAGTTACATGATCTTAGGCAAGGTAATTACTGGTTTCAGTTTTCTGCTCTTTGAAACAGACAAAGGGGGGAGGAGCAGGAAGCATCAACTCCCTTTATGTGCCTTGACCAGGCAAGCATTTGTAAGACAGCATCCATAGGAAGAAGAATCTGATCTATCACTGAAATCATTCTTTGATTTGATGACAATACTACAACTCATAGAACTGTAATGAGGATCACGTTGGATGAGGTCTAGGAAGTGTGTAGGTCAGTGCCCAAGACTTAAAATGGTCAAGTGGTGTTAGCTGTTAATCAAGTTGCTGTTGTTGCTAATGGGAAACAAGAAATAATCTTACTTACTTCACTCATTTATTTTAAGGAATACAGTGAGATTATGGGCTGTTAATGTGTAAAAACCTTTGTTACCATATAATAGACTCAATAAGGTCCAAGATTATTCTGTGAAAAGATTTGTGGTGGTGAGGGGGTGGTAGGAGATCAAAGAGGCTGCATGTGGAGAATTTACTAGACCGGGCAAACTGGATTGAAGATCAAAGGACAGTGTTAAAGAGTTAGGAGCAATATGCTCTAAGATAGAGAGAAAGAGTGAGTAGGGAGAATGAAATAAGGAGGATAAAATTTAGGATATTAAGGGTGAAGGAAAGGTACCCCAAGTAGAAAGTTATGAGGGTCCAGACAAAGAGATATAAGATTGTTGAGAGAGAGAAAAAAAAAGGACATCATCCATGTTGAAGATTAATCAACTGTGTAAAGCAGAAGGTAGACAGAGTGTGCGGGAGACTGTTGAGAATGACTCAGTTTACCCGGTTGTAAACTGGAGGTATTAGTATAAGCTTCAGGCGTAGGGAGGTTGTACTGTACTATGTGTCACTTGAATCCACCCTCAGATATTTAAGTAGATGTGAAAGGCCAAGCTGGGTAAAGAGGTGTAGGCTGACAAGGAGGCTGAGGAGCTACATCTACAATGTGGTGCAGAGGTGGGAGTGGTGAGATGTAGCCCGGAAACCAGCAGAATGGAATGTGAAGTCTCAGGAATATGCAGAGAGGAACGTCTAGGTTTATGAGCTTTTTTTTTTTTTTGCTTTGGCAAGCATTTAATTCTAGGCATCAGAATAATGTCAGAGCAGGCAGTTGAAAAGCTCCGTGTCTGATGGGACATACCCATATTGCCATCTGAGCAGCTAAGGAAGTTACAGGGATTTGTAATCAAGTTTCCACTTCTTGTTTCAGAAGCCCAGAAATATAACAGTGTGATGAGTGGCTTTTAGTGTCACATTAAGCCAGATGTAAAAATGATAGTGTCCAAAAAATAATGACTATAAATGGAATGCTCTGTGGAGAATACCCTTGGGTTATTACTTTTTTATATAAAAAAAAAAACCTTTTTTGTCATTTATACAAAATCACAAGTGAATAAAACAAGAGTCCTAATATTTTTGTTTTCGGAAAAGCTACTTTGTGGTACAGTAACTGGTGATATGTACAAACATCTTCTGAATATTGGGCAACAGGTCATTTGTATTTACTGTTTAAAATTTGCAAAGTGATCACAAGAAGAACGCTGCAAATTCATTACTAAAGGTGAATGTGCCCAGATTGGTGGTCTGTGCCATGATGATTCTAAACACAGACTTTCTGCAATAAGGTGAATTTTATTTAAATAAGTGTAAGTTAAAAATATTTAAGCACCTCTTAAACTTCTTAGCTGGAAATTACATTCCTTGAAGGCAGTTTGTGATTGCTGTGTTGCATCACAGACTACATAGTGCTTTTTATATTATGTTAGTTTAAACATTTTTTTTTTTATATTAGCAAAAACATATTTACTAATCGATCAAGGGTATGGGTGCTTAGTCAAAATTTATTGAACCAAATGTTTCATATCTAATTTTTTGAGAAGCATCAATTCTTTTTCTGTGACTGTAGCTATGTCTCAAAGAGCAAATCCATACCTACTTAAAAATTTGTCATTAACTACTTATAACTTCTAAAATAACAGCTAAAATCATTCCCATAACACATGGAGCTCTCTGTGTTAGACTCTGGTTCCCTGAGCCTGGCCCCCCAATGCCATCCTATGGCTTTGTGGTCCAGACACCTGCCTGTGGTCCTGGCTGTCTGAATACACTTCCTTGTCCTTATTGGGCAACTCCAATGTACCCTCAAAGACTCCCCAATACTTCTCCTTTTGATGGTAATGACTGTATTTTCTATCTCTATATTTATGACAGCAGGTGCTAACCTATAATGGGTGAGTAGTAAATGTTCATTGAGTTGAATGAATTTATATGCATGACTGGAAATTCTTTACATACTGTGTATACCAGTGAATTGACTGGTATTTGAAAAATGCAAATATGGTTGTCATTTATTACTTAAAATATCTGACACTTCAACAGAGACCAACTCTAACATTTTGTAAAAGAAATGCTTCTGGAAAGAGACTTTCTTTGAGGGCCTACAAGGCTCTATGACTTACCTATGATATATCAGCTCTATAATGACTCTACTATGAGAATAAAGTGCAAATAACATTATTAAAAATGTCCTTTCAGTTGGCAAAGTGTCAAGACATTTGGCTGGCCTCATCATCATGTTTTTAATTAAACTTTTCCTTAATGGCTATAATGGAAAGTGCTGGGAGTACTCATATGTTTGAGCACATCCCCAAAATTGCTAGCAAAGTAGCAGGATTTTGTTACAAAGTTGATGGGTCACCAGTTTGAGCGGGGTGATTTTCCAGCTTTAATGACCTCACATGGCCCTGGCTGGTTGGCTCAATGGTAGAGCGTTGGCCTGGCACGTGAAAGTCCTGGGTTCGATTCTCGGTCAGGGCGCACAGGAGATGCGACCATCTGCTTCTCCACCCTTCCTCAACCCCCTGCTCGCTCTCTCCCTCTCTCTTTCTCTCCTGCAGCCGTGGCTTGATTGGTTTGAGCGCATCAGCCCGGGCATTGAGGATGGCTCTATGGAGCCTCTGCCTCAGGTGCTAAAAGTAGCTTGGTTCTGAGCATGGGCCCAGATGGGCAGAGCATCGGCCCAAGAAAGGGGTTGCCAGGTGAGTCCTTGTTGGGGTGCATGCCTGTGTCTACCTATCTCCCCTCCTTTCACTTGGAAAAAAAATAAAAAATAAAAAACTAAATAAATGACCTCATAGTATAGGCATGTTAGAGATGAATAGTTCCTGCAATTGTTTTCTAAAGAATGATTTTTAAAATTCAGGTGATACATTGATGTCATTTGTGCTTATGTATATCATAAGCACAGTGGGTCAAGTGTTGACCTGGACACTGAGGTCTCAGGTTCAAAACTCAGAGGTGGCTGGCTTGAGCACAGGCTTGCCATCTTGAGCATGGGGTTGTTGGCTTGAGCATGGGATCATTAACATGATCCCATGGTTGCTGGCTTGAAGCCCAAGGTCATTGGCTTGAGCTCAAGGTCGCTGGCTTGAAGAAGGGGTAACTGGCTCGGCTGAACCCTCCAGGTCAAGGCACGTATGAGGAGCAATTAATGAAGAACTTAAGAGACACAACTACAAGTTGATGCTTCTCATCTTTCTCCCCTCCTCCAACGCCTCTTGCTAAAAAAAAAAAAAAAAAGCTTTAAAAGAATACCATAAACTAGCCAAAGCAAAACAAGATAACAATAAATATGGCCAACAACACCTGAAGCATGGCTCCTCTGTTTACAACACATCCAACAGGAACTTGGGTTTACTATTCACAGGTGGCCGAACACTGTGACCTTCCTGTGATGTGACACCCTATACTTGGAAAAAGAAATAAGATGGCCAGCAAGACATGAAAACAACCAAAATGTCCTTTGATAAAGGATTGGATAAAAAAGATGTGGTACATATATCCTATGGAATACTCCTCAGCCATAAGAAATTATGACATCGGATCATTTACAACAACATGAATGGACCTCGAGAACATTACACTGAATGAATTAAGTAAATTGGAAAAAGCTAAGAACTATATGATTTCACACATAGGTGGGATATAAAAATGAGACTTATGGACATAGAAAAAAGTTAAGTGGTTACCAGGGGAAGAGGAGTAAAGAGGGACAAATACATCATGATAGAAAATGATTTGGCCTGACCAGGCAGTGGCACAGTGGATAGAGCGCATCAGACTGGGATGCGGAAGACCCAGGTTCGAGACCTCAGCTCGCCAGCTTGAGCGAGAGCCCATCTGGCTTGAGCAAAAGCTCGCCAACTTGGACCCAAGGTCGCTGGGTCCAGCAAGGGGTTGCTGGGTCTGCTGAAGGCCTGCGGTCAAGGCACATGTGAGAAAGCAATCAATGAACAACTATGGTGTTGCAATGGCAACGAAAAACTAATGATTGATGCTTCTCATCTCTCTCCGTTCCTGTCTATCTGTCCCTATCTATCCCTCTCTCTGTCCCTGTAAAAAAGAAAAATAAAATGATTTGACTTTGGGTGATGGGCACACAATGCAATCAACAGTTCAAATGCTATAGAGTCACCTGAAACCCCTGTACTCTTATTGATCAATGTCACCCCATTAAATTTAATTTTCTAAATTAAAAAAAAGAAAGAAAATGGCCAAGAATATTGTACTGTGGAACTAATAAAGAAGCAAAAGAGAATTAGTTATCTATAAGATTTGAGCTTAATTAGTGTTTTAAAAATAACACAATCAAGTTGATATTTAATTGAATTTTCTTCAGAATAATCTTCCTGGTTAAAACAGTTTCTACCAGAAGGAAGAAAGGTAGACAATTTTTTCAATATATGTATCTTCTGATAAATTTCTAAGGAAATATTAGGAAGAAATGGCAGTTTAGTATGATTAGTTTGGTCTGAAATTGTATAATTCTCACAGAGGCTGCAATATCATCTTTGATACCCGATTGACATATTCAATACTCAACTAAAATAACAAAAGAAGAAAGTGGGTGGTCAGAGCGGTATTCATCCATTTGTCTGGGAATATAAAGTAGATTGAGGCCAGATGAAGAGAAAAAATCCTAATTCATTATAAGATAACAATAAAGGAAATAAACGGCAAAAAGAAAAAAAACTTTTTAACTGGAAGGAATTTGAGGTTAAATCTAAAATATGTGATAAATATGAGATTATCTTCTCACCATATTTTGTATCACTCCAACTAATAGTTATTGCTGAAGAAAGGAACGTTTCGAACTGAATAAAGTGCTAGCTATATCAAAATGCGTACTTTGAAGGTATAATGGGGCGGAGGTAAGACAAGATGTAAAGAACTCCATGGAGTCAAACACAACCAACGTTTGCTTAGTACTTGAAAGTTTGGAATGTAGTTTTACATACCATTTTGTAAGTTAAGAAAAGAAATTTCTAGATTTCATTCTTCTATTGGTGTTCCCTTTGGCTTTACCTGTGGAAGACAGGACTAACTCTAGGAGCGTGATTACTTCTAAGCATGACTTTAGGTTTCTCAAGCTTTCTTATGGGTCCTTTTCCCTGATCCTTCCAATTCTTTTATGATCCAGTATTTTAACATTACCTCAATGGGATACTGTCCTCTGAATTTGCAGTGATTTTGCTTAATTTTCTATCTTCAAAAGTACATGATTTATTATGGAAGTAATACACACCCTCAGGTTTCTAGGCTAGAACTGATTGTAAATGTGTTACCTTATTGTCAGATCATGTGACCTGAACTTCTGGTTAAGAAAATATGGTCACCTTATCTGCTTGTGGCCTCCACTCCTCATCATTAGTCACTAAAACCTTTAACTGATTGTAACTATTTGGTTATATATATTTTGAACATATATAGTTATATATTATACATTCTGAAATTATATTTTCAAAGGTAACTTTATTGTCAAATCCAGTGGTCTTTTCTCCCTCCTGTTAATTTTCCTTAACTTTTCTGTTCAGTTCTATTCATTGGCCTTTCTTCTTGAAATGTCTAGGATTCTAGAGACCTAGGAATTTAGTTCTCTTCCAATATACTGTATTATTCTTTGTCTCCTTTCATGAATTTTCTTTTGCCTCCCACCAGCCTCATTCTTCCAAATCTGAAATTGTTTATATTCTTACAAGAAGCTAGAGCCACAGAGTTCTTTAAGGCTGAGGAATATTCTTTTTGCATTTCTACCTCCAGTTTTTACCTCTAGGAATCCTCCAGGCTGAAAGTATTGTTCTCCCCCAAGCTTTAGTTCAATTTCTACCTTCTTCCTGAAGCTTCCCTTGCCTATACTAATTCATTTTCCTTCAAATTCTCAGGAATATGACCTTCTCTGCTTCACAGTTAATAAACTGTATTAAGGTGTCACTTCCTAGTTAGAATGCAAAATCTTTGAGAATAAGGACTGTGTGACAGTTTTATTTTATTTTTTGGTTTGTTTAGTAGGAGACAATGAACATAATAGTCAAATATTTGTTAATTGGAAAAGGTACAATATATTCTATAGTTTCAATACAATACAGCCAACACATATATCTTGTTTAGGTGTACATATTATTTTTTCTCCTTTTTGTCTTCTGATTGTGACTGACAACTCTTGTTATGAAGGTGCCATATGAAATGTTTTTAGAAGGCATAAAAGACCCCAGGCAGGGTAGCCCAGTTAGAATGTCCCCCATATGCCAAGGTTGGGGTTCAGCATCAGTCAGAAAACATATAAGAATCAACCAATGAATGCATACAAGAAATCAATGTTCCTCTGTCTCCCTTCCTCTCTTTCTTTATAAAAATAAACAGAAAACATAAAGGAATTAAAAAATGACAAAAGCAGACCCATGGGAGATAGCAAGAACGTGTATTTACAAGGTAGCTACAATGTGCCACACACTGTGTTTTGCACTGTAAAGATAGTTTTTCAAAAGACTCAAGAAATTGAAGTCCAGGGGGGTTAGTTAATTTAAAGGTTCCACAAAAAGTAAACGGCTATGCTGAGTTCCAGAAACCTACATCTGCCTGGTTTCAAAGGGCAAGGCAGTTTCAATATTGGATGATTATTAGAATTAAATGACATATTTTCTTTTAAAACAGCTCTAGACACAGAAGTTGGCATTCAACAAATGTTGCTATCACACACCTGTCTGGGGATTGGCTATACTTATACAAAACGGGGGAAAAAGCTGGCTGAATTTCTAACTCTAAGGAAGGCTATCTGATTACAATAATAGACGACAGCAAAAATACTTAGCAATATTTTAAATCATGAATACCCCCAACCGGCATCATAAAACAAATTATACGTTTAAAAAGGGGATTTAAAAATTGTCTTAAGTTGACAGAGACTAAAGCAAGCCAATAACTTATTCCTGTAAAATAAAATTTATTTTGTGCTTCGCTCTTTTGTTTGTTTCTTGTTTTTCTTTACGAATAAATGCTTCTGATTCGTAAGGAACTTTATAAGGTAAACTGCGGGGTGCCCATAGCAGCTGGGCCTCCAAAGGTGAAAAGCAAGCGGGTCTATTTAACCGACTCTTTTCTTTTCGGTCCCCCAGAACCTGCTGCTCTGCAACAACCGTATCGCTGGCTCAGAAAGTGGGGCGACCCAGGTTCCCTTTGCTCATCAGCAAAAACTTTGTATTCATCTGAGGCGACAAACCATGCAAAACCCTCCTCCCAGCTGTTCCAAACAAACTTGAGCGCGGAAGGCTAACCACAGTTCCTGCGGCTTCCTCCTGCATCCGCTCGCCGCACCTGGACGCGGGCAGCGAGCGACCCCGACCGTGACGTCACTGCACCTGGCACCAGCCCGAGGGCCCGGTGGAGAGCCGAGCTGGCCCCAGCGGGGCGGGAGGGCTAGGGAGAGCCAGGGATTCTCGCGAGATTTGCCTCCTCCCAGGACCGGCTCCCGACACCTTCCCGGCCTCTGCCCGGGTCTCCACCTCAGTGTTTGGCGTCGCATTCTAGAACCGCAGGCGTTGAAGGAGAGGCGAGGGGCGGGCTCTCGGGCTCGGCGGGCGCTCCGGGTTGGAGGCCGCGGCCTAGACGGACGGGCAGGCCCCACCCCCTGCGGGAGCGCCCCAGAGTGGGAAAGCCGCTGTCTGGGCGGGCGTGGGAGGACCCTGCCGCCCCGCGGCTCTGGCGGAGCCCAGGCGCCGGCAGCCGCCGCCTCTTCCTCGCGGGCCGCGCTGACGAGATTGTCGGAGGAGCGCCGCGGGCCGATGGAGGCGCCTCCTCGCCGGGTCTGAGCTCAGGAGGGGCGAGAGCGGGGCGCAGGGCCCGCCTCCTGCTGCCAGAGCGGCGGCGCGAGCAGCCGGAGGAGGAGCGGCGGCGCCGGGCTTCTCCCCGCCGGGGCCCCCAGCATGGGTAAGAGACTCGGGGTGCTTCCCGCCGGCCGCCGGCCCTCTGGGCTCGGGAAGGCGGGTCCCCTGCTCGGTCTGGGCCGGGAGGGGCCGGGGCGGGGGGCGGTCCCGCGCGCCCCTGCGCTCCCCGCCTTTCCGGCTCCCGGGAAAGGTGAGCGCGGGAGGTGGGGGCGCCGTCCCGGCCCGCGCCCCCCGCCCCGGCCGCTCTCCCCCGTGGGGGAGGGTCATCCAAAACTTGACGAAGTCGCACTTTCAACTTCTTTCTCTTCTGCCAGGCTTTGTATAGATTGGCTTTTAGAGAAGCTTTTTCTTCCCTTAAATTGGTGTTAGCAAATGCAAACTTTCCCCCGTGCTAAAACTTGCCTGGGGTGCCTCAAGGACGGGGGAGCTTGATTATTTCTTGCCTCCGTTTCCACCTAGGCGAGTACGTCGGCATTTAAATATCAGATCTCCGAGGACTGGGTTGGGGTTTGATAGGATTTCTCTGTCGAACCCTCTGAGAAGCAGTTTCCTGTTTGCAGTGAGACTTCCTTGCTCGAGGAGGGAAAAGTACAAGGCCTTATATGTTACTACGTGCTTTTCAAGTTTTGTTGGGACCGGGAGAAAGCCGTATGTGATGCCGCCTGGTTTGAAAGGGAGTTTTGTTGAGCTGTTGTAACAATTCTATTGATAACGAAGTGCCGCGTTGGGCTAGGCGCTCTCTCTCTCTCTCTCGATCCTTTAAAAATTAAAAGAAGTTTGAAAGAGCTGCCCTTTTTTAAAAAAAAAAATCAAAGTGTGCCACCGTAAATTTGCGTCACCACAAGGCATAAGCATGTTCTGTCGGTCATCAGGGTTTGGGTTTTGTAGAATAAATCAGGAGACGCTATCTATCACTTCTTGCTGTGAGAGTGGGTACTGCTTCATACCAAAAAACTATTAACCGAAATTAATAATTTATGAAACTAACAAGTTATTTAGAAACAGGACAGATGGAAACTACTGCTGATGTGGCACCTTCTGCCCACACATTGTTTTGTGGGAGATGCTTTATGCATAGTGTTCATAGACACTCGCCCTGCTCTTCTGTGTTTCCTTGGGATTTCTGCTTTTATGTTCCCCACCTCCCTCTAGCTTTCAGGTAATTTTTTACACAAAGTGCTCTTGAACTCAAACAGTAAAACCTTTGGTATTTGAAACTTTCTAATTGATTTGTTGAGCTTACTAGGTAATTGAGGGTTTATTCTTTTAAGCATCAAACTATAAAACCACTTTAATTTGCATTGAATAAAAATCATAGTAAAATCAAATATGTAACTATCTATTGATTGATTGGTTTTAGAGAGAGAGAGAGGAAGACAGAGAGAGAAACATCAGTTTCTCATTCCATTTATTTATGCATTCATTGGTTGATTCTTGTATGTGCCCTGACTGGGAATTGAACCTGCAACATTTAAATATTGGGGTGACACTCTAACCAACAGCTACCTGGCCAGCGCTGTAATTTTTTTCTGTCTTGAATAGGATACAGAATACAGTTAGTTAAACAACTTGATGACCTAGGGTCATAATTTCTGATCGCTCAGGTATTGTGATGTCTTGAGTATCTGTTGATTGTATAGGATTGTTGATCAGATTCCTTTTCCTTTGCATTTTAAAGTTATTTAAATAAGTGCTTTTCTGCTTTGCTGTTAGGGTGCTTGTCACTGAGATCAGTGTCCCCCTTCATCAACTCTGTTCTCTAATATTTCTACAGGTGTGGAAATCATACTCACATTTGTAGTTCTGTATAAGGGAAAAATAAAGTAGATTCTATGGACTGTGTGAGCACCCCTCTTGAGAAAAGTAAATGAGTACAATACTTGGACATTAGAGTATCTATTTTGATTGTCCACAGGCTTTTTCTTCGTGAATTCTTTGGTATGTTTGGTTGCTGGTTGCCGTGTTGTGGTTAGGTGAGTTGCCAGACTCTCTTGGTAAAGTGTGATGGTTGCATACTCTCACCTTGATTACCCAGAATGTGTTTTCAAGGTTGATTTCTTGGGGGCATTTGTAGTTAATCTTTTTTTTTTTAACTGAGAGGAGAGACAGAGGGACGGGCAGGGACAAACAGACAAGAAGGGAGAGAGATGAGGAGCATCAGCTTGTTGCCGCACTTGAGGTGTTCATCGGTTGTTTTCTCATATGTGTCTTGAGGGAGGGGGCCACGCTTCGGCTGAGCCAGTGACCCCTTGCTCAAGCCAGCGACCATGGGTTCATATCTACGATCCCACGCTCAAGCTGGATGAGGCTGTGCTCAAGCCAGTGACCTTGGGGTTTCGAACCTGGGTCCTCGTCCTCAGCATCCCAGGTCAATGCTCTCTCCACTGTGCTACCTGCCTGGCCAGGCTGTAGTTATTTTTTGTAAGGTATTTGTCAGACATTTCCATACAAATGTATACTTTAAATTTATTGTTCGTGTAATAATTCATATTAAAATTACTAGAATCTTTTAAAGAGAGTTTCCTCTTACATTAGAAATTTCATTTGCTTGGTTTTGTTATCAGCAGACTTTAGTTCTATGATTTAAGATTACAGCCTAACCTATCTATATTGTATTTTACCTGGTTTGTCACAAAATGAAAAAAATCTTTAATTGTTTGGGAATAATTTTGGTGTCTATTAAGTGATGGGTCCTACATTTTGGTGTTATAGATAGAGAGTTAAGAGTACAGGCTCTGAACTGTTACTGCTTAAGGTCACATCCCAGCTCTTCACCTACTAGCTATTGTGATTAAGTTACTTAACCTCTCTGTTCTTCAGTTTCTTAATCTATAAATGGTATTAAAAATATCAACCTCATAGGTTGTTGGAGGATTGAATGAGCTAATACTTTTAAAGTGCTTATATAGAGCCAGTGCTGATTATTTTCATTTTCCAATGATTTTCTTAATTCTTGCACCAACTTGACAAAACCAGTTCTCTGTTTTGACCTTGGTTAGAAGCACCATCTTGCATATAAAGGATCAGTGGGCTGAGATGCTTTTCTACTAATGCAGAAATCACATTTTATGTATTATTGTATCTTTACAACTTAATGTAGGAAGATACTTTCAATATTGGATACACTATGGGAAAGTCCTTTATTGGTAGCAGGCTTAGTAGTTTAGGGAAACCTAAGTAGGATGAGTAAGTACAGACTTCTATGTATTTTATGTTAAACTAAAGCCTTGTATTTAGTTTTTACATCACAGATTTATCATAAAGAAGTTTGAGGTATTATGTGTGAAAGGATTTGGGGAGAGTGTTAAGGAGATAAAAAGGCTACTTATTTTTCTTATTCCAAAAGTACAGATCTGCATTTTGAGTGGAATAAGATAAAAAGCAAATGGTACAAAGTGTTACTGTGTGTGAACTTTTATTTTTGACTGAATCTCTTAATTTTTGTTAATGCTATGAACTTTCGGTTTTATTTTTTATAAGCTTACATATATAACAAGTCAATATGTTTAAATTATGAGATCGTTTTAATGGTCAAAAATATGCAGTTGATTTAGAAATGATATAACACATAACAGAGTGATTTATTACTTTATTGCACTATTTGGAGAAAGTCTTGATTCATACAAATAAGTAGTGGCAAATGGAAATTGCGTGCTACTGGGTCAATCAAAGGGTTGCAAAATCTTTTCAATTGAAGACTACCTCAGTTAATCTAATTAGAACATGAAGGGGGCCATACTAGGAAAATTTTGTTTCAAAGTTGGGATTTCTAGCAAATCTAATGATCAGTTGTATTCATTAATTGATAAGTCCTCAGAGTCAAGTTTTTCTAAGTAGTTATAATTCCATAAAATCACATTAAGGGTGAAAATTCACATTTGTAGAATTTTATATTTTCCCATAGAAACTAGCCTAAAGTTTGCCATGTTATCTCTAAATGAGAGATTTACAGAATGAAATGATGTCATATTAACTTAATAAGATCTGAACTTTAAAGCATTTAACATAAAGATATATAAAGCTTTTGGTTCATTCTATATTGCCAATTAAAAATACCTCCAAAATTTTATTGATGCATAATCCAAATTTGTCACTTTTTTCTCCTTAGCCATAGACTATCCTCCCTATTAACTGTATTTTAAGTGTGATAAATGTTTAATTTTTTTTTTTGTTATTCATTTTTTTAGAGAGGAGACAGAAAGAGAGATAGAGAGAGAGAGAGAGAGAGAGAGAAAGGGGGGAGGAGCTGGAAGTGTCAACTCCCACATGTGCCTTGACCGACCAGTGCAGGGTTTTGAACTGGCGACCTCAGTGTTCCCAGGTCGACGCTTTATCCACTGCGCCACCACAGGTCTCACAAATGTTTAATTTTTTAATGTATACGACGAAATGGTGTCTTGTCAAGAGCCTGAAGATAGGCAAGGAAAGAGAGGTAATGATTTTTGATTTGATGAAAATAGGACAGAATTGCAGATCTGCTTCTTGGGTAGACTGGTGAAGCAAGTTGTGAGAGATCAGAAAGTTTCAGTTGTATTCAGAAAATAAAAAGGGCAAATAAAACTTAATACAGCCTAACTGGTGTTGGTGCAGTGGAGAGAGCGTCAACCTGGGACACTGAGGTAGCTAGTTAGAGCAAGGGATCATACAGCTTGAATGCAGGCTCATCAGTTTGAGCGCAGGGTTGCCGGCCTGAGTGTGGGATTATAGACATGATCCCAGGGTCAGACTTGAGCTCAAAGGTCACTGGTTTAAAGTCCAAGGTCGCTGGCTTGAGCTAGGGTCACTGGCTTGGCTGGAGCCCTTCCGCAATCAATGAACAACTAAAAGTGCCACAACTAGAAGCTGATGCTTCTCTCTCTCTCTCCCTGCCTACCTGCCTGTGCCTGCCTGCCTGCCCCCTCCCTTTCTCTTGCAAAAAAAAAATACAGGGTGGGACAAAAGTAGCTGTACAGTTGTATCCATTTTCTATTACAATAGTTAATTAATAAGTAATAATACAAGATCAAACTCTGGCCTATCCTGTGGTGGCACAGTGGATAGAGCTCTGACCTGGAACACTGAGGTTGCTGGTTTGAAACCCTGGGCTTGCCTGGTTAAGGCACATATGACAAGCAACCAGTTAATAGCTAGGGTCAAGCAACTACTTCTATCACATCCCCTCCTCCGTAAAATCAATAAGTAAAATCTTTTATTGTTATTTTTATTTTTATTTCGTGAGAGGAGGGGAGGCAGAGACAGACTCCCACATGCGCCCTGACCTGGATCCACCTTGCAAGCCCACTAGGGGGTGATGCTCTGCCCATCTGGGGCCCTTGTTCTTTTGCAACAGGAGCCATTTTTTTTTATAGTGCCTGAGGTGGAGGCCATGGAGCCATCCTCAGTGCCTGGAGCCAACTCACTCCAATCAAACCATGGCTACAGGAGGGGACTGAGAGAGAGAGAAAGAGAGAAAGAAAAGTGAGAGTTGGAGGGGTGGAGAAGCAGATGGGCATTTCTCCTGTATGCCCTGACTGGGAATTGAACCAGGACATCCACATGCTGGACTGGCGCTCTACCACTGGGCCAACTGGCCAGGGCAATAAATAAAATCTTAAAAAAAAAAAAAAGAACAAACTGTTTTACAAGTAGGTTTACTGTTGTGAGTGCATGAAATAATTCTTTTATTATTATTTATTAATATTATATTTCTTTTTAATGTTTATTTTATTTATTTTAGAGGGAGGGTAAGGGTGAAAGAGAGAGAGATAGTAACATCAATCCATTCTCGTATGTGCCCAGACAAGGAATTGGACTGGCAACCTCTGTACCTCTGGCCAACCCTCTACCAATCAGGCTATCCGGCCAGGGCTAATCGTATTTTTTTTTTCTATTTGAACAACTCTAAACCTATTTTTGCTCCACCCTTTATATTATTGAAATTTAGGTCAATTAGGTAATTATTTCTTGTTTTAAAGACTTTATTCATTTTAGAGAGGAGAGAGAGAGAAGAGGTGGATGAGCAGGAAGCATCGATTCCCATATGTGTTTGACCAGGCAAGCCCAGGGTTTTGAACCAGTGACCTCAGTGTTCTAGGTTGACGCTATATCTACTGTACCACCACAGGCCAGGCCTAAATTAGGTAATCATTACTGAGCTATGTATGACTTGCTTAGTTGTGGGATTTGATATCCAGCTAATAGGCAGATTGACCTCAAGCAGGACGGATGTCTTTGTCAGTGGGGAAGAGGCCAGAAAACTGGTCTGGGAAATCTGTATGGGTGGTCATCCTTATTTAGCTACAGTCAGCCTGTCAGCATGAGGGCTGTTTGTAGCCAAAGGCAGTGTGTAGACGGACGGAGCTGGCCACGTTGGTGTGGGAGTGGGATGTGGGGTGGTTGGTAGCAGGCACTGGGGAGCAGTTCAGATTGGCATCTTGGGGCAGTGGGGAGGAACTTGGGTTTGGCAGTCGACCTTGAAGACCTAGCCACAAGGAAGCAAAACCAGAGGGTCCAGATTTCTTGTGGGAGACACAAGGTAGATCTTTGTTTCCAGGATGAGCTTGGTTATTGGAATTACTTAAGATGAGACAAACAGTAACACTGACAAGATGCTGGACTCCTAAGCTATTTAGATCTTATCTTGGATCTACATTAATTGTCTACATTAGTAGTTGGATCTGTAAATGTGATATAAATGGCCCTGGATAAGTGGGATGAAATGAGATCCTCTTATCTAAATGTTTGAGGATATTCCCTGGTCACAGTTTAGTACTCCCTTTGTTTTATTTGGTCCTAAGTATTTAATGTCTGCTTTTTGCTGCTATCTTTTTTTCACGGGAGTCATCTCCTTTCAGATTCAATGCAAAACAAAGTTTCAGGATACCCTTCAGTTTCGGAAACAAGCACAATCCTTA
Source organism: Rhynchonycteris naso (assembly GCA_037038555.1). Lineage (NCBI taxonomy): Eukaryota > Metazoa > Chordata > Mammalia > Chiroptera > Emballonuridae > Rhynchonycteris > Rhynchonycteris naso. The sequence continues at coordinate 14,354,480 of CM073000.1, forward strand.
ACTGTGTTAAGTGTTCATAATTGCCAACATAACAAACACGCAAAGAAGGCATAAGAAACTTGAGAGTACTATTTGTTGGTCCCTTGGTTTCACTGAGGTAGTGTTAGGTAGGTATTAGAAAAATCTCTCCCTCTCTCTCTCTCTCTCTCTAGAATGGACTTATCTTTTTAGTCCTCCCTCACACTTCCCCATCTCGTTCTTCACAGCTATTTTTGGGGTTTATGTTAGGTAGATAGATGGTCAACTAGTGGAGAGTCCTCGATTACCACCAGTGAGTATATAGAATTCCCTTCATTATTTTACTCTGGCCTTTCTGACCTGAAACTGTGCTATATGTGATACTTTCATTTTTCAGTCATACCTTGGCTTTTCTCCCAAGTGAGGTAAGCACTTTCCTCTGGGCTCCTAAATGCTTCTTTGTGCTAAATTTGACATTGCCTCTGTTTTGTTTTGGTTTGGATTTTGTTTGTGAGGTTCTGAAAGTCTCAGGTGTCTGGATGTTCTACTCTTTTATGGTTTTCATTCAGCCAGAAACATACCAGTTGTTTGTACTTAAAAGAGCTTTTACTCTAAGAAGAAACACTCCTTTTTAAAAATTCATTATTCTAAATTGTTATCTAGCCTAAGTTGTTGCTCCAGTGTCAGGTATGGCAGCGTTATTGAGTCATTCTTTCCTAGAACCTACTTATGCCATATCACTCCTTTCTGGTGCATCCAGTAGACTTACATACACTTCATAATCTTTCAAATTTTGTATGCTTTGATAAGCTTGCCATTGTGATTCATTCTGTTTCTCAAATTTGTAAGACAGAGATAACTAGCATGGGACCCTAAATTCTAGTGTCTATTTTAGTGCTATTTTACCTTCGGGTCTATTTATGTTCAGGTAATTGCAAAGCAGTGACTGTGTGGCATCTAATCACTAGGAGTTTCTAGTAGAAAAATACTAGAGTATGGTAAGAGGAACGAACAGTTACCATCAACACTAAAAGAAATGTTTTAACAAATCATTAAGGAAAGGAGCATTAGATGAGAAATTAATCAAGAATTTGCATTATTGTGAACAAGGTGGTTAATACCATGCTAATGGGAAGTAGGACAAATACAAGTTTTGTGCCTCAGGTAGTTTTTACAGTATTGGGGGTTGGGCATATTAGAATCATCTGGATTTTTAAAAAATTTCCACAACCCCTGGAAATTGTGATATAAATGCTCCTGCCTCTCTTTTCCTCCAGTGGTTAATGAGGGTCATGAATATGATGGGATGGTTTTTAGTGCTGCGATAGGATTAAAACCTAATTGAAACCCAAACAAAAGAGGAAATATGTAGACCATTGAAAGAATGCGTGTTAAGTCACATATGCAGAAGCATAAGGAAGATCAGGATGTACCGTAGTTCCCCATGTAGAAGACGCAACCTTTTCGAAAACTTTGGGGTCTATAAACTGGGTGCATCTTATACAGTGGTTGTAGATTTTTTTACTTGCATTTAAGAAGTGTGGCATTTCAAATGCCATAGATGGAACAGAGGACGAGGCAATATATGAGACAGTGATTCGTCATCAGACAACAGGACAATCTAATTGATGGGAGTTTTGACGGAGATGAGGAGTTGCAGGAATTTTATGATGAATAAAACTTGAGTTCAATAACTTTGTGTAATACTTTTTTTTTCTTCATATTTTGGGCCCCCAAATTAGGGTGCATCTTATACATGGACATATCTTATACATGGGGAAATACGGTCAATTCCTACATTGGAAAGGAAATAGGATTTGTTCATCTCTCTTTAGTTGGACCAATCACATAGTGAGTACTCGGCAGTAACCAAGATATTTTTTTTCCTACTCCTGGCACTGAGTCTTTAGAGTGAACCATGCCTTTAATTGAACTAATGTCCTCACAAACAAAATCCAAACCAAAACAAAAAAATAAGATCCTTTTATTTTAAATATTTAAACTCTCTTAACCTTTTTAGTATCTATGTTTTAGTGTCCCAGTACTGAGGAGGATAAAAATTTACTGTACCTAACATCTAGACTAACTTTATTAATTCTAACAGTGTCACTCTTTCTGTCTGACTCATTGGAGCTTTAAACCCCTTTAGTAGAGAATCAGTGATCTGGGATATCAAGCATCTTCTCAGAGGTCGCCTGATTGCCTACTCCATGTACATTACATTGATGTTACATGCTTCTAGTAAATAAAGTGGAAATTGCCTGTGTTGAAGATGAGACATTTCTTTTAATTTATTTTATTTTTATTTTATTCATTTTAGAGAGGAGACACAGAGAGAGAGAAAGAGAGAAAGGGGGGAGGAGCTGGAAGCATCAACTCCCATATGTGCCTTGACCAGACCAGTGCAGGGTTTTGAACTGGCGACCTCAGTGTTCCCAGGTCGACGCTTTATCCACTGCGCCACCACAGGTCAGGCGAAGATGAGACATTTCTATATGTTTAGTCTAACAGTTTATCTTGTTAAACAAATTTAGGCATAAGAATTAATTTGCTTTAAAAAGTTTGTTTTACCTGACCAGGTGATGGTGCAGTGGATAGAGCATTGGCCTGGGACCCTGGGGACCCAGATTCAAAACCCTGAAGTCGCTGGCTTGAGTGTGGGCTCATCAACTTGAGCACGGGGTTGCTGGCTTGATCATGAGATCATAAATGTGACCCCATGGCTGCTGGCTTGAGCCTAAAGTTGTTGGCTTGAGCAAAGGGTCACTGGTTCAGCTGGAGTCCCTCCTACACCACCCCCATCAAGGCACATATGTAAAAGCAATCAGTGAACAACTAAGGTGCTACAACTATGAGTTGATATTTGTCATCTCTCTCCCTATTGTTTGTCCCTGTCTGTTCCTCCCTCCTTCCTTACCTCCTTATCCTCCCATTCACTTAAAAAAGTTTGTCTTAACTTAAACAATGTTGCCTGACCAGGCAGTGGTGCAGTGGATAGAGCATCGGGCTGGGATGCGGAAGACCCAGGTTCAAGACCCCAAGGTTGCCAGCTTGAGCGCGGGCTCATCTAGCTTGACCAAAAGCTCACCAGCTTGGACTCAAGGTCTCTGGCTCCAGCAAGGGGTGGCTCAGTCTGCTGAAGGCCCGCGGTCAAGGCACATGTGAGAAAGCAATCAATGAACAACTAAGGTGTTGCGACGGCGAAAAACTAATGATTGATGCTTCTCACCTCTCTCCGTTCCTGTCTGTCTGTCCCTATCTATCCCTCTTTCTGATTCTCTCTCTGTCCCTGTAAAAACAAACAAACAAACAAAACTTAAACAATGTTGATTGAATTGAAAACTATACTATCTTCAATGGGTACTGTGAAGCAAACATCTCTGTTCTTTGAAACATACTGAGTTGATAAATTACATGCCAATAAATTTCCTGTTATCTATGTTAAAAAATAAAAAGAAACAGGTGAAATTAATATTAATATATTGGATATGTTGGGTTAAAGAAAATTATTTCAACATTTATGCAATATAAAATATTAATAAGATAGCCTGACCTGTGGTAGCGCAGTGGATAAAGCGTCGACCTGGGAACACTGAGGTCGCCAGTTCAAAACCCTGCACTGGTCTGGTCAAGGCACATATGGGAGTTGATGCTTCCAGCTCCTCCCCCCTTCTCTCTCTCTCTCTCTCTCTCTCTCTCACTCTGTGTCTCCTCTCTAAAATGAAAATAAAATAAAAAATTTAAATAAAAAATATTAATAAGATAGTTTGCATATTCTGTTTTTGAAATGTGGCATATATTTTATGTTTACATAACACCTCAGGCTGTCTGCTATTCAGGTGCTCAGTAGACTCTGCTGGTTACCAGCTGGACAGTGCAGTCTTAGAGTGTAAGTCTTACAGGTTTGTTGTGAACCTAATGAGAGTATGTGTGAAATGATTTTTAAAATATGCAATTTTAAATTGCTCTAAGAAATTGCACTATTTTAGGGTTTTTTAATGATAAATAATTTGTCCTTATGTGTTTAATTCTGTATTAGATATTTCATTAGTAAGGATTTTTTTCTTTTTTAAGCAAGAGAGAGGGACAGACAGGAAGGGAAAGAGATGACAAGCATCAGTTCTTCTTTGCGGCACCTTAGTTGTTCATTGATTGCTTTCTCATATATGCCTTGATCCCCTGGTAGGCTCTAGCCAAACCAGTGACCCTTTGCTCAAGCCACCGACCTTGGGTTTCAAGCCAGTGACCTTGGGCTTAAGCCAGTAACCTTGGGCTTTAAGTCAGTCACCTTTGGTGCAAGCCAATGACTCTGGGATCATGTCTGTGATCTTGCACTCAAGCCGAATGAGCCCACACTCAAGCCAGTGACCTTAGGGTTTTGAACCTGAAACCTCAGTGTCCCAGGTTGACGCTCTATCCACTGTGCCAACTCTGGTCAGGCTAACATTTCTATTTCTTTTTGATCAGCCATAAGCCATATTCCACACTGATTTTCTTCCCCCAAGAAAATAATTATAATTTTATCTAGTTAATAAATGTTTTGTTATAAATTTGCCATATGTTTCTTTAGGTCTTTCTGTATCTATCAGCTAAGACAGAAGCACTTAAACTAAAAAGGTGGACCAGATCCTTGCACTCCAGTTGTCTAATCATTGCCGAGGAGATTGTAGTATAACATTGTAATAGGTATTAATCTGTAGAGAATATTAAGTAGTACTATGTTTACAGAATAGTTTTAAGTACTTTATAGGCATTATCTCATATAATTATCTCAGCAAATTATACATTTTGGGTAGTGTTATCTTTTTCATTTCACAGGATAGAAAACAAGCACAGAAGTGTAAATAATTAGTACTCAGTCCTGTTTCAGTATTTGTACTTTTAACCATTATAAAATGTGGGACAAATTCCTAACTCTTCCTCTGAGAGGTGTTGTTTGGATTACAGATAATAGGCTGGCTTTCTTTCTCTCTCTGGCTCTCTCTTTCCTTCATCCTTCCTCTCCCCTCCCCTCCTTTCGCCTCCCCTCTTTTGCCCTCCCTTCCCTTCTCCCCATTTCTTTCTGTGAGAAGATGGGGGATAGAGAGACAGACTGCCTCATGTGCCCCAACTGAAATCTACCCAGCAACCTCCATCTTGGACCAATGCTTAAATCAGTGGTTCTTAACCTGGTTCTATCGAACCCTAGGGGTTTGATGAGTCGGTCTCGGGTTCGGAGAAGCCTCTGCTGCGGAGACCAGAATAAAGTAATACCGTAATTTGTTGTGAGTTTATGCACTTTGTTGGTTTTGTTCTTTGAGCAAGGTGATGTTCATGCACGGCGCATTTTGTGCACCAGTAAAAAAACATATACCTATGTCTTGAATTTGGAAAAAAATTCATATTTTATTTATCACTAAAGAAGGGTTCGGTGAGTGTGCATATGAAACTGGTGGGTTCGGTACCTCAAAAAAGGTTAAGAACCACTGGCTTAAATCAACTGAGCTGTCCTCAGAGCCTGGGACCAACACTCAAACTCATTAAGCCTCTGACTTGTGAGAGGGGAAGAGGAAAGGGAAGAGAGGCAGATGGTTGTTTCTCATGTGTGCCCTGACCAGGAGGAAACCCAGGACCTCTGCACGCTTGGTTGACACTATCCACTGAGTCAACCCGCCAGGGCCAAGATGTTCTTCTTTTAATTATTTTTCTTTTATTTTTGCATTTCAGTTTGGGAAACTTCTGTTGACCTATCTTCAAGCTTACTGGTTCTGTCCTTATCAGTGTCTAGTCTGCTGATTGACCTCCTAGTGGCATCCTTTATTTCTGTTAGTGTTTTTGATTTCTGGTATTTCTACTTGGTTTTTTCTTAGAGTTTTCATCTGCTTACCTTACCCACTGTTCTTGAATGTTTTTTTGTGTGTTTTTTTTACATTACCATTCATAACATATTAATCATAGTTACTTTAAATTTCCTGCATGATTCCAAAATATGTGTTATACTTGAGTTCAGTTCTGATACTTGCTTTGTCTTTGCCTCTTTCTTACCTTTTAAAAGCATGGTTGTAATTTTATTGTTGAAAGTTGGACAGTGATGTATTACGTATTAGGTAAGAGGACCTAAGGTAAATATATATGTCTTTAATATAAGGTTTTATATTAATCTGGCTAGGAGTTATACTTTAATATTAGCTTGAGCTATAGATGCCAGAAGCTTCAAATTCCTTTGGTGTCCTTGTTTTTGTCTGTCTTGTTGTATTTAGGTTTCTCTGAGAACTCTTTCTTGGATAGTGTCTGCACTGTGCAACTCTTTTAGCAGTAACTATTGTCGTATTGGAGCCCTGTTGCTGTGGTGGTAAGGTATAGGGGAGAGGAAGCATCCTATCATGTTAGAAGTAAATCTCAAACTTTTAGTGGACCTGTGTATCGGTATTGTAACCATTACAAGTCTTTCTTAGTCTCCCCACTCCCCTCCTTCACAAGGCCGAATGGTAAGGAGAAGCTGGAATCTGAGAAATGCCTTTTGCACAGATGGGATAGGTCCCCGATAAGTTCTCCTCTGTGGAGAGTAGGTTTTTGCTATGGAGAATGCTCTGGTTTGGGGTTATTTCACAATGATTCCTTTTCCCTTCCGTCCTGCCAGAACTACAAAGACATCTTTTTGTGTGTGTGTGGTGACATAGACAGAGAGAGAGAGAGGGACAGACAGATAGGAAGGGAGAGAGATGAGAAACACCAATTTTTTGTTGCGGTTCCTTAGTTGTTCATTGATTGCTTTCTCATATGTGCCTTGACTGGGGGGGCTACAGCAGACCTAGTGACCCCGCGCTCAAGCTGGCAACCTCGGGGTTTTAACCTGGGTCCTCTGTCTCCCAGTCCATGCTGTATCCACAGTGCCACCGCCTGGTCAGGCTACAAAGACATTTTTATGGGCTCTTCACTGTGATAAACTGATGGAGTTCTTGGAACTTAAACCCACAAAACAGTGGGGTTCTCCTAAATACAGTCCCCAGAAATTTTTCACTTTCACAATATTCCACACTCAGCCTCCAGGAAATCATTAAAATTACCATGTAAGTGTGGTGGATTGACTTTTTATTCCTAAAATGGTAATGTTCAAGTTCTTATCCTTGATAAGTATGAGTGTGACCCACGTGGGCATGCTCTTTGTAGGGAGAGCACATGTGTTCCTTTGTCCTAAAGGCTCTTAAGGGTGGATAGTTTAAGAATGGTCCCATGTGAGAATCTCAAAAGAATATCCATCAGCTTTTCAGGTGTATCCATTGATTGGTTTTGGTTTCTACTGATTGGTCCTTAATTAATGTAGCTGGTCTTGAGGTCAGCTGTGGAGTCACCTGACTGGTTTTGCTACTTTTCTGGGCCTGGAGCTGAAACATAACTGAGGCGTGGCCTATAGTTCTTATTTGATGGCCTTCTGTACCTCACCCATCATCCTTGCTCTGCTCACATCTGTCTAAGTGCCTACCACAATGTCATGGATTCCTAGGTTTGGGATTGGCCATAAATCTTAAGAGTGAGGAGAGAGGTAGATCTGAGAAGGGTATTTAAGGGGAAGGCATGTACAGATAGAGGCCAGAGCTTGGTATAACGTAAGCCAAGAATTCCAGAGATTGCTGGCAGGTCCCAGAAGCCAAAATAGAGGTGTGGAGCAATTGTTCTATAGAGTCTTCAGAAAGATCCTGCCCTGCTGTATACCTTGGTTTTGTGCTCTGGCCTCCAGAGCTATAACTGTGAGGGAACAATGTTGTGTTTTAACACTACGGTGTCGGGTGAATTTCCCGCCAAAATATAAGATGGCGTGGGCAATTATTTAGGTTTCCCGCGCAAAATCAGAGTTAGTTTAAAATGCCTATATCTTTTGAAGTATGGGTTCGATTGAAATGAAATTTTTTTTTGAAAGTTTGAAATTATTCCTATTTTGATTATAATACCTGTTTGACTCCTCTACAAGAAATTCAAAAAAATCATCTCCGATAAATAATTTCACGGCATCTTCTATATTATTTATAACAGCATCTGTGTTTAATCCTTGATGCCCTAAAAAATCTTCTAAGACCGGTGGATTATCAACATGCGACCATTCTTCTCTCCCGCCTTCTATATCTGACTCTGAGTCAGAGCTGGAGCTCGAAATTCTTCGTCGCCTCAATGTCCTGGGACGCACCATTACTTCATCATCACTAGAATCTTCATCACTTGTACTCGCATTTTCAAGATCGCTATCACAAGAATAATTGGACAAATTGTCTGCACAAAACTCATCATCACTATAGTCTGAATGCTGCGACATTTTAGGTTAAAGCAAATAAAAAAAATAATAACTGAAAATAGCGGTATTCCGATAGATATCTGATATAAAAAAATAATTATTATGCGAACACTTTGCGGAACGATTTTATTTTATTTGGTTAAAAAATTCTATATGAATGTCTTTATCACAATATATCTAAATATTCAAACACGTAATAATATTCACAAAACTCAAAACTAAAGACGTCCGGACACAAGAAGTATTTCTCAATAACTATTCTCTTTGCATGGTGAGATATCCAGGGATATCGGTTATAAAATGAGAAAACAATACATTGGTACCCTAACGGTATTGTACTCAACCAGCGCCATAAAGTGTTCGCTACTTACAAGGGATTTTTATGATACCTATTACCCCAATGGGTATGAAACGGTTCGCATACGCAGATAGGTATCTTTGTGAACGGCAAACAAACAAATATTTGGTAATACGCAGTTACAATCGGCCCGAGTTTACACGTTTCCCGCACTCCACCGCAAATCTATATGAACCGAGTTAAGACGGCTCCCGCGGAGTACGCGCAATTCACGCGAGCCAACTTAACTCGTTTCCCGCAATCCAAGTGTTAACTCACCTAGTTTGTGTTAGTTTGTTATGACAGCCCTTGAAAACTGTTAATAATGTTCCTCCCAGTTTATGTCTTCTGTGGTTTCTAGTGGAGGTGATCTAGTAGATCTTGTGACTCTGAATATCAGCTTGTCTCTATAAATTTTTTTAGATTTTATTTATTGATTATAGAGAGAATGTCTATATACAGAGAAAGGTGGGGTTGGGGAGGGGGGAGTGGGAAGCATCAATTCCTAGTTGCTTCTTGTATGTGCCTTGACCAGGCAAACCCTGGGCTTCGAACTGGCAACCTCAGCATTCTAGGTCAACACCTTATTCATTGCGCCACCACAGGTCAGGCTCTTATAACTTGAAGTGATGGTTTGCCTTTGTATTCAGTTCTCTGATGGGTCCAAGGAAAGTCATTGATTTTCAGTTTGTTTAGCTTTTTCTCTTTTAAGAATGAGAGTGACAGCTTGCAAGCTTTTTACATGTTGGAGCTGAAACTGTTGTGTTTTTTTGTTTAACATTATTATTATTATTTTGTGTGTTTGTATGTGTGTGTGTGTGTGTGTGTGTCACAGATAGGGACAGACAGACTGGAAGGGAGAGAGATGAGAAGCATCAGTTCTTCGTTGAGGCACCTTAGTTGTTCATTGATTACTTTCTCATATGTGCCTTGATTGGGGGTGGGGTGGGGGGAGGGAAGCTACAGCAGACCGAGTGACCCCTTGTTCAAGCTGACGACCTCGGCGTTTCAAACCTGGGTCTCCGCATCTCAGTCCGATGCTCTATCTACTGTGCCACCACCTGGTCAGGCTGTTTAGCATTATTATACTCAGTTATTTTAGTGATAACCACATGCATTCTTTTTATTTATTTAAGTGAGAGGAGGGGAGATTGTGAGACAGACTCTTATGCGCCTTGAAGGGGAGCTACCTGCAACCCCTTCTGAGGCTGATGCTCAAACCAACTGAGCTATTTTTAGCACCTAAGGCTGACTAGCTTGGACCAACTGAGCTCTCCTCAGTGCCTGGGACCAGTGCTTGAACCAATTGAACCACTGGCTGTGGGAAGGGAAGAGGGGGTGAGAAGCAGATGGTTGCCTCTCCTGTGTGGCTTGATCAGGAATCAAACCTGGGACATCTATATGCTGGACCAACACTCTACCACTGAGCCAACTTACCAGGGCCTTTTCTTATTAATTTTTAGCAAGAGTAGTGAGAAAGAAAGAGAGAAACAGATAGGAAGGAAGAGAGATGAGAAGCATCATCTTGTTGTTGCAGCATTTTAGTTCATTGATTGCTTTCTCATATAGATTTGACTTTTGACTGGGGGGGGGGGGGCTCCAGCTGAGCCAGTGATCCCTTGCTCAATCAAGCGATCTTTGGGCTCAAGCCAGTGACCATGAAGTCATGTCTCTGATCCCATGCTCAAGCCAGTGAGCCTGCCCTCAAGCCTAATGAGCCCACACTCAAACTGGTGCCCTTGGGGTTTCCAATCTGGGTCCTCAGCATCCCAGTCCCACCGTTTGGTCAGGCTGCCTTTCGTTTTAAATAAAAGGCTAGAAATGATTCAGCTTAGTGAGGAAGTCCTTTTGAAAGCCAAGATGTGCCAAAAGCTAATCCTCTTGTGCTAGTTTGCCACGTTGTGAATGCAAAGGAAGAGTTCTTGAAGGAAATTAAAATTGCTACTTAAGTGAACACACAAATGATAAGAAAGCGAAAACAACCTTACTGATGAAATGGACAAAGTTTTAGTGATCTGGATAGAAGACCAAGCCAGCCATAACATTCTTTTAGTGAAAACCTAACTCAGAACAAGTCCCTAGCTCTCTCCAGTTCTCTGAAGGCTGAGAGGGGGGATGAAGCTGCAGAAGAGAAATTTGATGCCAGTAGTGGTTCATGAAGTTTAAGGAAAGAAGCCATCTTTCATAACAAAAGAGCAAGGTCAAGCAGCAAGTGCAGATGTAGCTGTAGCAAATTATCCAAGGTCTAGCTAAGGTAATCAATGAAGATTGCTTATATAAACAACAGATTTTTTGATGTACACGAAGGAACCTTGTATTGGAACAAGATGCCATCTAGGTTATTTATTTATTTATTTTACAGGGACAGAGAGAGGGATAGGTAGGGACAGACAGACAGGAATGGAGAGAGGTGAGAAGCATCAATCATTAGTTTTTCGCTGCCGTTATGACACCTTAGTTGTTTATTGATTGCTTTCTCACATGTGCCTTGACCGCGGGCCTTCAGCAGACTGAGCCACCCCCTGCTGGAGCCAGTGACCTTGGGTTCAAGCTGACGAGCTTTTGCTCAAGCCAGATGGGCCCCACGCTCAAGCTGGCGAGCTCGGGGTCTTGAACCTGGGTCTTCCGCATCCCAGTCCGACGCTCTATCCACTGCGCCTCCGCCTGGTCAGGCGCCATCTAGGTTTTTAATAGCTAGAGAGGAGAAGTCAATCGCCTGTGACTCTTGTTTGGTGCTAAAACAGCAGGTGACTTTAAGCTGAAGTCATTGGTCATTTACTATTATAAAAATTTTAGGGCCTTTTAAGAATTATGCTAAATCTACTCTGCCTGTGTTCTGTAAAAGAAACATTGAAACCTGGATGACATACCTGTTTACAACATGGTTTCATGAATATTTTCAGCCCATTATTGAGACATACTGCTGAGAAAAAAAGATTTCTTTTAAATTACTCCTGCTCATTCACAATGCACCTTGTTACCCAAGACTTCAGATGGAGATGTACAATGAGATTAATGTACTTGCAGACATAAAAACACATGTTCATCTAGTAGTAGCCCAAGGGGCAAGGAGTAATTAAAAAAAATATTTTTCCCTATTGATGGGGTGGGGGGAGGTAGGGGAGAGACAGAGAGAAGCATCAACTTGTTCCACTTAGTTGTGTACTCATTGATTGCTTTCAATAGGTGCCTTGACCAGGGGTTAAACCCGCAACCTCTGGCATGCCAGGTTGACACTTTATCCACTGAACTACCTGGCTAGGGCCATCAAGGAGTAATTTTGACTTTCAAGTCTTAATACTTAAGTACCTTTTGTAAGGCTATATATAACTGCCATGGGTAGTGATTCTTTTGATGGAGCTGGGCAAAGTTAGTTGGAACCTTCTGGAAATAATTCATTTTAGATGTCATTAGGAACATTCTTGATTCATGGGAAGAGGTCAAAATATCAGCATTATCAGGAGTTTCGAAGAAGTTAACTGCAGCCAACATTGGTGACTTTGGTTCAAATTTTTAAAATAATGCAGAAATGTTGAAAGTACAATACAAAAAAGTTTTTTCCTGATACCTTTTTTCTGAATATTTTAGTATGTATTTTCTACAAACCAAGACCTTTTCCTTAATCATAATCCAGCCATAGAATTTAAGAAATTAACATATATCTATGTGTGGCTCACGGTTTCTGACTTTATTCAATGGAGTATAAAATACTTAAAGTTTTCTTGATACGGCCAGTAGGAGCCTTCTTACTGTTACTTCTCTGTTCTTTGGCATCACCTCATTTTTTTCTTGAGACCTTAGCTTTCTGGCACAGCTCTTATGTTCCATGCTTATTTTGTACTTTTCCTGTTCTAGCCATACAGTTGCCCATATTCTCAAGGATTTCTGATCCCTTTTAGTAAAAAGGTGATTAGGAACTCTGTTGATAAGATTTGAAGGTTTTAGTTTGTTTTTAAGACTTAGAGTTTTATTTTAGCAGGTGGGAGCTCTGGAGACCTTTTAGTTTTGGAAACCAGTTACTTCTCTAAAAATCCAGCACTCTTCATTAGTAGATATACTGGTTTGCCCAAACTATGTGTGTGTTTAACTGTAACCCTTTAGTTTTTTGCCTTAGGAGAAAAGTGCCTGCTTACTTACCATTATTGTCTTCAAGCAGTGGTTCTTAACCTTTTTTGAGGTACCGAACCCACCAGTTTCATATGCGCACTCACCGAACCCTTCTTTAGTGATAAATAAAATACGATTTTTTTCCAAATTCAAGACATAGGTATATGTTTTTTACTGGTGCACAAAGTGAGCCGTGCATGAACATCATCTTGCTCAAAGAACAAAACCAACAAGTGCATGAACTCACAACAAATTACGGTATTTATTCTGGCCTCCGTGGCAGAGGCTGCTCTGAACCCCTGACACCAACTCATTGAACCCCTAGGGTTCGATAGAACCCAGGTTAAGAACCACTGTCTTAGAACTATTGTGGTTGATAATGGGTGTCAGATCTTCCATGTGAAGATTAATTTCCCTATTTCCAGCTCTACATTTCCCATGAGCCCTGTGTTTCTGAATTTCTAACCTTTCTGGGGTTCTGCAGAGCAGGTTGGTATCTCATTTATAGTTTCTTAAGTTCTCTGGGCTTCCTATCCTGGCTTTATTAATTATTGATCTATTTTCACAAATTAAAAAAAAGTATCTTGCTGGCTTCTTCCTGAAGTTGGAATATTTCCAGCTGCAGATAGAAATACTGACTAAAATACACATAAATGTTAAGATAAAGCTACTTCAACAGCAAGAAACCTAAAGGTATTGTAATTCTGGGGTTGGTTAATTTAGCGAAGATCCAGCTCACTTTCATCTTTCTTTTTTTTTTTTTTTTTTTTTTGTGAGAGGAGGAGATAGTGAGATAGATTCCCACAGGTACTTCTGCTGGGATCCATTCGCCAACCCCTCCCTGACTGGGGCTGATACTCTAATCAGCTAAGCCTTTTTTAGCACCTGATGCTAATGCTGGGACCAACTGAGCTATCCTCACACTGGGGCTGATGTTTGAACCAGTTGAGCCACTGGCTGCATGGGAAGAGGCAGAGAAGGGGAAAAGGAAGGGGCGATAAGCAGATGGTCACTTCTCCTGTGTGCCCTGACCGGGAATCTAACCCAGGACCTCCATGTGTCAGACCAACACTTTATCCACTGAGCCAACTGGCCAGGGCCCACTTTCATCTTTCTTTTCTTTCATCCTAATAATGCCTGTTCATTATCTTGTCTCAAATAGTTATAGCAGTTTTGGGCATTACGTTCTCACTGAAGAACATCCAAAGTCTGCAGGAGGACATTCCTTCTTTGTGTTTCGTATTTAAGGTGAAATAAAACCTTTCCGAAACTCTTGCTCACATCTTATTGGTCAGAGTCCATCCATCACATGCATATTTGAAAACCCATCAGAGTGTGTGTGTGTGTGTGTGTGTATAAATGTGTAATTATTACAAATCAGCTATCGTTAGACCTTTGCATCTTTGACCAACAGCATTAGGTATCCTGGGATCTACTTAATTGCAGCCTGCATTTGAACAAGACCCTCCAAGTCAACAAGATGACTTCTGCAAGGAAATAAGAAGACTTGATTATACATTGGTATTTGAGAAGTGCTGGTTTGGACCAGTCACCAATCGCTCCCCTAGGACGGAGAGAAGTCTCGCTTGTAAAGTGCAGGGTCTCCAAATACCCGAACAGTTCGGTTGGGTGGGAAAGGAGGGTCTTCAGTTTGGGGACGGCTATTTGTTCGCCGGCCGACCGTTGGCCCGCTCCCTTTCCCTGTTTTGGTTGTAGGTTTTGCACGGGTACGATCTTTCTTCTTCTTACGGGGGGGAGGAAAGATGAACGGACGTAAGGCTAGTCTGCCATCTGAGTAGGAAATCAGTTCCTGCTTTTTTTTTACTGAGACCTATAAAATATTAATGGTGTGCATAAATCATGTTCTTTAATCTGAAATCTTATACTTAAAAGGAGGTGAAAAATGGATCCCTATTAACCTTCATTTTAGAGTGTACTCGTTTTATATTGTTCTGTAACAATATTGCCACAACCTTAGCCCTTTACTAATTGGGACGGGAGACACTCTAACCAACTGAGCTGTCCGACCAGGCAAACTTAGCAGTTTAAAACAATGTACATTAGTGCCTTGGCCAGTGTCATAGTGGATAGATTGTCGTCCTAGAGTGCTAAGGTCACAGGTTCGATCCCACGGTCGCCATTTTGATCCTGGGTCACAGGTTTGAGCCCTGGTCAGGGCAGGTATGAAAAGCATTCAGTGGATGCACAACTGAGTTGATGCTTCTTTCTGTCTCTCGTTCCTGCCTGTTTTTTCCTTCTCTCTCAGAATGTTTATGTATTATCTCAGTGATTTTGTGATTTAGCTGTCAAGGTGTTGGTTAGGTTTGGGTTTTCAACTGGCAAGGGATCCAAGGTGATATGGTTGTTGGCATCATTTAGTTCCCTGCGGGCTGTTGGAATGTGTACCTCAGTGTTTTTGACTTTCAACTGTAGACCTCCCTCAGGTGCTTGCATGTGGCCCTCTCCATGGGCCAGCTCACAACATAGCAGCTTGCATCTTTAAAGCCAGAAAATGAGTTCCCCAGGAATTTGGACATTATAATCTTAGGTCTTCACATCATGTTTGTCATATTCTGTTTGTTAGAAGTCAGTTAGGTCGTGTTCATATTCAAGAAGAGGGGAATTACACAAAGCCGTGACTGTCAAGAGATGGGATCATGGGAAACAACTTAGAATTTGTCTTTCCCTAAACACAAAAAGTATGTATTTGAGTATAAGAGCAACTGATGGCATGAATTATACATTGTATTGAGCCTTCTTCTTAAAAGTTGCACTATGCTTTGTACCAGGGGTCCCCAAACTTTTTACACAGGGGGCCAGTTTACTGTCCCTCAGACCGTTGGAGGGCCACCACATACAGTACTCCATACACTGACCACCAGTGAAAGAGGTGCCCCTTCCAGAAGTGCGGCAGGGGCCGGATAAATGACCTCAGATGGCCGCAATTTGGCCAATCAAGAAATTTGCTGATGTAGCCAAATATTTAAAATCATTGAGGTAAGCCTTGATGATCTGTTTGTAATAATTGTTGTTAAACAGGCTCCTTAGATTAGTAATATGGTTAATAGTATTTTATGAGTTAAGTTTTAGACATTAATTTACTTACTTTTTTTTTAGTTGACTATATTGTGGAGTTTGACTATGATGCTGTACATGATGATGAATTAACTATTCGAGTTGGGGAAATCATCAGGAATGTGAAGAAACTACAGGAGGAAGGATGGCTAGAAGGAGAACTAAATGGAAGAAGAGGAATGTTTCCTGATAATTTTGTTAGGGTAAGTATTTTCAGTTAAATTTTTAGCTGTTGCTTAATAAGATTTAATCTTAACATTATAACTTAATGAATGTTATACATATATATTTAACTCACGTGTTTTAAAAGAACTTTCACTTTGCAGAATTTTAAAAACTAGAGATCCAAGCCTGACCAGGCAGTGGCACAGTGAATAGAGCGTCAGGCTGGGATGTGGAAGACCCAGGTTCGAGACCCCGAGGTCGCCAGCTTGAGCGTGGGCCCATCTGGCTTGAGCAGAGCTCACCAGCTTGGACCCAAGGTCGCTGGCTCCAGCAAGGGGTTACTTGGTCTGCTGAAGGCCCGCGGTCAAGGCACATATGAGAAAGCAATCAATGAACAACTAAGGTGTTGCAACAAAAAACTGATGATTGATGCTTTTCATCTCTCTTCGTTCCTGTCTGTCTGACCCTATCTATACCTCTCTCTGACTCTCTCTCTGTCTCTGTAAAAAAAAAAAGAAAAAAGAACTAGAGATTCAAGAATTTTCATGATGGATGTCATTGTTTCTTGGTGTCCTGGTAGATAACAACATTCTGTGTGTTTGTATATATCTGTATGTATATGTTTCCCTGTCTGTCTCTCTTTTTAAATAAATAGATAATAGTTTGTATGTGGGTAGCACTTCATAATTTACAAAGAAGTTTTGCTATGACATTCTTACTTGAGCCTTACTTGTGGTGGCACAGTGGATAAAATGTCGACCTGGAATGCTGAGGTCGCCAGTTTGAAACCCTGGGGTTGCCCAGTCAAGACACATATGGGAGTTGATGCTTCCTGCTCCTCCCCCCCACCCCTCTCTCTCTCCTCACTAAAATAAAGAAATAAATTTTTATTTGAGTCTACAAAAGTTTTGTGAAGTAAGTCAGGCAGATGATAGCTCCAGTATAAATATGGTGACATAGACTGAGAGTTTAAGTGATTTTTAAATTTTTATTTATTTATTTATTTTGTTTACAATGTTTATTTTTAGGTAATACAAAATTTAGATACAGGGAAATGCATACAAAGTGGGTATTTTTACTATTAAAAATTTACATACAGAATTCAGTTTTTTAGGCTTACATTTCTGAGTTTTAACATACGCATATAAGCATCTTGTGAACCACCTCCATAAACAGGATACAGAATAATTCCTACATCTTTTAGTCAGACCCATAGCTAATAAGACATACAATCTGAACTATAATTCAGGACTGCATTCTTATAACAAAGTAAGTTAGAGAAAACAAAATGTTATTACTAAATCATAAGGAAGAGAACATACATTTACAGTGCTTATTGAAAATGTGTTTAAGTGGACCTGCATAGTTCAAGTTTTATTCAAATGCATGTCGTTCAAGGGTCAGTGAATATAGAAGTAAGAGAACACTGGTTTTATGCAGTTCTGATTGTATGCTGGTATATAGTCCCAACACTGAAGATGACCTATTGTGGGACTTCATTTTGACGTGTATTTTACAGTCCTATTTCAGTACATCTAATACTAGAACTTGAGTTTATTGAACTACCTGCTAAAAGAGGACAGTTTGAGTATGGTAGGCATTAGAGGGAAGCTCAGTCTGGAATTAAAAATTAACCACAAAATTAAGAGTTGGAGACATCAGTATGAAATCATATTTAGTTTAAAATATGTGCAGTTACATATGGAAATAATTTTATATGTGTATTTATATTTGGGTTAGTACACATACTTACACTTCTCAGCTCTTTTTGCTGAGAGGGTCTAGAAGCCGTGACATGCTAGTAGATCAGTGGTTCTTAACCTGGGTTCTATCGAACCCTAGGGGTTTGATGAGTCGGTCTCAGGGGTACGGAGAAGCCTCAGCCGTGGAGGCCAGAATTAAGTAATACCGTAATTTGTTGTGAGTTCATGCACTTTGTTGGTTTTGTTCTTTGAGCAAGGTGATGTTCATGCACGGCTCATTTTGTGCACCAGTAAAAAAACATAAACCTATGTCTTGAATTTGGAAAACAAAATCATATTTTATTTATCACTAAAGAAGGGTTTGGTGAATGCGCATATGAAACTGGTGGGTTCGGTACCTCAAAAAAGGTTAAGAACCACTGTAGTAGATACCCAGATTTTGATTTCTAAATATCATTCTCCAGCCTAACCTGTGGGGGCACAGGGGATAAAGCATCAACCTGGAACACTGACATCGCCAGTTCAAAACCCTGGGCTTCCTGGTCAAGACACATATCAGAAGCATCTACTATTGCTTCCCGCTCTTCCCCCACCTTTCTCTCTTCTCTTCTCTCTAAAATCAATAAATAAAGTCTTAAAATATATATATATATACCTATCTATATATCATTCTCCAATAAAATGAAAAGGCAGGATTCCTTGGTGAAATACATAATTTTAGGGCTGGAGCAAGGAAAATACAAGATGACAGTAGAACATCTAGCAGTGCCAGAAGCTAAGGAAGTGCTCGAAAAAACAAAACGAGGCCCATGGCAAAGCAACGTAGGGGCCAGCCTCAAAGAGCTCCCTGTGCCCAGAGCTGCAGCAGTCTGAGCAGCAAAGTGGTCTGGTCTTTGATTATTACCCAAAGTAAAACATAAATAAACCCGAGGTCATGCTGAAGTAAATAAATATATGGGGGTAAGGAATACGTCTTACAAAATCATTCTAAAGATTTGTAGATACTTCTCCCTACACCCTTACAACTCAACCTTCTGTCCCCTTCAGAGTCAGCCCTCAGGTGTGGGCTGGACTAAAGAATAGATGGGAGAAAAATACAGTGACTACCCAGTGAGAAACCTGGCTAATAGAACCTTAAATAAGTGGTAAAGGCTAACATGAGTTATAAATTAAGTTGATAATATATATCTCCTTTACCTCTGTGAAGTAGGACAGGCAGAAACCCCTAACTCTATTCTAAACTTGAGAAAAAGCATCAGACAAACCTGAACCGAGCAGCAGTCTACAAAATACCTGACCCCTACTCTTCAAAAATTTCAAGGCCGTGGAAAATAAAGACTAACAAACTGATGTTGACCAGAGGAGACTAAGGAGACATGAGGACTAGATGCATTGTGATATCCTCTATTGGATTCTGGAACAGAAAAAGAATGATATTGCCTGACCTGTGGCATTGCAGTAGATAAAGCTTCGGCCTGGAGAGATGAAAAGAATCAACTCATAGTTGCATCACTTATCTGTTCTCTGATTGCCTTTCATATGTGCCTTGACCAGGGGACTCTAGCCGAGCCAGTGACCTTGGACCCAAGCCAAGCAACCATGGGATCATGTCTGTGATCCCACTCTCAGGCCAGCAATCCCACACACAAGCTGCTGAGCCTGTTCTTTTTATTTATTCATTTTAGACAGGAGACACAGAGAGAGAAAGAGAGAAAGGGGGGAGGAGCTGGAAGCATCAACTCCCATATGTGCCTTGACCAGACCAGCGCAGGGTCTTGAACTGGCGACCTCAGTGTTCCCAGGTCGACGCTTTATCCACTGCGTCACCACAGGTCAGGCTGCTGAGCCTGTTCTTAAACTGAAAGAGCCCACACTCATGCTGGCAATCACGGGGTTTCGAACCTGGGTCCTCAGTGTCCAAGGTTGACGTCCATTGCGCCACTGCCTGGTCAGGGTGCCACAACATGTTTTACAACGCTAGTTAGCTAATAAGTGAGTGATAAATACTGCATATATAGTAGAGAAATTGCTGCATCCTTGGGCAGTGGTTGGCAAACTGGCTCGCGAGCCACATGTAGCTCTTTGGCCCCTTGAGTGTGGCTCTTCCACAAAAGACCTCGTACAGGTGTTACCTCGATAAGGAATGTACCTACCTATATAGATTAAGTTTAAAAAATTTGGCTCTCAAAAGAAATTTCAATCGTACTGTTGATATTTGGCTCTGTTGACTACTGAGTTTGCTGACTACTGTCCTAGGGTATGAACATACTCATCTACTAAATTTCATTAGTGTAAAGCCATTAACCAAGGCCACCATCACAGCCGGCTGGCCCATGCAGGTTCGCATTAGATTCGGACAGTCGGTAATGAAACAACAGAGCCAAGAACTGGTGAGCCATCAGCTTTAATTCTAGCTTGCACCGGCGGGCAAGTAAAAACACACACTGGGCTCCACAACCCACTCATTCAGTGCTCACAAAGCTACTGACTTATCCGAGTTTCCTAGAATCAAAGGTTTCTAGCTCACCAGACTTATTCACCTCTATTCCCCGTCTCCTTCTCTCTGCACAAACTGGCTTCTTCCTTAGCACTCCGCCATCTTGGCTTCTTCTCCTCCTCCAGGTGGCCTTAATCTGCTCTCCTCTCTAATGCTAACCTCAGGAACTGAAAGAGGGCAAGCTCCCAGCCTGCCCCACTTTATAGCTTAGCTTCAAAACCTTTAATCCGATCTACAAATAAGGAAGTCTGTGATACAAAGTCACTTATCTGAGACATACTGGGAGGATTCCTCATGAAAGTGCACCACCCACATCATCCAATCAGTCAAGGGTGTGGGGAAAAGCTTACTCTTAAAACGTGCGCGTGGGCAGCGCCATCTTTAACAAAGTGAGCATAATATATTTTGTCTGCCCAACAGTTAGATTTCTCACTATGTGATACCAATTTAAACTTCTACCAGTAGTGAAAGAAGAGTACCTTTCTCAAATTCTCACTAACATTTGAATCCAACAGATTTTGGGGGAGGGGACAAGGAGCCTAATCTTACAGATCTATAGTAATATCAACATTTTCTTTCTTTTTTGTCTTTTTTAGTGAGAAGGGGTGAGGCAGAAACAGACTATCCTGCATACACCCTGACTGGGATCCACCCAGCAAGCTCACTAGGGGGCGATGCTCTGCCCATCTGGTGCCCTTGTTCTGTTGCAACCAGAGCCATTTTTTAGCACCTGAGGCAGAGGCCATGGAGCCATCCTCAGTGCCTGGGATCAACTCACTATAATCGAGCTGTGACTGCAGGAGGGGAGGAGAAGAGAGAAAGAAAAGAGGAGGGGGGGGTGGAGAAACAGATGGGCGCTTCTCCTGTGTGCCCTGGTCAGAAATCAAACCCATGACATCCACATGCCGGGCCGATGCTTATCACTGAGCAAACCAGCCAGGGCTACCATTTTTCATTAATTTCATTTTTCTAATTATTAACGAAGTTTGCCATCTTTTCAGATTTAATGGCCATTTAAATTTCTTGTGTATAGGCTTGTTCAGATATTTGTTTCTTTTTCTATTGCGTTCTTGTTCATTTTCTCATTAACTTGCTGTAGTTCTCTTTTATTTTAATTGATTTTGAGAGAGAAAGAGGGAGAGAGGGAAGCATCGATTTGTTGTCCCACTTATTTATGTAGTCATTGGTTGATTTCTTGTATGTGACCTGACTGTGGTTCAAACCCACAATCTTGGCATTGGATAATGCTACCAGCCAGGGCTTAATGAATTGTAAATACTAGTCTTTTGTTTATTTCTGCTTATGTGTTTTTTATCCTTCATAAGCACGTTTTGTGACTTAACTATAACTTGGGAGCAGAGAAAGCTTAAAGATATACTTCTTTGAGGTTTTTTTTGTGTGTGTGTGACAGAGACAAAGAGAGGGACAGATAGGGACAGACAGACAGGAAGTGAGAGAGATGAGAAGCATCAGTTTTTCATTGCAGTATCTTAGTTGTTCATTGATTGCTTTCTCATATGTGCCTTGACCGAGGGACTACAGCAGACCAAGTGACCCTTTGCTCAAGCCAGCGACCTTGGGTTCAGGCTGGTGAGCTGTGCTCAAATCAGAGGAGCCCACGCTCAAGCAGGCAACCTTAGGGTTTTGAATGTGGGTCCTCTGCATCCCAGTCCAATGCTCTATCCACTGCGCCACAGCCTGGTCAGGCTACACTTCTTTGAGTTTATGTGTATATTTTTGTTTAAAGCTTTGATTTTTAGTATCAGTCTTTTTTGTATATATATGATTTGGGTACTAATTTTTTCTTCATGTAAAGCTATAAAATAGTTACACTTCCTCATCTATCTATAATATTTATCCTTAAGTCAAAATTAAGAAGAAACATGCTAGTTTATTAGACCTTTTACATTCTCAACTTCAGTGTTTTGGACTAAAATAGAGCCAAATGTCTGATTTATTTGCTGGTGTAAATTTTGAGATTCAATTTAGTGTCTGTGTAGATATTTGACACTCTGTCATTGGACTTGTTACTTTGCAATTGAGATAAATAAACACTGCAATAAACAAATAAGTGACTATGAATTGTTTTGTGGTGTGATGGGAAGAGTATTTCCCACATCTTCTTTAACTGGGGGAGAAGACAGCATGGAAACAGGAGGACAAATGGTACTGCCTTACTGAGGATAGCTTGATTGATTTGAGCATCAGCACCAGATGGGCATTACCAGGTAGATCCTGTTGGGGCACAAGCGGGAAGTCTGTCTCTCTGTCTCCCCTCCTCTCATTTAAAAACTGTAATGTCTATATGACTGAATGCCACATGACGTCGTAAAGATGATGGGTGTTAAAGGATCTTGGGAAAATGTTATTCAGAAAATATTGTTAAAAGTAATGAATTGGTCTTTAAAGATAGGAAGTTAGATAAATATGCTCATTGTAGTCTATGTCTGGCAATGGCAAATGGTGTTTTATGGTAAAAATAATTAGATGGACTACTTCAGCTGAATAAAAGTTTTCATTTTGGATCGTCATGGTATTTGAGGCCAAAAGTGTGGATTCAAGCCAGTGGGTACAGTGCACTTGGAGTATTTTTTAAAGGTAATCGGAGTGAGAAGTTCTAAAGAGAAGACAGAGTTGATGCTATAGTATAAACTATAATAATAGAGATCAGAGTTTTTGCAGCGAGAATGGGAATGAAGGGATAGTTAGTAGGCTAGTACCTTTTATTTGTGTTAATACTTAACATGTTCATATAAAATTTCTCATATTTTTGAGAGTTAGACAGGGAATGTATCATTCTTGCCTAAAGTTATACTGGTAATAAATAGAAGGGTGAGTAGAAGATAGATCTATGATAGGCGAATGTAAGGCTATTATTACGTGAGAAATGTAGTGTATATGGTATGTGCTCAATAGTGGAGATACAGAACCCTTTTATAGCTTTGTACTTTTGAGACTAAGGACTACGTGCTGTGAATCTTAGCCATTGAAATTCTTCAGTAGCATCAGTGTAGTTAAAAGATGTTTGAAATACAAAACTAAAAGTTCTTTTGATAACCTTCAGAAATTACCCTGGATAAAGAAAAATCAAAATATTGCTTTCTGAAATTGCAATATATGGAAACTTTTTTTTTTTCAAAAATAGACTTGAGATTTTTAAAAAAGGCATTTGTGTAAAGGTGTTTCTAAGACTAAAATGGAATGGAAATATGCAAAAATAATATGATTTAAGAAATGAAATAGGACTTGCAATATTCCTGTAAAATTATCTTTAAATAACTTTATAAAGTGGAATCATTCAGTTTTATTCATATTCTTCTACTGCCATCCCTAGAAATACTAGGAAAGAAGTTCTTATTGTACGAGTTAAGGGAATCAGAAGGCTCAGTGTGTCAGGGTAGCTTACACTGCAGTGCCGACATCAGACTCTCAGCGATAGCAGAGCACAATGGAAGAATATGTGTGTTAGGGTGGCATGGGCGCTCATGGCACCAGCTAGAGCATCTCCGCAGGCATCCACGCCGAAATGGTGCTGCTGGCCAGGTGAGCACCTGCTGTGGTTGCTGCCATGGACAAGCAGGCCGGGATCAGGCCCTTCCCCAACACGGTGTCCTACTTGCTACCCTCCTTTGCTCTCCTTCGGTCCCCCGTGTTTAGGCCCATGAAAGTGATCATAAATGACAGCATTATGAAAATCAAAGCTGCATTTAACATTGACCCGGCTAAGTTCCAGACCCTGCAGAACATCCTGATGGTGCAGAAGAATGGAGTAAAGTGGTCCAAAGTGGGGACCACACTGGTGCTGATGTGGAGGAAAAGAGACTGACTCATCAGGCCTTTCTCCAGAGCACCTGGGACAAGGAGCAGGACGAGCACCGCCCCAGCCCCAGCCGGATCGTGCAGATCTTCCAGACAGCTCTGTATGAGCACCCTGTAAATCCAGCTTCCTTGATGCGCTTTCCAAGGGCCAGAGCGTACGTGAAAAAGGAGGCCTGACCAGGCAGTGGCGCAGTGGATAGAGCGTCGGACTGAGATGCGGAAGACCCAGGTTCGAGACCCCGAGCTCGCCAGCTTGAGCACGGGCCCATCTGGCTTGAGCAAAAGCTCGCCAGCTTGGACTTAAGGTCGCTGGCTCCAGCAAGGGGTGGCTCGGTCTGCTGAAGGCCCGTGGTCAAGACACATATGAGAAAGCAATCAATGAACAACTAAGGTGTTGCAACGAAAAACTGATGATTGATGCTTCTCATCTTTCTCCGTTCCTGTCTGTCCCTATCTATTCCTCTCTGACTCTGTCTCTATAAAAAAAATTAAAAAAAAAAAAGAAGGAGGGCCTGACCTGTGGTGGCGCAGTGGATAAAGTGTCGACCTGGGAACACTGAGGTCGCCAGTTCAAAACCCTGCACTGGTCTGGTCAAGGCACATATGAGAGTTGATGCTTCCAGCTCCTCCCACCTTTCTCTCTTTCTCTCTCTCTCACTCTGTGTCTCCTCTCTAAAATAAATAAATAAGAAGAAGGAGGGGTGCCAGTCCACCTTCTTTCTGGTCAACCACATGGCTACCATTGACGTTATGTATGAAATGTACACCAAGGTGAATCTGGAGCTCAATAGTAAGAGGTAGGCCTGCGTCCGGCTAGGTCTAGCCACCTGTCCACCGACACCCATAGAAACAGACAAATCCGATTCATTGTGAATGAAGCTGGCGGGCTGCCCCAGGCTTGCATCTCCCAGAGAAGCCTATAGAATCTGGCTGGCATCTGCAGGGGGTGACCCCAGTTTTTTAAAAGTAATTTTGGGGGGTCTGTTCTAATGGAGTAATGGATAACAGTCCTACTTCTGAATTGCCTTTGAATTTCACAGAAGCACAGACTCACTATACCTTCATTTCAGTGTGGTAAAAATCAATTCATATTGCTAATCTGGTCCTAAGTGTTTTGGTTTTGTCTCCCACACAGAGCATGACTCTGGGGGAGCCTTGTCATACACCTTTCTAAATATAAGCACGTGTCTTTCTAGGAATCAGGTAATGTGGTATTTTGGGTATTTTAAGGACCATGAGGAGTTTGATTTGAAATTATACAAGACCTCTATTATGGATTTTATTTTATTTTTTGAGAGAGAGGGAGAGAGATGAGAAGCACCAGCTCATAGTTGCATAGCTTTAGTTCAGTGGTTCTTAATTTGGGTTCTATCGAACCCTAGGGGTTCGATGAGTCGGTCTCGGGTTCGGAGAAGCCTCTGCCGCGGAGGCCCGAATGAAGTAATACCATGATTTGTTGTGAGTTCATGCACTTTGTTGGTTATGTTCTTTGAGCAAGGTGATGTTTATGCACGGCTCATTTTGTGCACCACTAAAAAAACATATACCTATGTCTTGAATTTGGAAAAAAAATCATATTTTATTTATCACTAAAGAAGGGTTCGGTGAGTGCGCATATGAAACTGGTGGGTTCGGTACCTCAAAATAAGTTAAGAACCACTGCTTTAGTTGTTCATTGATTGCTTCTCATTTGTGCCTTGACTGGGGGAGCTTACGCCCAGCCAGTAACCTTGGGATCATGTTGGTGATCCCACATTCAAGCTGCTGACCCTGTGCTCACGCTGGTGAACTTGCGCTCAAGCCAGCAACCTCAGGGCTTGGAACCTGGGACCTTAGCATACCAGGTCGATGCTCTGACAATTGTGCCATCACCAGTCAGGCTATGGAATTAAAACAAACAAACAAAAACTAATGTGTATTCTCCTGTGGTTGCAGGGCACAGCCTCACAGCACTGTCATTATAGGCCCTGCTTTGTTTTTCTACACCGGTTTCTTTTATAACTGAAAACAGCCAGCAATCCTTTGATGACAGTGACCAAGGGAATTTTATTTTAAAGCTGTCAAGAACAAATAATTGACCAGAGATGACTATATTTACATAATTATTTTCTTCAGGGCTAGGTTTTCCAACCTAAGAAACTACCTAACTTGTGTATTCTTTCAGGGGGCAGACAGTGAGCCCTCCAGATGCTGAGACCCGAGGAAACGCCTCCCTGCCTTAATTGTCCTTCCTAGTGCTAAAGAGAGTTGTGTTTTTTAAAGTGTTGGGGTCAGTAGAGGAACACCCGATGAACTGATGTGTGTTAAAGACCCAGTGAGGAACACTCGATGATATTTATGCAGAAACTAATTCTTAATAAGTAAATCTCTATTTTGAAATCACACAGAAAAAGAAAGTATATGCTTACATGCCGAATTTACTGTACTCCAGTTAGTGACTTGTGTTAAATATAAGTAAAATACGAGCATTTTTTTAATTGCAAATAAGATTAACAGCAACTTTAGCACCAAGAAGGTATATTTCTCAGTAAGCTGTCCTTGAAACATGTAGTTTTCATCAGCTGCATGTCTTCTTGCAGCAATTATAGCAGTTTTTTATTTATTTCCAGTGATGGGTCTGTTCAGTGCCCTTGATAAGAAACTAAATTACCATGATACCTTCTATTGAGCTATTTTAAACTAAGATCTGTAGCAATACAGTGGCATATCTTTTCCTATACCATGCCTCTTGATTGTTTTATTCTTTTTGATTTTCTATTCATTCATTTGTTCAAATATATATATACTGAGGTTCTGTGTGCTAGGACTTTTTATAGATGCTAGGGATGCAGTGGTGAGTAACGTAATCTCCCTCTTCATGAGCTTATATTTTAATGGTGGGAGAAAACAGACAAGTGAAAGAAAAATGACATGGACAAAGATAATTTTTGATAGTCATGGGTGCTTTGAAAGAAAAGAGTAAGGGGCGGTGGGATGAAAATGGCATTGATGGTTTAAGTTGGGTGTTCTGGGATAGCAACAAAGTACGGAAGAGTGCAGAGGAGGTAAGGAATTGACTCCCTTTGAGTAGGATTCCTGAAAGTCGAGGAAGATAGGCTCAGTGTGATGGTTGTAGTTGCCAACTACTGTACTAGAGGTATTTCAAGAAGATAGCATGGCACTGTGAAAGGAACGTGGCCATTGCAATTAGGAAGTATAGACCTCTATTTGATTCTTCCCTCTCCTCCATGCCCATGTGCACACCTACCTTGTGTGCTTCCTAAAGATGCTTCACTCTAGGACAGTGTTTCCAACCGCTAGTCCGCAGAGCAGTGGTGGTCCACGGAAAAGTTAACTGCCTGCTGTTGTATGAAGATTATAGACCCAGTGATCTTAGTCGAATTCACTTATGCTCAAGGTGATTTCTGCCTTAGCGGTTCCTAGAATAATTCTCCTATTTTCACCAGTCCCCAAGTATAAAAAGGTTGAAAACCACTGCTCTAGAATATGTGTTTCTTCCTAGGTGAAAGTGGGAAATCCTGCCTGTTTGGGTTGTTGGTAGGAATTTGATTATGCATGCATATGTCCTGCATGTAGCTATATGGTGGAGTTTATTATTTCATCCTGTTACTTTCTTGCTCAAGAACTATCCATTTAGGAGTGGGGAAAAGGGAGAAAAAAGTCAGCAATTTAAATTATTTATTGAGTTAACAAATATAGAGGATTTTTTTTAGTGCCTGTGATATGCCAGATACTGTTAAATCAAGTGTTAATAATAAAAATAGCTAAATCAGGTAGAACGTTTCTGATTGCCCTTTAAAATGTTAATCATTTTTAAGAAAGGACAAAAATGAATTTAAATGAGAAAATACAGGACAAGCAGCTAGCTTGATGAGCCTATTTCTCCAGGGAAATACTCTTATTTTGGTGGTGATAGTGTTACAACAAATAAAATTTATTTAAAAGTAGGCTGACTTGATGAGAAACTAGACTTTCAAAAATCTTGGAGTGTGATAGGATTTGTGTAAGCTCTGGTTCCGTAGGGGTAACACTAATTGTGATTTTTCTGTGTGTAAAGCCAGTAGCCGGGGCCACAACTACAGCAGCCTGACCCGTGCAGGTTCGCATTGGATTCAAACAGTCGGTAATGAAACACAGGAGCCAAGAACTAGTGAGCCATCAGCTTTAATTCTAGCTTGCACCCGGCGGGCAAGAGAAAACACACACTGGGCTCCAAAACCCACACATTCAGTGCTCACAAAGCTACTGACTTATCCGAGTTTCCTAGAATCAAAGGTTTCTAGCTCACCAGACTTATTCACCTCTGTTCCTCATCTCCTCCAGCACAAACTCTTCACAAAACTGGCTTCTTCCTCAGCACTCTGCCATCTTGGCTACTTCTCCTCCACATGGCCTTAATCTGCTCTCCTCTCTAATACCAACCTCAGAAACTCAGGAACCAAGAGAGAGATCAAGCTACTGTTCTCTCCCACTTTATAGCAGACTCAAAACCTTTAATCCAATTATACAAACAAGGAAGTCTCTGATACAAAGTCACCCATCTGAGGCATAATGGGATTCCTCCCCACATCACCACCCTACATCATCCAATCAGTCAAGGGTGTGGGGAAGAGCTTACTCTTAAACTAAGCCTTAGGCTATAACAACCCGGCCTGCCCACAGCCTGTTCCAGAACACATTAATATCAACGAACTTCCATGTGGGCAGCGCCATCTTTAACAAAGTGAGCATAATATATTTTATCTGCCCAACACTGTGTAAGTCTTATATTTAAAGAAAAATGATGTGGTAGAAGTGATTTTCCTTGTTATTGAGTCATTTGTAAAGGCAAAGGTAGTTCTTAGAAGATGAGGAGGCTAAAATAAAATGCCTTTGGAAGGCTGCTTTGGTTACCAAGAAGAGATAACAAAGAAGACATCTGTGAAGACACCTATTAAAAGCTGAGGATTATGTTCAAGTTCTGGTAGAAGTATTGGTGGTAAAAATATTTTAAAAAATCAATATTGGTTGAGGACATTGGATGGAAATCTAAACTTTATACATTTAACTAAAGAGGGAACCTGTGCTGAATAAAAGAATAATAAATTATGTCCAAGGCCAGTTCCCTATTTGGCCTCCACTGAAACTTGGAGTGGGGGCAGGGTGGGGAAGCTTCTTGTTAATTCTGGGTGTGGTACGAGTTCAGGTTCCAGTTGTCCTCCACTGAGATCCTCCTTGCTGGAGGGGCAGGTGTGCCTCAGTGTTGCCTTGTAGTCTACACTCACAGGGCTCATTCCTATCTGGCTTGGAGGAGAGTCCTGCCTCTCCATTTGGCCTTCTCTGACACCACCCTAGCTGTGGATATGGGGGAATGGTGGTAGTTGAGGTGCTTGTTACATACAGCCTTGTGAGGGTGGAAGTCTAGGCTCCCTACCTGGCTTTTGCTGGCATGGGTGGGGATAGGGCTATAGTTGTTTGTTTGTTGTAAGGCCAGTAGCTACGGCCACCATCACAGCCGCCTGGCCCGTGCAGGTTCGCATTTGATTCGGACAGATGGTAATGAAACAACGGAGCCAAGAACTGGTGGGCCATTAGCTTTAATCCTAGCTTGCACCCGGCGGGCAAGAAATATACACTTCCCTTTCCATTCAGGGCTCCCAAGGCCAGTGACTTATCCCAGTTTCTTAGAATCAAAGGTATCTACCTCACCAGCCTTATTCACCTCTGTTCTCCCATCTCCTTCTCTCTGCGCAAACTGACTTCTCCTACAGCACTCTGTTATCTTGGCTATTTCTCCTCTCCTCCACGTGGCCTTTCTCTGCTTTCCTCTAGCGTGGGCTCCTCTGCCCCATTTTATAGTGTAGAAATCAAAACCTTTAATCCAGTATACAAACAAGGAAGTCTCTGATACAAAGTCACTTATCTGAGGCATAATGGGAGGATTCCTCATGAGAGTGCACCACCCCACATCATCCAATCAGTCAAGGGTGTGGGGAAAAGCTTAGTTCTGAAAAGATCTTAGTATTAAAAGGGTGGGAAAAGCTTAGTCTTAAAACTAAGCCTTAGGCTATAAGGACCCTGCCTGCTTACAGCCTGTCCCTCACACTCAATGCAAACTATAAGTGAGCAAACATATATATCATATTTTCAAACTTATTTGACCAACATTTGTTTTTATGATATTTGACTGCAGTAGAGTGATAATTGTTTAAGAGCTTTCTGTCTTGCTAGGCCACCCTTTTCTTGGTCCTTTGGCCAAACACAGCAGGCTTTTCTTGTAGCTTTTTCCGTCTCTGCTCATTGGCATTTATAGGTGGCCAGGTTGCCAGCTTCTCCAAGTTGTCAGGAATATATGAGGCAAAAAGACAACTCAGTGAACTAAATAACCAGGTTGAGAGGAAGTTGTTCTCTTTGGCATATACTATCTTCTTCCACTTTTCCCAATACTTTTATATGTATATATTTTACACACACACACACTTTTTGTTGTTGATGTCCCAAGCTTTTAACTGTACTTAGTGGGAAGAGTAGGAAGTACATCTCTCTTGTAAGGGGCACTCGGGGTGGAGACGCCTTTAAATAGAGATTGTAAGGCGCATGCTTGAAACCCTAGAAACTCACATACAGACAAGTTTTCCCTTAAGAAGTGGTGTACAAGTAGTAGTTCTTTTTAAAAGCTGTTATAAAGTGCTCAGAAAAATGTAATATTATCATTAACACAAGAATAGATTAGCATTCAGTAAAAGGGTAATAAGCACAGCTGATACCTTTATTTTCTTTTATGACTTGTTTCCGAAGTTTAAGATAACAAATAAAAGTAGCTAACAGTGCAGTTGACTAGTTGTAGGCCTGTAGTGAATGTTAGTGAACTCTGCACACTGATGAGTTAGTTTTGTATATGGTGGAGTGCATAGTTTGATTACCTGAGTGAGTCAGAGGAAGTTGGGTGGGGAGGGATGGGGAGGAGCAGCGACGACGTAGAAAGCACAGTTGGTAGTTTTACAGGCTGTTTCTGGGAAAGCAGAGAAATATACGAGTATCAGCAGGACGGTAGTTTGGATAGGGAATGCTAATCTTTGAGCTTCAAAGCAGCTTTCTTGTCTAAGAAACTTTCTTGTGTGCTTTATGCTGATCTTGGAGGTGTGCTAGAAGTTTTTGTGTAACCTGTTACTGTTATGGTGATTTTACTTTAGTGCTTTATAAAACAAGTGGATATGTTCATAGAAGATGTCTGAGGTGTTGGTAAGTGAATTGTTATATTTAAACATTTTAAATGACATTTTGAACCATTTTCAAAAGTCCTCGGAACTTGATAAAGTGTTTTTAGACTTTTTGATATAAAAGGAAACAAAAGTTATTCACTTGTACTACAGGAAGTTGATAAGGGAATAAAAATAATTTGGATTTTTTTCTTTGTTTTGACCTAAACTTCTAGCAACTTTTTTTGCATTTAGAACAAAAGATTTAAATTGAATCTGCTGTTCTTTTTTTAAATAAAAATTTGACAACTTAACATTTTAAAATGTCATTTTATTTTTAGATTCCATAGATTACGTGGTTAAGGAAACATTAGATCTATAAATGTATTTTAAATCTTTTTAAGAGCTTCTTTAAAAATATTAGAAATACAGAATAAAATGACCTGATGTACATGGCTACTTTGGAAAGGGTCTTTGTGATTTTTTTTAAAGTATTTCTTTTTCTTAGAAGAATGCTGGTTGCATTTTTAAATCTGTTGGTAGTTCACTGTTTCCTTAAGAATTATTAGAGTGAAGGAAATTACAATATGATTTTTTAATTCTTTTATAAAAACTATCAATTTGGCTAGGAAAACCCAGTAACGTTTTCAAGTATTAGATGTTTTGGTTTCTTTAATAAAACAACAGTTCAGGAAGCTAACTTTAAATCAGGAGAACATTTGGTGTTTGATTTACTTTTGTTGATGGGAAACACAGTAGAGGAGAAAACAACTCAGAATACTATGTAAATGCAAGACAACTTTTATTTGCTTATTGTGAATTACAATGAAAATAGCAGATACAATGCAAAAATTATAGTTATTTATGATAGCTCATAGTACATTTTCTGTTGCATCTTGTAAAACATTAACTATACTTTACACACTGATTAAAAGCAGTTTGTTTTGTGTCAGGTTACTTTTGATAATATTATGAATCCCATAAGACTACATTCACTGAGTTAGAAAAATAATCATTTTTTTTTACATTTAAAAAAGTTATTTTTTAAATTTTTATTGATTTTAATTTATTGTGTTTACGTAGATTCGAGTGTCCCACCAAATATATCTCCCCCCAACCCCCGTGTTCCCCTCGACATATCCCTTGTCCCCCTCCCCCCAACACCTTTCCCCCTTTCCTCCAGGATTTGCTTTCCTGCTCTATAACACTGTGTTATGTATATATAATTTTACTAATCTCTTTCCCTTCTCTGATCCCATCCTCTCATCCCCTTTCCCTCTGCTTTCCCTCTGGACCCTTTGATCCCTCATCTGTCTCAGTTCCGCTCCTCAGTTCACATTGTTCCTTGGATTCCTCAAATGAGTGAGATAATATGATATTTGTCTTTCTCTGCCTGGCTTATTTCACTTAGCATAATAGATTCCAGGTCCATCCATGTTGTTGCAAAAGGTAAGCTTTCCTTATTTTTCACGGCTGTGTAGTATTCCATTGTGTATGTGTACCACAGCTTTTTAATCCACTCGACCACTGACAGACACTTGGCTGTTTCCAGATCTTCGCTATTGTGAACAATGCTGCCACGAACATGGGGCACATTTCTTCTTTTGAATCAGTGATTTGGTATTCTTAGAATATATTCCTAAAAGTGGGATGGCTGGGTCAAAAGGCAGTTTGATTTTTAATTTTCTGAGGAATCTCTGTACTGTTTTCCACAGTGGCTGCACCAGTCTGCATTCCCACCAGCAGTGCAGGAGGGCTCCCTTTTCTCCACATCCTCTCCAGCACTTATGTGTTGTTTTTGTTAATGAGTGCCATTCTGACTGGTGTGAGGTGGTTTCTCATTGTGGTTTTAAGTTGCATAGAGAAATAATACAGGTAATGCTATAAAAGATGTGTAAGGATTTAGATTTAGTAATTTGTGCTCACAAAACTAAGATCTTTCTAAATGCCCAGAATAATTTGACTTATAGTGCTGTTGTTATTTTTGTGGACACTAATACATGTTGAAACAAAATTTAAGCACTGTAAAAGGATCTATTATAAAAGTATGTACCTTTCTTTTCTTACAGTGCTGCCTCAGTCTCCTACTTTTAAGAATTTGGTAGCTATTTTATAGTTTGTTTTCTATAGGAAATCTTTTCAGCTGCATTATTTGTACTTTCATCCCCCTTTATTTCCTACTTTCGCATCATAAATTTAAAGTTGAGACATTATGATATAAATCATATTAGTGTTTACCTGAGACTTAGCTGGAAAGTTAAAATTAATTTTTCCACTTAAAGGAATGAATATATTTTGGTTCTGCTAAAGTATTTCAAGTTGTAATAATGTAAACCAGGAGAATTTGATGGCCAGAACCGGGGCTTCTGGGATTTTCCTGTTTTGCCTTTCGTCATTCAGATCAGTACTCAGTGCCCGCTTGTCAGTGTCATCAGTGGCCTCAAGGAGTCTAGCAGCCTTGAGAAAAAGACCTCCATGTAGGCCTGGTGTCTTTTTTTGATTTTAGAGAGAGAGAATCGATTTATTGTTCCATTTACTTATGCATTCATTGGTTGATTCTTTTTCTTTTATTTTAGAGAGAGAGAGAGAGAGAGAGAATGTGTGTGTGTGTGTGTGAGAGAGAGAGAGAGAGGCAGGAATGGGGAGAGATGAGAAGCATCAACTCATAGTTGCGTCACATTAGTTGTTCATTGATTGCTTCACATACATGCCCTGATGGGGTGGGTTGGGGAGCTTCAGCTGAGCCAGCGACCATGGGGTTATGTCTATGATTCCACGCTCAAGTGGGTGAGCCTGTGCTCAAACCGGTTATTACCTCAGGGTTTTGAATTGGGACCTCAGGGTACCAGGTCTATGCTCTGTCCACTCTGCCACCACCAGTGAGGCCATTGATTGATTCTTGTCTACACCCTGAGCAAAAATTGAACCCACAACCTTGGTATATTGCGATGATGCTCTAACCAACTTAGCTTCATGGCCAGGACAGGCTTGGTGTCTCTTGAGTCACAGACAGACTGTCCCTTAAACCTCTTCATCCTAGGGCTGAAAGCATTAAATTTTTTTTTTAAGTTAGAGGTGGGGAGATAGACAGATTCCTGCATGCACCCTGACCGGGATCCATCTGGCAACCCCTGTCTGCGGCTGATGCTCAAAATCAGCTGAGCTAACCTCAGCACCGGGGGCCGTTGCTCCAACCAGTTGAGCCAATGGCTGCAGGAGAAGAGAGAGAAAGAAGGTGAAGAGGGAGGGGAAGAGAAGCAGATGGTCGCCTCTCATGTGTACCCTGACCGGGAATCCAACCCTGGACATCCACATGCTGGGCTAATGCTCCATCCACTGAGTCAAGCAGCCAGAGCAAAAGAGCATTTTTTTAAAATTAAAATTAGTGTGAAAAATGTGACCATTGTAAACTATTAGGGTATTTTCAGTTCATTTCCATCAGTGTGTGCATCTGAAAGAATATGGGTAAAAGAAGAATTCTTTAGTGTTTTTTCTACTCTACTTCACTTGGCTGTTATTAGCATTCTTTCTTTTTTTAAAATTTATTTTATTTTATTTTTTTACAGGGACAGAGAGGGTCAGAGAGAGGGATAGATAGGGACAGACAGACAGGAACAGAGAGATGAGAAGCATCAATCATTTTTCATTGCCGTTGCGACACCTTAGTTGTTCATTGACTGCTTTCTCACATGTGCCTTGACCTTGGGCCTTCAGCACACCGAGCCACCCCTTGCTGGAGCCAGCGACCTTGGGTCCAAGCTGGTGAGCTCGGGGTCTTGAACCTGGGTCTTCCGCATCCCAGTCTGACGCTCTATCCATTGCGCCACCGCCTGGTCAGGCTGTTATTAGCATTCTTGTGATAGGAAAAGGAAAGGAGTAGGATGCCAGTGAATGTACATAACTTCCCCCACCCCTTTCATACTTTTCCCTTCTACAAATGGGGAGATGCAGTTGAAATAGGGAGGCCCTTTGTTCAAATTGGAGAGATGGCAGTTACATGGAGAATACCTTATTTGGGGGAGGAGAGAATAAGTTGTCTTCCTTTATTATATTTTTACTGTTTTCCTTTTAAAAGAATTATTAACTTATTATTAAAAACATTTTTTATTGGATTTATTGGGATGACATTGGTAAATAAAATCATGCAGGTTTCAGATGCATGTTTTCTGTAATTCTGATATGTTTATAATTCAGAAACTGCACATTAATTTCATATTAAGGAGATTTTTCTCTGTTGGTGATTTTACTTTGCACTTAATGTATTTTATGTGAGTATTTGTGAAGATCTAGTTTAATTTAATCATAATAAAAACTTATATTTAGTTCCCCCTGGGTAATTATATACTACCACTTATGTTCCACAAAACAAAAGGTTTAGGAATGGGGCTAACAATTGTGTTAGGTTGGACCTGACCTCTGGAGTGCTGAGGTGCTGGTTGGCAGCCCCGGGCTGGCCCGGTCAAGGCACCTATGGGAGTAGACGCTTCCTGCCCCCCCCAGTTCCACCCCATTCCCTTTCTCTCTTCTTTTCTCTCTCTCTCTCTCTCAAAAAAAAAAAAAAATCAATAAACTACTTTTAAAGATTGGGTTAGGTTGGATACCTTATTTTAAAAATGTGGGTCTAATGTTGATGCAGTCAAATGTGAAACAGCATGTGATACCAAATGCGGGGGGTCCTCGGGTTACGCCCAGTTCTGTTCCTATGACAGTGATGTAACCCGAATGTTGATGTAAGTTGAAATACACCCTAGACTAAGGCACCAAATTGGTTCACCCACATAGTCAGCAAGTACTACGTTAACTGCATAAGCTGAAACACATGTCAATTTTATTTTTATTTTATTATTAACTTTTTTTGTATTTTTCTGAAGTGTGAAGCAGGGAGGCAAAGATACAGACTCCCGCATGCACCTGTCGGGGATCTGCCCGGCTTGCCCACTAGGGGGCGATGCTCTGCCCATCTGGGGCATTGCTCTGTTGCAGCCGGAGCCATTCTAGTGCCTGAGGCAGAGGCCACGGAGCCATCCTCAGCGCCCGGGCCAGCTTTGCTCCAGTGGAGCCTTGACTGCAGGAGGGGAACAGAGAGAGAGAGAGAAAGGAAAGTGGGAAAGGTAGAGAATCAGATGGGTGCTTCTCCCGTGTACCCTGGCTGGGAATCAAACCCAGGACTTCCACACACTGGGCCCAACGCTCTACTGCTGAGCCAACTGGCCAGGGCCTAACACGTGTCAATTTTTTAAAGTTTTTACAGGAGTGAGCTTCGTAAACTTGAAGCTGTCATAACCTGCGCACCCCTGTAAACATTTACTCTTACATTCCTTATTATTTAGTGATGTCACTTTCCCATATGTTCTGATTTATGCTCCTGTAAAGTTGGGACTTTCAGTTCTATAGAACACATTTTGGGAATTCTTAATGTAAAATTAAAATAATTAAGTATATTCCCTAATTTTAATCAGCATTAACATCTGTAACTCTGTTTAGGAATTTGGTGTTTAGATAACCTGTTTCTTTCACTTAAGAATAAAGAAGCCCTTGCCCTATTATCTGGTTATCTATTCTTTGTGACCTTTGAGTCTATGATATAGAAGTTAATTTCTAATTTCAGATCATGGTCATGCTCTGGGCATGATCAGATAACCAAATTATTTTATAGATCTGTTACAACATCAAGGAGTGGTTTGTGAATTTTGTTGATCATCTTTTAAGTACCTGTTTTGAGTTAATGCAATCAGTTAAGTATCTTTGATTATCTTAATAGATGAAGAATAACTATATTCACTTTAATCTTTTTTAGCTTCTTCATTTGCTTATATTTCTCATCTTTAATTTGCTTCTTCATACCACTTGTCTATGAAATAAAACCAATCAATAAAATATATTCTTATCTGTTTGGAAATTATACCCATTGTAGTTTCTCTTGGAGAATTTTGGACTGACATTACTTACTGCGTAGGAAGTTTTTCTCATTTGTGGGATGAGATTGATAGTTCTTTTGATTTTGCTTTTTAAGTCCTCTCTAAGTGAAGATTCTTTTGGATCTTCTGGAATCATTTTCAAAGCTAGGAAAGGAAGTGAAGTTGGTAGAAAATGGATGCTGCAATGTTAATGTATTTTATTTACTGGCTGATAAGTAGAAAGCCGTGAAGGGCAGAAGAAGGTAGAAAAACTGGAAGCCTTACTGACACTTCGTAGATACTCAATAAAACCTGCTGTTGAAGATGGTAGCCAAAGAGTAATTTGGAGGTACTAAGTGTCCAGGAACTAGAGTGAAGAGGTTGGTGAGAGAGAAAGAGAAAAGTGGGTGCCTGGTGGTTGATTATATCAGGAAGGAGGTGGGGAGGAGACCAGTGCAAACTTTATTTGTAATTTTTTTCTTTTTTTTAAGTGAGAGGAGGGAATATAAGCAGACTCCCACATGTGCTGGACTGGGATCCACCCAGCACCTCCTGTTTGGGGCCAATATCGAATCAACCAAGCTATCCTTAATGTCTGAGCCTTTTGCTCAGACCAATCCAGCCGTCCTCAGCACCCAGGCCAACACTTGAACCAGTGGAGCTACTTACTACTGGCTGTGAGAGGGGAAGGGGGAGCGGTAGGGGAAGAGAAGCAGATGGTCGCTTCTCCTGTGTGTCCTGACCGGGGATTGAACCTTGGACATCCGTATGCTGGGTTTATGTTCTATCCATTGAGCCAACTGGCCAGAACCATTATTTGTAATTTTGCTTATAGTCTTATAAGGCCATTAGTACTTGTGAGATAACATCTTAGTTGGCACTGTGTATTTGGAACCTGAATTTCTCCTATTTAGGGTAGAGAGAGAGAGAGGGTGTGTGTGTGTGTAATATAATTTTGGTTTGCTTCTCCCTTTCATTTTGTATCTTGTGACCTCAGATTTATTATATCTAATATTCATGGACATGATTGTTTCAAAAAATTTTGAAGGTCCTTAAAATGTTTCTAGATCTTGAGCAATATGTTGTAAGTTGATTTTTTTTAGAAATGAGAAACATTGTCTCAATTACATATATTTATTTATATAATTTTTATTAAGAGATAACAAATTAAAGTTTTATAGCTTGTAAACAGGATAGTACCAAAGATGTGTACCCAAGTCACTTGTCTCCTGAACCTGTAGTTTTAATTTTATTAGTTTAAAGAGCTACTTTCCTAGAACAAGATTTGAATGAAAAGCTAAGTTCTTGGTCTTTGGTATAAATAGAAAGCTGTAATAGCTGTCAGAGATATGGCATTTTTATTGTTTTAAATTTTTCCATTGATTTAAGAGGTGGGAGAGAGAAAGAAGCATCAACTCATTGTTTCATTTAATTGTTCCAGTTAGTTGTGCACTCATTGGTTGCATCTCATATGTGCCCTGACCCGGTATCAAACCCATGACTTCAGTGTGCCAGATTGACAATCTGTCTACTGAGGCACCCGGCCAGAGTTGACTTTTATTAATTCTTTTAAATGTGGAGGTAGCTCATGAGATAAGAGAATCCAAACTGAATACTCTTTGGCATGTTGAGTTTATACCTGCCAGCCCTTACATAGATTTTGTGTTTGTTATTATTTGAAAAATATTCAGTGCAGTCTGAAAACTGTGAGATTTTCAAATGTTGTTGTGTCATGTGTTAAGAGCAAAATGAAGTATTTTTCCTTAAGTGCATTACCTATAAAAATGAAGGAAGCCATCTATATTGTATTTTGTCTTCTATAATTTATACTTTAATAATATTTCACAACTCTCCACCAGCTTAACTGTTTTCCCAAAATGGAAAACTTTTATTCTGCTTGCATAAATGATATGCATAGTTAAAGAAAAAACCAAGCATCAGATACTTTTGAAATAATATAAAGGAGTCAAAATTATCTGAAATTCTACCAGTTAGAGAGTAACAGCTGGTTAATGTTGTGATATACACACGTAACACCTAGAGATAGAAATTCTTTAACTTTGTATGTGAAAACTACCTTCTGGATAGTGATTCACTTTTTTTAATGGTTAATTTTAATATCAAATTATTGATAAGCAACAATAAATTACATTATTAAATATATTATTGAATAATATATTCAATATTAAATTTAATGAACAATAGAAATTGATTCTAATATCAAATATGTGAAGTAGGAATTCAGTTCAATTTCCAGCACCCTAAATATGGACCATTAGTTTTATAAGAACCATCTTTTTTTTTTTCTTTTTTTACAGAGACAGAGAGAGAGTCAGATAGAAGGATAGATAGGGACAGACAGACAGGAATGGAGAGAGGTGAGAAGCATCAATCATTAGTTTTTCGTTGCCCTCGCAACACCTTAGTTGTTCATTGATTGCTTTCTCACATGTGCCTTGACCGCGGGCCTTCAACAGACTGAGCCACCCCTTGTTGGAGCCAGCGACCTTGGGTCCAAGCTGGTGAGCTTTTGCTCAAACCAGAGGAGCCCTCGGGGTCTCGAACCTGGGTTCTCTGCATCCTGGTTCACGCTCTATACACTGCGCCACCGCCTGGTCAGGCAAGCACCATCTATTTTAAGGTTAGGTTTTTTCTCATTTTTTGTCATTACATATCAAATTTGTTTTATGATTTTTTAATTTTGTTTCATTTATCAGTATGTCTGTTTTTATGCCAGTACCACACTGTCTAATATATAGTGTTACATAGTTTTTCTTTATAGCCATTTAAAAGAGAAAGCCCCCTCACTTTTCCCTGAAGTACTCTGGCTATTCTTGGCCTTTTGTTCTTCTGTACAAATTTAGAACCTGTTTTATTACATTGCTCTCCCAAATCTGTGAGATATTTTTGGAATGCGCATTGCATCATTACATCAGTTTTAGGTAGAATTGATATCTTTGTGATACTGAGTTTTTAAAATCACCAAACATGGCATAACTTCCCTTTTGTCTTATGTCTTCCAATAAAATTTAATACTTCTTTTCGTGAAGGTTTGCCATCTTCTGTTAGCCTCTGATGTAGAACAGGGTTCATCAAACGATGGCCCATTGTCCAAATCTGAACTCCGCCTGTTTTTGTAATGTCTGTGAGCCAGGAATGCTAAGAATTTTATAAATGGTTGAAAAAAATCAAAAGAACAACTTTTAGTGACATGTGAACATATATGAAATTGAAATTTTGGTGTTTATAAATAAAACTTCGTTGGCTCATAGCTATGTTCATTCATTTAAGTATGTGGCTGCTTTTGTACTACAAATAGCAGAGTCCATTGTTTCAACAGAGATTGTAGGGCCCACAGATTTTAACATCTTTTGCTGTTTGACCCTTTATAGAAAGTTTGTCTATCCCTGACTTGGTTTGTTTATGTATTTCAGGGTGAATGTGTGTGTTACGGTGGAGGTGGTGTTTCACCCTCCTTTTCTTTACCTGTATCTCCAATTTTGATAAGACTTAAACTCATAATGAGCCAGTGTGCCAAAGTGTGCTGCGTTCTTTAAATTTGTGTGGGCAGAGAAAATGTTGCAAACTGTTGGTATGTTTTATATAATAATCACTGTACCTGTGTTTTGCTATTTCACATTTGAGAATTTAATAAAATGTAACTTAGTTTTTCTATTTACTGATTTCTCCTTTTATAGGAAATTAAAAGAGAGACAGAATCCAAAGATGACAATTTACCCGTCAAACGGGAAAGGCAAGGCAATGTAGCAAGTCTTGTACAACGAATAAGCACCTATGGACTCCCAGCCGGAGGAATTCAGCCGCATCCACAGACTAAAAACATTAAGAAGAGTATGTAAATAATTCCTTTCCTGTTAAATTAATTAAGAGTAGAAGGATGTGTTGTAGCTGTTCATAAATGTTGTTAAGAAAAATGACCTCATTTCTTTTGCAGCTGAGTGCAGACTTCCCACTTACTCTCCTGTTCCCGGGCGTTGGCCCGTGTAGCCGCTCTTCCTAAGACGGCTAGCATGTGGTGTCGGCAACTGTGCGCAGTTATAAATGATAAAGAACATGAGCCTTTGTTTTATTGTTAGTGTTATAGGCTGTGTTGAATAGTTAACACTTTGCCTTAAATTTATTTTCATTCCCTTTATTTAATATGCTTAAATGTCTGCTTACCCTTAAATATTGATAGGTGGAGGAATTTTGATAGTACTTTTCTTTAGTGGTTAGACATCTCAACATAACCATGCAATTTTCCAAGGTATTCCAAAGTAGAATGACTTTTACGTATTTAGCACTCTGTAAATATGTTGGGAGAACAGTTTAGTCTAGAGGGAGAGCACCACATTTGAAATCAGACATGAGTTGAAATCTGTCTTATTACCAACGAAAGAGGTGCCCCTTCCGGAAGTGCGGCAGGGGCTGGATAAATGGCCTCAGGTGGCTGCATGCGGCCCGTGGGCCATAGTTTGGGGACCTCTGCCTTAGATCATTCAAATGCTAGAGTTTTACAGTATTTTGCTGCTGGTGAGAAAAGTGGTTAAAAAAATAATAATATTGCTCTTCTCAAAAAACTTGACACATTGGGAAAGACATAAAAAATGTTAAACATTAAACATGTACAAAGAAGTGCAACATTTATGGGAACTGGTAGCTTTTTTTTTTTTTAAGACGTTGTTTACTGATTTTTTTAGAGAAGAGAGAGAGAAAGGGGGAGGAGCAGGAAGCAATAACTCATAGTAGTTGCTTCTCGGATATGCCTTGACTGGGCAAGCCCAGGGTTGTTTTGTTTGTTTGTTTGTTTTGTTTTGTTTTTACAGGGACAGAGAGAGAGAGTCAGAGAGAGGGATAGATAGGGACAGGCAGACAGGGACAGAGAGAGGTGAGAAGCATCAAGCGTTAGTTTTTCGTTGCCCTTGCGACACCTTAGTTGTTCATTGATTGCTTTCTCACATGTGCCTTGACCGCGGGCGGGCCTTCAGCAGACTGAGCAACCAACCCCTTGCTGGAGCCAGCGACCTTGGGTCCAAGCTAGCATGCTTTTGCTCAAGCCAGATGGGCCCCGCGCACAAGCTGGCGAGCTCGGGGTCTTGAACCTGGGTCTTCCACATCCCAGTCCGACGCTCTATCCACTGCGTCACCGCGTGGTCAGGCGTAATTCTTATTCTTGTAAGAAAGAAAACATTCTGTAGTTGGTGCCAGGAAGTTTGGGGTTTCTTA
Source organism: Rhynchonycteris naso (assembly GCA_037038555.1). NCBI lineage: Eukaryota > Metazoa > Chordata > Mammalia > Chiroptera > Emballonuridae > Rhynchonycteris > Rhynchonycteris naso. The sequence continues at coordinate 14,396,708 of CM073000.1, forward strand.
AGGTCCTCTGTCACTTGCTTACAGGTGCCTGTGCCACCAGGACTGAACTGGCCGCTTGGTGCTAACTCTTGTTTAAAACAGGCTGCAGGTGGTTTTGCTTTCAGATCACTTTTCCAGGAAAAGCAAACTTGTTTTTGTATTTTTAATCTGATTATGTTTTCATTACTGTCAGTTTGTATCATACCCTTAATTCACAAAATAGACTAGTTTCTTAAAGTGGATAGTTGCAATGTTAAGTAGTAGTGGATACCACTAATTAATGCTATTAATAAAATATGTATTTTTTAAAAACCTTATGGCCATGGCCAGGTAGCTCAGTTGGTTGGAACATTGTCCCAATATGCGAAGTTTTGCAGGTTCAATCCCTAGTCAGGGCACATACGAGAATCAACCAATGACATCATGAATAAGTGGAACCAAAAAAATCAGTGTTTCTCCCTCCCTCCCTCCCTCTCTCTGTAAAATCAATAAATTTTAATAAAATGTAAAATCATTGTAAATGTTGATAGTGTTAAACACAGCAGATTGATGAATATTCTATTTAAATCTTTTTGCCAAGACAAGTGAATCTGCATGTGTTCAGTACTGTATAAGCAGCTGAAAGGACATGTTCAAATCAATAGTGTGATATTAAATATCTGGAAACTGTACTGGTAGCTTCCCTTTATTTTTGTAATCTTCAAAGCCAGAACAGTATTGGCTTTTTTGTGAAGTCTAGCCATGAAGCCATTGAAACGTTGCTTTGTGTGTAAATTAAGCACGACTTCTTTGGTCAGACAAACCAGATTTTCTAGGGCTAGCACAGAATAAGGTTTTCCAGGACAAAGTTGATTATTATAAGTTTATATAAAGTTACAGAAGAGCAAAACAGGGATAAGACTGATATTACTGCTGAGATCCTAGTAAAATCAGGCACAAAAATAATGGATGGTATAGATAGAGTATTTTACTTAGAGAGCGAAGAATTTGACATCTTTCAGCATCACAACTCTGTATAACATTCATTGTGGAATATTAGCAGATCTTTCACTTTATATGTGGAAAAAACTAGCCGTCAGATGTTAATCTACTGGTGGCAATTGTGAGGAAATGTATCAGGGCTTGTAACTTTGTATTTCTTTTTATTAGTGGAAACTCATGCTGCAGAAGTGATTTTCCATCTAGTTAATAATTGTTTTGTATGTAAAAGATACATTGGGGTTGATACTTATACAATTTTTTGTATGTAAAAGACACATTGAGGTTGATACTTATACTTCACTGGTAGTTATGCAGAAATAAGTGATCTTGTTACATGAAAAATTAGTTGACTAGAATGCTAGTCTACACAGTGCTTAATTCCCTGTAAAGTGGTAGCAAATAGTATGCCTCCTGATTTTGAGTCAGCACTGAAGAAAGTAATGAAAATTCTGAATACCATCAGAATACGGTCACTGACAATACATCTTTACAGCCTACATTTTTTAAAAATACAATGTATTCGTTCAGGCTCTGATCTTTGACATTATAATATTCTGACTCATAAAGAGAAAAAGACTCATTCAAATGACTCCTACCCAGGTACAGCCTCTCAAATGAATGGGGTAGGATGTTCTAACTTTGTTTTATTTTGAAAATTTTAAAAATTGACAGAAGAGTTGAAGAATAATTTTGCAATGAATATAGTATTCATTTATATAACAGCAATATAATATTGCTGTTAATATGTCGTCACATTGGCTTTATCTATATGTCTATGTACATACATAGATACATTTTTAAAAACTGAATCATTTTAGTATATGTTGTAGACATGATACTTCATCCCTAATCATGAGCTTTTTCTTCATGATAGTGATAATAATATTTTCTAACATTTTGATTGTCTTAATCAAAAGTGGTATATATCTCAGTAGAACAGCTAGAATCTTGAACAGCTTGAATCTTTCATTTAATGGTCTAAATATTATGATTTTTTATTGTTGAGGGTAAGAAAGAATATTTACAGAAGATTCAACCATGTGACTAAATCATTGTGTTTCTTAACTTTTGATAGTTTTCTTTTCTTTGGGGATTATATAATTCCAGATAGAATTCCTACCTTTAGAAGACCCATCAGTATAAGCAAGTGTATTTTCAGGGAACAAAACCCAACATAACTAGACTGCATGAGCCACGTTAAAGCACTCCAGCCTGTGAAGGAGGCAACATGATGATACAGGGGAAGACAACAGGCTAAAGAGTCAGAAGTGGCTGTAACTAGTCGTGCCTGTCCTTAGCCCTGTGGTCTTAAGCAAGGTATTTAACTGCCGAGTTCCTGTTCCTCATTGGTAAAATGATGATAATACATTCAGTTGGTCTGTTGTGTGGGAGATGTTTGTGAAAAGTTTAGACTAGTACTGGTACATAAAAGACATGAAATATGTCCCTGCTTTTGTTGTACCTCCTTTATTCTCTTCCTTGTTAATAGTTCTGCTTATAAAATACTGATTTAAAAAAACTTTCTTGATATGGTATTGCAATAAATCTGAAAATTTATATGGAAATTATTTGTAATAAAATACTAGTTGCAATTTTTAAAAAATTAACTTAATTTCATCATTCTTTTATTGCCAGTTCTATTATATGCATTTTTTTTTTTAAACAGGGACAGAGAGGGTCAGAGAGAGGGACAGATAGGGACAGACAGACAGGAATGGAGAGAAATGAGAAGCATCAATCGTTAGTTTTTTTGTTGCCGTTGCAACACCTTAGTTGTTCATTGACTGCTTTCTCACATGTGCCTTGACCGCAGGCCTTCAGCAGACCGAGCAACCCCTTGCTCAAGCCAGCGACCTTGGGTCCAAGCTGGCGAGCTCTTGCTCAAGCTAGATGGGCCCACGCTCAAGCTGGCGAGCTCGGGGTCTCGAACCTGGGTCTACAGCATCCCAGTCTGACGCTCTTTCCTCTGCGCCACCACGTGGTCAGGCCTATTATATGCATTTTTATATTTTTAGTGCTTAGCAGAAATTTGATACATTGTATCATTTAAGTAAATATTTATTAATTAATATGTGTGGGCATTGCTTATGCTTTTTGAAAATGTGAAAAATCTGAAAATTCCTCTAGTTTTGCTGCCAATTAATGAATTCTATAGAGGCAGTCACGTCAACTTAGAAGTGAACTATATGAAAATAAAAATGTGAAAAACATTTTTTAGAATAATTGATTTGCATTTTGTGATAGTAATAGAACCTATTTAGAAGTTTTTATTTAATGTGGCTCTTTTCTTTGAAAAATGAGTAATTCCTTTGCAAATAATTTTGCAACCTACATTGAAAAAAACCACTTAGTAGAGAATTATGCTTAATATGAGAAAGAAAAACTAAGGTTTTTGATTAAAATATAACTAGGCTGCTCAAAGGTGATTTATATACATACTTGGGGATAGGTGGACTAATTAATACTCTTTTTCACTTTAAATTTAAATTTATTTTTAAAAGATAACATATATTCATTAAAAAGCAAGCTACATTTTTTTAAAGGCCTAAGATTATCAGAAAGATACAAAAGATCTTTGACATGCACTCTGAACAAAATAGTTTTTTCTTCTTTTTCTTTTCCAAGTGAGAGGAGGAGAGATAGATTCCCGCATGTGCCCCAATCGTGATTCACCAGCAACCCTTGTCTGTGGCTAATGCTCTGCTAGTCTGGGACCATGCTCCTAACTGAGCTATTTTTAGCTCCTAAGGCGGAGGCTCTGTGGAGCCATCCTCAGTGCCTGGAGCCAATGGGCTTGAACCAATCTAGCCATTACTAGAGGATAAGAGAGAGAGAGAAGAGAGAGTGAGAGAGAGAGGAGTGGGAGGAGCGGAGAAGCATATGGTTGCCTCTCCTGTGATTCCTGACTGGGAATCAAACCCTGGACATCCACACATCGGACTGATGCTCTACTACTGAGCCAACTTGCCATGGTCAAAATTGATTTTTCTTTTCAATAATATAGACCATTTCCCCCTCACTTGTGAAGTGCTAACTGCAAAGTACACATTTATGAACACATTTCCTTTTTTTTTTTTAGTGAGAGGTGGGGAGGGGAAGGAAGGGAGGGGGAGAGATGAGAAGCATCAACTTGTAGTTGTGTCACTTTAGTTGTTCATTGATTGCTTCTTATACATGCCTTGACTGGGTAGGTAGGGGTGGGGGCTCCAGCTGGGCCAGTGACCCTTGCTCAAGTCAGCAACCATGGGATCAGGTTTATGATCCCATACTCAAGCCAGTGACCCTACCTACACTCAAGCTGGTACGCTCAAGCCAGTGAGCTTGGGGTTTTGAACCTGGGACATCTTGCCAGTGTACCACCACCAGTCAAGCTGAACACTTTTTTTTAGGGTAAGAAGAAGGGAGATAGGCAGGCTCCCACATGCCCTCCAACCAGGATCCTTACCAGTCAAACCCGTCTGGGGCTGATGCTTGAGAACTGAGCTATTTTTAGCACATAAGGCTGACGCACTTGGACCAACCAATCTAACCTCTGTGCCTGGGGCCACACTGGAGCCACTGGATGTGAGAGGGGAAGAGAGAGAGAAGGTGGAGCGGGAGGGGTAGAGAAGCAGATGGTCACTTCTCCTGTGTTCCCTGACCAGGAATCGAACCCAGGACATCCATACACTGAGCCAATGCTCTATCCACTGAGCCACAGACCAGGGCCAGAAGGGCCAGAACACATTTTCTTATTTATTTATTTATTATTTATTTATTTATTTTTTACAGGGACAGAGAGAGAGTCAGAGAGAGGGATAGATGGGGACAGACAGACAGGAACGGAGAGAGGTGAGAAGCATCAATCATTAGTTTTTCGTTGCTGTTGCAACACCTTAGTTGTTCATTGATTGCTTTCTCACATGTGCCTTGACCGCGGGCCTTCAGCAGACTGAGTAACCCCTTGCTGAAGCCAGCGACCTTGGGTCCAAGCTGACGAGCTTTTGCTCAAGCCAGATGGGCCCGCGCTCAAGCTGGCAAGCTCGGGGTCTTGAACTTGGGTCTTCTGCATCCCAGTCCGACGCTCTATCCACTGCGCCACCGCGTAATCAGGCAAGAACACATTTTCTTAAGGTCACTTCAACAATTTGCAAATGTATTTTGGGAATATATTTATCTGTAGTGTAAGAGATGAGATATTTTCCTACAGTATACATAAAGTCACTGTTTTTCAATTATTACTTGAAATTATTCTGAGATATTGGTTGCAGTGTTCTTTTGTTGTTTGGGAGTTCAGCTGAATTTATTTTTTGTGTTAATTTCTTAGATTAATAAATTGTCAGAGCTGAAGTAAACCCTTTTCATGATGTGCCCAAAGTAGAACAGCTTCAGTTTTGCTCTTTTTGCCTCCAGTGATGTTTCAGGCTCTAGGACCCATTTGTTCATCATTTTGATGGTCAAGGGAATCCATACATGTTGCTCTCCTTTAATGTCAAAATCAATTTTTTTAATAGGCCTTTTTCACTGTCCACATTTGTAGATAGTAATTTGGAATACAAGAGTGTGGATGATCTTAGCCTTGGTCTCTAATTAGAACACATCTTTGCTTTTGATGATTTTTCCTAATTCTTCCATTGTTGCCCTTCCAAGTGTCAGCCTTCTCTTGATTTCTTTGAGTAGCAAGAAGCAATCCTTTAATCAATCGTACCTGGTCATCTACCCATAGCTGCTTTAATGATTCACTTTTGAAGATGGGAGTGAGTCTGAATTCTCAGTCATTAAGTGTTTGAAAGAAGATGAGAACCACAAATCTGGATGGTTATTATAAATGGTCATTACTTGTCTGAATAAATGAAGCATGTTTGAGAAGCTAAAGTAAAATTATTTTTATCTTTACCTATATGAGTTTGATTTTTGTCTGTCAGAAAACAGCTATAAAAAAGATAAATACCTTTTAGGTTTCTGCATTTTGCCTTTTTTTTTTTTAACATATATTCTTAAATTAGTGCCTTTTAAGTATTCCTTGACTTTGATCAGGAAGTAGTCTGAAAACCACTGGCTTGGAGGACTTGAATGTGATAAACTTGTACAAACCAGTGTCTTATAGTCTGTATTTCTAGTCTCAAAATTGGCAGCAGATATGTTACTTTTGTATAATTAGTGTGATCAGATGCATACATGATTTAATTGCTGTGAGCCTTATACCTTATTTGTAGTTAGTTTGAATTTATTTTGGGATGACTTGATTGTAATATGGCAGCAAGTTGAAAAACCAACCAGAACTGAGTGTGGTTAGCTGCTTAGAATGCTTACGTGTTCTATTTTTGTTCATGTATGTAAACCCTATGACAAACATAGTATCTAAATGAAGGTGCTTTTACTTGTTTTAATAATCTTTCTTAACCTAATTTCTTATGTTGCTGCTTTTCTTAGAGACCAAGAAGCGGCAGTGTAAAGTTCTCTTTGAGTACATTCCACAAAATGATGATGAACTGGAACTGAAAGTGGGAGACATTATTGATATTAATGAAGAGGTGAGGAAACCATGTGTTAGAGATAATGCAGCAATTAGAATTGATGCTTTGGGTATCGGGAAATTCTTTGTAAGGCTGTTCATTTTTTGTTAGAATTTTCTGCAAGTTTCATTGTTTTTTATAATAATTTTAGGGTATAGACTTTAAAATGGATCTTTAATGACTTAATATCTGGCTGTCTTATCTGTAGAGAAAACTTCACTCATCCTTGCTATACCCTTGTTTGTGTACTATATTTGCATCTGTTGACTTTAGGAAGAATAAAACTTTGTTAAACTAGAAATTAATATAAGTAGTTAGGAATATAAATACACGTTTCCGTTGATTCTGAATTCACTTTCGGCACAAAGTAGTAAAATAGGAATATAAAAGCAGAACCTGCCTGACCAGGCGGTGGCGCAGTGGATAGAGCGTCGGACTGGGTTGCGGAAGACCCAGGTTCGAGACCCCGAGCTCGCCAGCTTGAGCGCGGGCCCATCTGGCTTGAGCAAAAAGCTCGCCAGCTTGGACCCAAGGTTGCTGGCTCCAGCAAGGGGGTTGCTCAGTCTGCTGAAGGCCCGCGGTCAAGGCACGTGTGAGAAAGCAATCAATGAACAACTCAGGTGTTGCCTCGGCAACAAAAAACTAATGATTGATGCTTCTCACCTCTCTCCGTTCCTGTCTGTCTGTTCCTATCTATCCCTCTCTCTGACTCCCTCTCAGTCCCTGTAAAAAAATAAAATAAAAAAGCAGAACCTTTAAAAAGCTTTGCATTGTGTAAATTATCACATTGAAATACTAACCAGAAACACTTTTCCCTCACTTTAGTATCTTAGAATGATATTTAAAAATACTTTTTAAATAACTTTCATACCTCTTCCTTTACCATTAAAGGAATATTAGCATTTTATTTGGCAGCTGAAGTTCTCATTTGCACAGTATGTTTTGACATTGTATATTCTCACAGGAATTGATACTGTGTTCTAATACCATGTGATGTAGTTTATCACTAGGTTTATGTTAAGTTCCAGTGTGTTTATACAACAGGCAATTTTGTTTTGTTTCTATTAGGTGGTAATAATGATAGTGGTTTGGAACCTATATTATATGTCGGCAAAACTGTTTCACATTTATTATTTCCTTCCAACCAACCTACCTTCCTTCCTTCCTTCCTTCCTTTCCCTTTTCTCTTCTATCTCTCTCTCTCTCTCTTTTCTTTTCTTCCCCTCCCTCCCTTCCTCTCTCCCTCCCTTCCTTCCTCCCTCCCTTCCTTCCTCCCTTCCTCCCTTCCTCCCTTCCTCCCTTCCTCCCTTCCTCCCTTCCTCCTTTCCTCACTTCCTCCCTTTCTCCCTCCCTTCCTCCCTTCCTACTTCCTCACTTCCTTCCTTGGCAGGGAGTAAGAGAAACAGTCTCCCACATGTGCCCTGTCCAGGATTCACCTGGCAAGCCCCCTACAGGGCAATGCTCTTCGTATCTGGGGCTGCTGCTCCATTGTTCAACCAAACTATTTCAGTGCCTGAGGCAAGGTCATGAAGCCATCCTCAGGACCACCTTGCTTGAACCATTCAAGCCATGGCTGCTGGAGGGTGAGAGAGAGAGAATGGGGAGGGGAAGGGGTGGAGAAGCAGATGGTTTCATCTCCTCTGCCCTGATCGGAATCGAACTCAAGACTTCTGCATGCTGGGCCGACATTCTACCACTTAACTAACCAGCCAGGGCCAATTTTCTTTAAATCTTTAATAACCTGGGAATAGGAATTTTATCCCAATTTTTATCCCAATTTTAGATATGAAGATATTGAATCATAGAAGATAAGTGGTTAGCTGTTCAGATTACTATTGGCTACATGACCTGCTATCCCAAACTTTGTGGCAAAGGACAGCTGTTTCCTTAGGTTCATGGGTGTATGGGTCACAGATTCAGATAGGGCACAGCAAAGTTGACTTGTGTTTGTTCTGTGATGTCTGAGGGCCTCAACTGGGAAAATGCAAGGTTGGTGCTGGTGGAATCATGGGAAGGCTCCTTCACTGACATGTCTGGAGTTTAGGAGACTCGAAGATTAGGACTGCCTGTGGAGAACCATTCTGTAGCTTCTCCGTTTGGCTTGCTTTCTTACTGTAGTGGGGAGAGGTCTCAGGGTTATCTACTGGAATTACCTGGTCGCTGCCAATTTGGGATTCCAAGTGTAGATAGTAGTTTTTCCTGGTGTTTTTCCTTTGTTGTGCCTGTTCCAGTTTGGTCTTTGTATCGCCATCACACCTGATGGAAGAACTCCCACCTTGGTGCCTTCTTAAAGTCTGCTGAAAACTGCTGAACTTTCACAATCACTGCCTTCCGTTTTTCCTTCAAACGGCCTGTCTTCTAGCTACCTCACGTTTCAGCTCTCTATATTTCATGAAAGAGTTCTTAATTTTTATGTCACCTTATTTTTCACATGCTCTTTACCTGGAAAATTGTTATTCAGCCTTTAAATATCCAGCCCTTTCATTGTTTTCCTGTCTCGGGTCCTTTCATTGTTTTCCTGTCTCAGGGTAGCTTTTTAAATAGGCTCTCCCTTCTGGGAGCACACCCTCTCAGGCACATACCTCCAATACTCTAAGGGTCCCCATGAGACTTGCAACTAGGGGAGCAGTGGGCAGCGGCAGCTCCTTCCCAGGCTGCTAAGGCCCCATTTCCCTCACTTCCCAGTCACTTCTTCCTAAGAAGAAGCCCTTTCCTTGCTTCACAGTTTCCAGCTTTAATAAACATACGTCCAAAAAAATTGTTTTAAACAAAATATAGACATATTGCATGTACTGCTAAGTGTGTTTTGACAGTGAATAGTTTACTCTTTAAAAAATTCTTTTTACCTATCAATAACATTGTGCTTATTTACTTCTGTAGCTTAATTTTCCCATAGCAGGAAGAATTTCATTTAAGAGAAGTGTTTATTATTTTGAGTTATGAACTTTTTTCAGGTAGAAGAAGGCTGGTGGAGTGGAACTCTGAACAACAAGTTGGGACTGTTTCCCTCAAATTTTGTGAAAGAATTAGAGGTAACTGATGATGGTGAAACTCATGATGCCCAGGAGGATTCAGGTAAACTATTTAAAATTTTTTTGAATATAAATCAACATTATATATCACCTAGTGTTTATTTTGTATTTTTGGAAACTCTATTCTTACTTTTGAACTGTGAGCTTTGGTTTATCTACTTTTAGAAAAAGCTTATGACTAGGTCTTAAAATGAACTGAATATCTAGGAAAATAATTTGTTTTTTCCTCTGATATCTGCTTTAGCCTAGAGTAAACCTTTAGTACCTTGATTATGAAATGATAATACCTTTGTTATCTTATTTCTTCCCACTTAAGATATACTTGCCTACAGTTTTGATCTGGGCTTGCAGATGTCCTATCTACTTCAGAAATTTCAGAAATTCCTGAAGTCAGAGATGCTGAAGTCATTCTTTAGTGTAGATGCTGATTCCATTGAAAGAAAGTCATTGAGCTAGGAATAAATGGAGGAGTCATAACAAGTAGATTTACTTTTTTTGGTGTACTTCTTTGAGAATAGTCAAAACTTAATGTTTTAAGGATGTATAAAAACCATAAGAGAACAACATAAGTACTGAAAACATTTGGCTTAAATTCAGTGGTACACTTATTCCTTAGCTAATTGTCCCCTGAATTACTTCTGATTCATGTTGGTATTACTTATGTTTTATAGGTATTGGATAGGTATTGGATTCTATTTTATTTGTTTGTTTATTTTATTCTTATATTTTTAACACTAAAATTTGGTATTAATTAAAGCTTATGGTGAAATTATTTTTATGATGTTACATAAATTGTGCCCTTAAAATATGCACAATTTTTTTTTCTTCTTTAAGAGGAGAGGTGGAGATAGACTCCCGCAAGTGCCCTGACTGGGATCCACCCAGAGACCTTTGTCTGGGGCCAATGTTCTGCCCCTTTGGGGCCATGCTCGCAATCAAGCTATTTTTAATGCCTCAGTACCTGGGGCCAATGCACTCGAATCAATCAAGCCATGGCTGCAGACGGGGAAGAGAGAGAGAGAAAGAGAAAGAGAGAGACAGGCAGGAGGGGAGGAGGGATGGAGAAGCAGATGGTTGCTTCTTCTTGTCTGGTTTGACTGGGAATTGAACTTGGGACTTACACACACTGGGTCAACATTCTACCATTGAGCCAAACAGCCAGGGCCAAAATATGTACAAATTTAAAGTCCATATGGGACCACCAGCTAAAAAAATCAAACTTAAATTTGGATGTAGTTCATTATTTTTATAATCATAAATACTTTTGCCATTTTCTTGCACTGTTTAGCCTTATTTGAATTCTAGTAACCTTGCAGGGTTGTATCTGTTAAAAATATACTTTCTTGCTTGCTTAACCCCTTTATAATAACAAGCATTCTAAATATGGAGCTTTGTGATTATGGGGTGGTAAGTGAGTGGTTTAAGCACACTATAATTCCTTTTTTTTTTTTACTCTAATTTTTAGGCAGAGAGTTTTCGAACATTGATTTGAATGCCAGGAAGTGAGTGCTTTTTAAGGACTTTAGAACTTAATGATAAAAGTATATAGTCCTTTCAGTTTTCATTTAAGAGTTTGATTTTATGCATTATGATTTCAGCAATTTTCTATGTTCTAACAAACTGTAACATTCTCTGCCTGTAGTTGGTATTTGACAGTCTTTTTACTTAGTAAAATAGTGTGTTTCTAGTAGCTGTTACAGAAATTATAGTCGATTTTTGCTTACAGTTTTAGAATTACCACATCTACCACAATTTGATTATTATATAGTTTCTCCTTACACTTATTTACATTTGGTAGAACTCTTATGTTCTCTTCTTTGAATCAGTAACTAAAATATGTGGAATGATGTTCTTGGTTTGACCACTAAATTCTAGCTATTACTGTTGAGAAGATAATTCTGACTCTAGACTAAAGGTGGACAATATTACCTAAGCCTTCATGGATAATTTATTTTTATGCCCTCAATTTTCACTGAAGAACTGTAGACTAAAAGTTATAAGAGCCACTGTTACATTTTTTAATAGGAATGTGGTGAACTCATAATTTATTCTATTACTGATTGGTTTCTATATAAAAATCTCAAGGTAAAATTTTTTTAGTATTCAATTTCACAAAAAGCTTTTACTTCTCAAGGGAAGTATTATATTTCCGTTTTTATAATGAAATGACTTTTTTTGGTCAAATATATGTAACTTTTTTGTTTAGAGTATTCTTTTGCCACTTTCAGATTCTACTTACTTGCTCAGTAAGATGTGCTTTCAGTTTTCCCCAGAAAACTGACTTCGGTAGTCTGCTCAAAAGTCACAGTTTCAGTGAGGCCTTTCCTGACAGCTCTGTATAAAACAGCCAAAGCTTCCATCTGCTGCTCTTTAACTCCCTTATCTTCTTTGCTTTTTCTTTGACTTATTTGTTATTCTTTATTAATTTTCTTATTGCATGTCTCCTCCCCATGTTAGAGCATACATTTTGTTTTGTTCTTTGATGCACACCTAGTTTCTAGAACATTGGCTCAGTGAATGAATGGTCTTGTTGTGTACAGAGACCTTTTTACTTTGTTATATGAAATTCTCATAACTTTGGAGGAGGTTAGTTCAATCCTGTTTTGGGTTGTTTTTCTTTCCCCTTTGATTAGCAAGAGAGAGAAGCATCAACTTATTGTTACATTTAGTTGTGCATTCATTGGTACTTCTTATGTGCCCTGACTGGGGACCAAACCTGTGACCTCGTTGCACCGGATTGACCTTCTATCCACTCACCCACCCTGCCAGGGCCAGTTCACTCCTGTTTTAAAAGTGAAGAATGGAAAGCCTGGCCCTGATTATTTACTCAGTGGTAGAGCATTGGCCTGTCATGTGCATGTCCCAGGTTCGATTCCCAGTCAGGGCACACAGGAGAGGCAACAATTTGCTTCTCCACTTTTCCCCCTTCACTCTCCCTCCTCTCCCTCCTTCTCCCTCCTTCTCTCTCTCTCTCTCTCTCACCTTCTGCAGCCATGGCTCGAGTGCATTGGCCCAGGTGCTGAGGTTGGCTCTGTGGAGCCTCCATCTCAGATGCTGAAAATAGCTGGGTTGCATGCATGGCCCCCAATGGGCAGAGCATCAGCCCCAGACCTAGGAAGTAGGGGGAAGACATTGCTGGTTGGATCTGGGTCTGGGTGCATGTGGAGTCAATTTCACTACGTCTCACTTGGTAAAGAAAAAAAGAATTTAAACTCTGAGATAATGCAACCATGGAGTGGTAAAAATCACAATTGGAATTCTGTTCTGATCTTTTTACTTAACTATGCTATTATGAGGGTATGTATATTAGAGAATTCTCACTATTTTAGCCCATTTGTTTGCCTTTTGTCTCTTAGTTTTCTTTTAATCATGCCTATACAACTGTCTTTATATGTACTTTTAACCCAGAGAGAGCAACAAGCAATAATATGTGGGTACAGCAGCATTTCCCATGGAATCAATACATTCTTAAATCTGAAATTTGGAATTCAAAGCCAGGGAAGGAAAATTCTAAATATAAATACTATTTAATCAATTCAAAATTTATATATTTATTTATTCAGTATATTGAGTGCTTATTTCTGAGCATATTGTGCAAGGTTCTGGGAATAAAGTAATGAGCTGTTAACATAGGCTTGTTACATGATTCTTCTCCAAACTTAAGCTTTTGTTCCTTTAGGGGGGACTACGGGTACCTACTTAACAAGTGATTGTGATTCAGCATGAGCAGTGTCTGTGATGGAAAGGCTAGGGTGCTATAGATGTATGTGAGGGAGCTCAAACAGGATATGCGAGATGCAGGCTGTAACAGGAAGTTACAGATTGAGACCCTTGAATGGGTAGGAAATCCCTAGGCAAGTTTGTGTCCGAGAGTGAAGAAAGGGCATAGTATTTTCAAGATCCTTGCGTATTTTAATTCTAAGAGATTGTAAAGTATATAGTTGGATGTGTTGAGTGTTGAGGCTGGAGAAATGACTGGGTCAGACCTAAGAAAGCGTTACTAGTTTGCTGAATCCAGTCACCGAGAAGCCTTAAAAGGAGAGTGAAATGATTAATTTGTTTTTGAGGTAGATTGATTTCTTTGCATTGTTGAGTGTGGGTGGGAGAAGAGTGAGACTGAAATAGAGGGATTTGTTGAGAATGTTTTGAATTTTTTAATTGATTTTTAGAGAGAAAGAAAGAATTGATCTGTTGTTCCTCTTACTTATGTATTCATTGGTTGATTCTTGTGTATGCCCTAACTGGGGATCAAACCAGCAACCTTGGTATATCATGACAGTGCTCTAACCACATGAGCTAAACGGCCAGGGCACAAAATATACGAGACAGAAACTGCCAGAACTAAAAGAAACAAACAAATCTGTAGTACAAATAGATCTGAACATACTCCTCTCAGTAATCAATAGAACCAGTAGACAAAAAAAGAATAATGATTTAATATCAACTAAGTGGACCTAATTGATATTTACAGAATAGTTAACACAGCAGCAGCAGAGTACACAATCTTTTGAAGAATACACGAAATATTTACCAGATAGACCCTATGTTTGGGCATCAGACAACTCTCAGCAAATTTAAAAGGTTTGAAGCCATACAGTAGATTTTGTGACTACAATGGAATTATTTAAGAACAGATATTTGGGAAATCCTCAGATATATGGAAATTAAGCAACACTTGTAAATAATCTGTGGATCAAAGAAGAAATCATGAAGGAAATTATAATGGTGTTTGAAATGAAAAAAATTGGAAACAAAACATATCAAAACTTGTGAATTGCAGGTAAAGCAGCACCCATAGAGAAGTTTACAGGTTTAAAAGCTGATATAAGAAAGGAAGTCTAAATGTTTATCTTAATCTAGTAAAAGAGCAAATTAAACCTGAAATATTTGGAAGGAAGGAAATAAGAGACCCAAATTATGAAATAAAAAACAAATCAGCTGTCAAAGGAAATGAACACATTTAACAGTTGAGTTTTTTAAAAAGATCAAGAATCGATAAAGCTATAATAAGACTGATCAAAGCAAGGAGAGAATTATTACTAATAATCAGACAAATGGAATGTCACTACAGATCAGACAACGCAAGGATAGTAAAGAAATGGTGTTTATAATTTCACAACTTAGATGAGATGTACAAATGTTTTGAAAAGTACAACTTACCAAAACCGACATAAATGAAATAAAAACTTGATAATCTAAAAAAAAAAAATTCATTGTCAAATATGCTCACACAAAGAATATTTTTGTCTAGGTGGTTTTATTGGTTAATTATATCAAGCATTTAGTGTTAACGCAAATTCTTTGATTTCTTACATCTGATGACTTCGTCATAATATGGTGAAGTCATTAAGGGATTACAATCCATTACCTTATGAACATAAATGTAGAAATTCTTAATAAAGCATTACCTCATCTAATCTAACAAAATATGATACATTATGACTAATGGGGTTTATCCCACAAACTCAAAAGTTAATATACCGTATAAATTGTAAGGTATTTTTCCCCACTGAGAAAGAAGGAAGGGGGGGGGGCGAAAGCCACAAATTATGGAATAGCAAAGGCTTTATTAAGTACCACACATCCCGCTCCACAGGGTCCCCCAGCCCTGGGGTCAGAGGCTAGAGGAGTCGCACAAATTAGACTGCGTGAGAGGTATTTAAAGGGGTCCTTTAGGGTGGGTGAGCAATTATGACGTGGTGAAATTTCACTGGCTGATGGACAGTTGCTCTTCTCCCAAGGACCTCTGGGAGGTTTCTTTTTGGTGCGCTTGGTTGTGTGGTTGGCCCCCGCCAAAATTCCGGGGTCTAAGGTCCTCACGTGACCGTACCCATTGTCCACGGACCTTACATAAACAGTTTAAAAGAGAAAAACCATACGGTCATCTCAGTAAATGCAACGAGTTTTATGTCTTCAACATTTAGGATAAAAGGTTTCCATAACAGCCTCAGAAGGGAATTTTTTAATTGGATAAAGCTTGCCTATGGAAAACCTGTAGCTAGCTAGCATCTTACTGGTAGATAAATAGTGATATAACTATAATAGAATACAGTCAGTAGTAAAAAGGAATGAAGTATGGAAGCATGGATGACTGATACATATCCTGCTTAGCAGAAGCAGTAGGCAGGAAAGATTTACGTGCTATGTGATCAAATCTCTAAAAAGGACGTTACCTATAGTGACAAATTGAAAATCAGCAGTTTCTTGAGCTACAGCAGCGATTTTCCATTTCATGGCACACACAAACTGATTATCGAAATCCTATATAGCATGCCAAAATTTTTTTTTTTTTTTGCAGATCTGACCAAAAATAGGTATAATTTTGATTCATTCATGCTGGGAACCTATTATTGTGTTGTCGTCATTTTATTTGACAGTCTAAGAATAAAGAGGTTGGTGCCCCTGACTAAGTAGTCAGTTGTTGCATGTTTTAAAAATTCTATGGCACACTGGCTGAAAACGCTGCTCTAGAAAGATTGAGATGGTAAACAAAGTATCGTTTTTGTAGTGACAGAAATGTTCTATAACTTAATTTAGGTGTTGCATCGTACACACTTTTGTCAAAAATTATTAGATTGTTCATTTAAAATGGATTTTTTTATTGTTTGTAAATATACTCAATAAAGTTGATTTTAAAATTTATTACAAAAACTGGCTTAGGCTTATATTGAAAGTAAAGTAGATCACTGAACTTGTTAGTGTTGTATTTCTTAAATTCATAAAATTGTTTCTTTTAACTATTCACACAGTTTCAAATGTGTGATTGGAGGCTTTTGTTGTTTGAATCATTATATTACAATGTTTAAAAGAGGTTTTGGGGTCTTCTAGAATTAGGCTTTGTTACTTAAGCCCTCTGTTGCCTTCGGAGAGTTCTCCTTGCCTAGCTGACATATTTTTGAAATGGTGAGTCATAGTGCTATTTTTAAAATGATGAGTCATAGTGCTTAATGTTAATCCTATGGGTGGTTATGTAAATTAGGTATAATTCATGTATCGTGCCTAGAAAGTGCTTCATACAGATTAAACCCAGAATAAATGGTAGCTACCAATTTTATTATTACCCATTGTTGTTCTTACTGTTAAATTTCAGTATACTCTTTTAGTTCAGTGAACTGATAATCATGTATTTTTCCCCATCCCTCACCCCCACTCTGAAATGTCTCTGGCATTATCTTGGGTAGTTTACTCTAGAACAGTGGTTCTTAACCTGGGTTCTATCGAACTCTAGGGGTTTGATGAGTCGGTCTCAGGGGTACGGAGAAGCCTCAGCCGTGGAGGCCAGAATTAAGTAATACCGTAATTTGTTGTGAGTTCATGCACTTTGTTGGTTTTGTTCTTTGAGCAAGGTGATGTTCATGCACGGCTCATTTTGTGCACCAGTAAAAACACATATACCTATGTCTTGAATTTGGGGGAAAAATTATATTTTATTTATCACTAAAGAAGGATTCGGTGAATGCGCATATGAAACTGGTGGGTTCAGTACCTCAAAAAAGGTTAAGAACCACTCCTCTAGAACTTTATATCTTAGATTATAAGGCCTTTTGAGAATCTGTTGGGAGCTATGCTGCTTTTACCCAGAAAAATAAACTGAAAAAAATACCCACATAGTTTTCTATGGGGCTGTTCACGAACTCATTGAGGTCTCTAAATAAGGATCTTTTCTACTGAGCAAGAATGTAGAAACGGCTTTCTTACCCCTGTAAAATTTAACTTGTAAAAATACTTTTTTACCATTATAATTTAAAATTTCATGGTCTGCTTTAAATTTAGACTTACGTTACTTCATCCATAAGTTAAAACGATAGGTCTTAATCTGTTGGCTTTTAAAATAAAAATTTAATATTCCCAGTTTTTGTATTTCGGAACTCATCCTAACTTTGATTTACTTGAATCATACAGCTTTTAAAAATGATAAACTTTATCTCTTTAATGCTTCAGTTTGACATTTCGTATCATTGTGGCTCAAAGCTGTAAATTTGACATGCTTTTATTAAGGATCTTGTATAATATGATTTCCTACTTTGCATTTTACTAGTTTAAACTACCTAAATTACTATACAGCAACCAGAAATGCAGCAGTTTAAAGTACATCTTACTCTTTGGGGTATGTTTGTACTCAATCATTTAATTTATTATTTTTATTTGACATTTTTTATTAGGAGGTATAGAATATAAACACTGTGGAAGGGGAATATTAAGATATTCAAGATCTTTAGATACATTCTTTATAAACAAATTATTCTTTCAGAAACTGTTTGGACTGGGCCTACCTTATCTTTCCCCTCTCTGGGGAATGGGAATGAAACTGCACCTGGATCAGTTACACAGCCAAAGAAAATTCGAGGGGTTGGCTTTGGAGATATTTTTAAAGAAGGCTCTGTGAAGCTTAGGACAAGAACATCCAGTAGTGAAACAGAAGAGAAAAAGTCAGAAAAGGTAATGCATATAAACTTTACATGGATTAACTCCACTCTTTCTCTCACTTCTCATTTTAAAATGCAAAAGTTGCTATGCAACTCTAAATGTCCTAGTTTGAGATTGCCAGTTATTGGCTAAGAAGACTGAGAAACTCTTTTGAAGTTTACAGTGATTAATGTTTATTTTATTTTTATAAAATTAGAATGTTTTGTGATAAAAATAAATTTGTTTCTTTAGGTGCAAGAAGGGGAGATAGTGAGGCAAACTCTCGCATGCACCCTGACCAGGATTCACCTAGCAACCCCATCTGGGGCCGATGCTGGAGTACTAAGCTACTTTTAGTGCCTGAGGCTGCTGCGCTTAAACCAACCCAGAGCTGTCCTCAGCCCCTGGAGACAACATTCAAACCAGTCGAGCCACTGGCTATGGGAGGGGAAGAGAGAGAAAAGGGGGAGAGAAGCAAACAGATGGTTGCTTCTCTTGCATGTCCTGACCAGGAATCAACCCAGGACGTTCATACTCCAGCCCGATGCTCTATTCACTGAGCAAGCTGGCCAGGGCCATGAATTTAACACAAACTTTCCTTAATGAAAGCTTTAGAGTTTTAATTGTGACAGTGTAAAAATAGAAAAGACAAGGCCCTTTTGCCATTTAGAGTTAAAATTATATTATTTTCTTTCATTTGAAATAGGCCTCAAGTGGGCCATTTTAAAATGGATTTGCAATGAGATATTAAGTTTACTAGGCACTTGGAGGACACTCATACGTTAAAAGACTGAAGGTCAGTGTACTGAGGCAGAGTCTTTCATTAGCCTGTGAGGACTGTCGTTTACTTGTCAATCCGTTCACACACTCTGCCTGCCTGCTAGATGCCCAGCCATTCCAGGTGCAGCAGGCAACCAGAGTTCTGCCCTGTAAAGTGTACTTACTAATAGGGCAGACAGAAAACAACACATCACAAATATGTAGATGTACACATCAGAGAGCTAAGATGTGAATAAAATACACAGAAGGCACTTGCACTATGTTTCCACTTTAACAAAATACCTTAAAGAACTTGAGTTTTGTTAGGTGAAAAGAATTCCTTTGCAATGCCTGACTTCTAGCCATAAAAATAATACCTGATTTATTTGTCCCGTGATAAATTTAAAGGGAGTCTGTAACAAGATCGAATAAATTTCAGATATACCTGAAAAAAAAAAAAAAGTTTACTAAGCACTGCTCAACTTTTCCTGTGGTTTTGACAGCAATGGTGAAATCTACTTATATTCCTCTTAAAAATATGAAAAACATTTTTTTTTAGCATTTCACGGGCATTGTGAAATAACTCAAAGTGAATGTACCATAAATTATAAGCTCTAATAAGAGGGGTTTTTTTGTTTTCTTTTTTTTAACAGGGACAGAGAGAGAGTCAGAAAGAGAGATAGATAGGGACAGACAGACAGGAACAGAGAGAGGTGAGAAGCATCAGTCATTAGTTTTTCATTGCCTCGCAACACCTTAGTTGTTTATTGATTGCTTTCTTACATGTGCCTTGACTGCAGGCCTTCAGCAGACCAAGCGACCCCTTGCTGGAGCCAGCAACCTTGGGTCCAAGCTGATGAGCTTTTGCTCAAGCCAGATGGGCCCACGCTCAAGCTGGCGACGTCGGGGTCTCAAACCTGGGTCTTCTGCATCCCAGTCTGATGCTCTATCCACTGTGCCACCGCCTGGTCAGACTGTTTTTGTTTTTAAGAAAGAGAGAGGTACAGACAGGAAGGCAGAGAGATGAGAAGCATCAATTCTTCGTTGCGGCACCTTAGTTCATTGATTGCTTTCTCATATGTGCCTTGACGGGGGGGGGGGGAGGGTTGAACTGAGCCAGTGACCCCTTGCTCAAACCAGCGACCTTTAGGCTCAAACCAGCGGTCAAGGGGTCATGTCTATGATCTCACACTTAAGACAGCAACCTCAGGGTTTTGAACCTGGCTCCTCAATATCCCAGGCTAACTATCTACTGTACCACCGCCTGGTCAGGCTCTAATAAGATATTTTAAAATAAATACCTAAGTTTATATTTTTGGGAGAAAATGGCTACAGTCTTTAGAACATTTTCTTTAAAGCTGTTGTTCTTGGTGTTACCTCTGGGAGCTTCATATCTAATACCTGTTTCAGATACGAGGCTGTTTCCATGACGTTTAGGGCTTTGTTTCCCTTGTAGTTCTCATTTGTATGTCTTTATTTAGCTCTTAAGAGTTTAAAGTATTTCAAGAAAGAAAATATGTACTTTGTACCTTCTCTGAGATCTGAAACTGTCTCACCTTAAGATTATAGGGCCTAATGGATTCTTGGTTTTAAAGGTAAAGATTGGAATTCTTCTGGTTTTGGAGTGGTGCCATATAGCCATGTACCAGCTAGGAATGTTGGAGAAGCTATGTCTGCTTGAGGAGGGACATTACATGATAGGGGCCTCTTTCCAGTTCGAAAGCTTATGATTGTATTCAGTAACTTCATATGATTAGTTAATGACACTAACAGTGTTTCTTTTTTTAAATAGTAAGAATATCTTTATTAAACAGAGTAAAGCTGCAAAAATTAGTATGTGCCTTTTTTCTAAAGGCTAGTGTTTTAATGTGCTGACCTAGCTCTGCTTTGGAAGGTCTTTCAGGACAGCCTGAGCACTCTTGTCAGGTGAGAGTGGCAAAGGTGTGCGTATGGGCAAAGCCAGAGTGTTGGCCTTTAAAAGAAGAGGCCCAGACCTAGCAGTTGCCTGTCGGGGGGTTCATAAGGGACACAGCAGTGGAACTGGGATTCACATGTGGGTGTGGATCCTCAGGAAATTTGAAGACTTGGTGGCACGTTTTCAGCTCGTTTTGTCTTTCCTGGTGAATCCTGAGGCTTCATGTCGCAGGCAGTGTTTGCTGCTGGAACAGCTGAGTCAGACTCTGCTTCTAGATATTTAACACAAGTTGTGAGTGAGAACTGTTGCATTGCTTTCAGAGGTGTGTCGGGGACACTTTTTGGTCTTTAAAATAGTTGACCTCATCCTTCTCTGTTCTAGCCTTTAATCATACAGTCTCTAGGATCCAGAGCTCAGAGCACAGAGATAGCAAAAACAGACACTGAAGGTAAAATTAAAGGTAAGTGTTAAAATAAAATTTTCATACTAGGAATGTAACATGCTCAAAGATAATAAATTTGTTGAAGACATTTGTCAACATTATACTACTTGATCAGAATATTAAATCCTGCTAGATATAGGTACCTTGAAGTCAAGGATTTTAATGTGCTTTGTTCAGTTGATGTTTCACCCCTTATTCCCCCCAGAACATAGTAGGATCTTAGTAGTAGTTGAATGAATAATAAAATTACTTAATTTCATGTATAGTATTTGCTGACATTATTAAATTCATTTTAATAGCTTCTAGTATACATTTCACCTCACAAAATAGAGTATTTATTTGTTAAAAGAATCAATTTAAATGAACTACATTATTTACATTCTTTATTTTAGCTAAGGAATACTGTAGAACGTTATTTGCCTATGAAGGTACTAATGAAGATGAACTTACTTTTAAAGAAGGGGAGATAATCCATTTGATAAGTAAGGTAAGGTTTTTGTTTTTCAATGAATCATCATGTAATTTATTCATAGGAATAATTCTCAGTATTCTCATATCCACCCTAACATGTGAGCTCTAGAAGAAAGAGAGGGCTGGGACTTTGTCTAGTCTTTTTCTGTGTCCTGAAAACCTGGCACATAGTGAGTGCTCGTAGTTTCATTCTTTTTTCTTTTTTTTCTTTTTAGGAAACTTTTATTGTCTGTCATTGTTAAAATTGATACATTTGAAATTACTTTTCCCATCATTTTGTGTTTCTTTCTCTTAAACTAACCCTCCTCCAGGTTTCTGTTTTTACTTCTACCTCATTCCATTTTTCTCACCTAATGTTGACTATTGTTTTTAATATTAAAAACAACAAAGAATAATAAGGAAAAAATGTCCTTCAACATATAAATGGTTATGGAACTTTATACTGTGGAAAATAGTACAACTATTTAAAAGGATGAGGTCATTTTATAACTTGGAATGAATTGAGGCAAAAGAAAAGCCAGTAGTATTACTGGGGTGTGGGTAGACTTCTGTTTAGTATTTGTAGTAGAGCAAAATTATAAATATTTTGGTTTTGGTATAATTCTTTTGACTAGTCTTCGAAATTTCTTTTTGTTATTTTAAACTAATGATCAGGTGGTTCACTGTATATCATTTTGAGTATTTATACAATATGACTAATTTCTCATGGAAGGATGGCGTTTGGATGGAATTGAAGAAGAGCCTGTTAATTTCCAAAGCAAGTGAATACTTAGATTAGTATTCAGTATATAAAAAGTTAGTAACTAGATTATAGCTTGGAAATTCATATTCTATCTTCTTTCCCACTTTTTTCCCTTTTTCCTTTCTCTTCAAGAACTTTTATGCTTATAAATCAAATTTAAAATTTCTTGACTTATTTTTAAAAAAATTAAACCCAGTTTTATTACTACTGCTAGAAATAATATGTGAGTAATATTTTCTATTAGGAGACCCTATAATCTGTTTTATTTTTTCATGTAAAAATAATGGAATTCAATAGTTTTGTATTTTATAATTTTTTCCTTATTTAAAGATAACCCCTGTTATCTTAATTATTCTTCATTTTGCATTTTAGGAGACTGGAGATGCTGGCTGGTGGAAGGGAGAACTTAATGGTAAAGAAGGAGTATTTCCAGACAATTTTGCTGTCCAGATAAGTGAGCTGGATAAGGACTTCCCAGTAAGCTTTTGTTTTTCAATGATGATAATAGCTTAAGGAACCTTTTGCCAGTATTTCTGTAATAATAGGTTTTTACATTGTTACTGAGTCATTTTGTGAGGGTGTTTTAGATTCATACCTTAAAGTAACTGAATTATAGTGAAAATAAAACACTATTTCAGTTCTGTGCTTTTATTCTTGGTTCGTTTCTCCCCACTGATAATACTGGAGAGTGACCTTAAATTCATTACTTTATTATAATCAAAAGAAAACAAAGCTGGCCATACTAATTAGACAAATCAGCACTTGCATGGAAGAAATTATATTTTTACTTAACTCTGTTGAAAATAAGGCAGTGTGGATCTTACTATTATTCTGTCAGTGAAGTTTTGGGACATAAGAAGTGTCTGCCTTATAGGATTTAATGAATCTGTTTTCTCACAGTGAGTGAAGTGAGGCTGAGCTTTGTTTGTGATCTTTTGCTTTTCTGCAACTTGGTCCTCCTTGTTCCCCCCCATGGAGGGATGGATCCCATTGAATTTTAAAAATATGTGTGGGGAAAGGGAGTTAGAGTGCAGATACACAGCAAGACAGCCTGTTTGATTTAGGCCAGTGCAGGAATCTCATCATTTTAGTCTTTCATTTTGTTAAGTAAATTACCAGAGATTACTCTGGGGAGGCCTCTGCTGTCTGAGGCCCTTCCTTCGTTGGATTTGATTCACAGTTGATTCAGCCTTCAGTGTGCTTGCTCTGTTTCTGTACTTTTCTTAATGATCACATTTTTTTGGTTTTTTACTAGATGCTTCTACATTGTTCATTGTTGATTATTATTTTTAATTCAGAAAAACCAGATTCACTTACTTAGAAATGTGCCTCATGTTTTTTAATGCATTAAGTGAAATATTAAATAATAAGCAAATCCTTATAAATGAGCGAATTTGAATAAATTGAGGAAACACAGACCTGTGTTTATCTTGTCTTGGACAGTTCTGAAGTCAAGGATGAAAGCTAGATATATTTATCTTTTTAAATACACACAGTTTCCTTCTTGTCCTTCCCCTCCCTCCCCACCAGAGTCAGCTGTTAAAGACAGTGAAATGCTACATAAAAATCTTAAACTGTGGGAGGCAGGACAGGACAGAGTTGCTTATCATTAAGAATTTGTAGGTTTATCTAACTGATAGACTTAGAAATTTTTGAATTTTGATGAAGGAATATTTATTCTAATAGAATAAGTTTTTGTCGGTGACTTTTTGTGGAGTTAGGATTTTATTTTACCATTTTTAGCAGGTAGGGTTTGAGGAGAAATAGTCATATAATTTTGATTTTTAATGATCAGGATTTATTTCAGCTATACTTAATATGTAAGTGTTCATCTGCTTTCAACTTTTTTATTTTAATAGAAACCAAAGAAACCACCACCTCCTGCTAAAGGTCCAGGTATGTAAGAAAATCGTTATTCAGTTTGTTGTTTTCCCCATTTGTTCTAAAGTGGTAAACTGGGTCTTACGTACACGATTTATTTTTATTAGCAATCAAACAAGCAAATATATGTTCTATATGATTTTATGGACACACTGTATATAAAAATTGAGTCTTGCCCTGACCGGTTGGCTCAGTGGTAAAGCATCAGCCTGGTATGTGGAAGTCCCAGGTTCAATTCCTGGTCAGAGCACACAGGAGAGGCACCCATCTGCTTCTCTACCCCTCCCCCTCTCCCTTCTCTCTTTCTCTCTTCTCTCTTCTCCTCCCCTCCTGCAGCCATGTATCAATTAGAACATGTTGGACCTGGGTGCTGAGGGTGACTCCATGGTCTCTGCCTTAGGCGCTAAAAAATAGTGGCTTCGGTTGCAGCAGAGCAAGGGCCTCAGATGGGCAGAGCATCACCCCTAGTGCAGGGATCCCCAAACTGCGGCCCACAGTCCCCTGAGGCCATTTATCCGCCCCCACCGCACTTCCGGAAGGGGCACCTCTTTCATTGGTGGTCAGTGAGAGGAGCACAGGATGCATCCGCACCCATAGTTCCCATTGAAATACTGGTCAGTTTGTTGATTTAAATTTACTTGTTCTTTATTTTAAATATATTTGTTCCCGTTTTGTTTTTTTACTTTAAAATAAGATATGTGCAGTGTGCATAGGGATTTGTTCATAGTTTTTATTATAGTCTGGCCCTCCAACGGTTTGAGGGACAGTGAACTGGCCCCCTGTGTAAAAAGTTTGGGGACCCCTGCCCTAGTGGGTTTGCCTGATGGATCCAGTTGGGGCACAAGCAGGAGTCTGTCTCTTCCTTTCCTCCTCTCCCTTAAAAAAAATTTTGAGTCTTCACATGCTTTAATATCTGTTAATATTTTTTAAAGTTCCAGGTGTGTAAAATACTTGAAAATAATTTGTATGCTTTATTTGTCATTTATTTAAATATTTTATGGATTGATCTTATAGAGAGAAAGGAGGAGAGAAAGAGAGAAACATTGATTTGTTGGTCTACTTGTTCATGCCATCATTGGTTGATTTTTTTTTTTTTTAGACAGAAAGTCAGTGAGGGACAGGTAGGAACAGACAGACGGGAAGAGAGAGAGATGAGTAGCTTCAATTCTTTGTTGCAGCTCCTTATTTGTTCAGTGATTGCTTTCTCATATATGCCTTGATGGGAGAGGAGGGGTACAGCAGAGTGAGTGACCCCTTGCTTAAGCCAGTGACCTTGGGCTTCAAGCCAGCAACCATGGGGTCATGTCTATGATCCCACACTCAAGCCAGTGACCCCTCGCTCAAGCTGGTGAACCGTGCTCAAGCAGGTGACCTCAGAGTTTCGAACCTGGGTCCTCCACATCCCAGTCCAACGCTCTTATCTATCCACTGTGCCACCACCTGGTCAGGCATTGGTTGATTCTTATATGTGCCCTGAATAGGGATTGAACCCACAGCCTCTGCATGTTGAGACAACACTAACCAACTGAGCTGCCCATTCATGACCTCAGTGTCATTTTGAGTTAAAGAATTGACTAAATTAAAATCTGTTGAGGAAACTTAATATATTTACCTGACAAATTATTTTTTCTGTCTTTTCAGGTGAAATCCCTTTGTTAATTACTCAGACAAATACTGTTTATTTATGTACTCTTCCTTAAGAGTGTCTAGGGATGAAACAAACTGGAAGAGGGTTTTAACAGTTGAATTTAAGCAAACCTAACTTTTTATAATCTGGCCCTTTGTCTATTTCTATGAGTTTTATCCTCTTTTGTTTTTTTGAGATCGAAGAGCCAGGAGAGAGATGAGAAACATCAGCTTGTGGTTGTGTTACTTTAGTCATTGATTGCTTCTCATACATACTTTGACAAGGGATTGGGGAGGCTCCAGCCGAGCCAGTGACACCTTGCTCAAGCCAGCGATCATGGGGTCATGTCTATGATCTCATGCTCTAGTCAGTAACCCCGTGTTCAAGCTGTGAGCCTGCACCCAAGCTGGATGAGCCCACGCTCAAGCCATTGACCTCGGATTTGAATCTGAGACCTCAGTGTCGTCCTATGTTGATGCTCTATCCACTACACCACCATTAGTCAGGGAGCCTCCAATTTTGTATTTTTATAAATGCAGTACAATTTTTTTTCTTGAAAGATTTGCTGGCCCTGGTGGGTTGCTCAGTGGATAGAGCGTTGTCCTGGCACACAGACCTCATAGGTCAATCCTGGTTCAGGGTGTACAGAGAAGCAGTCAGTGAGTGCACAACTAAATGGAACAACTAAGTGAAGCAAAAATCTGATGCTTCTCACACTCTCTCTATGTCTCTCTCTCTCTGCCTTCCTTTCTCTTTTACTCTCTCTTTCTCCCACTCTCCCAAAAGATGAAAAAATATTTGTTTTTAATTTTCTCTATTTAAAATAATGCAAGTCCTTTTCTGCTCAGTAATTTGTTATTAAAGAGAGAGAAACATCAACTCATTATTCCAGTTCTATTTAGTTGTGCACTCATTGATTGTCTGTCCTCTATTCTGACTGGGGATAGAACCTGTGACCTCGGCACTGAGAGGATGCTTTATCCACTGAGCCACCAGGCCAGCAGACTTGCTCAATGGTTTCAGCTTTGTATTCGCTGACCTAATCCCAGAGTAAGGAAAGCACAATTTAAAAGTAATTTTTGTAGAAGATAGTGTTGAAGGCTTTTAGACACTAGTTAAATTGGTTTCAGAAGAATAATTAAAATGATATAAAATAAAACATTTAATTCCACATTTGAATACCAGCATTTCAGATCTTAATCGTCAATATCAGACAGGATACCAATAGAATGTTTCCGTTGTTAAAGTCAGTTCTGGACAGCAGTGGTGTGGAGGTGAACACCTTCATTTGACAAAAAGGAACGGAGATTACAGTTACTACTTGTGCTAACAGTGACAGGTGCAGCATTAGATTGAGCCTAGTGATTCTGTTACATTGTTCTTTTTGTTAAACCATGTTTTTATCTGATGTTATTTTTAAACTAACCTTTACTTTAGTAGTATAATTGTTTTGTGTTGTAAAGCGATTAAAGATTAATAAAGACCGTATATACTTTGTTTTTATTCTTAGCCCCAAAGCCTGAGCTGATATCTGTGGAGAAAAAGTATTTTCCTGTAAAGCCTGAAGAAAAAGGTGTGGCTTACTTTTCCATTTCTAGAAAAATAACTTGTTGTCGCTCTAAAGAAGAGCATCTCTCCACACTGGGTCATTTACACTGACATCTAATAAGTGTTCAGTATTTACTTTGCAATGTTTGGTGTTTCCTGGAAGGTACTAGTTTGTCAATATCCATAAAAAAGATTGTACTCAAACTTATACCAATTTATATTCATTAAAATGCTAAACCATTTCTTTGGTAAAGATATAGTACTTATACATAGTTATATAAGAAAACTAAGCATAATTATACTTTTATTATTTTTATGGTGTCCCAGTTGAAATAAGTTTCTTAAAATTTCTTAGGGATAGTGTGTTCTTGTTTAAAACATGAAAGTGGGCCTAACCTCTGGTGGCGCAGAGGATAAAACGTCAACCTGGAATGCTGAGGTCGCCGGTTCGAACCTGGGTTTGCCTGGTCAAGGCACATACGGGAGTTGATGCTTCCTGCTCCTCCCCCTTCTCTCTCTTTCCTGTCTAAAATGAATAACTAAAAAAAAAACCACACGGAAGTGATTTATTATGTATTATTTAATTTTCACTGTATTTATTGGTCTTATAAACTTGAAAAGTTATTCTAAGATACCACATGTATTTTGTTTCAAAACATTACTTATTTTGTGAAGTTATTATTAATTTAGAGACTATACCTGCTTTGTACAGAAAGATCTGGAACGGTTATATCTAGTAAATAAGGCTGTGTATAAATGAAAAACTTAAATACTGTTTAAAATGGTTTCATTTCTACTGCCTATCTTTGTCTCTTACCCTAACATGTGACTGACCTGTCTCAGTACATTTTTTATTACATTTACCTCCTTAGAATCCTGGCCATGATGAAGTACAGTAACAGGGATTGAATTTTCCTTCCTGAGTTAAACAAGTAGGAAACTGGACAAAATATTTGACACAGTTTCAGATAGTGAACAATAGGTAGCATAGGACTGTTAATCATTGAGAGGAGTTTTCACTGAAACCAGTGAAGCAATTCCTAAAATTATCCCAGCTTATTGTCCAGGAACATCTTACAGGCAACAGAAAAGAGGAAGCCAGACAGAGCTTAGTTTTTCTGCGGAGTTGAGGAGATCGGGGTTTAGGGAGTCCTAGGCAGCTCCAGTGTGTGGGGCAGAGTGCCCGAAGGGAGGGGATGGCACACACAGCCCACTCGGGGTCCTGTAGCGCTTACCCTGAGGCTTTCTCTGGCTGACGACTGAATTACACACGTGTACCTCATAGCTGGAGAAATAAGTGCTGCAGAGTATTTGGTGAAGCAGTTTCTGGAACTCACAAAAAATTTGTCTCTACAAGCCAAGTGGGAAGGATGCATAAGGCAGAAGGTAGAATTTATGAAAGGGTATTTCACCTGAGACCAAAGGCTTTTCTGTACCTATGTTGAAAATAGATGAAACTAATTTTAGAACAAAATTTAGTAGAATGTAAAAGAACACAGCCATACCTTATTTTTTTTGAGCTTTGCTTTATTCTGATTCACAGTTATTACATCTTTTTTCTTTTTTACAAATTGAAGGCAAGATTCTCCACAAGCAAAGATTACAATCTGATTTATTGAAATATTTGCTTTATTCTAGTGGTTTGCAACTGAACCCACAATATCTCCAAGGTGTGCCTAATATAACGAAATGTATCACCAAAATATGTAAAATTCACAGTGTCCATCACCTAATCAAAAATTGCCAGGCATCTTAAAAATAAATTACTAGGAATGGGGGGGAACAACCAGAAGAATATATAGTAATCCAAAACTCAAAGACAAATGAGTGAATTTAAAGACACACAGAAATAAGATATTATGGAAAAAACAGCAAGGACATTAAGACAGCTATTATAAATGTGTCTTGGCGTGTGCAAGAAAGTAGAAGAAATATGAACATGATGGTGAGAGAAAGGAAAATATAAGAAGAAAACCCAAATTGAACTTTTGCAGACGAGGAATACGGTATCCGAAATGAAAAACACTAGGTAGAATTACCAGAGGAATGGAGAGTACAGAAGATAATATTAGTAACCTGGAAGATAAAGCAATAGAGGCCATGTAAAATATGTAGAAAAAAGACAAGAAAAAAATATGAACAGAGCATCAGTGACCCGAGAGACAATATCAGTGTGTTTTACTTATATGTAATTGGATCCCCTGAAGCAATGGAGAGAGAGTGGGGACAGGAATAAATATTTGAAAAAGTAATGGTGGGAAAATTTCAGATCTGGTGAAAACTATAAGCCTACCGATCCGAGAAGCTTAGTGAACTAGATGTAGAAGAAACATAAAAGAAACCACCTTCTGGCGCATCATATAGAATTTGATAAAAAGCAGTGACAAAGAGAAATGCATAAAGTTGGGAAGAAAATAACTGTTAACCTTGAGTTGTTTACCTAGCAAATATTCCTTTCAGGAAATGGAGGCAAAATATAAACTTTCAGAGATCAGAGAGAACTCATGGCCAGCAGACTGTGTGTGCTACACAGGAAATGTTAAGAATTCTGTTCTGGGAAGAAAAATTATGGTATATAGGCATTTGTAGACAAAGTAATGAAAGCCACCAGTGGCAAATATATGAGTAAAAAGACATTTGAATTCTTATTTTTAAATCTTAACACCAAAACTCTTCATCAAAAAGATTATGTATTTATTTATTTAGATTGGTTTTACAGAGAGGAGAGTGGGGGAGCGGGAAGTATAGTTGCTTCACTTTAGTTGTTCACTGCTTGCTTGTTGTGTGTGCCTTGACCAGGCAAGCCCAAGGTTGCAACCAGCAGCCTCAGTGTTCCAGTTTGGCACTTGATCCACTGCACCATCACAGGCCAGGCTTCACTGAAAAGATTTTAAAACTTACTTGAAATTGTCAGTTTAAGTGTGCAAATATAAGAATTGTTTTATAAGTGAAGCAAGACAGATGTATAATGAGGTACACAATTCTTAATATTTTTCTTTCGTTTTTGTTTTTTGAATTTTTAAAATATTTTTTGGGTCCTGGCCAGCTTGCTCAGTGGGCAGAGCATCGGCCCAGTGTATGGACATCCCAGGTTCTATTCCTGGTCAGAGCACACAGGAGAAGCTATCATCTGCATTTCTTGCCCTCCCTCTCCCCCTTCTCTCTCTCTTCCTCTTCCATAGCCAGTAGATCGATTGGTTCTAGTGTGGGCCCCAGGTGCTAGCTTGTTGGCCCAAGCATCAGCTTCAGGTGCTAAAAATTGCGCGTTGATTCAAGCATCAGCCCCAGACGGATTGCCAGTAGGGGCACGTGCAGGAGTCTGTTTCTCTGTCTCCTCACCTCTCTCATAAATATATATATAATGCAGGAGTCTGTTTCTCTGTCTCCTCACCTCTCTCATAAATATATATATATATATATAACAGATCTGGTGCAAGGAGTAGGGAAAATGGATTGGGAGAGAAAGCCAGTTTCAGTATGATACTAAATATTGTTGCAGATTAATTTATTTCTTTTTAAATAAAAATAAGCATAAATCAAAGTTCTACCCTTGCTCCACAATCAAGAGAGCGAGCTTTCTCAAACTATGTCAAGGGCCACATTAAGGAGCCTTAGCCTTCTGACAGGGAATTCAGCATATTCACCAGTATGTGTGTTCCTGACTTGTATCTCTCTTACGATCTTAATGGCACAGAAGACGGCCTTTGGAAAGCTCTGCTGTGTTGGGGCAGGACAACGGGGGGCTACTAGAAAATACACTACTGACTATCCTGCTTTTGACTTGGATACTTTCTTTTTCTTGGAGTTTAAGTGTTCACTGTCTGCGCCTACCCCAAGCCTCAATGTGTATCTTCTCCGACCTGCTTAGCAGGTTTTGCCCCGTTTTCTCAGAGGTACCTTGAATGCCAGCCATGCTGTGCATCAGGAGAGTAGTACTGTGAACGCCTCGGAGTATATGTTTTTCTCCTGCTTCTGGGGCAAGCTTTCTTTGACGTACCTTTCAGTAGTTGACTTCATCCTTGGGGCCCTTTCTCTTCCTTGGTATGAAATACGTATGACAGGAGGGGATGGATTCATGTTTATTTTGGAGTGCCAGGCAGGGAGGCATATAAATCTGTAGAATAGAGTGCAACAAAAGCTTTATTTATCAGGCTTATAAAATCAATTAAATGGTAACCTTTAACATGTCCTCTGCCAAGACCACAGGCCCACACACAGGAAGAGCGTAATAAGCTGCTGAAGCCTCACCTGGTTCAACGAGGTTCTTATTGGAGACTCTTTTTTCCTTGAGGGGCATTTCTTTGAGTTTCTATTTGAGAAGTTGGAATCAGCCTTCTTACTAATTTTTCACTTGATTTCTATAAGCAGAATATAACCAAGCAGTAAACCATTCCAAGCAGAAACTAAGTTCCAATATGTTAATAATGGCATCTGGTTCCCTATGTAGTGATGGGAAGGGAGAGATGTGCTGATCTATAATCCTTCTTGAGGTTTTTTTGTTTTTCTTTTTTATTTCTGCATCTGACACAGATTTTAGCCTGACATTAAAGGGCAGCAAGTAGCTAGAATTGCTGAGAAGCTGTAGTCACAAGCTAGGCTTTCACTAATGATACGTAAGACTACATATTGAGGATCTAGTTGGCTGATTTCTTGGTTTTTCAAATCCAGCAAGTCTTACCCTATCTCCTTTTAAAAGGTTTGGGGTTTATCTGACTACATATTGTCTCTTATAGAAGGCCATGTGGCTGTTGCTGGTTCCCTTCCAAGGGGGTAGGAGGCATGATTAATTCATTCACTAATTCACTGAACTAAAAATTAATAAGGAAGGTCTGTCAGAGTTGAATCTTGTGTTCTCTTCTTCTTGATTTTCTCAGGCATATACATACAAACTTCAGCCACCATGCGAATACTGCAGATTCCCAGTCAGTGATTGATTGGATTCGTTCACATTCATTGCTTTTATTTTATCCTTTCTGCATATACATACACACATACATAATTTCCTTTATGGGGAACCTAATGGTGGAACGTGTTTTGTTTGTTTGAATTTTTCTTTTCGTCCTTGAAAGATATTTTTGCTTTAGGTTGAATTCTAAGTTGGCAAAATAATAGTTCCTGGTATATTGCTCAGCTGCCTAAAATGAAAGTCTTAAAGTATCTACTTTAGAGCTTTTATTACAAGCATTCTCTTCTTTCAGTGAGCCAATAAATGGAATGCTTAATTTATAGAGTAAAACTTGCTAAAAATTAAATTGTGATAATAAAGGTATGGGTTTTCCAATTCATATGCTGGCTATGGATTCTTAAATCAGTATTTATATTGCAGAGTGTTAGAAATCAATGATTATAATATGCTTTTAAATTATTTTGTGCTCTCAAATGTTGGTATAATACAGTTTACTTTAGTGTGGAATTAAAATCAAGATCCATGTTTTCAAGACTCACTTAAGGTCATTTATTATTAGAGCTACTAAACTGAACTACATTTCCATCTGTGATGCTCTGTGGTACACAGACACTGACTTGAGAGCTGTAGCAGGACTCTATTGTCTTTATATTTAGTGTGCTTACCGAAAGGAAACAATACTTATCTCTCATGTTCTACAAAGAACATTTTGTTATCTGATACATCACTGTAGATTGATCCTAAAAATAATCTTAACCTCTTAAGAAGTAGCAAACTATATTCTTTATTTATAACCACATGTGAAACAGATTTAACAAATGTTAAATATACAGTATTATAAATCAGTTATGTATGATGCAGCTTGCTTCTGCTAGGCACTAGGAAGATTAAAACAATTTTTTTTTATTTTTTAAAAATGATACTCTGGCCCTGGCCAGTTGGCTCAGCGCTGTGCATCAGCCCAGTGTATGGAAGTCCTGGGTTCAGTTCCCAAGTCAGGGTACACAGGAGAAGCGAGCATGTGCTTCTCCACCCCTCCCCATAACCCTCCCCTTTCACTCTCCCCCCTCGCTTTCTCCCTCCCCACTCCCATGCAGCCATGCTTCAAATGATATGAGCAGGATGACCCCAGGCACTGAGGATGACACCATGGCCTCGCTTCAAGCGCTAAAATGGCTCGGTTGCTGAGCAGTGGAGCAGTGGCCCCAGATGGGCAGAGCATCACGCCATAGGGGTTTGCCAGGTGGATTCTGGTCAGGGCACATGTGGGAGTCTGTCTCTCTGCCTCCTTGCTTCTCACTTAAGAAAAAGAAGAAAAGTTTACTCAGTTTTATTGTTTATACGCCAACCCTATCTGAGGGCTGATCCTTGAATCAACTGAACTATTTTTAGTGCCTGATGCTAACAGGCTGGGACTTTCCTCAGCGTCCCAGGGTGACACTCAACTAATCAAACCATTGGCTGTGGGAGGGGAAGAGGGAGAGAAGCAAATGGTCGCTTGTCTTGAGTGCCCTGACCAGGAATCGAACCTGGGATGTCCATACTCCTGGCTGACGCTCTATCCACCGAACCTCTGGCCAGGACCAGGAGTTTCTTATTTTTGCATACTTGCATTGAATACATTTTTGCTGACTGCTCTATTATGGATATTTAATATGTGTGCACTTGTGTCAGTTTTAATACTTCTTCTTAGTACCTTTTGCTGACAAAATTGTTTTTATTAACATGGTTTAAAATTGTCCTCAATGTCTTGTCCAGCATATTTTCTTATTTATTTCATATAATTATTAAATGAAATGTAGTTAATAAAATCCCTAATACCAAGGTGAGGATTATAAATACATGTAAGTAAGCATGTAACTTTCTCATCTTTGACTAATCAGTTTACCTCAGTTTCTCTTAATACTTGATTATTTTCATTGTCATTGTGTTTCAAAATAATTATGTTAATTGACACTAGCTTTCTACTTATTTTCAGTTCTCTCTACTTCAGTTACAGAAAGTAGTATGAATATAAATCTAAATAATGCTTCTCTGTGCTAAGAGTGCTTATATTTGCGTAGAATACCTCCCCTAAGAACAAAGGATGCTAAGAAGACTGCATTATTTGTATAGTAAAGGTTTGGGGCCCCCACTCCACCAAAGGAAACACTTTTAAGCTTATTAAATTAGAACTTTAAAACAGTGCACACACAATAATGTCTCTCTTCTCTTTTTCACAGTTTCCATTGTTAATAACTTACTAATATTTTTAAATAATCAGATGAAAAATCCATGCTGGAACAGAAGCCTTCTAAACCAGCTGCTCCACAAGTCCCACCTAAGAAGCCTGCTCCCCCCACCAAAGCCAATAATTTATTGCGATCTCCTGGAACAGTGTATCCAAAGCGACCTGAGAAACCAGTTCCTCCACCACCACCTATAGCCAGGTACGTTTTACCTCATTTTAACTTAGTTTATTAATTTACCTACCTTAGACATCAATGGCTATACTACCTTTCTAAATCTCAAAGTAATTTTGAAAATATTTGTTTTTCATGTTTTTTTTCTGTAGACTAATAATTCTCTGTTAAATGTTATATATTCACACTTGGTGAATAGACTTTTTTTTTTTTTCTTAAGTGAGAGGAGGGGAGATAGGCAGACTTGTGCATGTGCCCCAACCAGGATCCACCTGGCAGCCCCATCTAGGGCTGATGCTGAGTACCAAGCCGTTTAGCCCCTGAGGCTGATGCACTCGGACCAGCTGAGCTGTCCTCAGTGCCTACAGCCACAGTTGAACCACTTGGCTGCAGGAGGGGAAGAGGGAGCCGGGGAGAAGCAGATGGCCGCTTTTTTTTTGTATCCTGACCAGGAATCAAACCTGGGACATCCATATGCTGGGCTGACGCTCTGTCCACTGAGCACAGCCAGGGCTGATTATACTCATGTTAAACGTTTTTTACATTGCTTATTTTATTGGGATTAGTTTTAGGGTAGAGGTTAATATTTATGAAAATCATTTTATAGAGCAGAAAGAAAAGCATAATACTGCTGTAA
Organism: Rhynchonycteris naso; assembly: GCA_037038555.1. Lineage (NCBI taxonomy): Eukaryota > Metazoa > Chordata > Mammalia > Chiroptera > Emballonuridae > Rhynchonycteris > Rhynchonycteris naso. Next base: position 14,431,931 of record CM073000.1, read on the forward strand.
CATCTTCAGTGTCATTAAATTACAGTGTTTAAAAAATGGTCATGTTTCACATACAAGTTACTGATTTTTGCCTCTGTTTGATTTTCTCATTTCAGGATTAATGGAGAAGTTTCTACCATTTCATCAAAATTTGAAGCTGAACCAGTATCAAAACCAAAGCTAGATTCTGAACAGTTACCACTTAGACCAAAATCAGTAGACCTAGATTTATTTACAGTTAGAAGCTTTAAAGAAACAGGTAAGTTAATGTGTAGAAAGGTGGCACATTAATAATTTGCCAGTATAGTTTCCAGAAACTATTTAAAATGAGAAGTGTATATATGTAATTTGTGTGTGGACAGGTACAATGGAATTTAATTAAAATCTGTTTAAAATCTATGGAGTCAAAATATAAAACAGTAAAAAATAAATGGGCAAAACATTATGATTCACAGAAGCTTTCTTATTGGTCAGAGGATTGAGATGGGTATTAAGAGTTTATTCATTTTTCCTTCTGTTTCTTCAGAGTAGAATGACCACACCACCTAAGTCAGGCAGCTATGAAAACATTTTAGTTTTAAAAGTTTAAAAATAAAGAGGTGAGGTATACTCTCAGTGCCAGCACTAGATTACATTTAATAAAACTTTATTTCCCACTTAATCTCAGTATACTTTTGTTTCCAAATAAGGCAGATAGGTTTTGTGACCGTCTTTATACTTATCAGCAGGCTTTACTTGTTTAGCTAAAATACTAAGTTTTCGGACTGTTTTTTCAGCCCATTAATCAATCATCTTCATTACTCTCCAGTCTTTTTTATCTTTTAGTTCTAAAGTAGAACACTTGAAACCAGTGGTAGTCAACCTGGTCCCTACTGCCCACTAGTGGGCGTTTCAGCTTTCATGGTGGGCGGTAGCGGAGCAACCAAAGTATAAATAGATTTAACTATAGTAAGTTATTTTATCAAGTAAAGTTACTTCCCTACTTTATAAATCACCATTACTGTGGAACCGGGGGGCGGTTAGAAAATGTTACTACTAACAGATACGAAAGTGGGCGGTAGGTATAAAAAGGTTGACTACCCCTGCTTTAAACAAAGGAAGTTTCAGTAAAGGTCTATCAAAGCATTGCACACTCAGAATTTTGTAATAATTGCTATTATGTAGTACAGTGGATGTTCTTAGTTTTTTTGTTTTCCAAGCACTTATTTATAGTCTCATTTTATCTTTATAGTAACTCTTTAAGAGTCAGATGCTGATTTTATTTTGCATCTAAACAAAGTAAGCTAAAGACACATTAAATGTTCAAGATCATATAAACCAAGAGAACTTTTTAAATCCCCTTTATATTAAATGCCCTATGAAATACCTTTTTAAATTTAATATTTTAAGTATATTTTTTAGTTTCAGCATTAACATTTATATTTACATTTAAATTCAAGCTATTACAGTTAGGTTTTTTTGTTTGCTTGTTTTTTTCACTATATTGGAAGATGCACATTTCATAATTTTTTAGATGCTTTTATTGGTCTTTCCTGGTTTTGGTTTTCCATGACTTTCTGAGTTTTTTAATTTAAATGTTTTATAAATCCTTTTGTGTATTTTGGATCCTTCCTGCTTTGGATGAAACCATATTCATTAAGAATTTCTTGAATTTGAGGTGTTGATTGTATTTTGGAAGCGTTCACTCAAATATATTCAGTATTTAAAAATATCTTTTCCCCATTGATTAGAGAGAGAGAGAGAAAGAGAAGCATTGACTTGTTCCACTCAGTTGTTCCATCCTCTTAGGCATTCATTGGTTGCTTCTCACACGTGCCCTGATGGGAGATCAAACCTGTGACCTCAGTGTGCCGGGACAACATTCAGTCCACTGTGCTACCCTGCCAGGGCTATTCAGTATGTTTTAGCTGATGAAAATTATTCTTTTTTTTTTTTTTACAGGGACAGAGAGAGAGTCAGAGAGAGGGATAGATAGGGACAGACAGGAATGGAGAGAGGTGAGAAGCATCAATCATTAGTTTTTCATTGCCATTGCGACGTCTTAGTTGTTCATTGATTGCTTTCTCACATGTGCCTTGACCGCGGGCCTTCAGCAGACCGAGCAACCCCTTGCTGGAGCCAGCAACCTTGGGTCCAAGCTGGCAAGCCTTCGCTCAAGCCAGATGTGCCTGTGCTCAAGCTGGCGACCTCGGGTCTCGAACCTGGGTCCTCCGCATCCCAGTCCAACGCTCTATCCACTGCACCACCGCCTGGTCAGGCGAAAATTATTCTTACTCACTGCTAGTTAAATAATAACAAACCTCTTTGCGTTTTTAAAAAATACTTGTTTTTTTCTTGAGGTTAGTGGTAAAAAATAGAATTCAATCACTTATTATTATTTGATGTAAGGAAACAGCTAGAAATGTGTTTTCAAAAGGAATCATTGGAAAAAATAAAGATTAAGTGCAGTTATAACTGTGGGAGTCAAGTCAATGGGTATTACCTTTTTAATTTCCACAATTTTCTGCAATCATTATCAGAAGTCTTAAATATTGATGAGTTTCAAAGCTGAAAGAGTAATTGGAGCCTATATATTTTCTAATTTTTCTGTTACTTTGTATCATTCTTATACATTTTACTTTATTAGGTTGTCTCAAGGTCATGGAAATTGCAAAAAAATTTAAATAAAAACCATTTTTAGTTTTTTCAAAACTTTTTTTTATATATAATGATCAAGTAAGTTTGTTTCCTTTGCTACACTTCTAGTAGAAAGGACACGTGACAGTGTCAAACTATTGGTGGTTGAAAAGTTCCACTTTTCCTTTGGTTTGGGTGCCAGTTATCTTATATCCATAGCCATTATTCAGTCTTCAGTAAAACCAAAGAGGCTTTGTAGAACAGGGTTGGAAAGTTTTTCTTTTCTTATTCAAATGAATAAAGTAATAAGTTACAGATGCTGAGACTTGTATTATATATGGTCAAGAAGCTAACAGCTGACTTTCCAGCTGCTGTTCTTTCTTCTGCTGCCAGGTTACCCTTTGTGTACCACACTTACACCCTGTAAAGTTCAGAAAGTAGAAATTTTAGCAATTGAGGTCATCTTACGTGCCAAATATTTACTAAGAAGTGTTCTTTCCACAATACTGTTTTAGGCACAAGTAGTGTGTAAGTATAAACAGCATGGGTGCCGACAGCACGTGCTTATGTCCTGAACTCAGGGTACCCTTACTTTCTTTTTATTAGGAATCATCTGTCCTTAATATATATACAGTAGAAAGTATTTACCTCCTCAGAAACTGTGTTCTATATCATATAGCCTCAAACATGGCATTCAGTTGAGGCGTATTTTAATATCTGTACCTATTAGAGCACCTGACATGGATTTTGATATAAAAAGTTATTTCTCTTCTGCTCCCCTTCTGCATTGTTAATCCTCTCTCATTCATTCTGTTTCTGCTCCTCTCTATGAGGGATGTACCTGATTCTCCTCTCAGATAGACTTTTCCTGTATATAAAGGCATATAAAGCACATATGTGTATATAAATAAAGATTTTGACTTTTTTACATATAAGAAAGACATTCCTAGAACAGTCCATTTGGTTTTCTTTTTAGAAGTTCATGTATATCCTCAAATATAATATAAAATAGTACTATAAATTGTAGAGCTGTTCACCATGTTTAAATTGTTATTTCAGACACCTTCATCAAAAATTGGTTACAGTAATCTCATTGCCACTACTTGTTAATTATAAAGTTTGTATGATCTAAATAGTATTTATTAAATAGTTAATTTTCCAGGAAGTAAAATTGGTTTACGTTTGTTTTAAAATATAAGATAGAAAATTTAGTGGTAAATAATTATGTCATGGAGAAAGCACAGCTGATGAAGTATTCTTAGAGTTTAGTATTTTATCTTTTTAAATTATTTTTCTGTGGTAAATATTTCTTGGGTTGAAAAGAAATTTAGAAATACATACATGATTTGATGCAAAAGCTTTTATTTTTAAATAGGGAACCATTCTTTCTCTTTAGTTCTATTTGGTAGCTGGTCTGTGTAGTTTTGTTTTAATTACTTTCTTATATTGACTCATTTATTTCTTCCAGAAAGAATTTATGGTGTGATTGTTCTAATAAGATGCCTACCTGTTGAGTGATAGACACCATAAAAAGTGAGCCTGAGTCAGAACTAGGTTACAAAAACAATACAAATCACCACACTCTAAAATGTAGAATTTACTAGGGATAGGCACAAAGAGTTAAAATTTGTATTTTCTAGTAATTTCTTTTATGTCATTCTAGAGAATATCAAAACATTATTCAGTTTTCATTTCTATATATATGAATGTTCAAGTGTTGTACTGAGTTGCATTTTTATGGGGAGATAATTAAAAAGAATATTTAATAGTATTTTATTAGATCATACAGTTAAATTTTTTTCATTGCATTTGTTGTATGCTGAAAACTAACACTTGACTAAAAGGTGGTTTAATTTTAGTTACAACTATATAATGAGTTGTTGATATGTTGATTTATTACTCTGACCACTAATTTTAATACTAAAACATCCTTTGGAAACTGTCTTATTGTTCAGTGAGTTTTTGAAAAAAGGCTTCTTTCTAGTTAAATGTCTATTGAAATTTATACTCATCATAGGTTTCCCTTTGAAAAACAAAAGAAAAAAAATAAAATTTTATACACCTATAAGTGTAGACGATTTGCAATAGGTATATGCTAAACATTGAACTGGTTCTATTCATTCTACAACTGTTCCTTTTTCCTGCTTTGTAAAATAATTTTTTTGATTTTAGTCTTTTTTCTAGACATTTCTATCCTTGACTTTTCTTTCCAGATTTTGTTTCCTAGCCTGTTTGCCATGTTTCCCTTCTTACGTGTCAGGAAATTATTCTACCTTTCTCCATTTTGGTAAGATAACAATTTATAAGGGAAATCAAAATAGTATATTTGGTATAAATAGGTGGTGCACATTTTTTTTTAATTTTACTAAAAGTGTACATGTTTGTCTGTCTATTCTAATAACCCTTTGGTTTTTCATTTTAAAATAAAATTCATGTTGGAAAAATTTTCCGATTAAAGATATTTTTTCATAAAAATTTTTTGTTTAATTGAAAACCATAAAAGTCAGTTTATTTTTTTCCCAAAGTTTGGTATTTCATTGTGATTTTTGAAAACTCCATGTCTTCTACAGCAATATTTAGAAATGTAAATGGCTGACAGTGACAATATGATTGCAAGGAGTAAATGGTCTTCATGCCTTTATGCCTCATGTACAGTCCAGTTCATTTTCATTACTCAGGGAAATTTAACAGTGTGTAAATATACTGCTCACAAAAATGAGACGATATTCTATCGCTTCATATTTATTTTGAAATATCCCCTATCTTCTCTGAGCTGTATATATCATGAGTTTAAAATGTGCACTATTACATTTTACTAACCTAATGGCTTAAAGGGAGGACCGGAGAGAATTTTAGAATAGTATTATTTCTTTTGGTGTTGTAGCTCAGAACTGGACATATGAAAGGCCTTTTTACATGAGCATGGGTGTATAATTCTGTAAATCTACCTTTTATTTACCCTTTTAATTTCATTTGTCTTCATCCCTTTTTGTGTTTTTCTGTTTATTTTCTGCAAGTTGCTTAAATATGCATTTGAAAATAATCTCCACAGGCGAAACTGATTAGATTGTACTTTTAAAGTATTTTCTTTTTTTAGGTTGTCAGTAAACATTTATTAGTATCAAAAGCAATTTTTTCATTCTTTAAACTGCAGTATATTTTTAACATTTTTTGATTATTCAATTATTTCCTTTGTTGGTACAGATAAAATGAGATATGTAAATACCTGCTTAAATTCCAGGCTTTTCACACTGTATAATACCTTTTCCATTAAAGCCACTGTTTCTTATTATGGCTTACGATATTTTATAATTACTTATAGAGAACTTTTGAATGACTCAAGACAATAATTAAACCAGTGCATTAGATTTCCTGTGGCTATATATGAACCTGGTGACTAGATGTAAGGTAGAACACAGGGAGGTATCCCAGAATATGAAGACGGAGGATTAAGTGGTCAACAAACACACATATTGTCACAAAATACATATTGCCAACAGTTCATACCTCTTCCTCTGCCTTCCCTTGTGCCCTATCCCTTTTTAAAAATTATCTAAATGAATTATTTTGAATATGAAAGTTGATGAATAAGCTGAGGGCAATATGATTAGAATCTTTAGGGTTTTTTACAAAATAAAACAATCAGGTGGGACATCTGAAAACTTGACAGAAAGCATATAATCAGGCAATGGTGACAGGAAGAATGATTCTATACCTGGAAGACTAGGGCCAAAGACATCTGCCCCTTCAAGTATCTTGGCTGATTGCCCTGTTGGCAATCTGGGCTTAAGAAAGATAAAAGATAATATTGACAGTAGAAGTATCTGGATTTACCTTTACAGTTCTTATAAACTTATAGATACCTGGGCTTCAAAATTAAAATCAGCTCCTTTAGCAACGTTTTCTGGATCATGTAGAAAAAGTAAAGGCATTAAATTATTATAGACAATTGTTTCAGAGATATGAATTGCTGAGATTTGTGTTTACACCCATTATTGAGCCAGAAGTCAGCCAGCCTTTAATGGTGGAGGAAGAAGTCGATGGTCTGTGTGTGTAGGATTTTTCCATAATCTCCCCGTCTGCCTTAGATTTATAACTACCTAAGATTTCTAAACGTGGTAACACAGTGTACGTCCTAGCTGCAGTACACTGTGTAAAACAGACACAAGACACACTAAACTGTACTGCAGTTGACCTTGAGAAAAGCAGTGGGAAAGCAGATGCGGCCCAGATATAGTTCAGTCCTTAAAATCGGAATTCTCAGGATACTACTGAAAGTTTTGTGTTTTTTAAAGATTTTATTTATTGACTTTTTGAGAGAGAAAGAGAGAGAGAAGCAGGGGAGAGCATCAAGTTGTAGTTTGTTTCTCTCAGTGCCTTGACCAGGTAGCTGGGGCCTCAAACTGCGACCTCAGCGTTCCAGGGCGATGCTTTGTCCTCTGTGCCACCACAGCACAGGCACTATCTGAAGTTTAAAACAGATTTTGTTTTAATTTTCTGATTTATATTGTCATTAATTATGAGTTGAAATAAATCGTGTTTTTTATAAACAGGAACTTAAGATGACAACTTTTTTTTATACAACAACCCCTTGTGGTACAGATTTATCTATTTCAAGAAGAACTTTTTGCTGTGGTCTAAATCTATTAAAAGCACAAACCTTATATTGTTACTAAAGTCTTATGCTATAAAATGTATCAGGTAAAAGGGATGTTTGTTTTTAAGGGTGAGTGATGTTTTCTAAATGCATATGAAAAGCACAGGTAAACTTGTGAGTTAATTTATAGTTTTAAAAATCCAGAAATACTTTTTTACCTTTTAAAATGCTCACTTATCTCTTAGTGGATACACTGAATTTTATTCTCCAGATCTTGTAAATTTTGATGATATAGCTTCGTCAGAAAACTTGCTACATCTCACTGCTAATAGACCCAAGATGCCTGGAAGAAGGTTGCCCGGCCGCTTCAATGGTGGACATTCTGTGAGTCACACTTACTGCTGTAAAACAAGAAATTTAGCGGATTGAGACCTTTTGAAGACTGAGGGAGGATTTATACCTTTACTGAATTTTAAAAATCAGGAAGATAGCTGTTATACTCAAGTGACACATGGTTGTATTTAGGAGAGGTGGGGAGTGCATTCTGCTCATTTAACAGAGCTGGGAATGGAAGGTTCCAGAATCAGAAATGGAGTTTCCTGAGACTGTAACCACAGTGCACCCAAAAGAGGACAGGATATTGTATGATCTGCCCGTCCCAACAATAATTGCACTTGAGTGGTTCATACTCATTTTAGGAAAGATTGAGAACATCTTTTTTCTTGGAAGTAGTCAGTGGTTTTGTAGTATTAGTCCTAGTGTTTAAATATGGAACTATTTTTTATACATTGCTCAGGATACTTTTAATACTTTAGAGCTAACATATTAGCTCTTACGTACTATGGTGCTTTTAAATGGCCTAAATAGAGAAAATGTTCACTGCTACGAGCCAACCTGTTTTCCCTCAAAATATGCAGTTGTCTTACTCACTTTGAAGTTATGTAATGTCCTGTTAATAATCATAGAAAGGTGTAGGTGCTGAGAACAAAGGTGAAAATTATTTATTATCCAAATACTAACCTTTTCTTCTTTGGCATTTTCTGTTTCTTGATTTTTTAAAAAAATTGTTTAGCCAACTCAAAGCCCAGAAAAAATCTTGAAGTCACCAAAAGAAGAAGATAGTGCCAACATAAAGCCATCTGAATTTAAAAAGGATTCTTGCAGCTCTCCAAAGGTAAAACTGTGGTCTAAGATTTGTATACTTGGTAAGAAGATTCTTTGTAAACATCAGAGCTGTGTGATTTGAAGTGTCCTTTAAGATTTACGTTTTCTACCAAGAAATAAAAGAATACCTGCTAAAAAAATTGAGTTTTTGAAGCTAAGTCCCACTATTCTCTGCAGATTTTTTTTTTTAATCTCACATTATTTTAAAAGTAATATAAAATGTCATGTGTTTTCTGTTTTTTTAAGGCGGAGGTCTGTACATCTGTTTCATTGTCCCCTTAAACATATACTCATTAGGTCAGAAGCCATCACTTGTTTATTTCTTACCTAGCTAGATGCTTGGCACCATAATAAGCATTGAATGTATACCAGAATGAATGGCAGAATACATTGATTCTTACATCTGTTATATGTTGTTAAAACTCTTCCTGTTTTTATTTAAGATAGTATTACCACAACTGGCACTCATCTTGTATTTAAGAAGGTCATCTTTCTTCCTCAAATTAATCCCAGGGCATTTGGCTGCTATTCCAATTTATCAGATACATTGCATCTGATCCGTTCAGTTATTAGCAGTCTATTGAATTTTATTTGCTCTTATTTTAGGGAACTGATAAAAGGGTGTCAGATCATATATTCATTTTAATGTCTCTTCATGCACTTCCTAGTTACTTATAAGTGAGGCTTTTTGGATATTCTAAATAATAACTTTAATATGAAGGATCAGAACAATACCTTAATGGTGATACAGTTTTCTCTCCTTTTCTGTGGCGTATCTGTTCCCAGACCCCCAGTGGTTAGTATCAGAATATACATTTTTAATGTTTCTTTTATATATACACATCTTTTTATTTATAGGAAGCACTTTATGGCTTCTCTTTAGCATATCTGAATTGCCAGCATCACAGTTTTTGTGCTGTGGGCTCATTATTAAATGAACTAAGGGTCACTTGAACACAAGCACTGTGAGGCTGTGACCAGTGGATCTCATCACCGGGATGTCTACTGAGTGACTAACAGGCCAGTAGCATGTACACGGTGAGGGTACACTGGACAGAAGGGTCATTCTTATTCTGGGCAGAACAGAGCAAGATGACGTGAGATTTCAGTACACTACTTAGAATGGCATTTCAATTAGGAGTTGTTGTCTCTGGAATTATTTATTTAATATATTCAGACTGCGGTTGGCTGCAGGTAACTGAAAGTGAAGAAAGTAAAACCGTGGGTAAGGGGGACTGTATTCTTGCTTCTAGATGTTCCAGTAGGCAAACTATTCATAATGTAAATTGAGTGGATTTTCTTTTCTTTTTTTTTTTTGGAGATAAAAACCCTTGACATTTCTCACAAAAACTCCCAAGTGGTTGCAAGTTCATTTTTTGGTTTGGTGGTTTTTCTGGTTGTGAACATCAAACTGCTTTTAGTATTTACAAATTTACCATGTATCTTGTGGTACTTTATTCATCTCATTGCTATAAAAATCTTTTGAACTTAAATATATTAAATTTGAATACAAATAAAATCACAAAAATTTCTGTTACGTTTTCAGCCGTCTCTGTACCTTTCAATACCGTCAAGTCCTTCAAAACCAAACATGGCTGCTTCTGTAACCCCATCAGAAATCAGAGCGAAAGCAGAAGCAGAGGATGCGAAAGCAAATGCCCTGGAGGAGCTCAAAGCGGAGATGTTTGAACTGCTGTGCATCATAGAGGCTCTGAAAAAGGAGCATGGGTGAGTAGCCCTTGTTTGCCTCTGTGATTTCTACTTGGCCCCTGTGTAAAAGAATCCTTCCAGATCACAGGGACTAAAAATGTAATCTGCCAAGTTACTGATATGAGTAGGTGTGTTTTCAAAGAAACTTCTATTAATACTGTTTGTCTCCTCTTGACAAAAATCTTGAATTAGAAAACTTGTTCTAGTAGCCCAATTATAGAAAAGGTACAGACTTACCTACAATTTAAGGCTAGAAATTTTCTGACTAAAAACACAGGGGTTAGTTAGTCTTAGAAAATTAGGGAAACCATATTGTATGTTGGATTTGGGGTATACCTCTTTGTATATCTAGCTGATTGCTCAGAGGACTAGCGTCAAGCCGCAGGTTTATAAAGCATGCATGGGTTGGGACAGGTGATGTCTAAAGCCCATCTGTTACTTCTGAAAGCCTCTGATAATGGTATGTGGTGACACATATCCTAAGTGAAAGATAAGGACGTTTTCTGCAAAAGCCCTGTGGTTAAAATAGGTCAGAGATCAGATCAGCTTATCTAACTGAACTGAGGGTGAGGATTCAGGTGCTCTGTCTTCTCTCACCTCCTCCTGTAGCCGCTACAAGTATCATGGGGTGTGGAATCTGGTGTGAAAGTCACTACCAGTGCCTGACCAGGTGGAGGCGCAGTGGATAGAGCGTCGGACTGGGATGTGGAAGACCCAGGTTCTAGTCCCCAAGCTTGCCAGCTTGAGCACGGGCCCATCTGGCTCCAGCAAGGGGTGGCTCGGTCTGCTGAAGGCCCGTGGTCAAGGCACATGTGAGAAAGCAATCAATGAACAAATAAGGTGTTGTAACGGCAACAAAAAACTAATGATTGATGCTTCTCACCTCTCTCCCTTCCTGTCTGTCTGTCCCTATCTATCGCTCTCTGAATCTCTCTCTGTCCCTGTAAAAAAAAAAAAGGTCACTACTCTGAGCTTGACTGTACCATTTCTTCCCCAATACTCAGTTGCCATTAGATTCTTCATTAAAAACAACATCAAAAAAAACATCGAGGTAAATAATAGGATGTATTTGTAGTTTGCCCAGCACTTTTATAAATATTTCTTGGGTAGAAATAAAAATTTGTTTTGCTTGACTACTTAAATATATATATTATGTGCATATGTATATCATATATCTAGACAAAAATGCTTATAATTTAATACATAGTGGATCTTTCTTGAATACTTGAGTTTGTCTCTTCTGAGTCCAGGAAATTTTTTCACAGATTCTGCGATATGCATATTATAAACTAAGTTCATTGATTCAGGAAATATTTCCTGATTCACCACCCATATACTTGAGAACTCTCCTGATTTGTTGATTTTGACATTTTACATTTTTTATATCAAGTGTGCTATATTAACTAATAATTATACAGTGTGTCCGTAAAGTCATGGTGCACTTTTGACTTTTGACTGGTCAAAAATGCACCATGACTTTACGGACACACTGTGTTTTCAGATTACCTGTAGGTGCTCCCAAATTAGCTGTAGGGTGGATAAAATATTTAGGATCTATGTATATTTTAACATATGAGATATTTAGAAGTCTTTACTTCCTCTGGGAAAATGGATGGCAGTGATTTAAAGACGAGCATCACAGGTGAATGGGTGAAAATATGCATATTGCTACGGAGAGAGTACTCCAGTGTACAGCGGTAAAAGTAAGTGCGTGTGGCCACATGTGCCAACATGGATTGATCTAAAGTGTTGGTGCTGGAGAAGGTAAGTTAGACACACACATACACTATTATATCATTTATATAACGTTGAAAAGCATACGGCAGCTAACAGTATATTGTTTCATTATATATTTCTGTAAGTTTTAGAATTAGAAGAAAAGGAATAAGAAATACTATAAAATTTTTCTTATGAAGGAGAGGGGGAAGTGGAATTGAGGAGGGAGGGTCACTTGAATACCATAAGTATTGGTAATAATATTTTATTTCCTAAGCTGACTTGGAGTTCATAGGTTGTTGTTTTATTACTCTATCTTTATAGGTTATTAATACATAGTCTTTAAGCATTCAATGTTAAAATCTCAAATACATAGAATAAATCAGTAAAACTGACATGGAAAGATTGATGGAGGATTATATCAGTAATATATTTCTTCAATACAGGACAAGATGTATAGTTTGATCCTATTCTTGTAAAGAGAAAACAGTGTTATATAAAAAGTTTATACCTGTAAAACATGTTTTTAAAAAGCATTAAAAATATGAAAGTGGTACTGAATTATCAGAACAAAAAGCAAATATAATGTAATATTGTTACACATATAGATGAAGGATAAATATTCTAGGAGTAGATACTAATTTAGATATAAAATAAATGTATAATGAACTCAGAATTACAGAATAATTGTACATAGGAAGCATCCCTTTATTTAGTGGAAACTATGGAAATAGGAAGTTAAATAGCTTAGAAGTTTATTTTACATTAATACAAAAATAAGTTCTGGATAAGTTTAAGCTAAATATTATTTTTTCTTTTTCTTTTTCTTTTTTTTTGAGAGGAGGGGAGACCGTGACTGGGATACATCCAGCAACTCCCATCTTGGGCCAATACTTGAATCAACCAAGCTATTTTTAGCACCTGTCAGATTGGAAAATGACAATAGTCAATACAACAATAGACATCTGTGTGGATGAATCAAAATTATACCTATTTTTTTTTTGTCAGATTGGCAAAATATATTTTTGGTGTGGTGTGTTGCACAATTTTAGTAATTTATGTGTGCCATGAGATGAAAAAGGTTGAAAATTGAATAGTGTGTCCAGCATGGGAAGTGAGTAACTGAATATGGGAAATTGCTTCTAAAAGCCAGTTACTATTTATTGTATCATGAGCTGTTCTGTATTCACTTAAAATTTTTTTTAAACTCAGGTAGTCTTGCCATGGTTGAGCTGAGTTTTAAGTGCTATATTGAACTGTTTCATCTAGAGATTTTGAAATTGTTCTCAATCAGCAGGGCTCTTTCCTTTAAAATGTTTTCTCCATGTTCTGAGATGTTAGTCCACAAATTGTTAACATTAGTCAAATATATTGTTAGTTAAGAGCCTCAACAATAATAAAGACTTTGTTTCTAGGAAAGAACTGGAAAAACTACGAAAAGATTTGGAAGAAGAGAAGGCAATGAGAAGCAATCTGGAGGTAATTCATTTCTGCCGGCATTGACAAGGGTGGTCAGCGTAGAGCAGACATGCTTTTTCCAACCCAGCTGGCTGATTGTTTCCACTACAGATTATGCTGTCCTGCTTCAGCTGGACACTCCCTGCAGCTTGCTAACCATTTCATTAATCTCTTGTTGACTCCCTGTCACATTCCATTCTGTGAGTGAGCACATATTTTTTGAGGACTAATTCTCTGGGCATGCCGGGTGGATCCTAGTTGGGTGCATGCAGGGGTCTGCTGTGTCCCTCCATCCCCCACTTTTCACTTTGGAAAAATACAAAAAAAACCCACAAAACTTGAGCTCTCTTCTGACTTATACTCATGACTTTCAGTTCTAAACCCTGTGTCATTTAGGCTTAACCCTTTCTGTACATTATCTCATTGGACACATGACAAATATAAGGATTATTGTTCTCATTTTTAGGGTGAAAAAACTGGGACTTAAAATGATTAAGTCACCAGCGGAGCTGAAATTTGACAGAAAGAGACCTTTGCTCATAGGGATTAAGCTATACCATTTGAATTTGAGGCAGTCACTTAATCTTACTTAGTTGTAGTTGTTGAAGTGAAATATCTGAAGTTTGGTAATTTTTTGTGTGTGTATGGTAGAGACAGAGAGAGGAACAGATAGGGACAGACAGACAGGAAGGGAGAGAGATGAGAAACATCAGTTCTTCATTGTGGTTCCTTAGTTGTTCATTCATTGCTTTCTCATATGTGCCTTGACCGGGGGACTACAGCAGACGGAGTGAACCCTTTCTCAAGCCAGGGATCTTGGGCTCAAGCTGGTGAGCCTTGCTCAAACCAGATGAGCCCGCGTTCAAGCTGACAGACTGGCAACCTCAGGGTCTGGAACCTGGGTCCTCCACATCCCAGTCTGACGCTCTATCCACTACGCCACCGCCTGGTCAGGCCTGTAAATTATTAAAACTCGATTCTTACTCATATGTGACATATCCCTTTTGACTCTTCTTTCCTTGAAAACACTCCCATTTCTTCTTATTCATAAAACAAAAAAAAGCTTCCTTTCAGGTCCAGCTGCCTTCTGGATCTACTGTTTTTCTCTTTTCATTTGGGATTGTTACAAAACAAAATCAGATCATACACTAGCAGTCTCTGTTCTCCACCTTTAATTCAGCCCTTAACTCCTGGCCTGATGGTGACTTCGATGTCTGCCATTTCTCAGCGTTTCACGCTTTAACATGGCCACTCTTTCGAAGGTTTGCTCGTTTTTTACGATATTGCATTTTTCTGTCCTTAACGTTTCCCTCTCTTCTTCCTTTCTTGTCATGTCGATGCCGTGTTCCCTCGGTACTGTCCTTCGGCTCCCTTTCTGTGTTTCCCTCTTGCTTCTCTGTGCCCACGAGTCCCTCAGGTGGCTCGAGTGCGTCTCCACCTGAACCTGCTGCCGTCCTGGGAGTCCAGCTACTGTGTTCATTTCCTTGGACTGGCCACCGTGAACGTGGACGTAGCATGTCCCCTACGGTTCCTCATCTTCCCTTCCTATTCCGCTTCTGTTTCTGTGGATGGTTCATTGCCTTTCTAGTCGTGTGGACATGGTCCTTCTGTTCTTATCGATTCCGTCCCTTTCAGGCCTGTTAGCCTTATGTCCTAACTTTCATCTCCCTGTTCCTGAGATTAAGAGCATGAGAACGGGACGGGGGCTCTTTATCTTCTGTTTAGCCGGCTGAAGTTTCCTCACTCTTATCTCTAACTAATCTTTCCTTGCTCAGTTCTTTCAAGAACTTCCTATTACTTGCTGAATAAAGGTCAAACTTCTCAACTTGTCGTATGTCTTTTATGTCCTGATCCGAGTCAGTGTGCGTGTTGACTGCTGATGTGTTTCTTGGGTTGTCCTTTTGTCTCATCTTCTCCTGACCATGTCCCACAGACTCTCAAGGCCCAGCTCAGTCACCTTAAGTTAGTACCAGTCTTTCCTGAATAAAAGTAATTTATATTTTTCCAAATTCATGTTCTTTAGTTTTGCAAGGGATGAATAAGTAGTAATTTTCTTTCTTACCACTGTTACGTTGTGTACTTCTTTTGCCTGTTTTCTAGACGGTAAGACCGTTAGGTCTAAGAACAGACGAAGTCTCTTCATCCTTGTGCATAGTTTCTAGCACAGTGCTGTGTGTACATATTAGATAGCTAATACATTTTGGGAAAATGATAAATGTTAGCATATACATGTTAAAAAGGTCTTAAATTTCCAGTGTGTAACAGTAGAAATTGAGAAATGTAAAAAATACTTTCTTTTACTTTCCTTTTTTTAGTTTCTACATACACATTTATATTTATATATGAAAATAAGGTAATAGGTAAGAGGAACTAATAGTGTTGAGTTTCAGTATATTCTTTGACATAAAAATTATGACAAGGATCAAATGAACTGTTTTTGAGAAATATCATTTGATTTAGTTTCTCCAGTCAGATCAACAGTTTTGTTTGACTCACACTGACTTGTATTATAAATTTTTGTTCTTAAAGGAGAAAGTTTTGTTTTTTGCATTTTGTATTTGTAAAAACACACTTATTTAGGCATTTGAGTTTTAGGATCATGTTTAAAGAGAAATTATATTTCTTTTAACACTATGAAGTAAACATTAAATAGTATTGAATTATACTTAGGAGTGATAAAAAGCACTAAAAATGAATAATGGAACTCCAAAATGTAAGTATTTGCCTGAGATCTAAACTTAGGACAAATAGCAGTCAATAAGAAGTAGTACTGACTGCATATAGGATTGTTCTTTCCAAACCTACTCCTCTTCTCTCAGTGTTTTTATTCTGTTTTCTCTGTATCTTCTCCCATTGAAATTGGTGCTGTTGGTTAATGTCTCTTTGGAGTACGGATGATAATAGCACATTAGGCTAATGACTGAGTGATTTTGTCTCTATCCAGTCTGTAGACTGAGGCCTAGACCAACCCAATGTTGCTAAAATGTTTATTAATACATTAGTTGAATAATATCAGGAAAGATCCTGGAATTAATAAAATGTCCTTGAATGGTTAGAATCCCTAGCATATTGTGAACATATCGAATTATACTTTTTGAATATGGCAAAATGTTTATTGTTTAATAATAAACTAGTTTTCAGAGGTTAGCTATAGCATGTACTATTTGTATGCACTATTGGGTAGAGGGGTGATGCTATCAGGAGATGGTAAGGCCTAAACATTTCCACATGCCAGAAATTGTCAGATATTATCACAGTATCATGATTGTGAGGAGAATATAAAAACTGAGCTTTGGTGCCTTTGATCTTACCAATTCAAGTTCTTTGGCACTTGGCTAGCGTGAAACCATTGGCACTGTATTTAGTGTCTTTGAGTGTCAACTTAGTTACTTGTAATATGTCAAAATTACATAACTGTTATTGTGAAAATTTAGTGCATTTTTCAAAATCTTTTAAGTTTCTGAATTGTGGTTTTTTATTTTATATTTATTTATTTTTTAATCAAGTAAGAGACAGGGAGGAAGAGATGGACTCTCATATGTGACCCTACTGGAATCCACCTGGCAACCCGTCTGACTGATCTTCTATCCATCTGGGGCCCCTGCTCCACTTCTTGGCAACTGAGCTATTTTAGTGCCTGAGGCAAGGCCATGGAGCCATCCTCAGCGCCTGGGGCTAACTTTCCCATTTGAGCCATGGCTGTGGGAGGAGAAGAGGGGGGAGTGGTAGAGAAGCAGATGGTCGCTTCTCCTGTATGCCCTGCCCAGGAATTGAACCTGGGACTTCCACATGCCAGGCTCTACCACTGAGCATACTGGCCAAGGCCTATTTCTTGTTTTTAAAAGATAACTTAATCTACAACATACTATTTATGGATATGGAAATTGAGACCAAGTGACACTGAGTGATTTACTATTATTACCTGGGTTTTCTAAGTGGAAAATATAGAACTAAAGTAGTCTTTTATTTATGTATATATTTATTTATTTTTGCTGTTCTGTACTGTGTACCCTTTGTTTAGTGATAGGTATGTGTACAATTCTTAATTTGGTTTCAAGGGTTCTCGTTCTTTGTAGGAATGATTCTCTTACAGTATTTTTAAACATTCACAAGACTTATTCTTGTTCTGGCTCAGACAACTATAGTTGCCTTTGTGTGGTTGTCTCCTACCATTTAGAAACTTGCATTGACATTTTCTCGTTGAACTTTGTCTATGTTACACCATTGGAGATTTTCTGTACACACCGCTGGAAATTGGATTTTAGAGTGGAAATCAGCATCTAGACTTGAAAGTAGGACCATATCTTAATGACATAGGATAAAGAAACTTTACTAACATAAAGATATTGTGTCTGTTGGTCTAATTTATGTTTTGTATTTTAGGTAGAGATAGAGAAGCTGAAAAAAGCAGTCCTATCTTCTTGAAGATGCTCAGACCCAGTATTTTTAAAGACACAGGGACTCAGAAGCAACACTATGGACTTAACTGACTTGTTACTTTAAAAATAACAAATGCTGATGTTGTGATAAAGAAACATGATTATATGAATTATCATATCTATAGAAAAGTAGGGGGAGGGTGAATTTTTTTATATGTATATTTTGTTTTGCCAATATAAAAAAAAAAGAGGCCTTATTTCTTATGTGCTGGGATTGCAAACTTCTTTTTTAGTTTGCTTGAAAATACTACTGAATCTGTATAAAAGAAAGTTCACAATAGTTTTTTTATTGAAACTTGTAGTATTATTTTTAAAGAGAGCTATACTATAAATATGGTGATATCTTTACAAATAATCTGTAAAATAGACTATTTGGGAGGGAAAAATTAGCTTTATAGTTATTAACTCTAGTCACCACTTTTCCCATACATTATACATAAGGGATATAAACTTTGTATATATATATTTTTCTCTTTCACTTACGGCTTTTTACCCTGGATTACACTGTTGTGCCTGTTTGTTTGCAGTGCTATTTATAGTCTGGGCGATGAAATAGGAGTTTCCTAACTATATATCAGATTACTCACCCATCATATAGTTAATAACTAATGTAATTTTTCTTTTACAATATTTTGTATTGCTTGCACTATGGGATTTATAAAAGGAATTTTGCTAAGGTGGATTGTTAAATATATTTGGGATATATGTGCTATATTTTAAATTAATTGGGCCTACAGAACTAAAAATGTCAATTCAACCCTTAATTTGTGCCTAGAAACTACAGCACGTACATAATATGCAAACACCAACCTCATTGCTAGACTTCATGTTTATTTCACAGGCTCACATATAACTCACTTCCTTATCTTGTTGTTTCATTTTTTAATGTCCCTTTTTCTGATTTTTAGTAGTGATAATATTAGGAACTCAAAACTTTCAGAAGTTCAATTTGAGGTTTCATACTTTGGCAAGTTATCATTATGTAAATACTCAGATTTTACAATGTTTAATTGACCTAATAGACCAAACTAAATGGTGGAGATATTTTGAGATGTGATTTAGAAACCAACTGTATAAAAAGTGTTTGTATATTATAAAATTCTAGCTATTTAAAACCAAATATAGTTGACCATATTTGAAAAGTGTTTTGCAAAATGGATGATTTAGCATTCATTCAGTTCCTTGTGAACAGTTGAGCATTTTAAAGTGTCATATGTGTAGTGTGGAAATGTCAAATTTTATTAAAAGTAGAAATTTGATATTTTTCATTTGCAAAATGTTTTCAATTTTAAGATTTTTTATTGCAAATGACTTTCAGATTTTGAATACCCTCTATTATGTTTCCATTTTATCTTATTTTAAAGCACCAGACCAATATTTTTCCTTTAAAGATTTGATCTTATAATATTGAAATCTTTTGTTAATGAAATTTTGTTACGTTTCACATAAAATAACAAGTGGAAAATCATAGAAATTCCTATACATAATTTCTTCATGCTAGATTCACAACTTACATGAGTGTTTTGGGGCAAACCCAATTGTTTTGAGTACATGTATTTTAACTCTTTAAAGTCCTTAGACTCTTTTGATTAGGTCACTTGACCAGAAGTTGAACCCAGGATGTCCAAACACCAGGCCGATGCTCTATCCACTGAGCCATTGGCCAGGGCCCAAATGCTTTTAAAAGACTTGTCAGTCGAATGATTTTCTTCTTGTTAAATAAGTTAGATCTTATCTTTCAATGAAAGTCCTCAAGTAGAAATGAAAACAATATATCCTAGAAATAACCCTGCAGCTTTTAGTCTGGAAAAATCTAATAATAGCATGGAGGAAGTTTCCAGCAGGTTTTAGGCTGTTCAAGTTTTTGTTGGTCATTTTCTCACTAGCACATAAAATCAAGATGGTCTTGAGTCCTGAAGTATATTTAAAGTATTTGCTTATAAACTTCCTCATTCAGAATAGAAAGGTAATTGAAACACTGTCTCTTATTTTTCTGCATTTGACCAAAAATTAAAGAAAACCAAACTCATATTGAAAGGGAACACTGATTACTTTATCGATTTTTCAGTATTTTTTCTTGATATGAGAATTTTATTCCTGTTCATAAACTTTATAACACAAAATGGTATGTAATAATAATAGCCTTTACTTGCAGTTAAATCATTATTTGTTATGCGTGAGCATAAATGAGACCAGAGGTGAATAGATGGAACGTGTCATTGCCAAATTATTTGTGAATGTATTTTTCAGGTTTGTTGTTCTTTGGACACACAATATTACTAATTTTCCTAATTGTATTTCGATATTGGTAGTAGTGTGTGTGTATGCATGTGTGACCACAAAGCTTCTTTACAAAATTTTATTCTGAAACTTTTTTAGAAAATTTAAGTCTTAAGATAGGAAGAGAAAGTGGGCCTGGAGTAACAGATGCCTCTTTTTTATATGCTTCTTAAACTGTGATCACAGAATAAAACCCAAGTGCTCTCTCTCTAGACTTCTTGAACATTTTATGCTTGCATTTAAACTTGAAATGAACAGAATGAGACAATCCATTAAAACCAGAAATGATATGTGTTACAAAGTTAATGGCCTTGTTTTGCTATAGCAATAAAATGACCAAGTGCAATGACTTGATTTAATAAAATTGTCTTTTAAAAGTTGCTGCTATGAATAGTTTTAGCCATAAAATTCTACCCTTGTTTTCGCCTGACTTGCCTTCAGTAACTATTATGTAATGCAGTTGGTATCATGGTATGCTAACATGTTGGGGTGGAGGGAAAGATATATATATATATAAATCAGAAACTGAGAAATCACTGACTTGTTTACAGGTGCTGTAAAAAAGCATGCTTCTCCAAAAAGAAAAATTAATAATAAAGAATACTTTTGCCAGTCATATCAGTCTTTTTTATTTGCTGTTTTTTATTAACTCTAGCATATACTTGTTGCAGGGTACAATGCAAATTATATTTCTTTCAGTTTTCTGAATAAAAAATGTAAGTAGTAAAATGAAAGCATTTTAAGTCTCAGGCCTCCTTGTTTACTGAATCATTTCTCACTTTTTTTCCACCTACAAATGCGAGATACTTTCCACATCACAGGAATATTGAGAGATTTTGAAATGACTATTTATAGAGAGCTTGGCACAGACTGCACTTTTTCTTTCTTTTTTAATGAAAGCTGCTCTTTTTCTCTTCTCAAAAGCATTTTACAGTGATGGTTATGATTAAGAGAAAGGAGACCTAGACTTCCGGTCAAGATGGCAGGATGGGTAAACACAGTACTTGAAACCTCCCACAACCACACCAAAATTACAACTAAATTACAGGGAAAAAAGCATTCAGAAATCACCTGAAATCTAGCTGAAACCCTACAACTAGGAATTTAAAGAAGCCACATCAAGACTGGTGGGAGGCGTAGAGATGCAATACTGACTGGTCCCAAACCTACATGTGGCAGTTTAAAACAAGGAGGAATAGCTCAGCTGTACAAGTTCCCCCTGAGGAGCAAGGGGTTCCAGCTCCTCACCAGGGCTCCAGTGCCAGGAAGAGTGCTGCGAACCAGCGCGGCTAATAATTCTGGGTCCCAAGGGAGAACGGTGCAGAATTAAGAAAGGAGACTCACTAAGGGGATGTGATCAGGAGGCCTCTTACAATGCTGACGGCAATATCCAAGCACCCCATAGCCCCCAGATTGCTTTATTATATAGCCATATGCAAATAAGGAAGTCTTTGATACAAAGTCACACATCTGAGGCAAAAACACAAACTCTCTTAAGGCATAAACAGGAACCCCCCCCACACACATCACCATGCATAAGTGAAATCAACCAACATCTGAACAAATAAAGGGTGAGAGGAAGGGCATGTAAATTGCTTCCAGCAACTTAAGCAAGCAAGTGAAATGGGTGCAAATACTCAGCTTCATAGACAATATGAGGTGTGTGGGGCGGGGAGAACTTAGCCTTTTGCTAAGCCTTGAATTTACAAAAGCTTGTTGCCACTTGCAGTCTACCACAGAAGAGAAGTCACAACATCTGGCTGTAAAAACCAGCAGGGGTCGTGGCTGAGGAAGCCGGAGAACTGCAGGAGTCCCAAGCAGTGTCTTTAAAGGGGCTTGCTTGGGCTCACTCCCTCTGAGCTCCAGTACTAGAGCAGTAGCTTGAAAGGAACCAGGGACATGGGGAGGAACTGGATTGGCTGGCATTAGGGCAAGACCCGAGGATAGGGCAGCTTTCTGCCAGGCAAAAGAACTGGCAGAGGCCATTCTCTTGTTGAGCCCTCTCTGCACTGAGCTGGCAGGATGGTGACAACAAATCTGAATTTCCATCAACCTGGTTCATCCTGTTTGTCCTGCCCAGATGATTTCCTGAGACCCCACCCCTCCCAGGCTGTTTCCAGCAACTTACATATGAATGGCCTCTCTTGTCACAGGCTTCAGACTTGAAGCAGTATCTGACCCCTTGGTTCACAGAATGGCCTCTCCTGGGCACCTGCAAGCCCAGCACAAGTACCAGCTCTGCACATTGCTCTGTAGCTCATTCTGGGTGGCCCCATGCAGGGCACGGGCAGCGGCAGACTGTACCTCCTGTACCCAGAGCCAGTGCACCTGGTGGTAATGCTTCAGACTGGGCCAGATTACAACCCCATCTCTTTCACAAGTGACACACTCAAGGGGAAGACTTGGTGGGTACCAAACCCTCACTGAAGCAGGTCTTAATTTGTAGGGTCAACTGCATGCACAGCAGCTCCTCTGCTGTAGTCGTAGCTGGTCCTCAGTCTATCAGCTGGGGGTCAGTGCCTCCCTACACAGGAGCAGACCTGGAGCACCAGCTTGTTTGACTTGGGAGACTGTACCGTTGGGCCCTGCAGGACACTGACTACATAAGGCTACTCTACCAAGTCTGTGAGACATAGCAGCTCTACCTAATACAGGGAAACATGAGAGCAGCCAAAATGAAGAGACAAAGAAACAGGTCCCAAATGAAAGAACAAGAGAAATCTCCAGAAAAAGAACTAAACGAAATGGAGACAAGCAAACTATCAAGAGTTCAAAACAATGGTTATAAGGATGCTCAAGGAACTTATGAGATAGAAACCATAAAAAAGAACCAGTTGGAAGGGAAGGATATAGTAACAAATGAATAACTTAGAGGAGATCAACAGAGTAGATGAAGCTGAAACTCAAAATTAGCAATTTGAAATATAAGGAAGCAAACAAACAGAACAGCAATAAGAAAATAGAATTAGAAAGAAATAAAGATAGCATAAGGAGCCTCTGGGACAACTGCAGGTGTACCAACATTTGCATCATTGGGCTACCAGAAGATGAGAGAGAGAGAGCAAGAAAGGGAAAACCTATTGAAAAAATGACAGAAAACTTCCCTAACCTGGTGAAGTAAATAGACATACAAATCCAGGAAGCACAGAGTCCCAAACCAAATAAACCCAAAAAGGCCCACAGCAAGACACATCATAATTAAAATGAAAAAGGTTAAAAACAGATTCTTAAAAGCAGCAAGAGAAAAAAGGTTAGTTACCTAAAAGGAAGCTCCCATAAGACTGTCAGCTGTTGTTTGGTTCCCGTTTCTCACACAGGACACCACTTGTCATGGAGATAATAACTACTTGGAGACCACGTGGAATGCACCGAGGGACCTAGAGGAGACCGCCTCACAATCTCCTGTACAGGTTTCATGAGTTGGCCCCAACCACCAGTCCTTAAGGGTATTTATTGATACAAATAGAAGCAGGGGTCAGAATGAAGTCAGGAAGCAGGGAGAAAATGAGGAAGTCAGGAAGGGGAACTTCTTGAGAGCAGACAAAAGGGCAAGGGAGAAGCTCAAATGTCCCCACCTATTGATTTATCAGGGTTGCTAATTCTATTTCTATTGCACTGAGTTTAGCACAGTACTGCATTCAGTACATTTGTCAGAAAAGCCACTGTGGCTTTTCCCTCAGGGTACTGACCCTGTCCCGGTGCTAGACCCTACTCAGGGCCTCTTCAAGCTGATTTCTCAGTAGAAACTTTGTAGGCCAGAAGGGGTTGGCAAGAAATATTCAAAGTGATGAAAAGCAAGGACCTACAACCAAGATTACCCAGCAAAGCTATCATTTAGAATCAAAGGACATATAAAGAGCTTCCCAGATAAGAAAAATCTAAAGGACTTCATCACCACCAACCAGCATTACATGAAATGTCAAAGGGGTTTTCTTTAAAGAAGAAGATACAAACTATGTCAATAAAATGGCAATAAATATATATCAAGATTGAATGTAAAAAACAAGCAGAACAGAAACAGACGGATAGACATGCAGAATATTTTGATGGTTGGCATCTGGGAGGGGTGGGGGATAGCTATAAAAGGCGGAGAGGAGGGATTAAGAAGTACAAATCGGCTCAGTGGTAGAGCGTCTGTCCAGCATATGAATACCCGGGGTTCCGTTCCCAGTCAGGGCACACAGGAGAAGCGACCATTTACTTCTCCAACCCTCCCCCTTCCCCTTCTCTCTCTCTTTCCTACCAGCAGCCAGTGGCTCACTAGAGCTCATTGGTCCCTGGCGCTAGGATGACTAGGTGGAGACTCACCTCAAGCACTAAAAATAGCTCAGTTGCCAGCATGGCTCCACATGGGCAGAACATAGGCCACAAACCGGGGTTGCCCAGTGGAATTCGTAGGGGCACGTGGAAATTTGCCATGTGGGAATGTGGCTATTTTCCCTCGTCTTGCTTGGAAAAAAATATATACATACGTTTTTAAAGGGGAGGGGGCGCGGGGGAAGAAAGCCTAGTACTTCTTTTTTCAGGGGAGATACCCCTTTTATTTGTATTATGTTCCCAATGGAGCTGCTACCATCCTTAGAGATTCTATATCTCTGGCCCAGGCAGTGATTGGCAGAAGAGAGTGGACTTTGCCCAAATTGTGTTATATTGATTTAGAGACTGAGATTTTAACAACTTGAAACACATAGATCTAGTCTCAGCATGGCAACTCTCAGCAGTTATATTTTTCTGTAGTGTGGGGGTTGGGGGGGTGATGCTGATTTAAAGAACCAACTTAATAAAGCATAAAGAGATGGAAACAATCCGCAAGGATTTAAACACTGATTACAAATCAGTCCTGAGCCCCAGCTACCCATCCATTGCTTGGTTCCTTAAGCATAAACCTGCTCATGAACTTCTTGGTTTTCTGAACTTAAAACTGGAAGTCTGGCAATTACGAAAAACGAGAGAGAGTCAGGAAGACACCAAGGCCTACGCACTGTTGAAAATAAGCCAGGTACATGACTCCAGGCTTTCTAGAAATCCACTGTAAGACCTGAATCAGAGAAGAGGAAGTAAGACACCACGGTGAAGCTCCCAAACCTTGGTGTAATGCAGTTCACGTGTGTGTGTGTGTGGGGAGGGGGGAATCAAGATCCATTGGTCCAACGGGCAGGAAAGGGAGGCTGCTCCTGTGGAATGGGGGTTTGGGAGACGGTTGCAACTGCTGGAAGCCGCGCTCCCTCTCGCCAGCGGGTGGCAGTGCTGTGCCTACTCTGGTGTCTGCTGAGAGCAGACATCGGCTGTCGTCTAAAAGAGATCCCGAGCGCCTTCTGCGTCCTGCCGCCACCCCATCCCGGGCTACGAGTCTTGGCACTCGGCAAGTACCAGTTGCCGACCCCTGCTGCGTCTCAGGCCGTCTCGGGCAGGATGGCGGGGTTGCAGGATGCGGCACAGGTGCAGCGTGTCGCAGCAGCAGAGCCGGGACGGTATAGGGGGGTGGCAGTGTTGAGCCCGCTCTGGGAAGTGCTCAGCTGGCGGGAAACAGTCCTCCCCGGCACACACCACACACACACTTTCCACCGTCCCCCAGCCTCCCCCCCACCCCGTGCCACCGAATTTCCTGATTGTGTGGCTGACTGCAGCTTCTTCTGCAACTTATTCTTTAGCACAGTTTGTCTTTTTTAGAAAGTTTGATTTCTAAGTGTCTCTGTTGCAGAAGCGTGGAGGGTTGGTGTCATCTCCCAGTGAAGGTGACACAGGGGTCGATGGTACACGGCCAGCTCCAGAGTTTCCCGAGTGGCTGACTGCAGCTTCTGTATCTTACTGTTCAGCTCGCCGGCCTTTCAGAAGTTTGACTTCTTAGTCTCTCTGCTGTGGAAGCCCCTGTCGGAGGCGGCAGTGAGCTGCTCCTTTTGAGGCTCTGACGTTTCTACTGTTCTCGATCACTACAAAGGGTTTCCAGTCCCTCATTCTCTGCTGTAAAAATTGCCTGAGCGGCTTCAGCCTGCTTCCTCTTAGAGTCCGGTGCCCCTTCCTTTTTCCCTATTCTTTCATCAGCACCTCTTCCCTGAGGCCCTCGAGGAGTGCAGGGAAGGGAGCCACACTCCGCCCATTGCCCCAGAGAATAGCCTTAGCCAGGGCCAAGGCCACCAGACCAGGAGGTGATCGCTGCGGGTCATAAGACTGACCTGGTCCGCTCTGCCAAAGGCGGCCAGAGCAGTTGGACAACCCTGCCAACTGTCCAGGAATTGCTGTGTGGGCGGGGCTCGTGCTCCAACTGTCAGACAGTTGCTGGGCAATGCCTGAGTGAAAGGATGAGGGGCGGGGATGCTTCTAAGTGGAGGCACCTGGGACTCAGGAGGTCTGGCCTTGGCCTCACAAGGGGCCCTTCTCCAGTGACACGTCCCTTCTAGGCCTCCTGTTTCCTCTGTTTCGGAAAATACACAGCAGCTTTGACTGTCTTGTCTCGCAGCTGATGTTGTCCTGCAGCTTGTGATTCCACACCTCCATTTATTTTACATTTGAGGTCGAATTCACCCAGTGGCAGGCGTCCATCTTAAGAGCACAAGGCACAGGTTTGGGCAGATGTCCATGACTGTGCCTGGTGGCCGCACTAGTAATCTTTCAACTGTCACTTATAATGCCCACTGCTCCAGGGTTGTCATTAGTGACAGCAGGGGTAAAGAAAGAAACGAAAAAAAGCAGGGGTAGTCAACCTTTTCATACCTACCGCCCACTTTTGTATCTCTGTTAGTAGTACAATTTTCTAACCGCCCACCGGTTTCACAGTAATGGTGATTTATAAAGTAGGGAAGTAACTTCACTTTATAAAATTTATAAAGCAGAGTTACAGCAAGTTAAAGCGTATAATAATTACTTACCAAGTACTTTATGTCGGATTTTCGCTAAGTTTGGCAGAATAGATCTTTATAAAACAAGTTACTGTAGTTAAATCTATCTTTTTATTTATACTTTGGTTGCTCCGCTACCGCCCACCATGAAAGCTGGAACGCCCACTAGGGGGCGGTAGGGACCAGGTTGACTACCACTCCACAGGATGACCTTGCAAGGATTACTTTGATCCCTTATCTAGAAATCGACAAATTGATAAACATTTGCTATGCTTGCAGGTGGCACCAGATTGGAAGATATGGTGGTTAGAACTGTTAAGGTTAGCAAGGAGAAAGGCTTGGGACAGAGTCGTAGGAACTTCAGGAGACCTTTGGTTTGTTTTGTTTGAGGAGGGCTGATATTGGAACGTATTAGCATGTGAATGGACTGAAGCATTGGAGAGGGAGAAACTGGTGAGTCAGGATAGGAAATCTTAAGACATCTCTCCTTGAAGAAGTCTGAGGAGAAGGGGAAGGAGCTCTTGGGAAGGACTAGTTTTGACAGTAAAGCAGACACTTCCTCTAAGGCAGGGGTCCCCAAACTTTTTACACAGGGGGCCAGTTCACTGTCCCTCAGACCGTTGGAGGGTCATACTATAAAAAAAAACTATGAACAAATCCCTATGCACACTGCACATATCTTGTTTTAAAGTAAAAAAACAAAACGGGAACAAATACAATATTTAAAATAAAGAACAAGTAAATTTAAATCAACACACGGACCAGTATTTGAATGGGAACTATGGGTGCGGATGCATCCTGTGCTCCTCTCACCAATGAAAAAGGTGCCCGTTCCGGAAGTGTGGCGGGGGCCAGAAAAGTGGCCTCAGGGCTTGAGGGGGCCGTAGTTTGGGGACCCCTGTCTAAGGTGACAGAAAGGAAGGAGCAGGTGCGAGTGCATCAGGTGAGATTTGGGGTTTGGAGGTGAACAGTGGACAGAGCTCCCATCTGATGGTTTCTATTTACTCTGCAAAGTATCAGGTGACATTGTTAATGCGAAGGGTGGGGAGAAGTATGCTGTGGGGTTTTTTTGTTTGTTTGTTTGTTTTTACAGGGACAGAGAGAGAGTCAGAGAGAGGGACAGATAGGGACAGACAGACAGAAACAAGAGAGGTGAGAAGCATCAATCATTAGTTTTTCGTTGCCATTGTGACACCTTAGTTGTTTCATTGATTGCTTTCTCACGTGTGCCTTGACCGCGGGCCTTCAGCAGACCGAGCAACCCCTTGCTGGAGCCAGTGACCTTGGGTCCAAGCTGGCAAGCTTTTGCTCAAACCAGATGGGCCCGCGCTCAAGCTGGCGACCTCAGGGTCTCGAACCTGGGTCTTCCGCATCCCAGTCCAACGCTCTATCCACTGCGCCACTGCCTGGTCAGACAGTATGCTGTGTTTTGAAGAGAGAGAATGTATGTCCTTAGTGTTGGGCAGATAAAATATATTATGTTCACTTTGTTAAAGATGGCGCTGACCACGTGTAAGTCAGTTGATATTAATGTGTGTTGGGGGACAGGCTGTGGGCAGGCTGAGTTGTTATAGCCTAAGGCAGGGGTCCCCAAACTTTTTACACAGGGGGTCAGTTCACTGTCCCTCAGATTGTTGGAGGGCAGCCACATACAGTACTCGATACACTGACCACCAATGAAAGAGGTGCCCCTTCTGGAAGTGCGGCGGGGGCTGGATAAATGACCTCAGGTGGCCGCAATTTGGCCCGTGGGCTATAGTTTGGGGACCTCTGGCCTAAGGTTTAGTTTTAGGAGTAAGCTTTTCCCCACACCCTTGACTGATTGGATGATGTGGGGTGGTGCACTCTCATGAGAAATCCTCCCATTATGCCTCAGATAAGTGACTTTGTATCAGAGACTTTCGTGTTTGTAAATTGGATTAAAGATTTAGATTTCTACACTATAAAGTGGGGCAGACGGGGAGCTTGCTCTCTCTCGGTTCCTGAGGTTAGCATAAGAGAGGAGAGCAGATTAAGGCCACGTGAAGGAGAGGAGAAGCAGCCAAGGTGAAGGAGTGCTGAGGAAGAAGCCAGTTTGTCCAAAGAGAAGGAGATGGGAAATAGAGGTGAATAAGTCTGGTGAGCTAGAAACCTTTGATGCTAGGAAACTCAGATAAGTCAGTAGCTTTGTGAGCACCGAATGAATGGGTTTTGGAGCCCACTGTGTATTTTTACTTGCCCGCCAGGTGCAAGCTAGAATTAAAGCTGATGGCTCACCAGTTCTTGGCTCCATTGTTTCATTACCGACTGTTGGAATCTAATGAGAACCTGCATGTGCCAGTGGTTGTTATGGCAGCCTTGCCCACTGGCTTTACACCTTAGTCATCCATGACTGTCGGAAAACAAACCTGCCAATGAGTCACAGCAGGTCTGAGAGCTGCATGGAGGGCTGTAGAATTCTGTATTCATTATTTTAGAGAGAAACTACTACGTTTTATATTGGTCCAATCTGGGACACACCTCTGAAACCGGGATGCATTCTCCTATTGTTCCATAGTTTCCTAGCATTGTGTTTCTTCTCAGTGGTCTTTAAAACATTGGGCATATTATAATCAGTGGCATCTTAGAGTCAGTGACATACGGTGGTTTTACCCGTGCCAGGTTCAGCTGCTTGTGCGATGACATGGAGAAGACATTTCTTTCAGGGTCTGTGTTGGGCAGATTAAATGTATTATGCTCACTTCGTTAGATGGTGCTGCCCACGTGGAAGCCCATTACCCATGTGATAGCTTGGGATGGGCGTGATTATGTTAATATGTGTTGGGGAGGGCTTTTGTGCCAAAAGGTTTTAAAGAGAAGAGAGATCACCTTGTTCGAGAGAAGAGCGATTGCATTCTAGGAGGAGTTCACGCTGTCAGAGAGCAGAGTAAGGCCACGTGGAGGCCAGGAGAAACAGCCAAGATGGTGGAGTGCTGAGGAAGAAGCCAGTTTGAGCAGAGTTTTTGCAGAGAGAAGGAGATGGGGAACAGAGGTGAAT
Organism: Rhynchonycteris naso; assembly: GCA_037038555.1. Lineage (NCBI taxonomy): Eukaryota > Metazoa > Chordata > Mammalia > Chiroptera > Emballonuridae > Rhynchonycteris > Rhynchonycteris naso. The sequence goes on from CM073000.1 coordinate 14,461,742, forward strand.
AAGTCTGTTGAGCTAGAAACCTTTGATGCTAGGAAACTCGGATAAGTCAGTAGCTTTGTGAGCACTGAATGAGTGGGTTTTGGAGCCCAGTGTGTGCTTTTACTTGCCCGCCGGGTACAAGCTAGGATTAAAGTTAATGGCCCACCAGTTCTTTGCTCTGTTGTTTCATTACCATCTGTTCGAATCCAATGCGAGCCTGCATGGGCCAGGTGGCTGTGATGGTGGCTGTGGCTTCTGGCTTTACAGTCAGGTTTCAAAGATGAATAGATAACAGCTTGACAAAAGCTGACAATTACAGAAGCTTATTTGAGCCCATTCACATGCATGTAATTCTAACCTCATGGTGAGCATTGTCTGCTGATGTGATCAGCTCTACGTTACTAGAGATTTGGTCTAAGAGGCTGATGTCTTAGATAATTTGCCATTTTAAGACTCTATCATAACCTGACCAGGCGGTGGCACAGTGGATAGAGCAGGGGTGCTCAATACGTCGATCGCAATCTACTGGTCGATCGCGAAGGAAGTGTGGGTAGATCGCATGACATTAAAAAGACATTTGTCTTGCCTGACCAAGCGGTGGCGCAGTGGATAGAGCTTCAGACTGGGATGAGGAGGACCCCGGTTTGAGACCCCAAGCTCGCCAGCTTGAGCGCGGACCCATCTGACTTGAGCAAAGGCTTGCCAGCTTGGACCCAAGGTCGCTGGCTCCAGCAAGGGGTTGCTTTGGTCCGCTGAAGGCCCGCGGTCAAGGCACATGTAAGAAAGCAATCAATGAACAACTAAGGTGTTGCAATGGCAACGAAAAACTAATGATTGATGCTTCTCACCTCTCTCCATTCCGGTCTGTCTGTCCCTATCTATCCCTCTCTCTGACTCTTTCTCTTTCCTAGTTAAAAAAATAAAATAAATTTAAAAAGACATTTGTCTTTTGATTGGCATACAGGGTAGCCAATCTGATGTCTGAACTTTTGACACCCTACGCATGCGCGTTAAACCATGCTAACTTGTTCAGTTAAATTGCTGCGTAGTTAGCCTTCAATTTATTTAAACCAAATACAACAAAGGGTATAAAAATGAGTGCCGTAGCTGGTCCGAGTAAGAAGCCTAAAGCCTACCACTTTCATACAGAATGGGAGGGGATTTTTTTCACTATGTCATACTCTAAGTGCGTTTGCCTCATCTGTCTGTGTGCCATTGCTATTCCAAAGAAGGGAAATGTGGAGCGGCTTTTTCAGACTGTTCCTAAAAACTATAACATTGACTTTCCTCCGAAAAGAGAGCTGAGAAGGAGAAAGGTGAAAGAAGAATAGACAATATTAAATAGTAATAATAGTAACTTAAATAATGATAATATAGAAGAAATAAATTTATGTTTTGCATTTTTATTGTAGGTAGATCATTTTGACTTGGTCATCTTATAAGTAGCTCGCAAGCTGAATAAGTGTGGGCTCTAAAAGGAGTTCAGGAGCCCACAGTCCAGAAGAAACCTCACTTAAGGTCTGCCAAGCTGAAGATAATTTGAGGGTCATCTTAGTCACTATGTTGCCTTCCCACGGCCCTGCTCGCCTTGGTCTCTTTGCAAACACAGTGAGGCTGAAGGATGTCCTTCCTCTGCTGTAAAGCCAGTAGCTGGGGTCAGGATCACAGCCGCCTGACCCGTGCAGGTTCACATTGGATTCAAACAGTCGGTAATGAAACACCGGAGCCAATAACTGGTGAGCCATCAGCTTTAATTCTAGCTTGCACCCGGCAGGCAAGCAAAACACACACTGGGCTCCAAAACCCACACATTCAGTGCTCACAAAGCTTCTGACTTATCCGAGTTTCCTAGAATCAAAGGTTTCTAGCTCACCAGACTTATTCACCTCTGTTCCCCATCTCCTTCTCCAGCACAAACTCTGCACAAACTGGTTTCTCCCTCAGCACTCTGCCATCTTGGCTGCTTCTCCTGGCCTCCATGTGGCCTTCATTTGCTCTCCTCTCTAATACCTCAGGGACCAAGAGCAAGCTCCCGGTCTGTCCCACTTTATAGCATAGAAAATCCAAACCTTTAATCTAATCTACAAACAAGGAAGTCTCTGATACAGCCACCCATCTGAGGCATAATGGGATTCCTCAGTAGAGTGCACCACCCTACATCATCCAATCAGTCAAGGGCGTGGAGAAGAGTTTACTCTTAAAACTAAACCTTAGGGCATAACGACCTGGCCTGCTTACATTACAGCCTTTCCCCCACACCCATCCCAAGCATAAGGGCAAATAATATCACCTGGGTGACGGGCTTCCATGTGGGCAGCTCCATCTTTAACAAAGTGAGCATAATATATTTTATCTGCCCAACACTCTGCCAAGCTCTGAATATTTGTCCTTTTCTGTGAAGGCTGCAGTCTGCAAAAAAGCACTCATTCAGTCTTTTTTTTTTTTTAAATCTGCCTTTCCCTTGGCTTTGTGTTTTAAATGTTTTTATTATTTTTTTTTAGATTTTATTAATTCATTTTAGAGAAAGGAGACACAGAGAGAGAAGTGGGGGGCGGAGCAGAAACATCAACTCCCATATGTGCCTTGACCAGGCAAGCCTGGCGTTTTGAACCAGCGACCTAGTGTTCCAGGCTGACGCTTTTACTCACTGCGCCACCACAGGTCAGGCTCAGCCATATACTTAGAAATCTGAGTTAGAATTTAAAGTTAGTTTCTTGCTTTTGAGACAGGATAGTAAGATGCTTGAAAAATTTCTTGGCCAGTAGAAAGGAGAAACTGAGACAGACAGCTGAACAAACTGGCCGGGCAATATACAGCCAGATCCAGAAGGTCACTTCCCTAGATATAACATCTCAGTCTCAGTTGTATTTCAGCTCCAGGCCCAGAAAAGCAGCAAAACCGGGTAGGTGACGACACCATGAACAGCTGCCATAACTAATGACCTCCTAGCGCTGGCCAATCAGTGGAGACCACGGCTCTGAAAGAGCACACCTGGGAAAGTTGATGGATGCTCTTGAGATTTCCCCTAAGACCTCCTGGCTTTACAGCAGAGGAAGGACATCCTTCAGCCTCACTGTGTTTGCAAAGAGACCAAGGCGAGCAGGGCCGTGGGAAGGCAACATAGTGACTAAGATGACCCTCAAATTATCTTCAGCTTGGCAGACCTTAAGTGAGGTTTCTTCTGGACTGTGGGCTCCTGAACTCCTTTTAGAGCCCACACTTTTTCAGCTTGCGAGCTACTTATAAGATGACCAAGTCAAAATGATCTACCTACAATAAAAATGCAAAACATAAATTTATTTCTTCTATATTATCATTATTTAAGTTACTATTATTACTATTTAATATTGTCTATTCTTCTTTCACCTTTCTCCTTCTCAGCTCTCTTTTCGGAGGAAAGTCAATGTTATAGTTTTTAGGAACAGTCTGAAAAAGCCGCTCCACATTTCCCTTCTTTGGAATAGCAATGGCACACAGACAGATGAGGCAAACGCACTTAGAGTATGACATAGTGAAAAAAATCCCCTCCCATTCTGTATGAAAGTGGTAGGCTTTAGGCTTCTTACTCGGACCAGCTACGGCACTCATTTTTATACCCTTTGTTGTATTTGGTTTAAATAAATTGAAGGCTAACTACGCAGCAATTTAACTGAACAAGTTAGCATGGTTTAACGCGCATGCGTAGGGTGTCAAAAGTTCAGACATCAGATTGGCTACCCTGTATGCCAATCAAAAGACAAATGTCTTTTTAAATTTATTTTATTTTTTTAACTAGGAAAGAGAAAGAGTCAGAGAGAGGGATAGATAGGGACAGACAGACCGGAATGGAGAGAGGTGAGAAGCATCAATCATTAGTTTTTCGTTGCCATTGCAACACCTTAGTTGTTCATTGATTGCTTTCTTACATGTGCCTTGACCGCGGGCCTTCAGCAGACCAAAGCAACCCCTTGCTGGAGCCAGCGACCTTGGGTCCAAGCTGGCAAGCCTTCGCTCAAGTCAGATGGGTCCGCGCTCAAGCTGGCGAGCTTGGGGTCTCAAACCGGGGTCCTCCTCATCCCAGTCTGAAGCTCTATCCACTGCGCCACCGCTTGGTCAGGCAAGACAAATGTCTTTTTAATGTCATGCGATCTACCCACACTTCCTTCGCGATCGACCAGTAGATTGCGATCGACGTATTGAGCACCCCTGCTCTATCCACTGTGCCACCGCCTGGTCAGGTTATGATAGAGTCTTAAAATGGCAAATTATCTAAGACATCAGCCTCTTAGACCAAATCTCTAGTAACGTAGAGCTGATCACATCAGCAGACAATGCTCACCATGAGGTTAGAATTACATGCATGTGAATGGGCTCAAATAAGCTTCTGTAATTGTCAGCTTTTGTCAAGCTGTTATCTATTCATCTTTGAAACCTGACTGTAAAGCCAGAAGCCACGGCCACTATCACAGCCACCTGGCCCATGCAGGCTCGCATTGGATTCGAACAGATGGTAATGAAACAACAGAGCAAAGAACTGGTGGGCCCTTAACTTTAATCCTAGCTTGTACCCTTTGTCTAGAGGTATAGTGACGTACACCTCTAGACAAAGGGATCACGAGCCCACTCCTCTTGCTTGAAAAACCTGCATTCTGTAACATTTTATATGCTTTCCAATAATCATCCCTTTAGAAATCCTTTATATGTATAAAAACTTGAAAACTAAACCAGCAGGGACTATTTTAGATTTCCTAATAAGCTAGCTCCAACACTTTTAGCAAAGGTAATTTCATTTAGCTTCTCCCCTTATCCTAAGCCAGTGATGGGCAATCTTTTGAGCTTGGTGTGCCATAATTCGCCAAAAAACCAAGCATAACTGGGGTGGTGTGTCACTTGGAGAAAAACGGCCTAACCGGAAGTCCCAGAACTAGAGGCTCTGTGCCGGAGTTTTGTTGTTTTGGTCTACAGACCTCCCGCACAGAGTGTCTACACTATAGCAAATGTTTTATCCTCGGCTACTGCACCTGGCCGTGCAGGAGCCGAGGATGAAACGTCCTTCTCGGCATGCGGCCCCATACTTCTCTGGTATGTGGTCGCGTATCACCGAAAATGGCTACACATGTCAGTGCTGACACACATGTCATAGGTTCGGCAACACAGTCCTAAGCTAACCATTTCGTTGTGGTGACAGGGATGGGAGGTAGACCCTAGAAGATTGGGGAATGTCTTTTCTGGGTATGTAAAACAATTATCACTACTGTGTTATCTTGTGGTCCTGATGTGTAAGAATGCTTTTTCCTTTTAATATATTTTATAGATAGATGTTGTAAGCTGGTTAGTAATCGACTGTTGTACCATGCTCCCTCCTTACCCACCCCAACCAGTACTTGATTTTGTATTAAAGAAGGTTCAGAATGGTAAGAGGGCCTACATGATTTAGAACTGTGCCTCATGTAGTTAGCTAGACAGCTAATTAATAAACTCCTCTAATTTCTTCTGTAACCTGTCTGGTATCTCTATGTAACCCATGGATTGCAATACTTTACACCACTAATGAGCCAAAGCAGCCCTGCTTAGACTCATTTTTTCCTATAACACTTTCTAGAGCCAAAGCAGCCTCGCCTCGCCTCTCTCCTGTAGCTTCTTCTAGTTTAGGCCCTTCCTGTTTCACGGTACCCAGCTTTAACAAACATACACATTCCAAAATCACCTGGAATCTTGTTGTGAAATCTTTCCTACACGTCTAGAACCCACACACTACCGGCCAGCCCGAAGAAGACCCGGAAGACCAGGTCCCCTTTCCAGTAACACTTTGAGGCTAACCACGCCTTATGTTTGTTACCTGTTGGCTGCATGGTGCCCAAGAACTGATTACAATTTATGTCCTTCCAAAGTAAACTGAACTGTTTCTTTGCTACATCTAGAGGCCTTACAAAAGAGGAAACATCTCTAACTAAAGAGAAGAGTACAGGTCCGAGTTATAAAGACATCCAGATGCTCACCCATCACGTCCTTTGTGTTCTTATCTGAATCAGTGCATTAGAATTCAGCTTCCCCCTTTCCCCACCTCCCAGCAGTCTATTACAAGTGGCTGACAAATCCTGACTGGCCGGCAGAACTGTTGCCAGCTGAGCTTTCATTAAAGACCTCCTCCCTGCCTTCCCTTCAGGGCTTTTAAGTATCGTTCCACATTCTTAGATGAGAAAAGAATCGCATTTCTGAAACAGTCATGTGCCACAGATATTCGATCAAGAGGCACCTCATATAAAATGGTGGTCCCGGAAGACTATGATGGAGCAGAGAAATTCCTATCGCCCAGCTGACTCCGTTACCGTCCTGAAGTCACAATGCACAGCTTTACTCACGGGCCGGTAATGATGCTCGTGTAAGCAAACCTCCTGCCCTGCCAATTGTATAAAAGTATAGTACATACAATTATGGACACTACATAATACTTGATAGTGCTTATCAACGACTATGTTACTGTTATTTACTATATTATACTATACTTTTCATCATTATTGACAGCTTACTCTATTTATAATGAAGTTTGCTATAGAATAGTATGTTAACCTGGCAACAGCCTCATACATCTATCTTGTGTTTAGGCCATCTCTTGATTGCATCATTTTCTCTTGGGCTTGACTTCATCTCATGTTGTTTTATAAATTTAGTGTATTCCAAGTATATAGTGTTTATAAAGGCTACAGTGGAGGACAGCAATGTCCTGGCCTGTCACACTCACCTCTCACTCTCTGACTCACGTAGGGCAACTTCCAGTCCTGCAACCGCCATTCATGGTAAGTGCCCTTTGTAGGTGCACAATCTTTTATACCGTATTTTACTGAACCTTTTCTATGCTGCAATACACAAACAGCACTGTTACAGTTGTCCCCAGTATTCAGTACAGTAGCATGCTGCACAGGTTTGTTGCATGGAAGCAATAAGCTATACTATACAGTCTAGCTAGGTGTGTGATAGGCTAGCTAGACCATCAAGGTTTGTGCAAGCACACTTTGTGTTCACACAAAAGGGAAAACCTATTTCTCAGAACGTATGTGTATTTGCCTTGAAGCCACACATGGCTGTAGTTTTAATTGCAACAATCAATCGATGGTTTATTAGGAAAACTTTAGAATAAGGCTTTTAAAAATATTACAAAGCTTTTTAGAGCTTTCTTTGCCAAGTCACAAGTCAATATATAGTGGACTTGAATCTTTTGTAATCTCTAAATGTTTCCATAATTCTACAAAGTGTTATTTCCCTGGCATCACGAACAATTAAGGGGGAATAGAGGAAAAATAACAACTTTTTAGTTTTTGTAAATGACAAGGTGGGGTACAGAACATACAGTGTACATGTCAGCCTTGAATGTGAATCCCCCAGGCGTCCTGTCAACCCGCACATCTGGTGCAGCAGATGTGGGGTAGGCCTGGCACTTGGCATTTCTAAAAACTTTCTTTACGATGCCCACGCTGCTGGCTCACAGACCACGCTCCGAGTAGCAGTGGCTTCCATTAGTTCATATAAAGACAATACGCAGATTGTATATACAGCTTGTGGTCAGCACAGGGTATGTTTACAGACATAAAAACAGAACGAATGAAAGAAAACCAGACTGGAAACGTACAAACTGTGGAAAGAGATGTTAGGTCACGGGTGACTTGTTTCCTTTATTCCATTTTTCTTTTTCCTAGCAAAATAATACTTTGTCAAGTTTTTCTGCAGTGAATATAACTTTAAAAGAAAGTGCTCACTCTCCTTTTTTCTTTCAAAGCAAAAAGCCACAAAGTGTTGTTGAACCAACAAGAGGAAGATTAGCAAGTCACAGGCAATGAGTCTCGACAGCAACGGAGGTTGTGGACAATAGTTTTAAGAGGCTGACACTTGCCTGATCCACGGTGGTTATGTGATTATTTGTCTTATGGTCCTTTTGAGTGCCAGGTGGCTTCTGAAAGTCCTTGCTGTGATTCTTCTACCCAAAACAACTTTAAAACCTAAATAATCTTTAAAAAGTTTTTTCTTATTGATTTTGGAGAGAGGATAGAGAGAGAGAAGTTTGGGGGAGGAGCGGGAAGCATCAACTTGTAGTTGCTTTATGTATGTGCCTTGACCTGGCAAGCCTGGGGTTTTGAACCGGCGACCTCAGTGTTCCAGGTCGGCTCTTTATCCACTGCGCCACCACAGGTCAGGCAGACAACTTTAGATGATCACATTTTTCAGTGAGGTGGCGGTGAGACCAGAGAGCCAAAACCCAGCCATGCTCAGAGACATCTTAGTATCGAGGACACCCACGTTCCACTTTGGATCCACTCCCAGGACAGTGTGAATGGGAAGCGAGTCCTCCGGCTCCAGGGTTCTTGGATCAGGAAAATCTGTGAAGCAAATTCAATAGGACTTCATCTTACTGCTTTTCATATCAGGGAGACATCTGTGTAAAGGAAATCTGTAAGTACACTGCAGGCATTTAACAGGGAGGTTGGTAAGAGCTTTACCACAAATTTTTACTTAAAGGAGTTAAGAATAACCTTAACTAATTGGATGAAAGCACTGGAGGGTTCTCTGCTTGGGGTTCTCTTAGACAAGGTTGTCATTACGTGGTTTTATTTCCTTGCAACGAGGAAAGGGATGAGATTCACATTCACAGCTCTGTCTCCCTGAAAGGGAGGCTAAGCCATTGCTTATCTACACTGATAAATGAAAAGTTGACTTCTTCGCAGCTGGCTGGCTACGCTTATCAGGGCTTCTGTCCAGTGCATCCTGTGTACAGCTGGTCTGCAAACACAAAAGCAAGAACAGCATTTAGTTAAGAGCTGTCCAGACTTTGAGATCCTTGTCCTATCTAACCAATAGAGTTAAGCTGACTTGAATACAGTTTAAAAGAAAGAAGATTTAGAAAAAGGAGATAAAATGAAAACTAATGGTGTCTACTCCGATTTTCTCTTACAACACAGCACCCAGTGTTAAAATCCCAGGGGGAAAACAAACTAACCTGACAGGTCCTAAAGAAAGTATTCAAAGCACATGCCTGCCAGCAGGAACTAAGAAAAAAGCGTGTAAGACTCTCTCAACGACTCAAGCATGGTGGTGCATGGTAGGTCTTTGAACCTTAGGGTCGATCTTTGTTACAGGATGTGGGGATGATTTCTAAGGAATTTAGGGAATGTATTTACTAATACACTAAGTGTTGGAAAAAGCTAGAAATAAGTCTTCATTCGGCAATAGATAAAAGAGTGAATAAAACCCCCTGGTTTGAGTTCTTTTTTTTTATTATTATTCATTTTAGAGAGGAGAGAGAGAGAGAGAGAGAGAGAGAGAGAGAGAGAGAGAAAGGGGGGAGGAGCTAGAAGCATCAACTCCCATATGTGCCTTGACCAGACCAGCGCAGGATTTTGAACTGGCGACCTCAGTGTTCCCAGGTCAACGCTTTATCCACTGCACCACCACAGGTCAGGCTTGGTTTGAGTTCTATAGGATTTCTTGGGCTGTATGCCTTCAGCTGCTTTTTTATTAAATAAAAGACAAAAGCATAGTTAGGATGAAAGTGAATTAAAAATAACAATAACACTACTACTAGCTAACTTTGAGCATTCACTTTATGCCAAGCATTGTTCTAAGTATTTTTCATTTAACTTAATCCTGTTGGGGGGGGGAGGGTGGAGCGGGAACCCTGAGGTTGATAGCATTTAACAAGCACTGCCCAAAGTCAGTTAGTAAAAGGTGGAGCAGTTTTGAACCCAAGAAACTGAACTCTAGAGTTTGCCTTCATAGAGAAGGCACCCAAATGATGCTACCGTTTCTGACCAGTATTAAAGAGGTTTTTCTTATTGACTGTAGTCAATGCACTATCACATGGGGCATGTGAAGACTCACAACCAAAATGATTTGTCTACCAAGAAGTTAACTTCATAGAGGACTCAGTCAGGGTTATAGGAAAGAAGGATCATTTATTTTACGGGGCTTTTATTACTTTTATTACCAAGCTGTTCTGAACACAGGTGAGTGAGCTCAGGTCCTGAGTTCCTCTCTTGAGTGTGGGTCCCTTGGGCCTGAGAACTGTTAGGGGTTCCTCTTCAGCCAACAGGCCTTTCAGGACTCAGGAACATCAAGGTGATTCTAGTACCTCTCATAAATGTGAGTCGGAAAACCCAGGACACCCTCAGTCACCTTTTGGATCCCTAGAATGAAGATCCTCTAAAGGCCACTACCAAGCAGCCTTTAGGCAAGAGATGACCCTAACTTGGTCTAACTTAGTGAGTTGGTTTTATCTGGAAATATTGAAATATGTATGTTTATCCTTTCAGGAAGGTTAGCACCTACATAGAAGGAACAGTGCATGCTAGTTTACATTTATAAGGTTTACCCCTACATGCTTCACAATCTCAGTAGATAAAGGTTCCGCCAACTATGGGCCAGAGATCAAATCATGCCCATCACCTATTTTGTATCTACTGTGTGCTAAGAATGATTTTTACATTTTTAAATAGAGGAAAAGAAATGATAAGAATAATATTTCATGACATTGGAAAATTATTTGGTAAGCAGGTGCATTCCTTGCTGTGTAACCTGCACAGGTCACATGACCTAGGTTGGCTCATCCATAGAATGGGGACATCCATACTTTACTTGTCTGGCAGGAGGCAAAACGTGGGTCAGGGGATCTCTGAGGGCACTTCAAGCTCTAAACTGAAAACAAGGGCAAAGTGGGAGGTGTGGGGTCGGGACACTGTTGAACAGTTTATGCCTCTAAAGCCAGGGCCCCTTGTCTTGTTTGTTCTTGCAGTTACCAAACACCACCCTGCCCCGGGCTAGCGGAACTGTCCTTCTCCAGAGGGAGTGCTTGGCTCCTCACCGATTTCCAAACCAGGCCACTCTGCTAAAGGGTGACTAAAGATGGTATTTAATAAAAAGAGAAATAAATAAAATTTTAAAAAGTGAGTTCTTCTCATAGCACCAGAAAAAAAATTTTTTCAACAGCACCAGGAGAGATGTATTTTCAATAGTCTGGACTACATATCTTATTAATAAAACAACCATGGTCAAGAATAAGATATACTTTTGGCCCATGACCGGTCAAAAGTGCACCATGACTTTACGGACACACGGTATATAGTCATTTTATGGCAAACTATACGTTTCTACCTTGCGACCAGAAGATATAGCAGCAGTATTTTAAACATTAAAAATTTCAGATTACAAATATTTTTTACTAGACTAAAGTAGTCACTTTGGGGTAAATCCCTTTCAAATAGTATTTCACTGTCTGAGCTCAGTTTTCCCTTCCGCGCCTTCTTTTCCCGGCTCCTCCATTTTCTTCCTAACACTTAAAAGATTCAGACTTTATTTACGCTGTTAAGTGTTAAAGAGAAAGTGGGGTGACAGAGAAGAGGTCAAGTGAGAGGTACTGCAAAAGGATTAACAACAGATTTCCTTGTTTCAGAATTCCCGCATTCTTTCAGTTTCAAAATACCTTTTCCTTTCCTCTCCTGAATGACGTGGGTCTTCCAGAGCCTCACAATATTCAAGCCACAAAAGAGGTATTGTGTTGCTTACAGCTCTTCTTCGATCTGTACTGGGTTCCATCAACTGCTTCCCGAAGCACCTCACCAGCTTCTTTCAAGTCCTTGCTGCTGGTGAATTGCAGATTGGGGTTCCCGGAAAAGCATTTTCTTGAGGAATATCCATTATCCACCAGCATAGGACACTCCTCGGGCTCCACCTTCCCATTTAATCTCCGCGGGAATCAGGTCCTTGGGGCCGTGAAGAGATCCGCAGCGTGTATTCGGGGTTCCTCTCTCTGTGCCGAGAGAGCTCGGGGTTCTCCAGGGGTCCCTGCGCCCCACAACTGGCCTCACTCCTTGTTGGTGCGAAACGTGAGCACGGTGGTGGAGCGCTCCTCTGTCCGTGCGGTCATGCAGCCCTTTCTCCACGCGGTCCACAGGACTTCTTGTGTCACCTGAAAATCCACTACCCGCACGAGCACGGATCTGGGTGGGCCTGCGGTGTCCCGCGGCGGGGCTCCGGGGGGAGCGTCTACACCGCTGCCAGAAACCCGCTCTTTTCCGGGTAAGTGAGAAGGGCACTCCGGGTCGTCTCCGCCCGCCTGGGGACAGTTTTCCGCAGCCGCCGCCCCTTCCCGTGCGGTGTCCCCGTGAGCCCCCAACCCTCTCTCTGGGTGGAGAAGAAAGAGCACTTTCTCTCTGACCCAGGACAGAGAGTCCAGATTCTCCCCGGTCCCGCAGTCCGCGTGGGGGCCGCCCGGGCTTCCGCTTGTCCCCGCGGGACTTGGGGCGCCCCCGGCGGCGCGCGGGAAGGACCCCACTCGTCCCAGGCTGCGGGGCAAGTCCGCGACGTGCGTAGCTCCACGGAGACCCAGGGCCCCCATCTTGGTGGGAGGGTCATTCATTTGTTGGTTCTTGTCCGGGTCCAAACAGCAAACTCTGGTTCAGCTCTGGAAAGCGCGGGACGCGCAGCCCTAGGTGTGGTCACGCAGTCCCCCGCGCCCCGCCCTCCAGAGCTGGGACTACCTGCGGCCCTGGGCCACTTTGGGGCAGAACCGCGCTGCCTCCCTCCACTCTCCTCTCACCCTCCACCCCGCCGCTTTTAGCCGTTTAAAGGCAAAAAAGCTGACATCCCTCCCTCTGCCCCGCCCTGATCGCCCCTCCTCCTCTTGCCCGGGACCATAACCTTGCTGCCTGTGTCGTATTTCTGGTTGTATCTCCTCTCACTTCTCACCTCGATCGTAGTTTCCACTTTCCGCGTTTCCCCAGACCGAGGCGCAGACGCCCTCCTTCCTGTTGCGCGCCTGGAATTGCCCAACAGTGTGCCGTCCCCCGGACGCTCCTCCAAGTGAAGAACAAGGAAGTTTACTTTTTAAAAATTACTTGCCTTTATCACATCCTTCTGCAAAAGGATTTGCTGCCCACTCCGAATCCACCCTGTCGGTGCTGCTAAGACAATCGAATCAAATTATCAGATCGGTCAAGTTGAAGCCTTTGAGAAAACGGCTTTTGGTTTGCTGTTCTTCCTTTGGAATGACAGGCTGGGTTGGTCAGTCCTCTCACCTGTCTCCATTTTGGCTATAATCAACGTTTATCCCGGGAAGGGGCTCAGTGCCTCTGATCAAATGGAAGCACCCCAAAAAAACGCTAAATGAACTTCTTCAGGATTTAAAATTTTGCGTGCATGTCGTTTTGTAGATTTCCTCGTTCAACCTGTCCCCCTTACTCCCCTTCTCTTCAACCCCAGAGGTTAAAAATGTGCGTATCCCTGTGTAAGCTGGGCCCTCAGCCGCACTAATCTTTGCCAGACGTTAAGGGGGAAAGCTAGCTGTCAGGAAATGGGGAGCTTAGTGATTGATTTCCAATCCATTCTTGCTAACAGGCGCTTGTTTTATTAGAATATATTCAGTTTTCCTGTCTGCTTTTAGAAAAATTACTGCCATGGTAGAAATTTGTGCTTATATATGAAGGACCAAGTAATATGGTGAAAGAGATATTTGGGAAAAGAGGCTTTTCTGATGCCTGCCAGGTCAGAACAACAAAACAATGTGGTGGGAGTGAGAAAAGGTGGGTGAAATCTGGCTGATTCGATGCCTGACCTTGGGCTGGGTTTCTGCTCAGTCACAACTCAGTACAGTTTTTGAGTGTTGTTGTCAGGAATTGTTCTAAGCACTCTATATATTTAAACTCATTTATTCTTTACAAAATAAAACTAAGGAAGTAGTAGTATTATAGTCTCCTTAAGAACTTTGAAGAACAGGGAGGTTGAGTATTTGTTCAAGGTCAAGTACTGATAAACAAGAGACAGAATTCTAACGTTTAAATGCCTGTTCCTATTTTAAACCTATGACTTCATGTTCTTTTCTGTTCAATTACTTAACCAGTAATTACTGAGTGTGTGCTAAATGTCAGCCACTAATCTAGGTGATGGGGACATCTGGGGGAGGGGCGGGGGGGACAAACCAAATTGCTTGTCCCTCTTAAAGTTTTCTTTATGTATAGTAACATATACATCAAATGCTCTGTCAAAAAATATGAAATAATAAGTTAACTTTAATGTACATTCTAGGGAAAACAGCTGTGTTAGGCTTGCTCTCTAGCACTTTGCATGATTAGGGTGTGAGCACATGGCCGAGTCACGTGTGTACAGCCTTTGTAAGGCTGTGGGTGCTTGCTGTCGGTGGGGATCACTTGCCCGCCCCTGTGAGGGCCCATGGCCTGCTGCCCTCAGAAGTGATTATGCCTCGCCTGTATGCTGGCCTGCCACTGGGAGAAGAAATGGGAATGGCCCAACGCTTTCCACCGCAGTTCTACTACCGTCTGCCGGAATCCAACATGAACCTGCCTGGCCTTGGCGGCCGACATTACATCAGGCCTCTCCCGATACTAATAAATCAGACCAGGAGAGTACTGGCAGGAGTATTTTTCTCAAGCAATCCTGACTAAAAGGACTAATGGATCACTAGGTAAAGGAGTCGATTTATTGTTTGCTAGATATCCATCCACCACAAATAACTTATTCTTGCTAAGTAAATGCGGGAAGTCATGTTGGGGGAACAAAACTAATAGGCATGAAACAGCTAAATCTTTCAATTTGAATGAGATTGAATTGACTCGTTACTTTTTAGACTTGATTGCACATTGGTCTTGGAGAGTATTAAAAACATCGTAGTATATGGCCCACTCTAAGAGATTTTGATTCATTCAGTTTGGCCTGGGGGATAGCTTGGAGTACTAGCAAGTTTATAAATACTTTCCCAGATCATTCTAACATACCACCAAGTAGGACCGTGATGGTGAACCTATGACACGCGTGTCAGCACTGACACGCATAGCCATTTTCGATGACTCGCGGCTGCATACCAGAGAAGGACGTTTCATCCTCGGCCCCTGCTTGGCCGGATGCAGTGGCCGAGGATAAAACATTTGCTGTAGTGTAGACACTCTGTGCCGGAGGTCTGTAGGCCAAAACAACAGAACTCTGGCACAGAGCGTCTAATTCTGGGACTTCCGGTTAGGCCATTTTCCTCGAAGTGACACACCACCCGAGTTATGCTCGGTTTTTTGGCGAATTTTGACACAGCAAGCTCAAAAGATTGCCCATCACTGAAGTAGGAGGACCACTGAAGTGGATTATCTATAAGGCTATGATGCTAGCAAACATACTGTATATTGTCTATTAAGCAGTTAGTAAAAAGAAGTCTCCAGGCGCCCTTTTCCCCACTGTCCCAAACTTTACTAAACCTACTCTCACTTCCACCTTGAAAAAGAAATCTGGTAAAGGGAAGAAAGTCGGTGAGAGCTAGGGTAGTTAAGAAAAGCTTTGTGGAATGAGTGGACTTCTATCTGTGTCGCTTTGCGTAGTGACTCTGGTTGGAAGCTGTGGGACCTATGTTGGGTTAAAAGACAAAGAATACTAAGTTTGCTAGTTAACTGTGGGGGGACCAGAGTTTGCCACCCCAAAATAGGCCTTTTGGGGATGTTGATTATTATTTTTAAATTCATTTTAGAGATAAGAAAGGAGAGAGAAACGTCGATTTGTTGTTCCACTTACATGTGCATTCATTGGCTGATTCTTGTATGTACCCTGCCCAGGGATCGAACCCACAGCCGTGGTGTATAGGGACGCTGCTCTAACCAACTAAGCTACCAAGCTGACTATTTTTAAGAAACAAAAAACTCAGAAGGAACCTTATCTACCTAAAGGAATACCTGCTTAAAGGAAGGGAGCTATTGGTTTTAGCCACTTACTTTAGCATATTCATCTAGCACTTATAAATTGTGTGGCAGACAGGGAGAAATCTAGCAAAGCCTGTTTGTGGGATTCCTCTCTGTGCCCCATTGTTTCTGGGTGGCCCAGCAAGAATTTGTTTACCACGTTTGCTCTTTCTCATCTACCTATGATGTGCTTACTTTTCCTCTGAATCCTGGACCCCTGCCTAGCTCTCCTTACCTCAGAACAGCATATAAGCTTCACCTGCCCATTGTGTCCTGGGGTCTCATAATCGTATGGTACCTCCATGTGCACACATGGAATGAATTCGGACATCCCCTCTTGTTAATCTTTCTCACATTAATTTGATTATTATTTCTGCCAGAAGAACTTACAAAGGTGGGAGAAATTTTTCTTTTTCTACCTGGCCGACTGCAATGGATGAGTCATGTAGCACTCTTGAGTAGTAGCTGCTTTAATGAGGGTTTAAAATTGTACTTCAGTGTCAGCCGTCTGCATTATCCAAAGCTTTCAAGCATACTCATCGTCATCCCCTCCTGCCAGAGAGCAGGATGCAAGACCTGGATCTCTCACTGGATATGAGTAAGCGGCTCATTAAACAACAAATGGCATCATTAGTGATTGAGTCAGCATTTAATGATAACGAAGAACTAATGTTCTTTACCTGACATCCATTCTGAGAATAAACAGAAGTTAAACAGCCACATGTAATGTCAGTCTAGAGATAATTTTATCTGTGACTCAACATGGGTGATTTAATATTTATTACAGATGTTAAATGAAATAACCACTTGGGTCAGTAAAAATAAAGGTGATGATCTTAACACCCAATCTTGATTAGGTTATAATTAAATTTTTTAAGGGGCAAGGCAGTTTTTCTTCCCATTACCTTATTATATGAATCAGTGTACATGTGATCAGGTGAGAGGTTCAATAATACTTTACATGCAGAAAGACTTCATCCCCAAGTAGCTAGCTGTTATAATGCACTGCGTTGTATCAGCAAAGGGAACAGTGGGTGGAGAAGACTCATCTCTTGTTTAGCAAGTTTGCAAACAGGTTGATCTGGAATGCCCATGAACTCAAAGAAACTGTTAGTAATAATCCCTTTTTATCTCTTACACATACTTCATAATTCACTCCTTAAGGGCAAGGCTTGGCCCCAGTGGTATAGTAAGTTGAATTGGTCATTAGTACTGTAATCCCATTGTTTCTTTGGACTCTCCTGTCTTTCTCAACTTGTGTATTAAAGACACTCTCACATTGTTTTCTTATTTTCCATACTATAAATTCATTAAGAAATGAATAGAAGATAGCCCTTCTTTACTTTATTTTTATTTTTTAGATTTTATTTATTAATTTTACAGGAAGGAGGCGGTAGAGCGTGAGAAGCATCAACTCATAGTTGCTTTGCTTGACTTGTTCATTGATTGCTTGTCATATGTACCTTGATCAGGTGAGCCCAGGGGCCCGCCTTTAGTTTAATAACCTGATAGTGATTCTTGCCTCTGACCACACTTTGTGTCTATTTTACCCTTTCTCTGAAATTATTCTCCTTTTTTATTTTTTGGATGATATCCTTCCTTTCTTATGTGATATAGTGCAGAATTGAAGAGTGTGAGTGGTGGAGCCAAACTCCTTGGATTTACTTTCTACCCCTGCCATTATTAACTGCATGACTTTAGGCAGCATACTTACCCTTTGTTCTCTAACGTGGGGGTAAGCATAGACCCAATTCCATAGGTTGTTGGGGTGGAGTTAATATAGGTACAGTCCCTAGAACAGGGGTCCCCAAACGTTTTACACAGGGGGCCAGTTCACTGTCCCGCAGACCATTGGAGGGCTGGACTATAAAAAAAAGCTATGAACAAATCCCTATGCACACTGCACATATTTTAAAGTAAAAAAACAAACAACAAAAAAAACGAAACGGGAACAAATACAATATTTAAAATAAAGAACAAGTAAATTTAAATCAACAAACTGACCAGTATTTCAATGGGAACTATGGGTGTGGATGCATCCTGTACTCCTCTCACTGACCACCAATGAAAGAGGTGCCCCTTCCGGAAGTGCAGCAAGGGTGAATAAATGGCCTCAGGGGGCCGCATGCCCCCATAGGCCATACTTTGGGGACCCCTGGCCTAGAACAGTGCCTGCCACATACTATGTGCTATTTCCTCTAAAATAAATAAAAGCAGGGATTATTATTTTGTTCATTACAATGTAACTATCACTGGAATATACCTGGAACAGTGCCTGACACCTGTTAGTTAATCCATTGTTAAATTACTCAAATTTCTATTTCTATATTTATCTTTCCTTGTTTTTCTTTGGAAACTGCTTCCTCTTTCCTTCTTCCTTGAGACCTCTTTGCTTTTCGGGTTTTCATAATCTATTGCTGACCTAAATTGACCTAAATTGTATCCTTTGTCTGGGTTTAAGTTTTTTTTTTTTTTTAAGTTTATGTTTTTTAAAGTTGTTTTTCTTTTTATTTTATTCATTTTAGAGAGGAGACACAGAATGAGAGAGAGAGAGAGAAAGAGAGAAAGGGGGGAGGAGCTGGAAGCTCAACTCCCATATGTGCCTTGACCAGACCAGTGCAGGGTTTTGAACCGGCGACCTCAGTGTTCCCAGGTTGACGCGTTTATCCACTGCGCCACCACAGGTCAGGCCTGGGTTTAAGGTTTTTGACTGGAGTAAAACATAGCACTTCAATACTTACTAATAATGATTAGTTATGAGGTTACCAATGGGAACAGAAAGCAGGACTCCCTAGTGCAGGAAAATAAAATAACATTTTAAATAAAATATTTTACATTTGTGGTGACATATGTTTGTCATTTGTGCACAGTTTAAGCTGCCTGTACAGTAGTTTTCTTCATTTATTTTTAATTAATTAATTAATTTTTTATTAATTTTAATGAGGTGACTGATAAATCAGGGTACATATTTTCAGAGAAAATATTTCCAAGTTACTTTGACATTTGATTATGTTGCATACCCATCACTCAGAGTCAAATTGTCCTCCGTCACCTTCTATCTGGTTTTATTTATGCCCCTCCCCTCTTTTTACCCTCTCCCTCCCCTCCCCCTCCCCCCAGGTAGCCAGCACACTCTTGTCCATGTCTCTGAGTCTCATTTTTATGTCCCATCTATGTATAGACTCATATAGTCCTTAGTTTTATTCTGACTTACTTACTTCACTCAGTATAATGTTTTTGACGTCCATCCATGTTGTTACAAATGATCCGATGTCATCATTTCTTATGGCTGAGTAGTATTCCATAGTATATATGTACCAAAGCTTTTTAATCCACTTGTCCTCTGATGGACACTTGGGCTGTTTCCAGATCTTCTCTATTGTGAACAATGCTGCCACGAACATGGGGGCGCATTTCTTCTTTTCGAACAGTGCTATGGTGTTCTTAGGGTATATTCCTAAAAGTGGGATAGCTGGGTCAAAAGGCAGTTTTATTTTTAATTTTTTGAGGAATCTCCATACTGTTTTCCACAGTGGCTGCACCAGTCTGCATTCCCACCAGCAGTGCAGGAGGGTTCCCTTTTCTCCACATCCTCGCCAGCACTTATTCTGTGTTGTTTTGCTGATGAGTGCCATTCTGACTGGTGTGAGGTGATATCTCATTGTGGTTTTAACTTGCATTTCTCTAATGATTAGTGATGTTGAGCATTTTTTCATATGCCTATTGGCCATCTGTATGTGCTCTTTGGAGAAATGTCTATTCATTTTTTTGCCCATTTTTTGATTGGATTCTTTGTCTTCCTGGTGTTGAGTTGCTTTTTTCTTTTAATGTTTTATTTATTTATTTTCCAGGGACAGAGAGAGAGAGAGTCAGAGAGAGGGACAGATAGGGACAGACAGACAGGAACGGAGTGAGGTGAGAAGCATCAATCATTAGTTTATTCGTTGCTGTTGGGACACCATAGTTGTTCACTGATTGCTTTCTCACATGTGCCTTGACCGCGGGCCTTCAGCAGACCTAGCAACACCTTGCTGGAGCCAGCGACCTTGGGTCCAAGCTGGCGAGCTTTTTTTGCTCAAGCCAGATGGGCCCGCAGCGCTCAAGCTGGTGAGCTCGGGGTCTCCAACCTGGGTCTTCTGCATCCCAGTCCGATGCTCTATCCACTGCGCCACTGCCTGGTCAGGCTTGGTGTTGAGTTCTTTATAAATTTTGGTTATTAACCCCTTATAAGACATGCTGTCGTATATGTTCTCCCATTGTGTGATTTGTCTTTTTATTCTGTTCTTATTGTCTTTAGCTGTGCAAAAACTTTTAGTTTGATATAGTCCCATTTGTTTATCCTGCCTTTTATTTCATTTGCCAATGGAGATAAATGGGCAAATATACTGCTGCTACAGATGTCGGAGAGCTTGCTGCCTATGTTTTCTTCTAAGATGCTTATGGTTTCACGGCTTACATTTAAGTCTTTTATTCATTTTGAGTTTGTTATTATGAATGGTGTAAGTTAATGGTCTAGTTTCATTTTTTTTGCAGGTAGATGTCCAATTTTCCCAACACCGTTTGTTAAAGAGGCTGTCTTTACTCCATTGTATGCTCTTACCTCCTTTCTCAAATATCAGTTGTCCATAAAGGTGTGGGTTTATTTCTGGGCTCTCTGTTCTGTTCCATTGATCTATGTGCCTGTTCTTATGTCAGTACCAGGCTGTCTTGAGTATAATGGCCTTGAAGTAAACCTTGATATCTGGAAGAGTGATACCTCCTGCCTTTATTTTTTCTTTTTAAGATTGCTGAGGCTATTCGTGTTCTTTTTTGGTTCCATATAAATTTTTGGAATATGTGTTCTATATCTTGGAAGTATGTCATTGGAATTTTAATTGGTATTGCATTGAATTTATAAATTGCTTTGGGTAATATAGACATTTTAATGATGTTTGTTCTTCCTAACCGTGAGCATGGTATATGCTTCCACTTGTTTGTATCTTCCTTGATTTCTTTTATCAATGTTTTATAATTTTCCGAGTACAAGTCCTTAAACTCATTGGTTAAATTTACTCCTAGGTACTTTATATTTTTGGTTGCAATAGTGAAGGGGATTGTTTCCTTAATTTCTTTTGCTGACAGTTCAGTGTTGGTGTATAAAAATGCCTCATATTTCTGAGTATTAATTTTATATCCTGCCACCTTGTTGAATTCATTTATCAGGTCCTGTAGTTTTTTGACTGAGACTTTAGGGTTTTCTATATACAATATCATATCATCTGCAAATAATGACAGTTTTACTTCTTCTTTTTCAATTTGGATGCCTTTTATTTCTTCTTCTTGTCTGATTGTTGTGGCTAAGACCTCCAGAACTATGTTGAATAAGAGTGGTGAAAGGGGGCATCCCTGCCTGGTTTCTGATCTTAAGGGGATTGCTTTTAATTTTTGCCCATTTAGTATGATGTTTGCTGTGGGTTTGTCATAGATGGCTTTAATCATATTAAGGAATGTTCCCTGTATTCCCACTTTACTGAGAGTTTTGATTATGAATGGGTGCTGGATTTTATCAAATGCTTTTTCTGCATCTATTCAAATTATCATGTGATTTTTGTCCTTTCTTTTGTTTATGTGATGAATCACATTGATTGATTTGCAAATATTGAACCAGCCTTGCCTCTCCAGAATAAATCCCACTTGATCATGGTGTATGATTTTTTTTCATATATTGCTGGATCCGGTTGGCTAATATTTTGTCGAGAATTTTAGCATCTAAATTCATGAGGGATATAGGCCTATAATTTTCTTTCTTTGTGTTGTCTTTGCCTGGTTTCAGGATCAGAATTATGTTCACCTCATAAAAGGAGTTTGGAAGTCGTCCTTCCTCTTGAAATTTTTGAAATAGCTTGAGAAGGATAGGAGTTAGTTCTTCTTTGAAGTTTTGGTAGAATTCACTTATGAAGCCATCAGGCCCAGGACTTTTCTTTTTTGGGAGTTTTTTTATAACTATTTCGATCTCATTTGTTGTAATTGGTCTCTCTAGGTGTTCTGATTCTTCTAGATTGATTTTTAGAAGATTATATGATTCAAGAAATTTGTCCATTATCTGTAGATTGTCAAATTTTTTGGCATAGAGTTCTTCATAGTATTTTCTTACAATACTTTGTATTTCTGTTGTGTCAGTTGTTATTTCTCCACTGTTCTTTCTAATTTTATTTCTTTGAGTCCTCTCTCTTTTTTTCTTGGTGAGTCTAGTTAAAGGTTCATCGATCTTGTTTACCTTTTCAAAGAACCAACTCCTGGTTTCATTGATTTTCTGTATTGTTTCCTTAGAGTCTATGTCTTTTATTACTGCTCTGATCTTTATTATTTTCTTCCTTCTACTAGTCCTGGGCTTTATTTGCTGTTGTTTTTCTAGTTCTTTTAGATACAGGGTCAAGGTGCTTATTTGAGCATTTTTTAGTTTCTTCTGTTATGCCTGTAGTGCTATGAACTTCCCTCTCAGTACTGCTTTTGCTGTGTCCCATAAATTTTGAGTTGATGTATGCTCATTATCATTTGTTTCTAGAAACTTTTTTATTTCTTCTTTGATCTCATTGTTAATCCATTTGTTATAAAATAACATGCTATTTAGTTTCCAACTGTTTGAGTATTTTTCAGTTTTTCTTTTGTGGTTAATTTCTAATTTCATGCCATTGTGATCAGAGAAAATGCTTGATATGATTTCAATCTTCTTAAATTTGTTGAGTCCACTTTTGTATCCTAGAGAAAGTACCATGAGTGCTTGAAAAGAATGTATATTCTACTGCTTTAGGGTGAAAAGTTCTGAAGATATCTATTAAATCAAGTTGATCTAGTGTATCCTTTAAGTCTGCTGTTTCTTTGTTAATTTTCTTTCTTAAGGATCTATCCAGTGATGTTAGTGGGGTATTGAAATCCCCTACTATTATAGTATTTGTTAATTTTGCCCTTTATATCCATCAAAGTCTGCTTTATGTATGTTGGGGCTCCTATGTTTGGTGCATAGGCATTTATAATGGTTATATCTTCCTGTTGAATTGTTCCCTTTATCATTATGTAGTGTCCTTCTTTATCTGTTACTACAGCTTTTATTTTAAAGTCCATTTTGTCAGATATAAGTATTGCTACCCCGGCTTGTTTTTCATTTCCATTTGCATGAAATTGTTTTTTCCATCTTTTTACCTTCAGTTTATATGCATCTTTGGTTTTAAGGCAGTGGTTCTTAACCATTTTTGAGGTACTGAACCCACCAGTTTTATATGTGCATTCACAGAACCCTTCTTTAGTGATAAATAAAATATGATATTTTTTTTCCAAATTCAAGACAGAGGTATATGTTTTTTTACTGGTGCACAAAATGAGCCGTGCATGAACATCACCTTGCTCAGAGAACAAAACCAACAAAGTACATGAACTCACAAGAAATTACGGTATTACTTTATTCTGGCCTCCGCAGCAGAGGCTTCTCTGAACCCCTGAGACCAACTCATCGAACCCCTAGGGTTCGATAGAACCCAGGTTAAGAACCACTGTTTTAAGGTGTGTCTCTTGTAGACAGCATATGTATGGGTCCTGTTTCTTTATCCACGCAACTACCCTATGTCTTTTAATTGGATCATTTAATCCATTTACATTTAAGGTTATTATTGATATGTAGTTGTTTATTGCCATTTTATTCTTTGAAGCTGTATTCTTCTTTTGCTGTATTCTTTTCCCCCTTTGAACTGTTCACAACATGCCCCTTAGCATCTCTTGCAGAATTGGTATTTTGTTTGTTTGTTTTTAAGAGGGACAGAGAGAGAATCAGAGAGAGGGATAGATAGGGACAGACAGATAGGAATGGAGAGAGGTGAGAAGCATCAATCATTAGTTTTTCGTTTCCATTGCGACACCTTAGTTGTTCATTGATTGCTTTCTCACATGTGCCTTGACTGCAGGCCTTCAGCAGACCGAGCAACCCCTTGCTGGAGCCAGCGACCTTGGATCCAAGCTGGCGAGCTTTTGCTCAAGCCAGATGGGCCTGTGCTCAAGCTGGCAAGCTCGGGGTCTCGAACCTGGGTCTTCCGCATCCCAGTCCAATGCTCTATCACTGTGCCACCATGGGGTCAGGCGAATTGGTTTGGTTTTAATGAATTCCTTGAGTTTTTTTTTTTTTTTTTTTTTTTTTGTCTGGGAAGCTCTTTATTTCTCCTTCATTTTAAACGTTAGCCTTGCTGGATAAAGTAGTCTTGGCTGTAGGTTCTTGTTCTGCATTACTTTGAATATCTCTTGCCATTCCTTTCTGGCCTCAAGTGTTTCTGTTGAGAAGTCGAATGTCATCCTTATGGAGGCTCCTTTGTAGGTGATAGCCTTTTTTTCTCTAGCAGCTTTTAAAATTTTCTCTTTATCACTTAATTTTGGTATTTTAACTATGATGTGTCTTGGTGTAGATTTCTTTGGATTTCTCTTTAATGCAGTTCTCTGTGCTTCTTGAATGTATGAAACATTTTCCAGTCTTAATTTAGGGAAGTTTTCAGGTATGATTTTTTGAACAAAATTTCTATTCCTTGTTCTTTCTCTTCTTCTTTAGAAACCCCTATGATGCAGATGTTATTTCTCTTCATGTTGTCACAGAGCTTCCTTAGAGTTTCCTCAGATTTTTTGAGTCTCTTTTCTTTTATCTGCTCTGCTTCTGTGCCTTTATTTTGTCCTCTAACTTGCTGATTCGATCCTCAGCTTTATCCATCCTGCTTTTAATTCCTTCTATTGTGGTCTTCAGTTCTGATACTGTATTTGTCATTCTGTCTGATTCTATTTAATTATTTCAATTTCCTTTTTTATACTTGCTATATCTTTATTTAAGTGTTCGTAATGACTATCCATTGTTGCTCTAAGCTCTTTGAACATCCTAACTATCATTATTTTAAAGTCTGCATCAGGTAGTTTGGTTATATCTGATTCATTCAGGTTTTTCTCTGGGGATTTCTCTTGATTCATTTGGGTTGCATTCCTCTGGCTGCCCTTTTTGTCTGTGTATAAGAAGGGTTTGGCTACTGGAGTCCAATGGGTGTTGCCTCTGTTCCCTAGGTGTGGTTTGTCTGCAGGCCCGCCACCCCCTCTGCCGCTGCCTAAGGTGGTTGGGTATGGGCGCCAGCTGTTGCTGCAGTTTCCACCTTGCTTCTGCGGGAGGAGTTGTGTTCTTGAGCCAGGCTCTATAAGCCTCAACCGGTCTCGGCCTTCGCCCCTCTCCCACGGGTGGGATTGTGCACCACACTTGGGGCACTAGATTGGGCTCCAAGGGCAAGGGTGAGCACTTTTGCTCAGCTGCGGGTCCCTGTCAGCCGGTTCCTCTGGCTGGGAGGGGCTGCTGGTGCGTGCTCAGTTGCAAGCCGGGTTTCCACCCTGCCCCCGCCAACCTCGCCTCGGCCAGGCTGCTGGTGTGCGCTCAACTGCAAGCTTGGGCTGTGGCCCCACCTCTGCCGGCAAAGCCGGTTCATACAGGGCTTCAAGCCTCTGAGGTCGGGTGAGGCTGTGAGCCCGCTAGCCCCCGCCCAGCAGCAGATCTCTGCCCATTCCGGGCTCCCGCTGTTCCCTCACAGGTGGGGTTGCAGGCGGACCACTTTTGCGCGTCCCCTTTGCCCTGGCTGGGCTAGACTGAGCTCGCGCCAGCAGGCTAGGCCTCTGTCCCCGCCGAGGGAACTTTGCTTCCGCGTTCCGCTGCTGCCCGCCCTCCAGCAAGCCTTCAGCAGTGTGGGTGGGTTGCTGCAGCTCAGATCCTCACACTCCATACTGTAGTCCTGAAAGCTCCCTCCTTCTAAGCGACTGTGCTCTAATTGCCACCGGGCAGCCTGTTTGGCTGGTGTCCTGCTTCCCCTTGCTGGTTGCAGGGGAAATATTGTTTCAGATTTGGGAAGTACTCAGCCCAGGGTTTAGGGTGACTGTCCCTCAAAGCTTTTCTCCCTGTGCCTTCCAGACCGCACTCTCTTCCCGCTACTCCGGTCCTCTCCTCTCTCCCTGTCCCCCAGAGCCCTGGGTGAGTGGTTGTGAGAGAGGTTTTCTGTGCTGTCCCTTTAAGAAGAATCCTGGGTCTGAGACAACTATCTCTTTCTCACAAACAGTATCCTAACCTGTTTCACAGCTAAATACTGTCCATACGCCTCTTCTAGGCTCTGGGGCTGTAGGCTGGGGCTTTGTTCCTGGGACCCAGGTCCCTACCCTTCCGCTGGCCTCCTTTCCTGCCACACGAGTCTCTCGGGGCTGCCTTTCGCTCCGGGGAGCTAGGCAGCCCTTTCTGTGTTTTCACTTTTCCTACCAGTCTCAGTGTTGCTTCTTCAGTGTTCCCTGGTTGAAGAGTCCTCTAAGTCCAGTTCAACATTGGTTTATCCAGATGATGGTTCTTAAAATCAAGTTATAATCCACTTTGGGTCTGGCAGTTGGAAGTTGGTACGTCCGCCTACTGCATCACCATCTTGCCATCTCCAGTAGTTTTATTTTGATTCAAATATGAAAATAGTTGAACGTGGAGCATAATAAATAGATGCTGTACCCTTCACATAGGTTCACTAATATTAATATTTTATCGTATTTGATATCTCTACACACACACAAATGCATACTGTAGTATATATCTTCTCACTAGAAACTTTTTGAAAAGGTCCCCAAAATGTGTATTTTAGATTTTATTCCCAGATCCAGAATTCAATAAATGTTCATGTCTTTCAGTTGCTTAAGTCTCTTATAATCTAGAATGAAGCACTCATATCTTTCTTTTTCCTCTATGAGATTGATTTTTTTTTTTAATTTCAGGTCAATTGTCTGATAGAATGTTTGAAATTCGGATTTTTCTGATTATTTCCTTATGATTAAGTTCGGGTTAGATAGTTTGGGCAAAAATTTTACATGGGCAATGTATTGCACTGTATCCTATCAGAAGGCATACAGTGTTAAGGTGTTTCCTATTACTCCTGCTGAGGTTGATTGATCACTTGGTTAAGATGCCATCCCCTACACTTCTGCACTGTAAAGGCACAGTTTACCTTTTATAATAAATAAGTAAACTATGGAATGAAAATTGGACACTGTGTTATTATCTTGTTTCCCAACAGTCATTCATTCATCGACTTTATTATCTATCCATGATCTTATTGTGAACTGATTGTTGTCAACTGCAAAATAGAAAAATTTTAATTTTATCATTCATTCTGCATTCCTTAGTAGGTATTCTTCTGTGAAGAAGGACATTTGCTTGCCACCCTACCTCCCTTCCATATCATTGTGGAAACAAGGATTTTAAAAAATCCATGTATTATAATCCATTGGCATATTGTTATTTCTGATGCTGTTATACTAGTTGATACCAAATTTGGTTTATCATACGAGTTCTGTTTCCTTATGATTGTTTTTTATTGATTTTAAACATTTTTTTGTCTTTTTATTTATTCATTTTAGAGAGAAGAGAGAGAGAGAGAGAAAGGAGGGGGGGAGGAGCAGGAAGCATCAGCTCCCATATGTGCCTGGACCAGACGAGTGCAGGGTTTTGAACCGGCGACTTCAGTGTTTCAGGTCGACACTTTATCCACTGCGCCACCACAGGTCAGACCTATTTTTATTGATTTTAGAGAGAGAGGACTGGAGAGAGACAAGGAGAGAGATGTGTATGTGTTCCACTTATTTATGCACTCATTGATTGATTCTTGCATGTGCCCTGACTGGGGATCGAACCTGCAACCTTGGCAAATTGGGATGATGCTCTAAACAACTGAGCTACCCATCCAGGGCCTGTTTCCTTTTGACATAACCACATTTAGTCTTTGAGCATTTCCTTACTTTATTGACCAACATGTTACTCCCCTGCCACAGACCTAGAATCAGCCTTCTCCCTAAGAGTTCTATTTTTCCTGAAAGGTATTTAGAAACAAAGATCTGAGTATTAAAAATGTTCATTGGTGGTGTTACTTGTAGGCTTTTTCAGTCAACAGAGCTAGAGACAAGATATTATCATTTTTTAACCCCAGCATCATGCATTGTTCAAAAGTCAAAACTAGATATAGACTATCTGTTCAGAGAAGTCTTATCCCTGTCTCTACCTCCACTACTTAAAGGTCACTTAAAAAATATTAGTTTCTTCCGTATCTCGGCTATTGTAAATAATTCTGCAGTGAACATAGGGCTGCATGTACCTTTTCAAATTAGTGTTTTGGGTTTCTGAAGATAAATACCCGGAAGTGCAATTGCTGGGTCATGTGGTCGTTGTATTTTTAATTTTTTGAAGAACTTTCCTTCTGTTTTTCATAGTGATTGCATCAATTTACAATTCTGGAAGCAACCTAAATGTCTATGGACAGGCAAATAGATAAAGACAATGTGGGCCCTGGCTGGCTGGTTCAGTGGCTAAAGCAACATTCTGGCACACCTCGGTAGCAGGTCCCATCCCAAGTCAAGGCACATCTAAGGAGCAATCAGTGACGGCATGACTAAGTGGAGCAGCAATTTGATGCTTCTCTCTCTCCCTCTCTCTCAAATCAATGAAAAAATAATAAATAAATAAATAAACAAATAAAATACAGACCTTGGCTGGGTAGTTCAGTTGTGTAGAGTGTAGTCCCAATATGCCTAAGTTCTGGGTTCAATCCCCAGTCAGGGCACATACAAGAAGGAACTAATGAATGCACAACTAAGTGGAACAACGGATCATTGCTTCTCTTTCTCTCTCAAATCAACAAACTAAAGAAAAGGTGGTACTTATATATATATATATAATGGAATATTACTCAGCCATAAAAAATGAAATCTTACCATTTGTGCCAACATGGGTGGACCTAAAGGGAGTTATTAGGCCAAGTAAAATAAGTCAGACAGAGAATGACAACTACCATATGATTTCACCTGTATGTGGAATCGAAATAAGAAAATAAATGAACAAAATAAAAACAAACTCATAGATATAGAGAACAAACTGATGGTCACCAGACGGGAGGGGTTTTAATGGATGGACCAAAAAAGTAAAAGGAAAAACAAATTGCCAATTATAAAAATAGTCACAGGGATGTAAATTACAGTATGTATAAAGAATATAGTCAATAATATTGTAATATCTATGTATGGTTTCAGACGGGTACTAACCTTATCAGAGTGATTATAAGTTACAGAAGTATCAAAATCACTATGTTGTGCTCCTGAAACTAATATAATATTGTAATTGAATACTTTTTTTAAAGTTTAAAACAATTACGTTCTGGTTTAATGTTCCTGTTTTTTTTTTTTTTTGCAAAAATACAGATTTATCCTGACCTGTGGTGGCGCAGTGGATAAAGTGTTGACCTGGGAACACTGAGGTCGCCAGTTCAAAACCCTGCACTGGTCTGGTCAAGGCACATATGGGAGTTGATGCTTCTAGCTCATCCCTCCTTTTTCTCTCTCTATCTCTCTCTCTCTCTCTCTCTCTCTCACTCTGTGTCTTCTCTCTAAAATGAATAAAATAAAAAATATACAGATTTATGTTGATAGACACTATTTTCTCATTCTTTCTTACAAACTCTTGTCAACTAGCTTATTTTAAAAATTAATTTATTTTTTTATTTAGTGAGAGGAGGGGAGGCAGAGATAGACTCTCACGTGCACATGGACCAGGATCCACCTGGCAAGCCCACCAGAGGGCGATGCTTTGCCTATCTGCTCCATTGCAACTGGAGCCATTATTTTAGTGCCTGAGGTGGAGGCCATGGAGCCATCCTCAGCGCCCGGGGCCAACTCGCTCTAATCGAGCCATGGCTGCAGGAGGAGTGGAGAAGAGAGAGAGGAAAGTGAGAGGGGGGAAGTGTGGGAAAGCAGATGGTCACTTCTCCTGTGTGCCCTGACTGGGAATTGAACCTGGGACATCCACATGCCAGGCTGACGCTCTCCCACTGAGCCAACTGGCCAGGGCACTTTTTTTTTTTTACTTAAAAAAAATCATAAGAATGATTCCAATTTATCCCATAGAGAACTTCCTTACTAGTATAAGTGCTCCATTGTGTGGTTATATTACAATTCATTCAACTAGGTTCTTTAGGATGGGAAGTTAGATTGTTTCCCAGAGTTTGCTATTACAAATGATATGTGTGCCAACACTTGTTTTATAATTATGGAGGAATAGTCAGGATAAATTCCTAAAAGTGTAATTGCTTGAATAAGTGCATATGTATTTTATTAGATCTCCCCCTCTCTGGAGTTGTGACATTTCCTCTCAATGTCTGTTTTCTACAGTTTCCTCAAACTTGTCTCTTGAATATTTTTTTTTGGTTTGCCAGTCTGATAGGTGAGAAACAGTATCACATAATAGTTTAATGGCAATTTTTAAAGTAAAGTTAAGCATCTTTTCATATGTTTAAGGACCATTTTGTTTTTCTATGAACTAACCATATCTCTTGCCCATTTTTCTATTGGGTTTGAGTATCATTGTTTTCTCTCTAAGTTTTTAGGGTTCTTTATATGTTGCAGAAAATAGTCATTTATTTGTGATATAAGTAGCAAATAGTTTTTTCTACTTTGTTATTTTTATTTTGTCTCAAGATGTGGTGTTTTGACATTGAAAACTCACACATAGGAATACATACATAGATGCATATTTAATTCATTAAACTTGGCCCTGGCCAGTTGGCTCAGTGGATAGAGCATTAGGCCGGCGTATTGATGTCCTAGTTCAATTCCCAGTCAAGGCACACAGTAGAAGTGACCATCTGCTTCTCTCCCCCTCCCTATCCTCCTTCTCTCCCTCTTTCCCTCTGGCAGCCAGTGGCTCAATTGGTTTGAACATTGACCCTGGTCACTGAGGATAGCTTGGTTGATTGAGTATTGTCCCCAGAGGGGGCTTGCTGGGTAGATCCTGGTCAGGGTGCATGTGGGAGGCTGCCTCACTATCTCCCCTCCTCTCACTTAAAAGAATTCATTAATGTTAAAATTTCTTATTTTATTACTTTTGAATTTGGAATTTCTGAATTTAGAAATGTATTTCTGGTGTCCAGGTTATAAAGGAACCAAACTGTGTTTTCTTCTAGTATTTGTATGACATTTTAAAGTATGTCTGTCTGTCTGTGTACCTTGGATCAGTTTGGAAGTTATTTTGTTATATATGAAGTATGAATCCAATTTTATTTTACCTTTTCCAACTTGTTTCCAATTTATCTCATTGCCATTTGTTTAAAATGCCATCTTTACCCCAGGGATTTGAAATGGTGTTTTGATTTTATTTTAAACTCCCCTGGGTACTTGCTGTTATTTGGGACCATTTCTCCTGTCTCATTGCTTGCCTAATCATGTAGTATTGCTATACTTTAAATGATGGAATCCTTGCAGTATGCAATATGTTTTAATATTGGTGGCGGTTAATTTCTCCTTTTGTCCTGTTTTCACGGAATTTGTATTGCTATCCTTGTGTATATATTACCTCTTAGTCCCTAGATTAAACTTGTCTAGGTGCAAGAATCTGCTGGGGGAAAAATGCAAAATATAGCAACAATTCTAATGAAACACAAGAAACAATTCAAGCGCCCTCTTTGGGAAATGATACTAGAACTAAAATCTGACCTCTGGTGTTCATTGCAATAATTACATGGTACTAAATATTGCTAATAGTCTTATAATAAGTAATTCTTCTTAATGGTGTTTAAAGCCCAGATCACATTTTGCCATGGAAATACGTCGATTTGTTAGCAGAAGAGCAAGGTGCACATAATTTAATACAAGGAATGCCTGGATGTTAGGTGTTCTTATTTGTAATTCTTTAAATCACCAGGACAGGAATAAGGGGAAGTGAACATATGTTCACTCTAGAGGGAAAAAGTTCACTTAACAAAAAGCAAAATTGGAACAGGGCCCTGGCTGGATAACTCAGTTGATTAGATTATCGTCCTGATATACAGATGTTACTGGTTTGATCTCCAGGCCGGGCACGTACAGAAACAGATTGATGTTTCTGTTTCTTTCTCTCTATCCCTTCCTCTCTCTAAAATCAATCAATCAAAAAAAAAATTAAATACCCCCTTCCATATCTGTACCTTTATTATTTCCATTATCCCCACTGAAATAATTTTAATGCACATGTCCCAGGCTAGAAGGAAGAAATAATTGCAGTTAGTGATCTGCTATTCCATCTGCTGTTTTACTTAGTTTCATTCTCCCTGCCCCTAGTGTTTACTGAGGTGAGGGACAATAGATACAAAAATTAAGGTACCCCACCTGACCAGGCGGTGGCACAGTGGATAGAGTGCAGGACTGGGATGCGGAGGACCCAGGTTCAAGACCCTGAGGTTGACAGATCTGGTTTGAGCTAAGCTCACCAGCTTGGACCCAAGGTCACTGGCTTGAGCAAGGGGTTACTTGGTCTGCTGTAGCCCCACGGTCAAGGCACATGCGAGAAAGCAATCAATGAACAACTAAGGTGTCGCAACAAAAAACTGATGATTGATGCTTCTCATCTCTCTCCGTTCCTGTCTGTCTGTCCCTATCTATCCCTCTCTCTGACTCGCTCTCTGTCTCTGTTTTAAAAAAAGAATTAAGGTACCCCATCACCTAAAGTCTAAATATAAATAATAAATAAGTAAATAAATATTGGTTGAGTTAAAAAAAAAAACCAACTTGAGATATTGTTATGGCCAGACAGCCAAGGAAATTTAATTCATAGTGATTTCATGTTCTTTCTCAATATTCAAATCAAACAAATTCATGATTGAAGAGAATCAAATCCCCCTATGTTGCCCTCTCTTCTCTTGCTTCCAAAGTTTGAGCAGGTTGAGTTCTCAGTTGTTCCTGAGTCTTCTCCCTTAGTGGGTCTTAGGCAGATTGAGTTGCCATTCTTGCTAAAAAAAAAAAACAACACAGACACTTGCAAACCCTGGTCAGCATCCACTCCACCCAGAGCTGAGCATGTTAATCATACTGACTCCTTTCATGACTGCACCTTGAAATATGTACTACCTCTTAGCAAAGGCTCCTGCTTTCGAAAGTATTTGCCTTACTACTTACTCGTTCCTTACCTTCACAGTTGAATTTTAAATAGATGATACATAACTTTCTATTTGCCTATCTGCTTGCTTCCTCCTTACTGTCACAGTTGAATTTTACATAGATGACACACATCTTTTCTGTAATTGTTTTGTGTCGCTTTGCATTTAATATTCTCACATACATACTTTCCATGGCAACAGTTGTTTTTTCATGTCCTGCAGCTTCATTGAACTGTTGTACTATATTTAATCACTGAATTATTTAAAGATATTTAGTTCATTTTTCAATCTTTCCAGTTAGCACACTTGCTTTTATACCAGTAGGATATACTTTGAGAAATGGAATTGTTGGGTCCAAATCCAGTTTCCCCACTCCAGATTCTAGGCCTGCTTTCTGGTCTTGGATATTTTCTATTGCAGTGTAATGTACATACCGAAAAGTGCATAAATTATAATCGTATATCTTAGTGATCTTTCACAAGTGAACACACCTGTACAACCCACCTGGGTCAAAAATAAGAATATTAACAGAAACAAGAAGCCATTGCTCCTACATTCTTCTAGTTGCTATCCTTCCGAAGGGTAACTATGATGTCTCAGGCTATAGATTCGTTTTGCCTGGTTTTAAACTTCATATAAATGAAATTGTACAGTGTATTCTTGTTTCTGGCTTCTTTTTAGTACATGTCTTAAATATATTTGATAGTGCATGGAAAAACTTTCATTCCTTATATATTCTTTTCTTTTTTTTTTTACAGGGACAGAGAGAGAGTCAGAGAGAGGGATAGATAGGGACAGACAGGAACGGAGAGAGATGAGAAGCATCAATCATCAGTTTTTTGTTGCGACACCTTAGTTGTTCATTGATTGCTTTCTCACATGTGCCTTGACCACGGGCCTTCAGCAGACTGAACCACCCCTTGCTGGAGCCAGCGACCTTGGGTCCAAGCTGGCGAGCTTTTGCTCAAGCCAGATGGGCCCGCACTCAAGCTCGTGAGCTAGGGGTCTCGAACTTGGGTCTTCCGCATCCCAGTTCGATGCTCTATCCACTGCGCCACCGCCTGGTCAGGCTCATTCCTTATATATTCTTAGCCTCAGTGTAATTTGACACTATGGACCATCCCACCATCTTGAATTTTTTTTCCTTTCTCCTTTCTCTTCTATGAAGGTAATCTCCTGGCTTTCTTCTTAACTTCCTACTGCTCCTTCTCCTACTCCAGAGCCTTCCCCTTAACTCAACCTTAAATCTGTGTGCACTCAAGTTCCAGTCCTAGGCGATTTCAGCCAGATACATACACGGCTCGGTTACCACCTAGGTGCCTGGGGCCCCTGCATTTATATCTCAATTGTGAACAACTTTTCTGAGATTCATATATCCAACTGGATCTCATTTGTATATTTTAAAACTCAACAACCCAAAATGGAACAATTTCCTCTGTGTCCGAATGCCCCAGACCTGGCACTTTTCCAGCATTTTCTATCAGTGAAAAATACTACCAGCGACAGGTTCACAACATAAACACCTAGCAGTCATCCTTGACATTTCTCTTGACATACCCTGCAGCCACTGAGTTCTGACAGTGTTTTCTCCTCCACAGTTCTGGTAAATAGTTCACTTCTCATCATCATTGCCGGCACTCAAATCCAAGCTACACTTGTATCATCTCTTGCTTAGACTATTGCAGTAGTCTCCACAAACTGATTTCCAAACTTTACAACTGTGCTTAAAACTTTTCACTGGTTACATATTATATTGGGAAAAGTTACTTAAATCAGCATTAAATCAGACCCTATGCTGGTCTAGCCCTTTCCTACTCCTTGAGGCTCTCTCTCTTCTCCTTGCCTTTCTCCTTACTCTGAATCTGCTCCACATATAAGAAACAGGGTTGAAATTTGAGCAATTATATCTAACATAATTATCTGGAAGA
Source organism: Rhynchonycteris naso (assembly GCA_037038555.1). NCBI lineage: Eukaryota > Metazoa > Chordata > Mammalia > Chiroptera > Emballonuridae > Rhynchonycteris > Rhynchonycteris naso. The sequence continues at coordinate 14,496,302 of CM073000.1, forward strand.
TAAAAGTGAAAAAAACAAAGTTATAGGTGCCATGTAGTAAAAAAAAAAAAAAGTTTTTTCTTTCAAAGTTATGGAGTACATTGTTGGGATCATGTAGAAGTGAAAAATTTAGGAAGCAATGAGATAAAGGACTAATTGCCTCCAAAGAGTTCCAAGCTGCTTAAGAGGCTGATTAGCATAATGACTAATAGGACCAGCTTCCGGGTCTACCAAACCCAGGTTCTGATCATGACTCAGCCACTTTTAAAACCTGCCTAACTTTTGGTGAGTCATAATACCTCAGCCAGAATTCCCACAATAAGATAATGCCTCCTCTTTCACAGGGATTAAATATCTCAACTCTTTGCCACAATTATCAGCACATAGGTAAATGTCAAACAAACAGTAGGCATATTATTATTAGGAAGAAAACAAGGCTGGCTATCATATTGTCATATATCACGTAGGAGTAATCAATGATTAATTAATGCCAAAGATAATGAGCATCCTTGGGGCAGAAACTAGACGATATCCTCCCAAGAGCTCTACGGACTCTGGTTACTTGGTGCTCTTCCCTACGGCCCCAAGGAGAAGTTTCTAGGAAACCAGGTGCTCAGGATGACAGAAACAGATATTCACTCCCAGGGGGTCTTGTTTTGTATCAAGATGGTGCTCTTCTTCAACCACTTTGTTTACTTTTCTCGGAATAAACACCAAAAGTTTGGATGTCCCGTTACCTTGGTAGGTGGAATTTTGTGAACCTCTATGGCAGGGGTCCCCAAACTTTTTACACAGGGGTCCAGTTCACTGTCCCTCAGACTGTTGGAGGGCCGGACTATAAAAATAACTATGAACAAATCCCTATGCACACTGCACATATCTTATTTTAAAGTAAAAAAACAAAATGGGAACAAATACAATATTTAAAACAAAGAACATGTAAATTTAAATCAACAAACTGACCAGTATTTCAATGGGAACTATGGGTGCGGATGCACCTGTGCTCCTCTCACTGACCACCAATGAAAGAGGTGCCCCTTCCGGAAGTGTGGCGGGCCGGATAAATGGCCTCATGGGGCCACATGTGGCCTGCGGGCCATAGTTTGGGGACCCCTGCTCTATGCGTTAAAAAAACCAATATTTTCTATGGCTAAATCAGTTTATCTAGACCAGATGAATCCAGCCCCGGTACTACTTGGGTCTGCTTTCACTGCTCAGGAAGACCCGGCCAAGGGACATGCATCTCTCTCCTTGGAAGACGCATGTGCACAAACAACTGGAACCCAAATTAAAAAATACTGACAAGGATAAAAGACTAATGAATATACTGATTTAATTATTTAAACATTTAAATTTTCTTGACGAAAAAGATACATGATTTAGTGAAAAAAAAAAAAAAGGTTGGAAACAAAATGACAACATCGTGGCTCAAACTCCAGCACAGATTATCTATCTATGTAATCTTGAATTCATATTGTAGTGAACCTAGTGAGAGTATACAGACGTTCAAATACACACGACAGTACAAATTTAAAGCAGTCTTCTATTAAAAGCCGGTGACTGCAGGACACCTAAGTCAGTCAAATCATGTGGCCCCGAACACCGTTTGGGCAGGGCTAGGTTTTAAAGACAAAATCACATGCTGGTTGGGGTGGGAAGGAGGGGGAGCTCATCAAAGCATGGTACAAAAGCAAGAAAACATATTCATTAATCTCGCTAACAAGCTCATTAACTTTTACTGTCTGGTTACAATGTTTATCTATAGGATCAAGTTAAAGAAAATAATATTTCTACCTACTAAGACTATAAGCTGTGAGGATGATAACATAGTAGTGATAAATGTTTCACATGCCTAACAAAACATTTCTAAACATTCTAGGATTTATGACCTATCCTGACTCCTCTGCAATTTGGCGAAACTAACTTCAAGGGCGGGGGTAGGGAGTTTTAGACATAAGTAAGTTCTGAGGTTATTTAGAGTTTAAGATAGAAGAGAAGCTAAATGAGGTTACTTATGCTAAGAGCCTTTAAAGCAGGGGTGCTCAATACGTCGATCATGATCTACTGGTCCATCGCGAAGGAAGTGTGGGTAGATCGCATGACATTAAAAAGACATTTGTCTTTTGATTGGCATACAGGGTAGCCAATCTGACGTCTGAATTTTTGACACCCTATACATGCGTGTTAAACCGCGCTAACTTGTTCAGTTACATTGCTGCGTAGTTAGCCTTCAATTTATTTAAACTAAATACAACAAAGGGTATAGAAATGAGTGCCATAGCTGGTCCGAGTAAGAAGCCTAAAACCTAACACTTTCATACAGAATGGGAGGGGATTTTTTCACTATGTCATATTCTAAGTGCGTTTGCCTTATCTGTCTGTGTGCCATTGCTATTCCAAAGAAGGGAAATGTGGAGCGGCTTTTTCGGACTGTTCATAAAAACTATGACATTGACTTTCCTCCGGAAAGAGAGCTGAGAAGGAGAAAGGTGAAAGAAGAATAGACAATATTAAATAGTAATAATAGTAACTTAAATAATGATAATATAGAAGAAATAAATTTATGTTTTGCATTTTTACTGTAGGTAGATCATTTTGACTTGGTCATCTTATAAGTAGCTTGCAAGCTGAAAAAGTGTGGGCACTCCTGCTTTAAAGTTACCTATTGCTAAAAAAAAAAAACAACCCTTTTTTTTCTATATTTCAATATATTTTCCTGGGTCCTCAAAAATCTTCATATGTCATGGGAGAATTAAAGTTTATTATCTTATCAAAATTCTGAATTCATATACATGGAGGAAATATGAAAGAAGAATATTTATGAATGAGAGGCAGAAACCATGGGCCGAACCAAAAACATGAGGCCAGCGTGCTCCATAAGGAAAGTTTATTTTGAAAGCACCTGGGTGCAAGCAGGCTGAGACCAGCAAAGGGTGTCAGCTCCAAGCTATGGGAGGGAGCCTTAGATGTAAGGGTTGCCGCAGGTATTTGCTGGCATGGAGTTGCCTGCACCTGGCCATGCCCAGATTAGCATCTCCTGGTTTGTGGCCTTGGTTACAGACTGTCTCCCTTTCCCAACCCTCAGTTCCCTCCTGATGGCCTTGTCCCAAGGACATTTCTCAGAACCTTCCCGGGGTGGAGGGCATTGCTTAAGAGGAGGGGGAGGTTGGGCGATGGAGATACTTAATAAAGAAGCTGCCCTAGTGGGCAGTTGGGTGAGGGGAATTTGATCTTAAAAGGGGCTCTGGATTTAAAGGAGCTCTGAACCCAAACCTAACAATATATATGTAGGTTTGTATGTGCGTCTGTACATCCATGCTCCCATCTATATATGCAAGCTTAATTTCTTATGAGGAAGCAAATTAGAGTCCAGGAGGCTGACATAGGTGATAAGGAAGGTCCAGTCCTATGCGGACATCATCTATTTCAGGAACTTAAAATGCTCATATCTTCATTCCTCCAGCCAAGGAAACTAAACAATGGGAATTTGTTAGAAATGAACATTTTCAGGCCCTATGCAGGACTTAGTGAAGAAGCCCAGCCATCTGTACATCAAAATGTGAGCACCACTTCCCCAGGGAAGAACCAGAGGCTCAAGTCCTAGGCAGACATGAAGAGCCGATAATTAAAGACAAAGAACAAAAAGAGAACCAGGAGAGTCTACAGAGAACTTGGGTCAGAGGTGGTAGGCACTGAGTTTGGGGAGATATGGCAGTGTGGGCGCCGGTTTGTGTTATACACGGTGCTAGGGGCCTGGTGCGGTTGTGAGACGACGGAGCCAAAGCCCAAGCACCCAAAATAAAGCAGTGAACCCCAGTGTCAAGTCATTTGTTCTCAAGCTGTCATTTCCGCTACGATGCTGAGACTTGCTGGCATCAGAACCTTTTTCCAGCAGAGGATGGTGGAGGAGGACAATTCCTTCTGTTACTACCACAGAGACCTCCGACTGTAGAAACCTGAGACAAGGAGAGCTAAGGCTTCTTGGGCTGATCCTACATGTTTTCTCCAGGCCTTTTCAATAACCAAGATTCTTCTGACCCCAGTTTTTTAAAATTATTTTTAAATTTAATTTAACTTAATTTTTGTGTGTGTATGTTGCAGGGACAGAGAAAGTCAGAGAGAGGGACAGATGGGGACAGACAGACAGGAAGGGAGAGAGGTGAGAAACATCAGTTCTTTGTTGCGGTTCCTTAGTTGTTCATTGATTGCTTTCTCATATGTGCCTTGACCGTGGGGCTACAGCAGACTGAGTGACCGCTGGTGAGCTTTGCTCAAACCAGATGAGCCCGTGCTCAAGCTGGCGACCTTGGGGTCATCTGCATCCCAGTCCAATGCTCTATCTATCCACTGCGCCACCGCCTGGTCAGGCTATTTTTTAATTTTAGAGCAAGGGGGAAAATGAGAGATTGACTTCTTGTTTCACTTCTTTACGCATTCATTGGCGGATTCTTGTATGCGTTCTGACTGGAGATCGAACCCACAACCTTGGTGTATCGGGATGACGCTCGAACCAACTGAACTACCAAGCCAAGGCCTGATCCCAGGTTTAATTTTCTCTTCGCTGGCAGTTAAGGAGTATGTGTGTCTTGAGGGGAAGGAAGTCAATTCCCGGAGGGCGACTGGGCTACTGGTGAACCTGGCCAGAGAGAGCCATGGGAGTGAGAATGAGCCGGTGGAACCGACAAGGCAAGAACTCAGCATGGATGTTCTTCAGGAGGCCAATGGAGGCTGTGTTGTCATCAAGGACATTGCCCTGAGTGGGGAACCCCCGGCTTTGCAACTTCCTGGCCAGTGTGAGGATCACCAGCCGGCTGTAACCCTTCCTGCGGTACTCTGGCAGGGTGTAGTTATGGCACATGGTGGCAAACTGGTCTGTGATCGACCAAGAGACTGGGTGTCCCTTCTCATCGCGGATACACACGCTGGGGAAGCAGGAGATGAGGCTGGTGATGTACCGGAGACACTGCGCGTTGCCGCCTCGCGCCCACGTGCGGTTGAGTAGGTCAGCATCAGCCACGCTCAGGTAAGTGAGCCGTGGGGGAGAGCACCGTCTAGAAGAAACGACAGGAGAAGGAATATGAACTCAGGATCCCATGACTGCCAATACCGACTTTCTTTGTAGACTGATTGAGAAACCACGCCAGGGATATGAAGACATTTTCAATGACTTTGATTCTATTTCTCCCCATTTACAAACATCTTCTAGGATTTCATTTCTGACAAAAAAAATACTCATTTCAAGTTTAAGTCTTTCCTTCTGATTTCATGCCTGTTTCTTTTTGTCCTCAGTCTGGATTAAGGCAAGTAAAACAATTCTCAGACTTCTTCTAAGTCCTGATTTTATTGACACCTGCCCTGAAGCCTTGTACAGACCAGATTTTTGAACCCCTAACCTTCTCTTGGTTTTTTTAAAAAAAGATGTGTTTGGATAGAACATTTATCTTTATGCATCTGTGCCCAGAAAATAAATACAAATTGCTTAACATTTTAGGCATATGTAGATGCTCAAAAAAATGCTAGTTCTTCCATACCTTCTCCTAAAAGTTGTGGGAGAAGGTCTAACATCCATGGCATTAAGATTAAAATAGCCTGACCAGGCAGTAGCGCAGTGGATAGAGCATCAGACTGGGACGCGGAGGACACAGGTTCGAGACCCCGAGGTCGCCAGCTTGAGCGCGGGCCATCTGGCTTGAGCAAAAGCTCGCCAGCTTGGACCCAAGGTCGCTGGCTCCAGCAAGGGGTTGCTTTGGTCCACTGAAGGCCCGCGGTCAAGGCACATATGCGAAAGCAATCAATGAACAACTAAGGTGACACAATGGAAAACTGATGATTGATGCTTCTCATCTCTCTTCGTTCCTGTCTGTCTGTCCCTATCTATCCCTCTCTCTGACTCTCTCTCTGTCCCAGTAAAAAAAAAAAAAAAAAAAAAGATTAAAATAAAGATAAGAATTGATGCCATTTCTAAGAGCCCAGGTGGGTTGCTTGGTTGAAAACCTGGGGGGGCTGGCTGTGCTTCAGAATTTGCTCTATAAGTTATCAATGTGGGAAGCCCACCCGTAGTGACTGGTAAGAGACTGGTAATGTCATTCTAGCTGTGACCTTTATGAAGCACAGGTGTGTGTTTTCTTTACATTAGTGGTTCTGCAGTGTTAGCTCCCGTTCCAGGCATCCCGTGGGCTCGGTACTGGGGTAATCACCTAACCATGAAGCAGGGGTAAAGAAAATAAACACAAGCAATAACTGGCTTACTAGAATTTTTAATTTAATTTTTGAAAATGAACTATCAACAAGGCAATGAAGCCTCAGGCAGAAATTTCATTGCAAATAGAAACATTGCTAAGGCAAATCAAGTGTTTCAGTAGTTATACTAGAGACTAAAGGCTCTGACCTTGTATCTGAAGGGCAGGATACCCCAAAATAAAACATGTACATATTTGGGTAACGACTTTGTTAAAGACAAATTGTCTAACTTCCTATGCAGAAGGGAGCAATTCAAGTCAAAAACTGATTTTAAATGGCCTGGCTGGGGATAGAGGAAATTTTAAAATAACACCCCATGGCTCTAAACACTGCGGACAACTCTTAATGGGCAAACCTAGTTTCTCTAACAGAAAGCAATGTGATAAATTTAAAAGATGGAATGGGAACCTCTATGTCAAAAGATACTTAAGAGAGATATTAACTAATTGCAATGTATGGACCTTATTTAGATGTTTATTCAAAACAAATAAATTGATAAAATATTATGATAATTTGGGAACTGTGACTACTAATTGGTTATTTTAATTTATGGAAATATTTTTTGTTCAAGAAGAGAGACAGGGACAGACAGACAGGAAGGGAGAGAGATAAGAAGCATCAACTCGTAGTTGCGTCACTTTATTATTCATTGATTGCTTCTCATAGGTGCCTTCGGGGGCACTCAGGCCAAACCAGTGACCCCTTGGTCAAACCAACAACTTCAGGGTTTTGAATCTGGGTCCTCAGCATCTCAGGTCGATGTTCTCTCCACTGTGCCACTACCAGGTCGGGCTAAGGAATATTGTTAATATTTTAAAGGGTTGTGCAGAAAAGAGTTAACACAGCAGGCTTGAGGCCATTATCTTTATAAAAGCCTGTTGGCCAGGTTGCCTCTTGGTTGGTGTCTGGCAATTAGAATTTCTGGAGAGGTCCTGCCATTCCCAGAACTGAGATGGGTGACTCACTGTGCCTGTTTGTCCAACCAGTGTGGTTCATGCTGAACACCCATGCTCCTTCTGGGAGTCTAGGAAACCAGCATCGGCTCAGCAGAGAGGGCCTCCAATAAAAGTCCTAGCTCAGGGAGTCACCACTTGTTGCTGGGGAAATGAACTGTGTCCTGTGCCTTCATGGGGTCAGGGCTCTGGGAGGCTTGCGCCTGGTTTCCACTGAGCTTAGCCAGTGCACCCTTTTCCTTTTGCTGATTTTGATTTGTATCCTTTCACTGTAACAAAATTGCAGCCATGACCCTGTGCATTGAGTCCCGTGAGTCTTCTTAACCAATCACTGAGCCTCTGGGGGGTCTCAGGGACCCCTGCCACAGAAATGGTATTAGTACATTTTTAAGAATCGTTATCTTTTGGAGATCTACACTGCTCACAAAAATTAGGGCATATTTTATTGCTTCATATTCATTTAGAAATACCCCCATCTGACCTGCGGTGGCGCAGTGGGTAAAGCATCGACCTGGAATGCTGAGGTTGCCGGTTCAAAACACCGGGCTTGCCTGGTCAAGGCACATATGGGAGTTGATGCTTCCTGCTCTTCCCTTTTTCTTTCTTTCTTTCTTTCTTTCTTTCTTTCTTTCTTTCTTTCTTTCTTTCTTTCTTTCTTTCTTTCTCTCTCTCTCTCCTCTAAAATGAATAAATAAAATATAAAAAAAAAGAAAAAAAAGAAATATCCCCTAAATCTTGTGAGCAGTATATATTAGAGTGTTTAAGAATAATGGGATAATGTTTGGTAAATTTCCTTCCGAATAATCCAGGGTATGGGAAGAGATAGTGTGAATGAAACAACCCATATGTTGATGGGAAGGTTCATTATATTAATTCTCCCAAGCATTTGTAAATCTTTATAACTGAAAAATATAAAATAAAAATAAAGTCCATTTGCTTTATGTAATTGAAAGTATTCATTTTTCTTTAGGTTTTGTTCAACATATTCCATAGATGTGAAGAAAGCTAACCTTCACAGGTGGGTATTTTTCAAATGTCATGTTTCATTTGCTTGTGAAAAACAGCTAAGGAGGATATTAGATGAATTTTTAAGAAGAAGAAACTGATTGAGGCTTGGAAAGACTAAGCAGAAGGGAAGGAACTAGTTGTTAGGTTTGGGTCTAGGGCGCCTTTAAATCCAGGGCCCTTTTAAACTCAACCCCCCCCCCCAAACCTCCCATGGGAGGGGGGGCAGCTTCTTCAGTATGCATCTTCCTCACCTGACCTCCCCCTCCCCTCAAGCAACTCCCCCCACCCTAGGAAGGTTCTGGGAGAAGTCCTTGGGACAAGGCCTTTGGGAGGGGCCTGAGGGGTTGGGAAAGGGAGACAGTCTGTGACCAAGGCCACACACGAGGAGATGCTCCTCTGGGCATGTCCAGGTGCACCAACCCCACGCCAGGAAAGGCCTGCAGTAGCCCCTGTATCAGACACCCCTTCCCGCAGCTCTCCGCTGACGCCAGGAGGGTCTCAGCCCGTCATTTTTGCAGACGCACAAATAAACTTCTTATAAAACTCATCAGGCCTATGCGTCTCTCCTGTGGCTGACCTCACACTAGTAGGTGACAAAAGAGGAACTCCACAGTAAGAAGAGAAGAATGCAGATAGGAGCCAGCAAATGTTTGGAAGGAGTGGATTCTGGAGTCAGGCTTGGGATTGATTTCCTGGCTCTTCAACTTACTTGTGTGTGTTACTCTGTTCAAAAAGGGGTTGATACTAGTACTGCTTTATGGGGTTGGAGAAGGGATTTGAGGGCTCACATACTTAGAACATGTTAGTGCCTGGTCTGTAACAACCCCACATGCGTCAGTTACACACCCTTCTCTCTGAAATGAGTCTTGGGCTCAGACAACAGAGGCTACTTAGAACTGTTTGGAGGCCAAAGAATGATTTTTCTATGTATACTGTGAAAATACAGGACTCCTGAGTTCATTTATTACTATGGACAAGCACACTGATTTGGTTTTGCAAGAAATTATGAGCAGACAAGCACAGCAGAAAGGAAAAGAGTAAACACACATGCGCATGTGGACACACACACACACACACACTCTCTCTCTCTCACACTCAAATTCAGATGTAATAGCCCAAACAAGGTACCTAAATATCCCTTAATGGTACTAAGTACTCCAGATACCGCTCTGTGTACTCCTGTGGCAGTGAGTCCCATCCCAGAGGCAGAAACTGGATTTACATACAGGAAGCTGGTGTCTGGCGGAGTTGAAACAGGAGCTAAACGAATCGCCTTGAAGGAACTTAGCTTTACATCCAGTTGCTTTGACTTGGCAACAGCTTTGGAAACATCATATAACTTACTCTGCAGCCCTGGAAATGGAGAGACATAATGAAAAATGGGGGCATTTTATTTGAAAAGGCAAAAAAGGACATTTGTTGCAGTGGTTGTGTGTGTGTGTGTGTGTGTGTGTGTGTGTGTTTTGTGGCAGAGAGAGGGACAGATAGGGACAGACAGACAGGAAGAGAGAGAGATGAGAAACATCAATTCTTCGTTTCGGCTCCTTAGTTGTGCGTTGATTGCTTTCTCACATGTGCCTTGACAGGGAGGCTACAGCAGACCTAGTGACCCCTTGCTCAAGCCAGCGACCTTGGGCTCAAGCTGGTGAACTTTTGCTTAAACCAGATGAGCCCGCGCTCAAGCTGGCAAGCTTGGGGTCTCGAACCTGGGCCTTCCGCATCCCAGTCCGACGCTCTATCCACTGCACCACCGCCTGGTCAGGCCCGTGTATTATCCTAACCACTGTGTGTTTACAAATCGGTTATTAGAACTACTTCCTAGCTGATTTTCAAATTTTGTGTGGGATTTTCAATCATGATCCTGTTGGGACTATCCTAGGAACTGGGAATTTCTTGTGGGAATTTAGATTTTTCTGACTTCTCAGATGTGGCTAGGTAAGAGACATTTTATAGCTCTAAAGTTGGTGAGCTACCATGCAGCTGGAAGTGTGTAAGAGCTTAGATTTATTTGGCATGGAATTCTGTCTTTAAGAAACTCTCTTTCAGCCTCTTGGCTTAACACTCTTTACACACCTATTGAGGTATAAATTTAGTGTTGGTGAGATTTATCCTGAGTGTAACTCAGCCAGATCCCACTCATTTATCAGAGCTAGACAGTATTATCTATACATCTTTGTTCCGTGCTTGTAGATAAAGCCCTGTCCTGCGCATGCTGCCCAGTGGGACGGAGGAATGGCATGGCTCTGTTCTGACAGCTTGCAGCATGGCCGCTTAGCTTCTGATGATGGCTCAGGACTGACCTGCTCTGCTTCTCCAGGTCCCCGACTGGGTCCTGATGGATGGAGGCCTCTGGAAATTGACTTTCCTGCTTCCTTCCTTAGCTACTGGCTGTTTCCTCCTCCTGGCAACTCATCACCACGTGTAGAATATGTGTGTGTGAAGCCATGTTGCACTCAGTCTGATAGCTGAGCCTAGGCTCTACCCCCAGGGTGATACGTTTAAGAAAACATAAATAGGTCTTCAAGTAAATGCTGTTAAAATGATAGATTCTGTGGCTGGCACCCCATATTGTAATACTGAACTAGATCTAAGTAATTCAGAAGACTGTCTATGGGAAAAAGATAGGCAGTGCCTACCAAAGGTATGGGTGAGAGTTCAGACAGAATGCCTCTCTCTGTTAGACTGAACCAGTTCTTTCTAAAAGTCAGTGTAACATTTCTCTCCCAAACTTTTCTTTTTCATTGTTTTAACAGAGAGAGAGAGAGGAGAGAGAGAGAGAAATAAAGCATCAACTTGTCATTTCACTTAGTTGTTGTTTAGTCGTGCACTCATTGATTGCTTTTCATACATGCCCGATTGGGGATGGAACCCGTGACCTCTGGTGTGCTGGATCAACACTTTATCCACTGAGCCATCTAGCCAGGGCCTAAACAATCTTTTAATGATAAGATGTAACAGGTACAGAAAACTGCATAAAACAAATGCATAGCTTAATCAACGATTCTATATTTTAAGCAGACACTACTAAAGCCTCCAAATAGAAAGTTATTAGCCACCTTTCATTTAGACACTTTCCCAATCACAATTCCTTCTCTCTCCTTTAAAAATAATGACATCATAATTTTTTATAATAACCACTTACTTGTCTTCTTTAAAGTTTTATCATGTAAGTGTGCATCATTAAGCACTATAGTTTGGTTTTATCCACTTTTTGTCTTGTAAATCTATTGATCTGCAGGGTTTCTTTTTCATTTCTTGCCCTCACATGACAAATATAACAGTTTGGCTCCTCTGAGTAGGTTAGTGGATTAACCCTGATTTACTATTGTTTATGAATGGCTCTTAGATTAAAAATGGCAAAGGCATTTCTGTGCAAGTGTGCTGTTGTTCTGAAGTAGCTCCGCTAAACTAATGCTTGATCTATCCAGGTAGCCCGTCTAGTAGCTCTGACTAGAGCCTGCACTGTGGCAAAGATTGAACACATATCGCAGTAGATAGGCTTTTGGGTAAGATTTGGGAATGTTATGAAAACAGCACCATTTTAGGTTCTCTGATTAAGAATAGTAAAGAGCCTGACCAGGCGGCGGTACAGTGAATAGAGTGTCGGACTGGGATGCGGAAGACCCCGGTTCGAGATCCCGAGGTAGCCATCTTGAGCGCGGGCCCATCTGGTTTGAGCAAAAGCTCGCCAGCTTGGACCCAAGGTTGCTGGCTCCAGCAAGGGGTTGCTCAGTCTGCTGAAGGCCTGCGGTCAAGGCACATGTGAGAATGTAATCAATGAACAACTATGGTGTCACAACAAATAACTGATGATTGATGCTTCTCATCTATCTCCGTTCCTGTCTGTCTGTTCCTATCTATCCCTCTCTCTGTCCCTGTAAAAAAACAACAAGAAATAAAAAAAGAATAGTAAAGATACTGATGACCTCTTACAATATCCTTAGTCAATATTCAATATCCAGAGCAGATTAGTTATTACCGCAGAGCCCTATTGCTGAGAGGCGACATCAGAAGACACGGGTAATGCTGGCACTGACTTCTGTGCTCAGTGAGGGGTGCCTTTACCACTGCAGCTCTATTAGGTGCTACTAATTCACATCTGTCACCAGCAGGCCTTCAGGAAGGGTGAGTGAGTCCATTTAATGACTATAACTGACTCATGGCTATCAGTTTAGCCTTTTGAAAAAAGAATATTGGCAGTTACGGGGATGTTCTCTCCGTAATGATGGATTCTGGTGACTTGAAGACAGTAGACATGTCGCACCAATATCCATCCAATTACTGCTATGGTTTTGCACATCAAGGAAGAGGTGTACTCATCTCCACGTTAGAGTAATACTGGTGAGAGGAGCTCCCTGAACTGGCTAAGCAAGCGGCAGCACCATATTTCACTGCTCACCAGCATAAAAGGGGTAATTCTGTGAAGGGGAGGGATAGTTTAGAGCGTCCTCCATAAGGTCTTTCCGAGCATTTGCAAATGGGTTTTATTCAACATCCCAAGTCTTTAGGTTATGAATATGCATTGGTCATTGTCTGTAGATGGACACAAGGTTGTCCTTGTGAGAGGGCTTCAGTTGTCTGTGGCTGAAAACAGTCACCAAACTTTATATTTCTAACATGGGAATTCCTGCCTTCGTGTCAGATGGTCAAGGAACATGTCTCACTGGAATGGTATGAACATGCCAGGAAGATGCTCTATCTACTGAGCGACCTGCCCAGGGCCTAGAAACTCTTATTCTTCCCCTAACGTGGCCTAATGTTCTTCCACTAGCATTGATGGCCATACAGCTATCTCCTTGGAGTTCACGTATATTCTTTCCTTATAAAATCATTTCAGGATATATCATGCAAATCGGCTGATTATCTCTTCCTAGAATTATTTGCTTTAGAAAAAGGAAAATCTTACATATTGGCTTATACTTAAACTAGAATTATTTTAAAAGACTGTACTAGTAAAGGGTTAAGAGTAATAAGGAAAAATAGGCCAATATTCACTGATATTCATATTACAGTAACAGTAAAGAAGAAATCACTTAAAAGTAGCCCCATTTAAATGGCCTCTCCCTACCCTCAAAGCCAAGCCTCTTTAGGAGTAAAATAAGTGCTTATATAGAACTGTAATACATAAATTGTAATATATAAAATGTATGGATATATATTTGTGCAAATGTATATATATATCATATATATGAAATATATGTCATAGCTATCTGATATGTATGACAAAAAGGATTTAATGACAATCTAGTGTCTTGCACTTGACCTCACCTTGTATTTGAAAAACTTGGTCCCAGTTGATAACGTCAGATTCTTCCAACAGCTGTTTGTAAGTTCTGACATCCTTGTAGAACACAGCATAGGCATTTGTATAATGGTCCAGGTTATCTATCTCAGCCTAGATCAGAAGACACAATCATAAACACATAAACATATTCTCTAGATCAGTGGTTTTCAACCTTTTTACACTTGGGGACCAGTGAAAATAGGAGAACTGTGTCAGGGACCGCTAAGGTAGAAATCAGCCTGAGCATCAGCGAATTTGACTAAGATCACTGGGCCTATAATCTTCATACAACAGCAGGGTGGTTAACTCTTCTGCTAACCGGCACAAAATTTCTGGCAGCTGGCATCGGTCCACGGACCAGAAGTTGAAAAACGGTGCTCTATGTAACCGAACTCCTAGGCGGCTTAGTCGATACCTTTAGCTGCGCATGCCTAGACACTTTCCATTAGCAAAACTGGTCAGCTAACAACGATGGCCAGGAGGGAATGTGGCCAATGCATTGCTGTGAGGGAAAGTGCAGCCGTTCTGGAGCCTTTACCTGCTTATTTCATTTAGTGTGAGGGAGGAGTTAAGACATTTATTTCCTAGGTTTCTAGGGGTTTATTTATAAAAATATAGAGGGTGTAACTCAGTGGACCCACTTAGAAGAATTAAATAGAACTCTCAGAACTCTCCTAATGGGGTCAGGGCAGCACATCTTTTGTTAACTGAGCCTCTTTGGTTTCAGAGGCAGAACGGGCAGATTCTGTCTTTTCAATGTTCTCCCATATTTATAGTCATGACCAAAGTCATCCATCCAGTTAAGGAATCATCAACCCAGTTAAAAAACGAGTATGTTCGAGAATGTATGCTTTATGCTTCTAGAGGTCATGAAACATGAAAATTTATTGAATGCATTTAGACTAGAGGTTTTCCGTATGTCTGATCCTCTAAAAACAGTCAGATTAGAAGCTGATCATGAAATATGCAGCTTTGTAAGCTAAAGTATATGGCTGTGATGGTTATAATATCCCCTTTGTCTAATCCTTTCTTTCTAGTTGATGCCAACTCTCTCTCTCTCTCTTTTTTTTTTTTCCTTTCAAAACTGCACCTTGGCCCTGGCCGGGTAACTCAGTTGGCAGAAACATCATCCTGACATGTTGATGTTGCAGGTTCGATGCCCAGTCAGGGCACATACTAGAATCACCCAATGACGGCATGAATGAGTAGAACAACAAATTGATGCTTTCCTATCTCTCTCTCTCTTCCTCCCTCTCTCTAAAAATCAATAATAATAATAATGAAAAAAACTGTACCTCTTTCTGCCGCCGAGTGATAACAGCTTTGAAGTCTGGCCATGAATCCAGTACCACTTCCTTTTGAAAGGGGTTCCCACGATTGATGTTCATCACTGCTCCATAAACCTGAGCGGAGAACCCAGAGAGACAAGCTGGGGCATCGCCCGCTGTTTCAGCTGCATATCACACGCCCTACCTCTTGTTCTATCATAGAATTATGGCCACCAGAGGAGAAATTATAAATATATACACCACATACAAACTTCTCTTTTGTTATTCCATCAGTGTACATGAAAATGGATTTTTAAAAAAAGTCTATGAAAGCCTAAGCAAAGTCTCCTTACACTTAGTTTTTACAGTATAGCTGTGAGAAGTACTGAATCAATAGATGGGTGCAAGGCATTTGGGTCAGCAATAAATACTTACTAAGTGAATCGGAATCTCTCTCTTTTTTTTTTTTACAGGGACAGAGAGAGAATCAGAGAGAGGGATAGATAGGGACAGACGGACAGGAATGGGGAGAGATGAGAAGCATCAATCATTAGTTTTTCGTTGCCGTTGCGACACCATAGTTGTTCATTGATTGCTTTCTCACATGTGCCTTGACTGTGGGCCTTCAGCAGACCGAGCAATCCCTTGCTGGAGCCGGCGACCTTGGGTCCCAGCTGGTGAGCTTTTTGCTCAAGCCAGATGGGCCCGCGCTCAAGCTGGCGAGCTTGGGGTCTCGAACCTGGGTCTTCCGCATCCCAGTCTGACACTCTATCCACTGCGCCACCACCTGGTCCGGCTGAATCAGAATCTTTTGTATGGATTTAGGGCTCAAGCATCTTTCAGAAGTTCCACAGACAATTCTGATGCTCACCTGCTTTTGAAGTTGATTATACTATCCACAAATAGCCTGTGAATTTCAGCTACTCATTCAACTCTGAATCAGAATGAAACATCACTTGATGGTGAATTCCCCCCCACCCCCCGAACCCCCTGCCCAAGTAAGCCCCAAACACCTGCATTTCAGGTATGATGATGCCAGCCAAGGCTCTGTAACTATTCTCGGAGGGTTGTAAGTATATCTCCTTCATTATTACGGCGTATCCGTAGAGCCTGACATAACTGATCAAATGCTTTTTGACTAAACAATACTAAAGTACTATTAAAATTCTTGGTGGCCTTTCAGACTTTTTCTCTATTAAGAATTAGATGTCTGTCTTACAAAACAACTTTCATATTTTATTGGTGTGCTTCTAGAGTAGAGAAAGTTGTGCTGGTAATGAGGAGAGTTGAGCCCCAGGCCAATGTTCACAGCAGCATTTCTTTTGTAATAGATAAAAACAGGAAACACTCTAAATGTCTAACCAAAGTTGAAGAAATAAATCAATTGTGGCATATTTATATTCTGGATTATAAAATAGCAGCACAGTGTTGAGCAAAAGAAGCTAGATACAAGGAGATACTTCTGTGATAGAATGAATATTATATTCAAATCATACAAAACTGAATTATGGCTTTAGAAGTCGGGGTTGTGGTTACTTTGGGGGAGCAGGGCAAGGCAGTGATTGGAAAGGGACGTTGGGTGGGGAGGAGCAGCCTCTGAAGTAACGTTTTTTCTTGGAGGGGAGATGAGCACTTTGTGAAAATTCACCGAGCTGCATGCGTATGTTGTGCACTTTCTAGTATATGCTATACTTCAGTGAAAGCAATGAGATAAAAGAGGCATTAGTACCTACATTTTACCTCCTTCATTACTCATTTCAAATCACTCACCTCAATGCCTACAACCTTTCCCAACTATCTTTCGTTTTACCCAATCTGGGACCTCACTCGAGCCTTCTCATAGAAGGTATTTTTCTCACTTTAGTCTGGCTGATGCTAATGTCTGACGTGGATCACACTTAGAGAAAACCCAAGAACTAACGTAAACTGGAAGGGTAATGGCTTGTTCTGCTAATCGTCGTTTGACCTGACTTGTTCTGTTAATCATTATATGCTGGTGCTGCTGACCTTACACATACGACAGTACTACACTTATTAAAATGGTTTCATCCGAGGAAACCAAACATCCTTATTCAAGAAGGGAGCTTACATGTGATTAGAAGGTTCAGAAGGGTAAAAGAAAAGACTCTTTCCAATATTCAGATTCTGAAAGAATCCCCCCCTCAGCATATCTTGTTTGTCAATGATTTGGGACCAACTGAGAGATTTCACATTGATTGAAAACAAGCAACCCCTTCTAATAGTCATTTATTCAAAGGGGAAGCGTAGAGAGGATGTGGGAAGTGGCTAAGTGACAGTAAAGGTGCCGGATAAATGGGCAGAGAGAAGAAATTTTGAGAGAGAGTTAATTTTTTTTAATGCCTTTTCTTTCATTTTTTATTTTTGGATTGATTTTGAGAGAGAGAGATATATATATGAGAAGCGTCAACTCATAGTTGCGGCACTTGAGTTGTTATTGGATTGCTTCTCATACGAGCCCTGACCAGGGCACTAAGCTGAGCCAGTGACCCTTGGCTCAAGCCAGCAACCTTGGGATTGTGTTGATGATCCTGCATGCATGCTGGCGATTTCAGGGTTTCAAACTGGGGACCTCAGCATTCTGGGCTGACACTCTAACCACTGCACCACCACTGGTCAGATGAGATATGTAATTACTTTAACACTGATGTGAGATTATAAAATGCATAGAAGAAGGGTGAATGACAAAACTATCTTTATCTATTTCATCCTCTAAATGACATAGTATAGCTATGTCATTATTAGAAGGGATATTTTGAAAGTAGTGTTAAAGAACCAAAGGCAGGCATGACATAACAATGCACTGGTTGAAGCAGGATAAGGAGATCCAGGGATGGAGAGACTCAGTGTATGGAAAAGGAAAAATTGAGAGTGTCAAGCTAAGCAGCTATTAAAGCGAAGATCATGCAAGGAAGGCATTGATTTATGCCGACATGCTTCATTCCTTTAATTCTTCTTTCAAATGGGATTATGAGAAGCAAATATTTCAAAGTACATTCAATTTGGAATCTAAAAATCTAGAACTAAATTGGAACTCTAGCATGATGTAATATCATCTCTAAAATTTTTTTGCCTATTCAGAAGTATTAATATTACAGAGATACCTAATATTAGCTTTTATGAAGTTTAAATGAGATAGTATGAAAGATACTTTAAAAAATTATATATGCTAGCCTGACTGGTGGTTCTGCAGTGGGTAGAGCATTGAGCTGGGATACATTGGATCCAGATTCAAAACCCTGAGGTTGCCAGCTTGAGCGCAGGCTCACCAGCTTGAGCACAGGGTCACTGGCTTGAGCGTGGGATCATCACTGTGATCCCATGGTTGCTGGCTTGAGCAAGGGGTCAGTGGTTTGGCTTGAGCCCCCTGGTTAAGGCACATATGAGAAGCAATCAATGAACAACTAGAGTAACGCAACTACAAATTGATGCTTTTCATGTCTCTCCCTTCCTCTCTCTCTCTCTCAAATCAATGGAAAAATTAAAAGATTTGAACACATAAAGAATTACTAAGTAATTGATGAAGTGTCCAGTGACCAATCAACTACAGTTTATTGAGTGATTATTATGGGCAAAGCCCCACCCAGGTCAGGCACTATATGAGGAATAAAAATAAATAAATAAATAAAATAAAAAATCAACATGTACACCTAGGTACCTAGTAGCTAGGTTGCTGTGGGAAAAGCATTAGTTATGAAATTGAAGGAACTAAGGTTTGACTCTGCTTTGTTTGCTGTGTTACCTTCCTGAAGCGTCAGTCTATTCATGTATAAAATGGGTTAATAAACATCTTATGAAGTTGTTGGAAGGATAAAAACCGTATGCTAAAGTACTATGCAAATATAATAATTATAATTCAAGGCCCCATCATCTGTTTTGATGGTTATAACACCTTTCATGACCTTGTGAAGGTCACCAAAACCGTTTTAGTTCTCTCTGGTAAAGGAGTTAGCCAAACTCAAAGGAGTCAAAGAAATGTAGCCTGTCATGTCATTCCATTTTATTCAGCTCAGGGCTGACATTCAAAATAGGAAAATTTAGGTCAGACTGTCTAGTTGGTACTTCTTTAGCTGCATGCTCCCCAATTATCAGTCTGATTTTCCCTACCACCTACAGTTAAAGCACCATCAGTAGGACAAGATGAATAGATTTAATCAACCCAGTACAGTGCACCAGGACTTTCATTAGATTATTTTTGTTCAAACATTGGTGTAAATAAGAATTATCCAAGGTGTTTGTTAAGAATACAGGTCCCTGGTTTCTATCTTTAGAAACTCGGATTCATTATCTCTCTTCTAGGTTATTAGCATGCCGCTCACATCATGTGGTCTGGAGATCTCTTTGCTCATAGAACTCAGCCCTCAAAGACAATCTTGGTGCATGCAGCATGTTTTTCTCTGAGAGCTGAAAAGATTTCTAATCTTACAGTTAGTTGTAATCTTTCATTAATGTCATCCACAATAACTGAGTTATCAGCACGCCCTCATGGACTTTTAGATGACTTCAACACATAGGTTTGCTAACCAACACAAAGGTTTGCTGAAAAAAACTTCAAAAATAAAGGTTTTGAAATAAACAGATTTTTTTTATAACAACCCTTAAAACTTCAGTTCCACTGTGTACGTAGGTCATGTTCTTAGCAGGAATGCCACCCAGTCCATACCTTTCT
Organism: Rhynchonycteris naso; assembly: GCA_037038555.1. Lineage (NCBI taxonomy): Eukaryota > Metazoa > Chordata > Mammalia > Chiroptera > Emballonuridae > Rhynchonycteris > Rhynchonycteris naso. The sequence goes on from CM073000.1 coordinate 14,515,721, forward strand.
GCCATTTAAAAACATGTATAACTTGAATTTATCTTAAAAATAATCTAGTCCAGCATTACCTAAATGTTCCTAGAAGTCATCTAGAGTGACTGTAGTTGTTTGGGCTGTATCCACAGTCCAATGAATCAGTCTTCAGCAATTGGGGTCCCGGAAGCTATGTGTTTAACAAATGCTCCCAGAGTCAATCACCAGAACACATTGGGAAACGGCCACCAGTCTGACATGATTCTCCCAGGTGACTGCCAGAAGGAAATAAAATAAGATTCCTAATGTCTAGTACCTTGAGTGACTCAGGGAAGTGGCTCTTCAGCATTGTTTCCAGGGTCAGTAATTTCTTAGAGCAGTTGAGCACCAACATCTCCGGAGCTCTAGCACTTCACACCTAATTGAAAACGAAGTTATACTTTTAACTTTTGCCTGTTAATATTTGAATCCACCTGGTAACATCCTTGATGTTCTGTTCTCCCTGGCTGTAATTCGGAATGTCATTGTCCCCTCGGAGGCACTGGGATGGGTGAATCAGAGAACACCTAGAAATGGAAAGTGTAATGACCTCATCTTGGAAAGATGTGAGTATCCCTACCGGGTTAAGTCTTCCCTTTATACACATTCTTTGTACTCTGAACTCCTCCTTCAGGGTACAATAGCAGTTGTAAACTTATATTTATTTGTGCTTTCTTTCTTTTTTCCTGTTAAATCAATTAGTTATTATTATTATTTTTGAGAGAGGCAAGGAGAGAGAGAGACAGGAACATCAAGCTGTTCCTGTATGTACCCTGACCAGGGAATTGAACCGGCAACCTTTATACTCCGGAATCGACATTCCAACCGAGATATCCGTCCAGGGCTTAACTTTTATTGATTTTTTAGAGAGACAGAGAGAGAAAGGGAGAGAGACCAAGAGGGGGAAGGGAAGCACCCATTTGTTGTTCTATTGAGCCACACATTCTTTTTTATTATTATTATTATTTTATTTTTTTTTACAGGGACAGAGAGAGAGTCAAAGAGAGGGATAGACAGGGACAGACAGACAGGAACAGAAAGAGGTGAGAAGCATCAATCATTAGTTTTTTGTTGCTGTTGCAACAACTTAGTTGTTCATTGATTGCTTTCTCACATGTGCCTTGACCGCGGGCCTTCAGCAGACCGAGCAACCACTTGCTGGAGCCAGCGACCTTGGGTCCAAGCTGGTGAGCTTTTGCTCAAGCCAGATGGGCCTGCGCTCAAGCTGGCGAGCTCGGGGTCTCGAACCTGGGTATTCCGCATCCCAGTCCGACACTCCATCCACTGTGCCACCGCCTGGTCAGGCCAGCCACACATTCTTTTGATTGCTTCCCATGTGTGCCCTGACCAGGGGTTGAACCTCCAACCTTGTCGTTTGGGGAAGACATGCTTAGCCAACTGAGCTAACTGGCCAGGGCCTAATTCATTTATTTTTAATTTATTGGGATGACACGGTTCACCAAACCATACAGGTTTCAAGCGTACAACTAATATAACACCATCTACATACCTCATCGCGCACCCTCCACTCAATCAAAGTCTCTTTCTGTCCTCAGTTTCCTCTTCCCCTGATCTCCGCTCCTGCTTTCCCTCTGGCAGAGGCCTTCTGCTATGTGTTACGTGTTTATGTTTGATTGAAGTCTTTCTCAAGTAGACTGTGAGGTGCCCGAAGGAAGGGCCCATGACTGCTCTGTCTTTCCAGCGCCTACCACAGGGGCTGACACACAGTAAGGGACATTCTAGATGGTTGTCAAAGTGGAGAAGCTCAGAGTAAGAATCTTCACAATGTGGGGGGAGGATGGGGGATGAAAGACTTAAGTGGCTCAGGTATCAGGTGGTTCTGAGGTTCTGAGGAACAACTTGGAAAGAAACAGCTACCATATTTCCCCATGTATAAAACGCACCCCTTTTCAAAAAAAAAATTGGCGTCTAAAAACTGGGCGTGTCTTATACAGTGGTTGTAGATTTTTTACTTGCATTTCCTGCTTTTTTGATAGTGATGAGGAGTTGTATGAATTTTATGATGAATAAAACTTGAGTTCAATAACTTTATGTAATTCAACATTGTTTTTCAAATTTCGGGCCCCAAAATTAAGGTGTGTCTTATACATGGGAAAATAAGGTAGATTGGAGATGAAGAATCATGTGTGAGCAAAGGTGGAGGCTCATTATAGTAACAGATAAAATTAATGAACAACCACAACAAAAGCCTGCTTATAATGTATGCAACTCATCCATTTTGATGCAATTATATTTTCTAGAGTTGGGAGCTCCATCTCCCTTGATCTTTTTCCCAAGAAAACTTTTTCCCCAACATTCCAATTGGGTCTTGACTAAATTAAAGAAAACTCATTTTTTTCTATATTCCATGTAACAGCTTTCCCACCTAATCTTTGTGACTAGGCAGCTAGACACGAGAACTTAGGATTGGGTACAACACATTTTACAGACAGAGAAAGTTAGTTAGTTTCTAGTGTGGCATCTCCCTATGGCTATAAGATATCAGAGTGTTTGATTGTGACTTACTCAAGATCCACTGTAAAGCTCTTATCATAGAGTTTATGTGGGTCTGAACTTTTAAGAGGCATCAGAAGAGTTTCTGATGACTAAGCCGTGTGGGCTCCAGTTCAATGAATGAGACATGCGAGGTGTGTGCAGTCTCTACAGGAGTCCGAGGAGAACTAAGGGACAAGGCAACATCAGGAACTCAGGCTTCTGGACCCTAGTACTCACAACCTGGGTCATGTTAGAAACTTTGCAAAGATCAAGTTTCCAGAGCTCAGGTTGAACAGAGAAAGGAGAAGTGTAGCCTTCATCTCTTTACCCTGGTCTTCGCGTACTTTTCACTCAGTCATGTGATCTCTAAATAAAACTAACTTCTTAGTAAATCCTCATGTAAAATACATTCATTTATTCTAATGCAATATTTTTTGGGAGAGAGTGAAATAAAATTATTTCAAAGGGAAGTATCTGTTACTAGTTTTTTTTTGTTTTTGTTTTTTTTTTACAGGGACAGAGAGAGAGTCAGAGAGAGGGATAGATAGGGACAGAAAGACAGGAACAGGGAGAGATGAGAAGCATCAATCATCAGCTTTTCGTTGCGACACCTTAGTTGTTCATTGATTGCTTTCTCACATGTGCCTTGACTGCGGGCCTTCAGCAGACTGAGTAACCCCTTGCTCAAGCCAGCGACCTTGGGTCCAAGCTGGTGAGCTTTTTGCTAAAACCGGATGAGCCTGCGCTCAAGCTGGCAACCTTGGGGTCTTGAACCTGGGTCCTCTGCATCCCAGTCCAACGCTCTATCCACTGCGCCACCGCCTGGTCAGGCTCTGTTACTAGTTTTGATGTCTAGAGATCTTTTTATGTCCTAATACATAGCACAGCAGCTAATGGGAAGAGGAGGAATTCTAAGTACTTGTTGATGCTTTGCTTATTTATTTCCTGGTTTGTTCCGCAGAGGATCTAAACCACTTACAAACATAGATAAAATAGAGCAAGAAAAATTAAGTTTAAATTCAAATTCAGGCAAGGGGGGAAAACAGAGGTACCAAAGAAACATGGAGTCCAGAGTGAGGTCGGCAGGCAAAGCGTAGAGAGAACAGCCCAACACATAGAGATGAATCTCTTGATCTGTGGATTCCGTGTTTGTAAGTTCACCGGCCTGCGATGGTGTTTGTATGCCCCCAAAGCAATACTGACAGCGCTTTTGTAGCCATTTGTGAACATGTGCAGAGCAGGGAAAAATCCGGGACTCCCAATAATTCACATTTTCAACTAAAGTTGAAGAAGGTGACTTTTTGTGCCAACTCTCATACAATGAAAAAGTCCTTTATGTGGTGTGGCCAACGTGTTTTTTATTTTTATTTTTGCTTATTGTTGGTAATTTCTGTTTAAAATGGTACCCAAGCAGAGCGCTTAAATACAGTACTGGTTAGTATCCCTAAGTGTGAAAAGGCTATATAATGTGTCTTACGAAGAAAATACATGTATTAAATAAGCTTCCTCTCTTAGGCATGAGTAATAATGTTCTTGACTGTGAGTTCAATGATCATAAAAAAGTCAGCAATATATATTAAACCATGTGCCTTTATTTTTATTATTTATTTATTGTGAGAAAGAGGCACAGAGAGAGATGAAGAGAGAGACAGACAGACACACAGACAGGAAGGGAGGGAGAGAGATGAGAAGCATCAGCTTGTAATTGCATCGCTTTAGTTGTTCATTGATTGCTTCTCATACATGCCTTGACTGGTGGGTTTAAGCCGAGCCAGTGACCCTTTGCTCAAGCCAGTGACCATAGGATTGTGTTGATGATCCTATGCTCAAGCTGGTGACCCCATGTTCAAGCTGGATGAGCCTACGCTTTGAGCCAGCAACCTGGGGGTTTCCAATCTGGGACCTCAGTATCCCAGTTGATTCTCCATCCACTGTGCCACTACTGGTCAGGCTAAATCATATATCTTTAAAAAGAAATATACATTAAACAAGGTTATATGTTGATCTGCTGATAAAAACGTTGTGACCAGAGGTTTGTAGGAACCTAACCCTGCCTATATTTACCCTAGGAGCAAAGGTTCGAAATTTGCAAAGACAGTGTTGTTCCCTGTGACTTACTTTATTGAACATAAGGACCACGAACAATGAGAATCAACTATTTGCAGAGGGTGAGAGCCCATTTTTTATTCTAAGCTTTTTGGCAGCTAACACGAAGAGAAATAAACATGATGAGTTACATGTTCAGTCTCCCATAAAATTATCCCTAACATCTCTAACACAGCATTTGCGTATCTTTTCACTTGTACCATCGCTAAATGAAGTCCAGTTCTCTAGCTAAGTATTCAAAACCTCCTTCCTCTGGCTTTAATATACCTTTCTAGACTAATCAGCTATTTCAATTCAAAAATGACTCAGGGACATGACCCCATGGTCTCTGGCTTGAGCCCAGAGATCACTGGCTTGAAGCCCAAGGTCGCTGGCTTGAGCCCAAGGTCACTGGCTTAAGCAAGAGGTCACTTGCTCTGCTGAAGCCTTTCTGGTCAAGGCACATATGAGAAAGCAATCAATGAACAACTAAGGTGCTGCAAGGAAGAATTGATGCTTTTCATCTCTCTCCCTTCCTGTCTGTCTGTTCCTATCTGTCCCTCTCTCTGTTTCTCCCTCTGTCTGTCTGTCTCTCTCTCTCTCACACACACACACACACACACACACACTCAGGGAAACTAATACCGATGACATTAAAATCAGAGACATTTCTCTCAGGGGTTCACACAGAGAGAAGATACTATAATTAATGAACAACATTGGAGGATACCGTTCAGTAAACAGTGAATTTTATAAGGATCTTTTATTATTAAAAAGATAATTTTTAAAGGCCACAAAGGAAATACAAATATTCTTTTAGGTGAAGAAAATGTTTTTTTTACACATTATTGAATTTTATTTGAAAGTCATAATGACAACTCCGAAAGCTACCAGATCAGAATATCCTCACCACTTACTTATAAATTTCCCGTAATTAATATGTGTTCTAGAATTGAAAGGTTAATCCTTTAGCCAAACTGTTATCAACAGACTCACTAACTGAAGTTTTTGTGAAGGAAAATGATCATGCCCACATCACTTTTAGAAACTGAAGTTTCTTTGGGATAGGGTCCATCAACACCCAGCAAGCACCTAAAATACTTTATTTATATTAACTAGACAATAAAAGCTTGATACTCTCCTGGGAGACTTTTAGTTCTTATAAATAAATAAAACAGAAGATTTCTGCTTTTATGGTGTAATAATGCCATTTGCAGTACAATGGTGAACATTTGTTAATGAGGAGAGAAAGTTTCTTTTAAAGCACCGCAATCCAATGATAGTAATTATTTTTTAGATGATAGATTTTCTGCTCAGAAAGTTTCCTGTCTTACCTGTTTCTTTAATTGTGCCAATATCATAATGCAAAAATGTTTATCTTTTTCAATGCTTATTTCCCCCATATCAATATTTAAGAGAACCCCCCCCCCCCCGCAAACACCAAAATACAAAAACATGTTTACCTCTGAACCTAATTAAATTTATTCTTCCTATACAATGATGACTTTCATTTCTTCTCTTTCTGTTTTCCCCATTTGGTCTTGCATTATAACCACTGATTTGAAATTTATTACTTTAATGAATAAATGCTTACCTGATGTTGAGAGCTTAGAGGTCTTTCACTGTGTATTAGTGTCAGTGGCTCTTTCTCCCAAAGTGGTGAGTTTATTCCTTAAGCCTGCTTCCCTGATTAGTTCTTAGTAGAAAGAGGAAGGAGGGAGGAAGGGAGGGAGGGAGAGAGAGAGAGAGAGAGAGAGAGAGAGAGGCATTCACACCTGTAGGAAGGGAGGAGTTTCTGATGTCAGGTGAAATTTATCACAAATACTGCACAAGTATTTCCTTTCTATCACATTTAATCTTATAGTGTCAATGCCGATGAATACTAATCTTGACCTAGAGATGAACTCTTTGTAGATACAAAACCTCTCTACGGGATCTCATGAAAGAGAATAAAAAACAAAACCAGCAAGCAAATAAACAACCAACCCCTCCCAAAACAGAACCCAGGCAAATGGGGTACAATAAAACAATATAGATATTGACCTTTTATATATTTTTACCTATTCCGAAAAAAAAGATTTTGCTCCACTTTCCTAAGCTTCCAAGGCTGAAAGAGGGTAGTGTCTAAAGCTGCTGCTTGTAAAATGGAGAGTATTTTTGACAACTCTAATTCTTTAACCCTATTCTTTGAAATGAAAAGTCATTCAGAGATTCCTCACTTCCCTCAAATGGCTGCCATCTCGAGCACCACGCAGGCGTGTACATGGGAATCTCAGCACACAGTGCTGGGTCTTTGGGTAGGAAACAGCACAAGTGTCTCCAAGGCATGAAGTGCTTGAGTCTGAATGTGCTTACCTGGGAGGATGCTGTTTACTGCCACTGTGTGTCTCATAAAGCCAAGTTCCAGTGAAGGGGTAGCTCAGGGCATTCTTTACTTGAAGATGCTGGTGTTAAATAATACAATGAGTAACTGGTAGTTGAAAGTGACTGGAAAAACTGTATTAGACGACAATGACTGGATGTCAAAATAAGAGTGTTTTTGATCTTGGTATATTGATAGCTGCTTTTTTTCTTTTTTCTTTAAGATGTTGCTGATGGCAACATATACCTGGGCGTGTCTCCCTGAGGATCTTATATATATAGTCTTTTCTAAATATTATTTGAGAATTGATTTTAAAAATGAACAGAAGCTGTTATTTGTCGAACAATATCTGTTTTAGATTTAGGCTGCATCCTCTTCTCAGGTGCGTCCCAAACAGAAACCTCTATTTTTTTTAGAAAACTAAAGTCCTTTGCTCTCTATAAAACATCAGAACTAATTAAAATAGTTGCTTTTTGTCATTAGGAAAAGTAACCAATAAGGCAGAACTCACTACTTTTTTAAGGCAAACTGCTTTATTTTAAGATAATTAAATTTGAAATATGTCCATTAAGCTAAACTAAGCTTTTAACTCTGAGATTAAAAGGAGAAAGAAGTGGAGGTGGGGGGAAGGAGGTTGCACATACAAGAGAAATCTAGAGGTTTTCTTCTATAAACCCAGGTGAACAAATCCATAATACATAGTATTATCATTATAGTAGATGGATTGGTACATCGTTGTAATAGGATTTACTCATCAGCTTCAGGGGTTCCCTTGTATTTGTAGTTTATCAGCAAATTCCTGAAAAGTCAAAGTCATAATTTTTTTTCGCTTCCTAGTTCTGTCACTTACTATTTGAGGATCTTAAGACAGTTTCCCTGTGCCTGAGATTCATTACCCGAAGGGTGGGGATAATAGTGATGTTATGGGGTTTAGTCCCCATAAATGTTACTAGGATTGAACATAGGCATAAATGTATGTAGACATGTAATGGGCTAAGAATGGTGCCTGGCATACAGCATACATATAAATGTTGGCCATTTTTATCATTGTTATTATTATATAGTCCTGTTGTTCCATTTGAAAACCTACATTAATTTAAGGACCTCCTTGGGGAATGTAAAATGGTGAAATCATTTAAGGCACATTTGTTTCTATTAGTTAAAAAATGAACAATTTTATTTTTAAAACATCAATAGTAGTTTTATGGAATTTGCAAAACATCCCTCCTTTCTCTTTGCTCAATTTTAATAACTATAACTGACCTTTGATATAGCTGCTACTGCAATTTCATAGCCTTGATGACAGCAGAGGCTGCTTTAATGAGAGCATACACCAAAAGCAAGAGAAAGTAGTTCTGTGGTGGCTTAGTAGTGAAAGATTACATGCAATGGCAGTGACTATCTTTTTTATTTTTATTTTTTTTAGCAAGAGAGAGATAGACAGTAAGGGAGAGATGAGAAGCATCAACTTATTGTTGTGACATTTTACTTGTTGATTGATTGCTTCCTCATACGTGCCTTAACTGGGGGCCTCCAGCTGAACCAGTGACCCCTTGCTCAAGCCAGCGACCTTGGACTCTAGCCAGCAAACTTGGGCTGCAAGCCAGTGACCTTTAGGCTCCAGCCAGCAACCATGAGGTGTTGGAGGAAAGCCAAAGCACCAAGTGACTTTCTGTTCCCATCCTGAGAAAGTGAAGGTTGAGACCAAGTATACATGACTGAAGGCAGTCACATCCAGGGAAGGCCTCAAGAATACGATGCTTGGTCCTGCTAGAGCTTTCTGCAGGTTAGAATCAGACAGCAGATGGTGTGGTGTTATGTCTCAGATAGGGCAAGAGAAATCTAATCAGTTTTGCAAAACTAAATAAAATTGTACACTGTATTCTGCTTGTTAGTTTCTTACTCATGATGTCATGTTTCTGCTTAATAAATTAGATAACTGATCTCTCTAAGACACCTCAATCCTGGAGAGATTGCGGTCTTCCACTTGCAGTATTGTTGCTCCCTCATTTCTTTGTGGCTTCTCTTCATGAAACCCTGAATACCAACAACCATGGGGTCATGTCTCTCTATGATCCCATACTCAAGCCAGCAACCCTGCACTTAAGTCGGCAACTCTGTGCTCAAGCTGGTGAGCCTGCGCTCAAACTGGCTTGGGTTCTCAGTGTCCCAAGTCGATGTTCTATCCCAGGGGTCGAGAACTTATGGCTCGCAAGCCAGATGTGGCTCTTTTGATGGCTGCATCTGGCTCGCAGACAAATCTTTAATAAAAAAAATGTTAAAAATATAAAACATTCTCATGTTTTACAATCCATTCATTTCCTACCGCTCATGTTCATGGTTGAGGCTGGCTGGAGCCAATAACAGCTGTCCTCCGGGACAACACCAAATTTCTATTGGATAATGCGTAAAGTACATGGGTCATTGTGAGGTCAGGAAGTAAACTTTCCTCCTTTTAATCAAGTATTCAGCTAGCTAATTGCAGAAACCCTTTTGACGAAGAAGATGGCTAAAAGAAAAAAAGATGAGGAGTATCGTACTTTTCAGGAGGAATGGACAGAGGAATTCTCCTTTGTGGAGAGAGCAGGTTCTGCAGTGTGTCTAATATGCAATGATAAAATTGCATTGATGAAATGGTCAAATATAAAGCAGCACTTCGACACACGCCGTATTACATTTGCATCAAAATATCCAGCAGTGGACAGCAGGAAGAAAGCATGTCAAGAGTTACTGTGTTGAGTACAAGCTAGTCAGCAGAAACTCTGTGTTTGGACCCAACAAGGTGACTGGAATTCAGCTAGCTTTGCTGGTGCTTTAGCAATTGTGAGAAACAGAAAGCCATTCACAGATGGGGAGTATGCCAAAACATTCCTGCTTGATGTTGCCAATGAACTTTTGGACGACTTTTCGGATAAAGACAGGATAATCAAACGAATAAAAGACATGCCTCTGTTGGCAAGAACTGTTCACAATCATACCATCATGATGGCAAATCAAATTGAGGCAACACAAGTGAAGGACATAAATGCAGCACCATTCTTTTCTCTCGCTTTGGATGAGTCAACAGACGTAAGCCATTTATCCCAGTTCAGTGTGATTGCAAGGTATGCTGTCGGTGACACACTATGTGAAGAAAGTCTTGCTGTTTTGCCTATGAAAGAGACAACAAGGGGGGAGGATTTATTCAAGTCTTTCACTGAGTTCGCTAAAGAAAAAAATCTACCAATGGATAAACTTATTTCGGTGTGTACTAATGGTGCTCCATGCATGGTGGGGAAAAACAGGATTCGTAGCGCTTCTTCGTGAACATGAAAAGAGACCCATCCTAAGTTTTCACTGCATCCTACATCAGGAGGCGCTTTGTGCTCAGATGTGTGGTGAGCAGCTTGGTGAGGTGATGTCGCTGGTCATTGGGGTGGTCAACTTTATTGTTGCCTGAGCTTTAAATGATTGCCAGTTTAAAACACTGCTGGATGAAGTTGGGAATAATTATCCTGGTCTGCTTCTGCACAGCAATGTGCATTGGTTGTCAAGAGGGAAGGTGCTCAGCCATTTCATGGCTTGTCTGAGCAAAATCTGGACTTCTCTTGAAATGAAAAACTTCCAGCATCCTGAGTTAGCTAACACTGAGTGGCTCCTGAAGTTCTACTATCTCGTGGACATGACTGAACATCTGAACCAGCTCAATGTGAAAACGCAAGGCATTGGAAATACAGTCTTATTCCTTCAACAAGCAGTGTTTGCATTTGAAAACAAGCTGGAACTCTTCATCACCCACATTGAAACAGGTTGTTTACTACACTTTGAAAAACTGGGAGAGTTTAAAGATGCATGCACAGCAAGTGACCCTGTTCAACATCTTGATCTCCAGCACCTAGCAGGCTTCACATCTAATCTCCTGCAGTCATTCAAAGTGCGCTTTGGAGAATTTCGTGAGCGCACTTGTCTTTTTAAGTTCATCACCCATCCACATGAGCGTGCAGTGGACAGCGCTGACCTGAGTTACATCCCTGGTGTCTCTTTCAGAGATTTTGAGCTACAAGTTGCTGACCTGAAGGCCTCAGACATGTGGGTGAATAAGTTCAAGTCACTGAATGATTTGGAAAGACTTGCACAACAGCAAGCAGAGTTGGCAAGCAAACACAAGTGGAGAAATGAAAAAACTTCAACCCACGGATCAGCTGATAGTCAAAACTTGGAACGCGCTTCCTGGCACATACTACACACTGCAGTGTGTGAGTATTGCTGTACTGACAATGTTTGGCTCTATGTATGCATGTGAGCAGTCTTTCTCACATCTAAAGAACGTTAAGACCAACCTACGATCACGTGTAATGGATGGAAGTCTCAACGCCTGCATGAAGCTTAACCTCACCACGTATCAACCAGACTACAAAGCCATCAGCAAAACCATGCAGCACCAGAAGTCGCATTAATGGTAAGAAGTACTTTATTCATCATTGGTTAGCAACAGCATAACAACGTTATTAAAAAGAATGCAGAGACTTATTGTACTTTAAAATGTTGGTCTTACATAAAATGTACATATTTACTTGTATTTATTGTTAAACATATTGTATGGCTCTCACGGAATTACATTTTAAAATATGTTGCGTTCATGGGTCTCTCAGCCAAAAAGGTTCCCGACCCTGCCTGACCAGGCGGTGGCGCAGTGGATAGAGCGTCGGACTGGGATGCGGAGGACCCAGGTTCGAGCCTTGAGGTCGCCAGCTTGAGTATGGGCTTCATCCGGCTTGAGCAAAAAGCTCACCAGCTTGGACCCAAGGTCGCTGGCTCCAGCAAGGGGTTACTCGGTCTGCTGAAGGCCCGCGGTCAAGGCACATATGAGAAAGCAATCAATGAACAACTATAGTCCAGCAACGGCAGCTTCTCACCTCTCTCCATTCCTGTCTGTCTGTCCCTATCTATCCCTCTCTCTGACTCTCTCTCTGTCCCTGTAAGAAAAAAAAAAAAAAGGGTTCCAGACCCCTCCCTGCTCTATCCACTGCGCCACTGCCTGGTCAGATGGCAGCAACTCTTAAGCAGAACATTTGAAACCATGTCAACACAATAAATTTAAAACATTTCAAAAGAAAAACTAATAAAAAGACCAAAAAAACAAAAAATGAAAAACTTTATAAGACAAAAAGGGCTCACTTTAACATGTCTAAATGGGAAATTCATATTTCTCTCTGCTTTTGCTTCCTCAGCCCCTCTTCCTCAAAGCTGAGTATTTCTTGACAATGAATGAAATACGAGAGGATTAAGACTTGTTTGGAAACTGAGCCAAACTGCGTGATTCAAATCCTAATTTCGACAGGTGCACCTGCATTTATTTTTGATAAATAGAGACTGCTAGGAAATTCTATTCAACCAATAAAAGAAAGTAAATCCTTTAATTTTAGGTTGCAGTGCAGGTCATATTTAAACAAAGCCTCGTTGTTAGATGTGCGGCCACCTGAGATTTGGAGGAAATAGAAGGGCTCAAATAGAGCAAGAATTTTAGACGACGGACAGTACACCAAGGTTCAGCCACGCATGTGTACAGTGCAGGCTGCCTCCCCGCAGCCTCCACATTACACGTTTGCCTTCCTTCCTTCCTTCTCAGCATTATTGGGACCCGCTTTCCTGTATGTCCAGCCACTTGCCTTTTTCAATCCAATCAGTGACAGCATTTTGCCTTTAAGTGATCATTATAAGGTTGAACATCTTTCAAATACTTACTGGCCACTTTTGTATCTTTGAGAATTGGTCACTTTCCTATTGGTACTTTTATCTATTTGTTACTGATGTTTTTATTTATTTATGTATTTCTGATGTTTTTATTTTTATATGTAACTTTGGAATCTATTTTGGCATAAAGTAGGAATACTAACCGCTGCCCCTCCATTCCCCTCTCTGGTGTGGTTAGCAGTTTTCTCAAGGCCATTTATTGAATATTTTTCTGCACTTTTTTTTTTGAAATGCTATCTTTATCATATGCTACATTTCTATATTATCTTCCATCCCAAAATACGTATTTCTAGAATTTCAAGCTCCTGGCATCGGCACTTCCCCCTTCTCACTGCAGGGGTCTAGCCTAGTTGGCAGGGGCCTGCACGTGGGAGAACTCAGGTGGGTGTGGACACTGCATGGGAAGACGGCCATCTGGATTGCTGGGACCATGTGCAGTGTGCAGTCGAGCTTCATTTTATTTGGGTCTGTAGTGAGCTGTTACATTATTCATTAAGAGTATGCCAAAATGCAGCCTTTAAAGAAACTGTTTGAATTGCCTGCTGCCTGTCAGAAGATCTCTCAAAATTAGATCACATACTTTTCAAAGCCACCAGACGGTAGTATGACGGGTTCATGCATGGAGAACTACCCCTCAGCAACAATGGCAAGTAAGAATTCCAGTTGATGTTCACTCATCTGTTCAACAGATGTTCTTAGAAAGAGGAGATCTTTAACGTTCCTCTCCTACTCCACCAAAAGCTATTGTAACCCTTATGATTAATGATAAAAATCAGTGAGTTGGGGCTCTGTCAGTCACTCTAAAACCATGAAACTGTGTTTCCAAGTGAAGTTTGTAACTTTTAAGGTATTTTGTAAAATCTTTTAGTTGCTTTGCTGGATGTGTAGCAGGCAGCCCTGAATGCACAAACATGTTTTCTTAGATTCTGCACAAGTTTCTCTTATTGAAGACTTTCTTTCCCGCTAATCCATTAATGTCCTGTTTGGTCATTACTTCCCGGGAGGATATTGCTTTTGACCTTTTTACTGAGCTTCCCGGGGTTGGCTGCCCATGGTGTGTGGTCTCCCTCACCGCAGCGAGCATTAAAGTGTACTAACTCGTTTAATGAAAGCTGTGTTCTGGGTGGTCTCTGCCTGGATACTGACAGAATTACAGCACTTTCTAAATTAACCGACAAAGTGTTCTAGGTTAGATGGAGAGATAATTACATTTCAGTTATTTTACAAAAAGATAAAAGCAACCCACACAACATATGGTAGCTGGTTAGAAATAAGTTTTGATATATGTTAGTGATCATTTAGTCACATATATATGCATATTATCACAATGAGGAAAGGGTTAGAAAGTTGTTTTTGGTTTTGTTTAAAGAGATAATGTGCTTATGTTCCTTTTTAATAATTTTATGAAATAAAAGTACAATTTCATTATAGGGGAAAATAAGTATTGAACATCTATTTATTAGACCAACCAAAGATATAAAACGTTCATACTACCTCTAAAGCTGAAGACAACATGGCAAATCTTCATTACACCACAAAGTCTAGTTATGTGAAGAATTAAAGACATCTGGGGACTTCTCAAGGTCCAGATGCAAGTCATCAGCTAAATACCTGATGTTTTTATGAATGAGGAACTCATATACTTTATATATATTAAGGTACAGTATCAAATTTCCTCTGCACTAACCAATACGTGAGCCCTATCTAGTCATGATAGATCAGTAGATTATCGTTGTTGTTCTTATTTTTGTATTTTTCTGAAGTGAGAAGTGGGGAGGCAGAGACAGACTCCCGCATGTGCCCGACTGGGATGCACCCAGCATGCCCCCCAGGGGGCGATGCTCTGCCCACCTGGGCCGTTGCTCTGTTGCAACCAGAGTCATTTTAGTGCCTGAGGCAGAGGCCATGGAGCCATCCTCAGTGCCCTGGCCAACTTTGCTCCAATGGAGCCTTGGCTGTGGGAGGGGAAGAGATAGAAAGGCGATGGAGAAGGGTGGAGAAGCAGATGGGCATTTCTCCTGTGTGCCCTGGCTGGGAATCGAACCTGGGACATCCACACGCCAGGCTGACGCTGTACCACTGAGCTAACCAGTCAGAGCTGGTTGTTCTTATTTTATGATTTCAGGCAAATAATCGGAAATACAGCAACATAAATGTGAGTTCCTAGACTTGGCAACTGCTAACAATAGTTTTCAGGACTACATTAAATGCTAATGGTAGGCCGAGAGACTAATTTTAAATTCCCTATTAGGAAATAATAAATCCTGAAGAAGTAAGTCTCAGTCTCTTTGTAGGTTAACAGTTTCAGAAATTTATAAATATTAAATTTTTAACAAATAATCTAAGTAACATTCTTTAAGAAGCATCCAGTCTCTTATAGGCTTCTTCAATGAAATTTAACAAGTTCTTCGTCTGAGATGAATTATGGAGAACATCAAAGTCTTTCAGAAGAGAATTCTGGTTTGGAATTTGCGCCAAAATTTCTTTCTGTGGGTAAAATAGAATAATTAGTTAAAAAAGTTTTTATTGAGGTAAATTGACATGTAACATTAGTTTTAGGTGATTCAGTATACCATTTAACATCACACACAAAAATTTTTTTCTAGTGATGAGAACTCTAAAAGATTTATCTTTTTGTAACTTTCAAAAATATGTTATTACTAAACTAGTCACCATACTGTACATCCTCATGACTTATTTTATAATTGGAAGTTTGTACCTTTTGACCACCTTCACCCATATAATTAGTTTTTAATCTTATTATGAAAAACATCAGATGTATGTTCTGGAATGGTATAATAAACCTCCTGTAACCATCACTCAATTTTAATAACCATCAAGTCATTGCTGTTCTTCTTTCAAATCTATATTATTCATTTTCCCTCTGCCCATTTCCATTTCTTACACCCTAGGTGAATTATAGATAGAAAAAATTCAGGCAGGTTGGCTCAGTGGTAGAACATTGGCCTGGTCTGTGGAAACCCCAGGTTTGATTCCCAGTCAGGGCAAACAGGAAAAACAACCATCTGCTACTCCACCCCTCCTCACCAATCTCCCCTCCCACAGCCATGGCTCATTTGAGTAAGTTGGCCCTGGGCACTGAGGATGGCACCATGCCCTCGTCTCAGGTGCTAAAACAGCTTGGTTGCCAAACAACAGAGCAACGGCCCCATATTGGTAGAGCATCGCCCCCTAGTGGGCCTGCTGGGTGGATCCCAGTCGGGGCGCATGTAGGAGTCTGTCTCTCTGCCTCCCCACCTCTCAATTAAAAAAAAATTCAAATTACTTTTTGAGAAAACATGAAGACTTTCTACCACTATAAACATTTACACTATAAAATCTATTAAGGTCCTTTGAAGAGAGATAAGTTAGTGTATAGTCCACTACTAATAAGACATAATACTAGTTTTTGAAGAGTAGCCATTGTTAGAAGCATAAACAAAAGCAACTGTCAGAATTTACTTGCAGAAATCTATCTTAAAGTTACTACACAAATGTGTAAAAATGTATGTATAAGGGTATACTCTTATTATCTAACTGCAAAAATGATTTCTATCAGTAATTCATACTTTATATTATGTACATCCATACAATGGGATATTGTACAGCTATTGACAAGAACAAGACACATCTACATAAACTGACAAAGATGGATGTTCTAACTATAGTGTCAAATGAGAAGTAAATGTAAGTTTACAGTACAAATTCCATTTATTATAAATGAAACGGATATATAATGCTTTAATATATGCCATTCACAACTGATGATACAATTAATATAGTAAGTAGGTACTTACCTGAAGTATGGGTGCTTTCAGACTCTTCTGAGAAAGTTCTGGAAGGGAGAGTACCCCACTATCTATTTGAAACATCTAAAGTAGACAAAGAAAGGTACGGATCATTTCAAAAGACCAACCTCTCTTCTCATTACACTCCAAACCAGCCACACCCAGAGTGCAGGGACGCGCCCTCGACAAGCACCTGCTTCGCCTTCTCCTCCGCTTCCCCCACCTCACTGGTCAGAAGCTGAATTTTGTCCTTTAGGCTCTGAATACTCCCAGTCACTGACTCTGTGGTCTCTACTATTTTATCCACTTCTTCCTGAGTCAGAAAGAGAAAGTTAGTTTCAAATTAAATATTTTATTAAGTAAAACCCACAAAGATATTTATTATACATATACATACTTTTAAAACATCTCATGTTATTAAAACACTACTAGAAGAAACTGGTAAGTACATTTTTGTTTTTCTTTCAAAAAAACAGACTTTTTAAAAACTATCATTGAAGTAATGCATTACGAGGAAACAACTTCCTGAAATAAAAAGATATAGCCTACGTACAAGAATGTTTCATCAAAAACTCCCCAAAGCTGCTAGCATCAGATCCTGGAAGACCCATGTAAATCCAGCAGAGCCCAGGGACTGATGGCCTAACCCTCCCATGTCCTGCCTGCTCATCTCACCCCCCACCACACACCCCTGGCAATATCTGATCCTCTTATTATCTCATTTTGCCTTTTCCAGATTGTCACACAGTTGTAATCACAGGGTACCTAGTTCTCTCAGAGCCAAACACTGGGCTGATGCTCTACCACTGAGCCAGCTGGCCAGGGCCAGGAACCCCTGATTCATCCTTGGTTAGTCAGAGGTACAGGAGGCTTAGGCTTAAACTAGGATCTGGGGTCTGAGGTAAGGGGGGGTAGTGTTGTGAAACTCAGCCTGGGGTTTGTACTAACTCCAGATAGTGTCAGAACTGAATTAAAATGTAGGACAAGCAGAGAAATGGAGAGTTGCTTAGTTTGGAAAACTCACATATTTGATGGGTGTCAGAAGTGTTAAGTATAGAAAAAAGGTTTTTTCCCTTGTTTAATGGTATTTATGCTTTTGGCACATGGAGGTTCAATTTTAGCTTTAAAACAGAAATGTCTCCCAGTATTACAAAAGTCACACTATCATTTACTATCTCTGATCATTCGTAAGTAATTTGTAGAAATGTTAAATGTTAAGATATGCTCCCCATTATTACACTTGTACTTGTTTCACTTACTTATGCATTCATTGGCTGATCCTTGTATGTCGTCTGACAGGAATTGAACCTGCAACCCTTGTGTATAGGGATGATGCTCTAACAAACTGAGCTACCTGGCCAGGGTTGCAAGTTTCAGCTTTTATCATTTTTAAAGTTTTATTTATTGATGAGAGAAACATTCATTTGTTGTTCCGCTTATTTGTGCATTCACTGGTTCATTCTTGTAAGTGCCCTGACTGGGGATTGAACCTGCAACCTTGATGTATGGAGACCACGCTCTAGTCCCGTGATGGCGAACCTATGACATGCGTATCCATTTTTGATGACACGCGGCCGCATACCAGAGAAGTATGGGGCCGCATGCCCAGAAGGACGTTTCATCCTCGGCTCCGGCACGGCCAGGTGCAGTAGCCGAGGATAAAACATTTGCTGTAGTGTAGACACTCTGTGCCGGAGGTCTGTAGGTCAAAACAACAGAACTCCAGCACAGAGCGTCTAGTTCTGGGACTTCTGGTTAGGCCGTTTTTCTCCAAGTGACACATCATCCGAGTTATGCTCAGTATTTTGGGGAATTTTGACACACCAAGCTCAAAAGATTGCCCATCACTGCTCTAGTCTAACCCAACTGAGCTTCATAACCAGGGCACCATTATTATACTTTAATGTAACCTTAAAAAAAAGTCAAACAGAGTAGAAAAGTGATTACCAGGGTCCAGGAGGTGGAAGAAATGGGGAAGGAATATTAAGAATACAAACTTTTAGTTATAATAAGGTCTAATGAGCTAATGTAAAACATGGTGATTATAAGTGATACCATATTGTGTAATTTGCTAAGAGCAGAACTTAAATGATCTTATCTACACCTTTCCCAAGAGAGATATGTGAGACAATGGATATGTTAATTAACTAGATGGGGAATCCCTTCACATTCAGTGCATACATATATACCAGGGCTCCCCAAACTATGGCCCACCACATGCAGCCCCCTGAAGCCATTTATCCGGCCCCGCCGCACTTCCGGAAGGGGCACCTCTTTCATTGGTGGTCAGTGAGAGGAGCACAGGTGCATCCGCACCCATAGTTCCCATTGAAATACTGGTCAGTTTGTTGATTTAAATTTACTTGTTCTGTATTTTAAATATTTTATTTGTTCCCGTTTTGGTTTTTTACTTTAAAATAAGATATGTGCAGTGTGTATAGGGATTTGTTCATAGTTTTTTTTTATAGTCCGGCCCTCCAATGGTCTGAGGGACAGTGAGCTGGCCCCCTGTGTGAAAAGTCTGGGAACCCCTGATCTATATAGTCACTACCAGGCACACATTTAAATATCTTACTATTTTATGTCAGTTATACCTCAGTAAAGCTGAAATTTAAAAAACACTGGGAGAAAATGAAACATGACTGTTAGGTTCGGGCCCAGGGCCCCTTACTAAAAGTAAAAGCCTTAAGCAGCCACGCTGATGTTTAGGTGGCAGTCAGGGCAGTTCCCAGAGCTCTCCACCCGACAGTGCTGATTGGTGTCTTATCTCCACCTGACTGCCGGACATTCTGCCAGCTAGTCACCCCTCCTTCACTTACAGAATGTTCTGTTGCTTGGCCATTAGTCACTAACCCCTCTGTTGTTTAACCCTTGCATTGTTCAACCACCACAGGTAACAGAGGTTTCCCCGGGCAGTGAGAAATAATAGCCTAACTCAGTCCTACACAGACCAAGGCTTTTCATCCTGTCAGGGCTGATGCTGCCAGGGTCTCAGCCCGTCTGTTCATCCTTCCTTCGGTGACCTAACAAGAACCTCACCCCATGAAGGAAAGTCATGCAATCAGTAAAATAGACCACCCTATTAGTTTATAATATATATAGATTTGTTGCTCAGAAAAGTAGTCCTTTCAACATTATCTAAATTATATGGAAAAAATTATTTGTGAATTTTGAAATATTAGAAATCCTTGGGGATGCATCCCTTGCATAAACTCCTACCACCCTGTAGTTACTGAATTGCTAAGAACTTAAGAACCATGTCTACAAACACTTTCAAAATGACTAAGGTATATATGGTCCAATATGCCTTAGTTTTTATGATTATTTAATACCCCTTAAGGCTGTTTCTCTCTCTTTCTAGTTTGCCCACACTATTTAAAATATTTTTAAATTACAGGTGACACGCAATATTATAGTAGTGTATAGCATAGTGGTTAGATATTTACATAATTGATGATCTCCCGATAAGATGCTTTTCTTAACTGTTCGAGTGTAGACTAATTAAAAGGCTGACATTGATGTCAGCTAACTTTACCTCCCATTCGCTTCTACAGAATCATGGCTAAGGACCATGCGGATGTAGGATTGGCTATGTATGCACTACGACTTTATGCAGTTTGCGGAAGGTTCAGCTAGAAATGTCTTATGTCTCTATCACTGGCAGAATAAGGATAATGTGGATCTCTTTATGTCATTGTGAATAGCAAGGGATATAACTAACTATAGGAGCTTAGAACAGAGTCTAGAACAAAGAAAGCCCTCATTACATGTTAGCTATAATGATAACAGCAATGACGATGATTGTGTTCCTGACAATAAAGTACCATATACAGGATGGAAAAACTAATGTTTACAAGTTCTATAGTATTTAGTGGTGAGTTTCTATAATTTGATAATTAAAGATACTAAGATAGTTCAAGTATAAAGTCTAATAAAAAAGTAAAACAACTACTTAATCACTAATATATTAGGAATACTTTTAACTTGAGATGCCCAAAGTTTAGGTAAAGTTTTTGCTTAGATTAAAAAAAATTAATAAAATAATCTGGTTCAAGATCCAGTATTTATTACCAGGAGAATATAATAATTAAAAAATTTTTTTGGTCTTTTCCCATCCCAATTACTGGCTCCCTGTTCAAATCTCACACCTGCAGTAATGCCAGGCCTTCCTCATTAGCTCTGAGGCGCTCCCTTTCTGTCTGCAGGAGACTTGACACGTCAGTTAAGTCTTTCAGCTCTTGGGGAGGGACTTCTAGGGTTTCACACAGTTGTAGCAATCTTAAGGATAGAATAAAAAAACAATTATTAGCCTGACTAGGCGGTGGTGCAGTGGATAGAGTGTCGGACTAGGATGCAGAGGACACAGGTTCGAGACCAGGAGGTCGACAGCTTGAGCACAGGCTCATCAGCTTAGTGTGGGATCATATACATGACCCCATGGTCACTGGCTTGAGCCCAGAGGTCGTTGGCTTTAGCCCAAGGTTGGTGGCTTGAGCAAGGTGTCACTCCCTCTGCTGTAGCCCCTAGTCAAGGCACATATGATAAAGCAATCAGTGAACAACTAAAGTGCCACAATGAAGAATTGATGCTTCTCATCTCTCTGCCTTCCTGTCTGTCCCTATCTGTCTCTCTCTTTGTCACCAAAACAACAAAAAAAACCCCCCCAATTATTAGTTGATTTTTGAGTAGCATTAGTATTATTCTTGTTTTGTTCTGAAATACTGTTATCATCTTTTTTTTGCCCTCATATTCCCAAGGGCTACCATGTTATTAACAGTGGCTAACCTTAGCAGTAAGTGTCCCCCCCAAAAAGTCCTGATAAATCATCATTTAACTTTTCATTTTATTAAGACTTACTTTAAGTCACGGGGGCACTTAGGCTGCTTCATAAAAGGAAACGCTTATATTTTACACACTTACCATTTACTTATATGCAATTTAAAATAAAAATTCCCTTGTGTTTTCTAAATGTGTTTCCTAGACTATCCCAGCCCCCAAGTCTATCACTCACTGTGAATGAATGGGTAGGAGATGGAGCACAACTCTCTAAGTGTCAAATCAACAGTGAGATAGCCAATCTCAGTTATTTTAGAGATGGTGACCAATAACAGAGAACTTCTGCATCAGTTACTGTAATTCAATGACTTTAAGGAAAACCGAATCCCAGATTTTATGGCCAATACGACCCTAAGATTAAGGTGTTTTGTTCTAAAGTGCTATCAACATGAATAGTATTCAACATAAAAGTTAAAGAATCCTCTTTCAAATTGGGCCGATTCGAGCACCAATAGAAATTGACGTATCACTACCCTTACTTCTAGCAATGAGCAGTCTAGCTTTCCAAGATTCGATTCTTGAATTCCATAGTAGCAAAATCCAAACTTGGTTGCTCCTACCTAATCGGAGCTTTTCCTGGGTCCTGAAAAGCCCTACTATTTAATTTGAACAACAGTGGTTCCCAAGACTTATCCTGGGGTTTTATTCAAAATATCAACTTTTGCAAAGAAAAAACGTAGGCAGCATAAACTCCAACAATCATAATTTTCATTAAACTGTTAGGATAAACTTCAGTCACAAAGAAAATCATCATTAGGGCATCACGTTTAAGCATAAAAATCTGAATCTTCCTGAAAGGGATAATTTTTTTTTTTAACTTTTAATTGAATTTGGAGTGACATTGGCTAATAAAATTATATATACAGGTTTCCAGTTGTTGATTTCTTTTTTTGACAGGGAGAGTGAGGGACAGATAGGGACAGACAGATAGGAAGAGAGAGAGATGAGAAGCATCAGCTCTTCATTGTGGCATCTTAGTTGTTCATTGATTGCTTTCTCATATGTGCCTTGACTTGGGGGGGCTACAGCAGAGTGAGTGACCCATTGTTCAAGCCAGAGACCCCAAACTCTAGCCGGATGAAGTGGTGACCTTGGGGGTTTTGAACCTGGGTCCTCTGTGTCCTAGTCCGATGCTTTATCCATTGTGCCACCACCTGATCAGGCAAGTTTTTGATTTCTTAACTAAAATAAAGTTTCAATTTATCAACAGTTTCTTCTAAAAGTTTATTAAGTCAGTTCTGTGGAAGGGTATTCCACTGTTCTAAATATTCTTAATAGTAGGCAGAATTTCAAGATTCTTTTAAAATCTAATCAAACAAAAAGTACAGCATGAATACAACCTATAATAGCAACAGCACCTAATCGGCAACCCTGGTTGTCTGATCATGAGGCTATCGTATGACACAGTCCGTATCGATCCTAACTGTCTTTCCACAAAACCACCCCAGATATAGGTGTATCGCCTAAGCTGGGCCAATCAGAGTCCATCTCCCAGAATTTTCTAACTTAGGCCAAGAGGATAAGCATTTCCTTTCTTCTCTTTCTTCACAAGGATGAGAGATGTAGGGACTGTCTATGATTCTAATTTAGTGAGTACAACCTGTCTAAAAGAATGAAGCCAAAACGCAGACAGAAGACTAATAATATATGAAATAAAGAGTTCCTGTAGTAAATACCAATTTGGGAGATGCTAGGCTTAGAAAATACAATGGATTAATTTACTGCAGGACTTTTAATATGCTAATGTACTGAAACATTATTCACTAAATATCACTTTTATTGACAGAGTATCTTTAAGAATGAGTGTTCCAAATATACTTTGAAAAATGTTCCTATAGGAAAATTTATTCAGAGTTCCAATTAATATCAATTTGCTAAGACTGTATACATTGCTGTTAGTAAAAGGGAAAGTATCTTGAGTATTGTTATTCGGGGAATGAAAGAAAGTGAGCTGTTAGCAAAAATGAAGCGAAAGCAGGCAGTCTTTGAAATACGTCTCCACGGCTGCTAATGCTGGAGACACAGCCATACAGTGAAGAGAATTCAGTCTTTTTTGATGACCCAGGCATGGTGATCCCAGTGAATAGCAGTTATTAGGCACTGTAATATTCTCATTCACACATCAAACATGATTATTTATCCTATACTAAAATGACCACAAGGAGCCATACCTTTATTAAGTATTATTTATGTATTAGCTTTCCTAGTGCACTCCTTCCACATTAGGCTGTCGTTCCGATTAGCCATTTACAGGCCTGCTCCTAGTAGTCTTTCTTTCATCTCTTCCCCCTCTCTCCAAACTCCCACCCCAGCCCAATCCGTCCACCCTTTCAACCTTGTGACTATCCTTGAGAATTACACTTCAAGCATGCAGAATTTCTGTCCAGTCTTCCCAAGCCTGAGGCACCGGGCCATAACGTTTCTAGGCGCACTAGCAACTAATATCCTTCTACAATCTGAAAAGAAAACGTGCAAATACTAGGAAAAGTAGTCACTGAGAACTGTTGACAGTGGCACGGCTTTAAAGAACACATGAAAAGAAAGCACCATATGTGACTTGCCACAAGATGAACAGTAATATCCTGGAAAATGACACTTGTTGCCTGTGCAAATAAGGGAATACAATATGAAGTTAAAGAAAAACAGTGATAGGCTAACTATTCTATAGCATAAATAAGAGTGGTGAACTGTTAACTTTAGATTGTTCAAATGAAGTCAAAGGGAGTTAAAGATGACAAAATATCTTTCAAATCTCAATGCAGAAAAGTGAATTATGGAAGTAGGTATTTTGCCATTTTCAGATTCTTCCTTTATAAATTCTCTTAAAGAACTCAGAGTTGCATAGTTAGGATAGAATTACCATAGTTTAGGATAGAATTACATTCCCAAACTGTTCCTCTTTTTAAAATAACAACAAAAACCCAAAATGAGGCCCTGGCCGGTTGGCTCAGTGGTAGAGCATTGGCCTGGCATGTGGAAGTCCCGGGTTCGATTCTGGGCCAGGGCACATAGGAGATGCACCCATCTGCTTCTCCACCTGTCCCCCTCTCC
Source organism: Rhynchonycteris naso (assembly GCA_037038555.1). Lineage (NCBI taxonomy): Eukaryota > Metazoa > Chordata > Mammalia > Chiroptera > Emballonuridae > Rhynchonycteris > Rhynchonycteris naso. Next base: position 14,540,075 of record CM073000.1, read on the forward strand.
TTCCTCTCTGTTTCTCTCTTCCCCTTCCCCCTCCCGCAGCCAAAGCTCCAATGGAGCAAAGTTGGCCTGGGTGCTGAGGATGGTCCACTGTCTCTGCTTCAGGTGCTAGAATGGCTCCACTTGCAGTGGAGCGACACCCCAGATGGGCAGAGCATCGCCCTCTAGTGGGCATGCCGGGTGGATCCCGGTCAGGTGCACGAAGGAGTCTGTCTGCACCCTGCCCCCTCCCCCACTTCTCACTTAGGAAAAACACAAAACAAACAAACAAAAACCCCAAATGAAAAATTTACATTCCACAAATGTCTATTCTGGCAACAAAGACAGATTTGACTTTTAGTAGATATGTTTTAACCATTTCCGTCGCATAACTATATTACCTTTTCTTCAGACAGTTGAGATGATACTGAATTTCTTCATCTTTTCTACTTTTGTTACTCAAAATTGCTCTAGAAAAAAGGATCGAATAAATATTAGTTTGTAACACAACTAATAGAATCTGTTTACTTTTTCTCTCCGATTTCTCTCAAGTGCCTCTTCTTACTAGCCAGGCACAATCAATCACTTCTCCTTTTATACATATTTTAAGCAGAGGTATAATCTAAGTTCTTTTTACCATATTATATTGTATTTAATTTATATTTCAGACTTTTCTGATGGATTTCAGAATCCTTATTTTCTTTGTATCCCCTCTGACATGGTAACTTCCATCTAAAGTGTCCATTTTGACTCTACTTCTTCCTAAAGCATCCTATTGACAGCACATGTTAAAAGTGTACAGATCAGCCTGACCAGGTGGTGGCGCAGTGGATAGAGTGTTGGACTGAGACGCAGAGGACACAGGTTCAAAACCTGAGGTCACTGGCTTAAGCGTGGGCTCACCAGCTTGAGCACAGGGTCTCTGGCTTGAGTGTGGGATCATAGACATGACCCCATGATCCATGGCTTGAGCCCAAATGTTGCTGGCTTGAGCAAGGGGTCACTAACTCTGCTGTAGCCCCCAGTAAAGGTGCATGAGAAAGCAATCAATGAACAACTAAGGTCATGCCATTAAAAGACATTAACTACATCTTCTCCCAAAAGAGAAAAAGAAGCCAATCACCATAAAATACATAGTAACATTTAAAAGAAGACTGTCTATAGAAAACATAAGTAGAGATCAAGAGTAAATGGAAAAATTTCATACTCACATTATTACCGTTTCCATCACAGTCTGCAGATGCTTTTTGCTACTGGTGGAAAGAGGCCGCCAGGCTTTTCTCCTGCTGGACGCTGTCTTCACCTGTCTCAGACGAGTTTGCTCTGTCTGCCCCGTCTCTGGTGACAGAAGAGACTCAGGTCAATCTAGAAGTTCCTGTGTATTTACTAAAAAGTGATTGAAATATAAATTTGTCTAAAAAAGCTAATGGAAGTATGAGAACCAAAATATTATAAAGCTTTAGAACCTGTTTAAGTTCCTTTTTATTGCACCCCCATAACATGCCAGGTGCTGAATATGAATATGCCATCTAGTGTTAACTAAAGCAAACTAAACTAGTATTAACTGATACTGCAGATGTAAACGAACCCAAGACAATTTTAAATGAAGCAAGCTGCAATTATTAGGATTCAACATAAATGTATGGTTCTCAGAAATGACTTGAATTAAAGAGTCTGTTAATCACTGGGTTGTACACCTTAAACTACTATAGTATTCAAAATAAATATAACACAATATTTATTTCTCAACTGTAACTGAAAAGTAAAAAATTATTAAAAAGATAAAGGACTAGAAAAACCACTTCTATTAAATTTTGGATGGCAACTGGAACAAGAGACTAACCAAACCCCAAACAGACAGTCAGTGGCTAGCAGGCTGTTCACCGTCCTACTTACAAGGGCTAGCAAGGGATAGACAAAGAGGGTCGACTACTGGCTCACGTGAAGATTTGTTTGGGAGAGAAGAGAGATTAAAGAAATAATTATAGGAACACCAAGTGTTACAAAAGCAGAGACACCGTGCACTCTGGAAGTGTAAAACCAGATGATGTAAGCTGGTCTTGGGTGAGGAAAGGCAGGGAACTCTTCCAGGAAAAGGTGATATTTAAGTAAAGGTGAGTACTCCAAAACGAACTCACTCTGAATAAATTAGTGAGCAAACTCCTGCACGCAGCGCTGGCACAACAGCAGCATGTTTGTCCTCGAGAAATCAGGGGTTTCTATGTATCGCGGGTCAGTAATAATTCAGACTGCGGGCACTTCTTCTCTAGCTCTTATCAGTTTTAGAAACCTACGCGATATTTTGCTAGAGATGGTAAATAAAATCTCAGTTGACCAAAATAACTGACTAACCAATACTACTTGTTCTTGCAAAAATGAGAATGCTGCTGTTTATTACTATCTTTTGCAGAACTCATACGTAAGATGCTATAATTTTCTCATGAATGTAGGTAGCTTGAGAAAGGTTAAACAAGATATAGAAAAGAAATACCTTCATTAGACAGACGCTTTGGATGATTTTTATTACTTTTCACTGTGTTTCTAACCTGGTGGGAAGAACACGGGCACATACACAGAGAGAATTAAACATTAGGTAAAAATATACTGATTTCACAAAAGGTTTGTCATGTGTGTTGAAGAATATTCATATACCTCCTGGCTAGGTAGAAAAAGTATATTGCCATTTCTACAGCAAAAGGGTGTATATTTGTCACAGGCACAAAATATACTAAAGCAATTCCTGGACAATGGTGATAATGTCATTTGGCATCAAACAATGTTTTAAAGAAATCATTATTTGACCCTGGCCGATTGGCTTAGTGGTAGGGCACTGGCCAGCATGTGGATGTCCTAGGTTCAATTTCTGGTCAGGGCACACAAGAAAAGCGACCATCTGCTTCTCCACCCCTCCCTCTCTCTTCCCTTCCTGTAGCCATGGCTCGGCTGGAGCAAGTTGGCCCCGTGCACTGAGGATAGCTACATGGCCTTGCCTCAGGTGCTAAAATAGCTTGGTTGCCGAACAACAGAGTAATGGCCTCAGATGGGCAGAGCATCGCCCCATAGGGGACTTGCTGGATGAATTCAGGTCAGGAGCATGTGAGAGTCTGTCTCTCTGCCTCCCTGCTTCTCACTTAAGGAAAAAAAAAAGGAATCATTATTCATTTTGCCAGTGAAATAGTGTTACATACTTTACCTGCAAAACAGAGGCCTTACCTACTACAGGGTAAAACACAGAAAAAATGGATTATTTAGTCATTTATTCTTTTAGAAGAGATGGGTAAAATCATGGTAAAAAAAGCTAATTTCCACCAAACTAATTTTTCTCTATCTTATTAAAAATCTCCTCTACCATCTGACAGATTTTTGTCTTTTAACATATGAATGTCATAGAATTTGTATACTTTATTCCTAGCCTTTCCATTTAAACACCTCACCAAATGTCCTATGACCCACTCTTCCCCAAAGAATTCTCTGATCAACATCTTCAGAATTGAAGTAAAAAGTTTTTATCTGAGACCTTTTACAAACCGTGCTGTAACAGCTCCTACATAACAATCGCAGTGGATAAAGCATTGACCTCGGAACACTGAGGTCGCCAGTTCAAAACCCTGCACTGGTCTGGTCAAGGCACATATGGGAGTTGATGCTTCCAGCTCCTCCCCCTTTCTCTCTTTCTCTTTCTCTCTCTCTCTCACTGTGTCTCCTCTCTAAAATGAATAAAATAAAAATAAAATTTAATAAAAAAACAACAAAACAATATGAATTACTATAATTTGCAGTAATAGTGGCCTTTAGTCTTCAGATACTCCTTTACAGGAAACAGATGGTATTTTCTAATAAAGAGTTCTGGATGATAAACTAGATATTTTCATTACCTCTTTCTCTGATAACTCCACTTCCTCATCATCAATTTTTCTTTTTGGTTTTTTTTTTAACGGTTGAGACCTCTTCTTTGAAGCATTTGCTTTACTAGACATCTTGATCTAAATAGAACATTTCTAACAGTGCTTCTAAAAACCTGTAAGGATGAAAAGGACATAAAAAATGCTTAAGACTTGCATATTTTGTTCAAAAGGCTACCTAGAAATGTTCCTTTTAAACATTTAAAAATAAATAACGTTTGTTCTTATTTGAGTAGGGATGTCTAATTCAATTTCACTTCTAGGAAGTCCTTCCATTTGAATGGCTTTTAAAAATCATTTTAAGATGCTTTTGTATCTCTAACTTTATACTCCCCCATACAATAACATTATCTCCTTGTTTAAATCCAAGAAATAAAAGCATAGATTGTTGAAGTATCTTACTCTGATCACAGATAACTGATATCTGCACTGCTCACAAAAATTAGGAGATATTTTATAGCTTCATATTCATTTTGAAATATCTTCTAATTTTTGTGGGCAATATATTATCTCACAGATAACACTCAGGTCTTCTTATTTAAGCCTAATAGATTCATCATTCAACTTATCCCAAAGATGGAAGGAGATAATTTTTAGAATTATACCATGAATCTATATTGATCATTCACGTGGTAAATTTACTCATAAAGATTTAAGCTATAACTCAGGATTATGTGCATTTTAACAAGAGCACAGAAGTATACTGATTCTTCTGTCCTCTCACAAATTAAGAAACAGGCATAGGAGTTGAGTTGGGGATGCCAATGACAAAATTTACAACACCTTTTCTCTGTCTTTTAGTCCTTTATCACCAAACTCATTTCTGCTAATAGGAACAGAGGAATAGGATATTTATTCTTGCATTTGGCCATAAGGAGTAGATAGGCAGAAGTTAGGTACAGTATACCTAGAGATGTACATACATACGTACATAATATGCGACATATACATTATATGTATTTTTAGGCATATACAGTTAGATATATAAATCAGTCACCGTTCTATTTTTAAAACTTCAGAGTTAATTATATTAATACAGTTTAAATACATATGTAGATTTAGACATAGACAATACAAGGGGTACTCTGGATAAATTAATCCCCCCGCCCCCCAAGTAAGACTGACAAAAATAGTGGTAAAGAATTGGTTCCAAGATCACAAATTTCACTTGTGGACTACATGTGAGATCAGTTATAAAAGTAGCGGACGCTAAAATAGACTTTACCTTGGTCTTAAAAAATGTGGTACCTTACTCTACAGCCAGTCAGCTATGTTCCATTCCTGAAATGCCCGAGTCTCTCAACTTGACATCCATGCTGTGATACCTCCCCCTTCTAAAACAACCAACCCATGTGAACGTTTCACCTGTGGACCTCTCCTGGGAGGGCTGCCAGAGCAGCAGTTCAGGTTGTTCACTGAGAAAAAGTACCCAGGTTAGGAAGCAAACGAGGGCCATATGTAGTCCTCACTCCATTTGGCAGCTTAAAAATGGTACAAATTCCTTTTCACTCCTGTTATCAACACGTGAAGTCCATGTCCCCTTGGCTTAAATCTTGGCAGACTCTGCAGCTGTGTGAGTAGAACAGGGTGGAAATGCTTCTGTACCAGTCTACTGGCCTACACATGAAGAGACCGGCAGCTGCACCTTCCTTTTGCTTGGAATATTTTCTCTCTGAACCCAACTACCATGCTATGAGGAAGACCAACACGGAGAGGAACTGAAGCCCAGGCCAACTGCACTCCCAGCCAATAGTGAGCATCAATCTGCCAGGCTGGTGCATGTACCTGAGCCAATATACTGCGGCTGACACAGCGTGGAAGAGAGAAGAGTCAGTCCTACCTACCAAGTTGTTTCCAGTCTCAAATTCTGGAACCCAATAAGTGACTTAAAAAACAACAACAGTTCTTCCCCATACCTGCCTCCAAATTCTTTACCGTGCCATTTCAGTCCTTAGCAGTCCAGCCCTGCCTAGCCTTCCATCCTTTCCTACTCCTCCTTTTGTCTCCCTCTCTGGCTAGACTTAATGACTTCCTGAACACACTCTGAGTAATGAACACAGTGTCCTCTACCAGAGCTACTCTTTCTTGAGTCTCTGCCCATCCTCCCTGATCATAAGCCACCTGCTTCTCAACGCCTTCCCGATCACTCATTTCATTGTTCTCTTAAGTAGGTCGTGATGGTCTCTAGCTTTCAGCTGTCATTTATAGTTTAGTTTTTAATCATTTTTCCCAATATTTATTCAATAACATAATTCAGTACTACTCCAAGTTGGATTCAGAAATTGTTAATATTCATTTAGAAACTTTTGTAGTAACTTGACAATTTTGTGCATATTGAATCTGATAATAAAATAATTGGCTTTTTGAAAAAATTTCATTTTTCTTTCTTTTTAAGTGAGAAGAGAGGAGATGGTGAGATAGACTCCCCCATGACCCATCTGGGGTCTATGCTCATATCAATAAAGCTATTTTTAGCACCTGAGGCTGTCAGACCAACCAAGCTATCTTCAGCACCTGGGGAGATGCATGAACCAATTGAGCCATTGGCTGTGGAAAGGGAAGACAGAGAGAAAGGGGAGAGGGAATGGGAGAGAGGCAGATGGTCACTTCTCCTGTGTGCCCTGACCAGGAATTGAATCCGGAATGTCCATGCACTGGCCAGAGCCTTCATTTTTGTAGAATTATTATTTTCTAAAAAATAGACTTTCTTTTTTAGAGCATTTTCAGGTTGACAGCAAAAATGAGCAGAAAGTATAGAGTTCCAGTACACCCCTGTGCCTCTTTCCACCACTACCCTCCCGCACCATCAGCATCCCACATCAGTGGCACATTTGCTACAATCAATGAATCTACTTTGATACATCACAACACCCCAAATCTATAGTTCATTTCAGTTAATTTCTTGTGTTATTCTTTCTGTGTGTTTGACTAGTAATTCATTATTTATTTATTTTTTTTACAGAGACAGAGAGAGAGAGTCAGAGAGAGGGACAGACAGACAGGAACAGTGAGAGGTGAGAAGCATCAATTGTTAGTTTTTTGTTGCCGTTGTGACACCATAGTCATTCACTGATTGCTTTCTCACATGTGCCTTGACCGCGGGCCTTCAGCAGACCGAGCCACCGCTTGCTGGAGCCAGCGACCTTGGGTCCAAGCTGTCAAGCTTTTGCTCAAGCCAGGTGAGCCCGCGCTCAAGCTGGCGACCTCGGGGTCTCCAACCTGGGTCTTCCGCATCCCAGTCCGACGCTATCCACTGTGCCACCGCCTGGTCTAGTAATTCATTTTAAATTTTACAAAACTGTTAGTCGTGACTGATTAAAAATTAAAAAGCAAGTAAAACAAATATTGGTCTTTTATCACAGTTTGAGAAGCACCGTTTTTATCTAGACCTACTTGAAGCAGTAAGCCATAATACAAAATGTTTCTCCACCTTGGCCCTATTAACATTTGAAACAGGATAATTCTTTGTTGTAGGTGCTGTCCTGTGCACTGTAGGATGCTTAGTAGCATCCCTGTCCTCCACCCACTAAAGTAGCCCCTTCCCTGGTTGTGACAACCAAAATTGTCTCTAGACATTATCAGATGTCAGCAGTGAAATCGCCAAAGGTTGAGAACCACTGCCAAGAGTGAGCCAGGGGTCAGGAGAAATTGCCAAGGTTTCAAATCCTGGCTCTGCCATTTAACTAGCTGTATAGCCTTGGTCACATACATTTACAGTACTCACCCATTGGTAAAATAGGTTAATAAAAGTAATAACATCGGCCTGACCTGTGGTGGCGCAGTGGATAAAGCGTCGACCTGGAACGCTCAGGTCACTGGTTCAAAACCCTGTACTTGTCTGGTCAAGGCACATATGGGAGTTGATGCTTCCTGCTAAAACTTTGTAAAGTATATATAAAGTACCTAAAAAAACATCTGGGACATAGTAAAAACTCAATAAGTAAAAGCCATAATTTCCTATCACTAGAGAGGTAGTTGTAGCTCATACCAAAAGAAGAAATTTTAGATCCCCAGAAAACCAGTCTAGTGGTAGTGGGTAGAGACAGATACAAAACAATTATTATACATAATTATATACATTGTGACAAATGTATGAGACAAATGAGTAAATAAACATCTGGTGTGTGAGAGTAAATATACAGTACTCACAGCAAAAAATATTTGAATTACATTGTGCAATTCTGAGCCAGAAGGAAGGAGAAGAAAGTATTCGAGAGAAATCAGCAAAAGCTTAATGGCAGTACAGCTTGAAAGAGATTGGTGTGTTCAGGGACTGGAAAAGTTCAGCAACACTTTTAACCATGCATGGGAGGAATGGTCAGAAATACTGGAATGCCAAGGTTGCGGGTTCGATATCAGGTCCGGGCACATACAACGGGAAGCGACTGGAGAATGCAGGATTAAGTGGAACAACAAATGGGTGCTTCTCTCTCTTCCCCACACCCTTCCTCTTTCTGACTCTCTAAAATCAATTTTAAAAATTAGAATTGTATGCTTTACCGTGTAGGAAACAGGGAGGCATCCTAGGTTGTCTTGTGTCCTTACCACCTTGAAACTAGTGGAAACCAAGTTTCAATCTACACCTTTGGGTAGGTGGAAGAGGTGGGCGTGATGTCTAGCAAAACACAAAAGCACAGTGTTTATTTACCTCCTGGCGAGTGACGCCAGCGGAGGGCGACGCCGCAGACCGCAGAGATCTCCAGGCCAGACACCAGCCGCTAAGGCTGCACTTCGTCCCACGACTGGCTGGGGGCGAGATTAAGAATGGAGGACGGGAGTGAAGAAGGTTCGGGGAAAGGAGGGAAGAACCATGCGTGGCTTCACTCCCTTCTCGCGAATCAAATAATTCCATCTCTGGCCCCGCAGGGCTGCCCTGTTCGAATTTCCCTCCCTTTGGAAAAGTCACCTCACCCTCTCAAATGCAAACTGCAGAGTTTGCCACAAAGAAGTGAGTCACAAAACTTATTCCCACCTGGCCCCACTGGCAGGGTCAGCGTTCGACCTACTCACCAACCTCAGGAACGTTTGAGAAGCCGCGCTCAGAACAATTCGCGCCCGAACAATCAAAAGCCAAAGAAGCCCGGAAGCGGTCTGGTAGAGACCGGAAACGCCTGTAGTGGGAGGCGGGCGGCCGGCCACGCTCACGACGTCGTCAGGAGCGCGCCCGCGAGAGCGCGATGGGATTGGCTGGAAGGAGGGCGGTGTCGATACACGCCCCCCGACCCGGGCTGGCTTCTGCTTTTGCTCGGTGGGGGCCCAGCTATGGGGACCTCTGGCTGGTAGGACTGGGGGTTCCGAGGTTAAGCCAAGCTCTTGCAAAGCCGAGGTCGGAGATAAACCGGCCAGTGAGTAGGATTGCGCCGCGGGGGCACGTCAGCCTTTCCAGTCCCTCCGTTCTAATGTCCTCTCCCCGTACCCCTGTCCTCTGAGCCTCTGTCCTTCCCACCCCGCAACGTCCTCCTTTACTGTCCTGCTGTGACGGGATCCCGCTCTCCTCTGCCCCTATCCTTAGGTTTTGCTTCTCCACCGACCCCTCACTTTCAGTGAGCCCTTTGGGAGTTCCGAGGTACCTCCGGGAAGAAAGTGTTTTCAACGCCCCGGGGGCCATGCCGCCATTTTCCCTGGCCACCCGAGCACCCCGAGGTTTCTGTAGGCAGAGGTCACTTCCTGGGCGATCCCAGAAGGGTGCGTGGTTCCACATGTTACTGTGAGGTTTCTTGTTAGAGGTGGTGGTACTCAAAACGACTTTCTGTCTACAGGTGGAGGGAGCGGTGACAGGTGGAACAGGAAAGAGGTCTATATTGACATAAAACTGTAAATTAACTAACTTGTTTCAGTTAGATGGCGGGGGCAGTCTGTCAGGAGCTCGAAACCCTGGGTAGTGTATGTATGTCCAGTTTTAGATCACTTGATGATTTTCGCCAAATATGTTCCGTGTTTAATGACTTCTGCTACTACAATATTTAATTTGTATGCTCTGTGTGGTCATCTCCAACCCACACTGGCTGAACATTGGAGGGGGCTAGTTCTTGAAGTATTAATGTGGAGCTACGTGTAAACAGCCCAAACGGTAAAGTTATTTGCTTTTCATGTTACTTATTTGAATACTTGAAATCTCTCTTGATGGGTTTTCTGAGAAAATTTGGAAGTCCTGTTGCCATCAGCTGTAGTTGTGTTTTTATCTAAGAACGATGTCTGTTTCCAACCTGTACCGATTTGTCACGTATTTCAGGAAGTCATTTATATAGGGCCTTTTCCAATCATTTGTACAGGTTTAGGAAAGGCCCATGAGTATTTTGTGTGAAATAAATGTGATGTTTCCTTTCTGCAATCTAGTCTCAGACAGTTTTCAAATGACCTTTTATATCTTTACTACCCTAATTGTTAAATTATAATTTAATTATTTTTGTCATCCACGTTTGAAGCTAGTACGTGTAGTGTATGTCTTGCAAGATGATGAATGACAGACAAGGACCCTGGGGATTTAGTAGAATAAAAATCATACTAGCTTTTAAAAAATAATAGCAATTGTCTTCGTTGTATTTACTTTAGACTTTATTCTATGCATTTTTTACCTATTTGAGCATATTGTATTTACTTTTTTTTTTTTATCTGAAGTGAGAAGCGGGGAGGCAGAGAGACAGACTCCCGCATGCACCTGACCCGGATTCACCCGGCATGCCCACTAGGGGGCAATGCTCTGCCCATCTGGGCTGTTGCTCCATTGCAACCGGAGCCATTGTAGCATCTGAGGCAGAGGCCATGGAGCCATCCTCAGTGCCCAGGCCAACTTTGCTCCAGTGGAGCCTTGGCTGCAGGAGGGGAAGTGAGAGATAGAGAGAAAGGAGAGGGGGAAGGGTGGAGAAGCAGATGGGCACTTGTCCTGTGTGCTCTGGCTGGGAATGGAACCTGGAACTTACATACACTGGGTCGATCTTTACTGCTGAGCCAACCGGCCAGTATTGTATTTACAATTTTTATCCTGATGCTTTTCACTTAATACTTTTTGAGCCTCTCTCCTCTTTAGAGATACTAAGTATGACATTTTAAATTCTGACTTAATTATAATATACTTCTATAAATGCACATACAATAATTGTACAGTTTGACAAATTTTCACATACTGAATACATCTATATAATCAGCATTTGGATAAAAACCACCCCAAAGGCTCCTCTCTTTCTTCCTTTTTTTACTAGCCACCATAAATTTCTCCTGACTTCTAACATAAAAAATTAGTTTTGCCTATTTTTTAAACAAATTTTAATAACTACATAAAATTCTATCATTTGTATATGCTATAATTTACATATTCACCCCTACATTGTTGATGATGTTTCTTTCTTCTTTCTTTCTCTCTTTTTCTTTCTTTCCTTTTCTTTTCTTTCTTTTTTACTCAGTGAGAGGAGGGGAGGCAGAGACAGACTCCTGCATGCACCCTGACCGGGATCAACCAGGCGAGCACACTAGGGGGCAATGCTCTGTCCATCTGGGGTGCTGCTCTGTTGCTTAGCAACTCAGCTCTTCTTAGCACTTGAGGTGGAGGCCATTGAGCCATCCTTAGTGCCTGGAGCCAACTCACTCCAGTCAAGCCATGGCTGCAGGAGGGGAGGGGAAGAGAGAGAGAGAGAAAGAGAGAGAAGCGAGAGGGGGAGAGGTGGAGAAGCAGATGGTCGTTTCTCCTGTGTGCCCTGACTGGGAATTGAACCTGGGACATCCACATGCTGGGCCAACGCTCTACTGCTGAGGCAGGGTGTTGATGATATTTCTAATTTTTCTTTAATATATGTAAAGCTATAAGGAACATGTATGTTATGCAGTAACTTTCCCAGGAGTGATGTTCTTAGTGGAATGGCATAATCGTTTCTGAGACTGCATGTACATATTTATCTTCTGAAGTGGTTAAAGCACTTAATACTCCCACCAGTGGTTTCTGTCTTTTGTTTCACAAACCCTTAACAAAGTTGGGTATTCTTATTTTGAGCTTTATTAAATTGATGGGTAAGAAATGGTATGGAAAATAGAATTTTAAGCTCATATTACTTCTTGACTTATCCATTGTAAAACAATATGGCATGATGACTATGTTAATAAGATTTGCATCCCAAAATCTTTTAAAATACTTGGCTCTCAGAGGTAGCAATGCAGATGAACAGTTTACTGCTTTGCTGTGTGCAATTTTGATCAAGCTATTTTATTTCTTTATTTCTCTGGATCTTAATTTCTACATATATAAAATGATGAAACTGGACTCAGTGGAACTTACACACCTATTGTAAGACTCTGTGCTAGTTATAGGGAATATATAGCTTTAATGTTAGAGTAGTACAGTATATAGACTACCAGAGAAGACATAAATACAGATATAGAGAGATGTATATATGATTTCATATAAACATAAATTGTATCTTATGTAAATATATTTTAATATAAGCATAAAAATATGTTCTAATATGTTGTCATATGGGACATGATGGATGTATAAATAGAGAAATACAGTGTGTCCGTAAAGTCATGGCGCATTTTTGACCTGTGACTGGTCAAAAGTGCACCATGACTTTACGGACACACTGTATAATTCGGTAGATTGCTGAAGAGGCCATTTAGCCCAGCTGTGCATTCAAGGAGAAGCTGTATTTCCCCATGTATAAGACACACCCTCTGAAAAATTTGGGGCCTGAAAGCTGGGTGTGTCTTATACAATCATGGCATTTCAAATGCCATAGATGGAACTAAGAACGAGGCAATAATGAAGGACCGATGAGGACAAGCTAATAGATGGGAGTTTTGACAGTGATGAGGAGTTGAATGAATTATATGATGAATAAAACTTGAGTTCAATAATTTTATGTAATGCAGGCCTGACCTGTGGTGGCGCAGTGGATAAAGCGTCGACCTGGGAACACTGAGGTCGCCAGTTCAAAACCCTGCACTGGTCTGGTCAAGGCACATATGGGAGTTGAGCTTCCAGCTCCTTACCCCCTTTCTCTCTCTTTCTCTCTCTCTCTCACTCTGTGTCTCCTCTCTAAAAAAAAAAAAAAAAAAAAAAGAATAAAAATAAAAATAATTTTATGTAATGCAGTTTTTTTCAAATTTTGGGCCCCAAAATTAAGGTGCGTCTTATACATGGGAGTGTTTTGTACATGGGAAAATATGGTATTGATTAAATTCAAGGACTTTGAAATGAGACTGCCCAGGTTTAAATGCTGGCTCTTTTGTGCCTCAGTTTTCTTGCCTGTAAATGGGATAATATTAGTACCTATAACTTGCGGTTGTGAAAATTAACATTGCTGCTCTCTGTATAAAGTTCTTAGAGCAGTGCCTAGTACATAGAAAGCTCTATATATTTGAGATGACGCCTTGGCTGACTTAGCCAAAGAACATTGTAGATGAGTGGAAGACAAAGATTAAGTCAAAGAACTTTGACATACGCAGGCAACTGTAGGTAATTCAGTACTTAGAGAACACAAAATGTGTAGAAGACAGAGGCAGAGATGAATTCGAGAGGTGAGCGGGCCATGAAGGGCTTGAATGCCCTTTTGCCTTCCTTACAACATTTTTACCTGATAGCCAACACAATGTACGTGTTAAATGAAAACCTTTTGAGTGAAAAAAAAACATTAAGAGGCTATATACTATATGATGCAGAGTCTTTGAAAAATCTTAAGAGTGGTCCTGGCTGGTTAGCTCAGTGGATAGAATGTAGGCCTGGTGTGTGGACAGCCTGGTTTTTTTTTTTTTTTTTTACAGGGAGAGAGAGAGAGTCACAGAGAGGGATAGATAGGGACAGACAGACAGGAACGGAGAGAGATGAGGAGCATCAATCATTAGTTTTTCTTTGCTGTTGCGACACCTTAGTTGTTCATTGATTGCTTTCTCACATGTGCCTTGACCGCGGGCCTTCAGCAGACCGAGCCACTTCTTGCTGGAGCCAGCGACCTTGGGTCCAAGCTGGCGAGCTTTTGCTCAAGCCAGATGGGCCCCGCGCTCAAGCTGGCGAGCTCGGGGTCTCGAACCCGGGTCTTCCACATCCCAGTCTGACGCTCCATCCACTGTGCCACCACCTGGTCAGGTGACAACCTGGGTTTGATCCCCAGTCAGGGCACACCTGAGAAGTGACCCTCTACTTCTCTTCCCCTCCGTCTCCCCCGTATCTCTCTCTTCTCCTCTTGCAGCCAGTGGCTCAATTGGTTTGAACATTGGCCCCAGATGGGCTTGCTGAGTGGATCCCGTTCATGGCGCATGCAGGAGTCTGTCTCACTATCTCCTCTCCTCTCACTTAAAAAAAGGAGAAAGAAAAACCTTAAGTGTGACATCAGATTGGCATTGATGTCAGTGTGTAGAATGGATTAGAGGGGGCTAAGATTGATCATAAAACCTGCTAAGAGGCTATTGAGGAGGAAGACTAGAATAATAAAAGTAGTTGTGGTGAAGAGGGATCAAAGTTATAAAATATCAGGGACAGGAAATAGAAAAGGAGATGAGAGGAAATCATACTAATATAGCCTCTTCCTTCTCTTCTCTCACCAGTGGTTCCCATTTTGCTTCTCTTATAAATAAATATGCATTGTGCTTTGTTTTCTAGGTCAGTTTTTGTTTCTGTCGGGTGTTTTCCATGCTCCATCATGTTGAGGGCTAAGACTCGGCTTTTTTTGCTTTCACCTCATCACCTGAAGCAACTAAAAGAGTCATCAGGCTCCGGGCTTTTATGGCAGCGACTTCTGCACCAGCAACCACCCCTTCACCCGGAATGGGCTGCCCTGGCTAAAAAGCAGCTGAAAGGCAAGAATCCAGAAGACCTAATATGGCGCACCCCAGAGGGGATCTCCATAAAGCCCTTGTATTCCAGCAGGGATACCAAGGACTTTCCCGAGGAGCTGCCTGGGGTGAAGCCATTCACACGCGGGCCATATCCCACCATGTACACCTTCAGGCCCTGGACCATCCGCCAGTATGCTGGCTTTAGCACCGTGGAAGAGAGCAATAAGTTCTATAAGGACAACATCAAGGGTGAGCTTTGAATGTGAGATGCAGTATTTATGAGCAAACATACCTTTTCTTTTTTGAATAATTTTAATTTATTGATTGATTTTAGAGAGAGAGGAAGGGGGGAGAGAAAGAGAAAGAAAGAAAGAGAAACATTGATTTGTTGTTACACCCATTTATGCATTCATTGATTCTTGTGTGTACCGTGACTGGGGATTAAACCAGCAATGTTAGTGTTAATCAACTGAACAACACTGCTGGGACCTTATACTTTCTAATCTTGGCCTTTTATGAGGGGAGGCTGATGAACTTTTATAAAGATAATAGTGATTTTTTAATTTTGTAGTTCAGATTATACTCTGAAAGAATGAAAGGTTTTCGTCTTCCTTGGGCAACAGACCAGTGAGCCAGAACAAAATACTAAATTCTTGAAAGCAGACAACTTACATGCATATTGTGTAAAAAGAATTAGGTAAAGTGAAGTAAGCAAAAAAGAGATACTGGCTTTGCCTTTGAAAAGCTTTTAATAAACATTTTCGGGTAGGAATAGGAGAAAATGATTTAAGTGATGCCCAAAGAAAGTAATAATAAATAATAGTGTGGTACAAATATAGTCAGTGCAATCTGGCATTCATTCTCTGAAAATCGTATTTACTCTTTCTTCTTTCTGATCTATAATAAAATCATACTGTATGAATGCTAAACTTGAGGGTCTTTAAGTTTGTATTGGCCACGGAGGACTGAACTTCCTTTGTGTAGAATATTTTAGTTTTTAGCATGTTTTTCATAGCCCTTTTGCAGAATATTTGACTAGCCAAGGCGTCTTGTAATGACCATATTAAATAAAAGCAAAAAGAAATAAGCAAGCGTACAAGTATTAAATACTGTTAACTATGTATAAACAGTCAGATCCTTATGTAAATCTTAAAAGTATTTCTATTAAAAACTGGTATGATTGGATAAAAACGTCCTCAGATGGACATGAGGTAAGTGAGGTAATGTTTTGTTTCTTTCATTCTTACTGTGAGGTCTGGAAGTCATGCATTTTAGGACATGGGGAACGACTCTTAAGAAATAAAATATCTATTTAAATTTGTTTTGAGATTTAGGAACATAAGAATGTTTGTTTTAGAAGTATACTCTAAGATGAATTAGCACTTAGTAGTGATAGGCAAATCAGCTTACTTGTATACCACACTCTTTAATCCTACGTTATTTTTTCTTTATTTAGCTGGTCAACAGGGATTATCAGTTGCCTTTGATCTGGCGACACATCGTGGCTATGATTCTGACAACCCTCGAGTTCGTGGTGATGTTGGAATGGCTGGAGTTGCAATTGACACTGTAGAAGATACCAAAATTCTTTTTGATGGGATTCCTTTAGAAAAGATGTCAGTGTCCATGACCATGAACGGAGCCGTTATTCCAGTCCTCGCGGCTTTCATAGTAACTGGGGAAGAGCAAGGGGTGCCTAAAGAGAAGCTTACCGGCACAATCCAAAACGATATACTGAAGGAGTTCATGGTCAGGAATACTTACATTTTTCCTCCCGAACCGTCCATGAAAATCATTGCTGACATCTTCCAGTATACAGCAAAGGTATCCTTCCTGGTTGTCAGAGGTGTTGCAGTAGTTCTTTGTAGGGTTTTTTATAAAATACCCTAACTGAAACTGGATTTGGTAACTGAGTCTGAGTAATTGTTGTAGTACAAAGTAAGGGGTTTTTGTTTTGTTTTGTGTATGTGTGCTGTTAGGTGTTTTTGTGTTTAGTGTACTAATTTTATGGTCTTACATTACCTGCAGGAATCTGAACATTTACTGTATTTTCTCTACTGTTAAAATTTTTATTCTCTGATAATTGTTCTAATCAGAGTGCAGTCATAATTTGCACTTCTTCATTTCTGTCCAGAGTTCAGATTCAGCTGTGAATAGACACTGCTGTCAGACAGAAGGGGAATCAAATATCAGCTTTATTTCGGCTAATGGATTAGAAGATACCACTTCTATCTGCAGCCCCCATGAGGTTCCTTGTATCTCACCCTGACTTGGGGTCACCTTTCCCAGTCGGAGTGGCGGGAAAAGAAGGGACTGAGAGTGTTCTTGTGTTAGAAGCAGTCCCTCCGCAGGAAACCCAAAGCTCCTTCATTTTCCTCCCAGTAATTCCTGTGTGTCTCAACCCATTCGTCACACTTTGCTTCTTGATGGGAATGCTTTCCTTCTGAACCTTCAAATTAGACCATTGTTTTGTAGCAAAGGGCAAACCTCTCCTCCACCGTCAATCTTGATCTCTTTCACCTCTTATAATTGCTATTATCTCAGAACTCTTGTAAGCACTACTTACTCTCTTCTTAATATTTAGCCTTCACACTTGGCAATTTTATTTTCATCCAGTCCGTTCTGCCCATGTGAATTGTATTGTATAGAACTATACATTTCTATCATCCTCTTCATTTTTAAGAACTATGCTGAGGACAATTGCGTTTAGCAGCACGTGACAGACACAGATACACAAATAGCGGAGGCGTAAACTAAATAGGAGACAGTTCTTTCATGTAAAAGAGTGGTAGGGTGGGCTGCCAGGATCCACCACAGTCATCAGGGTTCCAGTCTCCTTTCACCTGGCTTCTCTGACGTCAGCGTGCCAGCTCGCGGTTAAGGAAGCAAGTCGGCAGGTGTGTCTGTGTGAGGAGAGTGCCCAGCTCCTCTGACAACAGACCGAACTTCTACTGGTGTATCTCAGTGGACACACTCAGTAGTGGGAGGCGATGGGAAATGTAGATCTTGCACATTGACACTCTGGATTTATGGTTCAGGTACTGCAGAAGAGTGGAGAATGTGGCAGTCTGTGCTGTCTCCTACTTAAGACATTCACCTTGTAAAAGATCCTAATGTCATCCACGAGTTCAGAAGTGCTGCATATACTACTTTATATAAGTGATGAAAGTGCCAGTTTCAGATCTGGATGAAGTAATGCTCTATTAAAGGGCTTTGTAAATTGTTGTATTGCTCCTTAAAGTTTTAGTTGTGGTAAAAATACACATAGCATAAAATTTACCACCTTAATTATTTTAAGTGTGTAGTCAGTGGCATGAAGTACACTCACATGTTGTGCAACCAACACCACCATTCATCTGCAGGACTATTAATCTTGCAAACCTGAAACTCTGTGCCTATTAAATAATAACTTTCCATTCTCACCTTTCTGACCTTCTCCCACCAGCACCATTCTCCTTTCCAGCTCTGTGAATTGGACTACTTTAAGCACCTCGTATAAATGGAATCATCTAGTATTTGACAGGTGTATTTTACTTAGCATAATGTCCTCAAGGTGCGTCCATGTTGTAGCAGATGTGTGTCAGACTTTCCTTTTTAAAGCTGAATAATATTTCAATATTCTAGTATTTTTATTATTTTTAAAGAAATTCTACTAAACTTCTCTTGGTAGAGAAGCACCTGTTTGTTTACTTGCTTCTTATTTGTAAACTCCAAATATACTCAAGTAGTATCTCAGTTCCATATAATTCAGTCCCCTTACTGCTTTTATGATGGAACCATTTTTTAAAGAGCTTTTGGTTAGTGATAAATAAAATAGTTGCCAAGTAAAATACAGATAACCCATACCATATGCTAGAGCAACGATGTTTTTGTGTGTGCTTACTGTATACTGACGTAATACTGAGTAGTTTAGCTGAATAATTTAATTTAATGCTACAACAACTCGATGAAGGAGGTTCAGTTATTATCTGTATTTTATACTTTAGGAAGCCCAAGAGTAATAAGGCTGAGAAGCTTGCCTATGCTCAGTCTCATGACTAGTTAGGGGACTAGCCATGGAATTTGAACTGTCCCTTAACTAGCCATGACTCCAGTGCTCATGTTCTTAACCACTGCACTGCATTTCTGTCATTTAGTTTTTATTATTTTATGTTTGGTTAATTCTTGGGAAGGATAATAATATTTTGGCTCTTCAGAATATGTGTGATATGTACCCTACCTAACATGAAACTTTAGGTGAATAGCGGAAATGCTCTTTTCTTAGTGGTTATGGTGGATATCTGTCTTGAGATACGTTTAGCACTATAGATCTCAGTATATCAAACTGAAATCTTTGTTTTTTAAGCCATGAGTTTTATCCTGTTTTGTTTTGATATATAGTACTTAGGATTGAGTAATTTTTCAATTTTTTCCTGCATTAACTATTTATTCGTGTTCAATGACTTAATTCAAATAAGATAATTAATAACAAGTAAGTAATAATTAAATTTATACATCTTCAGCAGAGTAGCCCAAAGTTATGAGGACGAAGTCATTGGTTTTGAATTGAAGATGTCTTTATTCAGTTCTCAGAGCAAAGCTTACATTCCTGAACTCAGCCAGCTAATTTTGAAGTTTAAACTTTTGGTGCTAAAGGTTGGTTGGTGCAAATTCCTTTTCACTAAAAACAGAACAGGGACAGTTCTTTTGATCATTCATTGAATCAGTCATTTAAATGGGAAGTGAATTAAATGTAACAAAATAAGCATCAAATACTTTCAGTTAATATGATAAGCTATTTATTATATCTGAGTTGAACATCATTTAAAAATAATATTGTCTTTTAGAAAATAGGTTTAATAGAACCTATTTATATTTTTATTTCCTATTGTGTTTTTTATAATTTATTTTATATAGCACATGCCAAAATTTAATTCCATTTCAATCAGTGGATACCATATGCAGGAAGCAGGAGCAGACGCCATTTTGGAGCTGGCCTACACCATCGCTGACGGGCTGGAGTACTGCAGGACGGGGCTCCAGGCTGGCCTGACAATTGATGAATTTGCACCAAGGTCAGTAAATTCAGCGTGGGAAAACGCATAGGACAAGTTTATGAGTGCACGGCAACATATATTGATAAAATGAACTTGTATATTTCAGTGTTATACTAGATTCTATTATATTTTATCTGAGTGTTAATGAGGGGATAAGCCAATACTGTTTATATTTAAAAATCAATTGAATTTGACTGTACTTCTTGGTAAATAGGAGGGACCTGGTCTTCTGATTTTCAGAGGACAGGACTAACTTGCACATTTTGATGAATAATACTAAAATGTGAATGTAATGTTTAAGACAGATTTGCTTTTATTTTAAAATATTTTTCATTTTAAAATACAGAAATCACCTATTACATTATATTTTATCATCTGTTGTACTTATAAATGTTTTTGAATGCACAGTGCTATTAAAAACATTTTTTTTTTAAGTGAGAGGTGGAAAGGCAGGCAAAGACAGACTCCCGCATGTGTCCCGACTGGGATCCACTAGGCAAGCCCCCTACAAGGGGTGCTCTGTCCACCTGGGGCTGCTGCTCTGTTGCTTGGCAACTGAGCTATTTCGGTGCCTTAAGTAAGGCCATGAAGCCATCCTCAGCACCCGGGGCCAACTTGCTCAAACCATTCAAGCTAAGGCTGTAGGAGGAGAGAGAGAGATAGAGAAGGGGAAGGTGGAGGGTTGGAGAAACAGATGGTCGCTTTTCCTGTGTGTCCTGACTGGGTATCGAACCTGGAACTTCCACATGCTGGGCTGACTTTCTCCTGCTGAGCCACCGGTCAGAGCCTAAAAACATTTTTGTTTCAAATAGTTTGTTAATAAAATTGTATGAAAAATGTGAAAAAAACATAAAATAAAGTTTATGAAATATTTAAATGTGGAGGTCAAAATCATTTTGATGAGCAATGATTTACTAAGGTTTACTCTAGGCCAAGCATTAGGATTATAGCATGTGAAAACATGGCTTTTGCCCTCAGGGGGTTTATAGACTAATGAATGCTCTTTATACCAGGGGTTATGATAGCAGGTCTCAAAGTGTAGCTCAAGGGTGCCTAGGAGTCACTAACACCCTTTTTTGGGTCTTAGAGATCAAAACAGTTTTCATGATTATCTTAAGACTTTGCCATTTCACTTTCGTTCTCTTGAGTGTGCAGTGCTATTTTCAGAGACTACATGATATGTGATGTAACAGGTTGAATTCAGGAGCAGGTATGTGACTCCAGCTATTTTCTTAAGCTACACATTAAAGAAATTTGCAAAAATGTAAAACAATGACTCTTATAGTAACTTTAGAAATTACAATAAGAATAATTTTAGAAATTATTTATTGTAGTTTTAGAAAAGTATTATTTTATAAGTTATGTTAACATGTTATAGATTTGTTATTTCTAAATTAATTATACTCAAATAAAAAATTATTTTTTAGTATTTTTTAAGAGTGAAAGAGAACCTGAGGACCAAAATATTTGAGAGCTGCTGTGTTAAGAACTTCCAGAGGAATAACACCATTTAATATCAAACTATACTACAAAGCCTTAGTAATCAAAACAGCATGATACTGGCAAAAAACAGACATAGATCTATGGAACAGAATAGAGAGCCCAGAAATAAACCTATGCCTTTATAATCAATTAATATTTGACAAAGTAGGTAAAAATGTACATTGGGGTAAAGATAGTCTTTTCAATAAATGGTATGGGGAAAATTGGACAGATACATGCAAAAAAATATGGTACTGGACCACCTTCTTGTACCATACCATACCATACACAAGAATAAACTCAAATCGGATTAAAGACTTAAATATTATACTTGAAATCATAAAAACCCTAGAAGAAAACATAGGCACTAAAATCTCAGACATTTCTTATAGCAATATTTTTTTCTGATATATGTCCTTGGGCAAGGGAAATGAAATAAAAAAACAATAAATGGGACCACATCAAACAGAAAGCTTATGTGCAGCAAAGGAAACCATCAACAAAATGAAAGGGCAGTCCAGCTGAATGGGAGAATACATTTGCTAAGGGATTAATATACAAAATTTATAAAGAACTTATAAAACCAAACACCAAAAAACAAACAATCCAATTAAAAAATGGGCAAAGGACCTGAATAGACACTTTTCTAAGGACATACAGGTGGCCAGTAGACATGAAAAGATGCTCAACATCACTAATCATCAGAGAAATTGAATCTAATAAATTCAATTAAGAGAAATAAAAGCCATTATACATTTATGCAATGGCATAGACTCGGCCATAAAAAAGAAGGAAATCTTTCCTTTTGTAACAGCATGGGTGCACCTAGAGAACGTTATGCTAAAGTGAAATAAACCAGCCAGAGAAGAAAGGTCCCATATAATTTCTCTCATATGTGGAATCTAATGAACAAATGAGCTAATACGCAAAACAGAGATGGACTCATAGGTAGAAAACAGGCTGACAGCTGTTGGGCTGGGTGAGGGTTGGAGGCATTGAGCAAACAGGAGAAAAGAAGGAAAAACTCAGACACGGACAACTGGTGATTGCTGGCGGGGAGTTGGAAGGGCAAGATGGGTATAGGAGGATAAATGCTGATGCACGGAAGTTTGACGGGGGGCGGTGAACACACAGTCCAGTGTACAGATGATGTGTTGTAGCATCGTGCATCTGAAGCCTGTATAATTTTAACCAGTGTCACCCCAGTATTTTTAAAAAAAGTAAAAAGAAAAGAAAAGAACTTGCAGCTGGGTGAAAAAAGGTGAAAGAATTAAGCCCGAAACAAAAACAAAACAAAACACCCTTATAGACACAAGCAACAGTATGGTGGTTACCAGAGGGAAAGTGGGCGGAGGGAGGTACAAGAGGAGCAAGGGGAATGAATAGTGATGCAAGGAGACTTGACTTGGGGTGGGGAGCACAATACAGTCTCCAGGTGATATAGACTTGTACGCCTGACACCTAAATAATTTTATTAACCAGTGTTACCCCAGTAAACTCAATAAAAAATAAAAACAAAACCGAAACCAGAAAATAGAACGTCCAAGTGCATGTCAAGAACTTTTATTATGTTTTAGTGTCTTAAGGTTTGCCTTGTTTTATATGCGGATTCTCAAACTTTGTGCCTTTAAACTCAGGCAACTAACCTACATGTGTGTGAGATAGAAAAGGGAGCAACGAGTTAGGAACAATGGGAAAGACGTATGCCTAGACCAAATACATTGTCTTAAAAAAACTTAATTGCTATTCAAACAAAGTAAGTTTGTAGTTTTATTATCTTAGTATGTGGCACTTGCTTTTGTGTCTTTTTTTTTTTTTAAAGAATTTTTTTGAGTTTTTTTGAGCCAAACTGACAACAATTTCTGGAAAGAAAAATCTCAATGGATTGAGAAAATGTTCTCAACCTTTGGGTATTATTTAAAAATATCTGTATCTATCTATCTATCTATCTATCTATCTATCTATCTATCTATCTATATCTATCTATCTACATCTGTATCATCTATATCTATATCTATATTTAACTATATCTATAGTGAATAATTCTTTTTTTAAATTTATTTATTTTTTCATTTAAGAGAGGGGAGAGAGAGAGAGAGAAAGGTGGGAGGAGCAGGAAGCATCAACTCCCATATGTGCCTTGACCAAGCAAGTGCAGGGTTTTGAACCGGCGACCTCAGCATTCCAGGTCGATGCTTTATCCACTGTGCCACCACAGGCCAGGCTATAGTGAATAATTCTTTAAGGACACAGAGAACCTTTTTCTTAAAAACAAAAGACAATTATAAAGTGAGTTCTTTTTTTTTTTTTACAGGGACAGAGAGAGAGTCAGAGAGAGGGATAGATAGGGACAGACAGACAGGAACGGAGAGAGGTGAGAAGCATCAATCATTAGTTTTTCGTTGCCATTGTGACACCATATTTGTTCATTGATTGATTCTCACAAGTGCCTTGATCGCGGGCCTTCAGCAGACTGAGCCACCCCTTGCTGGAGCCAGTGACCTTGGGTCCAAGCTGGTGAGCTTTTTGCTCAAGCTGGCGAGCTCGGGGTCTCGAACCAGGGTCTTCCGCATTCCAGTCCGATGCTCTATCCACTGCGCCACCGCCTGGTCAGGCTAAAGTGAATTATTTCTTACTTGAAGCAAACAATCACAGTTATTCTATATGCATAAAACTGTTTCTATATATTGGTTTAACATTACTGAAGTATATATGCTTGATTTTAACTTAAATTAAGTTATTTGATGTTAAAATCTGACATTCTTTTTAGTGTGTAATACAATTTTATTTTTCATTTTATATTTTTAAATATAATCAAAATCTGGACTTTTCTATTTTAGGTTGTCTTTTTTCTGGGGAATTGGGATGAACTTCTATATGGAAATAGCAAAAATGAGAGCTGGGAGAAGACTCTGGGCTCACTTAATAGAGAAAATCTTTCAGCCTAAAAACTCGAAATCCCTTCTTCTAAGAGCACATTGTCAGACATCAGGATGGTCACTTACTGAGCAGGTATGTATATAATTTACAGTGTCGAATTTTAACAATGCCATCTATTTTATTTTAAGCAACATTATATAGTCAGGGAATAGATTTATTTCCTGGCCGGTTGGTGCAGTGGATAGAGCATTGGCCTGTGATGAGGACGTCCTGGGTTCGATCCTTGGTTAGGGTACACATGAGAAGCGTCCATCTGCTTCTCTTCCCTTTCTCTCTCTCTTCCCCTCTCGTAGCCAGTGGGTTGATTGGTCTGAGCGTTGGCCCGGGCACTGAGGATAGCTAGGTTGGTCCAAGTGTTGGCTCAGGTGCTGAGGATATCTTGGTTGATTCGAGCATCAGTCTCAGATGGAGGTTCCCAGGTGATCCTTGTTAGGGCATATGTGGGAGTCTATCTCCCCTCCTCTCACTTAAAAAAGAAAAGAACCTATATGCTAATATTTGAAAATCATAATTATTCTGAAGCATGATTTATACTTGTTTGTTTTTACACATATTATAATAAGTAAAATTGGCTCCCTCTAGTGGTTAACAACATAAAATTATATAAATCTTAGTTTACATGTTTTACTTTTTTTGTTTTTAAAAAAATTTTTTAATTGAATTCATTGGGGTGACATTGGTTAACAAAATTATACTGGTTTCAGGTGCCCAATTCTACAACACTTCATCTATACACTGCACTGTATGTTCACCACCTCACGTCAAGTCTCCATCACCATGTATGTGGTGAGGAAGAAGTACAAATCATAATTTAATAACTATTATTTTAAATGATTTTAATAGTTAAAATTCATAATACAAGACTGCTTAATTAAGTTGGTTATATATATATTTTATTATAGTTAAATATTTAAATAAGCATTCATGCAAACAGACCATTAAAAAACTATTGTCACTTGGGTAATTTATTTTAATTTCATTTCATTCTATTAAAATTTTTATGGTGATTTTTTATATGCATTTTCTTTATATATTATTTTGATTAGCTTAAAAATAATTGATAACTTCAAAGTTAGATTGCTTTTATACATTTGTAATTGAATAAAACTAACATATACCATATTAATATAACTATGTCCTTATAAACGGGGAAATATAGATTTCTGGATTGGAAGAAACTTTAATAATTGTTTATGTCTTAACCTCCTTATTTTTACAGTTAAGAAAATAGAAGTTCAGATAGGTTCAATGACTTGCCTAAATCACAGTTAGGAACACAGTAACTCATTTATTTATTTATTTATTATTATTTTTTTTATTTTATTCATTTTAGAGAGGAGACACAGAGTGAGAGAGAGAGAGAGAGAGAAAGAGAGAGAAAGGGGGAGGAGCTGGAAGCATCAACTCCCATATGTGCCTTGACCAGACCAGTACAGGGTTTTGAACTGGCGACCTCAGTGTTCCCAGGTCGACGCTTTATCCACTGCGCTACCACAGGTCAGGCCCAATAACTCATTTATTGAGTGCCCGTTTTGTGTACATCTTGTGGTAGAAACTTCAAAGTATACAAAATAATTAGGAGATAGCGAATTATATGTCTGCTTATAAACTAAGTAGACAAGGTATATACATTTATGATACTTTTACAGGAGAGTAAGGAAAACAGAAGTAAAAATAAATACTATTTCAGGGATATTATTTGGTATTCTGAAGCCTAATGTGGCTATTGGCAGAAAAGTATGCAGTAGGCACTGTTCAATCATAACACCTTTAATAACTGTTTTATATACACATAGCCAACTGTTGTCTTGTCCCCCAACCTTAGGACCCTTACAATAACATCATTCGAACCACAGTAGAAGCGATGGCAGCTGTCTTCGGTGGCACTCAGTCTTTGCACACAAATTCTTTCGATGAAGCCTTGGGTTTGCCCACTGTGAAAAGTGCTCGAATTGCCAGGAACACACAAATCATCATTCAAGAAGAATCTGGGATTCCCAAAGTGGCTGATCCTTGGGGAGGTTCATATATGATGGAATCTCTCACAAGGGATGTTTATGATGCTGCTCTGAAGGTGAGTTTCTTCCCTTTGAAATTGCTTTCAAGAATTATAGGTTAATAAAGATGTATAGATGTTTTGATTTATAAATCAAATCACTTATAGATTTATATCACGATTAATGAAATGGTGGAAAAGGGGAATCTTAGATTTAATTTTCTAGTATTTGAAACTGAAACTTGATTTAAAAATACCTATGTATTTGTATTAGAGTATTTTATCCAAAGGGTTAAAAAAGGTAACTAATATTGAAAATCTTATGACGAAAAGAAAACCGGTAGTCCTCTGTCTTCCGCTTGCTTTTGTCCTGCTTCCTCGAGTTACCTACATCTCTTGTTTTTGTTTTTATCTCCATATTTTAGAATTAGAGTTGACCCTTTGAATAACACCGGCTTGAACCACACTGGTCCACTCCTACATGCATTCTTTAACATAAATATGCAGTCGGCCTTCCATACTCCCAGCTTTTGCACCCCCAGTTAGGAATCTGAGAACGCAGAGGGTCGACTATATGCATCGTTCAGGGCCATTTTATATAAGGAACTTAAACATCTGAGGATTTGGGTGTGTGTGCGTGGTCCTGGAATGACTCTCCCCACCCCTGGCAGATACCGAGGGATGCCCCCCGCTAAGTTTTGGGGAAGTCAAGAGTTACACGCAGTGAATTTTCAACTGCGGTGGCGTTGGCATCCCTCTAATCCCCACGTTGTTCAAGTGTCACCTGTACGTGTCTCTACTGTTTATTTTAATTCCATCAATTTTAGACATTATCTGTTGCTTTGCTGGTCTGGTGCTTTAGTCTTTTAGCTGGTTCATACAGTATTTTTCCCTCGTCCCACATTACCAATGTAATTATATCTTCATATCAATTTTTTCCAGATGTCCTCAAAGTCATTTGATTTAGACTGGTTTCTCTCCAGACCACTGCTGTCCTTCACTTCCCTTTGCCGTTGTCCTGGGAGTCCCTTTCACCTTTGCTCTGTTAAATCCTCTGTCTGTCTCTGTTGATTTATTCCTGGTTATTAAATCACATCTCATGGTAAACTCCTAAAAGTGGTGCACGGGAAGTGGATTATTTGAAAGTTTGGATATTTGAGAAAGCATTTATTCTATTCTCATATTTGATTGAAGGTCTGACTAGGGTGAAGTTATTTTCATTTGGGAGTTTGTAAGCAAATTTGTAAGCATTGATCCTTTTTTTTAGTTTTTTATTCTAGCTTTCAATATTTCCATTTAGAAATCTAATACCATTCTCATTCAGGGTCTTTCTTTCTGAAAGCTTGTGTTGATATGCCTTCATGTCTGCGTAGTTCCTCCATTGGACTGGGATTTTGGTGGACCTCTCTCCTCTTGCCCTGTTTTTCATGATCTTACAGCTCTGGGAAGTGGTCTTGTATTATTTTTTTGATAATTTCCTCCTTGCCATGTTCCTGTGGTTTCTCTTTCTTAAATTCTTGTTATCATTTAAATACCTTCCTAGGTGATACTCTGATGCTCTTATCTGTTCTATAATCCATCTTTGAGTTTTTCTTTTTTTGTGTGACAGAGACAGAGAGAGGGACAGATAAGGACAGACAGACAGTAAGGGAGAGAGATGAGAAGCACTAATTCTTCATTGCAGTACCTTAGTAGTTCATTGATTGTTTTCTCATATGTGCCTTGACCAGGGGGTGACAGCAGACCGAGTGACCCCTTGCTCAAGCCAGCGACCTTGGGCTCAAGCTGGTGCACCTTGCTCAAACCAGATGAGCCCACATTCAAGCTGGAGACCTTGGGTTTCGAGCCTGGGTTTCCCACATGCCAGTTCGACCCTCCATCCACTCTGCCACCGCCTGGTCAGGGCATCTTTGAGTTTTTCTTCTGTTTTGTTCAAAAGTTGTCAACTTTACCTTTCTACTTAAATACTTTAAAACTCATATCTCATATTTTTAATTTGCAAGAGCTCTTTTTATATTTCTTTTTTTATATTTTTCTGAAGTGAGAAGCAGGGAGGCAGAGAGACAGACTCCCGCATGTGCCTGACCTGGATCTACCCGACGTGCCCACTAGGGGGCGATGCTCTGCCTATCTGGGGTGTTGCTCCATTGCAACTGGAGCCATTCTAGCACTTGAGGCAGAGGCCATGGAGCCATCCTCAGCACCAGGGCCAACTTTGCTCCAATGGAGCCTTGGCTGTGAGAGAGGAAGAGGGAAATGGAAAAGAGAGAGGGAGGGTGGAGAAGTAGATGAATGCTTCTTCTGTGTGCCCTGGCTGGGAATCGAACCCATGACTTCCACACGCTGGGCTGA
Organism: Rhynchonycteris naso; assembly: GCA_037038555.1. Classification (NCBI taxonomy): domain Eukaryota; kingdom Metazoa; phylum Chordata; class Mammalia; order Chiroptera; family Emballonuridae; genus Rhynchonycteris; species Rhynchonycteris naso. Next base: position 14,568,520 of record CM073000.1, read on the forward strand.
CGCTCTACCACTGAGTAAACCTGCCAGGGCCATAGAGCTCATTTTTATTTTCTAATTTTCCCCTTTTGTATGTCATACAACTTTATTTTATTAATGCATAGTCTCTTCTTTTTTTTTTTAAGTTTTCTTTTATGTCTGTTTCCTGCCGTTAGTCTTTATTCAGAATGCAGGTTTTTATTTTAGTAAGACATCTTATCCTGGCCTCTCTCTGTACTTGATGTCTGATAGTGCATTGCCTCTCTAGTTCAGCTTCGGACAGGGAACTGCTTCTCCTGACAGAATGGGAGAGGGGTAGCTGAAAATTCACAAGTAGTCCCTCTCTTTTCAGCTTCCTGTCTTACCTTTGGCTTCTGTTGGATCCAGTACAAATTCCTCTTGAATTCCTCAGAAGAAAGCACATTTGACCTTGCTCCTTTCTGCTAAGTCCTGTACTCTTCTCCCACTCATGTTTCATTTCATTTATATATGAGGCTGTGATGAAAGGTTTCAGTGGTAGTCGACCTGATCCCTACCGCCCACTAGTGGGCGTTCGGGCTTTCATGGTGGGTGGTAGTGGAGCAACCAAAGTATAAATAAAAAGATAGATTTAACTATAGTAAGTTGTTTTATAAAGATTTATTCTGCCAAACTTAGCGAAAATCTGACATAAAGTATTTGGTAAGTAATTATTATTATTATAAAGTCCACTTTTGTATCTCTGTTAGTTCATCTCTTAACTGTTGACACTAAAATTTTCTAACCTCCCACCGGTTCCACAGTAATGGTGATTTATAAAGTAGGGAAGTAACTTTACTTTATAAAATTTATAAAGCAGAGTTATAACAGTGAAAGCATATAATAATAATTACTTACCAAGTACTTTATGTTGGATTTTCGCTAAGTTTGGCAGAGTAAATCTTTATAAAACAACTTACTATAATTAAATCTATGTAATGGCGGCGCCGTTTGGTTGCTCTGCTACCGCCCACCATGAAAGCTGGAATGCCCACTAGTGGGCGGTAGGTACCAGGTTGACGACCACTGCAAGTGGGCAGTTTTTATAAAAAGGTTGACTACCTTTGAGGATGGTTCCTAGTGTCATTAAACATGGAGTTAGAGCATTGCTCTGCTGCTCAATTCAAATGTAAAATTGAATCTTGAAATATCTTTAAAGTCTTTAAGTAACTATGAAAACTTTATGTAATTAAAAAATAAAGTTAGAGAATTGATGTTATCTTTAGTTTTATCCCAAGACCCAAGAGAGGTTTTATTTTCCAGAATTTACTTGTTGAAGCCACTTTAAATACAGAATTTCTTTTTGTTGAAATTAAGATATAATTTCTATTAGTTCTAGGTTTACAGCATAATGATTTGATACATGTATATATTGTGAAATGATCACCAGAATAAGTTTAGTTAACATGTATCACCTCACCTAGTTCCAAATTTTTGTGTGAAGAGACCTCTGAAGATCTACTCACTTAGAACTTTCAAATATAAATACAGTAATATACTCTGCAGAATTTCTAATTAATGCTCTTAATGTTAACTTAATTCTTTCCTTATGAATCATTAAGTTTACCACTAAAACAATGTAATATCAGTAATTATGTAACATACATTTGAATAGTTTTAAAAACTATTTTTGTCTTCTCTTCTTATTTTATTAATCTGTTTTTCTTATTAGCTCATTAATGAAATTGAAGAAATGGGTGGAATGGCCAAAGCTGTAGCAGAGGGAATACCCAAACTTCGGATCGAAGAGTGTGCTGCCCGGAGACAAGCCAGAATAGATTCCGGTAAGGTAGAGCAGCAAAGTTTGTATGTGAAATCCAGTATTTAAAAAGCAATAGTAACATCTGTTTGAAGATAACATCTCTAGGGAATAAAACAAACATAATGTAAAGATGGAAACTAGAGTAACCTGTTTCTCATGTGGAGTTGCCCGTCAGTCTGCATCTCTGTCTATGTGTGCATACATGGATGCACACGACAAGCATGTATACAAAGTACACGAAGTATGAGTGGGGTGTGCCCAGTGCGTGCCGGTACCTTCAGCATGGGACAGGTGACATCATTATTGGTCATTGTGCTCTGTGTTGGAGTTTTCATTCACTTTCAGTCAATCAGCACTTTTAATCTTTAGTATTTTAGACACTGCTGTGTCTGCGCACACACTGTAAATAGTACAGACATGGTCTCTCTACCCACAGAGGTTACATTTTAGTAAGAAAGAGAGAAAATTAACAAGTAAACAAGTAAAAAAATAATCATAGCTTGTGATATAAGTTCTATGAAGGAAATAAGAAGGGCTATAACCTGGAGTAGGGGTGGCAGGATGTCTTTGATAGACTAATAATCTGGTAGTTTGAGGCAAAATATATTCTGTGTCATGTTAAAGAATTGTCTTTGTAATTCTGGTTTATCATTTATAGACTGAAAAATATTTTTTGTTTTAATGCTATTGGCCATAAGAGGATTCAAGAAAATACTAGAAAACCTATTGGGTGTTAATTCTCTATTTTATAAATCTCAGATGGGAGCTGCTATGACTGGTTTGATTTTGTAAAAGTGTTAGAAGAGGGTTTATTAGAAACTCTGGGAAAGCATATTGTTTGAGATAATAATAAAATTAGTCCTCTACTGAGTTACTAATATATCTATCTGTTCTTTCCCCTCCCACCTGATCCCATATTGGGATTTGCTCATCGATATTGAGGTTTTTCATTAATAACTAAGAAGATGGCCCTGGCCGGTTTGCTCAGTGAATAGAGCTTCAGTCAGCCCAGCATGTGGATGTCCTTGGTTCAATCCCCAGTCAGGGCACACAGGAGAAGCAACCATGTGCTTCGCTCTCCCTCCCTCTCCCCCTTCTCTCTCTCCCTCAGCCAGTGGCTCAGTTAGTCCTAGTGTTGGCCTCAGGTGCTGAGGATATCTTGGTTGATTCAAGCGTCAGCCCCAGACAGGGGTTACCGGGTGGATCCCTGTTGGGGTGCATGCGAGAATTTATCTCTTTGTATCCCCTCCTCTCACTTAAAAAAAGAATTAAGAATGCTACTTGAAAATATTAAACTTAAAAGGGAAGGGAAGTACATGATGATCAGATTATCCCTGTTAGGCATTTATTTGTGAATAGAATCTACATATTATTTACCCCTGGGAAATTGACAGGTTCTGAAGTAATTGTTGGAGTAAATAAGTACCAGCTGGAAAAAGAAGAACCTGTGGACGTGATGTCGATTGATAATACATCAGTGCGTAACAAGCAGATTGAGAAACTTAAGAAGGTAATAATGCCTATGTTTTGAGTGCTTTCTGTGTTCTGGGCACTGGCTAAGCCCTTACATTGTCCTGCTTAATCCTAACAATAACCTCATGAGGTGGGTATTGTTTTCTAATATTTTAAAGATAAGGAAAACTAAAGATAGGGGATATTGAGAAACTTGAATAGATAAGTGAACAGCCAAGACTCAAATCTAAGTCTGCTGACACCAGAAACTCATATTTTAAATCATGATATCTGCCTCTGAGAAATTTATATGTTAGTATTTAAAACCACATCATAATAATACTGCCTATTATTTACAGATTAGAACTAAGGCGTAGATGATTATGTAACTCTAAAAGTAAAATAAAGTTCAGAGTCAGCTGAACTCTGGGCTTCTCACTGTAATTTATTTTTTGTAGACCATGGTTCCTGATACTATTGTGAATCATTTATTTTTCTTTAATTAAAATATATTTGGTAGTGCTTTGGTAAGCTACAATTTATAATGAAATGTATTTATTTTGATTGAAACTAAAGTACTGTTTTTATTTCTACATTCTCACTGAGATGATCCAAAATATATGAAGTACTAAACTAGATAAAACATTAATTTTTACTGTTGTAATTTATATATTTCTATTGTAGGAAGCTACCTTAGTCTCTCAATCTCTGGTTTTTGTCATTACTGCTATGTCTAAGACAGATACCTTGGAATTCCTTAATGGCTTTTCTCTGTTCTTTTTCCCTCTGATTGGTTAAGTTATAACTTTTGTCCCTTCTCAGTTCAAATTTCTTTAAGATCTAATAGACTTTGTCCAGTCAGTAAGATTGACAACATAATTATCTTTTCTTATGAGGTTAAGATTATAGAAAAAATTCTGTATGATGGATAGGGTGGGACAAAAGTAGGTTTACAGTTGTTCATATGGAACAGAATACGGGATTAATAAATAATAATATGAGAATACTCCCAACTCTAAGCCTATTTTTGCCTATCCTGTATAGCAGGGTCTAATCTCCTGATCTGTTTTATTCTCTGCTCACTGAAATCCTCCCTTTCCCACAAGGTGAAGTCTAGCAGGGACCCTGCTTTGGCCGAGCGGTGTCTTGCCGCGCTGACTGAGTGTGCTGCAAGTGGAGACGGGAACATTCTGGCTCTGGCAGTGGATGCCACTCGCGCAAGGTGAGGACATTAACTGTTGAGAGTCCCAAAGAGTAAGGATGACCAGTCAGCTTTTCAGAGTGTACTAAAGTGAAAGGTTGATCCCATAAACCATGTGAGGGTAATAGAAAATATTGGAGACCAAAATTAATTCTTGTTTTTCTTAAACATCTATTCCTTCCTTCCTCCCTCCCTCCCTCCCTTCCTCTCTCCCTTTCCTTTATCCGAAGTGAGAAGCTGGGGTGGGTTGTGGGGAGGGAAGGCAGGCGGATGGACTCCCGCATGTGCCTGACCAGAATCCACCCAGCATTGCCCACAGGGGCAATGCTCTGCCCATCTGGGCTGTTGCTCCGCTGCAGTGGGAGCCATTCTAGCACCTGAGGTGGAGGCCATGGAGCCATCCTCAGTGCCCGGGCCAACTTTGCTGCAGTGGATCCTTGGCTGTAGGAGGGGAAGAGAGAGAGAGAGAGAAAGGAGAGGAGGAAGGGTGGAGAAGTAGATGGGCGCTTCTCCTGTGTGCCCTGGCTGGGAATCAAACCTAGGACTTCCACACGCCGGGGCCAGTGCTCTACCACTGAGCCAGCCGACCAGGGCCAATGGTCTCCTATTACTTTTAAATTAAAACCTCTTTTACCAAGGCTTGCAAGGTCATGCTGGGTATGACTCTTGCCTATCTCTGTGACTTTATCCTGCTTTCGTCACTTTGCTGGATCCTCAGTGTCCTTCTTTGTTTTTAGAACAGAAAACGTGTTATCTGCTTCTCAGAGCCTTTGCATGCAGCGTTTCCCTTTTCAAATACTCTTCCCTACCTCTTCCTATCATTTAGGTCCTATTGCAAAGTCATCTCTTCATATCCCCAGGATCTTTAAAGCTGCCTTCCTGGTCACCCCATTCCATTTTGCCTATCTTAGTGTCGCTGTAATATTGTAGTGTCTTATTACCGTCTGAAATTATCTTATTATTTATTTCCTTGTGTATTGATGAGATGATAAGCACTATATGAACAGGCACTTTTTTATTTTTATTTCGGTCTTTGTATCAGTGTATTTCTAGCACTTACCAGTACTGACCCATATTAGGTACTCATGCATATTGAAGGAATTAATAAACAAATGGATGGGATATGCTAAATTATTTAATTTTTTTTTTTAAGTGAGAGGAAGGTAGAAGGTGAGACAGACTCCCGCATGTGTCCGAACTGGGAACCACCTGGCAAGCTCCATCTGGGGCCGATGCTTGAATCAGCAAAGCTATCTTCAGCTCCCAGCTGATGCTTAAACCAGTCCAGCCACTGGTTGCAGGAGGGGGAGAGGCAGAGAAGGGGAAAGGGTGGGGGAGGAAAGCAGATGGTCACTTCTCCTGTGTGCCCTGACCAGGAATTGGACCCAGGACCTCCACACACTGGGCCAATACTCTTTCCACTGAGCCAATGGGCCAGGGTCAAGATTGAATTTTTAAAGAAAATATCACGGGGAATCTTGCTCTTTTGCACATTCATATTATTGTGATAAATTATCCAGTAGCCTTTAGATTATCTATTTATAAGTTTTAGGTAAGTCACTTTTTTGGTTGACTAATGCTGAAAAGAGTTTACTATTTATAAAGCCATCCACAATCACTTTTTATAAGCATTCTGAGGGAAGATACTTTCATGATATAGGGAAAAAATTCTTTTTTTAAAATTAATTTTAATGGGGTGACATTAATAAATCAGGGTACATATGTTCAAAGAAAACATATCCAGGTTATCTTGTCATTCAATTATGTTGCATACCCATCACCCAAAGTCAAATTGTCCTCTGTCAACTTCTGTCTGGTTTTCCCTGTGCCCCTGCCCTTCCCTCTCTCCTCTCTCTCCTCCCTCCCCCCACCCCATAACCACCACACTCTTGTCCATGTCTCATAGTCTCACTTTTATGTCCCACCTATGTATGAAATCATGCTGTTCTCAGTGTTTTTCTGTTTTACTTATTTCACTTCGTATAATGTTATCAAGGTCCATCCATTTTGTTATAAATGATCCGATGTCATCATTTCTTATGGCTGAGTAGTATTCCATAGTATATATGTACCAAAGCTTTTTAATCCACTCGTCCTCTGACGGACACTTGGGCTGTTTCCAGATCTTTGCTATTGTGAACAATGCTGCCACGAACATGGGGGCGCATTTCTTCTTTTTGAACAGTGCTATGGTGTTCTTAGGGTATATTCCTAAAAGTGGGATAGCTGGGTCAAAAGGCAGTTCGATTTTTAATTTTTTGAGGAATCTCCATACTGTTTTCCACATTGGCTGCACCAGTCTGCATTCCCACCAGCAGTGCAGAAGGGTTCCCTTTTCTCCACATCCTCGCCAGCACTTGTTCTGTGTTGTTTTGCTGATGAGCTCCATTCTGACTGGTGTGAGGTGATATCTCATTGTGGTTTTAATTTGCATTTCTCTAATGATTAGTGATGTTGAGCATTTTTTCATATGCCTATTGGCCCATGTGTAGTCCTCTTTGGAGAAATTTCTATTCATTTCTTTTGCCCATTTTTTGATTGGATTGTTTGTCTTTCTGGTGTTGAGTTTCATAAGTTTCAGGTCCCTACCTTTCTGCTGGCCTCGCTTCCCACCACATGAGTCTCTCCAGGCTGCCTTTCACTCTGGGAGCTGGGCAGCCCTTTCCGCGTTTTTGCTTTTCCTACCAGTCTCAATGTTGCTTCTTCAGTGTTTCCCGGTTGAAGAGTCCTTTCAGTTCAGTTCAACATTGGTTTATCCTGATGATGGTTCTTAAAATGAAGTTATAATCCACTTTGGTTCTGGGAGTTGGAAGTTGGTACGTCCGCCTACTCCATCGCCATCTTGCCCCTCTGGGAAAAAATTCTTTTGATTTTTGACAACCTCATTTTTACTTAGGTAATAAACTATGTCTATTTACATTGAATATTAAATATTTTTATCTTAAATAATGATGTTAACTAATCATCCTTGTAATATTTTAGATGTACAGTTGGAGAAATCACAGATGCCATGAAAAAGGTATTTGGTGAACATAAAGCCAGTGACCGCATGGTGAGTGGGGCCTACCGCCAGGAATTTGGAGAGAGTAAAGAGATAGCGTTTGCTGTCAAGAGGTAATATATGAGATTGCTGAACCAGCGTATCATCTTTTATGTTAACGCAATCCCCTTAAATCTACTGCAGGCTTAATTTTTCACAAACCCCTTGTATATTATTTAAATTGGTTCCTGTTAGTCTAAACCAGGGGTCCCCAAACTATGGACCGCGGTCCGCATGCGGCCCCCTGAGGCCATTTATCCGCCCCCGCCGCACTTCCGGAAGGGGCACCTCTTTCATTGGTGGTCAGTGAGAGGAGCACAGGTGCATCCGCACCCATAGTTCCCATTGAAATACTGGTCAGTTTGTTGATTTAAATCTACTTGTTCTTTATTTTAAATATTGTATTTGTTCCCGTTTTGTTTTTTTACTTTAAAATAAGATATGTGCAGTGTGCATAGGGATTTGTTCATAGTTTTTTTATAGTCTGGCCCTTCAACAGTCTGAGGGACAGTAAACTGGCCGCCTGTATAAAAAGTTTGGGGACCCCTGTTTTAAACATACTGCTCACAAAAATTAGGGAGTATTTCAAAATGAATATGAAAGGATAAAAAAAGAAGCATTTGATTTTTTTTTTATTAAACCAGAAAAGCAAACTGCAAGTCAAAGACAGTCGTTTGATTATGCAAATGAGGTGCAAAACCAACTTTTATTTCATTGGTGAAAACGCACTATACAAAAGGCTGAAAGTACCGGAGTGTCTACACGTTCCCTGATCCCCTAATTTTTGTGAGCAGCGTATGAGTCACTAACACTAAAAGAACATCTTGAACTTTCGCTATAGTCATCTTTAGTAGCTTCTCGTTTCAAACCAATGTTTGTTTAACTACCACTGATACTGCTTCATGTCATCTAGTTATTGAATTTTATTCTCCTCACTAAAGCACGCTTTCATATTTTCATTGTCTTATTGCTCAGATAATTATAGTCTTAATTTTTCTATTTGAAAGTAAATATTTGGTTGCTACTTTTTGCATTTATTAAATTCAGTCCTCACTGAGCTGACAGTGATACACTGTCAAACACGATTTAGAAATATAATATAAATTGATCATGTTTCTCAAGTATAAGAAATAGCTTTTTGCCTGACCACGTGGTGTCGCAGTGGATAGAACGTCAGACTGAGACGCAGAGGACCCAGGTTTGAAAGCCTGGGGTCGTCAGCTTGAGCGTGGGCTCATCTGATTTGAGCAAGGTTCACCAGCTTGAGCCCAACGTCGCTAGCTTGAGCAAGGGGTCACTTGGTTTGCTGTAGTCCCCAGTCAAGGCACATATGAGAAAGCAATCAGGAGCAACCAAGGTGCCACAGTGAAGAATTGATGTTTTTTATCTCTCTCCCTTCCTGTCTGTCCCTAGTTCCTCTCTCTGTCTCTTTCTATGTCTCTGTCACACACACATGAAAGATATAGTTTCTTGGCAATTGGCTTTCTCAAACTTTGTGATAAATAAAGTTTTTTATGTGACTACTTATATAAATGAGATAAACAGCTAAAGTGCAAGTCATTAAAATGGAATATTTATTTTTTGTCAGAAGTAAATATAGTGCTATTTCATGTGGGGTATAAATTTATTGATTTAAGTGAAAAAGTATTCTAATTACTTGTTATTTTAAGACACCACATCAGTCAGCATGGGGGAGTTGACCCTTGTGAAAGGTATTTGGACAGATCAAAACAGCTGGTGAGTCACATATATGTATCACTCTGAAAAGGCACTTTTTAAGTTTATATCTAAGTACCTCCACATCCTGTACTCTGGAGACGGGCTTAAGAAGGTGAAAAGTAGTCATTTTCTCCCCTTGCTCCTTGCTGATGCTGTCAGTGCGGCGCGCTACAGGCTTTGCCGTCTCTCAGACTTTCCTTCAAGGCAGGGATGGTGAACATGTTCAGGCTTTCATGGAGTTCTCAATGTAAAGTAGAGATGTTAACAAACTTTGAGTAAACAGATTGGGTGTTTTTAAATAAACTTGAAAGATTTGCTGTGAATAAATTAAAGTGTTTGTATCTTACCTTTGAACAATTAATATATAACTTGTATTTTAAAATGTTGCTTAGGGTTCATCAATTCATGGAACGTGAAGGTCGCAGACCTCGTCTTCTTGTTGCAAAAATGGGGCAAGATGGACATGACAGAGGAGCAAAAGTTATAGCTACAGGATTTGCTGATCTTGGTTTTGATGTGGACATTGGTCCTCTTTTTCAGGTACTGAAAATTGGGAATTTCAAAATGTATGTCATAACTCATGGTTTTTTTTTTTTACATCAGTGATTGGAGGGAAGGCAGAGATAGACACCCTCATGCTCCCGACTGGGATCCACCCAGCAACGCCTGTCTGAGGCCAATGCTTTGCCCATCTGGGGCCATGCTCACAACCGAGCTATTTTTAACACCTGAGATGGAGGCTTCACGGAGTCACCCTCAGTGCCTGGGCCATGTGCTCAAACCAATTAAGCCATGACTACGGGAGAGGAAGAGAGAGAGAGAAAGAAGGGAGAGGGAGGGGGCAGAGAAGCCGATGGGTTCTTCTCCTGTGTGACCTAACTGGGAATTGATCCTAGGACTTCCACACGCCAAGCCGATACTCCACCTGCCGGGACCTCAAGCCCACGGTTGTTACAGGGATCAGGAAAGGAGGATATTTTCCCTATCCAGTATCTTACTAGCTTTTGGATTACTGGAGTTCTGTCTAGTCATATTTCTAGCTTTTGGCTGCTAGGACCCTGTCCATTTTTCCAGCTTTTGGCTCATTTGGGACCCTGTCTCTGCAGCCCTTGGTGTAAGAGCGCCCCTGCATCATCTTAGTCCGTGACAGGACTCCGCTGTGCTCCCTGACTGTGTGGGATCACAGGTACAGGAAGTGGACGTGGTCGTGGGTAACCCAGTTAATAACTGAACACATGAAAATGTCCTTTATGATTTCTGTATCCTAATCTGGTTAAAACTGAAGTTTTTATCATTTTGGTCCAAATAGTGCTGTTAATTTAGTGTCTCCCTGGGAGAACCAGGAGCTTCATAGCCTGCCCTCTCGCTGACATCACTCTTCCCACTCTGTTTAAAAATCTAAGATTCACTTTTAAAACTACATTTTATATTTAGTCTTTTACTTCTTCATAGATACTATAACAGGTTGCCTTGCATTGCACAACTGAATAAATGTTGATACGGAAGACAACAGATATTTTTTTAATAATTATAATGAAGAAATAACATATTTTGGTGTAACTTAAATCCGATCAATTCTAGTGCTAGAAGCAAATACAGTGCCGGTGTTTCTCGCCTCAGTTGGATGAGTTGGAGTTTCTGGTTTGAGAACGATGCAATACGAAGTTCTATTTACTTACCTCAAGGCTTTTAATGAATAAAACTTGGAAGGTCAATTAAGTAGATAAGTGTTAGTAAATGATGGTTTCTCTCTGACTGTTCAGACTCCCCTGGAAGTGGCCCAGCAGGCTGTGGACGCAGACGTGCATGCGGTGGGGGTGAGCACACTCGCTGCCGGCCATAAGACCCTCGTTCCTGAGCTCATCAAGCAGCTGCAGTCCCTCGGACGGCCCGATATTCTCGTCATGTGTGGGGGCGTGATACCCCCTCAGGTATTGTCATCTCCTACGTTTTCTAGTACTGTGATGGGAATCCTTAGTAACCATCACTCATGTAGTTCTGTACTGTACCCCTTTCCTGAAGAGAAATCTGTTGTAGATTTTGAGCCAAATTATTTTCTGGTGATTTTGCTAAGTTCTAAAAAGTCCAAAAGTCGGCAGTGTTTTCTATGCAAGCTATATATTATTAACTCATTATGTATCATTTAATTTAATAACTTATAGAGCTTCTATGAGAGAATTATCTCCTTGCAGACTAGTAACCCAAATAGAGATCCACTTTCTTTATAGTCAGTAAACAGTGATGGAGGAGGAGCAGAGTAATAAAATCTCACAGCTGGAACGGAGGAGAACGGAAAACACGCTGATCTGTCACCCAGAGACGTAGTGCGCACTCCTTGTAGCCAGAGTGAAGTGAGTCCTGTTGTTGGTTTTAGTGTAGCTACCTTGTCTGTTTCCTCCGTGTTCCCATCCCTAAATGCTGCTCTCACTCAGGGCTGTCTCAGGTACTAAAGATTATTTGGTGCGGGTATAGTTTTCTTTGAACCAAAAATACCATATTTCAGATGTGAATGGAATCAGCCTGTCTTGAAAATTATTGACTGGGGAAGAGGTAGATTCTTGAACGAAAATGGGGACTGTCTTAGCAAAGGAGAAATGAATGCTAGGTAGCAATCAGTGATGACAGTTAATTTACTAATGGGGATACCTTCCACATACTACCTTACTGATCACTTAAAATAATTAGTTAAGACATAAATTGGGTCTATTTCTAATCTAGTTTTTAATTATGTAAAGTCTTTTTACTGAGAATGCAAAAAATACTGAGGTAGAAGAACTGTGTATGAGATTGCTCTAAGTAATTGATTTGTAGATGCTACAGAGTCTTTACCACTATAGCAGGAATCTATCATTGAAATGTGATCTGTGTCCAGGTCTACAGTTTTTTATCTCCATTACAACTAGGAGTATAAAATAGTGACTTTACATACTAATAATGAAATGAGAAAATACATATGTATGAGGTTATGAGATTGGTAATAGCAAACAAACTATATATTATTTATTCTTTCTAACAACAACACTTAAAGGTGAGATAGTAAACTTAAAACTTTTTGTTAACCTACTTACCTATTTTTTCATAAATATACATAGTTTACTGTTTGGGAATATAAAGAGCTTTTATTCTTTATTGCTATCTATCAATGGAATAATTCTATCCACATTATAGTTTTAGAGACTATGATATTTAAGCTCTTGGGTATGATGTTAAAATTTTAGAACCAAAATAATTAGGCAGCACAAAATATGAAATTGATTTATGAGTTGAGAAAAAAACAGGCCTGTTAACATGAGTAAGCTGACATTTGCAAGAAATATATTTTACACCAGTAGTATTAGCCCTTTGGATATTGGAGTTATTTGGAATATCTATAGGTGTTTGCTGTATTTTATTCCCCATGAGTTTAAAGACTAAGCATTTTCAGTAATGACACACTTGAGTGTTAATATGGGTATCATTTATGATACAGCAGTTGGCTCCCATGCGTTTTTCTTATTATTTGTTTGCAGTAAATATATAAAAAGTTGTTATTATTTGATTGAAAGATGCTTAGATTTTAAATTATATAGCGCTAATAATATGAGGGTTAATCAAACATATTTAGCCACTGCCATTATGGAGCTTATAGTTTTTGCAGCCTGATTAGGTTAATGTGTAACCACCACCAGGATCTTCTAACCCTTTTAAAAACAGTGGCTTCCAAGTATTCTAGGCAAAGTTGGCAGCCTCATGATGCGTACCTGCATCTGACGCAGGCAATGTGGTATGCCTGGCTCAGCTCAGTGGAGGACATTTTACAATAACTTAAAAAATTTTAAATGCTTATTCTATTAATTTTAGAGAGAGAGGAAAGAAGGGAGAGAGACAGGAATATCAATCTGTTCCTGAATGTGTCATGACTGGGGATTGAACTGGCAACCTCTGTGCTTTGGGAAGACGCTCTAACCAAATGAGCCATCTGGCCAGGGCCAATAATAACTTTTTATTTAGAAATAGTTACAAACTAATAGATAAATTACAAAATGAATATAGTACAAAGAACACCGGTATATGCTTTACTTAGATTTACTTGTTTCTGACATTTTATCCTCTCATTAAAATTCATTTTACGAGGTTCACGAAAGGTTTAGGGTAAGTCAAGGAGCCTTTCTCCAGTTGCAACATTCACAGTCCTCTCTTAGTAGAGTCCTCCATTCTAGATCCATAACTCAGATGCCAGAACAATGGTACCCAGCATTATTAGGAGGGATAGAAGAAGATAACGTGTCAATCTGACCATCCCCACTTTGGAGATAATTGTTAATCACAGGTTTTATTAAGTTTTCTTGTGAACTTTTAAATCTATAGCTAACATTGCCCGAGAAAAATGACATTTTGAGTGACTTTATGTGTCACATGCTGAAGACATAGAGATGATTAGACATGATATCTGTCTTTAGAAGTTCACAGACTAGATGGAGAAAAGTTCAGAGAGATTTGCTAAGTGCCATTGCAGAATTGTAGTATTATGAGAATATCATAAGGAAATAATAGAGACAGAAAAGACATAGTTAGGGGATAATAAGCACGACCATGTAATTTATCATCCAGAGATGAAAACTTTTGGGAATGAAAACTGTTACCATTAAAAAGGATTCTGCAAAAACCAGAGAGTCTGATTAAAAAATGGGTCCATTATCTGAACAGATATGTTTCCAAAGAAAATATCCAGGTGGCCAACAGGCATATGAAAAGATGCTCACCAACACTAATCATCAATGAAGCGCAACTCAAACTATAAGGATACATCACCTCACACCCGTTAGAATGACTGTCATCAAAAAGACAAGAAACGACAAGTGGTGGCAAGATGTAGAGAAAAGGGAATCCTTGTACACTGCTGGCGGGACTATAAGTTGGTGCAGGCACTATAGAAAACAGTAGGGAGGTTCCTCAGAAAATTAAAAATAGAACTACCATATGATTCATTAAGTCCACTTCTGGGCATTAATCTGAAGCAAACGCAAACAGGCACCTCCATGAGGATGTGGTATATATACACAAGGGAATATCATTCAGTCACAAAGAATTGCGACAGCACTTGAGGGTGGTATGCTACGTGAAATAAGTCGGACAGAGAAAGCCAAATAGCTTATGATCTCACTTAGATGTGGAAGAACAGATTGGTGATTGCCCCAGTGGGAGGGTGGTGAAATAAATAGGTGAAGGGGGTCAAAAGGTACAAACTTCCAGTTCTAAAACAAGTAGGTCCTGGAGATGTAACGTATGGCAAGGTGACGGTAAATAATACTGTACTGCATATTTGAAAGTGAAGTTCTCAAGACACACACACAATTATGTAATTCTGTGTGGTGATGGGTGTTAGCTGGACATATCTGGTAGTCATTTTACAGTATTTATAAAGATCAAATCATTATGTTATACACCTGAAACTAATGTTATATGTGAGTTATACCTGAATCAACAAAATAATGGCTCATGAGAACAGAAAAGGGCAGCACAAGCCAGAATGCCCTGGAATAATAATTGCTCAGTAATTGAGGATCAGGGCTTTAAAGTGTGTCCTAATCTTGATATTTTAGCTATAACCATTCCAACATTGAACTAGCCAAACGCTTGGAGGAGTATTTATGTCCTGGGAATGCTCTTACTCAAATTTTGACTTGGTTTAAATCAGTGGTTCTTAACCTGGGTTCTATCGAACCCTAGGGGCTCAATGAGTCGATCTCAGGGGTTCGGAGAAGCCTCTGCCGCGGAGGCCAGAATAAAGTAATACTGTAATTTGTTGTGAGTTCATGCACTTTGTTGGTTTTGTTCTTTGAGCAAGGTGATGTTCATGCACAGCTCATTTTGTGCACCAGTGAAAAAACATATACCTATGTCTTGAATTTGGGGGAAAATCATATTTTATTTATCACTAAAGAAGGGTTCGGTGAATGCGCATATGAAACTGGTGGGTTCGGTACCTCAAAAAAGGTTAAGAACCACTGGTTTAAATTAAACTAATGAACAGTAGCATCAACAACAGAATTTTTTTTTTAATTTAGAAATTAAATTTAATGGGGTGACATTGGTCCATAGGAACACACAGGTTTCAGGTGTACATGCCACGGCACATGAGCTATTTATTGGGGCCTGTGCCCATCCCCCAGAGTTAAACCACTTTTGGCCGCCAGGTATTTGCCCCCTTTAGTCCTCCCTGCCTCCCCCCTTTGATAACCACCTCACCTTTGTCTATGTCTGGGAGTCTCAGTTTTATGTCCCACATGATGTGAGATTATATAGTTCTTAGCTTTTTCTGATTTACTTATTTTGCTTAACATAACATTCTCAAGGTCCATCTATAATAAGAGAATTTTTCAAAAGTGAGCTAATCTTCATTTATAAATAACTAAGGTGTCACAACGGCAATGAAAAACTAATGATTGATGCTTCTCACCTCTCTCCGTTCCTGTCTGTCTGTCCCTATTTATCCCTCTCTCTGACTCTCTCTCTGTCCCTGTAAAAAAAACCAAAAAACAACTACCATATTTTTTGCTCTGTAAGACGCATTTTTTCCTCTCAAAAGTGGAGGGAAAAATGGCTGTGTGTCTTATTGGAACAAAAAAATATGGTATTTTATTAAATATTTTAACACACCATTTGGTTCAGAATATTTTTTTCTTATTTTCCTCCTTAAAACTCAAGGTGTGTCTTATGGTCAGGGGCATTTTATAGAGCGAAAAATAACAGTATTTCCATCATGAAGCCAGATTCAAAGTACCACCATTCACTAGCTACAGACAAATGCCTTGGAGAAAGTAAACAGCCTTGTGGACTCAAAGCTGTAACAGGGCGCTGAATTTAAGACAAATAATGACAAGTAGTGGGCATTTAGGTGGGAGGGGATTGTGATTTGGGGCTCTAGTGTTCTCAAGCAGCGGGCCCTGTGGCTCTCTCCGCAGACTACGCATCTGGGAGTGTGGGAAGCGGGCAGCCCGTGTTCTGTTCTTGCAGTGACGTGGAGCTAGTGGCTGCTGGTCCCAGTCAGGGATGACTTTTTCATCCCCAAATGCCACTTGTGGACCAGTTAAGAACGTTTGGGGCATTGGGGACAAAGAAGAAAATAAAGCAAATATTGGTCTTTTGTTTTGTTTACTTGAAATTAAAAATATTGTTTGTATTAATTAAATAATCTTTTTCAACAGGATTATGAATTTCTGTTTGAAGTTGGTGTTTCCAATGTGTTTGGTCCTGGGACTCGAATTCCAAAGGCTGCTGTTCAAGTGCTTGATGATATTGAGAAGTGCTTGGAAAGGAAGCAGCAGTCTATGTAACATCTTGTTCTTGTTTGAGCCTTTTTCTAAAATAGTCTCTCAGTAATGATCAAGGAAGATCGTTTCCATTAAATTCAACACCTGCTGTGTGCTTTCCTGAAGGCTTTACTTTAAAATACCTGACTTATAAGAATGTTGTTGTGCTATAAGTGTGTATGTATAGTTTCACTTTAAAAAATTTTTCCTAAAAAACTTTCAATAACACATCCTCATTACTTTACCAGAAACTCTAGAGAAAGGTATTAATTTAAAAAATCATGGCCCTTGGGCTGGCTTTAGCTCAGCAGTTCCTTTGAGTCAAGTTCACTTGTTAAAACATCAAGGTCCTGGCTGATTGGCTCAGCGGTAAAGCGTCGGCCTGGCGTGTGGAAGTCCTGGGTTCGATTCCTGGCCGGGGCACACAGGAGAAGCACCTATCTGCTTCTCCACCCTTCCCTTCCTTCTCTCTGCTGCCCTCCATCTCGCAGCCATGGCTGGATTTGTTCCAGCACATTGGCTCTGGCCGCTAAGGATTGCTCTTTGGAGCCTCCGCTTCAGGAGCTAAAAATGGTTCTGTTGTATGCATGGTCCCAGAGGGGCAGATCATTGGCCCCAGATGGGGGGGGGGGTCACTGGATGGATCCCAGTTGGAGTGCATGCAAGAGTCTATCTCTCTCCCCTCCTCTCACTTGGAGAAGAAAGAAAAATAATAATAAAAAATGATGATTTTTTTGAACTCTTCCTTGTAAATCTCTTTACTTTCTATTTTAAGAATTAAATTTTACCTTAAAAAAGTCTGACTAGTTCCTTTTTTAGTTTAGTGTTATATTGACTTGCATACCAGAAATAAAATCTGTATATGAATAAAATAATTACATCTATCTTGGAAAAAATACTGGGAGCTTATTTATGTAGGGACATATATTGTGGTTATGGTTCTTAGCCAAGTTCTGTTAGGCTTAGCTGGTAAGAGTGTTAAGTCAGACCCCAGGTTGGAACAGGAGGGAAGCGGCAGAATACTTCCGGTCTGACTGCTTTCTTCCTGGGCACGGACACATGGCCTTATTGCTGGGCTGGGCTCAAGACCTGGGAGAGTGCAAATTTATGAATACTACCTCTCCATTAACAGATGAATGGATAAATAAAAGGTGGTGTATATTTAAAATAAGAATACTATTTAGCCTTAAAATGGAAGAGCATTCTGACACATGCACAGCAACATAGATAAGCCTTAAAGACATGCCAGTGGAATACGCTAGTCAAAAAGGGATGGAGTTCCAATTTTATGAGGTACCTAGAATAGATAAGTTTATAGAGACAAGTAGAATGGTGGTGGCCAGAGCCTGGCGGGGAGGAGGGACTGAGGAATCAGTGTTTAACGGGTTTAGGGTTTCAGGGAAGATGAAAACGTCCCAGAGAGGGATGAAAGGTGGTGATGGGTGCACAACAATGTGACTGTACTCAGACTACAGAACGTTAAAGATGGTTACTGAGGTAAATTTCATGTTATCTATATTTTACCACAATAAAGAGTATTTAGGACAGCCAACATGGTACATGTTTTATGAATGTTAATTGTTAATATTATTGTTATTGTATTACTGCTATTATTACTTAAAAAGAATGAGTGTCTAGTATTACTTAAAAAGACATAAAACTGTGAGGGTAGATGGGCCAGATCACTACAGAGCCTTGCGCAGTGAAGGGACTTGGACTCGATCCTGTAGATAAAGCCAGAGAACCATATAAGAGTTTGAACCACAGAAATAATCTGATGAGATTTGTGTTTTTAGCACAGGTGCTGTGTGGAAGATGCCTTTGAATGGGGGCAAGACTGGGGATAGAGTTAAGAGACTGTTACAGTAATGTAACAGAGATTCTATGTATTACACTTACCTGCTCAGGTGCTGCTCAGAGATGGCAAAGATGGGGAGGATGCGATCATATTTGGGGAGATAGAAATGACAGAATCTGGCTTTATCTTAAAAATAAAAAAACAGGCTTTTGATTTTTAGGTACAGTATTTGCTCTGTGGAATCTGCTATGCTCTCACCTACTTTGGTTGTTCTTCTGTGGATACTTTTTTGTTTTTACATTTTTATTGGGGGCCACAGGGGTGGGGACCTCCTCCCCATCGGTGGAGGTGTTCATATTTCCAGCCGCTCCAAGCTTTGGCCCTGGGGGCGGCTGGGCATGTCTGGTGTGTTCCTGCATCTTGGACGGGCACTGGGTAGTTGTAGGGCGTGACCTGGGTGATCATGACAGTGTACTCAGTGTAGGGACCGAAGGTGGGCGGAATGAAAGTGAGGCCCCCTCTGGGGAAGGGCGCAGCCAACACCCTCTCCTTGACCCAGGCACACTTGAGGGAGGTGAGAGTCTCCCAGCCGCCCTGGTCTTGGTGGTGGCGGCGGTCTGTGGACCTCATTTGATGTGCAGTGGTTTATGACTGGATACACAGGAATAGTGTCAAAAGCAGGAAAAGGCAAAATTACGGGATTTGTTTCCTAATGATCTTTTTGTCCATATTAGGGCTTTGGAAGCTTTACTGGCCTTGCAAGTACACTGGAATAACACCTTTACGGTTCTCTGAAGGCATCTGAGTCCTTTCCCTGCACCTGACTGGAAACTTGCGTGTTATGCAAATACTGTAATAGCACTATAGAAAGTGGGGGAGAGGCTTGGAGAGGGACTCTTTCTGAGCAAATCCTGTACAGGACTGGGGAGATACAGTAACCAAGCCAAAGGAGACACATGAGTCCTTCCTCTGTTTCCAGGTCAGGGAGGGGAGAGGGAGATGAGGGCAGATTAAAGAACTCTAGATCTGTCCAGACAAAATTATGCCATGTGTCAGCATCACCCTCCACTCGTACCTTTACACTTCTGTCTACTTCATATTGCTCAAAACCCTTTTCCAAGCTGTAACAAATAAAAAAGGAACCTAATAAAACCACTTAGGTTAAGGCATAAATGTCTGCTGATGTAGACTACTCATTTTACCAGGAATATTATATTTTAAATGAAAAAAACTTACTGAAATAATGAATAATTAAATATACTAGTTACAATATTGGTAGCTACTTAGTAAAAAAAATGATGATGATAACAGCTAATGTTATTTCTACTAATAGGTAAGTTCTGCCTCATTTTTAAAGAATTATGGATTGTTGTTAAGGCCATTAGGCAAAGCTTGATTTTGTAAGTAGCCTAAAGGTGAGAGATACAATTTTTAGAAATCTACATATCTATCTATCTATCTATTATTAAGGTATTGTCTAATTTGTGCTTATCATGATGAAAAATGCTCAGCATTTGAAAATACTTTTGAAGAAAAATCATTTTGATTTTCTTGATTAAATATTGATATAACGTATGATTTTCCAGTTCTCAGATTCTCATTTTAGTTTTTTCTGTTGTACCTGTAGGTGTCTCCCTAAGTCCAGGATTATTCCATATGCTTGAAACACTGAACTGATGTCCACCCTAGAAACCATAGGTGCTATAAACACTCTCAGGAGACACTCTCTTTAATAATCTGCTTAGACGCCCCTAATGTCCTTTGGGATTGTGATCTATACTCAGTAAAATCCAATGGTGATCTTTGTTCACAAACTGTGCTGCATTTGTGTTAAAATGTTTAGTTCATTAGCAATGAATCTAGAGTATGACCTTGGATACAAGATTATTATTGAATTTTATTCAGTAAGCCCATCTGTAGTTCACATTGACTCATGGTGAGTTACTAATTCTTCATGGCCTATTTCCTCCCTCTGCACTCAAACCTCTTATTGTTATAGTGACCTTCTCTTACCATTTACCACGAAGTTCAGCATGATAAAAGTAATTTACGCACAACTCGATGCACATAGTCCCCGGGAGTCCTTTAAAAGAGAAATGCAAAATCTGACTTCCAGGATTATTCTAATCATTTGATTCTAAGATCATGGACAAAATATTAATTTAGATAAATGCTATGAAGTCATGTAATATAGATTTTTGTGGGTTGGATGTCATTTGTTAAATTCTAATATGCTATTACTTTTGGAAAATAAAAGCATGCAAGGTTTTATTGTTTTAGCAGAGCTTCCTGTAGCCAGTCAGCATTACAGGTGTCTACAGCAAAAAGACTTTCCTGTTCAGCTCTTCCAGGGGACGGGAGGCTTAGACAAGAAGAGTAACAGTGATGACATCGTACACTTTTCTAGACTGTCCTTACTATACATTAGCCAGAACTATTGTCTCCCTTAGTTTTGTCATTCTCATTAGACCATGTGGTCTTCAGACCCATGTTGATGACAGTTTTCTGCCAGAGCGGGTGCTTATCTAGACAGTAGCATTTGAAGGACACTAGACAGGTGGCCATCTTGGCTCCTAACATGTTCTTTGGTTTGAGGCACCAATACCTGTAAAAATATTATTTAAAATGGTAAACATATCTGCTAAAAGCCTAATGTTAAGTTGAACATTTAAAGTTACTCTAAAGGCACTAGCTGAGAGGTGCATTGCTGCTTGTGCCCGGATGTGCACTGGCTACTCTTGGAGAGCTGTTTCCGTGCCAGTCGGGCACTGCCATAGCTCTGATTGCTGTGTGCTGCAGCTTTCTATCTTAAAAGAGGGTGAGGACAGAGTCTGCATAAAGTGTTGATTTTAAGGATTAAATGAAATAATGTAGGCTCTGGTCTGTAGCTCAGTGGATAGAGCATTACCCTGTGTATGGACGTCCTGGGTTTGATCTCCAGTCAGGGAACACAGAAGTGACCATCTGCTTCTCCCCCGTCCCCCTTCTCTCCTTCCCCTCCTGCAACCAGTGGCTCAACTTGTTCCAGTGTTGACCCTGGGCGCTGAGGATAGCTCTGTTGGAGTGCATCAGCTTCAGGCACTAAAAATAGCTCGGTACTTGAGCAGTGGCTCCAAATGGGATTGCTAGGTGGATCCCAGTCTGGGCACATGCAGGAATATGCCTCACTATCTCGCCTCCTCACCGAAAAAAAAAAAAAGCATGTAACTTGCTTTGAACTGTGTGCATACATGAGGAGACCAATAAATGTTTTCTATAGTAGTTATGCTAACCTCACTGAGAGCCCTTGGAAATAAAAATAATATATGCATATGACACGGTTCTTCTCAAGGAGCTGGTAGCCATTTTGCAGAAGATGAACTTGTAAGAAGACTGTAGCGTTTCGTAAAGGAGGTCTCTGCATAGTGCTGTGAGAGCACATGAAGTTGCTAATTTTCTCCTGTGGGAGGAATGAAAGCCACAAAGAGGAGACAACATCTGTGGAGCCCGAAGCAATGAGGGAGCTTAAGTAGGGAGAGGAATGAGGACACTTAACAGAGCTAGGAGGAGACAGCATCAGGGAAACGGGAGCAGCTGATGAGGTTGAAGCGTGGAATTCACGATAAGGTTGAACTCTAGGATACTGGATGTTATCATTTATGAACATCTCCTCGTGAATTCTTTTTAAAATATTGATTTCCTCCAGGGAGCTTAAGATTTCAAGTAGAAGATATTTTTGTATGCGATTAAAGTAGAAAAATTATAATATTTCCATTTTGAAAAGTCTGAGCTGTAAGATTTTTTTCTCTCACGTGGTTCCTATAACGAAGGCCTTTGTGATGGATAATAGCTTTCTTAGAGGCCAGTGGAGTAGGGGACACAGAGAAATTTTGCCATTTCCTTTTTGTCTAAGGTTGGCCACGGCTTCTGTGATTAGGGAGGTATTTCTCAGACTGTGGCTGACGACCCACTTTAACATTGCTTACCAAAATGCAGTTTAGTTCAGAGTAGGCTCCTTACTTTCAATTCATTTTGTAACCCCCATACTCAAAACCTGGGTTGTCCTACTAAGTGTGTTATTGGTTACATAGGAATCCGTTAACTGGATCACTGGAAAACCATTCCATTGTTTGGGGGAGAAACAAACTTTTTAGGTATGTGCCCTATGTACACATTAAGACCTCACTTAACATCATAAAAAAAGTCTTGAAAACTGCAACTTTAAGTGAAACAATATATAATAAAACCAATTCTGCCACAGGCTAATTGATATAAAGAATAAGTTACTGTGGCATATTTCTGGTCACTAACTTAATGACAAACTTCGTAAATAGAGACCCCAAACACTTTCTCTACAAAGATTTTATTTATTCATTTTTTAGAGGAGGGCAGGTAGGAGCAGGAAGCATCAACTCCCCTATGTGACTTCACCCTGCAAGCCTGGGGTTTCAAACTGGCGACCTCAGCATTCCAGGTTGACACTTTATCCACTGAGCCACCACAGGTCAGGCCCAAAACACTTCTAATATTAAACATCGAAATGAATGTGAGCTATACATACATTTAAGAAAGATTAATATAAAACAAAATACTTTCCAACCTGCTATTGCAGTTCAGGGCTTGGGTGGCGGACCCTATCTTGGCAGCTCAGGGCACTAGACTGGGCACCCTGGACAGGACACCCTTCCATCGCAGGGCCACCCACCCACACCCTCACACGCAATCAGATGGGACAATTCGTACACGCCACTTCACCAAACAGGCGCATCTCTGGGATGTGGGCGGAAAACAGACTGGAAAAAAGAGAAGAGAGCGTGCAAACTTCACACGGACAGTAGCCATGGCCAGGAATTGGTTTGTTTTTCTCATCAGTGTTATAACAAAATAACATTGAATGAAAGGGCGTTATCTGAAGACCTCTGTACTTGAATTGGCAGCATCATTTATATAAAGTGATTCAGAGATGGTGTCTGCAATAGGCCAAATAATTAGGCAAGCTGCGTTCACTACCTTTTCAGGTGAGAGTTCAAGCACTTGCTTTTTTGGCTCATTCAAACAAAGAGACATCCCTTCCGCCCAAATACGACGGGATAGGAAGATTTATTATGATCATCCAGCAAAGAACCAGGAGAGAAAGAGATTTTTTGTAGTTGCTGTTGGTGTCAAAATTCTAAGTGACCTTTCTGTTCTCCTAAATGCCAGCCCTTATTATAGAAAAAGACATTGGAGATAATTCTAGACTTCCATTTGCTAAGAATCCAGCCACGGGTTCTTTAAACATCCAGTTGTTAGCCAATTGGTGGGTATGACTCATTTTTCAGTGGAGTGAAAATGATTTTGTGAAATGTCCTGCATTGTTTTTTGAGAATGTGGCTAATTGGACAACCACGATTTACTTGATAAAAAACAGCTTTTCTGTCACATTTTCTGACTCATCGAAGTCTATATTTGGTTGGACAATAAATTTACAGACTGAGAGGAGAAATGACCCACTTAGTATGATTTCAAAAATGCTGTCCCAAAATATACATTTCTGCTGGAAATTCCTTTAACAGTAGACAGCATCCTCAATCCCAGTTAGAACTGAGTAGACTGCAAATAACTCTTGGAGAGGTGTTGACAATTCTTACTAGGTCTTTTTACACACATACATTTGACCTGAGAGAGAGTATAAAAGAGCTAAGGCTGTGAAATGGACACGTGTGGAAAATGGAACCAGGGGAAGGGGACAGAGAACAAGAGAAAATTAAGGCACAGAGAAAGAAGTGTTTTTTTGTTTTTTTTCCTGAACAGTGTGAAATTGGCAGCAAAGTTATTTAAATCACCAGAGTGCAGCTTATACTTTTATTTGCCCCAGTAGGGCTTTACCGAGCCCAAATTTGGTTCAAGAACGAGAGCCCAACATAGGTACCGTAGGACACTTCCCAAAGAGAAAGTCAACAGGGACTGTTCTCTCCACAAGGAACCGGGGGTGGGGGGAGGGTATGCTAAGGAATACAGCATGTATACCTGCTCTGTATGGACATGTTTCTGCTGTGCAATTCTTTCTTTGCATTAAATAATTTGAGTATTTTTAACAGGTGTGTATTTGTGTGTGGATGCATGTGTGTTTCTTTTACTTTGAATCTTCACTAAATGGTAGAGCAGAGGTGAAGGTGGTACGGAAGTAACCTGATTATGGGCGTTGATGGGTATAAGGCTTTCTGTTTCTAAGACTCTGACTCGAATTTGGAAATATATTTCCCTTCCTGCGTCCTGTCTACTTGATCAAGCTTCTGCTCCAGGCTTTTGTGGTTGTGTACACAGGATATAGCCTCTCTTCTCCATCTCAGGGAACCATGCTCAACTGTGGGAAGAGCAAGGACTTGAGCATGAGACTGATCGAGGATCAAGTTCAGTTTTGGTCTCTTACCAGATGTTGGATTCTGGGTGACTTATCTATTTGTTCTGCAGAGCCTCAGATGTCTTAATACTTTAATAACCTTGAATGTTTCTATTTGAATGTGTGTGTCAGAGTAAACACTGAAGACTATTAGTTTTACTTCCCTTAGGGAGACAGAAAAAATATGTGGGTTATCCAATGAGACAGTGAACAAGATTTTTCACTGTTAAGACAAGTAAAAAAATAAAAAACAAAAATGATTGTCTCTTTTTACCTTGACAACTAAAGCTATCTGAGGACGCTAGCACATATTTATTTAGTCCGTTTCCAAGGTGTGGATTTGTGATATATAGAAATTTACAGAAGCACACACCCAAAGTAGGCTCTGCAAATGGATTTGATTTGAGTCACCTTGTCAGTTTAAAAACAATATCATAAATATAAATGACAAAGTCCCAAGGAAAGGCAACAGACATGCCACTTTGTGAGCGTTCACAAAACCTAATTTCCCATGCAATCTCTAGTGCATAAAAAAATGAAATGTAACGTCGGTGTTGAAGGGTGCCTCCAGATGGCCTTTTATTAGCTAGTGAGAAGGCTGCTGCTATTCTCCATCAGCCGCACACATGGCAACAACCATTTTCACCTTGATGTGCAATCACCCATCAGTGTTGCGTGAGATACTCAGTGGGACTCGGAGGCCTGTGTGCCTTGAAATATTTGCTGAAGTGTCACATGCACGGCATAGTTCACGGGACCACAGATCTGGATCCGCTCTATTTGCCTGAAGGTTAGACAGTGTTGGTTGGAGACCTCGGGAGCTTCGCAGGTAAAACCTGGAATTGGCCCCCGTAGAGGGAGGGCAGGCAGAGATGGAAGGAAGAGGCAGACCACTTCTGATTAGAAGGTGGCCGATTTAATAAGCCAGGGAACTTACACACAAGACTTTTGCTGGGCAGCTACAAGACAAGTTAGATCTTCACACCTGCCCACTAGAATTTTAGAGAGGCCTTCACTGGGCTCAGTCACGGGGACTGTTTGATGGTCTCAATAGCAGCATACTCTCTGAAGGCTGAGACCTTGAAGCAGCTCCAGCTGTGGGAACAGCGGGCAGGACATCCGTTCCAAGGACACAGGAGAGGGCAGAGGGCCTCCATTGTCTGGGTCCGGTTCGAGGGTCAACTGGGGTCACATCCCAGTTGCAGGGGGGTAGTCCAGAAGATACAGGGAACTGACTGAAACATAGTGAAGAAGACCCAGGATACTCGGACCAGCCTTAGAATACAGCAAGATCTAGTTGCTTATGCAGGGAGCTGTGGATTGGGGACAGCAACAGCAGGGGGCGCCAAGGAGCTGAAATGGACGAGCACTGCTCCCTCACGTTCCACCATCCCAGGTATGTGACATTTTCCCACGGTTGGTCCTCCCTTTTCCTTTTCTAACAGATGAGAAAACCAGCACTTAAGGTAACTTTCTGAAAGTTCCACAGGCTAATTGTTATGAAGCGATGACTGAGCCCTCAGCTGCCTGTAATAAGCTGACTGTGTAGAGCAGGACAGAATGTCAACAGTGTCTGCACTGCTTTGGGGCCAGAACTCACCCAGTCTCATACTTACGCTGGGAAATTCTCCATGGTTTCTCTTCCATCTCTCTCTCGTCTTCCATTTCAGGCTGTCCTACCTGTTGTCAGATAAGCAACTCCCAGATGTGGCTCTCTGGGCCAGTCCTGCTGGGTCACCACTTATGTACTGGAACAAAACCTTTCTCTCAAGTCACACAGGTGACGGACACACTATATAAAATGCAAAGAATATAGAATGTTTATTAAAAAGTTGAAAAATTCCTTCTTCATCCCAGTCTCCGAATATATTCACTATAAAACATTATATGTATATGATATATATATATACACATATACATATAGTTATATATATATATATATATAGTTATATTGTTTTTATATAAACAGATCATTCTGTATGTGTGGTTCTTTGAATAGCCTTTTATGAAAATTTACTGTGTGTTGGGTCAGTATGCCTGGATCTACCCCATATTTATTTATTTTTAATGGATTTTACAGAGAGAGGAGGGGGGTGGGAAAGAATGAGAAGTATTAACTCAGTTGCTTTACTTTAGTTGTTCACTGATTGCTTGTGGTATGTACTTTCACCGGGCAAGCCCAGAGTTTCAAACCGGCGACCTCAGTATTCCAGGTCCATTGCGCCACCACAGGCCAGGTTACCCCATTAAAAAAATTTTTCATGGCCTGACCTGTGGTGGTGCAGTGGATAAAGCGTCAACCTGGAATGCTGAGGTCGCTGGTTCAAAACCCTGCACATGTCTGGTCAAGGCACATACGGGAGTTGATGCTTCCTGTTCCTCCCTTCTTTCTCTCTCTCTCATACTCTCTCCTCTCTAAAATGAATAAATAAAAAAAAAATTAAAAAAAAAATTTTTCCATGCATTTCAAAACTATGATTATAGAACAACCCCTCTATTGAAAAACGCTGGGGTTGCTTCCACCTGTGCACCTATCTTCATGTTAATTTCATATTGGCTCCCAAGATTGGGGTTGCTGGTCCGGTGCTTTTTAGCAATAATACTTACTGTTCTGTTAAATAAGGAAAGCCTCCCCTCAGTGCTCAGAATTGGAAGGGGAGAGCTGTCATGGTGTGCCAGCCCCGCCATTCACCTCTGTCATAAAAGAGGGAGTGAGGGGGCCTGGGACCGGTGGAGATGTCCTTGAAGTTTACCCTCCGGATTTTTCTGTGCCCACCTCCCCTGAGAGAGGTTAGACGCTCTACTGCCCAGAACTTCGAAGTGCAAGAGAAACCTTCCGGTCGGAGGCCCCTCAAAACCAGGGCAGGTAAACCATGATTATTCCTTAAGGTTACCTGGAGTTGGAAACAAAAAGGGATTGTTTCGGAAAGGCGCTTTGGTTTGCTGTCTTTGGGGCTCTGCATCCTTCACCTCCTGCCTTCCTGGGCAAACCAGTGAAGCAGCCAGACCGACAGACATGAGGGAGTCTAGTGTTCCGGGGTTTGGTCAAACACTTCCCAAAACGCCAAGACGATTGGCGCGTGATACTTGGAGCTGTTCTGGACTTTTATTTCCTAAGAGGCATCATTCAGACAGTGGGTGCAGGGGGAGGGGCTCACGGTTTAAGCAGATTGACCGAAGCCTGCAGGGTGGAGCGGGCCGCAGCCCAGCGGGTCCCACTCCAGGGCGCCCACTCTCGGGGTGTGGGGGGCGGACTCAAGGGTATTTAAACACCCCATTCCTGTTTGGCTGCCTCTTTTGTATGTTTTTGTTTCGTGGCATTGTTCCCATTGATCAAAGGTCACTTAATTTCAAGGAAATTATTAACGGATGTTTATGATCACACACACACACACACACACACACACACACACACACACACACACACACAAAATGTCCTTCTCCCTCCTCTCTCCTCCTTCCATTCCTATCTTGCCAAACACTTTGCCTGTTCTGTCAGCTTACCCGCTCCATTCTTCCATACGCTCCAGTCCCTGTTATCTCTGCTAACACGGTGCCTCCACTTGTGACACATTTCCTGGATGGCTCCCCTTTCTTCCAGAGTAAGGGAAGACGGCTGCCTCCTCCCCTAAAGCCCGTCTGTCGCTTGATCTTTCCCCAAGTGTTCATGGAACAGTGGGCTTCTGCTCTGCTAGAGCGTTTAGTGATCAGTGTTACCTGACTCTGCTCTTAAAAGGTAGAGACTAAGTTTAACTCACATCGATTTTCTCCACAGTCTAAACAGAGTAAGTAGGTGCTCAGTTAACCCTGGAGAATCAAAACTCTCAGTTCATTTTGCATTCATGGCCCCTGTCTTAGAATCTATCCACTTATTGCTGCTAATTTTTCCTTATTTGCCGATTCCCTGTCTTCCTAGACTATGAGTTAAGTTTCGGTAGTGATCTATGTAGTGCCTACTTTCCCTGACTCAGTTTCTCAGTTTCCGGTTTTGAAAATCCAGTTATGACTGACGTCCGTGATTTTTTAAGTTTGTAAACTAGGAGACTCATAACGTTGAAGGAGGCTAAATTTGTACGGTATCACCAGTCTTTTTCTCTGCTGAGGTTCACTTTCCTCATGAAAAATATGGAGTGGTTTCATCTATTTTGCAAGGTAATGCGAAGATCAAGTGAAGTAATTCATGAGAAGATGCTTTGTGAACTGTCAATCGCCGTTCCAAATGATGTTGTTAATAGTTCATTATAAGCTCTTTGTGGAATGTGCCTTTTACTATGCGACAGCGTGTGTTGATTGCTCATGTCCCAGCTACCTGCACATGCAAGTTCCTCTGTGCTTTCTTGGCTGAAAACACTTAAACCCTGTCTTGGCCACATCTCTGGCAGCCAGGACATGGGGAGTGAGCCCAATTCTGGCCAATGAGACTCGAATGAAAGTAGGCTCTATGGTTTCTGGGAAATATTTAGCTTCCTAATAAAAAAATGCTGGTTGCATTGCACGAAAATAAATCCCCGTTTCCCGTCTCGCTGTGCTTGCTGGGAACTTTGATGTCTATCTTGTCGCCCAAAGAAGAAAAGCCGAGGATGAAAGCCAGTAATCTCAGGGTGGCAGAGTGGAAAGCTAAGGAGCACGGACCTCTGATTCTATTGTTGAGTGACTACATCGACCCGGGAACAGCCTCGCCTCCAGGACTTTTGTTATGGGGGAAAAGAACTGTCTTTACCAATTGGATCAATTTTAGCTGCATAGAACATGTTCTCTGCAGCCAAAGAATTCTAATTACTGCTATATACTTCTTC
This sequence comes from Rhynchonycteris naso, assembly GCA_037038555.1. Lineage (NCBI taxonomy): Eukaryota > Metazoa > Chordata > Mammalia > Chiroptera > Emballonuridae > Rhynchonycteris > Rhynchonycteris naso. The sequence continues at coordinate 14,597,935 of CM073000.1, forward strand.
TGTTGTATCTTTCACAGTGTCAAGACCAAGTTTAGGTTATTAAATACGTTCTGTTTGATTATAATTACATTTATCTTCATCGCATATTTTTGTGAAATGGGTACTCACGTTCTCAGACTCCTTGCAAAAGCGCAGAAATTGCGCTCAAGGGAAAACCAAAGACAAAGTCGACTTAATTGAAAGCAGACGTGCTGTAGATAAGATACAAAGATTCAGGGAAAATGGGAATGACGACCTGGGACAGGGTTTTGGACGGCAGCTCTGCAGACCGGAGTGCACCCACCGCTTCACAGGTTCTTGCTGGAATGGCCCCCGCCCTTGCTTCCTTGTGGAAACGGCTCAGTTCTTCTCTACTTCTTTCTCCTCCTCTTTCTCATTTCTGGATCAAAGTTATGTAGTTTAATGGGCTACATAATAGTTTAAATTCAGAAAGACTTGCTACGCATATGCTCAGAAAGACTCACAGTAGAGTGTGTGTTTTCTAAGGGGACTGCTCTTAGAAAATCCCATGGCTATTATTGAAAACCGGTATCATCTAACATAATCCATCTAAAAAAAATTCTTTTTTATCAGGTTACAACTATAATATAAATTACATCACATACATTTTACCAGTTGAATAATCTTTGTTGTTAAAGCTTTGGTTTCTCTATCCTAGCCAGCATGAAGAACAAATTTTGTTCAATGACTGACAGATATCCTATCCCATGATGGTACTAGGCTGGTTGCATTGCTAGCAGGAGACCTAGCTGGTCACCAGTGGCTCTACTAATTGTATTACCATGAAATTGCTTAGTAGTGTAGTGACCGGCCACAGGAACTGCCCCAGATGAAGGCTCTGTTTTTGACCATAGCAGGAGACCTCTGGAGCCTCCTTCCAGATGTCAGAATAGAGCCTCTAACAATGAAAGTTCCCCAAAGCAACAGATGGAATTTCAGACATCCAAGGGCCCCGTTTTCCTTCTCTTATCATTAATATTGCTGCCAAGTTCAGTAGTTTTACCGTCTCATGTGGAGACTCATAATTATTAAGGTGAGTCATGCTGTTCAGTTAGGCAGAGGCAGGGACACAGGTGTGAATAGAAAGGCGTGGAAACGGGACACAAATGATAACATTCAAATTTGTGATGGAAACCCAGTCTGCAAGAACTGCCTGAATCAGAAAAGTGTTCACAACCGAAAAATCTCCAGTGTCTAGGGTTGGGTGGGGAGAGAGCTCTTAAGAGTGCCCACCCGTGCCTGACTGGTGGTGGCGCAGTGGATAGAGTGTTGACCTGGGACACTGAGGACCCAGGTTCAAAACCTGAGGTCTCTGGCTCGAGTGTGGGATCATAGATGTGACCCTATGGTTGCTGACTTAAGCTCAAAGGTCACTGGCTTGAAGCCCAAGGTCTCTGGCTTGAGCCCAAGGTCGCTGGCTTAAGCAAGGGGTCACTGACTCTGTTGGAGCCCCCTGGTCAAGGCATGTATGAAAAGCAATCAATGAACAACTAAAGTGTTGCCACTGTGAGTTGATGAGTTGATGTTTTTCATCTCTTTCCCTTCCTTTCTCTCTGTCTCTCTCTTGCTCATAAAATAAGAGTGCCCACCTATTGTGAACTTGGATTTGGATAACGGCAAGACTGATATCAAGAGGATTTTAGATTGTTGGTAGTGGTTCCCAAGCAGTGTTAGCCTCTCAAGCACCTCTGGTCATTTCAGTTCATCTTGTAATAGTGAAAAGAACAGGTTGACCGCTGCTGCCTCAGTGTTATGTGTGCTAGTGAGAAGAGTTGTAATACCAGAAATGGCCAGGAGAGGCCAGCATTCAGGAAGATATGACAGTATTACTTGGTTATTTGGGAAAGTGAGGAGAGTCACAAGCAATTAAAAAGTGATAGGAATCTCTGACACAGACAAAAAAGTGGTTTTCTCTCAGGGACTTGAGAATGCAATAGTATAGTATGGTAGGATTTCCCTAGGCCCTGTCTTTTCCTTCATAACTTTCTTTATAACTGCCTACCTCCTATGACCCCTATTTCTCCTTGAAATTTTTAGTATTTTCTTTCCTTATCTTTTTGTTATTAATGATTCACAATTTACACAATATTTATGTGTGTCTTCTGATACACACACACATAAGACCAATACACACATCCACAGGCATGCACATAACAAGATTCTATTTGGTTCTGACCAGTGTTGATCCTAAAATTTCCAATATTGTGCATTTGTATGTCCTTAAATACTCCTGGAAAACAGAACTGTTAATGACTGCATCCTATTCCACTGACTGGCTATAAGCAGTTCGTGGGTAATGGTTGAGCTTTTATATTGTTTAGAGTCGTGCCTACTTGGCCTCCGATGCCTCCTCCATGGGCAGAGGCAAGCCTTCCTGCGTTTTGAGGACAGAAAATCAAGGAAGAGGTTTAGCAGAGTAGAAATTGCCCCAGGTCTGGGTTTCCACCTGTAGTCTACCTTGTCCTAGGCACTTCTGTCTCCTCTTCTGACTTCAGTTTTCTCACATATAAAAAAAAAGATTAGGGTGATGGGCACACAACATAATCAACAGTTCAAATACTATAGAAATGTTTACCTGAAACCTATGTACTCTTACTGATCAATGTCACCCAATTCAATTTAATTTTCTAAAAAAATAGATTAATGATATATACTTTTTAAGGTTACTGTCATCAAGTTATAAAAAGTTGTGGGAGAAATGAATTAGACATTGGGAAAACAATGGCACTTAGAAAATTCTAAAAAATGTATTATAGGAATTTAAGGATTTTCCCTTTTCTAACACAAATCTTAAGACTTGGGTTGAGACAAAGTAGTAACACCTGCCTCAGCCAGGGTTCTTGGTTACAAAAGATAGAAACCAACTCTGGCGGTGGAGTTTATTGAGAAGAGAATACAGGAATCTCTGAGTTTAAGGAAGGCGGAGGAAACGACTTAGTGGGTGAACCAAAGTTTGGAACTATGACATGGCCAAAATCCCATCCTACAACGAGGTTGCTGGTGAAGTCTCTTGCCCCATGATTACTGGAAACTGGCCTTCGGGACACCGGTCCCTATTATCACCCGCATCTTCATCCTCAGACACTTGGCTACTGCTTAGCTTTCAACTTCCCTGCAGCCTCTTGGAGCAAGCACTAATTCTTTAATGTCTTCAGTAATGTTTTATACTTTGTAGAGGTTACATTTTATATTTATGTTAAATTTATTCTTAAGCACCTTATTTTGTGATGCCATTGCAAATGAACTGTTTTCTTAATTTCATTTTCAGATTGTTCATTGCTACTGTATAGAGATACAATTGCTTTGTGTATATTAATCTTATGACTTGAAAATCTGCTCGATGCATGTGTTAGATTTTTAGTGGATTCCTTAGGATTTTCTATGTGTAAGATTATGTTGTCTGAAAATGGAGAAAGCTTTTCTTATTCTCTTCCAATCTGGTTGATTTTTATTCTATTTTCTTGCCTAATGGTCCTGACTGGAATCTCCAATACAATGTTGACTAGAAATGACAAGAGTAGATACTCATCGTTCTCCTGGTCTTAGGGAAAAAGCATAAGTCTTTCACCATGAAGTACGATATTAGTTTTATGTTTCCCTAGGTGTCATTGATCAGCTTGAGAAAGCTGCCTTCTATTCTGGTTTGTTGAGTGTTTTTATCATGAGGGGGTATTGGATTTTGTGAAATGGTTTTTCTGCATCTGCTGAGATGATCATGTGGTTTTGGATCTTTATTCTACTGATACAATATATTGCATTGATTTTTCAGATGCTAACGTCCTCGGTCGTGGTTTACAGTTCTTTTTGCATTTTGTGGGTTCTGTTGGCCACCATTTTACTGAGGTCTTAACTTTCCCTTTAACTTTTTGTATTAGTTTCTCAAGTTCTAATGGCTCAACTTCTCAGCTGGGATATTTTTTGCTGATACTATGCCTGACAGCCATGCTCTTACTGCCAAAAGACTTGGAAAGACAGTCTTATTGTTTTTCAGGTTGTAAGAGATGGGACCCCACTTCTACTTTGAGATAACCCTCAAATAGAAAAATGTGTGCATACTAGATATTCAAGAAATGATAGTGTTCAGGATAGCATTCCATACAAACATCCACATTTTGGAAGTCATTATTTTGTGGTATACATTTGTTTTCTTATGTATAAGCATAGAGTATACCACCATGAAAGGGCAGCTTTATTTTGTTTCATAAGGTGAGTGACTCATACCCTGTTTTGCATTTTCACTTTGATGTGCAGCCTCTTCGTAGCCTCTGGGCTAACCCTGTGTGTTGGGAGAGGCTCACTTCCTAAAGCACAGATGTCAATGGCAGCATGTCGGGTGATTTTTTGGTAAAATGAATCTATTTCAACTACTAAAGAGCCATTCTCTCTACTTGAATTCTCAGAGCCATGACCAGCTAGTGGGCGAACATGATAATGCCCCATCTCAGGAAGGCCAGTGGTCCTTTTTCATTCCCATTTAGTTCTCATGCTTTATTCTCCTCCTCCTCCTCCCCTCCTCCTCCTCCCCCCCTCCTCCTTCTTCTTCATGAGAGTAGGGGAGATAGAGAGACAGATTCTCACATGTGCCCCAACCAGGATCCACCCAGAAACCCCCGTCTGGGGCTGATGCTCTGCCCAACTGGGGCCATGCTTGCAACTAAGCTATTTTTAGCACCTGAGGTGGAGGCTCCATGGAGCCATCCTCAGTACCTGGGCCTATGTGCTTGAACCAATTGAGCCATGGCTTCTGGAGGAGAAGAAAGAGAGGGAGGAGGGAAAGGGGAGGGGGAGGGGGGAGATGCAGAGGGTCACTTCTGACTACAAATCAAACCCAGGACATCCACACGTGGGCTGATGCTGTACCACTGAGCCAACTGGCCAGGGCTCTCATGCTTCTGTATTCATTAATTCTTCCTCTTCACACCATCTTTCCACTCTCAACACACCCCCAAGTGCACTGGCAAAGTAAGTGTGGAGACTTGCCAGCCCGGCGTGGGACTGGAAGATGCGTCAGAGGGAAGGGAGCGCCAACCCTGAGCACAGTGAGAAGTCACTGTGGCTTAATGAAGGCTTGTGAACTGATTCTCTGAAGCTGCGTGATTATCTTCTGCTCCGGGCTCCCCAGAGCACTGGGGAAAGAGCAGAACATCCGTGCTGTGCCAAGCAGAATTTGCTTTTGAGTTCAGGTCATAAAACCATCAGCCCTGGCACTGAGGAGCTCTCCTCTGTTACCCTTCAGTTTAGCTCTACCGAGGGCAAGGTGTCGCTGATAATTGGGCACATTAATCTTTTGGTGACAACACAATGTTACTTAGTATCCCGCCTGTCTTCCAGTGTGCTATTCAGAGTGAACGAGCTCATCTCTGATGACAGAGGGACGCGAGATAAACATGCCCTAACTTTAAATTAAATCCTGCATTCCCTCCCCCCCTTGGAAACAAACTTAAAATCATCCGATAATTGTTTATTTGACAGAGGAAATGCTTTTGAACCTTGCTGGAGGGACCTCAGACATGGATTTCATCACTAAGATGGAACAGGGGCCAGGGGTCATGGCTGAGCCAGGAAGCTGCTCTTGGCCTGAGAGATGTTGGTCAAGACACTTAGCCTCTGGGGACAAGTGGTGGGATTTATGGGCATTGTCACATTCTGCAGACTAGGGAGGTGGGAGACTGAAAACCCTTTAAAGGTCATTTACAGTTTTTTCTCTTTTTCCCAAGCAGAGCCACATTCTCTTTTAGGCCGATAGGAGCCTATTTATGGAGTGGGATTTGAAAAGAAAGTGAAAGATGGTTTCTGGAGTCTGTGAAACCCTGTTAGTTTATCCTTAATAATTCTCCACTCAGAACCGTTTTCTGGGTTTTGGGTGGAGCTCTCCAGTAATGTTCTTTTCAAGTTCAGATGGTTCTGGGGAAGAAAATACGGGGAATCGGGGTCAGCTTTTCTCCTCCTCACTTCAAACACATGCTTTCCCCTCACTTTCGTCATCACATGGCATCAGCCACACAGGGTTTTCTTGTGTGCGTGAAATAGTAAACGCATAGGAAAATCACAGACCTTTCCCATTTTATTTATGTACTTACTTTTTTTTTTTAATTTCCTACTTTTAATTCTTTGGTTTTATACCCATATGTGGACTTGCTGGACTGATTATCCTTTGGGTTCCTTACATACTAAGTAAACACAGTGTGGAAAGCAATCAGGCAGCAAGGTAAGCGTGCTAGCAAGGGAAATCAACTGGCAATAGATTTCAGAAATCTGGAGTATCAGCCCTCACAACCCCAGTCCAACCTGAGCCACTTTTGAGTATGAAACACAGATATATATATGAATTGTACATAACACCAAGGCGTCATGTCCTCAAAACAGTTCAATCTGTGCCTGCGCCTTCTGATAGAGAGCTTGGTTTCTGAAATTCCTGTCTCAGAAGTTCTTAAAAGATCTCAAGTGAGTTGTCCTCATAAGTGAAGGTAAAAACATTGTCTGGCTGCGACTGACAACGTCGTTTTTGTGTGTTTTTTTTGTTACCCGAGCTCTGTGCCTGAATTCTCTAGTCCTTTCCATTTCCCCTTTGTTTTCCAGTTTTGCTGCAAACTGCTGTTTAGCACACAGAAGCCAGACTCGGGGTTAGCCCAGCCCTAGCTACAGTCTGGTTCTTTTTGTTGTGGGTACCAGCATCACAGCCCACCTGGACGGACCTGCCACATTTTTTTAACTTCTTAGAGAAGGTTTCCTTCTGTCTGCTAGTCTGCACATGTATATATACAAAACCTGTGATTATGGAATAGGCGAACTTTCTGGTGTGCTATTGTGCTTTCCTTTTTAAAACCAGCTGAATTGGTCCTGTTTTTATTGTGAGCCTATTGTTGCCTTTATAACTGTTACAGGTTCCTTCTCTCAACTTCTGATACTTAGTCTTTATACCAGCAACTAAATATTTATGCAAAAATTATTTAAAATACTTTGTCTTTCAGTGAAATCTTAAATCTTTTCTATGTCTCGCCATAATTTAAACTGCAGCAGACTGTTAAAACATTTTGTTCTTAAAATGCATTCTCCAAGGCCCTGGCTGATTGGCTCAGTGGTAGAGTATTGACCTGACGTGTGGATGTCCTGGGTTCAATTCCCGGCCAGGACACACAGGAGAAGCGCTCATCTGCTTTTCCACCCCTCCCTCTCTTGCTTCTCTCTCTCTCCTCCTCCCCTCCTGCAGCCATGGCTTGATTGGCCCCCGGCACTGAGGATGGATCCATGGCCTCCGCCTCAGGAGCTAAAAAATGGCTCCAGTTGTAATGGAGCAAGGGCCCAGATGGGCAGAGCATCGCCCCATAGTGGGCTTGCCAGGTGGATCCTGGTAGGGGTGCATGCGGGAGTCTGTCTCTCAGCTTCCCCTCCTCTCACTAAAAAAAAAAAAAAAAAAAAAAAAAAATCCAGTTTTTAAAAATGAAAGATCACCCATGAAAGTCATCAAAAATTAAGTATACAGAGCCATCCTGTCCCCTACAAATACAAACTTCAATGATGCTTACTTCCCTCAAAAAAAAAATGGCATAGTATTTGCATGTTACCTACACACAGTCTCCGTCTCCCTACCAGAACGGGGTTTCTCCACCAAACTGCCGGTTTCCTTCAACTGCTTATCCCACTGAGTAATGTTATTCCTATGTGGTGGCGCTTCATTATAAACGCGCCGATATTCACATTGCACTTTGGGCATGGATTCGAATTTAGCGAGCCACAGAACACACTGAACTTTCCTCTGTACCATCCACATCTCGACTGGCATGGCCAGACTGGCATGGCCAGACTGGCATGGCCGTGGGCTGCTCCGCTGTATACACGGTGTTACGTCATCATCTGCGCATGCTGCCACATCATCCTACAGAAACTGGGAGGGTTTCTTTTATTTGGTGCAGATTTCACATTTCTATCGTCTTTTGTTGCTTTCCTGTGACCGGTCAAAAGTGCACCATGACTTTACGGATACACTGTATTTAATTCTTTTACTTAAAGGTCTATGTCATCTAGTTTGTGACATTCCTAACTTTCCCTTAACTTAGTAAATGTTTTATGGTTAACACATCGCATGGGTCTTTGGAACAGTTAAAACACGTGAAACCAAGTGCAATAATAAATGCTTGAAAACATTTGTTGATTGATCAAAATGCTAAAAAAAAACAAACCTTTTTTTAAAAGAGGAATGGTATGCCATTGCTTATTCTTGATACTATACATTCTGTTTTTCAGTGTGGTGGTCATTGTTCAAACTTGCTAACTTCCTGTGGGCTACCACAAAGCTCTTCATTTCTTTCTTTTCCCTTTTGGCTTAAACAACAGACATTTATTTCTCACAGTTCAGGAGGCTACAAGTCCAAGGTCAAGGTGCCAGTGGTGTTGGTTTCCGGTGAGAGCTCTCCTTGGCTCGCAGAGGACCAACTTTTCTATGCCCTCAAGTGGCCCTTTCTCTGTGTAGGCACTCTCCTGGTGTCTTCTCCTCTTCCTGTAAGGACAACAGTCCTATTAGATTGGGGCCCCACCCTTATACTCTCATTTAACCTTAATTAAACTCATAAGAAAGACAGGGTATAGACAAGTTTACACCATGGTCAAACAGAAGAACTGGTAGAGAATAAAGATGTTTCACCTGACAACTAGCTAGGTCTCTTCACACATCAATGTAAAAGAAAAAGGAAAGGAAAGGTCAGGGACTATTCCAGATGAAATAAAATTAAAAAGGAAATTGGACCATGAACAATATTAAAGGCTTATTGCTAATTTCCTTAGGTATGCATGAGAATGATTTGTTTGGGGAATATGCACACAGCAATATTTAGGCACAAAGTGGTTTGATGTTTGCAATTTACTTGCAAATGATTCAGCATAGATAAATATATAGTGAGATAAAGTTAATATGACAAGTATGCCGTATAATAAAAATCAGTTTCAAATGTTCATCTGTTACTGCTGATCTGTAATGAGGTTTTACCAATTTCATCTTTAAAAATAGCTTTTCATATAAAGGGGTATTGTCAAGTACTAATACCAATTCACGAGCATGTAATTTTAGTTGAGGTTATTTGGGATTCAGAAGACACTTATAAATTCTATTAGGTTCTTCTCTTGGTGTTTGTCTTCCGGCATGTCATTCCAATGTAAATTAATCACTTGCAATAGAAGGTACAAAGCTCTTCATTTCTGTGGGCTGTGTTTTTCCTAAGATCTATGGAATATTTTGTTTCAGAACGAGATTTTCATTTTTTTTTTTTTTTTTTGTTCTTCACTGAAATGGCAAACTTGAAGAGAAATGGATGGGCTCTGGTTCATTTCTACCCCTTGACATTCAGTAGATGTTAAATTTGAAGTGCTCAGAATTGGTGCCTGAAACCCAGCCTCTCGAATTATTTTTGGTGATGTTACTGTTATTATAGTTGTTGTGGCCAGTGATGTTGGATGTTGGATGAGTGTTTTCTTTTTTTTTACAAGGACAGAGAGAGGGATAGATAGGGACAGACAGACAGGAACAGAGAGAGGTGAGAAGCATCAATCATTAGGTTTTTTTTGCCATTGCGACACCATTGTCGTTCATTGATTGCTTTCTCACATGTGCCTTGACCGCGGGCCTTCAGCAGACCCAGCCACCCCTTGCTGGAGCCAACGACATTGGGTCCAAGCTGGCGAGCTTGGGGTCTCGAACCTGAGTCTTCTGCATCCCAGTCCGACGCTCTATCCACTGCGCCACCGCCTGGTCAGGTTGGATGAGTGTTCTTGGTGGCATGCCTGAGGTGGCTGTTTAGTACAAGAGTAGGTATAATAAATCAGGAACAACTGCACATTAAGGTTTTACCTCTGAGTATGTGGCTTGGGAGAAAGAACCTGTCGACACCCAAATCTAACCACTCTTCCTATGTCCAATCTTTTACCAGTGTTGTTCTTCTCTTACCCATCCTCTTCCTTACAGCTGTCGCAGCAGTCTTATGGATAAGGTCACAGATCTCACTTTATTTCTCTATGATAGGAAGAAGGAGGTATACGACTAAGTGACCAGAGGAATAAATATCACTTCATTGATGAGACATCTTTCACTTCCACTGAATCAGAGAATGTTACCAAAAAACCATTCAGATAATAATTTTCAGGTAAAAATTATCAATGTCTAGGAGTTTAAAGAAGAACAAAAACTTTATGTAATATCTTCAGAAGAAAGTATAAACAAACAAACAAAAAACTCCTTAAAAACTTGGATTGGCTCTACAAGCCATAATCTAAATGTAGCAGGAGAGAAAGGCAAACTCTAGTGTAGAAAGATAATGTTATCGATGATTCCAGAGACTAACCAGGTCCGTTAGGAAACCTTTGTCTCAAGACTCAGCACTAAAGAAGGGAAGGAAATGCGGTTCTCCTGTTAGAGGGCCAGCTGACCTTCAGAGGTGAGAAGTGGAAGCAGTCATTCAAGAGGCAGGGCAGAAGCCCACCTCCACGGAGATGGGTCCCAGAGGAAGAGAGAATTTCACACTTAGTTTATCAGGGATGGAGGCACACAGCGAACGTGTGTGTAGCCCTTTGGTGGAAACAAACACACAGGAAGCACCACACTTGGCCGGAGCAGGACTCCAGTGTTAACCAGAACAAGTGCCCGGAACTAACCGCGGGAACCCGATGGGATGTCCTGTGTGGCTTCAGGCAGCTCACCTTCTCACCTGCGAACGCGCAGGCCAGAGCGATCCTGGGTGGTCGAAGGGAACATGAGATTGAGTCCCGGCTCTGACTCCGCCTGGGCGGCACCTCTGGCTCGCCTCGACAGGGGCGCAGCAGTTCTCTTTTCAGCCTTAGTGGCTTTCTTTTCCAGAACTCTCCCACTTTAGAGTTTAAAGTCTAGTTAAGAAAGTAATGCTTGTGCAGAAATAACTTCAATGTAAGGCACACGGGGGCACAGTCCTTGAGAAAACAAAAGGGATATATCTGAATGGAAAAGAAAACTTTTCTTTAGGATTATATTTCTTTATTAATTTAAAAACTATATTCAATGCATATTTATTGAGTTCTGTCATGTGCCAGGCATTCCTCATGAAGCTGACAGTCCAGATCGGGCTCAGAAATTAAGTGCCTGAGACCACTGCCGCACAGGTAGTTGTGGTGTGTGGGCCGGCCCCACGTAAAGGAGGCAGAATGCTGGGCCCAGGCTGATGTTACGAAAGGCCTCCCTGTCACATGGACGTGTAAGTGAAGAGCCAGTGCCAAGGAGGAGTTAGCGGGACCACGCCAGGAAGAGATGACGCAGCAGTTCTTGCTCAAGCTTAGAGGAGAAAGCAAACAGGCAAACAAAGATCCCTCGACACAGTGGACACTTGGAAATCAGCCAGTGGAGCATGAAACTCAGGGCGATTAGATCGGGGTGAAGTAGGGAGCCAGCACGCATGGGAAGGACACAGGGGAGGCGAGTGTGGATGGGTGAGCCCACACATGGAATATTGGGAGAGGGATAAAAAGGAAGGGCTTTTCCCTTATGGCAGCTGGGGGTAAGAGCGCTGAGTAACCATGAGCCTAAAAACGGAATTACGTCCTTAGGAGACTAGCGCCAGGGCTTTGGTAATGCGGGTGGGTAAAGTACCTTCGAAGAGTCCTGGTGTACAGCAGCTGTTAGCCCCCCTCAGTTCTGTTTCTCCCTTTTCGTTTCCCTCACGCCCTTCCGCACTCCCTTGCTCTCATCTTGCGTTCTGGAGAAAGGGAGAGGCCAGGCCAGGAGTTTGAGTGGACATCCGATGCTGGTGAACACCGAGAGAGAGAGAGAGAGAGAGAGAGAGAGAGAGAGAGAGAGAGAGAGAGAGAGAGAAAAGGAGGTATACAAAATGGGAGTGGCAGGTCTCTACAGGCAGGTTGGTCGTCTGACTGTGGCCCCAGGCGGCAGTATTGCTGTGGTTAAGAACAGGCGGTTTGGAGTGTGGAGCTTAACTCTGGTTCCTGTGAGCTGTGGGGTCAGGATCAATTAAGCCTCTCTGCAGGTTGAGAGGAGCATCTGTATCTGTACAGTGACGGTGAGAACAAGTGAAGAAAGATAATGCCTGTGGTGCCTAGTACAGTACCCAGAACATGGTGTGGTGGTCACCTACCACTTTGCTGGGGATTGATGGTCCCTGATGGATACTACGCTTCTTCTTGGGTATGAACTTGGCGTGTCCAGCATTCATAGGTCCTCCTCAGTGGACCTCACAATGCTCTCCTATCCTGGCCTTATGGTCCCTATGGGGCAATATAGTCTCGGCAACTAAATTTGGAGAAAGAGAGAGAGAAAAAGGAAGAAGGAAGAAAGAGACCAGTAGAGAAAGGTTGTTTCAGAGAAATTGCTTAGTGTCTGTTTCAAAATTGCAGGTGTTTTATTTAAATAAACTAGATATGTAGTTTATATATATAACCTTGGGGTCATGTCTATGATCCCATGCTCAAGCTGGTGAGCCTGCACTCAAGTTTGATGACCCCAGGCTCAAGTGGGTTTTGAACCTGGGACCTCAGCATTCCAGGTCAATGCTTTATCCGTGGCACCACCACAGGTCTGACTATTTAAAGATTTTATTTTTATTCATTTTAGAGAGGGGAAAGAGAGAAAAAGAGAGAGTGAAGGGGGGAGGAGCAGGAAGCCTCAACTCCCACATATGCCTTAACCAGGCAAGTGCAGGGTTTTGAACTGGCGACCTCAGCATTTCAGGTTGAAGCTTTATCCACTGTGCCATCACAGGTCAGGCCAGTCAGACTATTTAAATGTATCTTTTAAATATTATTTAAACTTTAGAACAGTTTTAGATTTATAGAAAAAATGAGGTGATCCTGCAAAGCTTTCACATATTCCGTCTATTATTAACACCTTACCTTCTATGGTACATTTACTACAATTGATGAACAAATATGGATACATAATTATTAACAAAAATCCATATTTTATTCCTATCTCATTAGTTCTTACTGAGTGCTTTTTTTCTCTTCTGGGGTCCCATCCGAGTTACGACATTCCATGCATTATCCAGTCTTCCTAGATTCCTCTTGACGGGGACAGATTCTTACACTTTCCTTATTTTTGACTTACTTGACACTTTTAAGGATCACACTTCAGATAGTTTGAAGAATGTCCCTCAACTGGGATTTGTCTGATGTTTTCCTCATGATTGCGTTGGGTTGTATGTTGCCGAGAGGAATGCTACAGAAGTATCATTCTCATCACATCATGTCAAGAGTACATGTTATTAACGTGACATCAATGTTGCTGTCGAGGATGCAAGCACCATTTGAGGGGATGGCAAGAGAATCAGCATTCAATCTCCATCTAGCCTGGCCCATTTTACTTCTTCCCTCATTTAATGCTAACGATCACTGTAATCATGTTTTCATCAGCGCCCGCCCATCTGTAGGTGATAGAATTAATATTGAGAGGAGCTGAAGTTCTTCCCACCCAGTGGTAAAATGCAGACGTAGTATTCAGAAGACTCAGGTCTAACACAAAACACTTTTCCTTCTACCGTACCATTTTGTCTTCCTTGTCACTAGGCAAGATCTCCAGTGCTGGTTGGACTCAAGATTCTATCTGAATATAATTACAGATGTTGTGTGCCCTTTGATAAATTGAGCAGGAAACATGTGGCTTCTTTGTCAGTGGATTCAGCTGCCTCTGTTACCCAGAGACACTGGGTGATAAGGGTGTACCTCACACTCACACAGTCTCAGTGAGATCTCCTTTCTGAGTTGCAGCTGGTCGTACAGATAAAATGCACACAGGCTGAAGTGAGCCAGCATCATGTTTAGACATCAGACGCAGTTTACATAAATAGATGAAATTCTTTAGATTTGATCTTGAATTCTGCTAAGCAGTTGAAATGTCTGGAGGGACATAGCCTTATAATTTGCTCATGCCAAGTCATTCCTTTGAAGTGAGCAGTTTTATGGGGCCAGGAGTGAATGTGGGAGGACTGACCATGAGTCCCTATTGAAATGCTCTGGGCACAATGTCCTGTCTCCCTGGTGGTCTGATCAACGAGGAGTGATGTCCAAAGAACATATGTATACATGAGTTGAGGAACCTCATTTCTTTCAGGCCAGAGATGTCTGCCTTTAACAAATTTTAGAGTATTGGAAAGATGTTCTCATCACTACTAGATACAAATTTTACGTAAGCATTTAACGATAGCCTAGAGGAGTGTTGATATTAGGGATCTAGGAACTTAACTGACCTCTGATTGGAGTATATAGATGTTGTTAGCAGGATCTAGGGAACAAGGTTTATATCTAAATATTTGAATTAGAATTGCACAGAAGAATAGTACCAGGGCTGAATGTACTGAGGGGTTGGACATGCACAACGATGCCTACAGAGAGCTGGGATTTGGCAGTAGACACTTTATTGTCCATCATTGATTTCCCCATCTTGGGGTATCTTTTGGATAAAAACCTTTACTTCCCATCCCTGGTCCTCAAACTTGTGGTTTCAGGAGTGAATTCCGGTTGACTCAGACAGGTGGGGAGACCCCTGTCCAGAGTCACACAGATTGGCAATGGGCGAGTAAGTGATTGACAAAGGTCCAAGAAGAGTAAATCTGAGGAATATTATTTGAAATGATGAGAATGAGATTCATTTGGTGTTCAGGAGCTCAGAACTGCTGCAATCACATGGGGAAAGGCCTGGAGTTGTTAGCAGTTGGGTAGAATGTGAAACCCTAAAATGGAGCCTGATCACAGGAAACAGAAAGTGGTAGATTCTGGGCGTGGCTTCTGAATTCAAGCTGGTGCCTTAGGTCTGAGGTTAGAGGTCAGACATGTGCCTGTGAACCACACAGCCTGTTCATTTGCTTATATCTGTCGCACGCATTTATTTGTTTACACCTGAAAGATCCCTAAATGATGCAGACCCCAGATTCAGCCACAACAGAAATTATGGGGAATTATGGGGAAAATGAGAAAAAAGTCACCATAAATGAAAAGAACATCTGGCATGAGCAGCATCTGCTGCTGTAGAGAGCAGGGAGAACATGCTGGAAAGTCTGACACCTACCTGTGCTGTGTGCCTCACCTCCCCAGACCAGCAGGAGGAGAAAAAAAAAAATGGTGAGGCCCATCAATAAGGACTCAGTGAACTCTGCCATGAAGTTCCCTGTGGCAGAGGATGTAGAGATGGAAACAGGGAGGGACAGAAAGATGAAGCCAGAGAGGGGGACACAGGACAGGGGTCAATAGGCAAAGACTAGTGCTGTGCGGACGGCCCCGTCCTGAGGGCCACAGAGCCACAGCTGATATTGACGCAGCACTGATTCTGGGAGGAAACGCACACAGAGGAATCTTGGCGGCAAGGGACTGTAAGCTACAGGCAAAGCAGCTGGGACACATGTGTTCTCCAGGGGTTAGGTGTTAGCCTTCCTGAGGTGACTGGAAATATTTTGGAAGGGAAACCCTACAAAGCGGAAGAATGTATTATTTTCAGCAGGGCAGGCCTGGGTATTTATCAGTGAGAGAGCCCGGGATAGAGCCGTGCTGGGCGGCAGTCCTCGGCTTCACCAGACATACTTGGAGCGGATCATTACTACACTTCAGAGCATTCGGGCTCCGGAGAAGGAAGACAGTTCATTCTCAGTATTGGAAATGTCAGTTTCACTCAATGCCAGGGATGCTCTTCGGCGATTTACAATTTGTCAGTCTATGAAGGGATTTGCCCACTGTAGTGGCACTATTGTGCGGGTCAGGAACTCGACTTTCATGTTTGGCTTTGCCCATAATCAGCTGGTTGTCTGGACTCCATAGGTCTCCTTTGCCTCTGGCTAGTTATGGATATTGGGGTAAAAATGTAAACCTTCTTGGTTCATTTTTCTGAAAAAATGTGACCAATGTTCAATATATCAGAGGCCTGATGTGAGGATTGAATCCAGTAATTTATGGAAATCCTTTAGGACAATGCTTGTAATCCAGAAAAAAAGGTCTCGAACAAGTACAGATTTCCCTGAAGTTATAATACTGGGTTAGGAAAAAGATATGTGAACATTACTTATTACTAGACTTCTTAGGAGTGAAGTATCCAAAATCCAATCATCTTCAACCTCCCCAAAGTCTCCCTGAGGATCAACCCTGGGCCACTGCGAAGTGAGCGGTGCTGCGTTGTCTGCGTATGAAGGATGTAACAGTTAGTATTCACAGTACCCGGCTCCAGGTAGAGCGGTGAGAGGTTGTCATCTGTGGAGGGAATGTTTGTATATAGAAATGGCCCTTTTCATCGTATATAATTTAGAGTCATTTGTATTCTGTGTATCCATGTTTGTGTGTTCGTGTCTACCCTTATCCTGTAACTGAGCGAAGGTGAGAGGTATCTGGTTGACTGCAGCTATGCTAAGGATGCTATTAGAAAGTTTTCTTTCTTTTAATGCTAGGGGAGGAATGCAACATGGTTGTGAACCTACCAGTTTGAAAGACTTGAGATTTTAGTAACATTACGCTTTCATGCCCATTATGAATCGGATATCACTCATCAATGCTTTTTCTTAATGAAAGAAAAAAAAATCAGAGCTGAACACAAAATGAATGAAGTATAAACAAGTAGCAAAACCTTCAACTAACGGAAGGTGTTAGGAAGAGCGGTCCTTTTACAAAACTCACTAAACGAAGTGCTTTTTCACCTCAAGCAATTAACAGATATTCTGGCTTGAGAGAAATAGTTTCAAGAAAATCAATGCTGATTAAACAAGAACAGACTGTTCTTTCTAATGGTACCCTTGGGGAAGGAAAACCTAAAAATGCCCTTTGTCACAAGACTTGCTGACAGTATGTCAAGCTCACTACAAGAGATGACTGACTACACAGGTGTTCTGAGCACTCACAAAAATCCAGTGATGAAAGGTGTGCTTTGGTGAGTCCATTTCCCTAGAGAAGGTGCATATTCAAACCTTTCAGATAAAGATATGTCACATTAGTGATTAAGAAGTTGATGATCTTTGAAACCATTCACAAAATTTTCTCGTGCAGTCTATATTTTGTTCTATAAAGAAGGAACAGTACAAAGTTATCGTTGACATCAGGTCAGTGCTTCGATATGTGTCACCTCTTCTACCTTTTAAGATCTCGTCTTTCCACATCTGCCCTGGGGCATTACCTTTTAACACATGGCTTATCTTTTCTGCATTCTCAGCCTTTCCCTGTCTTCTGGCTTGTTTCATGTGTCCAGGATTCTTGCTTTTCCTAACAGATCTGTTCCCTGCCACCCAATAGTTCTTCCTTTTTTACCCAAGCTTCTCCGAATCGTACTCACCCTCTATCTTCAGTTCCTCCTCACCCCTCATTCATGCCATATCCCATGGTGCTCTGCTTCTGCCCTTACTGCTCAAGTGAACTGCTCTTGTTCTAGGCATTACTGATTTCCTGATTAGAATGTTGTTGGACATTTCCCAGTGATTGCCTTCTTGGATTGCTGTGTTTCCTTTGCTACTGCTGATCTTTTTGATTTTTCTTTCTTTTTTCTTTTCTATTCAAGTGAGAGGAGGGGACTCTCCTTTATCCAAGTGAGAATGAGAGAGGCAGACTCTCACATATGCCCCAACCATTATCCACCTGGCAATGCCCATCTGGAGCTGTTGCTCTGCCAATCTGAGACCATGCTTACAACCGAGCTATTTTTAGTGCCTTAGGTGGAGGCTCCATGGAGCCATCCTCAATGCCTGGGGCCATTTGCTCAAACCAATTGAGCCATGGCTGTGGGAGGGGAAGAAAGAGAGAGAAGGGAGAGGGAGGGGTGGTGAACCAGATGGTTGCTTCTCCTGAGTGCCCTGAAGGGGATGGGACATCCACATACCAGGCTGATGCTCTACTACTGAGCAAACCAGTCAGAACCCTTTTTGACTTTTCAAAGCAACATTCTACTTATTTGATATAACAACACAATCAGTAGTTTCTCTTAATACTTCTCTGAGTATTCCCTTTGCCTTCTTTGGGGTTCTTCTGTTTGCATTTCTTTAAACAAATTCTTACTCCCCAACCCTCAACCTGCAACTCTTAGCCTGTACATATATTCTCCATGTGACCGGCGAAAGGATCCATGTAAAATTTGGGTTTGCAAATACCACTTGATTGCTTTCTATCCTTCAGTAAGTCTCCAAGGGAAAACTCTTTTATGTGCAAATCTTCTCATCTGTGATCTTTTCCCGGAGTAACTCCATGGCTCTAGAGCTCTCCATTCTCGGCTTTATAATTTACCACCTGGCATTTAGAGCTAGTCCTGGTTCCCACTGTACCTTCTCCCTGTTTTGCTCTTCCTCGTGTTACTACTGCTGCCTGGCATGCCCCTCCCTCCTCTACTTCACTCAGCCCCCACCCTTTTGCCTGATTAACACCCACATACCTGGCTCTTAGCTTCAGAAGGCCCTCCCATTCCCCCAATGGCCTGAAGTGGGGGTCGCTTCCCAGTGCACCCACGACACCCAGGGGAGTCTCCATCATTGTGCTTATTTCAAAGTTTTATTTATGGGCATAAAACTTATCTATTTATAGGTCTATATTCTCCATGAAAAATAAGTTCTTTGTGATCAGAGCTATTTATTCATCTTTGTGTGCACAGTGCCTGGAGTATCAGTTTAATCAATCCTTATTACTGTCTCCCAAGAGACTTCTCAGGAGGAATCACCTCTCTGTCTCTTTTTGCCAGAACTTTCTAAACTTGATACCTTACATTTTGTCTGATATATTTACTTTGTGCTGCTCGTGGGAGTAAAGGCTTTGCAGATCTAGATAAGAAATGAGAGAGTAGGTAAAAAATAAAATAGGTGAAAAGAAAGACTGGTTTTTATAGATGTATATTATGAGGATCCAAGATATTTGTTTTACTCTGGAATGCCAAAACTTACTAACAGTCATCACATAATAATATTTCTCCTTATTAAATACTACAGGTAGTATTTCTAATATTAGTGCTCATGGGACTCACTATGTAGGAATAAAAGATCAAGTTCTGTTTTCAGAATGAAACAGTTTTCTTTAGCCATGGACCTGAGAAATATTCAAAGACTGAGCAATGTGGATTTTCTCACTTTTCATTCCAACCTTCATTCCTTAGGATTTAACTCAAAGTCAGTGCAAAGATGGCTGCACTTAGACACTATGTAGCTCTAAATTGCAACAGTTGTTAGATCTCTCTAATTTATATCCACATTCCTGAGTTACTTAGCAACTGGTTTTATTCAACTTATTCTACATGTAAGTCCCAGACAACAAATCAACTACTGCATCGACATTTTGGAAAGCCCGAGCCTGTCCTACTTTCTGAGTATACCTCAGCATTTACCTACGGGTATACCTTTTTAAATTAAAGCTGTCATAAATAGCTAGCAGAATGCCCCAGAGGTATTACTAACGGCATGACTTTTAAATTTTATTTTATTAATTTTATTTATTTTTTATTAATTTTAATAGGGTGACATTAATAAATCAGGGTACATATGTTCAAAGAAAACATCTCCAGGCTATCTTGTCATACAATTATGTTGCATACCTATCACCCAAAGTCAAATTGTCCTCTGTCACTTTCTATCTGGTTTTCTTTGTGCCCTCCCTTCCCCCAGTTCCCTCCCACTCCTCCCTCCCCCCACCCCATAACCACCACACTCTTGTCCATGTCTCATAGTCTCACTTTTATGTCCCACCTATGTATGAAATCATGCTGTTCTCAGTTTTTTCCTGTTTTACTTATTTCACTCTGTATAATGCAGTGGTTCTTAACCTTTTTTGAGGTACCGAACCCACCAGTTTCATATACGCATTCACCTAACCCTTCGTTAGTGATAAATAAAATATGATTTTTTTTCCAAATTCAAGACATAGGTATATGTTTTTTTACTGGTGCACAAAATGAGCCGTGCATGAACATCACCTTGCTCAAAGAACAAAACCAACAAAGTGCATGAACTCAACAAATTACGGTATTACTTTATTCAGGCCTCTGCGACAGAGGTTTCTCCGAACCCCTGAGACCGATTCGATATAACCCAGGTTAAGAACCACTGGTATAATGTTATCAAGGTCCAAGCATTATGTTGTAAATGATCCGATGTCATCATTTCTCATGGCTGAGTAGTATTCCATAGTATATATGTACCAAAGCTTTTTAATCCACTCCTCCTCTGACGGACACTTGGGCTATTTCCAGATCTTCTCTATTGTGAACAATGCTGCCACGAACATGGGGGCGCATTTCTTCTTTTCGAACAGTGCTATGGTGTTCTTAGGGTATATTCCTATAAGTGGGATAGCTGGGTCAAAAGGTAGTTCGATTTTTAATTTTTTGAGGAATCTCCATACTGTTTTCCACAGTGGCTGCACCAGTCTGCATTCCCACCAGCAGTGCAGGAGGGTTCCCTTTTCTCCACATCCTCGCCAGCACTTATTCTGTGTTGTTTTGCTGATGAGTGCCATTCTGACTGGTGTGAGGTGATATCTCATTGTGGTTTTAATACGCATTTCTCTAATGATTAGTGATGTTGAGCATTTTTTCATATGCCTATTGGCCATCAGTATGTCCTCTTTGGAAAAATTTCTATTCATTTCTTTTGCCCATTTTTTTGATTGGATTGTCTTCCTGGTGTTGAGTTTTGTAAGTTCTTTATAAATTTTGGTTATTAACCCCTTATCAGATGTATTGTCGAATATGTTCTTCCATTGTGTGGTTTGTCTTTTTATTCTGTTCTTATTGTCTTTAGCTGTGCAAAACCTTATTAGTTTGATATAGTCCCATTTGTTTATCATGCCTTTTATTTCATTTGCCCATGAAGATAAATCGGCAAATATATTACTGTGTCAGATGTTGGAGAGCTTACTGCCTAGGTTTTCTTCTAAGATGCTTATGGTTTCACGGCTTATGTTTAAGTCCTTTATCCATTTTGAATTTGTTTTTGTGCATGGTGTAAGTTGATGGTCTAGTTTCATTTTTTTGCAGGTAGATGTCCAATTTTCCCAGCACCATTTGTTAAAGAGGCTGTCTTTACTCCATTGTATGTTCTTTCCTCCTTTGTCAAATATCAGTTGTCCATAAAGCTGTGGGTTTATTTCTGGGTTTTCTGTTCTGTTCCATTGATCACTGTGCCTGTTCTTATGCCAGTACCAGGCAGTCTTGAGTATAATGGCCTTGTAGTAAACCTTGATATCCGGAAGAGTGATACCTCCTGCTTTATTTTTTCTTTTTAAGATTACTGAGGCTATTCGTGTTCTTTTTTGGTTCCATATAAATTTTTGGAATATGTTTTCTATATCTTTGAAGTATGTCATTGGTATTTTAATTGGTATTGCATTGAATTTATAAATTGCTTTGGGTAATATAGACATTTTAATGATGTTTATTCTTCCTAGCCATGAGCACGGTATATGCTTCCACTTGTTTGTATCTTCCTTGATTTCTTTTATCAATGTTTTATAATTTTCCGAATACAAGTCCTTAACCTCCTTGGTTAAGTTTACTCCTAGGTATTTTATTTTTTTGGCTGCAATAGTGAAGGGGATTGATTCCTTAATTTCTTTTGCTGACAGTTCATTGTTTGTATATAGAAATGCCTCTGATTTCTGGGTATTAATTTTATATCCTTCTACCTTGCTGAATTTATTTATAAGGTCCAGTAGTTTTTTAACTGAGACTTTAGGGTTTTCTATGTACAATATCATATCATCTGCAAATAGTGACAGTTTTACTTCTTCTTTTCCAATTTGGATGCCTTTTATTTCTTCTTTTTGTCTGATTGCTGTAGCTAGGACTTCCAGAACTATGTTGAATAAAAGTGGTGAAAGTGGGCAACCCTGCCTGGTTCCTGATCTTAAGGGGATTGCTTTTAATTTTTGTCCATTTAGTATGATGTTTGCTGTGGGTTTGTCATAGATGGCCTTTATCATGTTAAGGAATGTTCCTTGTATTCCCACTTTATTGAGAGTTTTAAGCATGAATGGGTGCTGGATTTTATCAAATGCCTTTTCTGCATCTATTGAAATTATCATGTGATTTTTGTCCTTCCTTTTGTTTATGTGATGAATCACATTGATTTGTGAATATTGAACCAGTCTTTCCTCTCCAGAATAAATCCCACTTGGTCATGGTGTATGATTTTTTTCATATATTGCTGAATCCGGTTGGCTAATATTTTGTTGAGAATTTTAGCATCTAAATTCATGAGGGATATAGGCCTATAATTTTCTTTCTTTGTGTTGTCTTTGCCCGGTTTGGGGATCAGAATTATGCTCGCCTCATAAAAGGAGTTTGGAAGTCTTCCTTCCTCTTGAATTTTTTGAAATAGCTTGAGGAGGATAGGAGTTAGTTCTTCTTTGAATTTTTGATAGAATTCACTTGTGAAGCCATCAGGCCCAGGACTTTTCTTTTTTGGGAGTTTTTTGATAACTGTTTCAATCTCCTCTGTTGTAATTGGTCTGTTTAGGTGCTCTGATTCTTCCAGATTGGTTTTTGGAAGTTTATATGATTCAAGAAATTTGTCCATTTCATCTAGATTGTCTAATTTTTTGGCATAGAGTTCTTCATAGTATTTTCTTACAATGCTTTGTATCTCTGTTGTATTAGTTGTAATTTCTCCACTGTCCTTTCTAATTTTATCTATTTGAGACCTCTCTCTTTTTTTCTTGGTGAGTCTAGTTAAGGGTTCATCAATCTTGTTTACCTTTTCAAAGAACCAGCTTCTGGTTTCATTGATCCTCTGTATTGTTTCCTTAGCCTCTATGTCATTTATTTCTGCTCTGATCTTTATTATTTCCTTCCTTCTACTTGTCCTGCATTTAATTTGTTGTTGTTTTTCAAGTT
The DNA here is from genome assembly GCA_037038555.1 of Rhynchonycteris naso. Taxonomy (NCBI): domain Eukaryota; kingdom Metazoa; phylum Chordata; class Mammalia; order Chiroptera; family Emballonuridae; genus Rhynchonycteris; species Rhynchonycteris naso. The sequence continues at coordinate 14,620,730 of CM073000.1, forward strand.
CTTTTAGCTGCAGGGTTAAGTTGCTTATATGTTCTTTTTCTAGCTTCTTATGATATGCCTGTAGTGCAATAAACTTCCCTCTCAGAACTGCTTTTGCTGTGTCCCATAGATTTTGAGTTGACGTATGCTCATTATCATTTGTTTCTAGAAACTTTTTTATTTCTTCTTTGATCTCAATGTTAATCCATTCATTATTTAATAACATGCTATTTAGTTTCCAAGTGTTTGAGTATTTTTCATTTTTTCTTTTGTGGTTAATTTCTAGTTTCATGGCATTGTGATCAGAGAAAATGCTTGATATAATTTCAATCTTCTTAAATTTGTTGAGGCCTTTTTTGTGTCCTAACATGTGGTCTATCCTAGAAAACGTACCATGAGCGCTTGAGAAGAATGTATATTCTACTGCTTTAGGGTGAAAAGTTCTGAATATATCTATTAAATCAAGTTGATCTAGTGTATCCTTTAAGTCTGCTGTTTCTTTATTGATTTTCTTTCTTGTGGATCTATCCAGTGTTGTTAGTGGGGTATTAAAATCCCCTACTATGATAGTATTACTGTTAATCTCGCCCTTAATGTCCATCAAAGTCTGCTTTATGAATGTCGGGGCTCCTATATTTGGTGCGTAGATATTTATAATGGTTATATCTTCCTGTTGAATTGTTCCCTTTATCATTATGTAGTGTCCTTCTTTATCTCTTACTATAGCCTTTGTTTTAAAGTCTGTTTTGTCAGATATAAGTATTGCTACCCTGGCTTTTTTTCATTTTCATTTGCATAAAATATTTTTTCCATCCTTTTACCTTCAGTCTGTGTGCATCTTTTGTTTTAAGGTGTGTCTCTTGTAGACAGCATATGTATGGGTCCTGTTTCTTTATCCACACAGCTACCCTATGTTTTTTGATTGGATCATTCAATCCATTTACATTTAAGGTTATTATTGATATGTAGTTGTTTATGCCATTTTATTCTTTAAAGCTGTATTCTTCTTTGGCTATATTCTTTTCCTTCTTTGAACTGTTCACAACAGGCCCCTTAGCATCTCTTGCAGAATTGGTTTGGTTTTAATGAGTTCCTTGAGTTTTTTTTTTTTTTGTTTTGGAAGCTCTTTATTTCTCCTTCAATTTTAAACGTTATCCTTGCTGGATAGTGTAGTCTTGGTTATAGGTTCTTGTTCTGTATTACTTTGAATATATCTTGCCATTCCCTTTTGTCCTCAAGTGTTTCTGTTGAGGAGTTGGATGCCATCCTTATGGGGGCTCTTCGTAGGCGATAACCTTTTCTTCTCTAGCAGCTTTAAAAATTTTCTCTTTATCACTTAGCTTTGGTATTTTAACTATGATGTGTCTTGGTGTAGATTTCTTTGTGTTACTCTTTAATGAAGTTCTGTGTGCTTCTTGAATGTGTGAAACGTTTTTCAGTCTTAATTTAGGGAAGTTTTCAGCTATGAGTTTTAAAAAATTTTTTTGTTTTTATTTACAGGGACAGAGCGAGAGACAGAGAGAAAGGGGTAGATAGGGACAAACAAATGAGAACAGAGAGAGATGAGAAGCATAATCATTAGTTTTTCATTGCCGTTGCGACACAATAGTTGTTCATTAATAGCTTTCTCACACGTGCCTTGACCACGGGCCTTCAGCAGACCGAGCCACCCCTTACTGGAGCCAGCGACCTTGGGTTCAAGCTGGCCCTTTTGCTCAAGCTAGATGTACCCTTGCTCACGCTGGTGACCTCGGGGTCTCAAACCTGGGTCTTCCGCATCCCAGTCCAACGCTTTATCCACTGCGCCACCACCTGATCATGCGCTATGATTTGATTGAACAAAGTTTCTATTTTTTGTTCTTTCTCTTCTTCTTCAGGAACCCCTATGATGTGGGTGTTATTTCTCTTCATGTTTTCACAGAGCTCACTTAGAGTTTCCTCAGATTTTTTGAGTCCCTTTTCTTTTTTCTGCTCTGCTTCTGTGCCTTTGTTTATTTTGTCCTCTAACTTGCTGAATCGATCCTCAGCTTCATCCATCCTGCTTTTAATTCCTTCCATTGTAGTCTTCAGTTCTGATACTGTATTTGTCTTTTCTGTCTGATTCTTTTTTATTATTTCAATTTTCTTTTTTATACTTGCTATCTCTTTATTTAGGTGTTCATAATGACTATCCATTGTTGCTCAAAGCTCTTTGAACATCCTAACTATCATTATTTTAAACTCTGCATCCGGTAGTTTGGTTATATCTGATTCATTCAGGTCTTTCTCTGGGGATTTCTCTTGATTCATTTGGGTTACATTCCTCTGCGTGCCCATTTTGTCTGTTTGTAAGAAGGGTTTGGCTACTGGAATCCAATGGGTGTTGCCTCTGTGTTACCGAGGTGTGGTCTGTCTGCAGGCCCACCACCCCCTCTTCCACTGCCTAGGAAGGTTGGGTGTGGGTGTCGCTGGTGCTGGCCTCTGTGACTGCTGCTGTGGTTTCTGCTTCGCTTCCATGGGAGGGACTGTGTTCTTGTGCCAGGCTCTATAAGCCTCAACTGGTCTCGGCCTTCGCCCCTCTCCCACGGGTGGGGTTGCACACCACACTCGGGCCACAAGCCTGAGTACCAAGGGCAAGGGTGAGCACTTTTTTTCTCAGCTGTGGGTCCCTGTCAGCTTGTTTCTACAGCCGGAAGGGGATTCTGGTGCGCGCTCAGCTGCGAGCCAGGCTTCTGCCCAGCCCCCGTCAACCTCGGCTCCTTGGCTGGGCGGGGCTGCTGCTATACTCTCAGCCGTGTGGGGCTTTCACCCCACTTCCGCTGGCAAAGCCGATTTGTGCAGGGCTTCAAGCCTCGGAGGCTGGGTGAGGCTGCGCGTCCGCTTGGCTCTGCCCAGTGGCAGATCTCTGCCCGTTACAGGCTCCCACTTTTCCCCCACAGGTTGGGTCGCAGGCAGCCCGCAGCGACTGGACCACTTTTGTGTGTCCCCTTTGCCCCCACTGGGCTAGACCGAGCTCATGCTGGCCGGCTTGGCCTCTGCCTCCGCTGACAGAACCATGCTTCTGCTTCCCTCCACCACCCGCCTTCCAGCCAGCCCTGAGCAGTGTGGTTGGGGGTACTGCAGCTCAGACCCTAACACTCCATACTGTAGTCCTGGAAGCTCCTTCCTTCTAAGCGATTGTGCTCTAATTGCCCCAGGGAAGCCTGCTTGGCTGGTGTCCTGCTTCCCCTTGCTGGTTCCAGGGGAAATATTGTTTCAGATTTGTGGAGTGACTCAGCCCAGGGTTTAGGGTGGCTGTCCCTCAAAGCTTTCCTCCCTGTGCCTTCCAGACCCACTCTCTTCCCGCTGCTCCGGTCCTCTCCTCTCTCCCTGTCTCCCGGAGTCCCGGGTGCGTGGTTGTGAGAGAGGTTTTCTGTGCCATCCCTTTAAGAAGAATCCTGGGTCTGAGACAACTGTCTCTTTCTCACAAACAGTATCCTAACCTGTTTCACAGCTCAATACTGTCCATACGCCTCTTCTAGGCTCTGGGGCTGTAGGCTGGGGCTTTGTTCCTGGGGCCCAGACCCCTCCCCTTCCGTTGGCCTCCCTTCCTGCCACACAAGTCTCTCTGGGCTGCCTTTTGCTCCGGGGAGTTGGGCAGTCCTTTCCACGTTTTTGCTTTTCCTACCAGTCTCAATGTTCCTCCTTTAGTGTTTCCCGGCTGAAGAGTCCTCTCAGTCCAGTTCAACATTGGTTTATCCAGATGATGGTTCGTAAAATCAAGTTATAATCCACTTTGGTTCTGGGAGTTGGAAGTTAGTACGTCTGCTTACTCTATCGCCATCTTGCCCCTCAATTAGACTCAGTTTTTTTTTTTTTTTTTTTTTACCGAGACAAAGAGAGAGTCAGAGAGAGGGATAGATAGGGACAGACAGACAGGAGCGGAGAAAGGTGGGAAGCATCAATCCTTGGTTTTTCGTTGTCGTTGCAACACTTTAGTTGTTCATTGATTGCTTTCTCACATGTGCCTTGACCACGGGCCTTCAGCAGACCAAGCCACCCCTTGCTGGAGCCAGCAACCTTGGGTCCAAGCTGGCGAGCTTTTGCTCAAGCCAGATGGGCCTGCACTCAAGCTGGTGAGCTCGGGGTCTCGAACCTGGGTCTTCCACATCCCAGTCCGACGCTCTATCCACTGCGCAACTGCCTGGTCAGGCGAATTAGACTCAGTTTTTACAACAGGACTCAGATAAACAATTGGGACTATTTTTCCAAGCAAGATACTGGAAGAATCTTAGTGGTCTAATTTTTTCAGCTTCCAATGTGTTCGGCATGACTTTTAATTATTAAAAAACTTATGATTTTCATTAATGCGGCGTGACCAGGGACCTTCCATGATTCATTCGTTCCATCACCACTGCTGAATCTCCTCTGATTGTTGCTTTATTTGTGTCCCACTGGGATGCATTGCTGCCAAATACGAGAGGATGTTAAAGGTTGGAAACAAGAGACTGTCCCCCAAAATCACCTGGACCTTTATTAGAAAATCTGGTGACTGTCCCTAATAAAATAGTATAGGAAACAAAGTTGGATAGGACCTGGTATCACCTAAGAGCATCTCCCCCTGGACAAAAAAATCTCTTCTGCAACTTTCTCAAGTGTTATTCAGTTCTCACCCAGGTCCGTCAGCGAGGGAGAAAATGCTGGTGGCATGCATATTCTCTATACATATTTTACATGCTTGCTTATTCTATATTTAATTTTATATTCTATATTTATTTGATTTACATTATGGCTTTAAACATTAAATGTTTCCAAGGTCTACATGGCTTGCCCCTCTTCCTTCCTCTCTTCCTTTTAACATTAGATTTTATCACCAACCTTAGTTTGGTGTGAGACAGATGTGCACTTGAATTTTAGCACTAGCGCTTCTGAATGGAAGGCCATTAACTGTGGTACTCATCTCTAAGCTTCTGTTTCTCATCTGTAAAACTGGAGATGATAATGGTCACAGAGTTGTTACAATAAGCACATACGTGTTAATTGTATCTTTTCTTTTTTCTGGAATTGGGTATCCAGAAACATGAGATCCTGTTCCTGACCTCAGTTGCTCTGTTTACTGAGGGAGCATGATGATGAGCATTGGCTGGTATAATGTTAAGTGTGTTACAGAGCTATCCACACTTAAGGTGGAAGCCTTTGTGTACGTGTGAAGGTTCAGCAACTTATCCTTAATTATCAAAAAGGGGCAAAAGAAAATCATACTTCATTTTAAGCACTGTTGACATCTTATAGTATTTATTTTCAGATTTTTAAAATTTATATGTCACATATTTGTAAATAAAGGGGCTCCCATTAAATACTGCCTTTTGTAACCTTGCTTGTCCCCTCAACAATGGACCATGACTTGCTTTCCAGAGCCACAGTTTCTAAACACCTCTTCTTCTGGGTATTTAACTATCCTGCATTTTGGATATTCTCGTCTCCAACTCTAGTGTTTCTGTTTCTTTATCAAGACATCTCAGGGGGAATTCACTGTCCCCTCTGCAGAGGAATTTCTTGCTAGTGTTTGGCTGTCGAGTGCTGTGGCAGCCTGGGACTATCCAGTTTGGTTTCCAGAACTCTAAATGTTATTTTAACTTCTGCTGTGTTGCTAGACCCTTGCTGGAAGCAAACAAACAAACAAACAAACAAACTAATATAAAACAAGGTTGTTCTTTATTCCCCCACCCCCACTCTCTAGTACTAAAGCACTAAAAGCAGAACACAGTGGAAAATACTTGGCTGCCTTAATCCACTTTTTAAAAAGGTCTCATTAACTCTCTCTCACTAGCTTATATTATAAACTAATTCAGACAGAAACAGGAAGTTCTCTTTTTTATAGTCCACACAAAAAGGTTTTTACAAAGAAAATTAATAACATAAACACACAGAGAGGGATAGTTTAGAGTCTCATAAAGAAAGTTATTTTTCTATCTTTTGGGTACATTATTTAGTTACAAACATCATTTATATACATATATGTTGGACACCCCAGTTTCCCACACCGTGTGTCTACTGTCAATAAAGTCACTCTGATTCTCCTTCAGAGTGGGCTGGAGAGAAGGTGTGGAGTGCATGGGTCTTTGCTGGAGCTGCGTGTTCCCAGTGTTGCTTTTCTAGATGCTTCTGGGATTGCCTCTCTTTGAAAGTTAAGAGATAGAGTTAGCAGGGACAAGGGATTAGGGTTCCCTTTCCATTAGAGCTCTTCTCTCCTTGCTGTTCAGCTTAAGTTTTGCTAAACATAATAGACAGGAAACACACTAGCAAGATCTGAGATGCTAAGTTTATTTTCATAAGACCCAGGCTGGTGTTCAATGGCTATAGAGTTTCAGTTATGCAAGATGAATAAATCCTAGAGATCTGTACCACACAGGGCTTATAGTGAGCAATACTGCACTTAAGTGGGTGGATCTCATATTAATTGTTCTTACCACAATGAAGAAAAGAAGGAAGGAAAGAAGGGAAGAAGGAAGGAAGGAAGGAAAGGTGGAAGAAGGAAGGAAGGAAGGAAGGAAAGGTGGAGGAAGGAAGGAAGGAAGGAATGAAGGAAAGAAGGAAGAAAGGAAGGAAGGAAAGGTAAAGAAAGGAAAGAAGAAAGGAAAGGTGGAGAAAGAAAAGAGGGAAGGAAGAAGGAGGAAGGGAAGGGAAGAGAAACAAAGGGAAGGGAAGGGAAAAGACTTAGGGAAAGTGGAATTTAGGGATAAGGAAAGATAATTCTCTTTTCTTGGCTTTGATTAACAGGGATTTTTCAGACACTAAATTTGAATAGCTTGCTGTCTAATCTTTTATTTTTTCAATTATTTTATAGAGCTGTTCAAGCAGTTGACTGTTACTTCAAATTGCCCTTTTCCTTAAGTAAACTTATTGTCATATTACTTTTATTTTTATTAGCAAATGCAACCATTCTTTCTGTCTCTCTAGTAGTGGGAAATGGAAGAGGATCGTCCGTTCTCTGTTCCCATCTCTTCCCTTCTGGGACTCTCTTTACTTGACGTTATCTGATTAATGAAGAGTCTTTCCAGGCCTGTCTGTGTTTGGATTAAGAGCTTTTCTGAAAGCCAGGATCTGCTTCTTTGATTCCCCTTCCACTTTTGTTTGTTTCTCTGACTGTGCTTTTCACTAAAGGGGGTTCAATATATTTTAGTTGAAAATGCTGACCAAAAATTTCAATGTCAAAGAGAATATTCTATTGTAAAAGTACATAACCCTAAAGGCCTTTGAAGATCAGAATTAGCAAACAAGGAAAGTTATTGAAGTTTCTTTGATTGCCGCACTGATAAAGCGAATAACTAGAACATAAAATATACAATAAGCAATTATATAATAGATGTATAGAAAACATGCCCATCACGAGCAAGTGCGACCCCCTTGCTGATACGTCCAGGTGAGAGCTGAATAACAAGCACTTGAGCAAGATGTAGGAGGGATTTCTGTCCTGGGACGATGCTCCCAGGTGCCAGAGAGGCTGTCCAATTGGCTTCTCCTATAGTATTTTATTAGGAACCATCTTCTGATTTTTTTTAAAGGAAGGCCCAGGTGATTTTCAGGGAGAGATTCTTGTTTCTGTCCTTTGACGTCCTCTTGTTTGGCAGCAATGCATCCCAGTGGGACATGAACAAAGCAGCAGTCGGAGACTCAGCAGCAGTGAGAGTACTAATGAATCATGGGAGGGGCCCTTGGCAGTACTAATGCTGCATGAACAAAAGTCATGGATGGAAATGCAGACCCACAGGTTTTGTGTTCTTTTCTTTTTGATAAGACAAGTTATGGCTTTAGTATTATCTGTAGGTCATTATGCTTGACATTTATGGTTGCTGTAATGAAAAAGGAGATGTCTCAATCTGATAAAAAAAAAGTTTGCAAATAACCTACAGCTAACATTATACTCTATGCAGCAATATTGAAATTGTTCTCCCTAGGATCAAGGATAAGACAAGGATGTCTGCTTTTACCGCTTTTCTTGAATACAGTGCTAGAGGGCTTAGTCAATTCAATAAGGAGAGAGAGAGAGGGAACAGATAAAAATTGGATATAAAAATTCCAGAAGGATTTCTAGTAGAAATCTTCAAGTTGATTGTAAAATTTATTATGAGAATCATAGGACATAGAATACTCAGAACAATTTTGGGGAAAAGAACACTTGAAAAAGTCACATTTCTGCATTCAAGATTTATATAAGGTTATAGTATTCAATAGAGTGTGATTTTATTGAAACAATTTCATAAATTCATGGTATTAGCACAATCATCTGTATTTTCTATATATCAATAAAACAAGATGGAGAATCCAGTAATAGACCTATACATATAGGGACAATTAATTCTTGACAAAAGTGCCAAGACAATTCAATGGAGAAAGAATAATTTTTAAACAAAGTGTGCTGGTACAGCTGGGCATCCATTTGTAAAATCAAAACCCAAAACTCAATTCATATCTCACACCATATTAAAAATTACCTCAAATAGTTCATAGACCTAAATGTAAAGTCCCAAACTAGCAAACTTGTAGAAGAAAGCCCAACAAAAAAATTGTGACCCTACATTAAGGAAAGATTTATCATTAGTAGATAGAATACCAAAACCTAGAACCATAAAAGAAAAAAAAAGTGAATTTGATCTCTGACATCTTTTTAAATAAAGTTGATGAAAATAGACATTCTTGTCTTATGTCTAATTGAATGGAAAATTATTTCAATATTCCTACATTTAATATGGTATTAGTTGTAGGTTATTTGAGAATTTTTTAAAAATCAGATTGAGGAAGCTCTTGTTTCTAGGTTTTGAAGGTGTTTTTTTTTTTTCATCAGAAATAGATTTTGAATACAATCAGAAGCCTTTTTCACATCTATTGAAACAAAGGTAATATACTTATCCTTCATTCTGTTAATATGGTGATTTACATAGATTAATTTTCAGATGTTACACCAACTCCTGCTTCTTGAGGTTAACCCTATTTAGTCATTATTTCCCTCAGTATTGCTAGAGTTTACTATAAATATTTTGTTATTGGAGATGTTGAGGAAAATACGGGGGTGGGGGATGCATTCGGGGCAACGCTAGAATCTATGTAAACACAATAAATTAAAATCAATAAAAAAATTAAAATTTCAAGAAAAATTTTTGTTATTAGAGATATCGCTGTCCATTTTCTTTTCTTGTCATATCCATTTCAAGTGTTGGGATCAGAATTATTCTGGCTTCACGAAATGAGGGTGGAAGCAGTTTTCTCCTCATCTGTTTTCTGTAAGCACCTGTTTAGGATTGAAATGATTTTTCCTAAATGTTTGATAGGATTCACCAATGAAGCATCTGGACTGAAAGGATTTCTGTGGAAAGGTTTCTCATTTACATATTCAATTTCTTTAATAAAGGAGGATATTTTGGATCTACTTGTAAATTCTTATATATCTCTCAATTGATAAAAACAATGTCTAATTAATTGTGTCTGGATTGTAAACTCCTCTGATTGGCTATAAATTTCTTATGAGTATCAACTTATAACTCTAGAAGTTCAGTATAATCCTGAGCACATTGTAATGGTTCAACAAAAGTGTTGATAAAAGAAAAATTGTCTGGAAAAACATGACTAACACTGCAATCTTGTGCTGTATTATTATGCATACCACACATCAAGCATTGAGAGCCAAATGAGAAAGCTGGGATTCAGATACTAAAGGTAGATATTAAGAGGTATTATTATGGTCCAAACCAGGGAATATGTTCAAGTGGAAGCAGAATATTGGGTGAGAAGTAAGTATAATCACAGTATAATTCAAGAAAATAGCTGAGGCTCTAGAAAGGCAGATTCATTTTACCACCTTTTCCTACGAATTCCAGCCAAATACAAATTGGTCCCTCTTAGTCACCTTTGGCACTGAATAATAACATCCTAGTTGCTTCATTAGACTAAGTTATAGTGTCTTGTATCGTATTTTGATAATAGTTTCTCTTTGTTTCAAATGCATCACTTGTAAATTTTTAAGGGCTTGCAAGTGAAGAGACTCTATCTCATTATTGTTAACCTCTGAAGAGTTGGTATAATGCTTACATACTGGAGTCCCTCATCACATGAGTGTTTTATGTAATTGAATTATCAAACTAGAATCAGAGGTGAAAGTTATGACACAAGTTGGATGTTAAAATATGTTGCAAATCATAAATAGCTTTGTGAGTGAAATACCATCATGATCAGTTCAGCAATCTGTAAAAGAAAACATTATTGGGAAAGAATTTATATACAAAGTAATAGAAAATGCATATTTATTCTTTATCATGTTCCTAAAGTATTCAAAAGAGCAGCATAATTCAGAGCACTGGACACAAACTAACCTTCTTTAATAAGAATAGAGAGTCAACATTCATGATATATGGCTGAGCTGTCCTCCTGTGGTGGGTGAGGCTAAGTGGGGATTCTGCCTCAGAATGATCTAGTGACTTCCCCTGAATTCATACACTGACTTGAGTGACAGGAGATGAGATGGCATTATCGTAAAATGTTTCCTACCAGATTTTCTAAGACTAAACAGAAAAGTTGGTAAGAATTGAATTATATTATCTATTGACATAACCCTCTTAAAATCTCAAATAGGTCCTGGTCGGTTGGCTTAGTGGTAGAACATCGGCCCTGCATGTGAATGTCCTGGGTTCATTTCCCAGTCAGGGCACACAGGAGAAGTGCCTGCTTCTCCATCCTTTCCCCTCTTGCTTTTCTCTCTCTCTCTCTCTTTCTCTCTCTCTCTCCCCACCCTCTCCTCCTGCAGCCATGGCTGGTTTAGAGTGAGTTGGCCCTGGGTGCTGAGGATGGTTTCATGGCCCCTACCTCAGGCGCTAATAAAAGAACTTAGTTGCTGAGCAATGGAGCAACACCCCAGATGGGCAGAGCATCACTCCCTAGTGGGCTTGCCGGGTGGACCTGGGCCAGGGTGCATGTGGGAGTCTGTCTGCCTCCCCTCCTCTCACTGAATAAAAAAACCCCAAAACCTCAAATAGCCCCGAGACCAGGAGGATAGCATTAAAAATCAGTTTGAAAACAGATAAAATCTTAAACAAACAAACAAACCAGCTTTAAAAAGGATAAAATTGGGAAAATAAAATCAAAGATGTGCTGAGTAAAACACCTTTTGGATTGAGTAGAGTGGAAAAAACCAAAAATATGAGAATGTAAAGAGGCTCATGAGAACGGACATGCATGATTTTAAAAGCCCACGAAAAAGGAGACGTTTTCTTTTCTACGCTGGTGATTATGAACTAAAGAGGAAACACTACAATGAACTGAAGACTGCTTGAATGATTTTCTCTATCTGAAAGGAATGAAAGCTTAACAAATGAGCATAAATGAATAAAATGAATGAATAAATTAATGCCAAATCTCTATACACGGAGATAATTTTGAATATAAAAATGAGGTTATCAAAGCTTGTGAAATTTCAAACTAGTTGAAAATTTTAGACTATTTTTTTTCTTTCAAAATCTTATTCCCCCCTCCCCTTTTAATGTGGGGGTTTAAAATCAGATTTATCCTAAGTTTTCATGTAATAGCTAAACAATACATTCACTCATGATTTATCTTTTAAGCATATATTTTTTGAGTATCTACCATATACCTGACCTTGTCCTTGGTGTTAGCATTATAATGGTGAGCCAAACAGATATGGTTCCTGACCTCATGGAGTGCATGGTCTAGTCAAGGAGATGAATATAAAACACATAATTTCCCAAATGAAAATACAATTATATTGCCATTTATGGTAACATGGATGGACCTTGAGAACATTATACAAGGGAAGTAAGTAAATTGGAAAAAGCTAAGAACTATATGATGTCACACAGAGGTGGGATATAAAACTGAGACTCACGGACACAGATAAAAGTGAAGTGGTTACCAGGGCCGGGGGGCTCGGGTAGGGAAATAAAGGGGGACAAATATACGGTGACAGAAAATGATTTGACTTTGGGTGGTGGGCACGCAGCACAGTCAGCAGCGTAAAGGCTCTAGAGATGTTCGCCAAAACCCTATGTGCTCTTGTTGGTCAATGTCCTATTACATTTACATTTAATTTCATCCTATTACATTTAATTTCAAAATAAAAAAAAATTATAAAGAAAATGTAATTGTAAACTATGGCACCAACTGTGCAGCAATATGAGTTCTCTGAGAGCATATGAGTGGGTTGGCTAGAGAAGTCTTTCATGAAAAGATGGTATTTGAGTGAGATCTAGAGAATTAGCAGATAATAATTAGATGGGGAGGCAAGCATGGGGTAGTAATTCAAGGGAAGTGTTGCAGGCAGAGGGAACAAATAGTGTGGGCTGAGAAGCACATTAAGATATTGGTGGCTTGCCTGACCAGGAGGTGGCGCAGTGGATAGAGTGTTGGACTGGGATGTGGAGGACCCAGGTTCAAAACCCCGAGGTCACCAGCTTGAGTGTAGGCTTATCTGGTTTGAGCAAGGCTCACCAGCTTGAGCCCAAGGTCACTGGCTCAAGAAAGGGGTCAGTTGGTCTGCTGTAGCCACCCCTGGTCAAGGCACATATGAGAAAGCAGTCAATGAACAACTAAGGTGCCACAGCAAAGAATTGATGCTTCTCATCTCTCTCCCTTTCTATCTGTCTGTCCCTTTTAGTCCTTCTCTCTCTCTCTCTGTCTCTCTAAAAAAAATATTGGTGGCTAATAAATAAGGCATTCTTTCAAGGATTATTTTTATTTTAACAGAGGACCCCCCATAGTCTTTATTACAAATGGTTTATGAAATTTTTAAACTTATAAATGATTCAAGCAACTTAGAATTATATACATTAAAATTTTGAAAAGCACTTTCTTATTTTCCCAAATGTCATTATTATGAAATTTTAATAAATTTTCCCATGTTTTATGCATGTAGATATATATATATGCTTTTATTTTTTACAGAATAGGTTTATACAGTACACATTCAACTGCACCTTGTTCCTTTTATTGAAGAGTATGACTTGAGAGCTTTTCTTGCCAGTAGATATTGGACATGTACTCATCTATTTTATGTATGCATTATGTTCATATATGTGATGTAGGTAATAAATAATATGTATATGTACATATATAAGGACTGTATCATAATTTTTATAACTATTCTTCTATACATGCACATCTGGATTGTGGTAAAGATTTTGCTACTTTTAACAATGCAGCCAACCTGGTGGTGGCACAGTGGATAAAGTATTGACCTGGGACACTGAAGATCCAGGTTCAAAACCCTGAGATCATTGGCTTGAGTGTGGAATTGCTGGCTTGAGGGTAGGATCATTAATATAATTCCATGGTACATGGCTTGAGCCCAAAGGTCTCTGGCTTGAAACCCAAGGTCGCTGGCTTGAGCCTAAGGTCACTGGATTGAGCAGGAGGTCAATGGCTCACCTGGAGTCCCCTGGTAAAGAAACACAAGAGAAGCAATCAATGAACAACTAAAGCGATACAACTATGAGTTGATACTTCTCCTCTCTCTCCCTTCCTGTCTGTCTCTTGCTTAATAAAAAGAAAAGAAATACACCCCTCCCCTCAAATGCAGCCAAACACATAAAAGTTTTTTTCCCTAAATGAGTATTTAAGAATAAAACATTTCTTGGATTTGGAATTAAGAAGTCCATGGTCCAAAGTTTTAAAATTTTATAGTTATTAATAACCAACGTGTATTTCTCTCCAAAAAGGCTTTCTCTTAGCTAAAATGTAGAAAGATGACTTTTTCTGCACATTTGCCAAAAACTAGGTATCATTAATCTTTGAAGTTTTGACAGAGAGTTCTTGAAATATGAAGTATCTTCAGCACAAAGTTAATTGCTCTGAGTCCAGCAGGTGTATCACTTGTCTGGATTAGGATATGAGACAATAAGAAATGGTAGGTATTGTGTCAGAATGGAGAAGGTGTGGCCAGCATAAGGGCATTCAGATTCAAATAAAAACTCTTTGATGGCCCAATGAAACAGGTTTGAGCTGGAGTCCATCAGTTTGAGCTCATGAAAGTAAAAGATCTCCTGTGGGAAGATATTTGGCCCCAGTGTTCTTGGTTCACCAAATCATTCCAGTTGGCTGTCTATCTAACACCACGTATATGGGGGGAGGGGAATTGGTCTCTAAATATGCTGCTAGACCCACAAATATGAAAATCACTTGTTAAGAATTGAGATGGAACTGGGTATCTACCCCCAAAACTCAAAAACACTGGTACATAAAGACACATGCAGCCCCATATTCATTGCAGCATTGTTCACAGTGGCCAAGACATGGAAACAACCAAAAAGCCCTTCAATAGATGACTGGATAAAGAAGATGTGGTACATATATACTATGGAATACTACTCAGCCATAAGAAATGATGACATCGGATCATTTACAACAACATGGATGGACCTTGATAACATTATACTGAGTGAAATAAGTAAATCAGAAAAAACTAAGAACTATATGATTCCATGTATAGGTGGGACATAAAAATGAGACTCAGAGACATGGACAAGAGTGTGGTGGTTATGGGGGGGGGGAGGAAGAAGAGGGAGGAGATGGGAGGAGGGGAGGGGCACAAAGAAAACCAGATAGAAGGTGATGAAAAACAATTTGACTTTGGGTGATTGGTATGCAATATAATCAAATGTCAAAATAACTCGGAGATGTTTTCTCTGAACATATGTATCCTGATTTATCAACGTCACCCCATTTAAATTAATAATAATAATTAAAAAAAAAGAATTGAGATGGAATTTCAAACACTGACACCTTAGAATGTGGTGAATTTTTTATACTCCTGAGGGCCAGCTGTGTGTTTTAGTCAATGTAATAGAAAAAAAATAGACTATGTCAAGGAATTTCTTATACTTTCCTTAAATTTCATGCTCAGTAATGGAATAAGCAGTTCAATAACACTTACTATGTGCTCCGTGTAAGATCTAACATATTAACTCTGAGAAGGAATGACCATTACAGTAAAACTCTATAAAACTGATGAGTTTTTGAAAAGACTTCTAATTCTCTTTGTTTTGCAGAAATGTAATTCAGTGAGTGTCAAATGGCAATGCTTTGCCTTACGAATTGCCGAAAATCATAACCAAGACCTAGAAGTTTGTAGATTAATTAGAAAAAAAAAATTTCAATTTAGAAATGTTTTCTCAGCCTAGAAGAGTTTCTCTCTGTTGTTCGAAAACTGAATCCGAACTATACAGTTGACATCTGTTGACAAATCTGAAGACCATGTGGTGAGGAACAACAGCAGTTACTGTATTTCCCCAGGTATAAGACGCACCCTTTTTCAAAAAGTTTGGGGTCTAAAAACTGGGTGCACCTTATACAGCGGTTGTGGCATTTCAAATGCCATAGATGAAACTGAGGATGAGGCAATATATGAAGACAGTGATTCTTCATCAGACACAGATGATGACAAGCTAATGGATGGGAGTTTTGACAGTGATGAAGAGTTGGATGAATTTTATGATGAACAGAACTTGAGTTCAATAACTTTATGTAATACATCCCCCCCCCCATATTTCAGGCTCAAAATTAAAGCACATCTTATACATGGGACCAGCTTATACATGGGGAAATACGGTACTAATCTCTGAGAACATTTTTCCTGGCTTGTACCCCATGCTTTTCCTGTCAAGGAGCCTTGAAAATTTCCTTTGCTAGAAGAAGCAAGGGATTTAATTTTCACCAAATAAGCATATATCTGATGAGCTCTCCAGGCCTCTCTTAGAATGAAAATATTCCCTGTTTGCCTAGATAACTGCATGATAGCAAGAATTTTTTTACACAGAATGTCTTTGATGATCGAAATGCATTTCTGCCCAGGAGAAGTTGTGGAATCAGCAAAATGGAATGAGAGCCACCTGGTGGGGCAGTGTGGTGTTCAACACGGGCAGGTCTGTGTTTCAAGTTCAACTCAGGTGTTTATTGGTGATTGCTGGGCAGTGAATTAAAACTGGGTTCGCCAGTTCAAAACCCTGCACTGATCTGGTCAGGGCACATATGGGAGTTGATGCTTCTAGCTCCTCCCCTCTCTCTTTTTCTCTTTCTCTCTCACTCTGTGTCTCCTCTCTAAAATAAAAAAATAAAATAAATTTTAAAACTGGTTTGTTTGTGTGCATTGGATGAGATCGAGTGTGTGGGGCACCCAACACTGGGCCAGCACATAACTCAGGAAATGCTATTAGACAGAAAAAATTAAAAAAAACCCACTTTTCTTCCTGTTGCCTGTGCTCTGTGGATAACCACAGTTGGGTGTTTGTGCTGACTCCCTACACAGGGGCCCCTCATTTCTTTTCCATTTCCAGTGTAGCCTCCTGAAAGTATAAACTTCCCAGAGAGAACAGATCTTCTGCTAAAGCTTCATGAAGACTTCATTCAAAGTAACCTCATTCCCCATACTTGCACTTCAATATTTGCCTCATTTGATCAATGTCTTCTTTCATTATGTATATTTGATATCAGTTATTAGCATCATCTCCCACAAGTTCCACGGACCTCTCAGCCTCTTTCTTGCTTTTTCTCTCCAACCAGTGGAAAGGAAGCTCCTGCTACGCACAGGCGAGTGGTTACGTCCACACCGAGCTTTGCTTAGCCGTTTGACAGACACACGCAGCTCCATATGCACAGCCACATCCCCGTATAAAACGGAAATAGGCCACAGGGTCGGAGCTCAGCAAACCCTCGAGGGAGTGAAGTAAAAGCAGGCGACACATTTACTGCTCTCGACTGCTTTGTCATTTCTCCCTCCACCTGTAGCTGTGATACAGTAGCGACTTGTGTTTATCTGCATCTTCACAGTCTGAGAACAGGGTTAGTCCTGAAAGTAGCGAAATAAACCCTTTACATGGTACACTTTGCGTTGTACCTTTGACCATGTATTTCAAGTAAAGAGAGAACCTGAGGTACAAATCTACAGTGATTCAAGGGCAGAGACACTAATAGGTTGGTCAAATAATCAAGGGCGGGGAAAGAAGAAGATTGAAACATTAACAGCCAGGATGTTTGGGTGAGGGGAAGATAGCGTGGGCACAGAGTGCAATGAGCTCTGTGTCTTGTATAAATAGTGAGCAGAAGAGTCTCTGAGGTACATCGTCCTCCTGCAGGTCCAGACACTCATTCTGCCCATTCCTGGAAACTTTGGCTACTAATGGATCATAGTGCTTCCTTCTTCAGAAGCGCCCTGGCTGATGGGAACAGACTCACTAAGGACAGTTCCCCTCCCCAGGGGCAGCCCACACCCAGTGACTAGTACATGGAGTGGTAAAGCCTCACCCTTTATTTCAATTTAGGAAAACTTGGAAGGTCTCCAAACACAGACTTCCCTGTGGAATTGGCTGAGGCCTCTGTGGAAACTGTAGTTTCTTCATTTACAACTATCACAGCAAAGATCCCGCAGATAAAATGACTCATAAATATTTCATCAGAGGTTCATTATTTTATCTGTATTAATTATTTCATGTCAAGTTAATGAATAACAAGTGGATTTGGTGATTTAATTGATTATGGGATATGAGTCTCAGAATCTGGGTAAGTCTGATCTAATGGTTCAAAAGAGATGTGCTTATCTATAAATGATTAGCTTTACGCTTATGAATGGTAACATGGTTTATAAGTGTCAGTTTTGAAGAGTTGGCAAAATGAAGAAGGGAAGTTTTAAACAACACTAAAGGAGGTTATTGCAAGTTTAGTAAGAATAGTTGATTGCAACCTGCCTGCGGAATAAAGATCTAGCCAATCCATCTGAAAGTTGAGCCTCTTGTCCTTTAGCTACCATTGTCTGTGCCAACATTCCCAGGACTTCTGAGGAACGTGTGTATTATGAATGTCAGGACAGATTCTCAGAGCTTCTGAGATCCCGCTGGTAGAACGAATAACCTAATTAGCTGAAGAAGCATTTTATGATAAAAAATGGAAGGAATGTAAGTCATGACCATTTAAGATGCTTCGTCAGAATGTCTTTTCCTCTCTTTGGCTCTGCAATAAATGCACCATAGGCTGGGAGGCATTTCCATTTTACATTTATTTATGGGGTAATGGATCCTATTAACATTGTACATAAGAATCAGAGGAGAAAACCATTTGAGAAGGTCTCAATTTTCTTTCATAGAGAGTTTTCTTCCACTGATATGACTGAGGACCCAGATAAATGCCCACACAAGTAGCTGTCCACATTCAAGGAGTTTGATATAATTTTTTAGGTATTACAATAAGAACAGTTATCAATAGGGGTTGTGTGGCATGATGTCACAGAAACCCAACTACAGTGGCTTAGCCAAAAAAGGATTTTTTGTACACTTATAAGAATCATTGACACAAATAGTCAAGGTCTGCAGTAGCAGCTCCATGAGACCACCCAACTCTCAGTTTTCTGAGAGCTTTACGCTCCACCTTCCTTGCATGTAGCCCTCATACCTACGGATTCGTTTTGGCTGTTTCAGCTCCAGACAACATCCCAGATATGAAAGAGGAAAGAACAAGGAACAGGAGAGTTGCTTATCTCAGTGATGCAAAGCATTTCTAGAAAGCCCTAGTAAAATATGGCTTAAATTTCGTGGACCTGCAATGTGTTACATGGCCTTCATTGCTGCAAGGGAGGCTGAATGATGTTGATTTTAGCTGGCAAGTTGCCAGTTTGTGCAAAGTCTGTGAGTACAGGGGAAGAGGAGAATGGATAATAGGTAGGCAAACTGGGTTTTATAAGATGGGTTTCCACTGGTCTTTCACCTTTCTTCCCCAATCTATAAGCACCCTTGCCAGATTTTATTGATGCATACCAGTGTCTACTGAAACACTAAAAAGTTAGCACTACATTTCTCTAGAGTCATGCTTTGCATTTAAATGAAATTAGAATATACATAGAAATGTCTCTGGGTATTCATTTTTATGAGAGAAGCCAAGTCCAGTGACAAGGTTGCCAAATTATGTTCTTCATAGCACTGGCAAATGTGTAATAATATCTCACTACTAAGCTATTGTTGTATTTAACATGATTCTTAATTAACTAACTTTGAAAACTCACCTTTTGATCAATGCCATGTAAGTGAAATTTTTTCTTGGGTCAGAGAAAATCATCTTCACCATATATATCTATTTTAAAAAATAGATTAAGTGTATTTTTTTTTTTGTACCTTGTAATACTCAGGTTGGTAAGGGCAATTTTAATTCCCTTGTAGTTCAATTTTAAGAGTGATATCTCTGGCTTCATTAGCAATAGAATGACTTGCATTTTTTTTTAAATGACTCAATTCCTTGCTGAATTTCACTGGCAGGCTCTTCCTAGAGGAAAATGATGAAGGACAAACTTCCCAGATTGATCAATTTTATTAAATTCTTCCCTCTGGGAAGATGACAACTTGAAGTTCAGTATTGATTTGCACTCATCACCTCCTCCTGTCACAGATGGAAACATAACAAAATGTCCAATGGAAGCTTTTATTTGATGGCATTTTAAATAAAAAAATGAGAGTATTGTTTATTTCTTACTTGCCAGTTAAAAAAATAAAACAATGTAGGGACAAAAAAATTGTTGCAACTGAAATAATATAATTTTAAAATTTGTTTGTAATGATTAATTCAGTGGAAAAGTGTTGGATGTATCCTGATGGACATGTAACAGAAGATTACAATGTTGACAGTCGTTTTTAAAGAAAATCGTTAGAATTTGTTGTTTTGCTGTTGTTAAGCAAAGTTATATTTAAAAATACAGAGGAATGGCAGACATAAAATGCAGCAGGAGATAAAGAAAGGCAGAAGAAAACAGACATCTTAGGTGAACTCTGATTTACTTTGTGCTTAATAAGCAATCTAAATTCACAGCTTTCCCCCCAGTCATTTCTTGGTATTGAATAGCAGGGTATTTAATTGAGCAGAAAGACTGGTGTTTGGGGATAGCCTTTTTTACACTGGAAAAAAACAATTTTTAAGTAATGACTTAGAAAGTCAAGGGAGACGGAGAATTAAATGGAATTAACCAGTTAGTTTCTCCCTTCCTCAATGGCTATTTAATTCATTTGTGGTCTTTTAAGTAAGGGTATCAAAGTAACTTGTCAATTAAGACATTTTGCTGGAGGTATAGTCTTTATTATCAAAAGAAAATAAGTGATTGAAATAGCTCTTGAGATCACACACACACACACACACACACACACACACACACACACACAGCGCGACAGAGGCGGGACAAGTTCCTGGCCTCCTACTGAGTGCACCTGCACCTCATTGAAGCAGGAGTTGTCTCTCATACACTCAGTCTGCCCAGGCTGGGAGCTCAGGCAGCGAGGTCCCAAGAAGCAGCTCCTATCAGAGATGATAGGAGTTGGAGGACAGATGCCCCGGCTCCCTTGGGTGGGATGATTCTGAGGTGAGTTACACCTTTCCCCAGAAGCCTTTAAGAGAATTGAAGTCCTACTTCCCAGAGCAGTAACTGGCTCAGCAGTACCTTTGGATTAGCGTTTCACTTCCCCTATCCCCAGATCACTCCCTAGAACAGACTTCCCCTGAAATTCTGCTCATAGGGTCTCCTCCACTTAAAACATACGGTCTCATTTGATCACAATTACTTGACTTTTTATAGGAAAAGCTATTGTGAGTTTTTAAACTTTCTGACAGCCCTAGTCTGTCCCTCTGCCCTGAATTATTTAGTTATGTTAATTTTTTTGCTTTGGGTTTAGAGCCCCAGTTTTATTTATTTAAATTTTTTTTTTTTTTAGTAAGAGAAGGGGACACAGAGAGCAGACTCCTGCATGTGCCGGGTTGGGGACCCACTGGGCAAGCCCACTAGGAGGCAATGACCTGTCCACCTGGGGCCATTGGTTCATTGCTCAGCAACCAAGCCATTTTTATTGCCTGAGGCAGAGGCCATGGAGCCATCCTCAGTGCCCAAGGCCTACTTGCTCAAACCAGTTGAGCCATGGCTGTGGGGGCTGGGGGGGAGAGAAGGAGTAAAAGAAGGGGGAAGAAGAGGGGTGGAGAAGTAGATGGTTGCTTCTTCTGTGTGCCCTGACTGGGAATAAAACCCAGAACATCCACACACTGGGCTGATGCTCTACCACTGAGCCAACCAGCCAGGGTGAGCCTTGGTTTTTAAGTGCAATATTTGTTTAAGTATTTTCTACTCAGTAAAATATAAATAAATAAAAATTGAAAGCTTGGGTAAATGCCTTTGAAGAAACCAAACAAAATGAAAAATTTTCACTATTTTATGTTTTTTAAATATGCCATTTTATCTAATCTAAGAATTTTATTTGCAATATCTGTGAAAAAGTAAAATGACACTGAAATAAACTGCTGTGATTATATTCATTTAAGAGGTAGGTACAAAAAATAAAAAAAAGAGGTAGGTACAAACATTCTCACCTAATGGTTTATCGCCCAATTTTCTGACTTGTCAGACGGATACTCAGAATAAGATTTTTTCTTCATTAAATTGAATATTTTATAAAGTTTGTATTCAGTGCTTCCCTCATTCATTTATTTCTTAAATTAATTACCCCAAATTCTTTTTAGGTTTTATTATACCACAATTTCATATCACTTTTTGCCTTCTGGCTACTGTGATGTCCATAGAAGCCTCTTTCCTTTGTAGACATTTCATAAATGCTCACTGAATAAATAGTCTCTGTTCATAGGGGTAGCTTTCTAATCTTCAATGGCAGCAAGATTGTGCGATCTTGAAGCCAGAAGCAGGGACAGAGGCTTCCTGATTGCTGCAGAGTAGGGGATCCCTCTGGGACCTGGTTCTGGGGTATGTTCCTGGAAGCAATCTTGAAAATGTACCACAGAGAATTTCTCTAATTCTCACAAACAATGTGTAAACACCCAATTCCTTGTACTAAACTTCTTGCTGTCTAACACTCCCAGAGTGTTTTCTGTTAGCGTAAACCAGTACAGAATCGGGTAGCAGAGGACATTATAAGCAACAGACCTCAAGGTTGGTAATTAGAAATTGAATACAGTATTTGACTTAGTTGGATTTGAAGGCAGTGAGGGCAGGATACCATTAGAGAATGATGTATTAATGCATGATATCAATTTATTTAAAATATTAAGGACAGCTCAAGTGGAGGTTTCCACAGCATAGTATGATGGGTTCAAGTTATACAAGCACTGTGGCATGACGTAGTTTCTGTAAACTCTGCTATAGAGAAAATGAATGAACCAGGGCTTTTAATTCTACACTCAACGCTATATGTAATGGAAGGAGATTTGATTTTGGGTGGTAAACACAATGCAATACACAAATGCTGTATTATTGGTTTGTACACTTGCAACCTATATAATTTTATTAGCCAGTGTCACCCCAATACATTTATTTATTTATTTATTTAAGGTGAGAGGAGGGGAGATAGTGAGATGGTTTCTCACATGCACCCTGACCCGATCTACCTGGCAACCCTGTCTGGGGCCAATGCTTGAATCAACTGAACTATTTTTAGTGCCTGAGGCTGACACTGGGACCAACCAAGCTATCCTCAGTGCTCAAGGCTGATGCTCAAGCCAATTAAGCCACCGCCTGTGGGAGATGGAGAGAGAGACACAGAGAGAAAGGGGAGAGTGAGCCATAGAGAAACAGATGGTCGCTTCTCTTGTGTGCCCTGACTTGGAATTGAACCTGGGATGTCCATATGCCTTGTCAATAATCTATCCATTAAGCCAGCTGGCCAGGGCATTCCAATATATTTAATTAAAAAAAAAAAAGGAGAGGACCTGGCTGGTTGGCTCAGTGGTAGCTTGTCAACCCATTGTGTGGATGTCCTATGTTTGATTCCCAGTAAGGGCACATAGGAGAAATAACCAACTGCTTCTCCATCTCTCCCTCCCCTTCTCTCTCTCTTCTGCTCCTGCAGACATGGGTTGATTGGTTTAAGCACATTGGCTCCGGGCACTGGGCATTGAGGATGGCTTCATGGACTCTGCCTCAGGTGCTAAGAAAAGCTCAGTTGTGAGAATGGCCCCAGATGGGAGTTGTCGGGTAGACCCGGCTGGGGCACATAAGGGAGTCTGTCTCTCTATTTCCCTTTCTCTCACTTGGAAAAGAAAAAAGAAAAAGAGAACCAAAGATTTTCTATTAAGGCACTAAGTTTTTTATTTTTATTTTCTATAGCCACAAGGTTTCTGTAAGTAATTTCCAGGTACAGAATACAATTTTGTCATTTCTTAATTTTAAACATAGATTAATTTTGTTGTTTCAACATATCTGTTGTGGAAGTTATGGTTTATTGGGAGAATGGAACATTGAGATATAAAAGGGATATTTTGGTCAAATCCACAGAACTTTCCATATTAGTAGAAGCCAACTTCATCCCTCTGAAGACCTTCTACATTGCTTGAAGACCCTGTACTAAACTCACATGAGCTTGTTATCTGGGAGGTAGATGCCAATTTCCATTTTCCATCCCTTTCACCCTGTATGACCTTCTCCCGTAACTTGAGTCAGAATGCCTGTTGGCTAGCACACTGCCACCAGAGGGCAAAAAAGATATGGGGGACAGAGGTGGGGCACTCCAGACTGGTAGGTGGCAGTTTTAATAAGTATGGGAACCTCCATAGGAGGCTTATTTTGGTGACAACAAGACAAGTAGATTTCCTCACCTGCCACCAGAATCTTCAAAGTTTGTGTAGAGGCCTTGACTAGGTGCAGTCACATATACCATCAAGATGGTTTCAATAACACAATGCTCTCAAGTCTGCATCCTTGAAAACAGCTCGACTATGGGGATGGGGGCAGACTGTATCTTCCAAGCACACGGAGTAGGTGAGGAGCCTTTGATTGCCGGGGTCCAGCTTGGGGATGGAGGTGTCAACTAGTTGTCATGTCCTCTTGGTGACCTCCTCTAATAATGCCCTATGTGAACAAGTCAGTTGTACTATTCTTTATTTTTATTTTTAATTTATTGATTATACATTCATTGGTTGATTCTTATATGTTCCCTGACTAGGAATCAAACCCAAAACCTTGGAGTATTGGGTGCTGCTCTAACCAACTGAGCTACCTGGCCAGGTTCAATTGTAAATTCAAAACCTAAAGGTTTACAAATGAAAATATTTTAAGACCTTTTATTTCTTTTTATAATATATAAAATTCAATATGAAAAAATTGAAATTTGTAAGCATTCTAAAATTGTTAATAAATTGTAATGAATTTGGGGCTTAGGTAGTGATTATTAGAAATGTGAGATTTCATCATATGGAATCCATGAGTTATAATCACTAACATTTTTTGCAGATAACTAGATGTTCAATTCTCCAACAAAGGCAATTGTCAGTAGCTATTTTTGTTTTTACATGTTGCCAGAATTTGGGAAAATCTGGCCAAAGATTTGACCAATCAGGGACACTTTTCTTTTCTTCTTTTCTCTTTTTTCTTTTCTTCTTTCTTTCTCTCTCTCTGTCTCTTTCTTTCTTTCTTTCTTTCTTTTTTGCCTTTCAATAGATTTGTAAGACTTTTAAAACCTGCAGGACTTGTGGAGCAATAGAGATGGAGAATTCTAGATCAGGGAGAGGTGAACATGATTTTAAGTAAGGGTCTTACTAGAGGCTCTGCTATAACTGGAGTAGCTGAGGGAAACTTGGTTTATTAACTAAAACTGGACTAAAGGGAGGCCTGTACTGACTGAAGTTTGAGTTTCCAGAAGTTTCTACAGTAATGTAGAGGAAGGAATCCAGATGTTTAGGAAGAGAAGGCTCAGAAGAATACAAAATGCCAAGAGCTACATTTCTGATGAAGACAGCCCCTTCCTTGAAGAATTCTGTAGGGGCTGTCTTGGACTTGGAACAAGGCAAAGCATAGGAGACACTGCCAGTAAAATGAATACCCCAATTGAAACAATGACCCCTTAATTATCGCTGACGAGGTAGTCATGGTTACCAGAATAGAGCACAACCTGAGGAATTAGAATGGTGTGAATTTCACTGACTTTTGGAGATAGTCAACTGACCATACAGTATTCAGAACTGAAGAAGATGGACAGTCCACAGAACTCCCACCTTACTCTGCTTGAACAAAAGTACTCTAAGTTGACTTGAGTCATCAATATCAAATTATGGTCTCTCCTAAAATGGAAGTGAGAGCCCGTACACAGACCCTCACCGTTCTACTGGAAGAGTGGCCAGAGACACCTGAGGACCCATCACATACACATGTTTCACATCTTCTTCCTGTCTTCCCATAAATCTGCAGTTGTTTCTTAACATGGAGGCAGGTTGGATAAAATGATATGCCCAGACCTTCGTAGACATTTAAATACATTTTCCTCCAAAGTTACAAATTTAGAGTGCTTTGAGTACCAGTCAGAGGGGGAGATTAAGGTATTCAGGTAAAAGGTGTTTTGGCCTAAATCCATGTCTCACAGTGGGCCTAGTAGGTCTGAGAAAACTTTCTGGGTGTTTTCCTCCCTAGTTTCTGAGTTAATAATAGGAATACATATATTCAGTAACTGACAGAATCCCCCATTGACCAACTCATGAAGGTTTTTCTGGTAAGAAGGGCCAGGTGGGAGCTCTCGAAATTTTCCATTGTTGCCTAAATAAAAAAATCAAAGCCAGTACCTGATCCCAGGGGAATTAGAGATACCAGTGGCAATGTCAAAGTCTTACAAAGTGTATACAAAAAATAGAATCTTTTTAGACACCTTTGAAAATAGAGACTAGATTTGGTAGGACAGTGGGTTACAGCAAACCTAACCAAGGGAAGACTGTTTGCAGATGCTTGTCCAGATGTAGAATATGCAGTACAGCTAATAAAAATACACTATGGTAGAGGAACAAACTTTCCTCTATGTGAACGTTTCTTCTGGCTAGTCTAGTAATCAAAGAGACATGAGACAGATTAGCAAGAGAAAATAACCAGACTTGATACATACCTACATGTGGGAACCCCTCATACATGAGAGAGTCAGAGGTCCCACATGCAGCAAAGGTTCTGAGATAGAAGGGGGGACTGGTATAGATGATATCCTGAGCTAGGAATGAGGTAATGCATCCTGGAGGCTTCAAAAGGTCATTACAGGGTGGTAAGAAGAACAGCCATTTAATAAGTAGAAGTTTGTCTTGTACTATATCTACAGCACAAAAAGAGGTTATTGCTGATAATCTGCCATTATGGGAAAGGTCGCTAATTTCAATTCTTCCAGGTAGTCCATGGAGGGATGATAGATTCTCTTGAGCCTATGCCTAAAGTTGCCTTTAGCTCAAAACAAGCTGCATACCACAGAAGCCCATCTTGGGGTGAGTTGTGGATCCCCACAGTACAATGGTATCTGTGTGACTCGATCTGGTGAATACATTTTTTAGCAGTTTGCTTTCACCTTATTAGCTTAGCCCTATGCCTTTATCTTGTTTTAGAATTAGAGCAACTTTCCCACCTTCTGTCATATTATCAGTTATATTGTGACGTGCTAGTTTCTTTTTTATTAATTTTTATTTATTCATTTTAGAGTGGTGTGGGGAGGGGGAGGGGAGAGAGAGAAAGAGAGAAAAAGAGAAGGGCAAGGGGAGGAGCAGGAAGCATCAACTTCCCGTATGTGCCTTCGCCTGATAAAGCTCAGGGTATCGAACCGGCAACCTCAGTGTTCCAGGTTGATGCTTTGTCCACTTTGCCACTGCAAGCTCGCTAGTTTCTTGATGAAGAGGACATAAGATGCACTGATTAAACAAATGTGTTAAAGGAGGTGTGAATAAGCTCTAGGCAGACAACATTGGGCCTGGTTCATTTTATAATTGGGTCTAAGAGTTGACAAAATTTTTCTGTGAAGGACAAGAAAGTAAAATATTTTAGGCTTTTCAGGAAAGGTCAGATCAAGCATACTTACATAATAACAGAGAAAACAAATTTACATAATGTTTTTATTGACAAAATTAAAAATACAATAATAAAAATAATAATTGAGTATACTTTTTTTGGTAATACAGATTTAGTAATGAAAAAGGTAGCATATTATTTTATTTTAGGGGATATTTGCCTTTCACTGGTGTTCAAAGTTAGTGGTTCCCATCATCAAAATTGATTGCAAACGTTCATCTGTTAATGCTGAACTATAATTAGATTTTGGATATTTCATCCTTGAAAATGTCTCTTTGCACAAATAGTTACTGCCAAACACTGATATAAATACATGAGCATATGATTTGAATTGACCATATTCTGTGCTTACAAAGCATTTATATATTTCCATTGGGTTCTTCTCTTGATACTTGGCCTCTTAGTGGCTTATTTCATTGCATATTAATCATTGTTAGTTGAAGGTTAGGTGGAAGCTTCTCACTTGCCCAGTAAAGCTTATTTTGAAATGTGAATATTGCTTTTGCATTGTAGTGAGGTTCCCAAAATGCTGCTGGAACTGTACTTTGATCTCATAAAATGTACCAACTGCAAATAGGTATGGAAATGGTGACCTCACTTTTTATTTAAATTTTGACAGCATGGGAAGAATATAAAGCAGTTTGACACTACACATGATTCCAAGCATCTTAACTGTCATTGTGATGACTTTATCATATTATAAGTTTTGCATATAAATGTTATTTGCCTTAAAATGTAAGTTGAATTTATGAGATAAAATGATCAAACCTACAGCAAACACTAATTTCCAGATGCATTCAGTGCTCAGTGGTAATGGTTGAAGGAAGTTCTCATTTAGAAAAATTTTATTCTTTGGCCTGAATTTAAAAGTTGCAATAAGATTTAGGCCATCAGATTATTGTATAATGAGGCAAGTTAGGTTATTCAGCTTCTACTTCTGACAAAAGTTGATGAAACTGAAGAATGTTAAGTTCACAAAAGTGAGTGAAGTTTACTGTTGACACTACTGATTCAGTAACAGATTCAAGTATTTTCTGCAGAGCACTTGCTGATGAAAAGTTCACTGACAAACCATAGGGTTTGCACATCTTACATGTATACAAGCTTTGTAAATTTGTCCAACTAAACACTTTTCTGCTTCAAACCCACTTTTACTACCATCAATTGCAGCACATCTTAGCAGATTCCATTTCAGTTTGTCCCGAATTAGTGTTTTCCTCAACTTGTTTTAAAACATTCCCATCTGCAGTTGTTCCAACCACTTTACTCTCAGAGGCGAATTTTTCAGTCACTTTTAACCTCAGCATTGACCGCTTGAACAACTGAGTTCTGTGGGTAACATTTCTTAATTCACCATGAGCTAAGGAAGAGCATTTGAAGTAATTTTCCTTTTTAAGACATTGACTAGTTGATTGTTCTCCTAATGTCTTCACATCTTTAAACAAATGTTCTCACAGAAAGGCTAATAATAGTCATACACAAGAATATTTTCTCTTGACACATTTCTTCTGCTGCATTCAATATTGTGGCTAGTGCTTAATCCACTAACATCAACAGATATCGTAACTTTTGAGCATAGCTATACTGTCATTGTATGATAAATACAGGCTTGGTGACACAATGCAATATCAAAGCACTCCACTGTGCCTTAAAGTACAACGGTACCTTAAGATACGAATTTAATTCGTTCTGTAACTGAGCTTGTAAGTCAGTCAACTAGTATATAAAACTGCCGATACTGGACCCGTGTGCCAACACACCAACTAGCGGCAGCTTCCCGAATCACGACTCATATCTCGGAATTTCGCTCGGATCTGGAACAAAAATATGGACCGAGTCGCAGCCCGTATCTTAAAAAATTCGTGTGTTGGTCTGTTCATATATCAAGGTACCATTGTACAAAGTTAGTTTTACTTGTTTTTATGATGAGTATGCTGTGGTAATAAAAATATAAAGTCCCAACATGGTGATATGGATGGCATTTGAGGATCTACCAAGATATGACTATGTTATTGTGATGTGAGCACTGAGCAGCAGTGAAATTAATGAGAGTACCACACCTGGTCTCAGTTGCACATGCTTGGCACCGCTGTCATAATGCAAAGGAGGCCACCTACTGTGCATAAATGATGAACATGGCTGCTTTGATAAAACTTTATTTGTGGACATTAACATTTGAATTTTAACAAATCTTATGTAGTCATACTTTGTCAAGAATGCAAAACTGTACCCCAAATACATATAGAAGTATGCAAATTAAGTAATGGAAACTCAGAGTTTTTATTAGTTAATTTAAAAGAATTATAGAATGTGTGACTATATATTAAAGATATTAAGTCCAATTCAGTTACTTTATTAGACAGCAAACTGAGGCTCTGAAGCGTTAAATGATTAGTTAGTACAAGTCGTGCAGTCAGGGAGAGAGGACGCCAGAAAGCTTGATTTCAAACTTTTGATGTAGCGCATTCCCTAGGTCCAACATGGACTTTGTATGGACAGTAATGAAGACATATTTTTCTTTGCTTTATAATTTTTAGAACTTTTTTCTAAAATAAAGCATAAAAATGTCTAAAACACAATATACATTTTATATGGCAACAATGATAGTAATAAAAAACCCCACCAATGTACCTACTACTCTCAAGTCTAAACAAGGCAAGAGATAATAGCTACTATATACTTGACTTTTTAAAACTTAAATGTAATGCTTTCCACATTTCACAATTTTTTGTGATGTTTACTGAAACTGCCTTTTTCTAAACGTAAATTCCCTTTCTCAGGTTAAGGAAGTTCCCTTAATTTCTTAGTTTCTTTAAAGCTTCTCTAGTACTACTCTTTTTAGTCTTTTGGCCTAGAGCTGGGGTTGTACTTACCCTGCTCTGCTGTCCTCCTCCTGTGATGGTGCCTGTGACTTGGGTCAGGTGGTGAGAGGACAGAGAAAGGAGGCTTGCTTGCCTATCCTCTTACCATCATCCCTTACTCTGGAGAGAAACGTTCCCTTCTGTCACATAGCAGGTACCTTGGGCCCCGGCTGTTGCTAACAGCGCTCCTGTTCCCAGCCCTGTATTAGGATTGCCAGGGAGCTGGGGTATGATAGAACAGAAAGAAATAGAGAGACCCCCATATCCCAGCCCTAACTTTCTCTGAGTGTTAGGAGACTCCTTTCCCATTCTTTAATACAAAACTTGAGGATTTCTGGAACATTCTTTGTTGTTCCCAGGTATCTGCACTTCTGGGTTTTGAGCTGTTTTGGGTCTAGGTTGGGTCATACCTTGGGACAAAAAAGAGAAACTCACCATTAATTTGATGGTATTTCAAAACCTGGTCTTTCCCCCCACCCCCCCTCATGCACCTGCCATCATTTACTCTTCAGAATCCATATGTTCTCTCTATTCAATGGGAGAGACGGGGCATAGGGTGCCTACTCCTTACCCAGAATGGGAACTGGCAAGCTGAACTACTTAAATTTTAGCTCCAGCTGGAGTGAAGGTCTAGCCCTCTATTTCCCCCTCTCGTCCGTGGGCCAGTGTTTAGCTAGTGGACTTTGTAAAGGTAGTGCCCTTCATTTCAGAGATCCTTCTCTTATGTGGAGGTGTTTCCCTGGCTCTTCTACCCCACTTAGTCTCTAAGCTTTATCTCTTGCCCCCTGTACTCAAACCCAGGGCAGATGTCTGCTCTCTGGAGTCAACTTTTTCTTCCTGTTTCTTACCTTTTTATTTTATTTTATTATTAATTTTGATGGGGACATTAATAAATCAGGGCACATATGTTCAGAGAAAACACCTCCAGGTTATTTTGACATTTAATTATGTTGCATACTCATCACCCAAAGTCAAATTGTCTACCGTCACCTTCTATCTGGTTTTCTTTGTGTCCTTCCCCTCCTCCCCCCGGTAACCACCACACTCTTGTCCATGTCTCTGAGTCTCATTTTTATGACCCACCTATGTATGGAATCATATAGTTCTTAGTTTTTTCTGATTTACTTATTTCACTCAATATAATGTTATCAAGTTCCAATCATGTTGTTGTAAATCGGATCATTTACAACAACATGGATGGACCTTGATTACCTTTGAGGATATTCCTTACTTCAATGTGAACTCAGCCATGTAATTGAAAAAAAGGTTGTTTTTAAATATCTTATAGAGTTTTATTAATGTTCTCCATATGGAGGGGTGCTTTCTTATTTTTAAATACCTATAGCTACTACACTAGCTTGCTACAGAAGTTTAGATTGATTTTTAAAAATAGAATTTATTGGTGGTTTTAATAAGATGTGAATACTGTTCCAGGGACTATTAACCTTCAGTTATAGTACTTTACAAACTAAAATGTCATTAGCTCTTTATATCTAATAATCTATCTCTTTTTTATTTCTCTATCTGGCATATTTTTTGCAATATTTTGTAAACATTTAAGGAAAGAGATATCATGCTGACTTATGAATCTATGATTTGAATCTGTGACTCTATGACAATCAAACTTCATGAATCAGAGGGGATTTTGAGAGAAGATTCACTCTAATGTTGAACCTATGTTTGTGCGGTAGTATAAAAGGCATGGTTTCCAGCTTTGAAAATTCTGGGTTGATTTGTTGAAGGATTTTAGATGGGAAAAGTGCTTGTTTTCTATTTTGCCTGGAGGGTAGCAGTACATCTCAGTTCCCTGATAACAGCCAGTGATGCTCAGTGTGATCTACAAGAAGGTATTTCAGGAATAGTGAAATACTTAAAGACAACATTTTCCAGGACAGCTCCATCTTAGCAGTATGGCTCCCTTTGGCAAAATTTCTTTCAAAGGCCTATGAGACTGATTATTCTTTAGTAAGAGGATTCCACTGGACAGAAGATTAGGAATATCTAGAAGGCCCAAATGGCAAGTGCTGAGTAAGATACAATTTTAGGATTTTAAATTAAGTTTGACTAAGACTATAGGGTAATCGAGTTTGGTATTCTCTGAACACTGCAAAGTTAGTGAATGTGGTTTAAAAAAATCTATGTAGAAATTAGCCTGTGTTTGGTGTAGAATGTCTTAACAGTAGATGTAAGGCTGGAAAGAGAAATTGAAGTTTATCAGTGTGCTTTAGTCCAATAGATAGTTCAGAGTTATTGCAGTAGCTCTTCTGGCTTGCTTTTTCTATGTGGAAGACTTGGAATCCATTGGTAGAATGAATTCTCTAAGTAACATGTTTGAATCTGATGAGTCTCCCTATACTTGCAGGATGAATTTATTTGAGTTGTTGAAAGTAAAAGTCAATAGCCACTTAGCTGTCTGGATTAAAGATACTCATCAGAGCAAGAAATGATATGGATATCAAGCAAAGTGGGTGTCTTTGGGTTTGAAGTATTGATCTGACCTACGTTGGACTTGTCACAGAGTCATTGTTACACAATTTTGCTTATTTTGAGATTCAGCTAGTCTTGGGCTTGGATGGATCTTTGCTATGCATTTAGAACGAGGTCTGTGAATTGCCATAAAGCAGGGCTCCCATGATTGTGAGTATAGTGGCTCACTGGTCTGTTTGGCTTCCCTCAAGCAATAGCAATAAGCATGCACTAAGCCAGTGAATGTTCGAAAAGCTTCTCTAGGCATCCTCATCAGTCAAAGTAGAGATGCAAACATTGTACATAGCATGTGAGCTTCATATGACTTAATTATCTATTACAGGCATTTTTTTTTCCTTCCCAAATTAATCAACCTTTTTAAACTTCTGTCCCACAAGCTTCTCCTAAAACAAGTCATCTACGGAATGGCTACTCACGTGCTATCTCTTTTAGTAGATATGGGGAGTTCAAACTGTTTTTTACCCTTACTGTTTCTGCAATCTCTATGTCATTGTGTGTGGTGGCATTCTAAATTCTGGTGTTTCAAATAATGCTAAATTAATATGTTATGAAAGTTGTGTGACAACAGGGTCATAAAATGAAGTCATATCTGCTCAGTGCCCAAGTCTCAAGTTTATGAATTAAAACTGTTTTAACTGACACCTGCCCTTACCAAACATTTCTTATTTTATTCTCTCATGCCTACTTTCTAGCTAGAGGGTCACAAAGAATAGATTATGGACCCAAATTTTATAGTAATTCAACAGAAGGTATACACCCCAAAATTTGACAATGACAGTAAAATGTTTTTAAAAACCATCTCATGCCTACTCTCTAGTTACAGATCCATAAGCAGGAGTTATGCACCCAAAATTGCCTTTACTACTTCTCTCTCTGTATTTAATCTAAAGAGAAAAGTTGAAGGGAGACATGCACAAAGTTGTGAAGGAAGGTATAGCCAACAGATTTTAAGGTGGCAACTCCCCTCCCATTACCTTCTGGTATGCATGCCCTTCTATAATCTATAGGTTCAAATAATACACCTGCCATTTACTAGCTAAATGACTTGAGTAAGTTCTTTAACTGGTTTGAACTGTCTCCTCATCAGATAATAGAGATAATAATAATAATGACTTTGCAATAATGAATGGGGATAAAGGTACTGCATGCAAGTTGTCTAGCACATAGTTGATGTTCAAAAAACTACTAAGGACTGACTGGAGGTGGTACAGTGGGTACAGTGTTGACCTGGGGCAGTGAGGTCCCAGGTTTGAAACCCTGAGGTCACTGGCTTGAGTGCTGGCTCATCTGGCTTGAGTGCAGGTTCACCAGCTTGAGTGTGAGATCATAAACATGACCCCATGGTCGCTGGCTTGAAGCCCAAAATCACTGGCTTGAGCCCAAGTTGCTGGCTTGAGCAAGGGGTCACTGGCTCAGCTGGAGTCCCCAGGTCAAGGCACATATGAGAAAACAATCAATGAACAACTAAAATGCTGCAACTATGAGTTGATGCTTCTCATCTTTCTGTCTTCTTCTCTCTTTCTCAAAACAAAACAAAACAAAACACAACAAACTACTGTTTCCACCAGCTGTTCTCTGCACTTGCAATACTCCTCTCTCATTTGTGTATTTAGTTAAATCTCACATACACTTGTAAACAAACTCAGCTCACATTGTTTTGTGATTACATTTTGCCAGTCCATGAGCTAGACTGAAAGCTCCCAAAGACCAAAGCATGTCACACTCTTTTGTGTTCCTAGAATAATGCACAATCCTTGGCAGCAAGTGGATGCTCCTTAACGCTCCTGCTCAGAGGGATCTCCAGTTCTCTAAATTCAAATGTTGGCTGTCTGGGCCTTTTGTTTGGCAATTAAAGACTACCTTTCCTATTTTCCCAATGTTAATTCTACTCTTGTTATTTAAATTTTCACATGAGGTCTTGGCTCACAAATAGATTGTAAATCTCTTTAAGGTAGAAATCAAGCATGTTATTTCTTTATATCCCATACTTTAAAAACGTACATAGCATTAATTAAAAGAATAAAAGATTGAGGAACTTGGGTGGGGATATTAGAGTAGAACTTGAAACAAAATTAAATATTTATGGATTAAAATAATTTAAACTTTTACTTAGAGTCTAAGTATTTTTGAAGTTATAATAGTTTCTCCTTTTTAGGTTTATTGTTAACCAATTTTTAAAAAAGTATGGTTACATTTCAGCATCATGAACCAAATAATTTTATGGTAGAAGGGGTGAAATCTAGCTTAGGGCTTTTATTGAAAAATCAGTCTTGGAGAACTTGTTGAATTTGCTCTTTAATTAGTATTCATTTTCTTTGCATTTTATTGCAGATTAATTTTCACCTAATTTAAAGTTAAATAAATGAAAACAATTTTGAAATAAAGAAACTAGCTTAACCGTAGATATAGCTATTTCTGAATGTGAAATGAGAAGCAAAACTGAAATTTCACCTGACAGGTCACTAAGAGGTTAACTAAGAAAGAACAAAAAGGACATTGTTAATTTATATTAAAGCCTAAATCAAGAACACATGTTAATTTAACTATGGGCAAGGAAGGCTTGTAGCTTAGATCTCCTAACTGAAGGCTTGTTATCAAAAAGTTCAGAAGTTGAAGGCAGGATTTGTCATCAAGATTCATCTTCAATTATTGCCCAACCTATTTTGTTTTCTAATTGTAGCAATCAGACTTCTTTACAAGTAGCATATTATTATTCATAGACTTTTTGAAGATTTAATGATGTTATTTCTTTGCTAATTTTATATAATTTCTTTTCACAATGTATGAATATAAACATTTAATGCTATAAAATTCTAAGAACTTCTGTTTCATATATATATATATTGTATTTTTCTGAAGTGAGAAGAGGGGAGGCAGAGAGAGATTCCTGCATGTGCCCCACTGAGATCCACCTGGAAAGCCCACTAGGGAGTGATGCTCTGCCCATTTGGGGTGTTGCTGCGTTGTAACCAGAGCCATTCTAGCACCTGAAGTGGAGGCCATGGAGCCATCCTCAGCGCCTGGGCCAATTTGCTCTAATGGAGCCTTGGCTATGGGAGGGGAAGAGAGAGGTAGAGAGAAAGGAGGGGGGAGGGGTGGGGAAGTAGATTGGTTTTTCTCCTGTGTGCCCTGGCCAGGAATCAAACCCAGGACTTCCATATGCCAGGCTGATGCTCTACCACTGAGCCAACTGGTCAGAGCTAATGTTTCTCATATATTTTGATAATGCTGTTTTTATTTTTATTCACTTAAAATATTTTATAATATCCCTAAACACTTTATCTTTGGACTATAGGTTATTTAGAAGTTCTTTTTAACTTTAAAATATTTAAGAATGTTACTGATACCCTTCTGTAATTTTTTTTGTTTGATTTTGAGATACTCAGCTAGAAAACATATTTTGTTTGATTTTTGTTGTTTTATCTTTGTTGAAGTTTATTTTATGACAAACCCTAATAGTCTGCCTTGAAGAATATTTCATGTGTACTTCAAAAGAATACTGTCTTCTGTCCCTGTTTGCTCTAAGGATTGCATTATACATTCTGAACAATGCCAAAATGATAGAGGACAAAGTTATGAAGCAGAACCCATAATTGTGCAAATATGAAGGTCACGTGAACCTGTAGACTGGTAAATATGGGCATGAGATAATGTTATGGAGCTGACTTCATGCTGATAAGATTGTTCTGCTCCATCACATATTATAAAACAAGCACTGGTAGTATGGTCTGGTACTGTTAGCTCACCTTTTATGATTTATATTTCAAAACAAATTGTAAGCTCTCTGAGAAGAGAAACAGTGTAGCTTAGAGCATAGCATGACTTGCACACACCAGGCACTCAACAGATTTATAGAGATTACTAAGAATTGTATTTGTATTTCTTGGATTTTGTTCTAGTTCAACAAGAGGCTGATGTTCCATCACTGATTAACTCAATGGTTTTCAACATTTTTACACTTGGCGACCAGTGAGAATAGGAGAATTATTTTGGGGACCGCTAAAGCAGAAATCACCCTGAGCATCAGCGAATTCAACTAAGATCATTGGCTTTATAATCTTTATAAAACATCAGGGTGGTTAACTCTTTCATGGGCTGGTACAAAATTTCTGGTGGACCGGTCTGCAGACTGGTGGCTGAAAAATGCTGGAAAACTATATTCCTTCTTAATATATGCTAAGAGGAGTTAAAATCTAATTGCGTGCCTCTAGATGGATGCCTTCAAGAGCTTTTCCCCAATTCAACACTAACTCTATACTTCCACTACTTCACTAATTTTATATACACAGAAATGCCTGCTATTTGTGTTTGGATTCCTCTAGGAAACATGGGCCTCATTTGGCAGAAGGTCTAATTTTTCTGTCATCAAAGTCAGAACATGAGAGAAAAGAAAATTAAACTGGTAATTTCTCTATATGACATCAAGAATAAATCATTTTCCTCACCTACAAAAATGCGGGTTAGGTGATCCATAAGGTTCTTTCTCATTCTAACACTTTATGGGGCCAGAAGACAATGTAGGGCTTGAACACTTGCCTTTTGATATCAGAAAGCTTTTAAGTTAGAAGAAATGTCCCGGAGATATAGGACTTGGTAAGGCATTGAAATGAGAGGAAGTGGGTAGTCAGGGGCAGCATGGAAGCCTTAGGTGCTCAAGGAATTGTGTGTGTACCAGAGTGGTGCTATAAACAAAGACAAGGGAGCGTGCAAAACAAACATCAAAGCTCACATATGATTAGGAAAATCAGCTGAATTATCTATATCTCAGCTTCCTCATGTACTAATGAATGCAATCATTCAAATATACCGTATATTTGAAAACAGCAATTATATTAGTGCCAAAAAAAATTTCTAACCATTGAAGTATTCTAAAAGAAGTTAATGGAATACATTTCCAAGCAAAAAGATGACAGTTTTTCTATACTGAGATAAATACCTATTTTATATTATGCAGCCTTCTGGAAGAAATTTGGGCTTATTTCCAAGAGGTCTAAGTAGATTCCCAATTACTCTTTCCTAAATTTGATAAATTATGCAAACATTTCCTGGAATCTATCTTGGTCATTAATTTATTTTTTAACTAAAGTTTTCTAGAGCATGCTTTTACTTTTATATAGATCCTTGTGTATTTATTATGAGGTATAGCAATTTACCAAATCATTTATCATTTCATTTATCAATCTGCTGAGGCTCTTTCTTTATTAACTTAACCTACAATCATCTCTTTTCACTGATGCAAGGAGACTTAGATTCCAGTATCTTACCAATTGTGAAATTTTTCTCTTTGGAGTTGTAGGTTTCTACCTTGTCAGGCAGTCCAAATGGCCTTGTGATAAAACAGGTAACTTGTTATATTGATTGTAAGAGTTAACCATATTCTAGGTCTGGGCTATTTTGATTATATATTTTTTCCATTTTTGATCTGGCTCTTATAGAAACTTTAAAGGCTGACTCAATAGGAATTGTCGTTCATATCCCATCTATGAGGAATTTGTGAAGTATTTCTTTCTTTTTTTTTTTTTTATAGGGATAGAGAGTCAGAGAGAGGGATAGACAGGGACAGACAGACAGAAACGGAGAGAGAAGAGAAGCATCAATCATCAGTTTTTCTTTGCGACACCTTAGTTGTTCATTGATTGCTTTCTCACATGTGCCTTGAGCACGGGCCTTCAGCAGACGGAGTAACCCCTTGCTGGAGCCAGCGACCTTGGGTCCAAGCAGGTGAGCTTTTTGCTCAAGCCAGATGGGCCCGCGCTCACGCTGGTGACCTCGGGGTCTAGAACCTGGGTCCTCCGCGTCCCATTCTGACGCTCTATCCACTGCGCCACCGCCTGGGACTGGGTGGACATCTGCTCCTTTAAAGCAGATGGAGTGCTCTTCAATGGGGGGTCTCTTTCAGATGGTTCAGCCTGTGGAAGGGGCCATGCTTCCTCCCTGATCAATACTTTCTTCAGTTCCATGTTGAGGAGATTTGGAGCTGGTGTTGAAATTGGGAAGGAATAAAGCAGGTTTTCAAGTCCAGGCATGATGAGCAATCATGTTAAAGAAGTGATCACTTCCCTGGCCAGTTGGTTCAGTAGTAGAGCGTCAGCCTGGCATGTGGGAGTCCCAGGTTCTATTCCCGGTCAGGGCACATAGCAGAAGCGATCATCTGCTTCTCCCGCCCCCCCCCCCCCAATCTCTCTCTCTTCCCCTCCCGTAGCCATGGCTGGAGTGGTTTGAACAAAGTTGGCCCTTGGTGCCGCAAATGGCCCCATGGCCTGGGCCTCAGGCACTAAAATAGCTTAGTTGCCAAGCAATGCAGCTGCTGCCCGGCTGGGCAAAGCATTGCCTAGTAGGTGCATGCAGGTGGATCCCGGTGGGGCGCATGCAGGAGGCTGTCTCTGCCTCCCTGCCTCTCACTTAAAAAGAAAAGGAAAAGGAAGTGATCATGAAGTA
Source organism: Rhynchonycteris naso (assembly GCA_037038555.1). Classification (NCBI taxonomy): domain Eukaryota; kingdom Metazoa; phylum Chordata; class Mammalia; order Chiroptera; family Emballonuridae; genus Rhynchonycteris; species Rhynchonycteris naso. Next base: position 14,659,280 of record CM073000.1, read on the forward strand.
CCTTGAATGCATACCAGGAGTTTTGGGGAAACACACATCCTAGTATGAGGAACCTGAGGCCTTTAAAAAAACACCAAAAAACACAAAACACAAAAAACAAACATACACACTACTGAACATAGAAGTACTTCTTATAAAAATAATTGGATGACTTTGAGGAGTCCTATTGGTAGTGAAGACATTTCTTTCTTACTTGTGATGTTTTGTCCTGACGAGGATGAACTGGGGAAACTGCATTTTTCTTCCGGCCTCTTCACCATTTACTGGACCGTAGTCCAGGGAGGTGGCTCATCTCCCGTGAATCTGCAAAATTAAATCAGGATTGAGCGCCCCCTACCTTTTCACGGAGGAAGTCTGAACCTCTGCAGTTCTCTTTGTGAAAAGGCCACTTGGTTCTTGCATTAAGCTCACTATTACTATTTAGTCTTTATGAATTATTACAGGGATATTTTGGTTTCCACCAGAGTCCCTTTTTCTTATTTCTAAATTTGTTCAGAATTTGGAAGGAGAACAGATATTAGGGTCTCCTGGGAAACCCCAGCAGTAATTCCTTAACAACTAAAATTTGCAAGGTGGTGCAAGTGGGCCAGGTTCCCAGACTGTCCTTGTTACTGACATCATGATAAAGGGTTTCTTTAAAAAAAAAAAAAAAGAGTTTATTTATTCATTTTAGAGAGAAGAGAGAGAGAGCTGGGGGGTGGGGGGAGAAGGGCGAAGAAACAGGAAGCATCAACTCCCATATATGCCTTGACCAGGCAAGCCTGGGGTTTCGAACAAGCGACCTCAGCATTCCAGGTCAACACTTTATCCACTTCGCCACCACAGATCAGCCTAGGGCCTCTTTGTACTTTCAATGTGCCCAATGCCCCTGTTTTTGTATAATTGTAATTTAATAATTTTAATGTTAATAAGAATAAAATCTCCATGACAATTAGAGTAGAATTAAGGCATAGATGTATAACTTTATTTATTTATTTAATTTATAGGTTTTAAAATCTGCTTTTGTGTAGAATTTTCTGTAGCACATGATTCTATCCAAAGCCAAATCTCACACAATTTATACATAAAACAAATGTGTAGACCTTTGTTGATATTCCAAGAGCCACAACATATATTATCTATGAAAAATTTGGAAAATACTTTTATTTACAAATAAAAAATTAAATAAATAGTAAAAATATAAATACATTTAACAAATATTTTATTTATAAATACATTTGTATTAATATATTTATTCTATGTAGGTTGCTTTTTTGAAACAAAGGGGCATTATTTCTTTTACTGAGAGATGGAATAATCTGTGAACGTTTTTTTCCTGGCTTAACATTATTTTTTTTACTATTTGAGTGATCCATGAATTATTTTTCTTAAGTTCAACAAGAACTAAACCCCAGTTGTGGCTAGGTAAATGTTAGTATCTGCTTCTCTTCATCTTAAAATGTATCGGGTGGTAAGGGAGGTGAGGAGATACTAATATATCCTGTGAAGAAGGCTCCTTAATCAGTGGCTCTCCAAGTGTGATCACTCTAACAGCAGCATTAACATCACCTGGAAAATGATTAGCAATGCAAATTCTTGGGCTCCCACCCCAGATCTACTGAGTCACAAACTACCGTGGTGCGTAGTCATCTTGAGTTTTAACAAGCCCTGCAGGTGATCCTGACACATGCTGACATTTGTGAACTGCTGCCTTACCTGAGAGAGAACACCTCCGGCTGAGATGTCAATGTAGAGGCATCCAACTCACTGGGAAACGTCCAGTGGTGGGATTCAGCAGGTTCACACCAGTTCCAAAGAGCCCATACTGTTTTTTTGTTGAGTTGAGTGAGCCAGATGTTAAAATGATACCTGTAGTCAGGGTTCTCTCTAAGGTGGGCGCCTGGGCAGCCGCCCAATGTGGAATTCATAAATTATATTTCTTACTCTTTTATAATGTTCCTCTGTGCAACAGTGTATTCTAAGCACCCTTAGTTATGTTCATTCCGTCCATAGGTAAAAAAATATTGCAAATAAGGATGCCAATTAAGAAGCAATATGGAAATATCTTAAATAAGTTTTATTGTTTTTTTGTCAGGTATTATTTAATATTTTTTCATTAATATTTTAAAACTCTTATAACATAATCCGTTTTTTTATACTTCTTTTATTGTTCTTATTTAAGTATTAAATGTATGAAATAATAAACTACCTTTTGGTATATTGTTCTTTTTTTTGACAGAGAGTCAGAGAGAGGAATAGATAGGGACAGACAAACAGGAAGGGAGAGAGATGAGAAGCACCAATTCTTTGTGTGGCACCTTAGCTGTTCATTGATTGCTTTCTCATATGTGCCTTGACCGGGAGGCTACAGCAGACTGAGTAACCCCTTGCTCAAGCCAGCGACCTTGGGCTTAAGTTGGTGAGCTTTGCTCAAACCAGATGAACCTGCAATCAAGATGGTGACCTTGGGGTTTGAACCTGGGTTCTCCGTGTCCTAATCCGATGCTCTATTCACTGCGCCAATGCCTGGTCAGGCTGGTATACTGTTTTTTTATACTTAAAATGGTGATTAGGGCAGAGAATCAGTTGTTAAATTATTTGAATACCACTACTGGAAATGTCCAGCTGCTGACCCAGTCTGCCCCTCTGAATGTTTTGAATGTAGGCAGAGGACAAGCAGCCCATTTCTGTGATTAGCAATTGATACACCTTTGGTTGTGAGGAATCACTTATTTTGAATCCTGGCAAGACTCCCAGTTATGTTCTGAGTAGCTACTATGTGCCAGGAAATGGGTTAGGCTCAGTGAATATAGGAGTGAACAAAAAACAAAGTATCTCTCTCCTCATGGATTGTACTATTTAATGAGAACGGTTAAGAAGCAGGCAAATGAATACATACATGATTAAGGGTTGTGCAATAAAGAAAAACCAATGTGAATACAATATGATGAACTATAGAAGACTGGTGTGTGATGAGGTTGGGTTTGTAGGAAGGGGCTTAGTCATTCTATTCCAAAGGGTTAGTCTATGCACCTCCCCATGTCTGATTCCTCATCCCTTATGAATCTCAAACATATTTCTTTTCTCTTATTATGAGAATCCATTTGCCCAGCTTGAACTTGAGGCTACAAATATTGGTCCTTGCCTCTGTTTCCCTGTGTGGTTCAGTACTTTGGACACTGGTCTTAGCTTTCCCTTCAAGACTTTTGTTTTTCAGATATTAGTATATGATACTATTCTCCCCAACCAATTTAATTTTTAGAACTTTTTATTAAAATTAGGGCCACAGTAATTTCATTAGCTACATATTGCTGCATAACAAATTATCCCATACCAGAAGTTTAAAACTACAAATATTTATTATCTCACAGTTTCTGCAGCACAAGAATACAGGAATGGCTGTTGGGTGATTTAGTCCAGGGTCTCTGATAGGGTTGCAGTCGGCTGTTGAGCAGGGCTGTAGTCATCTGAAGGCTCGACTGGTTTTGGATGATTTGCTTTTAAGGTCACTTACATGATTATTTGCAAAAGGTCTCAGTTCCTCATAACATGGGCCCCTCCACTGGGCTCCTTATGACATAGCAGCTGGCTTCTTCAGAGGCAAATGTTCCAAGAGTTAGAAGAACTGAGATAGAGATTGTGATGTCTTTTGTAATCTGATTTTAGAAATGGCATACCATCACTTCTACCGTGTCCTACTGATCATACGGAACAACACTGGTCCAGTGTGACCAGGGATTGCACAAGGATGGGAATACCAGGAGGCAGGAGTCATAGGAGGCCATGCTGGAGAAGGCCATCACATGGATTTCAGATTAAGGTTACTAGCTCTGCCACTTATTGGTTATATGTATGTTTTCATGTATGTATGCCCTGAAAGAGGTTCTCTTGATCTCTGCTTCTCAGCTATGATTTCTAGCTCTGCATGCACTTTCCCCAAAATGTTACCTGCCAATCTGTCCCTTCTTTGACTGTTTTGTTTTTTGGCTTAATAACAATAATGTTGACAGCAGTGGCAGCCACTGAGTGTGGGAATGGGCCAAGAGCAATACTCAGGAGCACACAAAGCATTTGAAACTTAAAAGGAGTTATGAGGGAAGGTTATATATATATATATATATATATATATATATATATATATATATAAAAATATATATATTATTATATATATAAATATTTGTCATGAATCTTCAAAAAGCCATTGTCCTATAGGTGAATTTCAACTTTGGTATGTTTCTCTTGTGAGTTTTTCAAACAGCTTTATAAATATTGTCCATTAACTGAGCCCAGGCTGGATAGACCATCATTCTAATGTGCAGAAGTTACTGGTTTGGTCCCAGTCAGGGCACATGGAGAAATGGATTGATGTTTCTGTCTCTCTCTCTTCCTTCCTCTCTCTCTCTAAATTCAATAAATAAAATATTAAAAAAATATTGTTCATTAACTCAAAAGTTTTCCAGTGCACAACGTTTTGTCAAGTCAAGACATCTTTTGAAATTAGCCCTCATAGTTATCAAAGGGCAAAAATAAAAGCAATTCTTAGATTATGCCTCCTTCAAGGAGGTCCATGAGACTTTGTTTAACAGACAAATGGAGGAGCCATTGACCTCTTAATTATAATCACTTAGTTTCTTAAAAAATTGAGATAATAAATTTGTGGTGTTTTCTATGGGTAAAAATAACAAGTGGGTAGAAATTATAAGTTGCTCTATGCCTTGTTGATATTCTCTTGTTAATTCCATCTATCACTCTGAAGTCTTTGTGTTACAACATATGTATGAACTAAATTCACTCAATTAATTTGTACATATTTTAGGAATTGCTTTATTAAGCAAAAACAATGCTAAGACTCTGGTAGAGTTTAAATGGCTGTACTTAGGAGATAACAGTATTTCTTTAGTTAAAATTATTCCTGAAGCTTGAAAGTAATATATATATATATATATATATATATATATATATATATATATATATATATATATATATATATATATATATATATGGAAGACTCCTTTCCCTTTCTGCAATATTTTTATGTAGATGAAAATTAGTCTGGTTGAAGTGTAATAATGAAAATGTCACTTGGTTTTTATTTATGGCCATTTTATGCTAATATCTGATGCTCAAAAAGACAAGGGAATTTAAAATGTAAAGTTGAATTGGGTACCATTAAGGGTAGTAAATACTGAGGAGATGGAAATAAGAGTGGGAATCCTTCCCCTCGGGTTCTTGGTCTATCTCTCTTAGGAAATTTATAATCTAGTATTAGCATTATCTATGCATATATTTATTTTCTTCAGTAAAATTTGAAGTCTCTGGGCAAGGACTGAGCTTTGCTTATATTTTATCCACAGTAGTGAGCACTAATATAGAACATATTAAATGCTTCATAAAATAATGGTGAATAATGGAAACTATGTTCCTGGGTCAAGATAACCTGGGAAACATAGCCTATAAATAATACATAATTAATTGAAATATACACTATTAATATTAGAAAGTGAGGGGTTGAGCCCAACAAAGGGTGGTAAGAATGTGTTTCAGATAAAATGTGATCCTTTACTCAAGCCAGAGAACTTGGGCTCAAGCCAGCAACCATGGAGTCATGTCTATGATCCCATGCTGACAAGTTCATTCAGTCTCAGGAGAGAAAATAATGTGGCCACAGTTAGAACTTTATTTCTGTCTGTAGAAAGTAGCTGAGTGTGTTTGGGAAGTGAATGGCACCAGGTCAGTGTATTCTGCTAGCTTCTCCTAAGCTCTGAATAGAGTTGTCTTAATGATATTAAACATACCTTTGCCTGACTGGGCGGTGGCACAGTGTATATAGAACATTGGCCTGGGATGCTGAGGACCCAGGTTCAAAACCCTGAGGTCACAGGCTTGAGCGTGAGGTCTCTGGCTTGAGCATGGAATCATAGACATGACACCATAGTTGCTGGCTTGAGCCCAAGTTCTCTGGCTTGAGCAAGGGGTCACTCACTCTGCTGTAGCCCCGAGTCAAAGCACATATGAGAAAGCGATAAAAGAATAACTAAGGTATTGTAACTATGAGTTCATGCTTTCCATCTCTTTCCCTTCCTGTCTGTCTCTCTCTCTCTCTAAAAAACAAACAAACAAACCCCATACTTTTATATAGGGAAGTCACCTAGGTGCTCCTGGCATAATTAAAAATAAATGTACCTAATAAGTTCTGTGTGTGTGCGTGTATGTATAATATTTTCAAAAAAAGTTTCTAAACTAGCGAAGATACTCTTGACTGTCACAGCTACACTGCACAGGTTGATGTAGTAGAATTTTATAAGGTAAAACTAAAAATTTATTTCTACTAATCATGCATTTTAAAGTCTTGATTTTAGCATACAGTGCTGAGGATGAAAAAGTGACAGTAGGAACCCCAGAGGAGATGTGAAATGCAATGTAGTAAAATGAAACGACATAGATTTGGAGTAAGATTACTAGCATCAAGTCCTACCTCTTCTGTTGACTAGTTGTACAACCTTAGAGGTCATTTTTGCCTTTTTTTCTCCTTAGTGTCTTCTTTTATATAATAGAGATTTTATTGCTTGCTTTAAAGACCTAGGAATAAAGCTTTTGAGTATTTGAAAGGTCAACAAATGTTAAATAAGGAAGGAGAAAAGGGCCCTTCTGGTGATATGGTCTATGAAGAGAGAAATCCCTAATCCCTTTGGTGGTAGGGAGCAAATGAGAGAGAGACAGAGCAACAAAGAGAGATGTCACAGAATTAAAATTAAGTTAAAAATGTTGTATAGCAATCAATGGATAATATATTCAAGCTATTTTTCAATAGGCTAAAATGTAAATGTCTTGAAGTTATCTTCTAACAATGATTTGTTTAAATTTTTTTCTCCAAGGAGCAAGTAAAGCAGTATATTGTAAAATTATCTAGTGAAATTAATTTTTGTAATAAATTATACATATAGGTATCATTTTCTACCTATTTGATTAAATCTCAGACTATGTCCCTCATTATTTTTTTAATTGATTGATTTCAAGAGAAAGAGAGACAGACATACAGGAAAGGGGGTGGAGAGAGAGAGAGAGAGAGAGAGAGAGAGAGAGAGAAGAATCAACTAGTGGTTGCTTCATTCCAGTTGTTCACTGATTGCTTCTCATATGTGCTTTGACCAGTTTTTTTGGGGGGTTGTCTCAAGTTGAGCCAATGACACTTAGCTCAAGCCAGCAACCTTGGCCTCAAGCCAGTGCCCTTGGGCTTCAAGTCAGCAACCTTTGGGTTCAAGCCAGTGACCTTAGGATGATGTTGGTGGTCCCTCACCAAAGCCAGTGATCCTACTGGCAAGCTTAGGGTTTTAAGCAGGGACCTCAGCGTACCAGGTCAGTGTTCTATCCATTGCATCACCACTGGTCAGGCACCCTCAATTTTAACCTTATTGTACTCTCAACTGCCAATTTTGCTTTTCATTCTTTTCCTTCCATCATTAAACTTGTATTCAGTTCATCTCCTGTAGGTGCTTTGTCTGGGCCCCAGAAAATGGTATTGTTGATTAAGGATATACAGTCTCTGTGACAACCTGTCGAGGAAGTTTCTATTGACATTCTTTAAACTCTCTGATTTTTTCCTTCATTGTGTCTAGTCTACTGATGAGCATGTCAAAGTATTCTTCATTTTGGCAATAGTGTTTTTATTTCCTTTCAATTCTCATAAAATTTATATCTCTTTGCTTGTATTACCCATCTGTTCTTGGATATTGTTTACTTTTATTTCTATTTTTTCTTAACATATGAGTCATAGTGAATTTAAAGTCCCTATGTAGTAATTCCAAAATCTGTGTCATATCCAAATTTGGTTCCAATCCTTGCTTTGTTCTTATTTTGATTCTGTGCTTTTTCTTGCTTTTTAGCATTCCTCGTCTACATCGATTTCATTTCCTATTCCTAGGGCGTAGTGGTTTGTTGCATGCAACTTCATCCCACTTTGAATGGGAAGGCCTCCAAATCATATTATTTAAATGAACACCTTTAGAAAAGTTGTTCTCAATATTGTCTACTCTGCAGCAATCACACTGTAGATATGCAACAAAATTTATGCATCGTGTAGTAAATTTCTTTAGGTTGGATAAAACATGGATTATTTTCAAATTAAAACATTGATAATTTTAAAGATAAATTATTTATGAATGTACATCATAGAATTTACAGAAATGATTATTAGTCATAACTTCTTAATTTTATACATGGGACTTATTGAGGGTCAAAATAATGCTTTTTCCCCCCATTTACTTATTTGTTTTTTTTTTTTTAAAACCAATGTCTGGGGACTGATTTTGTGCTGAAAGCAGCATCAGTTGCTGAAGTTATGGAGACAGCAAGATAAAACTCCCACCCCTGAGTGAAAATCTTAGCTATGGTAGGGGTATAAAGAGTAAATAAACCCAGAGCAACATAGGAACTATAAATGAGCATATTGTATGGAACTATAAATGAGCATATTGGAAGTAGTAACTGACTGGAGGATTCTGAGAGAGTTGCACTGAATATTTTAACTGGGTCTTTATGACTAAAACTTTATTTTGAAAAGTAGAGGTGAAGAGGCATTTTGAGTGCAGAATGGCTTGTGTGGGATCACAGATGTGAAACAGCATGTGGTTTCCAGTGTAGCACGCATGATGCTCGAATGGTAGTATACCCAGTTGGTGTAAGCATGGAAGGTCAAGGCTCATATTGTCAAAGGCCTGATATACTTTGCATAAGAATTTGAACTTAATTGTGCTGGCATGGGAGAGCTAGTAAAGAGTTTATACAGATGAAGCTTGATTAGGGTCAGGGTGACCAAAGTCGGGCTAAGTAGTTTGTATATCATTCAACAAAGAATAGAGTTAAAATCCTGATTGACAGTTAATATTTTTTTATCCTTATAATAGCTAACTATAATATTTAGAGCTATAAAACTGATAATACTATTTATTAGACATTTGCTATCCGTTAAGTTCCAAAGGATTTATTTTTATCTTAATCATCTGCATAAGGCTGTTGAACAGAGAAGAGTTCTGTCCAGAATGACTCACTGATTGTAAGTAGAAAAGGATACTTTTGAAAGAGCCACTAGTGGTGCTTTGATCTTTGACCCAACCCTGCAGATTTTCCCTCGGTTCCTCTTCACCAGGGAACTGAAAGAATGAGCAAAAGGAGTTGTACCATCATCACTTTAAGAAACTGAGAGACCATTTTGTGAACTTGTCACAAAATCCGTTATGCTCTCAAGACACCTCAGCTAGAATAAAGTAGATGGCAGAGAAAGAAAAATGGCCCAGGACAGAGGAAAGAAATACCTAGAAGAATTAACGTAAATGCCTTGGATAAGTTATAACATAGACCAAAATCATGCCAATGTTGGTCCACATCATGTTGGCACCATCACAGAACGACAGAAAGTAGGATGGGGATGTAGTTGGAGGATGTCAGCTCACATGGCAACAGTGACAGATTTTAGTATCCCCTCAAGAGATTGGGTGTATCATCTTGAAACTGCCAGGGGTAGGCGGGCTTTCACAGGGTGAAATTAAGAAGACTTTTCTTCTATTGATTTCTCTAGTAAGTGACCAAAACCTCAAAATTCTATGGATAAAATCCATATAGTTTTGTTTGTATTCTGTAAGGTTGCAGAGGAAATCAGAAAGATAAGACAGTTAAGTTTGGTTAGGTGAAAAAAATTACAAATTATACTCAGAAACAGAAAGCAGCACGGGACCATTAGTTAAATGCTATGAAAATGCTTTTTTTTTAGTTGAGAATCTGTATTTCATTTATTGTTAAAAGTGTCATGTGGCCTGACCTGTGGTGGCGCAGTGGATAAAGTGTCGACCTGGGAACACTGAGGTCGCCAGTTCAAAACCCTGCACTGGTCTGGTCAAGGCACATATGGGAGTTGAGCTTCCAGCTCCTCCCCCCCCCCTTTCTCTCTCTTCCTCTCTCTCACTCTGTGTCTCTTCTCTAAAATGAATAAAAAAAAAGTGTCATGTGAAATCTCAGGATGAGAAATCACTTAGAATTATAAATAATTTTTAATAAAGCCTAAGATTAAGGCTGAGGGTATTATCAAAGCCTTTTGTGATAAATAGTTTGGTATGTGAGATGGTAAATGGTGTCCTGTGGAGTATATTTCTTCCATGAATCTATCTAAATGACTGATCATTTCAACAAAGGCTTGCACTCTAAAGAATTTGTTTTTATCATATACTGCATTACTGTTAAATGTTCAGGCATAAAAAGAAATCTATTCTGTCTTCTTGGAATATTACACGAATAGAAGAATTATGACTTTCGGTAGAAGGCTCATCTGTTTGATGTTATATTCTCTGGCGTGTGCATTTCAAAGTGACCCTGTGCACTTACATTATAGATGCTGTGCAATAATAAGTAAAAATTCTGTCTCTGTAGAGAGAATGTCAGCTCTCAATCCTCCCAGTTTTTCTCTATGTTTCTCCTGTTTTATTTTTCTGGGCCAGACATGGTCCGTACACTCAGTTCTGGTCTCTCAACCTTTTCCTGTTGGCAAGTTACAATCACAGACAACCTCTTTACATTTCCCCAAATGGCTTTGATTATTCTAACCACCCAAAGGAACAGAAACAAGTTGCTCTAGGGTTTTGAGAACTTTATACAATTAACTTATCAGCCTTTTTATTGATAGAACTACTATCTACTAAGAGATTAAGCCTTGGAGGAACTTCCTTTTTAGAACTTTAGGAATATTACACTGAATGGCTAGTATAAGTCAGCTTGAAAAAACATCCTTAACACATAACTTTATGACCAGAGACTAAATATCTGTCCTATAAATAGTCAAAAGGAGGTAAGACAGTGGGGAGAGGAAGATTAGAGAAAGAATGAGGGATGAAGCAGAGGGAGGCAGAGGGTGACTTTAAATCAACTTGATTTATGGGAGGCATAGATTTCAATCCACTGATGAGAAGGGTCCTGACAGCAAAGTAGAGATAAATCATTTCTCAACAAAGAAATGTCATGGAGGGTTTTCCACGGAGAAAGAGAAATGAGCAACAAAAAGGATGAAAAATTGAGGCAGTTGCCTAAAAGCTTTGGTGTTCATGATCACTATTCAAAGAGCCACATCATTTAGAGATGAAATGAGAGTACCGTCAATATCAGGAGACTATTTTATCTCTTAGTTAAATGGACTTGAAATAAAAGAAGCTAGGAAACATCATACTATTGGAGCTTGCAGGAAAAAAAATCATGAAACTATAAATCAGTATGCAGCTGAATACTTGCTTATTCGGTAATGGATAATAATTTCTGAATTATTCATGCTCCCCTGTGAGGAAACCCCCTGCCATCCAACATAGATTTGTTTGTATTTTTGAAGACTGGCGACCAACTTCTGTTTATTAGGGGTATATGATTACTTTTGCATTTGTCTAAGAATCATGTTTGAAGTTTATTGGCAATGGATCCTCAGGCCCCAGCAGGAAACAGATAGTACACTCAAAACGGTTTGCTTAGAAACAATTTAATAAAAAGCTGTGCACAGAGGTGTGTTTGGGGTGATGGGGACCAGCAGGGATCATAAGGCAGCCAGATGCTACCAGGAGCAGAGGCTCTTTTCGATCCTTAGGCAGGATGGAGCTAGAGACTTAAGCTGGGAGCGCGATGAGTGGGAGGGGGTCAGTGGAGACTCTAACCTGTCTTCTGCCATCTCTTAGATCTCCTTTCCGAGACTCCCACTGATTAAACCCAAGGGGAAGTAAGAGACAAGAGAGCTGCTGTTAGTATACCATAGTCTGTAGAGGTTTCCACCTTTGAAATAGGGCATGTAAGAAGAGAATTCATTAGGTTCATAAGATAATTAATTAAATTTGGGAAATACTTTACTTGATAAACCTACAGATGTCCAGAGGAATGTTTTTAGTTGGAGCTGAAAAAATAATTAAGTCTAAGGAAAGAGATTTAGGGGTAATAAATGTTTGCCCTTACACTCAGTGTCATACTCAGAGTTCTGCCGAAAATGTTTCCTTTTTCCTTCCATTTATATATAGTGGATGACTCTATCAACTCCCATAGCTTAAATTTCTATCATTACACTTCATAAAGTCTGTAATTGACATAAATGAGTATTCTATTATATTTGAGTGTGATGTTTACATATACAAGAGTGGGCAAAAGTAGATTTTAGTTGTTAGTATGTAGAACAGTTTATTCTTTATTTAAAAAATCATTTTTAATTTATTATGTTGACATAGTTTCAAGTGTCCCACTCAAAATAACAACTTCAGTCCCATGCATCATGCCCCCACCATGTGCCATACAAAGTCTCTTTCCATTCTTATTTCACCCCCTTTACCCCTCTCCCCCAACCTCCCTCCCCCCTTTTCTTCTGGGACTTGCTACCCTGTTGTCTGCATCTATGTGTATATAACTTAGCTATTCCCTTCACCTTCTTTGATCACGTTCCCTCTTCCCCTCCCTTCTGACAGCTGTCCATCTCTTCTCTGTGACCTTGCCTCTGTTTCAATTTTGTTCCTCAGTTTATTGTGTTCATTATATTCCACATATACATGAGATCATATGGTGTTTTTTTTTCTCTGCCTGGCTTATTTCACTTAGCATAATAATCTTCAGGTCCATCCATGTTGTCAGAAAAGGTAAGATTTCTTTATTTTTCATGGCTGTATAGTATTCCATTGTGTATATGTACCATTGATTTTTTAATCTACTTGTCTACTAATGGACACTGGGGCAGTTTTCAGATCTTGGCTGTTGCAAACAATCTTCAATGAATATGGGGGTGAACATCTGCTTTTGAATTAGTGTTTTGTAATTCTTAGGATATATTCCTAAAAGTGGGGTAGTTGGGTCTTAATGCACTTCCATTTTTAATTTTTTGAGGAATCTCCATACTGTTTTCCACAGTGGCTGCACCAGTCTGCATTCTCACCAGCAGTGCAGGAGGGTTCCATTTTCTCCAAACCCTCTCCAGCACTTGTTTGTTGACTTGTTAATGAGAGTCATTCTGGCAGGTTCATGGTGGTATCTCATTGTGGTTTTAATTTGTATTTCTCTAATGATTAGTGATGTTGAACATTTTTTTATATGCCTATTGGCCATCCATATGTCTTCTTTGGAGAAGTGTCTGTTCAGGTCCTTTGCCCATGTTTTAATTGGATTGTTTACCTTCCTGGTGTTGAGCTTTAGAAATTTTTTATAAATTTTAGTCATTAACCACTTATCAGATGTATCAGTGACTATGTTCTCATATTGAGTGGGTTGTCTTTTTATTTTGTTAATGGTGTCTTTTGCTGTGCAAAACTTTTTAGTTTGATATAGTCCCATTTGTTTATTTTGCCCTTTATTTCACTTGCCCATGAAGAAATATCAGCAAAAATATTGCTATGAGAGATATCTGAGAGTCTACTGCCCATGTTTTCTTCCAAGACTTCTATGGTTTTGTGACTTATATTTAAGTCTTTTATCCATGTTGAGTTTGTTTGTGTATGGTGTTAGTTGGTGGTCTAATTTCAGTTTTTTACATGTACCTGTCCAATTTTCCCAACACCACTTATTAAAGAGATTGTCTTTACTTCATTGTATACTCTTACCTCCTTTATCAAATATTAATTGACCATAAAGGTGTGGGTTTATTTCTGGGTTCCCTGTTCTGTTCCATTGAGGTGTATGCCTGTTCTTATGCCAGTATCATGTTGTTTTGATTACAATGGCCTTGTAGTATAACTTGATATCAGGAAGTGTGATACTTCCTGAGAGGTAAATGTCTTATTATCTTCATTTAACACATGAAGGAACTAAGGTACAGAAAGGTTAATTCCAACGTCCTATAAGTAAGAGTGTTTGGAGCCAGAATGTAAACTCATAGACTTCTATTCTTGCATCTGTGTTTTTTACTGCATTTCTGCCTCTGAGTGATATGAAAATCAGGTACTACAACTTATCAAAAAGGAAGGAGGCACAACAGACCCTGGAATGTTAATTTATATCTGTGTGTTAGAATTGGGATGGGTAGTCTTAAATGATTGCTGTCCTAAAATTGGAAGTTTTAGCCACATTCTGAGAAGAAAACAGTTTTAATGCTATGCTAGAGTTTTAAATTCTGTAATTCTATGATTTGTCTTTTCAGAGTAGGAAGTTTTCCCTCTGTCATTCACATACCAAAGACATAATGTAAATTTTTTGTACTGGAATATCTCATGCATCTGTATATTCACACAATGCTCTAAGAATATTAAGTATTACCTTCTGCTGCATACAAAATGCAGTGTTTTATTTTTCCATTTTTAACCAAACAAAACTAAAGCATAGCAAAGCATAGCAAGTTATGCATTCTAGATGGTAATGGATAATTAATGGATCTCACTGTGTCTAATTGTTAAATGTTTAACACATCAATTGCACACTGCAAATATTTTCTCTTAATTTTTCCTCAGAGGGATTTAATACAAATTGGAGCATATTTTAAAACAACATTTTCTACCTAAAGTTGAGGATAATAGACTGAAAGCACCTGGAATGCTGGCTTTTCTGCAAACATAGAAAATTATAGCCTTTAATTTAATTTTTAAAAATTTTATTTTTCTATTGGAGTAATAATAAGGCTTGTTAATGAGTGTGCTAATTGGTTTATAATATATTTGATCCCATTCAGTATTAAAGTAAGAGCATTTACTTGTTCATCATGATTGCTATCATAGCTTTGTTCTATTTCTTGAAACTTCCCTGCCAAGATCTCATCATGTACACACAATATTTTAGTCTCCTTTTTTATATGCAGTTGGGAAAGGAAACATTTGGATAGGAGTAAAACATAGCCTAAACTGTTACCAAGTTTACAAACTACCTCTATTTCTAACCATCTTTCCTTTTTCTTCTTTTTTTTACAGGGAAAGAGAGAGATTCAGAGAGAGGGATAGATAGGGGCAGACAGACAGGAACAAAGAGAGAGATGAGAAGCATCAATCATCAGTTTTTCGTTTTGACACCTTAGTTTTTCGTTGATTGCTTTCTCATATGTGCCTTGACCATGGGCCTTCAGCAGACCGAGTAACCCCTTGCTCGAGGCAGTGACCTTGGACTCAAGCTGGTGAGCTTTTGCTCAAACTAGATGAGCCCGTGCTCAAGCTGGTGACCTCGGGGTCTTGAACCTGGGTTCTCTGCATCCCAGTCCGACACTCTATCCACTGTGCCACCGCCTGGTCAGGCACCATCTTTCCTTCTTAATTGGTCAGAAAATATCCCAACAACTTCCCTTCCTTTGTGCTGGATCCCAAACACTAGTCAGCCTTTGATAAATTAAACAGAAAAAAAATATGAATGAATATATATATATAAATCAATACATTCTTTACTGTAAAAATCACCCAACTGATGACAAGAATTCCCACAATCAAAGGAAGATCAAAGATGACTTAAGCTCATGTACAAGGGACGTGGCTTAACCCCAAATTTGGAAGCTTCTTGGAGAGAATATAAAATAGTGTGGTCCAAGAGATCAGAGCATTAAAGCATTAGCATAACCCTGGAGTCATCTTAAAGAGACTTTGTCCAAGGGGGCTGCCTGAGTGGGCAATGGGGAACCCTCAGTGTCTGTGTGGAGACGTACCACCAAGAATAAGGGGCTGAAAGGGCAGCTATACACGTTCACTCGGCAAGGAAACCAACATTTTCAGATATTTGCATGTGAGTGAACACTGGCAATGGGATGGGAATTGCTTCTGAAAAGGTCTCGCACACTGATTGGAGAAGTTATGCAGTGGCTAAGCTTAGCTTTTTAGTTAGCATCCCATAACACCTGTTCTATGAACCAATCCCCACGCCCCCTCTTTCCAGGTACCCTAAGACTCTACTAAATCAATTCTTTGTGTTTTCCATAGAATTTTAGGCCCACACTTTCTTTTTCATTTATTTATTTATTTTTATTAATTTTAATGGGGTGACATTGATAAATCAGGGCACATATGTTCAGAGAAAATATTTCCAGGTTATTTTGACATTTGATTATATTGCATACCCATCACCCAAAGTCAAATTGTCCTCTGTCACCTTCTATCTGGTTTTATTTGTGCCCCTTCCCTCGCTTTACTCCCTCCCTCACCTCCCCCACCCCTGGATAGCCAGAACACTCTTTTCCATGTCTCTGAGTCTCATTTTTATGTCCTATCTATGTATAGACTCATATAGTCCTTAGTTTTTTCTGATTTACTTACTTCACTCAGTATAATGTTATCAAGGTCCATCCATGTTGTTATAAATGATCCGATGTCATCATTTCTTATGGCTGAGTAGTATTCCATAGTATATATGTACCAAAGTTTTTTTCTTTTTTCTTTTCTTTCTAAAAATTTATTTAATTAATTGTTTTTACATAGATTCTAGGGTGACCCCGACTGCATCCCCCCTCCCCCATATTCCCCTCCACACCTCTCTTACCCCCTCTCCCTATAGCACCCTCCCCCCTTCCCTTCAGGTTTATTCCATCCTATCCTCTCCTTTCCCTCTGTCCTCATTTCCTCTGGTCCCTTTGATCCCTCCTCTGTCTTAATTCCTTTCCTCAGTTCTCAATGTTCCTTGGATTCCTCAAATGAGTGAGGTCATATAATATTTTTCTTTTTCTGCCTGGCTTATTTTACTCAACATAATAGTTTCCAGGCCCCTTCATATTGTTGCAAAAAGTAATATTTACTTCTTTTTCATGGCGCCATAGTATTCCATTGTATATATGTACCATCGCTTTTTAATCCTCGCGTACACTGATGGACACTTGGGCTGTTTCCAGCTCTTTGCTATTGTGAACAATGCTGCCACCAACATGGATGTGCATTTCTTTTTTTCAGTCAGTGATATGGTGTTCTTGGGATATATTCCTATAAGTGGGATAGCTGGGTCAAAGGGCAGTTCCATTTCTAATTTTTTGAGGAATCTCCATACTGTTTTCCACAGTGGCTGCACCAGTCTGCATTCCCACCAGCAGTGCAGGAGGGTTCCCTTTTCTCCACATCCTCGCCAGCACCTAGAATGTGTTGCTTTGTTATTAAGTGCCATTCTGACTAGTGTGAGGTGGTATCTCATTGTGGTTTTAATTTGCATTTCTCTAATGATTAGTGACGTTGAGCATTTTTTCATATGCCTAATAGCCATCTGTAGGTCCTCTTTGGAGAAGTGTCTATTCATTTCTAGTGCCCATTTTTTGATTGAATTGTTTGGCTTCCTGGTGTTGAGTTTTACAAGTTCATTATAAATTTTGGTTATTAACACTTTATCAGATGTGTTCTCGAATATGTTCTTTCATTGTGTGGTTTGTCTTTTTATTCTGTTCATATTGTCTTTAGCTGTGCAAAAACTTTTTAGTTTGATATAGTCACATTTGTTTATCCTGTCTTTATTTCATTTGCCTGTGGAGATAAATTGGCAAATATATAGCTTTGATAGATGTCGGAGAGTTTACTGCCTATGTTTTCTTCTAGAATGCTTATGGTTTTACGGCTTACGTTTAACTCCTTTATCCATTCTGAGTTTATTTTTGTGCATGGTGTAAGTTGGTGGTCTAGTTTCATTTTTTTGCAGGTAGCTGTCCAGTTTTCCCAACACCATTTGTTAAAGAGACTGTCTTTACTCCACTGTATGCTCTTACCTCCTTTGTCAAATATCAATTGTCCAAAAAGCTGTGGGTTTATTTCTGGGTTTTCTGTTCTGTTCCATTGATCTATATGCCTATTCTTATGCCAGTACCAGGCTGTCTTGAGTACAATGGCCTTGTAGTATAACTTGATATCAGGAAGTGTGATACCTCCCACTTTATTCTTTTTTTTCAAGATTGCTGAGGCTATTCGTGTATTTTTTGGTTCCATATGAATTTTCGGAATATTTCTTCTATATCTTTGAAGTATGTCATTGGTATTTTAATTGGTATTGCATTGAATATATAAATTGCTTTGGGTAATATAGACATTTCAATAATGTTTATTCTTCCTAACCATGAACACGGAATATGCTTCCACTTGTTTGTGTCTTTCTTGATTTCTTTTATCAGTATTTTATAATTTTATGAGTACAAGTCCTTAGCCTCCTTGGTTAAATTTACTCCTAGGTACTTTATTTTTTTTTGTTACAATAGTGAAAGAGATTGTTTCCTTAATTTCTCTTTCTGAGATTTTATTGTTTGTGTATAGAAATGCCTGTGATTTCTCTGTGTTAATTTTATATCCTGCTACTTTGCTGAATTCATTTATTAGGTCCAATAGTTTTTTGACTGAGCCTTTAGGGTTTTCTATATACAGTATCATGTCATCTGCAAATAATGATAGTTTACTACTTCTTTTCCAATTTGGATGCCTTTTATTTCTTCTTCTTGTCTGATTGCTGTAGCTAGGACTTCCAGAACTATGTTGAATAAGAGTGGTGAAAGGGGACATCCTGCCTTGTTCCTGATTTTAGGGGAATTGCTTTTAATTTTTGTCCATTGATTATGATGTTGGCTGTGGGTTTGTCATAAATGGCTTTTATCATGTTGAAGTATGTTCCCTGTATTCCCACTTTGCTAAGAGTTTTGATCATAAATGGGAGCTGGATTTTATCAAATGCTTTTCTGCATCTATTGAAATTATCATGTGGCTTTTCTCATTTCTTTTGTTTATGTGGTGAATCACATTAATTGATTTATGAATGTTTTACCATCCTTGCCTCCCCAGAATAAATCTCACTAGATAATGATGTATGATTTTTTTCATGTATTGCTGGATCCCGTTTGCTAATATTTTGTTGAGGATTAGCATCTAAATTCATCAGAGATATTGGCCTATAATTTTCTTTCTTTGTGTTGTCTTTGCCTGGTTTTGGAATCAGAATTATGCTCGCCTCATAAAAGGAACTTGGTAGTGTTCCTTCTTCTTGAATTTTTTGAAATAGCATGAGAAGGATAAGGGTTAGTTCTTCTTTGAATATTTTGTAGAATTCACCAGTGAATTCATTGGGCCCACAGGTTTTGTTTTTTGGGAGCTTTTTGGTAACTATTTCAATCTCTTTTGTTTTAATCGGTCTGTTTAGGTTTTTCAAGTCTTTCAGGTTGAATTTTGGAAAATTGTACGTTTCAAGGAATTTGTCCAGTTCACCTAGGTAGTTTAATTTTTTGGCATACAGTTTTTCATAGTATTTTCTTACAATATTTTGTATTTCTGTTATGTCCGTTGTTATTTCTCCACTCCCATTTCTAATTTTATTTATTTGAGTTTTCTCTCTTCTTTTCTTGGTGAGTCTCGTTAAAGGTTCATCGATCTTGTTTACCCTTTCAAAGAACCAGCTCTTTGTTTCATTGATCCTCTGTATTGTTTCTTTAGCCTCTATGTCATTTATTTCTGCTCTGATCTTTATTATTTCTTTCCTTCTTCTACTTCTGAGTCTTACTTGCTGTTCTTCTTCAGGTTCTTTTAGATGAAAGGTTAGGTTGTTTATTTGAGCTTTTTCAAGCTTCTTAAGGAATGCCTGTAGTGCTATGAACTTCCCTCTCAGGACTGCTTTAGCTGTGTCCCATAAATTTTGAGTTGTTGTATGTTCATTATCATTTGTTTCTAGGAATTTTTAAATTTCGTCTTTCATTTCATTGTTAACCCATTCGTTATTTAATAACATGCTATTTAGTTTCTATGTGTTTGACTATTTTTCAGTTATTCTGTTGTGATTGATTTTTAGTTTCATGCCATTGTGATCTGAGAAAATGCTTGATATGATTTCAATCTTCTTAAATTTGCTGAGATTGCTTTTGTGTCCTAAAATATGATATATCCTGGAGAATGTACCATGAGCACTTGAAAATAATGTATATTTTGCTGCTTTAGGGTGAAAGGTTCTGAAGATATTTATTAATCTAGTGTGTCCTTTAAGTCTGCTGTTTTTTTGTTAATTTTCTTTCTTGAGGATCTATCTAGTGATGTAAGTGGTGTATTGAAATCTCCTACTATTATAGTATTGCTGTTGATCTTGCCCTTTAAAGTCATCAAAGTCTGCTTTATATATTTAGGAGCTCCTATATTAGGTTCACAGATATTTATGATGGTTATATCTTTATGTTGGATTGCTCCCTTTATCATTATATAGTGACCTTTTTTATCTCTTACTATAGCCTTGGTTTTAAAGTCCATTTTGTCTGATATAAGTATTGCTACTCCAGCTTTTTTTTTTCATTTTTATTTGCATGAAATATTTTTTTCCATTCTTTTACCTTCAGTCTATGTGCATCTTTTGTTTTAAGGTGTGTCTGTTGTAGACAGCATATGTACAAGTCCTGTTTTCTTATCCATGCATCTACCCCATGTCTTTTGATTGGATCATTTAATCCATTTACATTTAAGGTTATTATTGATATGTAGTTGTTTATTGCCATTTTATATTTTAAAGGCGTATTCCTCTTTTGCTATATTCTTTTTCCACTTTGATCTGTTTTACAGCAGGCCCCTTAACATTTCCTGCAGCATTGGTTTTGTTGTAATGAATTCCTTAAGTTTTCTTTTGGCTGGGAAGCTTTTTTTCCCACTTCAATTTTAAATGATAGCCTTGATGGATAAAGTAGTCTTGGTTGTAGGCTCTTGTTCTGCATTACTTTGAATATTTCTTGCCGTTCCCATCTTGCCTAAAGTGTTTCTGTTGAGAAGTCAGATGTTATCCTTATGGCGGCTCCTTTGTAGGTGATAGGCTTTTTTTCTCTAGCAGCTCTTAATATTTTCTCTTTATCACTTAGCTTTGGTATTTAAATTATGATGTGTCTTGGTGTAGATTTCTTTGGGTTTCTCTTTAATGGAGATCTCTGTGCTTCTTGAACTTGTGAGACCTTTCCTTGCATCAATTTAGGGAAGTTTTTAGCTTTGATTTGATTGAATAAAGTTTCTATCTCTTGTTCTTTCTCTTCGTCTTCAGGAACCCCTATTATGCAGATGTTATTTCTCTTCATGTTGTCACAGAGCTCCCTTACAGTTTCCTCAGACTTTTTGAGTCTCTTTTCTTTTTTTCTGCTCTGCTTCCATGCCTTTGTTCATCTTGTCTTCCAACTCGCTGATTTGATCCTCAGCTTCATCCATCCTGCTTTTAATTCCTTCCATTGTGGTCTTTATTTCTGATATTGTATTCGTCATTTCTGTCTGATTCTTTTTTATTATTTCAATTTCCTTTTTTATACTTGCTATCTCTTTATTTAGATGTTCATAATGACTATCCATTGTTGCTCTAAGCTCTTTGAACATCCTAATTATCATTATTTTAAGCTCTGCATCAGGTAGTTTGGTTATGTCTGATTCATTCAGGTCCTTCTCTGGGTATTTCTCATGATTTATTTGGGTTGCATTTCTCTGCCTGCCCATATTGTCTGTGTGTAAGAAGGGTTAGGCTACAGGAGTCCATTGGGTGTTGTCTCTGTGTTCCCTAGGTGTGGTCTGTTTGCAGGTCCAACACCCCCTCTGCCACTGCCTAGGGCCGTTGGGTACGTGTGTTGCCCACGCTGCTGTTTTGGCTGCTGCTGCGGTTTCTACCTTGCCTCCGTGGGAGGGGCTTTGTTCTCATGCCAGGCTCTATAAGCCTCAGCTGGTCTCCATTTTACCCCTCTCCCATGGGTGGGATTGCGCACCACACTCAGGCCACAAGCCTGGGCTCCAAGGGCAAGAGTGAGCACTTTTGCTTAGCTGCGGGTCCCTGTCAGCTGGTTCCTCTGGCCTGGTGGAGCTGCAGATGTGTGCTCAGCTGCAAGCCAGGCTTCTGCCCTTCCCCCACCAACCTTGGCTCCTCAGCTGGGTGGGGCTGCTGCTTTGCGCTCAACTGCAAGCTGGGCTTCCGCCTGCCCCAGAAACCTTGGCTCCTCGGCCGGGCTGTTGGTGTGCACTCAACTGCGAGCCTGGGCTTCTGCCCCACCTCTGTGGGCAAAGGTGGTTCAGGCAGGGCTTCAAGCCTCAGAGACCAGGTGAGGCTGCGTGCCCACTCACCCCTGCCCAGTGGTGGATCTCTGCCCCTTCCGGGCTCCTGCTTTCCCCCTACAGGTGGGGTCGCAGGCCAGCCCGCAGCCGCCAGACCACTTTCGCGCATCCCCTTTGCCCCTGCTGGGCTAGACCGAGCTCATGCCAGCCGGTTTGGCCTCTGTCCCTGCCCACAGAACCAGGCTTTTGAGTCTGGCAGCTGCCTGCCCTCCAGCAAGCCCTCAGCAGTGTGGGTGGGGGCGCTGCAGCTCCGACCCTAACACTCCATACTGTAGTCCTGGAAGCTCCTTCCTTCTAAGTGACTGTGGTCTAGTTGCCGCAGGGGAGCCTGTTTGGCTGGTGTCCTGCTTCCCCTTGCTGGTTCCAGGGGAAATATTGTTTCAGATTTGTGGAGTGACTCAGCCCAGGGTTTAGGGTGGCTGTTCCTCAAAGCTTTTCTCCTTGTGCCTTCCAGACCACACTCTCTTCCCGCTGCTCTGGTCCTCTCCTCTCTCCCTGACTCCTGGCATCCCAGGTGAGTGATTGTGAGAGAGGTTTTCTGTGTTGTCTCTTTAGGAAGAATCCTGGGTCTGAGAGAACTGTCTCTTTCTCACAAACAATATCCTAACCTGTTTCACAGCTAAATACTGTCCATACACCTCTTCTAGGCTCTGGTGCTGCAGGCTGGACCTTTTTTCCTGGGACACAGGTCCTTACGCTTCCACTAGCCTCTCTTCCAGCCACACGAGTCTCTCCGGGCTGCCTTTCGCTCTGGGGAGCTAGGCAACGCTTTCCGCTTTTTGCTTTTCCTACCAGTCTCAATGTTGCTTCTTCAGTGTTCCCCGGTTGAAGAGTCCTCCCAGTCCAATTCAGCATTGGTTTATCCAGATAACGGTTCTTAAAATCAAGTTATAATCCACTTTGTTTCTGGGAGTTGGAAGGTGGTACGCTCGCTTACTCCATTGCCATCTTGCTCTCTTCTCCTTAATTTCTTTTGCTGACAGTTCATTGTTGGTATATAAAAATGCCTCTGATTTTGAGTATTAATTTTATATCCTGCCCCTTGCTGAATTTGTTCATCAGGTCCAGTAGTTTTTTGACTGAGACTTTGGGGTTTTCTATATACAATATCATATCATCTGCAAATAATGACAGTTTTACTTCTTCTTTTCCAATTTGGATGCTGTTGGGCAATAAAATATGTTATGCTCACTTTGTTAAAGATGGTGCTGCCCACATGGAAGCCCATCACCCAGATGATATTATTTGCCCTTATGCTTGGGATGGGTTAGGGGGAAAGGCTGGAATGTGGGCAGGCCAGGTCGTTATGGCCTAAGGCTTGGTTTTAAGACTAAGCTTTTCCCCACACCCTTGAGTGATTGGATGACGTGGGGTGGTGCACTCTCCTGAGGAATCCCATTATGCCTCAGGTGGGTGACTTTGTATCAGAGACTTCCTTGTCTGTAGATTGGATTAAGGGTTTGAATTTCTACACTATAAAGTGGGACAGACCCGTAGCTTACTCTCTCTCGGTTCCTGAGGTTAGTATTAGAAAGGAGAGCAGATGAAGGCCATGTGGAGGCCAGGAGAAGCAGCCAAGATGGCAGAGTGCTGAGAGAGAAGCCAGTTTGTGCAGAGTTTGTGCTGGAGAAGGAGATGGGGAACAGAGGTGAGTAAGTATGGTGAGATAAAAAGCTTTGATGCTAGGAAACTAGGATAAGTCAGTAGCTTTGTGAGCACTGAATATGTGGGTTTTAAAGCCCAGTATGTGTTTTTGCTTGCCCGCTGGGTGCAAGCTAGAATTAAAGCTGATGGCTCACTAGTTCTTGGCTCCGTTGTTTCATTTCAGACAGCCCGAATCTAATGTGAACCTGCACTGGCAAGGCGGCTGTGATGGTGACCCTGGCTACTGGCTTTACAGATGCCTTTTATTTCTTCTTCTTGTCTTATTGCTATAGATAGGACCTCCAGAACTATGTTGAATAAGAGTGGTGAAAGGGAGCACCCCTGCCTGGTTCCTGATCTTAAAGGGATTGCTTTTAATTTTTGCCCATTTAGTATGATGTTTGCTGTGGGTTTGTCATAGATGGCCTTTATCATGTTAAGGAATGTTCCCTGTATTCCCACTTTACTGAGAGTTTTGATCATGAATGGGTGCTGGATTTTATCAAATGCCTTTTCTGCATCTATTGAAATTATCATGTGATTCTTGTGCTTCCTTTTGTTTATGTGATGAATCACATTGATTGATTTGCGAATATTGAATCAGCCTTTCGGCCCACACTTCTAAACTACATACAGTTTTCTAGGACCAAATGGGTTTTCTAATTTTTGCAGATGTGTTTGGCCCTTGGAGCTGCACAAGGCAAATTGACATATTAAAGGCTGTCAGAATTCCTGTAGCAAATGAGTTGTATACTTTGATTTGTGGTCACAGAAAACCCGTGATGAATAGCTTTTAATAATACCCCTTTCTATGCTGTGATATTCTTTTCTACGTGCAGACTCCCTTTGAAACCTTTTTTCACCTTGCCACTGCCAAACAAACACCAAAATTAACTCACTAGTGTGAACTCTACGTACTTTTTAACTTTATGAGACACTCCTTTCGAATTTTATGCTAAGTCTTTTCTGGTTTGGGCTCTTCTAACTATGCTGTATGCATTATCTCCTAAGTTTTCGTTTAAGTTGTTTTCACAGAAGCAACTTTGAACAGAAGGGCAAAGAAGGTGAAGAAAGGAAGCTAAGAGGAGAGAAGGTGCTAAGATTAATCAGCTTTTTCTCATACATTGTCTCTTAGCTGTGGCCCACCCTTTTACAGCCATTTTTGCTTGTGTCACTTATTTTTTTGTATGTTCAGGGAGATTATAAACTCAGCAGTAATCAAAGGACTATGCTTTAATCATACTTGTAAATTGGTGGCAGGGTGCTAATATCTTTATATGGTACTTTTATCGACAGTGTTTTTTTCTACATATATCAAATTTTATCTTTCACTGAGCCCGTAAAACATGTGGTAAATGATTTTGCCAATGAGTAAGCATACTTTCTAAGTGATGAAATGGCTTGTCCAAGTCTAAGGAGTTACCAAATAGAATCTAAACCCAAACTCAGGCTTCTGGACTGCAAATACAATGCACTGCTGGGACATGACAGCCAAACACAAAGCTCTTGATGAATGCTCTTTAAGTTAAATACATTTGAAAAAAATGCTTCCTAATAACCATTTAAAATTATGTATGCCCAATGATAAGTTTGAAAATAAAATCTTAGTAAAAGTCATTCATTTTTAAACAAAATTTAATACCAAAATTAGTTTTAGCAGTGTTACTAATCTGTCTGGAATAATTTCTGAACTAGTTCTTTATGGGCAACAAAAAAAGGTTCAGATAATTACTAGATATATGGGAGATAGTCAAGTACTATCAATGATCATAGCTGATTTAGTACTTAAACGTCATCTATAATTTTCTGATGTGGTGATTGAATTTTTAAGCATTTTTTTTTTACACAGATACTTTTTGTTTCTATAGGGATTCTGTAGGAATTATATATTATCTTAATTTAAATACAAGTTAGTTGCTCTACAGATCTGATTATGAGCTAATCTTTATTATATATAATATTTATAAGCTTTACATATATGAGATTAAAATGCACACACCTAAATAACATATTTAAATTGAATTCAAGTTAAATACAGTTTAATAATATGTAAATGTGTATATATTTGGACTTGTGTCACTGGAAAATAACATGCACTAGGTAGAAGCATGTAATTTGCTCAGTTGCTCCTCAAGTGATCTATGATTTAGATTTCTTCCAAATTTAGCTGTTAGAATTTCTACCCAAATTTACCTTGAAGAATAGGCTATATGAAAGGACAACTTAATAATATTGCACTTACTCTCTAGATCGAATTCAGCTTTTCTAGAGACAGAGAAAATAAGGGTCAAGCAGTTATCTGAGTAATTTTACTAGGTCATCACTATTGACTTATTTCTGTGTCACTGTGATATCAAAATGGACAAAAATTGACCATTTCAAGTGACTGTATTACACTCATTAAAATCAAACATGATGCTTGAAATTCATTTTTTTTTTTTAATTTTCTTCTTTTCCAAGTGAGAGGAGGACAGATAGAGAAGCAGACTTCTGCATGTGTACCAACCGGGATCCACCTGGTGACCCCTGTCTGGACCCATGCTTGCAACCAAGCTATTTTTAACAGCTGAGGCAGAGGCTTTATGGTACCATCCTCCAATCAAGCTATGGTTATGGGAGGGGAAGAGAGAGATTGAAAGAAAGAAGAGGGGGAGGGGTGGAGAAACAGATGGTTGCTTCTCCTGTGTGCCCTGACTGGAAATTAAACCCGGTTATATCCACAGCCAGGCCGATGCTCTACCACTGGGCCTACTGGCCAGGGCCTAATATTCTTAATTTTAAAAATTATACAAATGTGATAATACCAAAGATAAAAAACAACAGGAGGGAGGCACTAGTGAGATTTCTACTTTTTCCTCGTTGACATATTGTCAACTTATAGTCCATTATTATTCACAGAGTGCATTAAAAATACATCTACACTTGAGTATTCAGACTTTTGTTTTTACAAATGACACCGGGTTTCAAAATAGCTCACTAACTGTTACTGCAAATAAACCAAAAGGAATTATTAGTTTTTGTCTGAAAGAATTTGTTATATGGCACTAATCTCCTGAAGTTAAAAAAAGAACTTGAAAAATTGCAATGCATGTTAAAAAGTAGTTAGATAAGTGGAAGAAGAGAAATTATTAAAATTTTATTTAAAAAACATGAGGTTTAAAGGACCTGTAAATTACCCTATTTTTCTGTGATGAAAGACTAATGTGTCCTATTTTACATCTGGGAATAATTGCCAGATAACAATTTTTGTGACTTGCTCATGCATTGTCACATTTAGATCTCATAATAATCCTTGAGGTAGACACTATTCTATTATTAACCATATGCACAAGTGAGGAAATTGTAGCTTAGAGAAATAAGGCAATGTATTCAGTGTTGCAAAGCTAGGAAAAGGTTGAGATACGACACACTCAAGTTTGTCTTCTGTAGAACCCATGCTCTTACCTATCATGTTCAGTGGAATAACAGATAATATATGAAAACCACCAAATACAGAGGTTGGACCACAGAAGATTTTCAGTACGTAAATATGGTTCATCTTCTCCTTTTACCTCACATGCAGGTCTTAAGAATTTTTTAAGTTCATAATAAGTATTCAGTAGAAAGTTTTTGATGTATTTTCAATAAGATGAAGAACAAAAAATATATTAATGAAGTGACAATTAGATTGTCTATAATTTTAACTCTCCTTTCTATTCTTCTCTGGAAATAGTTCCCTCAAATTGACCTTGTCTTACACATATAATTGATAATAAGACATTTTATTCCTTAACTCTCCGGAAAGTCATCTCCAAGGGAAGTCATTCTTCATTCTATTAAAACAGTTGTTCTGAACTAAGGATGATTTTACTGCCAGGGAACATTTGGCAGTGTTTAAAGACATAGTTGGTTGTTAAAACTGAGGGTATATATGTGCTAATGGCGTCTGATAGGCAGTATCCAGAAAAATACTCAACCTTCTGAAAGGCATAGGGCAACCCCAGCAACAAAGATTTATTAAGTCCAAGATGTCAAGAGTGCCTTGGTTGAGAAACCCCATGTTAGAGAGATGAATGAAAGGAAAATGAATAGGGATTACAACATGGAAGCTGGACGCAGAATATGTTTTCTTTTAGTAGCCCCCCCTCCCAAATCTCCCCAAACAAACCCATCCTGGCCATAAATATATTATTGTCAGTTTATTAGAACTTACACTCATTTTCAAGTGTTTTAGAATGGCTATGTCAAAGGCGTGTGTGTGCATTTGTGTATTCTTTTGTACAATATCATTGTTAAACTAAAGAAAAACAAAATCTTGAAGAATTGGACAAGTCTAGGCTGCCTGGAGTCAGGGCAGATAGGGAAACAAATGTTGCTTTTTTCCTGTGGCAATCTTGGTAGAAATCTTTATGTCCGCACATTTTGCTTATGTATTTCTTCTCATTTTCATATCAGTAATGTGAAAGTTTAGGCAGAGATAAGAAAACTGAGACACAGAAACACAATTACATTCTTTAGAGCAGTTGGGTCTAGCTAGACAAAGGCAGATATATGACTGTCTGTGTTTTTCATCTTCTTACTCTGAGATAGAAAGAATTTGTATGTACATTTGTATCTCATAAATCAAAGTGGACAGCTCTATAATTTTGAATGTGAAAATAAGAATGAAAAAGAACAGAAAATAGGCACAATTTAGAACTCAGAAAAATCAAAACCAATAAATCACAGTTTTGAGTTTCTAGTAACAGTATTGATACAACAATATGCCCTCCCACCACCCAACACAAAAAGCGACCCAGAAACAAAATAAATACCCATTAAAAAGTAAATAGAATAAAACCAAGAGAGATGTGTGTGTGTTTGTGTGTGTGTGTGTTGATATATTTGGAGAGTTGTGAGTATTACATTCTGTTCTCTAAGGTTATTGCAGCCTTCCTCCTTCATTTCAGTTTCTAGACAAGTAGCATGTCTGGGCCATTTGGGCTGCATTAATTCAGAAGAAGCTTTATCTGAGGCATCATTAATATGTAGAAGCATTAATAATAGATAGTACAGTGAGTAAGTCTATGATTGGACAAATAGCTTTCCTTCTCTACTTCCTGTGATATCTCCTGCACCTTCACTTATTGAGTCTTACTCATATTATGGGGGTTGTATTGAGAAAATTTATACTAGAGGACTGGATTTGAGGAGAAGCCAAAGGGATAGTCCAGTTTTTATCTAAGCTAGCACCTTTCTCTAGATGCTAAAAAACTGTCCATGAACGTCTTTGCAGTCTAGTCCAGTTAGCCAGTTGTCTACAATATCATTGAAGTGAAAAAAAAAAGGAATCAAGAATAATCTTTGCATAGCTGATTTAAAATACTTCATGTAAGGCAACAGTATTTAGAGAAGGAAAGAAATTGGCAATGGAGGATGGATGTTTTCTTTTGGCCATGTTAAATTAGAAGCAGGAGGCTTTATAAAGATTATTGTACACATACACTCACATACACACATGAAAGCCTATGCTAGAGAAAATAATCTGGGGTTTGTTGATATGTGCGTATCAATTAAAATGGGAGAAGTAGAGAAGCTTCCTTGGATAGGTGACATATACAGAGAGAAGAGGAAGAGGCCCAGGATAGCTTTAGACACACCCCAACATTACTGTATCAAGAAAAGGAGAAAATGTCAAAGAAGGAAAATTAAGTAGTATAAAAACCAGCAGAGATGGTATCAAATTTGCCATCAGAAGAATATTTTTTCAGTTATATTTATTTATTAGCTGTTTTAAAAAATTAAGATTGTAGCTGAATATATGAAAAATACCTTTGTGTGTATTGTTTATATTTTTCTTTAAAGTAGGAGTTAATATATATGCATGCATCTATTGAGAATGATCCACTAGAGACAGAGAAGTTGGTATTGCAGGATATCAGGGAGAAGATTGAAGGGCAGGTTCCCTGAGAGAGAAATGGGATTCTAATCAGAGAGCTTGTATGAGCCTTGAGAGGAGAAGACACTCCACTCATCTCTGTGCTACGGCAGCAGGGCTGCTACAGGTGAAAGAGATGCAGGTGGTTGCCACACTAAAGTGTGTGTGCTGTTCTGTTTTCCTAACAAAGTAAGAGACAATGCCATTTTCTGAGGTGGAGGGGGGACATGGGAGTAGACTTGCTAACAGAACGGGAAATGTGAACTAGTCATTTTGGACAATGGAAAATCAAACATATTAAGAAAATGTACAAAGTTACTAGGCAAAGTTGTGTGATCTTCAGTGATGTGTTGAGTGGATGAACATCTCATCAATGGTGATGAGGTCAAGGACTCAGACACCCCACTCTATTTGCCAAGACTGATGAAGAGATATATCAATAACTAGGTGCTGATGGTGGTACTTCTCACTTCTTTCTCTCTGCTCCCCAATTAAATAACTCTGAGTTTCCATTTCCTGGGTTTTCGTATGTTTGGATCTGAATTTGACAAATTTTCTATATGTAGGAATTAATATAAGAAATCTTTTACGACCAGTGTTACCCCAGTAAATTCAATGAAAAGGAGAAAAGAAATCTTTTACGCTATTGGGTAGGATTAAGGACCAGGATATATCTGATGGTGTAAAAAGATGAATGCAAAGATCCCTAGAAGTAATACACTATCAGGAGGTACTATGTTAAAAATTTATTAAAACAAAACATGTGTGATTAAGAATTCAGGTGTATTTGAAATAAACTAAGCAACACAAATAAACAAAACAAAATAAAAAACATCACCAGCATCAAGAAAATAAATCAACACTATGTTAGATATTGACTTTTTTTTCCCCCTTAATGTTGTATAGTACAGAGGTTTCTATGAAAGATTTAAAAGAGAATCACTAAAAAGTCCTAGGGAGTTTAAATTGATCTCATATTATGTACAAATGCTCTTTTTACTTAAAGAACCACTGTGACTATGGGATGCTCTAGAGAGAGTCTTGGGGTGGTTCGGAATACCTTTATTTGAAGATCTGAGATGTTTTCTATTTTCCACATCAGAAATAAATATGACGATGTCTCACTTCAGCTTTGTCTTTAAGATTTATAAAATTAGGAGGACACAGATGGCAGCGGAGTAGGCAGACACACAGACTCCCAGCTCACACCACCAAATTGGATTACAAATTAATTTAGAAAGAACCAGCATGAAAAACCAACTCTGGACTACAAGAACTGCTCTCAGAAACCAAGGAGCAAAGAAGAAGCCACACTGAGCCTGGTGGGGAGCGCCGAGGAGCGGTGAGCCTCCCCTGCTTACAGGAACAAAGGGTGGGGGGTGAGGCTGAGAGCCAAGAAAGGCTCTCAATCCAAGAAAAACAGTAGAAAATATCACTCACAGCCACTTGCTTGGTGTAAAGCCAGTGTCCAACGCCATTATCACAGCCGCCTGGCCAGTGCAGGTTCACATTAGATTCGGACAGTCGGTAATGAAACAATGGAGCCGAGAACTGGTGAGCCATCAGCTTTAATTCTAGCTTGTACCTGGCGGGTAAGTAAAAACACACACTGGGCTCCAAAACCCATTCATTCAGTACTCACAAAGCTACTGACTTATCCGAGTTTCCTAGAATCAAAGGTTTCTAGCTCACGAGACTTATTCACCTCTGTTCCCCATCTCCTTCTATCTGCACAAACTTTGCACTAACTGGATTCTTCCTCAGTACTCTGCCATCTTGGCTGATTCTCCTCTCCTCCATGTGGCCTTTCTCTGCTCTGCTTTCTAATGCTAATCTCAGGAACTGAGAGAGAGCAAGCTTCCGGTCTGCCCCACTTTATAGTGTAGAAATCCAAACCTTTAATCCAATCTATGACAAGGAAGTCTCTGATACAAAGTCACTTATCTGAGGTATAATGGGAGGATTCCTCAGGAGAATGCACCACTTTACATCATTCAATCAGTCAAGGGTGTGGGGAAAAGCTAACTCTTAAAACTAAGCCTTAGGCTATACCGACCTGGCCTGCCCACAGCCTGTCCCCCAAAATACATTAATATCAATGGACTTGCATGTGGGCAGTGCCATCTTTAACAAAGTGAGCATAATATATTTTATCTGCCTAAAACCTGGAGACCTGGGAACGAGGTGTGTTGAAAGAGCTGGCTTGTTTTCCAAAAGGAAAGGGGGAGAGAGAGACAGCCAGTGACATAAAGAGGAAGGCATGGGCGGACCTGAGCAGCAGACAAATCCAGTGCTGGAGGCAGCCATACCTGGGGGAGGTGCTGGAGGCGGCCACAGCTGAGGGAGGGGTTGATCCTTCCACATAACACAAGACTAAAGTGGTTCCAGGTCAACCTTCTCAAGATGTCTCTCCAGCTCCAATCAGCACAAAAAGACACAGCTGAAAACAAGAAGTGGGGAGGAGGGGCAGTAACTCAGGTCTCCATGGAGATCTGAGATACACCTCCCCCTACTGAAGCGGAGAAAGCACCTCGCCCCCAGAGAGAGTAACTGGCAGATCAGGTCTTTAGAGTCTCAGGTTACACCCACCACTTCCTGGATACAGTTTCAAATAAGCACCCTGCTGAGATTAGTAAACAAGATTACCACCTAGTTAAGGAAACTGAGAAGAAAACAAACAAATCAAGACTTCAAAATGGCTCCATTAGAAAAGCCAAATTCCACAGTGGATTACAAACAACAGCTGAAGCCAACCAAAGAAGACCTAGAAATAACACAACTGAAAATTGGAGGCAGCAACACCAAGCCTAGACTCAACCAGCTCTACAAACAACACACACAAACACACAGACATAATGAGAAGACAGAAAAGCACAATCCAAATGAAACCACAAGAGAATCCTCCAGGAAATGAACTGAGCGATATGGAAATAACCAAACTTCCAGATGCAGAGTTTAGAATAACGATTGTTAGGATGCTTAGGGATCTTAGAACAACAATGGATGGTCATTATGAACACCTAAATAAAGAGGTAAGTATAAAAAAGACATTGAAATATTAAAAAAGAATCAGTCAGAGATGCCAAATACAATATCAGAAATGAAGACCACAATGTAAGGAATTAAAAGCAGGGTGGATGAAGCTGAGGATTGAATCAGCGAGTTGAAAGACAAGATGAACAAAGGCATGGAAGCAGAGCAGAAGAAAGAAAAGAGACTCAAAAAGTCTGAGGAAACTCTAAGAGAGCTCTGTGACAACATGAAGACAAATAACATCTGCATGTTGGGCAGATAAAATATATTATGTTCACTTTTTAAAATATGGTGCTGCCCACGTGCAAGTTTTAAGAGTAAGCTTTTCCCCACACCCTTGACTGATTAGATGATGTGGGGTGGTGCACTCTCATGAGGAATCCTCCTATTATGCCTCAGATAAGTGACTGTATCAGAGACTTCCTTGTTTGTATATTGGATTAAAGGTTTAGATTTCTACATTATAAAGTGGGGCAGGCTGGGAACTTGCTCTCTTGGTCCCTGAG
This sequence comes from Rhynchonycteris naso, assembly GCA_037038555.1. NCBI lineage: Eukaryota > Metazoa > Chordata > Mammalia > Chiroptera > Emballonuridae > Rhynchonycteris > Rhynchonycteris naso. The sequence continues at coordinate 14,692,297 of CM073000.1, forward strand.
GTTAGCATTAGAGAGGAGAGCAGATTGAGGCCACATGGAGGAGAGGAGAAGAAGCCAAGATGGCGGAGTGCTGAGGAAGAAGCCAGTTTGTGCAGAGAGAAGGAGATGGAAAACAGAGGTGAATAAGTCTGGTGAGCTAGAAACCTTTGATTCTAGGAAACTCGGATAAGTCAGTAGCTTTGTGAGCACTGAATGAGTGGGTTTTGGAGCCCATTGTGTGTTTTAGCTTGCCCACTGGGTGCAAGCTAGAATTAAAGCTGATGGCTCACCAGTTCTTGGCTTCAGTGTTTCATTACCGACTGTCTGAATCTAATGTGAACCTGCATGGGCCAGGTGGCTGTGATAATGGCCCTGGCTACTGGCTTTACATTTGGTGTAGTCTGTGGCAAGATTCGGTACAGTTTGGTATGGAGCCACCACCACCTTTGAGCAGTGGAGTAGAGGAGAGGGTGCTATTATGGTTCCCCATGGCTATCCTTCTGGGGGCCGTAGGATGGTTGACTTTTACAGCCATGTGTGAAGAAACCAAGAGCTCTATGGAAGAGGCTGCCCGGGACCTGCAAACCAAGCAGTGAAAGGAGCTGGAGGAAATGTGGGAGAAAAAGATGCTGACCCTGAAGCTGGAGGAAGCACTGCAGGAGGAGGCTGATCAGGTTCATGAGATTCACCTGGAAATGGAGCAGATGCTGGAGAATGAATCACAGGTTTGTGAGTTGCAGATTGCCCTGGACATTGTGGAGAGCCAGCAGAGGTGGGAGGCTGAGGCTGAGGCCGGGACTGGAGCTGCATGGCTTGCTGAGCAGAAGGCAGCAATGGTCCAGGGTTTAAGCCCAGCAGCAGGAGCTGGTGTTTTCAGTTCCTCTTTGGAGGATGAGGAGAATTGGTCTGGAGTTGCAATCTGCAGCCTCCAGAAGGTGAGAACCCAGCAGCAAAAAGTAGCTATGCTCCTGGTAGGTTTGCAATTTTGTGACATTGAGGTGGATGCCATCATGCTCCCCAGAGCAGAGATGAAAATGTTGACTGCCATTGCCACATACTCCTTTTTAGGACAGTGTGAGACCTGCCATGATGGTAGAAATGATGGGGAGGCTAACACCGCATGTGCATGGACTGATTTCTTGGACTATGACCGGAATGAGCACTGGCTCTTTTGTTGAACGGACTATGGATTTTGGACAATGTGAAATACCCTGATGGGGGTGGGGCACAGCTTTGATGGAGGCACTCCCCCTGCCCCAGGAAGCCTTTCCAACGGCAAGAGAGAAGGCCAAGGACATTTTGCACTTTTGGCAAAGTGCTCAGAGACTGGTGAAATGGTACCTTTGTAATTGTTGAAATTGTATGATTTGTCATGTATTTGTAATTTGTGTAATGTACCTAATTTCCTTGCACAGGGATGCCGGTGGTGTAGATTGTGGGTAGTAAAGTGATCATAGAGGTGGATTGTTGGGCAGATAAAATATATTATGCTCACTTTGTTAAAGATGGTGCTGCCCACGTGCAAGTTTTAAGAGTAAGCTTTTCCCTACACCCTTGACTGATTGGATGATGTGGGGTGGTACATCTCATGAGGAATCTTCCTATTATGCCTCAGATAAGTGACTTTGTAGTGACTTTGTATCAGAAACTTCCTTGTTTGTAGATTGAATTAAAGGTTTGGATTTCTACACTATAAAGCAGGGCAGACCGGGAGCTTGCTCTCTCGGTTCCTGAGGTTAGCATTAGAGAGCAGATCGAGACCACATGGAGGAGAGGAGAAGCAGCCAAGATGGCAGAGTACAGAGGGAGAAGCCAGTTTGTGCAGAGTTTGTGCAGAGAGAAGAAGATGGGAAACAGGTGAATAAGTGTGGTGAGCTAGAAACCTTTGATTCTAGGAAACTTGGATAAGTCAGTAGCTTTGTGAGCACTGAATGAGTGGGTTTTGGAGCCCAGTGTGTGTTTTTGCTTGCCTGCAGGGTGCAAGCTGGAATTAAATATGATGGTTCACCAGTTCTTGGCTTTGTTGTTTCATTACTGACTGTTTAAATCTAATTGGAACCTGCGTGGGCCCGGTGGCTGTGATAATGGCCTCAGCTACTGGCTTTACAATGCATAATAGGGGTTCCTGAAGAAGAAGAAAAAGAACAATGAATAGAAACGTTATTCAATCAAATCATAGCTGAAAACTTTCCTATATTCATGCAAAGAAGAGTCTCACAAGTTAAAGATGCACAGAGATCTCCATTAAAGAAAAACCCAAAGAAATATACACCAAGACACATCATAGTTAAAATATCAAAGCTAAGTGATAAAGAAAAAATATTAAAAGCTGCTAGAGAAAAAAAGACTATCACCTATAAAGGAGTACCCATAAGGATGACATCCAACTTTTCAACAGAAACACTTAAAGCCAGAAAGGAGTGGCAAGAAATTTTCAAAGTAATGCAGAATAAGAGCCTACAACTAAGACTACTTTATCCAGGAAGGCTATCATTTAAAATTGAAGCATGGTATATGCTCCCACTTGTTTGTATCTTCCTTGATTTCTTTTATCAATGTTTTATAATTTTCCGAGTACAAGTCCATAACCTCCTTGGTTAAATTCACTCCAAGCAATTTATAAACTCAATGCAATACCAATTAAAATACCAATGACATACTTCAAAGATATAGAACACATAGTCCAAAAATTTATATGGTACCAAAAATGAACACAAATAGCCTCAGCAATATTAAAAAGAAAAAATAAAGCAGGAGGTATCACTCTTCTGGATATCAAGGTTTACTACAAAGCCATTATAGCCTGGTACTGGCATAAGAACAGGCACATAGATCAATGGAACAGAACAGAGAACCCAGAAATAAACCCACAGCTTTATGGACAACTGATATTTGACAAAGGAGGAAAGAGCATACAATGGAGTAAAGACAGCCTCATTAACAAATGGTGTTGGGAAAATTGGACATCTACCTGCAAAAAATGAAACTAGACCATCAACTTACACCATTCACAAAAACAAACTCAAAATGGATAAAAGACTTAAATGTAAGCCGTGAAACCGTAAGCATCTTAGAAGAAAACATAGGCAGCAAGCTCTCTGACATCTGTGGCAGCTATATATTTGCCGATTTATCTCCATGGGCAAATGAAATAAAAGGCAAGATAAAAACAAATGGGACTATATCAAACTAAAAAGTTTTTGCACAGCTAAAGACAATAAGAACAGAATAAAAAGACAAACCACACAATGGGAGAACATATTCGACAGCACGTCTGATAAGGGGTTAATAACAAAAATTTATAAAGAACTTATAAAACTCAGCACCAGGAAGACAAACAATCCAATCAAAAAATGGGCAAAAGAAATGAATAGAAATTTCTTCAAAGAGGACATACAGATGGCCTATAGGCATATGAAAAAATGCTCAAAATCACTAATCATTAGAGAAATGCAAATTAAAACCACAATGAGATATCACCTCACACCAGTCAGAATAGCGCTCATCTGCAAAACAACACAGAACAAGTGCTGGCGAGGATGTGGAGAAAAGGGAACCCTCCTGTACTGCTGGTGGGAATGCAGACTGGTACAGCCACTGTGGAAAACAGTATGGAGATTCCTCAAAAAATTAAAAATTGAACTGCCTTTTACTCAGCTATCCCACTTATAAGAATATACCCTACGAACACCATAGCACTGTTTGAAAAGAAGAAATGTGCCCCCATGTTCGTGGCAGCATTGTTCACAATAGCGAAGATCTGGAAATAGCCCAAGTGTCCGTCAGAGGACGAGTGGATTAAAAAGCTTTGGTAAAACATAAAAGTGAGACTATGAGACATGGACAAGAGAGTGGTGGTTACGGGGTGGGGGAGGGAGGAGAGGGTGAGATAGGGAGGAGGGGAGGGGCACAGGGAAAACCAGGTAGAAGGTGACAGAGGACAATTTGACTTTGGGTGATGGGTATGCAACACAATTGAATGATAAGACAATCTGGAGATGTTTTCATTGTACATATGTACCCTGATTTATTGGTGTCACCGCATTAAAATTAATAATAATAATAATAATAAAAAGCTTTGGTACGTATATACTATGCAATACAACTCAGACATAAGAAATAATGACATCGGATCATTTACAACAAAATGGATGGACGTTGATATCATTATACGGAGTGAAATAAGTAAAACAGAAAAAACCTGAGAACAGCATAATTTCATACATAGGTGGGACATAAAAGTGAGACTATAAGACATGGACAAGAGAGTGATGGTTACAGGGTGGGGTGAGGGAGGAGAGCGTGGGATAGAAAGGAAGGGAGGGGCACAGGGAAAACCAGATAGAAGGTGACAGAGGACATTTGACTTTGGGTGATGGGTATGTAACATAATTGAATGATAAAATAACCTGGAGATGTTTTCGTTGTACATATGTACCCTGATTTATAGGTGTCACCCCATTAAAATTAATAAAAAATAATTGAAGGAGAAATGAAAATCTTTCCAGACAAAACAAACAAGCACACAAACAAAAACAAAACAAAACAACTCAAGGAATTTATAACAACAAAACCAATGCTGTAGGAAATGTTAAGGGGCCTGTTGTAAACAGATCAGAGTAGGAAAAGAATATAGTAAAAGAGGAATACACCTTTAAAATATAAAATGGCAATAAACAACTACATATCAATAATAACCTTAAATGTAAATGGATTAAATGAGTCAATCAAAAGACAGAGGGTAGCTGCATGGATAAATATACAGGACCCATACATATGCTGTCTACAAGAGACACACCTTAAAACAAAAGATGCCCATAGACTGAAGGTAAAAGGATGGAAAAAAAAATTTCATGCAAATGGAAATGAAAAAGAAAGCTGGAGTAGCAATACTTATATCAGACATAATGGACTTTAAAACCAAGGCTATAGTAAGAGATAAAGAAGGTCACTACATAATAATAAAGGGAGCAATCCATACAACCATCATAAATATCTATGCACCTAATATAAGAGCTCCTAAATATATAAAGCAGACTTTGATGGATATGCAGGGCAAGATTAACAGCAATACTATAATAGTAGGAGATTTCAATACACCACTTACATCACTGGATAGCTCCTCAAGAAAGAAAATTAACAAACAAACTTCAGACTTAAAGGACACACTAGATCAACTGGATTTAATAGATATCTTTAGAACCATTCACCCTAAAGCAGCAAAATATACATTCTTTTCAAGTTTTCTTGGTACATTCTCTAGGATAGATCACATGTTAGGACAGAAAAGCAGTCTCAACAAATTTAAGAAGATTGAAATCATATCAAGCATTTTCTCTAATGACAATGGCATGAAACTAGAAATCAAGCACAACAAAAAAAATGAAAAATACTCAAACACATGGAAACTAAATCACATGTTATTAAATAAGAAATAGGTTAACAATAAAATCAAAGAAGAAATAAAATAGTTCATAGAATTGAATGATAATGAGCACATAACTCAATATTTATGGGACACAGCTATAGCAGTCCTGAGAGGAAAGTTCATAGCACTACAGGCATTCCTTAAGAAGCTTGAAAAAGCTCAAATAAACAACCTAACCCTTCATCTAAAAGAACTTGCAAAAGAACAGCAAGTAAGGTCCAGAGTTAGTAGAAGGAAGGAAATAATATAAATCAGAGCAGAAATAAATGACATAGAGGCTAAAGAAACAATACAGAAGATCAATAAAACCAAGAGCTGGTTCTTTGAAAGGGTTAACAAGATCGATGAACCTTTAATGAGACTCACCAAGAAAAGGAGAGGATTCAAATAAATAAAATTAGAAACGAGAGTGGAGAAATAACCGACACAACAGAAATACAAAATAGTATAAGAAAATACTATGAAGAATTGTATGCCAAAAAATTAAACAGCCTAGCTGAACAAATTTCTTGAAACATATAATCTTCCAAAAATCAATCTGGAAGAATTAGAAAACCTAAACAGACAGATTGTAACAAAGAAGATCGAAACAATTATCAAAAAGCTCCCCCAAAACAAAACCCCTGGGCCCGATGGATTCACTGGTGCATTCTACCAAATATTCAAAGAAGAACTCACTCTTATCCTTCTCAAGCTATTCCAAAAAATTCAAGAGGAAGGAAGACTTCCAAACTCCTTTTTTGAGGCGAGCATAATTCTGATCCCCAAACTGGGCAAAGACAACACAAAGAAAGAAAATTATAGGCCTATATCCCTGATCAATTTAGATGCTAAAATTGTCAACAAAATATTAGCCAACCGGAGCCAGCAATATATGAAAATAATCATACACCATGATCAAGTGGGATTTATTCTGGAGAGGCAAGGCTGGTTCAATATTCACAAATCAATCAATGTGATTCATCACATAAACAAAAGGAAGGAGAAAAACCACATGATAATTTCAATAGATGCAGAAAAACATTTGATAAAATCCAGCACCCATTTATGATCAAAATTCTTAGCAAAGTGGGAATACAAGGAATATACGTCAACATGATAAAGGTCATCTATGACAAACCCACAGCCAACATCATAATCAATGGACAAAAATTAAAAGCAATTCTCCTAAAATCAGGAACAAGGCAGGGTGTCCCCTTGCACCACTCTTATTCAACATAGTTCTGGAAGTCCTAGCTACAGCACTCAGACAAGAAGAAGAAATAAAAGGCATCCAAATTGGAAAAGAAGAAGTAAAACTGTCACTATTTGCAGATGATATTGTATATAGAAAACTCTAAACACTCAGTGAAAAAACTACTGGACCTGATAAATGAATTCAGCAATGTGGCAGGATATAAAATTAACACACAGAAATCACAAGCATTTCTTTAGATGAACAATGAAATGTCAGAAAAAGAAATTAAGGAAACAATCCCCTTCACTATTGCGACAAAAAAAAAAAAGTACCTAAGAGTAAATTTAACCAAGGAGCTTAAAGACTTGTACTCAGAAAATTATAAAAGATTGATAAAAGAAATCAAGAAAGATACAAACAAGTGGAAGCATATACCGTGTTCATGGTTAGGGAGAATAAACATCATTAAAATGTCTATATTACCCAAAGCAATTTATAAATTTAATGCAATACCAATTAAAATACCAATCACATACTTCAAATATAGAGAACAAATGTTCCAAAAATTTATATGGAACCGAAAAAGAACATGAATAGCCTCAGCAAAATTGAAAAAGAAGAATAAAGTGGGAGGCATCACACTTCCTGATATCAAGTTATACTACAAGGCAATTTTACTCAAAATAGCTTGGTACTGGCATAAGAACAGGCATATATATCAATAGAACAGAACAGAGAACCCAGAAATAAACCCACATCTTTTTGGACAATTGATATTTAACAAAGGAGGTAAAAGCATGCAGTGGAGTAAAGATAGCCTCTTTAACAAATGGTGTTGGGAAAACTGGACAGTTACCTGCAAAAAAATGAAATTAGACCACTAACTTACACCATGCACAAAAATAAACTCAGAATGGATAAAGGAGTTAAACGTAAGCCATAAAACCATAAGCATTCTAGAAGAAAACATAGGCAGTAAACTCTCCGACATCTCTCGAGCAATATATTTGCCTATTTATCTCCACAGACAAATGAAATAAAAGGCAAGATAAACAAATGTGACTATATCAAACTAAAAAGCTTTTGCACAGCTACAGACAATAAGAACAGAATAAAAAGACAAACCACACAATGGGAGAACATACTCGAGAACACATCTGATAAAGGGTTAATAACCAAAATTTATAAAGAACTTGTAAAACTCAACACCAGGAAGACAAACATGCAGACTGGTGCAGTCACTGTGGAAAACAGTTTGGAGATTCCTCAAAAAATTAGAAATGGAACTGCCCTTTGACCCAGCCATCCCACTTATAGGAATATATCCCAAGGACACCATATCACCAACTGGAAAAAAGAAATGCACACCCATGTTTATGGCAGCATTGTTCACAATAGTGAAGAGCTGGAATCAGCCCCACTGTCTGTCAGAGGACGAATGAATTAAAAAGCTGTGGTACATATATACAATGGAATACTATGGTGCCATGAAAAAGAAGTAAATATTACCTTTTGCAACAATATGGAGGGGCCTGGAAGCTATTATGTTGAGTAAAATAAGCCAGGCAGAAAAAGAAAAATATTATATGACCTCACTCCTTTGAGGAATCCAAGGAACACTGAGAACTGAGGAAAGGAATTAAGACAGAGGAGGGATCAAAGGGACCAGAGGAAAAGAGGATAGAGGGAAAGGGAATGATAGGATAGGATAAACCTGAAGGGAAGGGGGGAGGGCGCTTTAGGGAGGGGGGCAGCAAGGGGGATGTGGAGGGAAATATGGGGGAGGGGTGATGCAGTCGGGGTTACCCTAGAATCTATGTAAAAACAATTAACTAAATAAATTAAAAAATGAGGGAGTAAAAAAAGGAAATAAAGACGGAATTAAATAAAAATGTTTTATAAAATTAAAACATTCTACATAAAGTAAATCTACTCCCCCAATTCTATTCAGGCATCTCTGAAGCATCCCTGTTGTAAAACACCACTCGTGACCAGATGATAAGCTAATATTATTGTTGCTGCTTTCTTCTTCCCCTGTGAGTTGTTACTTTTGGTGCTCAGACTTCCTTCTGTGTTACTTGTACAAACCTACTCTGCTTTTTACTTGTACAAACCTAGTCTGCTTTTTACTTGTACAAACCTACTCTGTTTTTTAACATGTGAAACTTATCTGAGGAAGGGAGTAACAATTAGAAGAGGAACTGCCATTGAACTCTACAGTATAATCTCCAATAGAGTTTCTACTCTAATGTTCCCAGTGTGTTGAGAAATGAGTCCCACCCCTCTTATAGGTTATCTTATTTTATCAGGATGCTCTTAGGAATATAGAGGCCTATACACTCTGGCATGTAAAATATATACTGCTCACAAACATTAGGGGATATTTTATAGCTTCATATTTATTTTGAAATATTCCCCATTTTTTGTGAGCAGTATATTTGCCCTGGTTTTTGCATTGGGTCACAACTCTTTTGATAATCTATTTATATCTATTTCTATATTTGTATTTCTATAGATTCTGCCCTGAAAAATAAAACGATATACAAGTTTTCTTTTAGGAACAACATAAGAAACAAATCACGATGAATATGCAAGATGAAAGGCCGTACCATCCACTTTTCTTGGCTGCTGGAATCTAGATCCATAGCACCAGTTTCCAACCATATGCTGATTACCATCTCATGAAAATGTGCCAGGTTTTTGGTTAAATAGTACCTTTGCAAATCCATTCTTTGGGGGAAATTTCACAAGTCACTTGTTTGTGCTTTCCCAAGATGGAGGTCAGAAACACTCCCCCTACTTCCCTACCATCTGGGGCATCAGCATGTGTGACCTAGGCTGTATCCATCAGACACAGTCGTATGAGTCTTTGATATAGATGTGAGCGTGAAGAACCAGATACCTTGGAATCCATTCTTGTTGGACTGGCCTCAAAACTGTTTAGCTTTCAGAGGCTTGAATATATGATGTTAACATTTAGTGCTCAGCATCAATTAATTGTGCAAGTTGTGGCCTATGTGCTGAACATCGGCAGCTTTGGATCAGAAGTGGAGTCGTTTAAGAGTAGTTTTTGGGGGCATAGATTTATTTTTGCCCGATCCTTTGGTCCCTGTAGAGAAATCCATATTATCCTCAAAGTCAGATGACACCATTCCTTTGAATGTCTGATTTAAAATTCAGGTGTGTAGCAAATATCCATAGTGAACCGTTAACTATCTAGTGCAAGAACTCTAGCAGCGAGTGCACAGTTTAGCTTCCAGAGGTTGTATGTGCATAAGGACCCGGGGGTGGGGGGGAGATTGAGCAAATTTTGTAGTCAACAACCAGATCCCCAAAATCTAAACATTAACACTAAATTAAGAGGTATAAAATGTGTTCCTTATATGCCCAAGAAATGACCTGGCAATGCAGAGTTATGAAGCAAATAACTCTTATTTAACCATTCTCTGTTTAATAATATACTTTAATTTCCCTCAGGGAAGTCTACTTTGTAGTTAGGTGATAACATTTAATATCAGTTATGAAGGAATTTGTCCAAAAATCTCTTTAAGAACATAAAAGTGTTTATCAAGTAAAATACTAACAATACGAGGTGTGCTGTAAAAATGTACGTGAATAAGGTCATTGTGTTTTGAAATTTACAATAATTTCAGCACCATTGGGGAGAAACAGTGCTCTCTTAGAGCAAGAAGCATGTGCATTTTAAAAATATAAAAATAAGTGGGTGACGTCAATGCGGCAAATTCCAAAGTCACTAAGATTAGTTCATATAATTGAAAAAAAAATAACAGGAAAGTAACATCTAAAACCATTAGCAGGTGACATGACCCTGGTTGCACAGAGAAACATATTTATACATACAAAGGAGAATTTGTGAACCATCCTGTGATTTACTGGCAAGGAAGGGAATCCTAGCAGTTTGGCAGAAGAGATGTCAAATCTAAGAAGAGTTGTTGTCACATTATTATTACTATTCACATCCAATCTGAAAGAAAATTGGAGGGCCATGTTTTTCAAGTCAAACATGGACTTTGGCACAAGACGTGTGTTTGAAGAAATAACATGCAAAATGTGTAGTACTGTGCCTGTCACAGAATAGAAATTGAATAAATGTGATTTTCCTCTGTGTAAGCAAACATGATTTTATGGCTTGAGCATTCCATGTGCTGAAAAGACTAAAATCAGTGGACCATGAAATAGCCGTGAAAACGAAAGAACAGCCTAGGAAATTCAAGATAGGAAAATGCAACCTCTTCGCTAACAAAATTTTATGACCTTGATGTTTTCTTTTATAGAAAAACTCTAGATTGAAAAATATTGGGATTTCAGCTTCTGGTAATAACAGAATAAGTTGGCTGGCTGGATTAATTCTCCTTAAGATAACAATCATAAAACCGAACTACTTCCAGGCACTGGAGAGAAATAAAAAGCAAACAAAAATTATGCAGGAGTTTACCCTTGAAAGAAGAATTAAAATGGGAAAAATTGTGACTTTCTGGCCTTTTGCCTGAGAGGACTTTCTTATCTGGACATAAATTAGTTTCATAAAATTAAAGGCATACAAGCCTGAGGCATCAAAGAACAGAGTTAAGGATGGAGGAAGAGTCAGTAGATTGGGCTGACGGAAATTCTGAAAGGGACAGAGTCACAAGGGAGCTGAGCCCTCAGATCTGCCCAAATTATAATTGTCTGTTTCCTTGGTTTGTATTTTTTGTTCTTTCAGATTCCATGTATAAGTGCAATTATATGATGTTTGTCTTTCTCTGTCTGATTTATTTTACTTAGCATAATACCTCCAAGGTCCATCTGTGGCACTGCAAATAGCCCGATTTCATTCTCTTTATGGCTGAATAATATTTCATTGTTTATCTGTGTGTATTCCATTGTACGGATATGTATATATGTGTGTATACATAAACAACCTTTTCTTTTCAATGTAAGTTTTTATTTTCAAGAGAACCAACATAAGTATCTAGCCTTCTGTAAAACTCTTCCTGGTACTCTGCCTACTCTTTTGTGAAGCTGGCACCATACTCCTATGCTTCTGCCTTGATTTCTGCATTGGCCACGTTTACTTCCATTTCCCTTTACAATCTTGATCTTCGTGTTCTAGCTGGTATTTGCACCTCTCCCCTGTCTTCTGTTACGGTAGTCCTTGTCACTATGCTCTGGCTCTCTTTGGAGACACAGACTCATGATGGATTATATTCCCTACTCCCAATAGCCAACACAAATTACTGTCCTTTTGCTTTGTCTTATGCTAAAGAAATCAGAATTTTTTTTACATAGGATTAACTCTCCACCCCATAATTGTTGTATTCTTGTCCAAGTGTATATTGGTATCCCTACATGGAAGCCCCTTTCAGTATGTACCAAAACACCTAATTCTTCTGAATTCATGTAGCTGAAATGCAAAATAATTGGATCCAGTAATAAGATATACATGGGTCACATATTGTTTGGCTGATTTGCAAATAGTAGAACTATGTTACCACCTGTTGTACTGAATGACTGAGCCCATCGATCAAAGAAATAAACAGTACTTATTTTACTGCTGTTATGAACATATCATAGCATGAATTATAGTATAGTCACTACAGTATTATACATGTTGGACATTAAGTACAAAGGACTTACTCTCTACTGGGATAAAGAAAACAATCATGATAAATAAAATAGCAATAATGTAAATTACTATTGTCCAAAACTAAAGTTGAGATTCAAAGAAAGGAGCAATCAATGTGAGTAGAGTTCGATTGTTTCATAGCAAAATTATGAATGATAATAAGCCTAAAAGTATGGGTAATTTTGGAATATAGAAGGAGAGAAAACCATTGAAAACAAGGGAAATATTATGAGTAAAAGCATGTAGGTGGACAAATGTCAGAAACTATGAGAAAAGTAACCTGACTAGAAAGAAGACATTGCTGACAGTGAATATCGTAGAGAACTTTAAGCATAAAATTCCAGTTCTGCCACAGATAATAATAGTAGGCAGGTAAAGAACTCCTTAACCTTCAAGGATCTGCTCTTCGAAAATGATAAAAATATCTTTCTGGAAGAGTTCTTATGAACTTCTCTTTCTAATCATTGGAAAGTGTCTACTCAAATATCAGCTGTACTACTGTAAACAAATATATAATCTGGATTTAATATATAAAACAATGGTTTCTAGGCATAAGAAAATGACTTCTATTAAGCTGTAATCCTAGAGAGAGGTAAGAACACAAAGTGAGTTCTACATTTGCCCAGGATTTCTCCAGGAAAGTATAGCTCAAGCAAATGATAGAATGTATGTTTAGAAGAGAAAGAGTTCAGGACAGTGGAAACAGCTTGCATCTTCGGGGTTGGTTACTGGAGGAGAGGAAGTTGCAAAAAAACCCTTTAAAATTCTCTGCAAAAACCTTCTCTCAAGTCTTTAGGAAACTTTTATGTTGTGTATGCAGAGCAAGACTATGAAACTTCTGGTGGAGAAGAACTGCTGGGAGGCTGACAGGTGAACACAGATTTCCTAGGTTACACAGTGACTGGGAGATGGTGGAGTTCATATTCACCTAGTGATGAGAGAACTTGGTGAATACTAAGGTCTATCAAATGAGAACTCAGAAATGCTGCACTCAAGGACTAAGGGTCACACTTCAGGACTGACGTTATACCAAAACTACAGCAGAACTAAAATGAACTCATCCAACTAAATCCTAAAACCCAGCCTTCTGAGGATCAGGATGATCTTCCAGAGATTTGAGAGCTACTATAACAGAATTACATAATCTTTTGAAGACAGTAACATGATGTAGACCTCAATACCATTTCACCTGTAGTGTCCTACGACAGTGACGTAAACTAAACTTTGGTTAAGTCAAAACTTTGGTGTAGCCTAAGTTACTTACATATCCTAACACAGTTGTAAAATCATAATCTAGAACATAAAAACACAACTAAGCCACAGAAAAAGAGAAAAGACATAAATATACTGTACTGTACACTGTACTGAGTATTCTTCCGCTGCATGCAGCCAAAGTAGTTCTCCCATGTAGTCCATAAGTATGATGCTAATGGCATAAGCCAAACTTTTTACACAGGGGGCCAGTTCACTGTCCTTCAGACCGTTGCAGGGCTGGACTATAAAAAAAACTATGAACAAATCCCTATGCACACTGCACATATCTTATTTTAAAGTAAATAAACAAAACGGGAACAAATACAATATTTAAAATAAAGAACAAGTAAATTTAAATAAACAAACTGACCAGTATTTCAATGGGAACTATGGGTGTGGATGCATCCTGTGCTCCTCTCACTGACCACCAATGAAAGAGGTGCCCCTTCTGGAAGTGCAGTGGGGGCCGGATAAATGGCCACAAGGGGCTGCACGTGGCCTGCGGGCCGTAGTTTGGGGACCCCTGGCATAAGCCAAAACACTCACATCTCAATTTTTAAAAATTTTTATGGGAGTGGACATTGTAAACTTGAAACATATGTTGAGACTGTTGTAACCTAAGGACCCCCTGTCTATACAAATATTGCATCATTATGTTGTATACCTAAAACTAATACAATGTGTGTGATTTATCCCTCTGTGAAAAATAGTATTTTAAAAATTTGAAAAGTATAAATGAGTGAAAGTTTGATGAATAAATGTAGCAAAAAACAAATAAGAAAGAGAAGAAAGGTAGGAAGGAAAGAGGAACCAAGGGAAAGAAGGAAAGAAAGAAAGAAAGAAAGAAAGAAAGAAACAAACAAACAAAAGAAAGAAGGAAGGAAGGAGCTTTGGATATATTAATATCAAGCAGAATAGAATTTAAGGCAAGATATTATAAAAGATAAGAGTAAAATATTTCATAATAAAATTTTCAAATAATTGGGCTTAATTTTTCCCAACTTCTGAGCTCAGAGCATATAGCTATTGTGCAATGCTGCTATATCTAGTGATCTGTTGCGTTAAGCAAGTTTATGTAGCCTTACAATGGTATAACCCCTCAAATCCAGGAAGAAAATGTTGAGGGAGGTTTGATCTCTAGTTCATCATAATGCTTACACCTGGGGTATAAAACCTTCAGCTTGGCTGTATTGGCTATAGAATGCTTTTTTCTTTAGGAAAGTAGTTTCTTTAGCCAAATTGTCCTTCGGATGCTTTTCTTTTCCACAGGAACATCCTGAGAGTTGTCAATTGCCTTGTAATCCTCAGTGTTTCACTGGGGAAAGGAAAACACTGAAATCAGGAGACGTAGGTTTAGCCTTTGCTCTTTCATTTATACTTGCCTAGCCTTAGGTAAAACATTTACTTTGCTGAGATGTAGCTTTCTTATCTGTGTAATGACACGACAATACATTTTTTCTGAACCATAAAGCACTTTTAAAATATGGGTTATTCTTTTCATTAGCTAAATTACTCACATGCTTTTAGTTATATGTAGAGCCCAAAATAGTGGACTCTCCTTCTAGGTCCTAAGTTCTAGAACAGACCTAAAATTTAAAACCAAATTATAAATGAGAGAAGACATAATGTATTTTTTTTTTTTTTTTGGTATTTTTCTGAAGGTAGAAGTGGGAAGCAGTCAGACAGACTCCCACATGTGCCCGACCAGGATCTACCCAGCATGCCCACCAGGGGGCAATACTCTGCCCATCTGGAGTGTTGCTCCTTTGATGCTGGAGCCGTTCTAGCTTGTGAGGCAGAAGGCATGGAGCCATCCTCAGCGCCTGGGCCAACTTTTGCTCCAATGGAGCCTTGGCTGTGGGAGGGAAAGAGAGAGATAGAGAGGAAGGAGAGGCGGAAGGGTGGAGAAGCAGATGGGGGCTTCTCTTATGTGCCCTGACCAGGAATTGAACCTGGGACTTCCACAAGCTTGGCTGATGCTCTACTGCTGAGCCAACTAGCCAGGGCCAACATAATGTATTTTTAACTCAATATTACTTCAAATCAGTTTAGAATTTTACTATTTCTTGTTATGTTTAAAATTGCATCTTTTTGAAGGAATATTACAAATTATTTTATACCACAAGGATGATGAGTAAATGCATTTTGAGTAAAAATGAATGACATCCCAAGATTTTTGTGGTGTTTGTAATAATGTATTTATTATAAATTTTACATAGAACAAAATCAATACAAAAAGAATGGCAATATTTTCCAACATGCAGTTATGTTTGATTAATAAAATTAAACTGGTTAATTAATAATTGTTCATGTTCTCCAGCATGTAAGTAATATTAAATTGATGTTTGACACAACTAAGCTATTAAAAAAGTTATAAGTAGGTTTTTACATAAGGACTACCAAGATGATGAGGGCAAGAGGGAAAAACTAATAGTGAAAAAGTGGCATCAAACATGATTATTATTCTAAAATTAAACAATGTTATGCCATGAAATGAAAAAGGCCATTGCCAGCTAGTTGTTAATACTCTAGAGGTGCTTTTGTGCAATAATTGAAATGCAAAAGCTAGTCATTCCCATTTTATTGGGTGGAGGAAGCTGTAATAATAGATTTTTATGGGAACATTCAGAGTTACTGCTGTCATCTGTAACTCTTTTGTCCTTTTCAAATGTAACCAACTAATGTAAATTGTTTTCAGTTGTACTGATTTATGTCATAACTGTAGCAATTATAGTAAGGCAGATCCTATATGACAAGTCAGTAGAGCACTTTTAGCCAGACACTGTTGAATTACAGCTTTTAGGATGTACCCCAGGGTCTCTGAAGTGTCTATCACCAAGCCTTGAATGAAACCAATTTTATAAACATAGCAGAATTTATGGGTGCTACCACAGTTAAAAGCTGTTACTTTAGAAGTTTGCACTTCAATTCCAATGCCTATCATTGCCCCAAGATATTTTGTGACTTTTCTTCAATTCTTAAAGAAATGAAATTTATTTTGAATATTCTCAGTGGTAGAAAATGTATTCTTTGTGGATGATCATAATATTTAAAAACATATAATTGTTTTGGAGCCAAGATTGTGAAATGAATATATTAGTATATTCATTAATGTACAATTATATGTGTACATCTATCTATTTATTCTCTGTGTATCTATCATTTATCTAACTAATCTATCTAAATCTACCTATATTCTATCTGGTTAATAGTGAGAATATCCCATTTTAAATAAAGTAATTAATATTCTCAGTGCCACACAATTTATTCTTCTGGCAATTCCAGAAAAAGTATTTGAAATATATTTTGACAAGGAATCATCACTAGAATAGCCTGTAAGAAAGATACTTCTGTATAGTATAAAGCAAAATTCAGTACATAATTTATGGTGTACTTATTAATAGTATCTCCATATTTTGTAGCTGCATACTAACAAAAGAGCTGATAAATTGTAAAAATGGTTTGCTTTTTGTTTAATTTGAACTTTTAATCTTGAAATAATTTTAGACATACAGAAATTTCCAAAAGAACTAAAAGTTCTTGAACAAAAGTGAATAGTTTGTTTAACCAAAGTACAAGTATTAAAAGGAGAAAATGAACACTGATATCAATAATGTTAACTAATCTACAGATCTTAATCAATTGCCAATTGTCTAAATTGATTAATCTAGGATTCAATACATTTAGTTGTCATATCTCTTAAGTCTCCTCAAATCCAAGAGAGTTACTTGGTCTTTCTCTGAATTTCATGACCTTTGCATATTTGAAGAAAAATAGCCAATAATTTTGTGAATTTGTCCCCCATTGATTTTAACTGGTGTTTCTTTTTTTTATATATATATATATTTTATTATTATTAATTTTAATGGGGCGACACCAATAAATCAGGGTACATATGTACAATGAAAACATCTCCAGGTTATCTTATCATTCAATTGTGTTGCATACCCATCACCAAAAGTCAAATTGTCCTCTGTCACCTTCTATCTGGTTTTCCCTGTGTTCCTCCCCTCCCCCCTATCCCACTCTTCCCTCCCTCCCCCCATGCCATAACCACCACTCTCTTGTCCATGTCTCATATTCTCACTTTTATGTCCCACCTATGTATGAAATCATGCTGTTCTCAGTTTTTCTTTTTTTCTGATTTACTTATTTCACTCCGTATAATGTTATCAAGGTACATCCATTTTGTTATAAATGATCCGATGTCATCATTCCTTATGGCTGAGTAGTATTCCATAGTATATATATACCATAGCTTTTTAATCCACTCGTCTTTTGACGGAAACTTGGGCTATTTCCAGATCTTCGCTATTGTGAACAATGCTGCCACGAACATGGGGGCGCATTTCTTCTTTTCGAACAGTGCTATGGTGTTCTTAGGGTATATTCCTAAAAGTGGGATAGCTGGGTCAAAAGGCAGTTCGATTTTAAATTTTCTGAGGAATCTCCAAACTGTTTTCCACAGTGGCTGCACCAGTCTGCATTCCCACCAGCAGTGCAGAAGGGTTCCCTTTTCTCCACATCCTCGCCAGCACTTATTATGTGTTGTTTTGCTGATGAGTGCCATTCTGACTGGTGTGAGGTGATATCTCATTGTGGTTTTAATTTGCATTTCTCTAATGATTAGTGATGTTGAGCATTTTTTCATATGCCTATTGGCCATCTGTATGTCCTCTTTGGAGAAATTTCTATTCATTTCTTTTGCCCATTTTTTGATTGGGTTGTTTGTCTTCCTGGTGTTGAGTTTTATAAGTTCTTTATAAATTTTAGTTATTAACCCCTTATCAGATGTGCTGTCAAATATGTTCTCCCATTGTGTGATTTGTCTTTTTATTCTGTTCCTATTGTCTTTAGCTGTGCAAAAACTTTTTAGTTTGATATAGTCCCATTTGTTTATCTTGCCTTTTATTTCAGTTGCCCGTGGAGATAAATCGGCAAATATACTGCTGCTACAGATGTCGGAGAGCCTGCTGCCTATGTTTTCTTCTAAGATGCTTATGGTTTCACGGCTTACATTTAAGTCTTTTATCCATTTTGAGTTTGTTTTTGTGAATGGTGTAAGTTGATGGTCTAGTTTCATTTTTTTGCAGGTAGACGTCCAATTTTCCCAACACCATTTGTTAATGAGGCTGTCTTTACTCCATTGTATGCTCTTTCCTCCTTTGTCAAATATCAGTTGTCCATAAAGCTGTGGGTTTATTTCTGGGTCCTCTGTTCTGTTCCATTGATCTATGTGCCTGTTCTTATGCCAGTACCAGGCTGTCTTGAGTATAATGGCCTTATAGTAAACCTTGATATCTGGAAGAGTGATACCTCCTGCTTTATTTTTACTTTTTAAAACTGCTGAGGCTATTCGTGTTCTTTTTTGGTTCCATATAAATTTTTGGACTATGTGTTCTATATCTTTGAAGTATGTCATTGGTATCTTAATTGGTATTGCATTGAATTTATAAATTGCTTTGGGTAATATAGACATTTTAATGATGTTTATTCTTCCTAGCCATGAGCACGGTATATGCTTCCACTTGTTTGTATCTTCCTTGATTTATTTTATCAATGTTCTATAATTTTCCGAGTACAAGTCCTTAACCTCCTTGGTTAAGTTTACTCCTAGGTACTTTATTTTTTTGGCTGCAATAGTGAAGGGGATTGTTTCCTTAATTTCTTTTGCTGACAGTTCATTGTTGGTATATAGAAATGCCTCATATTTCTGAGTATTAATTTTATATCCTGCCACCTTGCTGAATTCATTTATTAGGTCCAGTAGTTTTTTGACTGAGACTTTAGGGTTTTCAATATACAATATCATATCATCTGCAAATAGTGACAGTTTTACTTCTTCTTTTCCAATTTGGATGCCTTTTATTTCTTCTTCTTGTCTGATTGCTGTAGCTAGGACTTCCAGAACTATGTTGAATAAGAGTGGTGAAAGGGGGCATCCCTGCCTGGTTCCTGATCTTAAGGGGATTGCTTTTAATCTTTGTCCATTTAGTATGATGTTTGCTGTGGGTTTGTCGTAGATGGCCTTTATCATGTTAAGGAATGATCCCTGTATTCCCACTTTCCTGAGAGTTTTGAGCAGGAATGGGTGCTGGATTTTATCAAATGCCTTTTCTGCATCTATTGAAATTATCATGTGATTTTTGTCCTTTTTTTTGTTTAAGTGATGAATCACATTGATTGATTTGCGAATATTGAACCAGCCTTGCCTCTCCAGAATAAATCCCACTTGATCGTGGTGTATGATTTTTTTCATATATGGCTGGATCCGGTTGGCTAATATTTTGTTGAGAATTTTAGCGTCTAAATTCATCAGGGATATAGGCCTATAATTTTCTTTCTTTGTGTTGTCTTTGCCCGGTTTTAGAATCAGAATTATGCTCGCCTCATAAAATGAGTTTGGAAGTCTTCCTTCCTCTTGAATTTTTTGAAATAGCTTGAGGAGGATAGGAATTCTTCTTTGAATTTTTGATAGAATTCACTTGTGAAGCCATCAGGCCCAGGACTTTTCTTTTTTGGGAGTTTTTTGATAACTGTTTCGATCTCATTTGCTGTAATTGGTCTGTTTAGGTGTTCTGATTCTTCCATATTGATTTTTGGAAGGTTATATGATTCAAGAAATTTGTCCATTTCACCAAGATTGTCTTAATTTTTGGCATAGAATTCTTCATAGTATTTTCTTACAATGCTTTGTATTTTTGTTGTGTCAGTTGTTATTTCTCCACTGTCTTTTCTAATTTTATTTATTTGAGTCCTCTCTCTTTTTTTCTTGGTGAGTCTAGTTAAAGGTTCATCAATCTTGTTTACCTTTTCAAAGAACCAGCTTCTGATTTCATTGATCCTCTGTATTGTTTTCTTCGCCTCTATGTCATTTATTTCTGCTCTGATCTTTATTATTTCCTTCCTTCTACTTGTCTTGGGTTTTATTTGCTGTTGTTTTTCTAGTTCTTTTAGATGCAGGGTCAGGTTGCTTATCTGAGCTTTTTCTAGCATCTTATGATATGCCTGTAGTGCAATAAACTTCCCTCTCAGAACTGCTTTTGCTGTGTCCCATAAATTTTGAGTTGATGTATGCTCATTATCATTTGTTTCTAGAAACTTTTTTATTTCTTCTTTGATCTCAATGTTAATCCATTCATTATTTGATAACATGCTATTTAGTTTCCAAGTGTTTGAGTATTTTTCAGTTTTTCTTTTGTGGTTAATTTCTAGTTTCATGGCATTGTGATCAGTGAAAATGCTTGATATGATTTCAATCTTCTTAAATTTATTGAGACCATTTTTGTGTCCTAACATGTGGTCTATTCTAGAAAACGTACCATGAGCGCTTGAGAAGAATGTATATTCTACTGCTTTAGGGTGAAAAGTTCTGAAGATATCTATTAAATCAAGTTGATCTAGTGTCTCCTTTAATTCTGCTGTTTCTTTATTAATTTTCTTTCTTGAGGATCTATCCAGTGTTGTTAGAGGGGTATTGAAATCCCCTAGTATGATAGTATTGCTGTTAATCTCGCCCTTTATATCCATCAAAGTCTGCTTTATGTATGACGGGGCTCCTATATTTGGTGCATAGATATTTATAATAGTTATATCTTCCTTTTGAATTGTTCCCTTTATCATTATGTAGTGTCCTTCTTTATCTCTTACTACAGCCTTTGTTTTAAAGTCCATTTTGTCTGATATAAGTATTGCTACCCCTGCTTTTTTTTCATTTCCATTTGCATGAAATATTTTTTTTCATCCTTTTACCTTCAGTCTATGAGCATCTTTTGTTTTAAGGTGTGTCTCTTGTAGACAGCATATGTATGGGTCCTGTTTCTTTATCCATGCAGCTACCCTATGTCTTTTGATTGGATCATTTAATCCATTTACATTTAAGGTTATTATTGATATGTAGTTGTTTATTGCCATTTCATTCTTTAAAGCTGTATTCTTCTTTTGCTCTAGTCATTCCTCCCTTTAAACTCTTCACAAGAGGCCTCTTAGTATCTCTTGCAGAATTGATTTGGTTTTTATGAATTCCTTCAGGCTTTCTTTTTCTGGGAAGCTCTTTATTTCTCCTTCAATTTTAAACGTTAGCCTTGCTGGATAAAGTAGTCTTGGTTGTAGGTTCTTGTTCTGCATTACTTTGATTATATCTTGCCATTCCCTTCTGGCCTCAAGTGTTTCTGTTGAGAAGTCCGATGTCATCCTTATGGGGGCTCCTTTGTAGGTGATAGCCTTTTTTTCTCTAGCAGCTTTTAAAATTTTTTCTTTATCCATTAGCTTTGGTATTTTAACTATGATGTGTCTTGGTGTAGATCTTTTTGGGTTTCTCTTTAATGGAGTTCTGTGTGCTTCTTGAATGTGTGGAGTGTTTCCCAGCCTTAATTTAGGAAAGTTTTCTGCTATGATTTGATTGAACAAAGTTTCCATTTCCTGTCCTCTCTCCTCTTCTTCAGGCACCCCTATGATGCGAATGTTGTTTCTCTTCATGTTGTCACAAAGCTCCCTTAGAGTTTCCTCACATTTTTTAAGTCTCTTTTCCTTTTTCTTCTCTGCTTCTGTGCCTTTGTTTATTGTGTCCTCTAACTCGCTTATTCGATCCTCAGCGTGATTCATCATGCTTTTAATTCCTTCCATTGTGGTCTTCAGTTCTGATACTGTATTTGTCATTTCTGTCTGATTCTTTTTTATTATTTCAATTTCATTTTTTATACTTGTTATCTCTTTATTTAGGTGTTCATAATGACTATCCATTGTTGCTCTAATTTCTTTGAACATCCTAACTATCATTATTCTAAATTCTGCTTCTGGTAATTTGGTTATATCTGTTTCATTCAGGTCCTTCTCTGGGATTTCTCTTGATTCATTTGGTTTGCATTCCTCTGCTTGCCCATTTTTTCTGTGTCTAAGCAAGTTGTGGCCACTGGAGTCCAGTAGGTGTTGCCTTTGTGTTCTCTAGGTGTGGTCTGTCTGCAGGCCCCTCACCCCCTCTGCCGGTGCCTTAGGGTGGTTGGGTATGAGCGTTACCAGCGCCGGCCACTGTGGCTTTTGCTGTGATTTTTGCCTCTCCTCCGTGGGAGGGACTGTCACTAAAGCCACAAGTCTTAGCACCAAGGGTAGAGGTGAGCACCTTTGCTCAACTGCGGACCCAGCCTATTTCCGGACTTCCGCCCAGAACCCTCAGTCAGAGCCTGCTCGCCACAGGTTCGTGGGTTGGGCGGGGCTTTTGACGTGCTCTCAGCTGTGAGCGTTTTCCGTCTGGAGTTTTAGCCCTGCCCTCGAGGCCAGGGCCCTTCTGCGCAGGGTCGGAAACCCAGGTTTATTGGGCTGGGCGTGTTTGCTGGCTTCTGCTCAGCTGCGTACTTCCACTCGTCCCGGACTCTACCCCGGCCCCGTGTTCGGAGCCCGCTCGTGCACGTATGAATGCAATCCGCGGTTTCTCCGGCCGGGCGGGGATAGTAGCGTGAGCTCAACTGCGAGCTTCCACTTGTCTTGGGGTCTAGCCCGTTCCCGCGCTCGGAGCCCGCTCGCGCACGTATACTGGCCAACCGCAGTTTCTCCAGCCTGGGGGGGGGCTGGTAGCGTGAGCTCAGCCGGGAGCCCCTGCCCGTCCCTGCTCCTAGCCCGGTCCCGGTGGTCAGGGCCGGCTTGTGCAGGGCCTACCCTTTCCTGGCCTCCTGCTTTGTCCCCATAAGTGGGGTTAAAGGCGAGCCCGCAGCTGCCGGTCCGCTTTCGCGCGTCCCCTCTGACCCTCTGGGCTAGACTGAGCTCACACCGGCTTGGCCTCCTCCCACGCCGACAGAACCGCGTTTCAGCATTCTGTCGCCCCAAACCCTTAAGCAGCCCTCAGCAGAGTAGGAAGGGACCTAATACTCCACACTGTAGGCCTGGGAGCTCCCTCACTTGTTTCCCAGCTCAAAACTGTCCAAACGCCTCTTCTAGGCTCTGGGACTGCAGGCTGGGGCTTGGTTCCTGGGACCCAGGTCCCTCCCTCTCCGCCAAACTTTCCTCCCGCCCCGCGGGTCTCTCCGGGCTGCCCTTTGCTCCGGGGAGCTGGGCAGCCCTCTTCGCATTTTCGCTATTCCTACCAGTCTCAATGTGGTTTCTTCTGTGTTCCTTGGTTGAAGAGTCCATTTAGTTTTAGTTCATAGTTGGTTTATCCAGATGATGGTTCTTTAAATTGAGTTATAATCCACTTTGCTTCTGGGATTTGGAAGTTGGTACGTCCGCCTACTTTGTCGCCATCTTGCTTCCCTCCGGCTCTCATGTTCTAACTGGTGTTTCTTGATGATAAAATTCAGGTCATGCGTTCTTTGCAAGGAAAACACAGAAGTAATGTTATATCCTGGGTGCATCATAAGAGTAAGACATATAATGTCCATACATGTCATTAACAGTGTTCCTAATTTTGACAACTTGGTTAAATTGGTATCTAAAAAGTGTCTACTTTTTAAAAGCTACTATTTTTATTTTTGTAATGAATAAGTATCTTGTGGGGACATACTGTTAAATGATACAAATATCCTGTTTGTCAACATACTTTTGCCCACTCAGTTTAGGGTTCATTGATGAACCTTGCCTGCAACAAATTTTACTGCGATGTTTGCCAAATAACATTCTATTATTCCTTCTAGATTTATTAATTGCAATTTTAGTGTAAGGGCGAACCTCCCCTTTCCCCACATTGATTATTTATTTGATGATATATTTATATTGACATGGACTCATAGATATTTTATTCCATTATTTATAATTTATTGTTATTATTCATATTTTTGCTCAAATCACCTAAGATTTGGTTATTGGTAATCCTTTCAAATTTGCTCCTATCTTCTTTCTACATGTTCTAGTTATTGGTTTTAAGCACTTGCATAATTTCTGGCAATTCTTTCTTCCCTCTACCTTTTGTGTAGTTTTGTTCTTCATTTGTAATGCAATTCAGTTGTTTTATTATTGTTTGCTTTTCATATTATTTGAATTCGTTCCACATCCTGTTTGATTTTAGTTACTTAAAAATTATTTTTGCATGTGTATCTGAAGCTTTACTGAGATACTAAAAGTCAGTATTATAATAGATACTAAGCACTCTTAGACCTATATTTTCAACCACATTTGCGTTCCATCATTTCTTCTGCCGTATTACCATTTACATGCTGTAAGTTAACTAATGTTCTTACATCTGTTTATCTTCTTTGGTGAGGTGTCTGTTTAGATATTTGACCCATTTTTTAATTAGGTTGATTGTTTTTGTTTCATTGTTGCATTTTAAGAGTTTTATTATTTGTTTGTTTGTATATTTTGGATAGCAGTTCTTTATCATATATGTCTTTTGTAAGTATTTTCTTCAAGTCAGTGTTTTGTCTTCTCATTTTCTTGGTATTGTCTTTCACAGAGCAGAAGTTTTCAATATTAATGAAGTTCAAGTTACAGATTATTTCTTTCATGGATCATGTCTTTGGTGTTTTATCTAAAAAGACATCACCATATTCAAGGTCATCTAGGTTTTTGTTTATGTTATCTTCCAAGAGTCATATAGTTTTGTGTTTTACATTTAGTTATGTGATTCATTTTGAGTTGATTTGTATAAAGGGAGTAAGTCTGTGTCTAGATTCTTTCTTTTTTCTGCCTGTGGATGTCAAGTTGTTCCAGCCTCATTTGTTGAAAAGAAAATCTTTGCTTCCTTGTTTTGCCTTGGCTCCTTAGTCAAAGATCAGTTGACTGTTTTTATGGGAGCCTGTTTCTGAGCTGTATATTCAGTTCTCCTGATCTAATTGTCTATTCTTTCACAAATACCATGCCCTCTTGATTGCTAGGGCTTTATAGTAAGCTTTGAAGTCAGGTAGTATCAGTCCTCTGATTCTTCTCCTTTAATACTGTGTTGGCTATTCTTGATCTTTTGCTTATTCAATATAAACTTTAGACTCAGTTTGTTGATATTTGTCAAATAATTTGTTGGGATTTTTATTGGGTTTGCACTGAATCTATAGATCGACTTAGCAAGAACTGACAGCTTAACAATATTGAGTCTTCTTATCCACGAACATGGACTATTCTGATTTGTTCATCAGAATCAGGTAGCTTTCCAGTACATGTTGAAAAGGAGCGTTGAAAGGAACATCTTCACCTTGTACCTGATCTTAGCAGAAAAATTTTGAGAGTCTCATCATTAAGTATGTTAGCTGTATATTTTTTGTTGCTAGTCTACCAATTTGAGAAAGTTACATTCCATTTCTAGATTTTGTCAAATGCTTTTCTACAGCTATTAATAGAATCATGTAATTTTTCTTTTTTTAAACTGTTGATAGAACAGAATTCAGTACTATCTGTTTTTGACTCATGCAATTTGATGTTTTGTTGTTAGGCAGAAACATGTTAAAAATGGCTATATCTTCTTCTGGAATTGACTCCCTTATTATTATTAAATAACCTCTTTTATCTTTAATAACTTTCTTACTTTGATGTCTGCTCTATCTAAAATTAACATACCTACTCATACTTTTTTTGATAGTATTAGCATGGTATCTTTTTCTTCATCCACTTACTTTTAATCTATATGTGGCATTATATTTAGAGTGGTTTTCTTTTTTTTAAATTAATTTTAATGGGGTAACATTGATAAATCAGGGTACATATGATCAGAGAAAACATCTCCAGGTTATTTTGACATTTGATTATGTTGCATACCCATCACCCAAAGTCAAATTGTCCACTGTCACCTTCTATCTGGTTTTCTTTGTGACCCTCCCCTCCCCCCTCTTTCTCTCCACCCTCCATAACCACCACACTCTTGTCCATGTCTCTGAGTCTCATTTTTATGTCCCACCTATATATGGAATCATATAGTTCTTAGTCTTTTCTGATTTACTTATTTCACTCAGTATAATGTTATCAAGGTCCATCCATGTTGTTATAAATGATCCGATGTCATCATTTCTTATGGCTGAGTAGTATTCCATAGTATATGTGTACCAAAGCTTTTTAATCCACTCCTTAGAGTGGTTTTCTTATAGACAATACATAGCTGGGTTGTATTTTCTAATCTAGTTGGACAATCTCTGTCTTTTAATTGATGTATTTAGATGATTGATAAAGTGATTATTGATATAATTAAATTAATATCTATTGTATTTGTTACTGTTTTTTATTTGTTGCCCTTGGATTTCTTTTTTACTATTTTTGTTCTCCCCTCTATTTCTGCCTTTTGTGTTTTCTTTTTGTGTGTGTGTGACAGAGACAGAGACAGACAGAGAGAGGGACAGACAGTGATGGACAGACAGGAAGGGAGAGAGATGAGAAGCATCAATTTTTTTTGCGGCACCTTAGTTGTTCATTGATTACTTTCTCATATGTGCCTTGACCGGGGGGCTACAGCAGAGTGAATGACTCCTTGCTCAAGCCAGCGACCTTTGGGCTCAAGCTGGTGAGCCTTGCTCAAACCAGATGAGCCTGTGCTCAAGCTGGCAACCTTGGGGGTTCAAACCTGTGTCCTCTGCATCCCAGTTTGACACTCTATCCACTACACCATCACCTGGTCAGGCTGCCTTTGGTGGCTTTAAGTTAGCATTTTATTTTATTTTCTCTTTTCTTAGCATACTAGTTTTACTTCTTCATTTTTATTTGTTTATTTTATTTACTTTTTATGTGGTTGCTCTTCATAATTTAAATGTACTTCTCATTTTCCTAGAAGATGCCACACTGCTTAGAAGACTCAGCCTGAAAATTTTCTATGAAAAGAAAAATGATTCTGTTATCTTGGAAAACTCTTTGTAGACATTTCCATGAGAAATCATTTTAGCTGGTATGGGATGATAATGATGAAAGAGAGAGAATGAATTTAAGTTAAAAAATAGGGAACTTGTTAGGTATGAACACAAAAGAAATTAGGTAAATTTCAAAAAGAAAAATAAGGTTATCACCTATGAACTGTCACCTTGGCCTAAGGAAGTTTGGAAATAGGAATATATGGTTTCTTATGAATAAATAACTATTGATGGGGTAAATAAGCACCAAAACTTCAATTTTGGAGGATAATAATTACTCTAAAATGAAAATATCTATGCCACTAGATTAATTTCTTCATAGTTTTCTACTTTAAGTTCCAGAGTGAGTGTCATTATTAATGTAGATAAATTGAAGATACATACACAAAACTCACAAATTTAAGTAATTTCAAGAGTTATAACACTTTGTAGGAAGCCACAGAATTTTACTTTCTTTCCAGCTCATTCCTTGTCAGACACATCAACATATATTCCACAAAACTGCACACACATGCCTCTTGGAATCACAGGAAAAAGACTATATATTGTGTATATTTTGTACAGGTACTGCTTATTACTGTGTGATTTGCTCATTCCTAGGTTAAGAAGTAGAATGCATCAGCATATTTTTCTCATTTTGCAAATTATATAAGTCCTGAACAAGGACTTGAATCAGATATTTATATGTTTAATGTTATTTTGGTGTGCCTACAATCACTTGCAATCACTTGAGTTGAAATCATATTTCTAAAGTGTTGCTTTCTGTTTTTCAAGGACGTTGGTGAAAGTATTTGGCTGAATATCAACTTATTAATAAGCCAACATCTAATTTTGTTTTAATCTTTAGTATATCTTATTGCTGTTTATTTTATATTTAACCCATATGTTGTTTGTTTCTTCTTTCCTGTCTTTAAAAATCAAGTATTTGTTAGCGTTTCTTTTTATTCCCTCTATGGGCTTTATAGGTCTATTTCTGTGTTTTTATAGTGATTACCCTACAGATTACATATGTATGCTTACTTTATGAAGGACTAACTTTATTAGCACTGTTATTTCATAAACAATTCAAGAACCCTTTAAAATCATATAATTTTATTTATTGTCACAATATCTTTTTTATTGTCATATACTTTATATATGTATCTATAAATTAATCCTTTTTTCTTTATTCTTTTTTTTGTAGTACAGAGCTGCTGTTGATAATCTTGCTAGCTTTTGTTTGTTTGAAAATTATTTTACAGTCATTTTTGAAGGACAGTTTTAATAGATATATAATTATTGGTTGCCGTTTTTCTTTCAGGTCTTTATAGATGTAAATCTATTACCTTTCTATTTCAATAATTTCTGATATAATCGGTATCTTTTAATTTTTTTCTGTAAATGTAACATACACATTTTTGCTGATTACCTTTAAGGCTTTCTAGTTTTATTTTCAGCAGTTTAGCTATTATGTGCCTAGCTGTGGTTATCTTGGTTTTTATCCTGCTTGGCTCTTTAATGTGGTTGATGTTTTCCATGAACTTTAACCCCCCCCCCATTCAACCATTATTTCTCATATCCATTTTTTCTTTCTCTCTGTTATTTCTATACACATATGGTAGACTATTGATATTTTCCAACAGTGTCTGATCCTTTATTATTCTCTGTTCATGTATCTATTGTCTTTGCAATATATTTTTGATTAAAAATATTATATATTTTTCAATTTCATAATTTCTGTCTGGTTGTTTATTTGAGTTAGCATTTATCTTTTTAAATACTTCAACTCCTCTCTCATTCACCTTTTTCTCTTAATCCCTCTCTCACTATGTCTTTTCCTTTAAATGCTTTAACTTATTTATAACAGTTATTTTAAAAGTCTTTGTCTGCTATTTTGGATGCCTGTATCATTTGTTTGTATGCTTCTATTGATTGCTTTATTCTACGATTATAGGGCACGTGTTTCTGCTTCATATTTATCCCAAATTTTAAATTTTATGTCTAACATTGTTTATAAAATATGGTTAGAGGTAGAACTGGATAGAACTTTTCCCAGAAAGTGCTCGCTATTTCCATCGTCAGAGAGTCCAGGGTGAAGCGATGGTCTTTTTGATCAACCTAGGAGTGTGCCGTTCTGGACTTGGGCTGCGGCCTCATTCGGTGTGGTCCATCTGATACATTACACGTCTTTAGGATGGGATTGAATCTGGAAAAATGGCCTAGAGATCCAGCTGCCTGTTGCCAATGGAAGCCGAACTTGTGGCACAAGTGCTGATGAGAAGGAAAGAAGTTTATTCAAGTGCTGGCCACCTGAGAAGATGGGGGACTCCTGTCCTCAAAAGCCCATCTCATTCTTTTGGTGCAGGAAGAGGTTTGTATATGGAGGGAGAAGGAGGGGGAATGGACTAAAAAATAGAACAAAAGAATAGAAAAGAGGGGGTTGAAAGTTCTTTGCTGAGGGGGATAACATGCAAGTTAGCTCACAGTGTGTTCAGATAACTATCAAAGGTCAGCAGATCTCTAGGAGCTGGCCGAGCTGAAGGTTAGAGTCTGTTTCCTTGGTTGTTACAGGAACTAAATCTAGTAAGTAACTTGTAAATGAGGGTTTTTGTTTCCTGTAACAGATGCCCACAGATACTCACAGTTAGGTTGTCCTCTTGGTCTTGAGCGAGATTAAGAACTTCAAGCCTCAGACTGGTGAGAGTGAGGATAAGGAGGGGGCGAAGGTTGACATGGGGTCAAGTGCTTCCACTTATATTTATTCTTCTCGCTCGGATTTTAACCCTTGATAATGGTCAGCCAGAGGGAAATAGGCCTTTCAACTGGAATGAGAACCTGGCCAGAGGTGAAAGCACGGGATTGATTATATACCTTTGGTTTGTCACAGAATACATAACTGTATGTCACTAACCTGGTGATACTGAATCATGGTTATAAGAGCAATAAACTGGATTTAACATTTACAGAAATTCTTTTATAAGCTTACCTCGTTAGTACATTTTTATTTAGGTCTAATTTATGGCTAGTCAGACTAAGATCAGTAAATCAGTAATATAACATATTTCTTCCTGGTGACAGGATTAGTACCCTTATTCCAGCACTTCTTATAATCTGTAGTATTATAAGACTAAGAAATAATTTATCTGTTTTTAAATCCAGCCTTCATTTCCACAGGCTATTGTTTTCTGAGTCCTTTGAGGGAAAATTATCGATTGAAGAGAATCGGCTTTGTGTTAGGATTTCTTCCATTCAATTTATCATGACAGTCCACACTGTTTTTAAAAACAAGCTCATTTTTCTTTGCTATAGTAAAGTCTCATAACTTCCTCCAAGTGTTAATATCCAGACCAGAAAATTAACTGCAGAAATTAAAGTGCCGCTGTTTTCTGCTCTTCGTTCTTTTCAATAACTTGAATAAAAATTAAATTAAAAATCATCAGATGGTTTTGGTTGTCATGGCAAGAGCAATGCTATGTGGCAATTTTTTATATCCTCACTCGAATGAAAACACTGATTCTTTTCATCTGAAGCTTGAACTGAGGCTTATTTTTTTGCTTGTTTTATGTGTTAATTCTATAGTCTGGAAAGTGATATTTTCAGTAGTGAGGTCTTGCTAACATTGCGCTTTGGCAGAGACGGTGGGCTATGAAGTATTTAAGAGAATACTGCGGTCAAGGTATTGTTTTAGGGAAGAGAATGGTTTTTATTTGTTGAAGTGCCCTTAAGTCTAATCACATTAAATACCTGCTCACAAAAATTAAGGGATATTTTGTAGCTTCATATTCATTTAGAAATATCTCCTAATTTTTGTGAGCAGTATATTAATAAGTCAAGTAGATTTTATTTCATTGTTTGCTTTACAAACCCGATAAAGCTTATAATAAATAAATGATAAACCCTAGCTGTTTAGCATTCTGTCTGTGGTTGATAGCACTCTCAGGAGTGTCGGAACCTATTACAAATATAATATTGTGGGTATGGATGGATAATTAGGGCAGAATGAGAACATGAGGAATTGATAAAATCCATTTGGAACTTTGGTAAAACAACGGCAGATGAGATTAGGTAGTTATTTAACAACTACTCATTGGTGACTACTTCACAAGACACCATGGAAAGAATTGTAACTGAGAAATACACTAAAATTTGCATGCCTGTGTATACTTGGAAACTAAATACAGAGTGAGAAGTTTTGGTACTAGAGACAGAAATAGAATAAAATCTCAAGAGTGACCTTGTATCTCTCTTGTTCTTTGAAGTTTATCTTTGCTTTTCTCAAGGAAGATATGAAGAAAAGGTAACTATCATCAAAAATAGATTAGAATATTTTTGTTTCATTTTTGAAGTACCTATTTTTTTAAAAGATCATTTTTGTAGGTGTACTAAAAGGGAATTGAAATATGTCATTAGAATTTCTTGCCTTCTGCCTTTGATTTTGTATTCTCTAAAGGAAAGAATACAAGAAATTCTAATAGAGATCAGCAGAAAGAAATAAGTGACTTGTGGAAGTAGTTTGGAGAATAGATAATATTTATATGTATTTATTTTGCTAAACCTTACAGTCAATGTTATTTGAATGCTATAAGAAAAGACCTGACTATTTTAGAAATTGGTGACCGTACGGGTCAGATACACAGATTACTTTGACTCCTAAGGTTGAGCAATTAGTAACCCCAAGGAGAACATCAGAGAGATTCTTTCGCACAAAAGGATAAATGCTCTCGCTTTAATGGTGCCATTGTAGCAGACTACTTGTCATTTCAAGAGTCATTCTCTATTATAGAAGTAATAATTGATAAAGTTACTATTTCAACAGACATTTGTTACTTACCAAATATGTTCCTGATACTGTTTAAATTAGTAGAGATGTAATATAATGAGAAAATTGACCAAATATTTCATCCTCAGAATGAGACCCTTTTGAAAGTGGTGCTATAAATAGTTATACCCGAATAATAAATGTAAACTGTGACTATGATCTTTTAAATAAAAAGGTTTTTAAAGGTTATTGGCATAAAAGAGGAAGTAAAGCAGTGAATGTTCACAGTACTGTGTAATAACTGCTAAATTAAAGACCTGTGGGTGGGTGAGGTGCCATTGGTTGTGATGCCTCTAGTTTAACCCTCACTCAGAATAGTCCTTTTCTCCTCTTACATATGCCCTTGTGGAGTCCCCGTTTTTCACTGAATTTGAGATGGCCCTGTGTAACAAAGAATACCTTGTAACTGGAATTGCAGCATCCTGCTTGGTCTTTTGCAATACTGATTCACGGTGTCCTGAGCAGCCAGGGAAAGAAAGAAATGACTCTCTGTGGGAGAGGGAGAGGTCCCGAAGTTCCAAGTCATTCTAGCCCTCAGCCATTTGAAGTTAGCAGAACCATATCACATGTGCCAAGACCAGTCCTCTTTACTGAGTTTTGCTGACATTGAAGATTTGTGAGAATAAAAAGAAACTATGCTTCTGACTTATGTTGCTAAGTTTAGACTAATCAGTAGCTAACTGGCACAGAATCTGGTATGCAGTGGACTGCTGCTATAACGCAAAACTGAAGTATGTGACATTGGCTTGGGAACTGGTGACAGGAGAATCCGGAAGAGCCACAAGGTGATTATTAGATAAAGAAATAAGGGCTTTGAAGGGAAGGTTGGAGAAAATTAAAAGGACAGTGAGACACTGTTATTTTAAGGTGGAGAAAAATCTGTACTAACATAACAGTGAAACTCATGCCTGCAATAAGAAGACAAATTGAAAATGTTATCTAATCTTTCAGGTTCTTGCTAAAGAGGTTTCCAGGTACAATATTGAAATTGTCAACTGGCTGCGATAAAATATGAGAAGAGCCAGATGGACTAAATATAAAATGTTTAGTTTTCAAGCAGAACTTAGAGAAATACAAGGGTTCAGATCTATTTTTTCCAGCCAGCCAAATGTTCTCAAAGAGAAATGGCCTTAGGACAAAGATCAACATAAGACGTATGGCTGTTAAACTCTGATAGGACCTCAGAAAGATTTAAGGTTGTGCTCCAGGTAAACCATAGGGACACTAATTTTATTTAGGGTATACCTCATTGTGTTTCTGAGAAACTTCGGGGCATTTCCCCACACAGCCACACTCACGCAAAATATGGAAGAACATGTCTTAGAAAGAAATATGGGTGTAATTTTTATCTAATAATTGGAATTACAATTCGATCCATAGGAAGCCCACAATGTTGTTAAAAGAATAATGTCACAATGGCCTTTGGGCTTTTTATTTTCCACAGTGATAACTGGAATAACAATCTGGAGAGGACTGTCTTTTCTTCTACCTCCAGTAACAAGCACCTTGTCTCACCTGAGCCAGGAGCTATAGACCTTCCGGCTGAATTGTTTAGATGAGGAGTTCTATTTATTTATTTTCTTCTGTTGAAGTGACTCAGGGATTGTTTTCCTATGTGATAAAAAGTGATTGGGATAGATGCAAAGTCTAAAGGCAAGTAAAGGACCGGCAAGCTTGATCACAGAATGTTCTTCTCATTTGAATCTTTGTGTGAATATGGGAGAGAAAGGGGATTTCTTTCTTTTTTTCCAAGTGAGAGGAAAGAATATAGAGAGACAGACTCCTGCATGTGCCCCAACTGAGATCTACCTGGCAACCCCTGTCTGGTGCCCA
Source organism: Rhynchonycteris naso (assembly GCA_037038555.1). Lineage (NCBI taxonomy): Eukaryota > Metazoa > Chordata > Mammalia > Chiroptera > Emballonuridae > Rhynchonycteris > Rhynchonycteris naso. The sequence continues at coordinate 14,726,140 of CM073000.1, forward strand.
TGCTCTGCCTATCTGGGGCCATGCTAAAAAGCACCGTAAGTGGAAGCTTCATAGAACCATCCTCAGCACTTGGGACCAATGTGCTTGAATCAATTGAGCCATGACTGTGGGAGGAGAAGAGAGAGAGAGATAGATAGATAAGAGGGAAAGGGAGGGATGGAGAAGCAGATGGTCACTTCTTTTGTGTTTGTACTGGCCAGGAATCAAACCTGGGACATTCACATGCTGGGCCAATGATCTATCACTGAACCAACTGGCTAGGGCGGAAAGGTGATGTTTGGTAATGGCTTGGATGTGAATGCCAATTGTCCTTGATGCACAAATATCTAGTGCGAAACTGAGTAAATGTGAGGAGTGTCCTCTGCCTTACAGGCTTGGGGAATGTAAAGCACAAAAGCAGATAGGTCTCAGATAGAATTGCTAGTGTACAGAACTTGAGAGCACGTTGCCTTACTCCACCTGCACTGCTCTACTTATTAAGCTCTATCCCCGCCGTCAAATATAAACCCAATAGGTACACAGCAAAAAAAGAAATCCTCCATCTAAACTGATCCGTCTTTCAGAGAGAGGTGGTCCTGATTAAACAATTGGGATGTGGAACCAATTCAATAAGTTTTTCAGAGAAAGGAGATGAACATGAAAATGAAAATCAGACACATAAGTAGAACCAAATGTGATGCAAAATAAGACAGTTTAGGGTTTAAAATAGTGATTTTTTTAAAATATAAAATTTAGTAGATTAATCATAGGAGGTAACCAACTAGAAGTTCATATGCAACAAATAGCTTCTAGCAGAGTGTTGAATGATAAAGAAATTATAAATAAAAAAACAACAAACTACTTGGAAGATCCCTTCAGGAGACTTATTATGAGTAAAATAGGTGATCTAGATTAAAAAAAAAAAGAAAAGAAAGATAAAGGAGAGGTAGTAATTAAATAGAAGGAACTTTCCTAAGCAGAGAAAAGATCTGAATGTAATATTTAAAGGCCTCACCAAGTTTTAATATGACTCATAAAAATTGCATAAATCTGGAATACGTTAACCCACAAACTGAACATCTTGACATGAATTCAAAGGATGAAGACAAAATGTATACATTCTAAGAAAAATACTACAAGTTTTTACATAGAGAATAACATCTTATTTGCAATATCAGAATCTAAAATAATGAAATAAATCAGAAGACAGCTGAGAAAAAAGGACTGTGACCCAGAAGTCCTATACTCAGCCAAGATATCACTAAGCTGTTCTATAAGTAATAAAAATATTAAGAATGTACAAGAAATTCGAGACTATTATTTACATTTTCCAAGTAGAGAAAATACACGTGAAATGACTACTCAAAGAAACAAATAAGTAAAGGTAAGTTAAAGTAGGGGAAGATAATGAAAAAAAGTAAATAATCTTGTGAAATGAGCCCTGTGACAAGTAATTTGCAGATAATAACAAGTTCACCTGGAATGTGTGACATCAATGCCATTTAAGAACTGTTTAAATAGGAGAGAACATTTCTATTAAGTATAAAGGTATCCACAAAATCTTATGAATGTAAGGGACAGGGTTGGGCAGGAGAGGAGTATAAGTACATATGTCAGAGGTCTTAATTGGAGCTGGGACAAAGGAAGAGAAGGTAGAATAAAATATTCTAAAATCTAATCCTTGTTGTGGAATTGTGTATCTGAAACCTGTATAATTTTGTTAACTAATGTCATCCAATAAATTCAATAAACAAGAAAAAAGGAAGTATAAGTCCTGGCTGGTTGGCTCAGCGGTAGAGCATCAGCCCGGTGTGTGGAAGTCCTGGGTTTGATTCCTGGTCAGGGCACACAGGAGAACGCCCATCTGCTTCTCCACCCTTTCCCGTCTCCTTTCTCTCTGTCTCTCTCTTCCCCTCCTGCAACCAGGGCTCCACTGGAGCAAAGTTGGCCAGGGCGCAGAGGACAGTTCCATGGCCTCTGCCTCAGGTGCTAGAATGGCTCCGTCCAGAACAGAGCAAGGCCCCAGTTGGGCTGAGCATCACCCCCTGGTGGGCAAGCTGGGTGGATCCTGGTCGGGTGCATGCAAGAGTCTGTCTGACTGCCTCCCTGCTTCTAACTTTGAAAAAATAATAAAAAAAAAGTATAGGCATGAAGGAAAAAAAGTCCAATATTATAAGAAAAAACATATATGAATTGAGTCGCATTTTGCATTGTGGAGAAAACACTAATACTCAATGCAGGAAATAATAAGTATCTTGTTTATAAAATATTAAAGTCATCAGTTTCAGATTAAACAGTAATAGAAGCAAATTGGAAAATAACAGTAAAAGGGAGGAATAAAATTGTGTACATATATTATAACTAATATGAAAGAAGGTTTGTTCTACTGGCTTTGAAAAAAGTTAATCTGTGTTCAGACGATGTGTGTGCATGCACACACACACACACACACACACACAATGACATTTAGTTTTAAATGTTAAAACAGAAATGGCTAAAAGGATACCAGTTCATGTAAATAAAAAAGCAGGAGTAATGATAGAAATATTCAGAAAAGATAACAGTTAAGGACATTAAACAGGATAAAAAACATTGTACAATAGTAAGTGATAAAACTGAAAAAAAGATTTAATAGTTTCTTTTTTAGATTTTTTTTTTAGATTTAATAGTTTTTATGCTAGGTAGTTAGTTGTGATGTTGTTTAGCACATACACACTTATTGAAGTTAAACACTTTTTTTTTCCAGTTTTGCCTCTTATTATTTCTGAAAGTAGAAGACGGATATATCATTTCAGAGAGAGAGGAAGAGAGTAAATTCACTCTTCCTCTGCCTTTTTATTTTATCTGAGCCCTCAGTGGGTTGGATGCTGCCCTGCCACCCTGGAGACGGGCACCTGCTTTACTTAGTTCACCAATTCAAATGCTAATCTCTTCTGGAAACACCCTCACAGACACACCCAGCAATAATGCTTTACTGGCTATCTGGCATTCGTTAGTCCAGTCAAATCAACACATAAAATTAACCATTACAATCATGTTTATACAGTTCTAAAACTTAGTGTAAAATGCGCTATTGTTTTAATTCAGCTTCTTGGATAAAAGGGCCAGGAACAGCATTAAATGCCCACATTTCAAAACACCCATGAGTGGAACATATGATTTAAAATTGAGTAATACAACAATCATGGTAAGATTTCATGTGAAATGAATTAATGCAATGACTTTGTGAATAGGTAGGTATGAAGGGGCAGAGTTAGAAATGTTTTGGAGAGACAATGTTTTTAAGATTTGAATACAAGGGGTCCTCGAGTTATGACATAGTTCTGTCCTACGACAGTGATGTACCTTGAACTTTGGCGTAAGACAAAACACACCCTAGCCTCAGCCACTTACCTGTCTAAACACAGTTATAAAATTACAGTCTAGAATATAAAAGCACAACTAAGCCACAGAAAAAGGAAAAGGACATAAATATACTGTATGGTGTATTCTTCTGCAGCATGCAACCAAACTAGTTTGCCCACGTAGTCTGTAAGTACGACACGAACGGTGCAAGCCAAAACATTCATGTCTTAAGTTTTCAAAGTTTTTACAGGAGTGAGCATCATAAACTTGAAATGTCGTATGTTGAGACTGTCATAACCTGAGGATCCCCTGTACTGGTATAATGTTGATAGTAAGGATGCAAAGTTATAAACTGTTGTTTCCAAAGCATTCAACAGTAGCAGCTATGCAGAGGTGATATCATTAACCAAGTTGGAGCATACATGAGGAGTGATGATTTGGAAGAAAGTGAGGTCATTTTGGGACTCTATAATGTGTGGTGCCTGGATAACATCTGAGTAGTTATATCCTGTTGCATATAATAGGAATTATCTGGAGTCCAGGGTAGAGATTTTGCTTTGGGCAAAATCTGAAAGGGCAAATACAATTTTAATAGTTACTATGTTACAGTTGATGGATACTGAATTGGAAGTTTTTGTTTTACTTATATTCATATTTTATAGAAATATTTTTATTAATATGCCAGTATACCACAATTTATTGATTGTAAGATGCTCACATTTTAGCGTTCATGTAAAATGACTTAACACAATGATTTGTGAATAGGAATAAAAAGCATGGAACTGATGTAGGACTGTATGAATTTAATTGTCATTAATTGACAGCATCTTCTATATTTTAATGGTACATACAGTAAGATCAGGTCTTAAGTTAACAGCATCTTATAATTGTTAAAAAAGAATATATAATTACTCCAATTAATACAGAAAATTCCAGGCATTGTTTTTATTAACAAGTTAGGTAAAATTTAAATGAAATTCCTAACTTCAATCCAAGAGGGCTATGTAGTCATTCCATAAATTGACAAGACTAGTCATTCCTGACTGCACTGGTGTCATGAGACTAATAAGAACTTTCAACAGAAAAGGAAATAGAGTAAGTTTGCTCTGGAATTATATCATTTTCTGCAGTGCAGACAGGAACCAGTACAATGTTCAGGCACTGCATTCAAGTCATGTGCTTTATTTAGATGTAGTCTTAAACATGTCTAAGTTTATTCATATTCAAGTCAAACTCCCATCATAAATTCTGCACGTGTATAAAATAAAAACAATTATCATGTACAAAATGTCAAAAATGTTGCCATTTTTATTTATTTCATTAGAATTCTGCACTGATTTTGATGAGGTTCTATGCTATGTCCTCTTCAATCAATTATAAAATAAGTACCTCTGTTTACCACCAGCTGCAATCAAGAAGAAAGTGAACATGCCACATTTCTTTTTACTGCTAATGAGAGAAAAAGAAAAAAAAGACATCTGACTTAGAGAATCGCAGCTTTCAGAGTTGGAAGACAACTAGCCCAATCCTTACTACAGATGAGTAAATCATGATCTAGGGGCTGACTGACCTGATCCCACAGCTATTTAGTGGTAAAGTTAAAACTGGAGCTTGGTGCTTTCTGGATCTTCATTCTAGGACACCCTCCATTAGCATCTATTATAATGCAGACCCACAAGAATTGACAATATTGATTCTATTGTCATGAGAATAAATAACATACTTTTTAATGTCTAACTTGCCACTTGCCCCTTACTTATGATCGCAATGTATATATTTGAGGTGCTCAGAAATGTCAGGGAGACCAAAAGTTTTACAAGGAAAAATAATACCATGTTATATACATAAAATGTTAATTAAAATAAGTTTCATATTATTAATACTAAAAGATGAAAATGTCTCCAATAGAAATCGTTATTGGAACTCAACTAGAATCAGCAGTCCAAGTCAAGTACATCATGATGAATACAAAATGGAGAACACTTAGCGCCCTTTGATGGCAGTGATTAAACAGTATGCCAGATGTGTTTCTGTTTCTTGAAATGCTGCACTAATTCTTTGTGGTGTCCATCCTTTGTGATTCTATGATGCTTTGTAATTTCTTAGCAAGGGGTCAGTATGTCATATGAGAAAACTGTCCGCTATGCTCAAAGAATATTGTCTTTGACAACCACAAACTTGAAAGTGAAAGGGCACAGTAATAAAAATTAGTTTCAGTAATAAAACAAAATTGTAAATTTGTTTTAATACCAGCAAATCTTCCAGAATCAGAAACCAGCAAGGAAAAACATTTAATGAGTGTGTGCATAAAAGGAAAAAAACCTATTTATTAAATAGCACGTGAAGCCAAGGAAATTCCTTTGCTTTGGCAAGTCTTGATTTTTATTATAAACTTATATTTAATATGTTTATTGCCCCTCATAGGTTTCAAGGTTATTTCATGAAGATCCATGCTATAAAAATATACTATAGAATGAGAGCTACTTTCTTCCTTTCTAATTAGTTCAAATAAATAATTTCAAAGTACATCATATGTTCTATAAATTTTGGTTATAATGCATGGTATTCTGACCTCGGTTTCTGGATTAGAAGTTTTTAAAACATTGACTATTTGCTTTGTGTGCTAAGGTACTAATTGTGGAATAAGCTGAGGTTAAATTGTTTTTTATATTCAACTTGCAAAAAATAAAATATAACCTTCTCAAAAACAAACTTGGTTCAGCTTCCTCTGGCCATTGAGCCAACCAATGGAAATGTTGAAATGGTGTCAAGCAGGGGCCTAGAGCAGAGCCCAAGGAAGTAACAAGGTGGCTTTTAATCAGGTCATTGCCAGCTACCTTATCAAGCCACAAGGAGCATTACTCATGTGACCCATATCTTAGCTTGGGAGCCACTATTTTCTCTTTTAGAAAAAAAACCCTCAAAAAGCCTGACCAGGCTGTGGCACAGTGGATAGAGTGTCGGACTGGGATGCAGAAGACCCAGGTTCAAGACCCCGAGGTCGCCAGCTTGAGCGCGGGCCCATCTGGCTTGAGCAAAAGCTCGCCAGCTTGGACCCAAGGTTGCTGGCTCCAGCAAGGGGTGGCTTGGTCTGCTGAAGGCCCGCGGTCAAGGCACATGTGAGAAAGCAATCAATGAACAACTAAGGTGTCGCAATGGCAACGAAAAACTAATGATTGATGCTTCTCATTTCTCTCCGTTCCTGTCTGTCTGTCCCTATATATCCCTCTCTCTGACTCTCTCTCTCTCTCTGTCCCTGTAAGAAAACAAAACAAAACAAAAACATTAAAGTATTTCTCATCAACAATAATTTTTCTTTTTAAAATTGTTTGAGTGGGCCAGGTAAGGAGGAAGCTTAGGCTTGATTGCTACAGCCCAAAGAAAGACTTGAGCCTACATACTCTCTCCTGTGTCCTTCCCCTTCCGCATCCCCATCCCCCACAACTCTGTAACTGTAAGAGTACCCTACAATCTGCCACTACTTGCGGTACTTTTGCATTTTTATAAACAATTAAAAAACAACCTTAGTAAAAACGTTACCATGGCCAAGGCACTTAATTTTGCATGCTTTCTCTCCACCTGTCCTTCCTTGTCACTCTATGTTTGACTGGGACCCCAGGAAGAAGACTCAAAAATAATTATATCGGAGGAAGAATAAGAGAAGGATGTTAGAAGTTGAAAGCCAGGTTAGGAAAGAATCTTGGGGCTGGAGCAGAGAAAGGACCATGGCTCAGTAGGTCTGTACTTAGAAGGAGGGCTTGGACAGGAAGAAATGAGAAATGAATTACATATGTTGCTGGCAAGCAAGAAGAGCTGAATCTAGGATAGTGATGGGCAATCTTTTGAGCTTGGTGTGTCAAAATTTGCCATAAAACCGAGCATAACTCGGGTGGTGTGTCACTTGGAGAAAAACGGCCTAACCGGAAGTCCCAGAACTAGACGCTCTGTGCCGGAGTCCTGTTGTTTTGGCCTACAGACCTCCAGCACAGAGTGTCTACACTACAGCAAATGTTTTATCCTCAGCTACTACACCTGGCTGTGCAGGAGCTGAGGATGAATCGCTCTTCTTGGCATGAGGCCCCATACTTCTCCGGCATGCAGCCGCATGCAGTCGCCTGTCATTGAAAATCACCTCCGCATGTGTAAGCTACCCTAGCGTGGGGTTTCTGTTTCTTAACCCTGAAAACAACCCCAGTCAGTATGGGAGCAATAGACATTACATTTTCTTCCATAGGTTATATCCAGTGGTGCCATAATTTATCTTTTCCCCTTAATTAAAATGCCATCTGGAAAATGTATTAAATTACTAGATATATTAAGAACTATTTTTGGATTCTTTATTCTGTTGCACTGAGTTATTATTCTAGTTCTATGTCATCAGCATATTGATTTGATTGCAATGATTTAATTTATATACATGCACAGAATATTGTGGCTATACCATTGCCTTAGATATGCAGGAAACTTTCAAATCTATTCTCTCCTGCGAGGAAATTTTGAAGAGTTCAACAAAATAGTTTCTAAGAGCTGAGACCATGTAATACTGGATGGTTCCAGAGAAGTGAATTAAAGGAGGCAGTGTGATGATAGCAGCGCTGCCTTGTGGTCAGAAAATCATTTTATTTTATTTATATTTAGAGAGAGGCAGTGAGACAGAAAGCGAGGAACTTTGATCTGTTCCTGTATGTGTCCTGACTGAGGATCAAACCAGCAACCTCTGTTCTTTGGAACAATGCTCTGGTTCCAACTGAGCTATCTGTCCAGGGCTTAATTGTTTATTTACTTATTGATTTGTAGAGAGACAGAGAGAAGAAGGGAGAGAGAGAGGAGGAAGAAGGGAAGCATTCATTTGTTGTTCCACTCAGTTGTGCATTCCTTGGTTGCTTCCTGTGTGTGCCCTGATCAGGGATTGAATCTGCAACCGTGTTATTTCCAGACAACACTCTAACCGACTGAGCTAACCAGCCCGGTCAGGACATTTTCTTTTTAGACCCTATTGAGTTTCTGAACCTACACATGCTCTTTCATTTTCTCAATCTCTTATTGACTCATCCATAACGAGAAGGTTGTAACATATGATCCTTGGAGTACCATACCATTCCAACTGTCCACGAGTCCATGAATCTCTGGACTAGACATTTCTCTGTAACTATTACATTATTTTTCTTCATAGAAATGAAAATATCTGTAGTTGAAATCTATCATCTTCAAATAAAACGAGTTACCTGTACACTTCTGTTCAATGCTTAAGATCAAAATGCACATATTAACATTTGTTCTTTTCCCATTGTTTGGGAGGGCACTGGAAGACCTTCCAGAAAAGGGAATAGAGTGAATTTGACCTGGCTCACTTTGGGTGGCTTCATACAAGCCTTAACCTTGGGAAGAAAGAAGAGGCAGGCAGCTAAAACCAACTACAATTCTAAAAAGAAACATTGAGTTCAAACTGGGGTTACAGTAAACTTCACCTGGGGTTAGACTGTGCCTGGCCTCGTGGACAAGCTGTACCACTCAGACGCTGCCATTTCTCTGTGTCCTTCACGTTGTCCTAGTAACCATTTGGCTGCTTTCTCACACACACAAACAAATTATTTTTGGGCATATTAAGATGCAAAATGGTAAAATCATATATCCTCCCAATAGCCCTTCTCATCAACAGTATGAGAAAAATTATATTTGGATAATAATTTTGTACATTGTATAGTTCTTATTCTAGCATGTCTCAAAATATTAATTTAAAATGAATATGAAAAATCATCAAGAACTGAGAAGGGTATTCTTTCTTTTGCTCTGAACGAATTTCACAAATTGATGCTCTTTTTCTAGGTCATGGTTCTTCCCCAGGGTGAAGACAAATGGATTGACCAAGAGATTGAGTGACTGAAAATTTATTTTCCTTTGTTTAACTTTAGGTTAGCTGGAAAATTTTGGCTATCTTAAATCATCTTCAAACTTAATTTAAGAATGATAACTAATGACCTCACTCCAAATCATTTACAGAACCTTACAGTCTTATAAATGTGGATTATGATAAGAATAATGATTTATAGGTAATGGGCTTTTTGTCTTTCTCTAGAATGTTCTCACGGCTGAAGAAGTATGAAAGGTCAGACACGCTGAGTTCTATTCCTGTCTTTCTATTTGTCTGCCACTTGAGCTGTGACTTTGCTCAAGTCCTTAATTTTACCATTATTCTAGGAAAATGTAATCCAGAGAGATGGTGTGAGAAGTAGAACTATCCAGATACAAACTTGATTACATTTTTCACTTATTAGGAGGTTAAAACTACCATGGGACTGATTTCCTGGGTTTTCTTCTCTGAGTTCAACTATAGGCAATAAAGAAGCTCTAATGTCTTTTTTTAATTTTGAAGCAGATGTGTGGAAGTCAGTGCAAGTGTCTGCTATTGTTGCACCACTTGAAAAGGAGGAATCAGAAAGCCAGAAATGAACAAAAGGTAGTGTTGATGTGTTTGAGGCTCACAGAAATGCCCCAGCCTCGTCACTGATAGCATCTTTTAACAAGCTTTAGAAAATTAAATAAAATATTATGCAAAGTTACAGAAATCATTTAACGTGGCCAGAGAACAAGGATGCCTCTTTGGAGCTCCTGGCTGGTAAGAGCAACCTGGATGTGTGCACATGGCTAGTTTGTGGGCTCGGTGTTCTTTATGCCATTACTTATTAGTCTTGTAACATTAGAGTGGTGACATGCCCTCTCCATAACTCATTTTCTTCATCTGTAAAAGGAGGTTAAAAATGAGACAAATAAGGATGCTTAGTCTATGGGGTGCTTATGAAAGGCAGCTAAGAGTACACACACAGTACTCAGTGCAATGTCTGCACTGAGTTAAAATTCAGCAACTGTTGACTATTGTGTCATCAGAGCCAGACATACTTGTCTCAGGGAGTTGGAAACAGGGCCTGTAGAGGTCTCCAAGAAGCTGTTTCATTAGCAATAAAGAGATTCTGTTTTCCCTCTTGTGGAAACAGTATAACATTCCTTACTTTTCCTGGTTCTTGTGGGTCCATGAGGAAGTGAAGAGGAAAAACAGAGAGTATGTGTTCTGTCTTTTCCTTCCACTGACCGAGGTGCTTCCAGTGGAGTGAGTAGGAAGTAGTACAAGGAACTGATCTAAGTTATAGTAAATACGTAATTCAGATTCTGTTCTTTTCCTCCCTTTCCTATCCCACGTTGTCCAAAGCTGATAGAGTGGATTAAATAATGCGCAGACTATATGGAAGTAAAAAATAATTATAATGTTATTGTAAAATGACATGATTTCTACTTCAGTTACAACTTTCTCCTAGACAACTTGTACAACGTGCTACATTCTTGAAGCCTTTGGAAGTATTGTATGAATGTTTTATATTTCAGAAAACTGAAGTGGAGACAACACATCTTTCCCAACAACACAGAATTATTAAGGGAGATGCAAACACAGTTCATTAATCAACACGGCCTCTAATTTAATAATTAATTTAGTTAACACTGCTTCATTTACTGATTGTGAGTGTGTGTTATATTGCTTGGGAGGTGTTTCTAGGAAGTTTCTTTAATTGTTAGTCTTTTCTTGACATAAATATATTAATGATTTATAATATATATATATATATTTAAATTTCAGAAGCTTACGAAAAGAATTTATAATTGGACACTTAAAGAGCAGAGCATAATCCTCTTATTTTTCATCTCTCCCAATGCAGTGATTGTAGACTGCATTTTAAAATTTATGACTGATGAATTTCTAGATTTTCACTTATTCTAAGAATGAGATTCCCTGTATTCATTGATTATAGGAAAAAAAATGTTATAAATTATGTTGTGGGAATTGAGAGGGTATCAGTGATGTTGAGAAGAAGTTATAAATATTTTGAGACATTTTAAAACATTCCATTGTATTTACACTAGTAACAATACAGTTTTACTACTTTAATTGCTTTAGAAAAAAGCATTAGAGAAATTCTTTTTTAAAATATCATTTCTTTTTAAAAGTTAGCAATTTTAGGTAGTCTACAAATAAGCTGGGTCCATTAATATTCCAACTATAAGCAATAAATGAATGATTATATAGCCAATTTCAACTTTGTGATTGATATAATAATATTTACTTAGGAAGGATTCAACTACCTCAAAACAACTAATTTTTAAAGCAACTTAAGCAATTCACAAGGAAAACTGACATTTGTTCACATGGCATGATTGATAAAGTCTGAAGTATTTTTCTGAGATTCTCTAAACAGCTGTTGCAAATGATTCTGACTTCAGAAATGTTAGGTTAATGGCATCACCACATGGAGTTAACTTGTGAGTTCTACGCATTCTGCTAAGTAGTGCTCACTAGTGCCTAATGCCATAGCAATTACATAACAAATAAGAGGAGAAAATGATGTGCTAGGTTCCTTTATTCCATACAATGATGGAATGGATGAAGCAGAAGGAAACAAATTGTTTGAGGGAAAGGGAAAGAATAAATTTCAACTAGAGATGCAAAATGAGCTAATCATTGTTACAAATGGGCCAAGAATTGGAGCCTGATTCGGTAAATCTCCTCTAAATAGTCAACTCCTCATGAAATATGTTCTGGTCGCTCAGTTGGAACTAATTTTTTTTTATTCTGCCCTCTCACTGGATTCATTTGGACTTGGGTATTAATTGTTCCTAGGTCAGGGTCTGTAGGAGTGTGTTGGGGGTAGAGGCAATGACTTATTTAACTCTGTGTGCTTTAATCCTCACAAGAAGAATTGGGTGTCTTGTCTGGCATACTGAAAGAACCTAATAAAACTAAGTATATGGGTAGTATTATAACTGTGCCCTTTTTTTTATTTTAAATCAAGTCCATCAAATTAAAAAATAAAATAGAAAATCATCTCAAGAAAGTATTTTTAGTACATCTCCTAATAAGAGACAAAATCATATGGTTAATTAAATTAGTATTCTTTCCCAATCTCCGTTAAGATGAATTGCTTCTCATGGGGCCTGAAAAGGGAGTAGTTTAGGATACACAAGCAGGCAATCAAAGGAACTACCAAAAAATAAGTGAGATACACAAAAGACCAAATTACCTAATTTAAACTTTTCTATAATAAAGTTCACATTCATCTCTCGTCATATCGCAGTTCACTTTTCGCGGTCTCACTGTGTCGCCGATTTTTAAATCGTGTATATCTAATTTTTTATCACGGATTTTTCGCCATATAACGGGAGTTTGTGGTATATAGGTATTTTTATATATTTATTATTTTAATTATTTTTGCAGTAAGAAAAGAATAAGTGTTTATAAGAGTGTGGGAAAGGTTAATAACAGTGTAGGAGAAGTTTATAAGAGTGTGGGGAGGGTTTATAAAGACTTAAGAGATATATAAATAATAAAATAAGTATGAAGTTGCTACTTTGTGAATTTTTGCCTATCACGGGTGGAGGGGGCGTTCTGGAACCTAACCCCCACGATAGAAGAGGGACCACTGTATTAAGAAACAATGTTATCAGGACCCTCTATGGTCAAGACATTAGTAGAAGACACAGAGTATAAGAAGATGGCAAGGATTTTGTCTTCTTTCTCAAGGAGCTAGCTTACCTAAGAAGAGCGACATAGGCCCACGGTATAGTGTAGTAAAGGTTATTATCACTGCAAGAACTTAAGCTGATGACAAATGGGAGAAAGATTAAAATGCACTTATTAATTAAAAACATTTGTTAACATCTATAAAAAGTTTGATGAATTCCTGCATGAATCTAGAGAACCCAGCGGTCTATCATGCCTGAGAAAGAATGTCTTAGAAAGATTCAGTGAGAAGAAGAAAGTTGAGTTAGAACTTATATGGTGATCTGGATTTTAGCAAGTCATTGGAGTGGTTATTTCAGGCCAAAGAAATCACATCAGCAATGGTGTTGTGACATCGATGTATCAAGAACAGTGAGAGATGTGGTGTGATTGGCAGTGAGGAGCTGTAGATGACTTCTGAGCTGATATGTAGGATGAGATGAAAAAATTATAAAAATATAGCTCTGATGGAATGGGATGGATGCATTGGAGTGGGAACAAGTGTTAGAAGCCCTTGTCCTGGTGAGACATTTTGAAGAATGGAATAGACTAGTATAAGTGAAAAAAGGAGGAGGAAATGAGAGACTCTAAGTCCAAGAGGGTATTAATCATTCTAGCTTTTGTGGAAAATACATTAAGATTTTTAAAAATTGACTTTATAGAGAAAGGAAGGGGGAGAGAGAGAAAGAGAAAGAGAAACATGGATTTGTTGTTCCACGTATGCATTCATTTGGTTGATTCTTTTTTTTTATGACAGGGACAGAGAGAGATAAAGAGAGGGACAGATAGGGACAGACAGACAGGAAGGGAGAGAGATGAGAAGCATCAATTCTTCTTTGTGGCACCTAAATTGTTCATTCATTGATTGCTTTCTCATATGTGCCTTAACTGGGTGGCTAGAGCAGACAGAGTGATCCCCTTGCTTAAGTCAGTGACCTTGGGCTCAAACTGGTGAGCCTTGCTCAAACCAGATGAACCCACACTTAAGCTGGTGACCTTGGGGTTTCGAACCTGGGTCTTCTGCATCCCAGTCTGATGCTCTATCCACTGCGCTACTTCCTGGTCAGGCTCATTTGGTTGATTCTTGTATGTGCCCTGATTAGGAATGGAACCCGCAACCTAGGTGTATCAGGACAATGCTCTAGCCAACTGGACCACCCCACCAGAGCTAAATTAACCCGTTGAGTAGTGAGTATTTTTCATGCTCACTGACCTCTGGGAGTGAGTAAAATCATGTTTGTTAGATAACCAATTTATGGAAACAAGAAGAACATACATTTGCCTTTTTTAAATGTTGCCTTACACATTTTTAAAATAAATCAATCATACTCTGGAAGGTCAGGAGGCACGAGGACGTACATGAACGTTCATACTACTCAAAGGGTTCAGATTCTTGATATACCTACAAAAAACACAGGCTAGGAAAATTGTTAGGGGAGGGGGGCTAAAAACTTTCCATTTGGTGGAAGGTGACTTTGACAAAACAACATTTTGAGAAAGCAATAGAAGACATTTGACTACATGGACCTGGGCCCTAGTAGAGCTTTTGGGACTGGAGACAGATTAGCAGGCTGCTCAAGGAGGTGGTTGTTAAATTGCTGTGGTGAATACAGTAAATGTATCAAGGGCTGGAGGGCGGAACCTGAAGGGAAAGGAAGAAAGACTTTATTCACTTTACTTATGGTCAATAAATACTGGGTCAGGCTCTTCATCTACATTATTTAAATAGGATTAAGATGGGAATCCCTAGGAAAACTAGCATTCAGTGAATGAAACTAATGCAGACAAAGGAGAAGCACACAGCAGGGAGGAGTGTCTCTCTAAACAAGGGAAGAAAACATTTCAAAGAGAGGTGTCTAATGCTGCAGTAGGATAAAGACCAAGTGTTTATCATGTAGGGTGGTCGTAAGCCCTTCCCAATTTTACGTGAAAACATAAACCCTCTGATATCACCATTATTCCTGTAATCAGGCTGGAACCACGAAAATTCAAAAATTCATTGGTGCTAAGCAGCCCACGCAGAATATGAAAAGCATATTTAGTTGATTGCTCTATTCCTATGTCAACTGATTACCTCCTTTTCTGTGCAGGTCAGCTGCCGGGGACTCAACAGTAGCTGTGGTCATTGATTCTGCCCTAAGCAGTCTCTGAGCAGAGACTGAGTGGGTAGGTGAGGTACAATGTCATCTCCACCTTCTGAGGGCTTTTGGGCTGGGTGTGAGAATGAAACCGACATAAAACAGATTAAGAGGGGAAAATCTTATAAAGTCATATTAGTGTTACATGATACAAGAGTCCTCGTAAGGAAGTAAAGACCCAAAGAAATGGTACAAACTAAAGATTTTTATACTACAGTAGATGAACAGAGAGGGGCAATTGTGGAAAAGTAACTAATGTCTGCATGGAGGCTAAAGGAAAATGAGAATGATTTTATCAAGGTGTGCTTGTATAGAATTCTCGCAGCTTTGATGCTTCATCAAAGAACAATTTCTCTTGATATGAACAGAGATGGCATCTTTCACAGGAGAGGTTTTAATCCTTTGTTTTGAGGAGGAAACATGGATGGAGATCAGAATGGCCTTTTTTTGCATCTGCTGTTTTTTAAGTGCCTTTAACTAAAAAATGACAAAGTGACATATTTTGGGTGCAATATTCTTTCATTCTTCAAATTCATGTCTTATTCACTGCCTTTTAGATAAATAAGGAATGGTGGTGGACCTGAAATTCTAAGAGGGCGTTCCTCTTGCTTTTCCCTGAGACGTATTATGGTTTGTGTTCATTTAATGAAGAGAAGGAGCAGTCAAGATTATTTACTTATTTCATTTGTAATCATATATTTGAGCTATTTTAAAAGGTAATTGCTGGGCTGCCTTATTACAGGTCCTCTCTGCTGGAATGAGGGGGAGGACCATGTGGAGACTCTCCTGCTTCCCTCCAGGAGAGGGACTGAAGGTAGGCAAGGGCTGCAAATCCTATTACAGGTTTCCCCTGGTTTCCAAAAGCAGAACATTCCCTACGAGACCTTCATTAGGAAAAAGAATGTAAAGCAAAGATTATCCCCTGCTTTCTGAAAACTTGTTTACACCACTTCACTTTGTGAAAAGCCTACATTAGTATTTGTAAAGAGATCCAAAGAGGATTTTCACTTACAGGGGAGAAGACATTACCATTACTAATGGCAGAGGACACCTGTATATTCCAAGAAACAAACCAGAGACAAACAAGCAAATAGAAACACCTAGCTCCCGCAGGCTTATGAGTCAGTCTCCTGTCTTGTTGAAGAGTGAGTAAATTGGGTTTATTATCTTCTGTGAAAAGGTTTTTACATTTTTTTAGGAATCACGTATTGTATGTCTGCCGCGGCTGGTGCATTCTCTGCTCTGTGAATGATGATACTTGCCTCAGTAACCATTCCTTTGCTCTGGGTATGAGCCTCTTCCAGTGTTTCTGGGGAAAGTAAAAGGCAAGGGGCTTGTTATACAAACTGCATTTTCCTTTCCTCCCAAGAACATTTATAAGGAGATGCATTGCTCTGCTCTGAATCAGCTCAATCTCCCAATAAAGTGATAATAGACATTTAATAATCTGCTTTTTTTCCCCCAGGTTCTATCAAGTTTTTGTTCATATGGCTTGTTGGTCAAATAAGTTTGTAAATATGATATATATGTTTACTCGCTTATAGTTTGCATTGGGTGTGGGGGACAGGCTGTAAGCAGGCAGGGTCCTTATAGCCTAAGGCTTAGTTTTAAGACTAAGCTTTTCCCCACACCCTTGACTGTTGCATGTGGGGGGTGGTACACTCTCATGAGGAATCCCATTATGCCTCAGATAAGTGACTTTGTATCAGAGACTTCCTTGTTTGTGTATTGGATTAAAGGTTTTGATTTCTACACTATAAAATGGGGCAGAGGAGCCCACGTGAAGGAGAGCAGAGAAAGGCCATGTGGAGGAGAGGAGAAGCATCCAAGATGGCGGAGTGCTGAAGGAGAAACCAGTTTGTGCAGAGAGAAGGAGATGGGGAATAGAGATGAATAAAGCTGGTGAGGTACAAATCTTTGATTCTAGGAAACTCGGATAAGTCAGTGACTTTGGGAGCCCTGAATGGAAAGGGAATTGTTTTCCCACTGTGTGTATTTCTTGCCTGCTGGGTGCAAGCTAGGATTAAATGTAATGGCTTACCAGTTCTTGGCTTCGTTGCTTCATTACCGTCTGTCCAAATCAAATGAGAACCTGCATGTGAATGGCCACGGTGGCGGCTCCTGGCCATACATGGCTCATAACAATATTTCAGCTCACTTTCATTTGAAATGCTGGTGTTTTTATTCCCCAAAAAGTAATGATTCTATTCAGGAAGACAAAAAGAGTTATAATAAGATAAGACTTTTTGTCTCAAATTATAAGGAAAAATATAACTGTCACTGCCCAATTTTCTTAGAAAGGAGAACCTGGAGCAAGGATAATGTGATAATGCAGCAACTTGGGAGGTGACAAGCAGCCCAGCATAGTGTGGGGGAGGAAAAGAGAGCGAGAGCAATGATGCAGGGGGATGCATGACCATGCTGGCTGCCATGTGAATTCATGGCAGGCTGCATGGAGAGCTAGCAGCTGCTTTGCAGGGGGATTGCTGAACAGAGGGCCTGCTCTGAATGATGATAAGGAAAAACAGACTATGACTTTGAGCATCTATGGGTGGGGGGAAGGAGAGAGAATTTATTTGCCTAATTCTCTAACTTTTTTGCTTCCCATTAGTCCAAGCTTATCCTTTGTGGGAGTTAATTCCCTTATATTCTGGGATGCATCATTTGGCTCTTTCTGTAGAAGCTCAGAAGGTCAAATCCCCTCCAGTGATGTGATGTTTCATCCAAATCTGGAAGAGGAAGAAGGTCATGCAGCAGGTTGGCCTGGCTGTGCACAGTCAAGGCTTGGCATTTCCAGGGCAAGTGACTGGTTATCCCCTGATGAAGGACTGAGAAAAGCTTAACAAAATCTATTCAGTGTGGCAGTTTCACAATTGGGTCAGTGTGGTAGAGGCTGCCAGTCCCAATGGAATCTAAGAAAGTGCATAAGATTTGTGTCTCATAAAATAACCTGGGTCTTTAAAAAGAACCATTAAGCAATAAGTAGAGATGAGTATGACATCCGTCAGGAATTCTGTCAACATGTAGGTGAACACAAAAGCATGATTATTTTAAATTGAATAAAAAAACAACAACAGGCATCTTATAATCAGACTTTCAAGACTCAATGCTACACGAATGAACTTTTTGTACACCATGACCCTTCACAATATTATTATTTTGATCCTTTTTTCTCCATTGGCTTGCAGTTGTTACAGGCTCTGCAATTAACATAGTGAAGAATTCTGGGCTTCAGGTGATACACTGAATACACACTGTGTGAAAAATGATAGCAACATAATGAGATCCAGCAGAGCTTCCAAACCTCAGTTGCAAATTTTGCAGGAAGTAGTGTATATGATTAATGCCTTTGTATCTTTTAAAATTGATTTTAGAGTGAAGGGAAGAAGGGAGGGGAGGAGGAAGGAAAGAGAGAGAGAGAAGCATTGATTTGTTGTTCCACTTACCTATGCATTCATTGGTTGATTTTTACATGTGCCCTGATAGGGGATCAAACATGCAACTTGGACACATCAGGACAATTCTCTAACCAACTGAGCTACTGGCCAGGTTGTATTTTTTTCTTATTCAAACTAACTATCCGCTTAATTTAGACCCTTGAGATTCTATGATGTGTTTATGAAACCAGGTTTAGGATTACTTTCATGGCTGTTGTTGTTGGTAGGACAATGTCCTTTAAATACAAAGTGGTCATAATTCATAGTTTCAGGTGTATAACATAGTGATTAGACATTTAGATAACTGATGAAGTGAAAACCCTGGCACCTGGGCCCACCTGGCACCCTACATAGTTATTACAATATTATTGACTATCTTCTCTATGCTGTACTTTACATTTCTGTGACTATTTTGTAACTATCAATTTTCACATCTTTATCCCTGTATCTTTTTAACCCAGCCCACCTATCAGGCAGCCATCAGTTTGCTCTCTTGTATATATGAGTCTCTTCCAGTTTTTTTTATTTATAATTGTTTTTGATTTCCAAGTATAATTGATTTGCAAGTATAAGTGAAATCATATGGCATTTGTATTTCTCTGTATGACTTATTTTATTTTGCATAATACTGTCTAGGTCCATTAATGTTGTCACAATGGTAAGATTTCATTCCTTTTTATGACTGAGTCATATTCAGTTGTATATATGTACCACTTCTTTATCCATTCATCTCTTGATGGGCACTTAGGTTGCTTCTGTATCTTGACTATTGTAAACAATGCTGCAATGGACATAGGGGTGCATATATCTTTTCAAATTAGTATTTTGGATTTCTTTATTTATTGATTTTTTTTTAGGTACAGGTTCAGGTATGCAACTCAATATGACATCGTCTGCTCACTGCATCATGCATCTATCACCCCCAGCAAAGTCTCTTTTGTCCTCATTTCCCCTACTTTATTCACCTCCCTCTACTCCACACCCCTTTCCCTGTGATATCACCACACTGTTGTCTGTGTCTATGTTTTTTTTAATATACTACTCACAAAAATTAGGGTATAGTTCAAAATGAATATGAAGCTATAAAATATCCCCTAATTTTTGTGAGCAGTGTGTGTGTGTGTGTGTGTGTGTGTGTTTTCTTAATCCTTTCACTTTTTATTATCTGGTTCCTACCCCCCCTCCCCTCTGAGTGCTGTCAGTCTGTTCCAAATATTCATGTCTCTGATTCTATTTTGTTTGTAAGTTTAATATGTGCATTAGATTCCACATATGAGTAAATCATATGGTGCTTGTTTTTCTCTGCCTGGCTTATTTCACTTAGCATAATAATCTCCAGGTCCATCCATGCTGTTGCAAAGGGGAAAATTTTCTTCTTTCTTGCAGCCATGTAGTATTCCATTGTGCCAATGTACTGCAGCTTTTGTTATTTTGGATTTCTTGGGGCATATACCCAAAAGTGGATTTGCTGGGTCCTAGAGTAGTTCTATTTTGAATTTTTTGAGGAAGCTTTGTTTTACGTAATGGCTGCACCAAGTTACAACCCACCAACAATGCAATACGTTTTTCCCTTTTCTCCACATTCTCGCCAGCACTTACTGGTTGATTTATTAAGGATAGCCATTTTGACAAATATGAGGTGATATCTTATCTCCCTGATGATGAGTTTTTTTCTTGAGCACTTTTCTTATGTCTGTTGGCCATCTGTATCCCTCTTTGGAGGAATGTCTATTTATGTTCTCTGCCCATTTTCCATTTATTTATTTTTTATTTTGTTTCTTTTGCCTGAGGAAGCATATCCAAAAAAATGTTACTAAGAGCAATGTCAGAGAGTTTAGTACCTATGTTTTTTTCCAGGAATTTCATGGTTTCAGGCCTTATGTTAACTCTTTAATCTATTTTGAGCTTATTCTTGTATATGGTGTAAGAAAGTGGTCCAGTTACATTGATTTCCATGTGTCTATCCAGTTTTCCTAACACCATTTCTGGAAGAAACTGTCTTTAACTCACTGTATATTCTTGCTTCCTTTGGAATATAGATTAACTGACTATAGAGCTATGGGTTTATTTTCGGGTTCTCTATTCTGTTCCATTGAGCTGTGTGTCTATTTTAAAGCCAGTGCTATGCTGTTTTGACTACCATAGCTTTGTAGTATAATCTAATACCAGGTGGCATGGTACCTCCAACTTCACTTATCGTTTTTAAATTTTCTTTGGCTGTTTAGAGTCTTTTGTGGTTCCATATAAAATTTACAATTATTTATTTCTAACTCTTTAAAAAATGCCATTGGTATTTTGATAAGTATTGCATTAAATCTGTAGCTAGCTTTGGGTAGTATAGTCACTTTACACTTTAATTCATCCTATCATGAGCACAATACATCCTTCCATTTATTTGTATCTTCTTCAGTTTCTTCAATGTCTTGGAGTTTTCTGAATACATATCTTTACCTCCTGGGTTAAATTTATTCCTAGGTATTTTATTCTTTTTGATCCAATGTTTTAAGTATTTAAAAAATAATTTTAATCCTAAAAGGTAAATACTACTCTTAAACTCATTTTTATGGAGAAGGAAACTGAGAAGTGTAGTGCTTATGTAACCTGCCCAGAGTCACACAATAGCACATAGAATGGCAGGACTGGAATTTGAGCAGTCTGGAGCCAGCAATTTCCTCTTGACTAAAAATGATTGTTTCCTTGTTTTTACTACTTAAAAAAACTTTTTTATTTATTAATTTTATCAAGAGAGGAAGGGAGGGGAAGAAAGAGAGAGAGAGAGGAACATAGATTTGTTCCTGTATGTGCCCTAACTGGGGATCCAACCAGTAACCTCTGTGCTTTGGGACAATGCTCTAACCAACTGAGCTATCCCACCAGGTGTTCCTAATACTTTAAAAAATATGCATCTGCATGTGTGTGTGTTATTAATACGAGTGTTTAGGACTTCTTGTTTCTCTTATTTGCTCAATAGCAAATATGCGACCTGTTTTCTAAGTAGGTCTCATGTTTCTCTGCTCTATCAGAGAGTAATTGTAAATCAGGAAAGGAATCTGAAGAACTCTGAAATTATCCTGTTTTCAACTCTCATAAGCTTTATATCAAATATGTTAATCAATCTACTTCCTTGTCCTTCATAAATGGGCTCACGTTTATGAAACATGAAAAGTGACAAATTATTTAAGTCATTCAATCACTAACACATCTCCTTTCTTTCTGAAATGCTGAGATATTATTACTCTCGCTGCTAGAAAAGTTAATTGGTTCATTACTAAGTGATTGAGAAGAGTGGTGATACATCTGTAACTGTCTCATAGTACAAGGTAAATAAGCTAGGAATTATCTCCTGACATTCATAGGGCCGCCAGGGAACAGAAAGCTTCCCCTCCAGGTCCCTTCAGATTGGTTTTCTATACATTGAGCTTGCCCTTGCCAGGGAATACAAATTCAGAGGGAGAGGAGGTCGAGGACTTCAAAACATTTTACTCTTGGGATTCTGCTCCAAGAACAATTCCAAGCATGAAACAGGTCATGCTTCCTTTTTAAGATTTAAGATGTGCACAAATTCACCGTGATTTCCTCTTTGTTTCCTTCCACTAGACTTTTGAAATCTTTTTCAATGCACATCTAATTTGCAGACCAGCACGAGGGCCTCTAGAATCAATCTATTGACAGTTGGAACTATTAGGGTAGTCTTACATCACTTACCAGGTTCAGGTTTACATTTCTTTTTTTTTTATACTTTTCTTCTCTGCATCCCTTTATTCTCATCACCAACCCCTAGCTAAGGCTCTCTCTTTCTCTCTTTCTCCCCGCCCTCTCTCTCTGTGCAATTTGTGCAGTGTATAATTCTTGGAGTTGTCTAGATTTTTGTACAGCTATACACGATGAGTTTATTCATTCTTATGGGTAGTCCCTGCCTTCACCACAATTATTATAACACATTAACAGCACGGGTACTACAGTTCAGTTGGGTACTATCTGAATAAAGGTTGCTGCTTCTCTTTTACATTTTATCACAGGGATAACTTTTGACCTTACCAACACTCAGGGGAGCACAAAAGTATATTAGTTCTAGCACGTCCATTCATGGTATGATACTTTTCTCAGGTATCATCAACATATTTCTTATTTCGAGTTCAGAATAAGAAGCTGAGCTACATCATATGTTTAAAATAAAATAATTTATTCTACCAACTTCTATTGTAAATTTTCAGAGAAAAGCAAATTATTAAGTTTTGTATGAGACCTTCAGTCCTGAGAGGAGGCATGTGGGTATCAGAATTGATTCCTCAGCAGGTGGAAGTGTCCGTCCTGGCTTAACCATGTTGTTGAAATCTTAAACAGCTGAAGGGCTTTGGACATTTTGTGTTGGCTTTCATATTCAATGTATCTAACTTACAAATATATTAAATCATTCCTCTGAATATTTAATGCTGCTTATATACTTAATAAAGAACAACTAAAATTTCGTAAGCTAAATCTTTTAAGAACTTTAAAATTGCAAATTTAACTGGTCGAATTATCTTGGTCATATCAATAAAATTGAGTCGTACATGCCAACTCCTCCTAAGTGCTTTTAGCAACCTAAACTCAGATAAGACAAACCAAAATGGCAATAGGCACAGAATTTGTTGTTGTATATATACTTAACTTTTACAAGCACATGCTAAATTTGATTGAGTCCTCATAATACATAAATATATGTTGTGCTTTCTTGGGGGTGACACAATCGTTTTTGTGATTTCAAAACAATGAATTCAAAAGAAAAAGAACATTGTTTTTAATTAGTCAAGGTTGCAGTATCTGGATTGGGCCCCTGAATGCTGTCATGACCTCCTTTTCCCAGTTCAAGGTCACTGGTTATGTCAACAAGGGAACCTGTTCCATACTTTATTGGAACCATTGCCTCTGTGCCTTTCACCCCATCCAAGTACTCTGAGTCCCAACCCATTTTCTCTCAGTTTCCTAAGGCTGCGCATGTCCTACTGGATTTTTAAAAAGGACTTGAGAAGTTTCACAGATAACATGAGACAGTGCAAATATCAGTTTTCTTTTTAATTTTTGTTTGCTTGTGGAAATTTTTCCTACTTAATATATTCCATTTTTTAAAGATAATTGTAGATTCACATGTAGTTATAAGAAACCACACAGAATAGTCCATGTACACTTTACCCAGTTTCCCTCAATGGTAAAATCATGCAGAACTGAGCTCTAACGTCACAGCCAGGGTGTTACACAGATACGGCGAGATACTGCATATTTTGATCACAAGACTGGCATGTTGCCCTTTTAAGCCACATTCTCTTCGCTCCTGCCCCCACTCCCTTTATTAAGGCCTGGCAATAACTACTTTGTTCTGTTAAGCCCTGGCAATAACTAATTTGTCCTGTATTTCTGTAATTTTATGTTTCAAGAATATCAGTGTATGAAGATGATCGAAAGGGACAAGCTTCCAGTTAAAAGATAAATAAGTCCTGGGGATGTGGTAGTGTCGCTGCATGGTGACTATAGTTAACAGTACTGTATTAGGGACTATGGACTTTAAAGTGGCTAAGGGAGTGGATCTTAAATGTTCTCACCACTGAAAAGAAGTGGTAATTATGTGTGGTGATGAAGGTGTTAACTAATGGTAATGTGAAAATCATTTCCTATTATATATGTGTATTAAATCATACATTGTATACTTTAAGCTTACACAATGTTATGTCAATTTATAGTTCAACAAAGGTGGGAAAAAATGACATCAGTGTGGATAGAGCATAGGTCCAGCATTTGGACATCCCAGGTTTGCTTCCTGGTCAGGGCACACAGGAGAAACAACCATCTGCTTCTCTATTCTTCCCTCTCTCTTTTCTCTTTCTCTTCCCCTCCCACAGCCAGTGGCTTGGTTGGTCCAAGCATTGGCCCCAGGCACTGAGGGGAGCTCTGTTGGTCTGAGCATCAGCCCCAGACAAGGGTTTGCTGGGTGGATCCCGGTTGGGGCACATGTGGGAGTCTGTTTCTGTATCTATCTTTCTCTCACTTAAAAAAAAAAAGGAATGAAAATTAGCATAATTTATTTTGATATATATGAATAACTAGTCACGTTTTGATATATATTCGCCTTAAAAGGTAAAATTTGTATTACCAATTTAGTGAGATAAAAATGTATAACCAAGAAACCCAGGTGGAAATAAAATTATCTGTACTATTTCCTCTTTGATTTAAAATGTTATTCTATTTAAATTGTAGGGACTGAATAATCAAGGTCAAGTGGATGTCTGCAAAGAAGTAGCTTTTCAAGCAACACTGAATTACAGTATCTTACATTTATTACGATTACATGTAAGAGTGTCGTGGTTGGCATTAAGCAAGCAGAGCTCACTATTCCACATTTTCTGACAGGTAAGCAACAGATATATTACCTGGAAGTCCTAAACAGTGGCTCTCATGGGGTGGTCACTGAGCTGAAGTCAGAACACCTGAGTTTTGTCGATAACAAGGAGCCATAAGTATGACTTTATTAATCTGTTTACTGATGGGAAGATTAGATCCGATGACCTCTAACTACCTGCCCGTTTAAAGCAGAGTTTGGGGTTAAACTTTTCATTATTGTGGTTTAGGAAGGTAAATCTATTGCTGAGCAAAAGGCAGCAGAACCATCAATAATTAAGTTAATTTAGTTTTAAAAAACAAATGTGCCTGACCTGTGGTGGCGCAGTGGATAAAGCGTCGACCTGGGAACACTGAGGTTGCCAGTTCAAAACCCTGCACTGGTTTGGTCAAGGCACATATGGGAGTTGATGCTTCCAGCTCCTCCTCCCTTTCTCTCTTTCTCTCTCTCTCTCTCTCACTCTGTGTCTCCTCTCTAAAATGAATAAAATAAATAATTAAAAAAAACAAAAACAAACAAACAAAAGAACAAATGTGCAAAAAAGAAATGAAGAAGGAATCTGTTCTATTTTCTGTCTTTGGGCAATGGAACAGTCATATAGAGTGGATCTATAGAGACAAGGACCTCCATCCTAGCATCTTATCTGATACAGTTCATACAGTCCGGTAAAAACAGGGTATGCATAGGCATCACCCAGTATACTAATAGATATTCACCATTTTTTGGGACTGTAAGTTATTCTGGCGACCAGGGTAAGTCTACCTTTGTCTTCCCCATTTGGCATACTGTTAGACTCATGATATGTGCTCAACACATTTATCTTGACAAATGAAATAGTATAAGGGGTCATTGGGCTAGTCATAGAATTCAAATTGCTTGCAGCTATTTATTTGTGTCATCTAATAACTCTTAGCCGTGGCTGATAATGGCAAATGCTGGAGAGCTTTTAAAACCTATGATACCTACAGTCCACCCCGACAGGGTTTGATTTTATTGATTGGGAGTGGGGCCTACCATAGTGTTTTATAAACATGTTCCAGGTGAATGGCTAGGGGTGGAAAAAAACCCCACATCTTGCCCAATTTCATCATTTTACAAGGAGCCACATCAGTGCATGCACGCTCATGTTGGCAGAGTGGGAACCTGAAGAAAGCAATGACATTAGGCAAGCCCGTTCACAATAGAGCCTGCTCTGAAACAGCTTGTTGTCCGGCACCCTCCACCCTCAGATAGCCGTACCACTACCACACCTTTCGGTTGCCTGTGAGTGCTGCTGCCCGGCAAAGAGGAATAACTCCCTGTGGAGGAAAAACTTTAGGGACCAGAGGAGCTAGTCAGTAAAGAGAGATATGGAGTTATTTCTTACCTCCATCAAGGCATGAGATTCTGCCAAAAAGCCTGTACTCTCCTCTAGCCTCATATATATATGTTGTTTTTTTAAAAAACAATTTATTTACTATTTTTTAGAGAGGGGGAGAGAGAGAGAGGAGAGGGAGGAGGAGGGAGAATCAAATCCAATATGTGCCTTGACCAGGCAAGTCCAGGGCCTTGACCAGGCAAATCCAGGGCCTTGAACCAGCAACCTCAGCATTCCAGGTCCATGCTTCATCCACTGTGACACCACAAATCAGGCTATGTATGTCTTTAATTGGGAGAAATTAGAGGAATGTAGGAGGAGAGTGATGAATAGATACCACGCTTACTTGTTTAACTACATTGATTTTTCGCCTCCATGAAAACTGGGATATTGAACACCTTTTTGCCAATGGTGGTTCTGTACATATATAAACAAGTTGTTTTAAGTATTTATTTTATTTTTTTTTTACACAGGGATAGACAGAGAGAGTCAGAGAGAGGGATAGACAGGGACAGAAAGGAACGGAGAGAGATGAGAAGCATCAACCATTAGTTTTTCATTGCCGTTGCGACACCATAGTTGTTCATTGATTGCTTTCTCATATGTGCCTTGACCGCGGACCTTCAGCAGACTGAGCAACCCCTTGCTGGAGCCAGCGACCTTGGGTCCAAGCTGGTGAGCTTTTGCTCAAGCCAGATGATTCCGCACTCAAGCTGGCGACCTTGGGGTCTTGAACCTGGGTCTTCCGCATCCCAGTTCGACTCTCTATCCACTGTGTCACCGCCTGGTCAGGTTGTTTTAAGTATTTTGATGGACAAGATGGTTAGCTTAACAACTGTTACCTTTTGTCTGTTTTGTTCATCGTGGACCCACTTGGTACCTAGAAGATGCTCAGATAATGCATGTTGAATTTGAAAAGTAGAAATATGGTGGACTTTGGTATTATATAGATCTGGGTTCAGATATGAGTTCTGGCCATTTACCACCAAAATGGATTTTTTAAGTGGTGTAAGTCTTTTTAGTTATATAAGCACTTATGCTATGAAGATGTTGTTCCTGCTCTCTGTTTTTGTGTGTCATTGGGGCTTGTGATAGACAAAGGAGAGCAATGCTCAGATCCCTCCTCAGGGAAGGTCACCCTACCCAGCCACCAAAAAAAATGATTGATTGAAAGTCTTTAGCTGTTAACATTTTAAAGGTCTCCTTGAATTTTCTGGCCATGTCACACTGTTCTGGGGACAGCCCTTCATGAATGAACAGCGAGGAGGTGGTAAAAGAGTTTCACCATTTCCCCTGATGCAGGAATTCTGTAATGAGCCGTCTTTACTCCAGAACTCTGGTTGGGCTGCAGGGAGACTGTCTAGTGTTCCAGGTCATCTGATGTCTCCTCCTCTAGGAAGTTTATCCTTCTCTTCGGCCCCTGAGTAACTCATACTCATCTCTGAGCATCAAGTCAAGCATCACTCCCTTAGGGAAATCTTCCTGACTAGGTCCAATTGCCCTACTAAAAATGCCCAGAGCACTTTTTCTTAGTTAAATTTAATTTTTGCAGTTATTTGATGAATGTGTGTTCCCTGCATTAGTGTGCAAGTGCTCTTGTGTCTATCATTGCTCACTCTTGTTTTGCTTTGGTCTAGCTCAGTGGATGATGGTTATAAACACTTACTGGCTTGAGAATGTAGATATTGCAAGGAATTTTGTCCTGTAACTTTATATACCCATTAGTTATAAAAGGGTTGATGCTTAGAATGAGATCTTTCAACACTTTTAGGACACAAGCATTGTTGGTAATGCAAAAGGCTATTTAGAGGTGTTGAAGATGTAGAATTTAGATAAGACATTGGTAGGAGGGAGGGGAATATTGAACAATTGGAGAGGAAGATATATCAGAGCTTAGTGAGTATTGAATGTGAGAGGTTAGTGTTTTATTCCTAAAAATATAAGTAGTCAAGTTACTGAGAGTGAAGGTTTCTCTTTGATGAACTTCAACTGCCCACTGGGTTTTATTCACCCTCTGTTGGGTTGAAAATAGCCAGAGAACCAGGGCAGTGTAACATTTGTTCTTTTGCTCAAGCCTACATCATGCAACTTAATTATTTCTTCAGAGCAGAACAGGAATTTCTTTGCTTAGTGATTTTAATGAAAACAGGTCATCTTAAAAATATCATGAGCTACTCTTCCAAACGTTAAGAACAGGGTTGTTAGTTACCTGTTTTCTCTACACTGTCATACTGATTGGACAGCCATCGGCTTCCCTATCACTCACACTCATTTCTTTTAGTTCTATCCCTTTGGCCCACACAGAACAAATTTATCTCTGTCATGTCTATTCTTCTTATGTCTTTTCTTCTCACAATTTTTGTCAAATGTTTTTCATACAATATAGTCCCCATAATATCCTGGTCACTTTTCATAAACCCTGTAATTTAGGAGCTTATGATAGTTTCAAAATCATGCTCAGTCTTTACACTCAAAATCCTGCTGTGAGAGGTTGGTATTCAGTGCCTGTTTGTGAACCTGAGGCTTCACAAAAACAGAATTCAAAACCTTAGAGTTTGGAGCAAAGAAAGGTTTGTTGACCAAGAAGGCACTAACTAAGAAGATGAAAGACTTAGCAATAACTCATGCTTGTTGGACTGAATTATGGGGTTTGACGCAACCAAAGAGGAATAGGATGGTAAATTTCCATGGTTTCCAGCTCTCTGATAAGATCTCAACTTTCAGATTTGAAGACACCACTGGATAATCACGTGCACTTAGGGTTGGCCTCCATTTTCATTCTTTTCTGTAAAGCAAACCTATAAATCACTGCTTCCTGATCTTTTTTCTTTACTTTGTTGCATGAGGAAGAACAAAGACATTATGTTAAGATGTTGTCTATAGTTTTTTGTTGTTTATTTTTAGAGGGGGGCAGAGACAGAGACAGATAGAAAGGGAGAGAGATGAAAAGCATCAACCTGTAGTTGCAGCATTTTAGTTGTTCATTGATTGCTTTCTCATATGTCCCTTGACTGGGGGGTGAGGGGTCCAGCTGAGCAAATGACCTCTTGCTTAAGCCAGCAACCTTGGTGTTGAAGCCAGTGACCTTTGAGCTCAAGCCAATACCCTGGGGTCATGTCTATGATCTTATACTCAAGCCAGCGACCCCACACTCAAACTGGTGAACCTGCACTCAAACTGATTAAGCCTGCGCTCAAGCCATTGACATTCGGGTTTTGAACCGGGGTCCTCATTGTCCCAGGTTGATGCTCTATCAACTGTGTCACCACCTGGTCAGGCTAGATGTTGTCTATAGTTTCCTTAAGATTGTTGAGTGACAGGTCACAGGTTGTGGATTCAGAACATGTTGCAAACATATTGAGTCTATGGTAGAATCTTAAGCAATTGTAGCTATAAGAGAACAAACAGAGTAAAGAAGCTCAGGTTCAGCTGGTCCTAAAGTGGGATGAGGTGGCAGCAATCAAAGGAGAGGGCTCAGCTATAGGGGCGTGGTTATACTATTTCTTTCAAAACAAATTGCTATGTTATAGTTTCCTACTATGTTTGTAAGCAAAATAACAAGCACAGCGCTCATTTGCTCTTTATTAAAATATCAATACTTTTAATGATGCAATTTAATTCAACCCCCAAATAAGAAAGCTATTTGTATTTTAGTTTTTAAACCTAGAGAGATCTCATGTCTCTACTTAAAATAATCAAAGACATATGAATAGTCTTTAAAATTAAAAATTAAATGTATCATGCCTTTAACTACTTATATAATACAAAACTAAAGGACATAGCTAGGAATATTTTAGGCATGATTTACTTAGACATATGACACATAAATTAGCAAAATACATAAATCCCACTAAGGCTCTTTAACAGGAACTTCTTTTATAAGATACTTCTCTTGGTTACAAATGAAAGGAAATGAAAAATGATGACAAACAGAATTGCTCACTAAAACTGGGACAGAGAAAGAACAACTCTGAAAAATGGGATTAATATGGTTTGTTAATTTTGAATGAAAGATGCATCGGACACCAGTGCGCACTTGCTTTAATCCTTGCTTTTTCAATATATGTGTTGCTTACCCAATAGGAAATCAGGAAGAATGAAAAATTGATGAAGCTGTACCATTATTTTGCTAGAAATACCATTAATTTTACACACAGCATAATCTTATCAATGTGGTGTCTTATCTTAGAGAACCAAATAAAAATAAGAACTGTATTCTCTTTTTTGAGAGAAGCAGGGAAAGAGAGAGAGAGAGATAAAGAGAGAGAGAGAGAGAGAGAGAGAGAGAGAGAGAGGAGCCTCAAGCTGTTTATTTTTAGAGGGGGTAGAGACAGAGACAGACAGGAAGGGAGAGAGATGACAAGCATAACTCGTAGTTGCAGCATTTTAGTTGTTCCCCCGTCAGGGCACATTTTAGGATGTACCTTGACTGGGGAATCCAACTGGCAACCTCTATTCTCCAGGACAGTGCTCCAGCCAACTGAGCTATCAGGCCAGGGCTTAATTTGTATTGATTTTTAGAGAGACAGAGAGAAGAAGGGAGAGAGAGCAGAGGGGGAAGGGAAGCATTCATTGTTGTTTCATTCTCTGCTTGCTTCCCGTAACTTTGTTGTCTGGATGACGCCCTTGAATCAACTGAGCTAATTGGCCAAGGTAGAGCTTCATATTTTTAAATTAATTAAACACTACCTTCTCTGATGACTATTTTATATTTTACAGACAGAACTGCAATAGATAAAAATTGAAACTAGTTCTTATAAATTGTCTATCAACTGGCCAAAGTATTTTTGGAGAGCAGTGGCAGCTGATTTTATTCTTACTACTTCTGTAGGATCGCTGGAGAAAGAAACCAAAGAAATCCAACTGGGGCAAACATTTTGTTTCACTGTTGTGTTCATAGCTTTTGCTAGTTTTCATATCTCTTTTATACTTTATTAAAGTATAATTTACATACAACAAAATCTGTCTTTTTTACTTACATAGTTCAGTGAGTTGGAAGAATATAAATATCTATGCATCTCTTTCTATACTTAAGATCGTCACCTTTCAAGCAGTACAGTATCAAATGATATAAATGTGCTTCATTATAATAGGTGGTTATATCGTCAATAAACTATTTCACAGAAGTGGGCAAATAAGTTGTATAGTTTTAAAGTGCTAACTATATGCATTTCTTAACTAGGGTTCTGTTCTCATTCGTTTACTTACTGAAAACCTGTGCACCCACATCATGCGCTGCTTTACGCAATATGTCTTAGAGGTGAGCAAAATGCTGGTCTTGGCCCTTATGGAGCTTGTTGTATAAATTTTGTTCAGCCCTTGATAAACATAACTTTTATTTATTAATAAAATATTGGGATAAGAAGCTGTAATATTCCCCAAACATCAAAGTTTAACAAATAATTTAAGATAATGGAGAACAAGCCATCATCAAGTGAAATGTTTTTTAAAATAAATTCTAGGTACCATGGCAACTATTAACAGATATTCACCATATCTCTTTTCTTTATCAAGCCATATTTCCGATGGTTCATCATCATTAATTCCATTAATAATGGGAATTGAATAAATACCAATAAATTTGGCTCTGAGAAAGTGGTATATTGATTTAGAGAATTTGGGTGAATTTAACACATATGAAAAACAAATGCAAAGGGTTTAGAATTCTACTTCCTAGTTCTATGTTGGTGTGACTTTAACATATAAACCTTTCCCATAAGACCACAAATTTTTGAGGATCACAATTATATCTCAGAGCTTGTCATCTAGTAATTACTAAATAGTTTTGAATAAGTGAATGAAAATGAGTAAATGAATGAATAAAATGATATGATAAATCAATTCAGGGTGCAATTATTTTAACCTTCAGAGAGTTCAAAAGAGTTTTTCTTAATGGCTTTAGAAGCAAAAAGTTCACATTTAGCCAAGATCTTATGTAGACAGATTGTACAGATAAGATTCAGATGGGTTTGAATGAAATAGCACATGAAAATCATCATCTTATTTCTCTTGCATGGTTTCTTCTTTCTTCTCAACCTTTTATTGTGTTGCTAACCCCTTATTAAATATCTTCTATTGCTATTATTTTATATGATGTTCTACTTTAGTAGTGGTAGCATTGTTTCTCCTGGACATATTTCAACTACTACATACATTTCCATTAAAATAATATTTTCTAGAAGGATCCAAAAATTTTGAGATAGGATTGTGATTTCATATTTGCTAAGTAGACAATTAGTTGAAAAAGTAAATTTAAAAAAATACGATTGCCAGTGTCCAAAATATCTTTTATACAAAATTCCTAGAAATTTTAACAAGACCAAGTGCATGGTGGATCTGAGTCAGCTAGTGTCAGCAGTACCCTGGAGACTTAAACAGACTAAATGCATGTAACCAGACACCATTCTGTTGTTATAAAATAAGACATAGTCCCTACTAAAGCAATTACTACACAGGGCAGTGAATTGCAACCACTACTAGGTATTATTATGCTAACAATTGTAAGCTAAAATGAATTTTAGGCTGTAATATAAAAAAATAAACATTTCATTGAGCAAAAGAATGTGCCACCTGGAAGCCACTCAGGTATCAAGGCAAAGGAGAGGTTGGTTGCCTTGTATAGCAAAAGTTCCCGCTCAGGTTCCCAATTAGGTCCCTTTTATGTAAATGAGGTATTCAAATTATGCTGTTCTGATTGGACAGGGCAAGTCTCAGTTCATTGGTGGAAAGACAAAACCAGTGTTTCTCTGCAGTTATTGATGCAGGCAGTATAAAGGGTGAGGCATAGTGTGGGAAGCTGAGAGTTCAGTCTGAGTGCCTGAAGATCCTCTGTCAGCAAATGGCTGCTAGACTTTTACTGTTTATAAAATTTGGGCCCTTGGCTGACCAAGTGGAGTTCATCTCAGCAGATAAATTTCTTCTCGGGGTTCACACATTCGAAAAGGACCAAACATGTCAAAGCAAACTTGCATAGGACAATGTTCACCAGGTAAGGAAGATTTTATCAAAGGAATGGCAATGAAGGAGGGAGACCAGAACTGAATCTGAGCTCAGCTCGACAGAGACAAAGGGCAGGCCAGAGGGTCTCTTACATCTTGGGGGGTGGGGAGTGGGGATGTCACTGGCTGTCTGTGTTTGCATTTAGTCTTACCCAAAGAAAAAGTAAGCTTTCCCCTATCTCCATGAGGGAAGCTAATTTTAAATCTTGGAGAAAGGCATCTGTAGAAGTTAGCCCTACTCTCACACTACTGGAAGTGGCACTATTTCCCTTATGACTATGTTTAGAAGGGCAGTCTCCCTGGTCCTTAAGAAAGAAAGTCCTGTAATGTAAAACAAGCAAGAGGTTTTAAAAACATTTACTTCTCCAAGGGGCAGAAAAAGAACACATAATTACAAGTTTTCTAATGTAAAAGAGGGAGAAGAGGGACCTAGGATCAGGGAGAAGCCTGTCTAAAGTGTAGTCGAGCTGAGAGAGGGGAACGTGACAGCCCATTTGGTCAGATCGGCCTTTAGAGTCCTTGAAGAGTTCCCCTGTCTTCCTGCTCTTGCTTTGCTTTCAGCTGAAGGTCAGCATACCTCAACAATCAAGGATGCTTTAACACCTGAGGACACTGGCTCAGCTGTTCCCAACCAGTAATGGAAAAATGGGAATAATTTTTTTCCTTAGTCTAAGCAAAAATCTTTTCTTTCTTAGTGAAGTAAACCCTGTGGATCACTGTGAGATAGTTACCAATGACCTAGGAAGAACAATCACTGTGGAACACTTTCACAAATCTAGGCTCTTCTGCCTACAACGACAACATGGCAGTTAGCATTTTCAGGGTCAAGCCAAGTAAATTCTCTTTTCACAGTCTTCTTTCAGTATCTGTATTGCTGATCTCCAGATTCTTGGATAAGAATCACAGAACCTATCAAGAACAAGAAAAAATTGTAAGGTGATTAGAAGTTACAATCCAGGTCTAGAGAAACAAATCTGTAACTTCACTACAGGGCAGCAGCACTATCAGAGCGCTTCAATTCACATTAGTAAGCTCATTCTAAAACATCTATAGTTTGGTTTCTCAACTGTATACAAAACTTTTTCCAGAGTAAACAGTGGGTACTTAACTTGCATTACTAAAAAGGCCCTCTCAGAGTGGAAGATTCTGCCTCAAAGGCAAATTTCAGTTTCCTCCCTGGTAGGCAAAAACTGCTTGAAATCCTCCTAGATTCTTTTTCAGCCTAATAAAAACTTGACTACCTGATCTATAGCAGGTGCCCTGGTACAATTAGGTTGTGGTAATTGACCAGCATCTGCCCTTTTCCCTTATCCCTTTAGGTAATTCACTTTGATGATTGCCCACAGCTGCTGAGACCAAATTTGGACTCTATGCTGTATCTAGGAGCATTCTAGTAATTCCCATCAGCATTCAAAATTAATGTTTTCAGGCTGCTAAGAAAATAGACAAGTCTAAGCAATGAAGGATTTAGATTTCCCCTGATGTATAGAAAGACTTATATTCTCTAGATGTGGCTATATATCTCCTGTCCAGGTTAATAACTCTTTGTGTGCATTCATCAAGAGAAAAATGTATCAGGGGGCTGCACTTTTTTCCTAGTTTCAGAACATGGTATGAATAAAAGAGATTATCTTAATTAAAAAAAAACTTTATTGAAAATCTGAGTTGATAGCAGCCCTCCCCAAAGTCAGGTAACCATGAAATAGGCTATTTCATACAGGATTTAACTGAACAAACCAGGGAGCTCAGCCTCATTTGCAAGACATCCTATGGTTTAAATGGCGCTATTTTCTAAGTGTAATGAGCAGGGAAATGTCTTTCATCTGAGGACCACTGTCAAATCTCAGCATTTAATCAGGTAACAGAACCATTTAATGAGGTGGCAGTGGGATGGAGGAGAGTATTCAAGCAGAGGGGACAAAAGTACAAAGGCCCCGAGGGAGTAAAGATTAAGTATGCTCGCCATCAAACTGGAAGGTGAATGGGGTCCAGTGCCATGAGTGGGAAATACTATGGATGAGGCTGGCGGGGGCCAGAACTTGCAGAGACCCACGTGACTGCACAGGCACAGTCCTGATTCCTGTCAGTGTCAGGTGAGCAGCACGAGGTGGGAGTAGACCAGACAGCTTATGCTCCAGAGTCAGCATGAGAACAGTCAGGTAAGAATCGTTTAATGTACAGGCAAGCTTACTTTTGTGCGCTTTGCTTTATTGTGTTTAACAGGGGCCACATTTTTTACAAACCAAAGGCAAAACCCTCCCTCCATCAGCAAAAGCATTGATGACTCACTGTATTGCGGTGCCATCAGCAAAAGCATTGATGACTCACTGTATTGCGGTGCTTACTTTATTGTGGTAGTATGGGAACGAACCCACAGTATATTAGAGGTGTGCCCGTGCTTGTGTTATAAACTGTCACATTTGTGAGGAAGAAGTAAACATTTGAAGCTTTCACAAAGAGGGCAGAGAAAATAGCATATTGTGGATTCTTCTTGTTAAATTAGGGGTAACCCCTAGACCAAAAGGAAATCATATGTAGCTTTTAAGCTAGTAGAACATATTTTAATCTAAGCAATGGAAGCTAGAATATAGAAGGAGGAGGAAAAAAAAAGAACTAAATTACCATAAGTAAAAATATTAAATTACACGGCAGTTACAATATATATGTGATGTTAGTAAGGACATTTAAAAATTATTCCCTTCATAAAGCAACAAAATAAAAACTGCATAGATGATCAGGGTCAACTTTATCAGAACTTCAAAAATTAACCAGCCTGACCTGTGGTGGCACAGTGGGATAAAGCATTGACCTGGAACACTGAGGTCACTGGTTCGAAACCCTGGGCTTGCCTGGTCAAGGCACATATGGGAGTTGATGCTTCCTGCTCCTCCCCCTTCTCTCCCTCTCTCCCCCACCTCTAAAAATTGATTAACGCCTTAAAAGAACCTTTTTTTTTTTTTTAAAAAAAAGAAATTAACCAAAGACTTGAAACACTCTCCGGGGAATTTATTGAAGGAAAATGGTTATTAGGATAAACACATCTTGCTTTAGGGTGTTTTGACTAGCCCTGGTCCCATTTCCTGCATCCAGTTTTGTAAGTAGCCTCTAAAACAGAGAGCCAACATTTGTGGTGAAAACTAGCTGCTTGGAGACCAAACCTGAGCTTGTTCAATGGCTCATTCCCAGAGAATTATCATTATTTGACCTCTATACTGGTTCCCCAGGAGATACCATTTATGCGTGTTTGATCAGATGGACCAGGCTTAGAAGTCGCCAGGGTAAAATGCCTTTTCCCTAGGGGGTGGGAGGTGAGGGGGAATGAGGGGGGCGGTAAACAGTTGTCCAAAAAGAGAGAAAGGAAAATAAGTTGTGTGCTTTC
Organism: Rhynchonycteris naso; assembly: GCA_037038555.1. NCBI lineage: Eukaryota > Metazoa > Chordata > Mammalia > Chiroptera > Emballonuridae > Rhynchonycteris > Rhynchonycteris naso. Next base: position 14,762,690 of record CM073000.1, read on the forward strand.
ACCACACCCTCCTGGGACCAGGTGCTGCGATCAGAGAAGGTCTCCCTCATTAAGTGTTTTAGGTTCATATGAATCCTTGCAGCTGCTGCGGAAGATCGCCTGGCGGCTGGCCCACTAGATGATGGAGAAAAGAAAAACAAAGGAGAGACCCCCTTCCTGATCTTCAAGTGGGAACCAACGTGCTGCTCTTCAAGCATCTGCCAACACTGTTGCCCGCTTTTAGGCTTTAGCATGTGTTGAGTTGAAGCTTCAGGGTGCTGGAGGAAGGATGAAACAAAAAATGAAAACAAAACAAAAACAGAAAAACAGTGAACAACCGCTGGTCTTAGTGGTACTTAGAAGTCTGCTCTTCACCAAGTCTCCTGCCATTCTTTACCCTTCAGTCCTTGCACTGAGGCTGCAAACGTTCTCTCCAGCTTTTGCAGCTGTTTTCCATGAAAGACCAGGGCAATGTGTCTGTCTTTACTCCTTACCCAGAACCAACCCGATCTGTTTTTTTTCTTTCTGGGCAGTTTCAGTGAGGAGTGTGGTCATCTTTCGCACTATATTTTCTGTGGTCATTCTGGAATAAGGCAGAAAAAAATGAAAAAGAAGAAAGGAAAGAAGGAGTGGCAGAAGGGAGAAAGGTAAGATCCAAGGAAAACTAAAAAGAAAGAAAGGAGGGAAGGAAGGAGGCAGATGGGCAGGAAGGAGGAAGATCTTTATACTATATATATATTTTTCTAAACATTTTCATTTCTAGAAACATTATTTCTTCTATGTGACAGCTAAAACCAAGTTCTTTTCACAGTTATAGACATTCAAAGGTAGAAAGAAATTGGACAATAAGCTTAAAACTGTGTTCTGTCTTTCTTCCTTGTCAAATTGCTACTCACCGAACTTTGTGATTTGTTTTTCATTAGGGTTGTCCAAGAATAGAGCTGACACCTCAAGCATCAACTCTGCTACAGAAATAAAGCAATTTGGTGTTGCCCATCTCCCACTGCTGGAAGATATCAGTATTTTCTGAGGCTGATGCTTAAGTTGTCTTAAGTAAAGCATGTTTTCAGAACACAGTCTGTCCTGGGCTTCAGTCTCACTTCACTTTACACAAGCCAGGGACTATTTGGTAAGTTGATGAATTTGTTACCCAAAGATTTGCAGACATCTGAATTCTGTTCACATTGATTTTTGTTGGAAGTGAAGAGGTATTTTTTTCTCGAAGATTTGGGTTGTTTTTTGCTTTTTTAGTAAGTTTATAGAATTCATTTCCTTCCTCCCTCCCTCCCTCCCTTCTCCCCTCCCTCCCCCCTTTTCCCTCCTTCCCTCCCTCCTTCCTTCCTTTCTTCCTTCCTTCTTTCCTTTCTTATTTCCTTGCTTCTTTCTTTCTTTCCCTCCTGTATGAATGATCAGTATTTGAAATGGGACTGGAACTCTGTTTTTTCATTCTTTCTTGGTTCAGCTGATTGATGCAGCTCAGATTATATTGCGAATGTTATTGTGCAACCTAGCAAGCTAGAGGAATGCCAGATGTTGTGCTCAAGTATGTGTTATTTCCATTTTGGCTGCATATAAAATGAGTGAATATAGTGATGAAAATATATGGCAGTATATTGAAGTAAAGGATAAATTCTCACTGAAATGTGGTCAAGACCTGGGTGTGTGGAAGGCTTTCGGGGTAGATGCTGTCGTCATGTAGTTTTCTTTTGGAAATACTGGAAGGAAATTCTTCTGAACCAGAATGGAAACCATAAGCTTGGCCTAGAGCAGTGATTTTCAACCTGTGTGCTGCAAGAATTTTTAAAACATGCAGTATCTGACTGTTTAGTCTGGGGCACTGGCCTCTTTTCCCTTAGATTGTCAAATACAAAGGTGACAACAGCCAAATACAACAATAGCTGTCTGGTGTGAGTAAATCAAAATTATACTTATTATTTTATCTCAAGTTGGCAGTGTGTGTGTGTGTGTGTGTGTGTGTGTGTGTGTGTGTGTGTGTATTTGGTGGGCAGCAGAATTTTAGTAGTTAGTTTCTGTGCGCCATGAGAAGAAAAAGGTTGAAAACCGCTGGCCTGGATTAGCAGGCCATAAGACAGAAGGACTGATGCTGACTATGGGGTATTGTGTGCGATTTGGATCACTTGCCGTTAAAATCCTCCCTGATTTATCTGTGAGTCTTCAGCAAAGGGCTCTTCAGAAAAGGCTAAGAGAACCATGTCTTTAGTATTTTGTAGGACCTGAGTGATCTAGACAACACTGCTCCTCCCTTAGCCACTTTTACAAATAAAGGTTGATGATATCTGGCCTGCTTCAATGATGTAAATACATTAAGATGTAGAATGGAGGAGCAGCAGGACAGGTTTTGAATCACAGAGAGAATGGGACTGTAAGGATGATGTAAGTGTGGCAGCCTCTCTGTCAGGTTTCCACAGAGCTCACATTGGGATCAGGAATAAGAAAACGAGAGATGGGGGGGTGGGGGGAGGCACTGGAAGGCCAGTAACCACCTGAGGGACAGGCTCTGGAGGGCTCTTGCACTAGTTCAGAAGAACACCAGCTCTACAGAAGTACCCACACTGGCCTCTGATACAGGAGTACCTCATTTTATTATTGCTGTTCGGACACTTCTGTATCTGCACTTCAGTTTCACACGAACAACTTAAATTTCTTTTTCTGAAAGAATAGAATAGGATTTGGAATGTATACATGTTGAAGGTAATATTCAAGAGCACAAGTCAAAATTTTGTTGACTGTATTGTGTTTTCATTGCTCTTATACCCCTTTCCAAGCTATCTAGTTTCAGAAGACTTTCATCAACCAAGGGAAATAGTAGTCCAGTCAAAAGCCAGAGGCATTGTCACTGAGAGAGGACAGTGTAGTTACATGTGCTGCGTGTGGGTACAGAGATGGAGCTTTGATTCCTTTTTGCAGGTTTCCCCTGATTCTAGTAGTTCCTTTAGAAATCTTTGTATTATACTATGAACTCTATGACCAGCTGTGAGTAAGACTCATAGTCATAGAGTTCATAGGGCTTTTTTTTTTTCTAGGAAAAGATATCTCCTAAATCTTTTTGCAGACATTTTGGATATAATAGAATGCTTGCTATCATTTTCTCTTTTTGGAATTTTACTAATCTTGGAAGTCCTACACTTCATGGGCCTTTAGCATTTTGTTCAGAAAGGCATGTTAAACCAAGTTTAAGGATATCAACCTTTTGTAACCCAGATTTTATGGAAAGGGACTTTATGTAAGCCAGTAATCTGTGTGTGAGGTGGTATCAGGATCACATAGATGGTCCCATTTCTGGGTAGGGAACAATGGACAAGCAGCACATTCCTCTCTAAATAAATTTGTTGATCATCCAAAGCAGAAACAGTTTTAAGAATAATAGTAATTGATCAATATCAATATATTTTTTTTATATATTGAGAGGAGAGGAGGCAGAGACAGATTCCCACATGCACCCTGACAGATTTCCACATGCACCCTGACCAGGATCTACCTGGAAAGCTCACTAGGAGGTGATGCTCTGCCCATTTGGAATGTTGCTCCATTGCTCAGCAACTGAGCTCTGCTTAGCACCTGAGGCAGAGGCTATAGAGCCATCCTTAGTGCCCAGGGGCCAACTCACTCCAATTAAGCAATGGCTGCAGGAGGGGAAGAGAGTGAGAGAGAGAGAGAGAGAGAGAGAGAGAGAGAGAGAAGTGAGAAAGGGTGGGATTGAGAAGCAGATGGATGCTTCTGTGTGCTCTGACTGGGAATTGAACCCAGGACATCCATACACCAGGCTGATGCTATACCACTGAGCCAACTAGACAGGGCTTCAAAATATTTCAGATAACCATTTAGTTTAGGTGATGGTTCTTCCTAGAATATGGACACATCTCCAAATGCAAGAGTAGACAGCTATCTAAGACCTCAGGGCATTAACAGCATCCATGAAACAAGATGCTGAATGAATAATAACAATGACTATTTCTTTACCAATGGTTCCATAACATGTATGGTTATAAGCCTTCTAAGAGATCTGAATAGAAATATTGTAACCAGCTGAAATCGGAGAAGCCAAAATTGAACTACTCGGAGTCGTGATTCACAAAAGTAAGCACAGTATTGGCAAGATGTCAGTGACAGGAATGACACTGATTATGGAGCTGAGTCCATCAAAGTGTTGGAGTACATGCTCCAGTGCCAAGGTGGTGAGCTCCTGGAGAGCACAGATTATAGGTCTTCACTTTCATAGCTCCTTTCAGTCATGCAATCATTCACTGAGTCATTCAGTACACACTAAACCCCTGCACTATGTGAGGCGTAAGATAGTGGTAAACCGGTTCATGGGGCCCTTCTGCTTGCTCAGTGCAGCATTGAGAATGAGGTAGATTTTTATAACCTTTTACTTAACTGAACTCTCCTTCCCTCATCGTCCCTTCCTCTCTTCATTCTGCAACCATTAATTTATTCATTGGTACTGTTTAATTATCAGTAACTGCATATCTAATATGTGCATTTGAAAGACATATTAAAGGTAGTTCTACCTGATGTTTACTTATTAACAAGAAAATTTTTATAAGGAGTGGTGAAGGGCTTAAAATCATTTTCTATCATCGTCTTTTTGCCAGAGATTCTTGTATTATATATTATATCTTGACCCATTTATCATTTTAACTGTTTTTGTTTTAATCACTACCAAATTTTCCCCAATCCTCCTTTAAAGTTATTTTTGCCACAAGAGCCATTAATTTAGTTTGTTGCCATTTTATTATATGTTTTCTATAAATTATGATGCACTAACACCAGCATTTTGTCTCTATAATAAGCCATCTTCATCGGATAGATGGTTTACATTTGCATTTTTATGTCCTTTGCACATTCTTTATTGTTAGAATTAGTGACATATCTCTCTTCCTGTATGTATATTTTATCTTCCAAAACATCAAGAACAGCTGTTATTTATTTAGGAAAAACAGATACTTAACTCTAGGTAATAGAATCTATTTTTTCCCCCTGACCTTCAATAGTGACATTTGCTTTCATACCGCCTGGTGGGTTTGTTTTGCTTGGTGTTGTTATCTAAATGAGGATACATCAAATCTCATTACTTTGCAAAGAAAACATGGCCTTAATATACTCAGCTTGTATTCAGATTGCATTTTGTTTTTCTCATTTTGCATTGTCTTCAAACTTTCTCATGTACTTTGTATGGTTATTTTAGGTCACCATTGGAATGGTTGGTAAATCATTTAATATTGTGGAAGGCAAAAATAGATGATTATGTCAGTTTTCTAGGATACAATTGGTTTTTCTAGATAAACATAACAATTTGAGTGGCTCTAAATTCTAATTTATTTATGTTGTTAGGGAATATAACTTCTCCTACCACTAGGGAGAACCTGGAAATATCACCACTAATCATGGGGCAGCAGAATAAAACATTGTTAGAGAAGAAAGGCAACTTCTTTTTATTGGCTTTTATTTTTTTATTTTAATTTTTAAATTTTATTTAGAAAATTAACTTCAACAAGGTGACATTGACCAATGAGAGTACATAGGTTTCAGGAAAACATTTCCATAGCATTTGAACTGTTGACTATGTTGTATACCCATCACCCAAAGTCAAATCATTTTCCATCACTTTATATTTTTTTCTCTTTACACCCTTCCCCAAACTTTAATATAATTCCAGTAACTCTCTGAAATTACATTTAAATGACACGTGAGTGAAGGTGTACCATTTGCTAGGCAGAAGGACCCCTAATTTCCAGTAGATTCTTAAAGGTATTCCTGATGCCACCCTAATAAAAAGCTATTCTAGTTCAAGGTACTATTGGGGGGGGGTAAGAAAAGAACCCATTAAATGTAATTACTGGTTTTGATTCTCACATGTTTGGGTCTGTTTCATGTTCTCATTTCTTTCTTTCTTTCTTTTTTAAACAGCACTTAAAAAAATTATTTATTCATTTTAGACAGAGGGGAAAGAGGGAGAGAGAAGGGAGAGAGAAGGGGGCGGGAGGAGCAGGAAGCATCAATTCTCTTATGTGCCTTGACCAGGCAAGCCCAGGGTATCGAACCAGCGAGCTCAGCGTTCCAGGTGCACGCTTTATGCACTGCACCACCACAGGTCAGGCATGTTCTTGTTTCTTTAAAATAGTTTTTCTAAGAAGGATAAAGTAGCCTTTATTCCTCTGTGGTTTTCTGAAGTATAATGTCTACAGATATATGACCTGAGACCTCTAACCTCTACAGCCAGAGCTAGACGCTGGAGCCGCAGGGCGGGGCGGGTGTGTGTGTGTGGGGCTACCATGCATGCTTCCCAGGGTGAAATACACTTGGTAGGAGAGGACTCGGACCCCATGCACACACTCCACTGGTGTCCATCCCTGTGAAGGAACTAGAAATCAGACTCACCCCCTTTCCTAAAGTTTGCTATGATTTTTTTTTTAAAAAGGTTATTTTTTATTAAAATAAATTTAATTGAATTTATTGGGCTGACATTGGTTAATAAAATTATATCAGTTTCAGGTGCACAATTCAACAATATGTTTATTGTTTTTGATTTTTTCCCCCATTGTTGTAGCCTATTTCTGTGCCTAGGATCCGTCTGAGGTGTAAATGTCGGGTCTTCACAGATCTTTTCTGAGCCTCTCCCTGGGCATGCATGGTCACTCTCTAATTTTTTCCAGTATCTGCAGTTGTTTTTGAATCTCTTAGTCTTTAATTTCTGGTCCTCACAGGGAAAAAAAGAAAAACTAAGGGAGGAGTAAAAGGGGTGTTAGCCCTTTAAATCCATTGGAAGTCGATTCAGCCAGACGGAGAGGGGTTTGCATCAATGGGAGGAGGTTCAACGACAATGTATGCCTACCTCTTACTCTGCACTTCTGTGATCAGAAGAATGGATTAGACATTAGAGCTCAGATACCCAATAACAAAGGATAGGGTCCTTTTAGCCCACCCTGGCTTCTAGAAACTGCAGGCAGATTGTTCTAGAAAACAAGTGCACAGCTGCCTGTCACAGGGCTGGGGTACGGGGATAGGTAGTGGCTGTTATGCTAGGAGCCAAAATGGAGCAAAATTAATTAGCAGTTGGTTATCTAAGCCTTCCCATAAGAAGCAAAATAGTTATATCAGATTCTGCCAGTTTAATTGCTGTATAGGTTGAGAGACAGATTTCTGGCGCTTTCTGCTCAGATATCCCCTGAGACTTTTTCAACATTGTTAATACTTTGAGACAGTCCATCTGGCAGCTCTGTAAAGAATGGTTTGGAACACCTGGGCTGTTGATAGGAGACTGGAGGCAGGGGTGTATCAGAAAACTTACAAAAGTCTAATTCGGAGTTACTGAAAATTTGGACTTGGAAAGTAACAGGGAGAATGTTTAAAGAATGTGAGAGGCATTAAATAAACTACATAAAACATAAATGAATGTGGAAAGATTTGAAAGGAAAGAGAAGAATCAAAGATGATACCAAAGAAATGAAATAAATATATTTATTCAATAAAATAAATGCAGCCCTGGCCATATGGCTGTCATCCCGATTTTCAAAGGTTGCGGGTTTGATCCCTGGTCAGAGTACATACAGGAACAGACTGCTGTTTCTGTCAGTCTCTCTTTCTAAAATCTCTCTCTATATATTTCAAGTGAGAACAGGGGAGATAGACAGACTCTGCATGCCCCCAGACTAGAATCTGCTTGGCAGTCACTGTCTGGGGCCGATCCTAGTATTAGATGAGCTATCCTTAGCACCTGAGGCCAATGCTCAGACCAACTGATACATCCTTAGCAACTGGGGCCGACACAACCAATTGAGCCACTGGCTGCAAGAGCAGAAGAGGGCGAGAAGGGGAGGGGAGAGAGAGGTAAAGAGAAGCAGATGGTCACTTCTCCTGTGTGCCCTGATCAGGGATTGAACCAGTGATGTCTGCACTCTGGGCTGACACTCTATCCACTGAGCCAACTGGCTGGGACCAAATAAATTTAAAATAAATAAATGAATAAAGCCTTTTGAAGTGGGAATGACAAATTTCATAGAAATAAAGGCGCTTAGGTGACTTAGAATCAGGATCCAGGACAAAATTATTGAGGTAAATGTTTAGGGGATAACAGATGGCAGCCAGGAGCAGGGCCCTTTGGCGCCCTCTGGTGACAGCCATAATGCCATGTAACTCATACCTATATTGAATATATCCTGGGAAACTTTGCAGAACCCCTGGAACTGGCTCAAGAAGGAAGGGTGAGTGGTCTAGTTTTAGTCGTTTCTGGGTTTTCTTTGCTTAAATTGAACTATATAATACTCATTTATGGGGCACCTTATAATTTCCAGCAATACTATACATTCTCATGAACAACAGAAAAAATACCACACAAAATACAGTCAACCTAAGTGTGTATGCATCGATGGGGGAAACCTCTTTGTTCTTTGGTCAGAATGGAATCTCTGGGGTCAGCAGCATAGATGTGCTGTCTGTGTTGTTCAAACAGAAGTATAGGAAGGTTGAGAATAGGTATTCAGAAAAGGTGGGTGCAAATTGAACATCTGCATGTTAACATTGAAATAATAAATTCTAATTCAAATAATTACCTTAAGGTGCTGGTATTATTCTTTTACCAAAATCTGAACGAAAAAATCTAAACAAACGTTTCACCTCTGCTAAACTGAAACGATGGCATTTGCTAGCATTATTTCTCTCTCCCATTTTCCTGGTAACTGCTTAAATGTTTCCTCCCTCCGTCCCCCCCTCCTGACCTGTGGGAATGGCTTTCTCAGCAAAGTTGCCAAGTTACACAAATAGCATGGTCCCGCTTCAGAGATCACATAGATTGAAACAGCTGCTCATTTTCTATTAGTCTGAGAAGCTGAGCCGGGCTCTGGAACAATTAGGATGCCCCTCAGCTTTCCCAGTATGGCAGCGGGATCACTGGGGGACAACCGGTCTTGGCATTTGGCTGCCCAGCATGCTTTTCGAAACTTCGAGGTGTTTCCATTATTTTCGCGGACAGAAAAGACTTCCCTTGCTCGTCCAGGTGGAGCGGGGACAGGGAGAGGTGCAGGGTGGAAGGGAAGTGTGGAAATGAGACGCGGCCTGTCTCTGCTCTTATCTGTGTATGGGACACTGCACATACCTTTTAAAATTCGGAGTTGAGTTCGACCAAGAAATTATTCATTTCAATAAATTGTATTTTCTTTATTGAAATGTCATAGTAATATGAATTAAATTTTATTTAAAGCATTTCATTGTAGTTTGACCAGGTGGTGGCACAGTGGACAGAGCTTCGACCTGGGACGCAGAGAACCCAGGTTTGAAACCCCAAGGTCACTGGCTTGAAGCCTAAGGTCACTGGCTTAGCTGAAGCCCCCTGGTCAAAGCACATATGAGAAAGCAATCAATGAACAACTAAAGTGATGCAACTATGACTTGATGCTTCTCATCTCTCTTCCTTCCTGTCTGTCCCTCTCTCTCTCTTGCTGAAAAAATAAAAGAAAAAACATTATTATAAAAAAAAACACTGATAAAGAAAACCACATGGAACAAATTTATAGCTTAATTAGTATTTTAAAACAAACTCCCTTATAACCACAGTCCAGGTTGAGAAATATACGTGTACGAGCCACCCCAGTTCCTCTCCGTGTCCCGTCATAATCATGCCATTTGTTTTACCCTCCCAAAGTAATGACAGGGCTGATCTGTATACTAATCACTTCCACCAGCTTCTTTTAACTTTTGATCCTACAGATGTTGAGGGGAAGCCGTTTGATTTTTGAAATGTTCATTATTTTGAGCTGGTTAATTTCAAGAAATGAAAGACTAAGGAAAAACCTTTGACCTTCCCCCTAACTGCCTGAGAGGAATTTAGAAGGAGGACCTGCTCTAGGAAGGGTGCTGTCATCACCGTAACCACAATTTAATGTGGACTAGGTGTGGTAGACAGGGAGGAACCTAGCAAGGTCCCTTTGTTCAAAGTCCTCTCTGTGTCCCGTTGTTAAAGATGTGCCAACAAATATTTATTTACCAAATATTTGCTTTTCCTCCTTCATGTGAATTGCCTTCCTGCTCTTTGAAGTTCCAAACCACTACACTGCCTCTTCTGAGCTCAGGATGTCATGGAAGGCTTCACACTCTCATCTGTCCTCTGGTCTCAGAGTCTATGGCACCTCTGTATGTATGTATGTAATAAATTTGTCATTTTTCCTCCCTGAAATTTGTCTCATGTTATTTTGGTTATTATGACAGCCATAAGAACTTAAAAGGTAGGGGCAATTTATTTTTCTTCCCTCACAATATCTATTCCTGGATACGATACCTTAGTTTTGCCCATTTTTGTATTTGATATGTCTTTTTGTACTTCATATATATAAATATATATATTTAAGTGTGAGAAGGAGAGATAGACAGACTCCCACATGCATTCTGATTGGGATCCACCTGGCAACCCTTGTCTGGGGCTGATGCTCAAATCAACCTAGCTATCTTCAGTGACCCGGGGCTGATGCTTGAACCAATTGAGACACTGGCTGTGAGAGAAAAAGGGAGAAAAAGGGGGAGGGGGACAGAGGGGGGGAGATAAACAGATGGTGTTTCTCATGTGTGCCCTGACTGGGGATTGATCCTAGGACATTTGCACAATGGGCCAACACTATATCCATTGAGGCAACTGGCCAGGGCCTTGACAGGGTCTTTTAAGTCTCTGTTAATGTGCAGGTTCCCTCTCCCTTTCTTTGTAAGATAATTTATCTGTTGAAACACTTGGATTTTTTTTAAGTGAGAGGAGAGGAGATAGACTCCCACATGAACCCTGACCGGGATCCACCTGACAACCCAGTCTGAGCTGATTCTTGAGCACCGAGCTATTTTAGCACTCAAGGCTGACATGCTAAGACCAACCGAGCTATCCTCAGTGACCAGGGCCACTCTTGAACTAATCTAGCCACTGGTCTTGGAAGAGGAAGAGAGAGAGAAGGGTGAGAGGGATGTGGAGAAGCAGATGGTTGCTTCTCCTATGTGCTCTGACTGGGGATTGAACCCGGGACATCCACACCCCAGGCTGATGCTCTATCCACTGAGTCATTGGCCAGGCTGAGAACTTCTCTTAACATTAAAATAAAATTCAAAAGGAAATTGATTCTGTATATAAACTATTCAGTGGTTGATCAGAAAATATAGTCTTGAACATCTTTAGCACTTGCTGCTTTCTTAGATTTTCAAACAAGGTTTAGTCTTTAGACTTGCAATTGTTAATCAGAGGAGCTATCTTTTCTTTCAAAAGGAATAGTGCCAGGGATAAAAATATTTCTACTTTCACTATCTTTTGTAAATTTACTACTTGACTTACTACGTGTATTAAAATGACTCACACGCATTTTCGCACTTTACTCTCAGCAACCAAGGCAGGGAAGTTATTACCCTTTTACATAAAGAAAAGCACCAGCAATGATTTGTACAAAATGACACTGAAATAATGACTAGAAAGCATCTGTTTTACTCTAGGTTCATTTTTTCCCTATACTGACACAGTGAAAGTCAGCCAGCTGAGCCACACAGAGTAATAATCCGCTGGGCTCCGGTGTACTGTCTCATATTCCTAAGATGTCTTCAAGTCTCTGGACTCACACTCAAATCTTCACAGGAAGCTACCCAGCAGGTAGTTGTCAATAAAGAGATTAATACAGCATTGTAGCTCTGTTGAAATTAGAGCCCATGGTGCACTGAGGATTACAGAAAACTAAAGAAAAAAATTAACCTTTGACATATCTATCATTTATCTATCTATCTATCTATCTATCTGTCTGTCTGTCTGTCTGTCTATCTATCATCTATCTATCTATCTATCATCTATCTATGTATAGGTGTTAATTGATTGCTTTCTCACACATGCCTTGACCGCGGGCCTTCAGCAGAACGAGCAACTCCTTGCTAGAGCCAGCGACCTTGGGTCCAAGTTGACGGGCTTTTTGCTCAAGACAGATGGGCCCGCGCTCAAGCTGGCGAGCTCGGGGTCTCGAACCTGGGTCTTCCACATCCCAGTCCAATGCTCTATCCACTGCGCCACTGCCTGGTCAGGTTGAACAAACTCTTAAGAAATTTTTATGTAGTTTAAAGTTTTAGAAATACTTTAATTTCACCTACTGATTATATGTATAGGTTTATGTATGATAAAAAAAATAGAGTGAATCTCTGAGAGTCACAGTGAAATTACAAATATCATTTACCTTTCATCTTCTTTTCCTGTTGGGAATTAGTAGAAAGAATAAGAAACAAGATATACAAATTTAAAAATGTTTGTCTTTTGCTGTGAAATTGATTTTAATCTTAGATTCATGATCCCTTTTTAATCTGCCACCATGGGCTAAATTGTCAACACTTTAGAATAATTTTATTCTCATCCTCATGGTCAGTCTTTGTTTTTTTTTTTTTTTACTTTGTAAAGTGATTATTTTTATGATTATTATTAATTTTAATGGGGTGACACCAATAAATCAGGGTACATATGTACAACGAAAACATCTCCAGGTTCTCTTATCATTCAATTATGTTGCATACCCGTCACCCAAAGTCAAATTGTCCTCAGTCACCTTCTATCTGGTTTTCCCTGTGTCCCTCCCCTCCTCCCTATCCCACTCTTCCCTCCCTCCCCCCACCCCATAACCACCACTCTCTTATCCATGTCTCACAGTCTCACTTTTATGTCCCACCTATGTATGAAATCATACTGTTCTCAGTTTTTTTTTCTTATTTACTTATTTCACTCCGTATAATGTTACGAAGGTCCATCCATTTTGTTGTAAATGATCCGATGTCATCATTTCTTATGGCTGAGTAGTATTCCATAGTATATATGTACCATAGCTTTTTAATCCACTCGTCTTCTGATGGACACTTGGGCTGTTTCCAGATCTTCGCTATTGTGAACAATGCTGCCACGAACATGGGGGCGCATTTCTTCTTTTCGAACAGTGCTATGGTGTTCTTAGGGTATATTCCTATAAGTGGGATAGCTGGGTCAAAAGGCAGTTCGATTTTTAATTTTCTGAGGAATCTCCAAACTGTTTTCCACAGTGGCTGCACCAGTCTGCATTCCCACCAGCAGTGCAGGAGGGTTCCCTTTTCTCCACATCCTCTCCAGCACTTATTCTGTGTTGTTTTGCTGATGAGCGCCATTCTGACTGGTGTGAGGTGATATCTCATTGTGGTTTTAATTTGCATTTCTCTAATGATTAGTGATGTTGAGCATTTTTTCATATGCCTATTGGCCATCTGTATGTCCTCTTTGGAGAAATTTCTATTCATTTCTTTTGCCCATTTTTTGATCGGATAGTTTGTCTTCCTGGTGTTGAGTTTTATAAGTTCTTTATAAATTTTAGTTATTGACCTCTTATCAGATGTGCTGTTGAATATGTTCTCCCATTGTGTGGTTTGTCTTTTTATTCTGTTCTTATTGTCTTTAGCTGGGCAAAAACTTTTTAGTTTGATATAGTCCCATTTGTTTATCTTGCCTTTTATTTCATTTGCCCGTGGAGATAAATCGGCAAATATATTGCTGCTATAGATGTCAGACAGCTTACTGCCTATGTTTTCTTCTAAGATGCTTATGGTTTCATGGCTTACATTTAAGTCTTTTATCCATTTTGAGTTTGTTTTTGTGAATGGTGTAAGTTGATGGTCTAGTTTCATTTTTTTGCAGGTAGATGTCCAATTTTCCCAACACCATTTGTTAAAGAGGCTGTGTTACTCCATTGTATGTTCTTTCCTCCTTTGTCAAATATCAGTTGTCCATAAAGCTGTGGGTTTATTTCTGGGTTCTCTGTTCTGTTCCATCGATCTATGGGCCTGTTCTTATGCCAGTACCAGGTTGTCTTGAGTATAATAGCCTTGTAGTATACCTTGATATCCAAAGAGTGATATCTCCTGCTTTATTTTTTCTTTTTAAGATTGCTGAGGCTACTTTTTTGCTGTGTTCTTTTTTGGTTCCATATAAATTTTTGGAATATGTGTTCTATATCTTTGAAGTATGTCATTGGTATTTTAATTGGTATTGCATTGAATTTATAAATTGCTTTGGGTAATATAGACTTTTTTTAATATTTATTTTATTTTATTCATTTTAGAGAGGAGACATAGAGTGAGAGAGAGAGAGAGAGAGAGAGAGAGTAAGGGGGGAAGAGCTGGGAGCATCAACTCCCATATGTGCCTTGACCAGACCAGTGCAGGGTTTTGAACTGGCGACCTCAGTGTTCCCAGGTGGACGCTTTATCCACTGCATCACCACAGGTCAGGCAATATAGACTTTTTAATGATGTTTATTCTTCCTAGCCATGAGCACGGTATATGCTTCCACTTGTTTGTATCTTCCTTGATTTCTTTTATCAATGTTTTATAATTTTCCAAGTACAAGTCCTTAACCTCCTTGGTTAAATTTACTCCTAGGTACTTTATTTTTTTGGCTGCAATAGTGAAGGGGATTGTTTCCTTAATTTCTTTTGCTGACAGTTCATTGTTGGTATATAGAAATGCCTCTGATTTCTGAGTATTAATTTTATATCCTGCCACCTTGCTGAATTCATTTATAAGGTCCAGGACTTTTTTGACTGAGACTTTAGGGTTTTCTATATACAATATCATATCATCTGCTAATAATGACAGTTTTACTTCTTCTTTTCCAATTTGTATGCCTTTTATTTCTTCTTCTTGTCTGATTCCTGTAGCTAGGACTATCCAGAACTATGTTGAATAAAAGTGGTGAAAGGGGGCACCCCTGCCTGGTTTCTGATCTTAAGGGGATTGTTTTTAATTTTTGTCCATTTAGTATGATGTTTGCTGTGGGTTTGTCATAGATGGCCTTTATCATGTTAAGGAATGTTCCCTGTATTCCCACTTTACTGAGAGTTTTGAGTATGAATGGGTGCTGGATTTTATCAAATGCGTTTTCTGCATCTATTGAAATTATCATGTGATTTTTGTCCTTTCCTTTGTTTATGTGGTAAATCACATTGATTGATTTGCGAATATTGAACCAGCCTTGCCTCTCCAGAATAAATCCCACTTGATCATGGTGTATGATTTCTTTCATATATTGCTGGATCCGGTTGGCTAATATTTTGTTGAGAATTTTAGCATCTATATTCATCAGGGATATAGGCCTATAATTTTTTTTCTTTGTGTTGTCTTTGCCCGGTTTTGGGATCAGAATTATGCTCTCCTCATAAAAGGAGTTTGGAAGTCTTCCTTCCTCTTGAATTTTTTGAAATAGCTTGAGGAGGATAGGAGTTAGTTCTTTGAATTTTTGGTAGAATTCACTTGTGAAGCCATCAGGCCCAGGACTTTTCTTTTTTGGGAGTTTTTTGATAACTGTTTTGATCTCATTTGTTGTAATTGGTCTGTTTAGGTGTTCTGATTTTTGGAAGATTATATGATTCAAGAAATTTGTCCATTTCACCTAGGTTGTCTAACTTTTTGGCATAGAGTTCTTCATAGTATTTTCTTACAATGCCTTGTATTTTTGTTGTGTCAGTTGTTATTTCTCCACTGTCATTTCTAATTTTATTTATTTGGGTCCCCTCTCTGTTTTTCTTGTTGAGTCTAGTTAAAGGTTCATCAATCTTCTTTACCTTTTCAAAGAACCAGCTCCTCGTTTCATTGATCCTCTGTATTGTTTCCTTAACCTCTATGTCATTTATTTCTGCTCTGATCTTTATTATTTTCTTCCTTCTACTCGTCCTGGGTTTTATTTGCTGTTGTTTTCTAGTTCTTTTAGATGCAGGGTCAGGTTGTTTATTTGAGTTTTTTCTAGCTTATGATACGCCTGTATTGCAATGAACTTCCCTCTCAGAACTGCTTTTGCTGTGTCCCATAAATTTTGTGTTGTTGTATGCTCATTATCATTCGTTTCTAGAAACTTTTTTATTTCTTCTTTGATCTCATTGTTAATCCATTCATTATTTATTAACATGCTATTTAGTTTCCAAGTGTTTGAGTATTTTTCAGTTTTTCTTTTGTGGTTAATTTCTAGTTTCATGGCATTGTGATCAGAGAAAATGCTTGATATGATTTCAATCTTCTTAAATTTATTGAGACCATTTTTGTGTCCTAACATGTGGTCTATCCTAGAAAACTTACCATGAGCGCTTGAGAAGAATGTATATTCTACTGCTTTAGGGTGAAAAGTTCTGAAGATGTCTATTAAATCAAGTTGATCTAGTGTCTCCTTTAAGTCTGCTGTTTCTTTATTAATGTTCTTTCTTGAGGATCTATCCAGTGTTGTTAGTGGGTATTGAAATCCACTACTATTATGGTATTGCTGTTAATCTTGCCCTTTATATCCATCAAAGTCTGCTTTATGTATGTTGGCTCTCCTTTATTTGGTGCGTAGATATTTATAATAGTTATATCTTCCTGTTGAATTGTTCCCTTTATCATTATGTAGTGTCCTTCTTTATCTCTTACTATAGCCTTTGTTTTAAAGTCCATTTTGTCAGATATAAGTACTGTTATCCTGGCTTTTTTTTCATTTCCATTGGCATGAAATATTTTTTCTCATCCTTTTACCTTCAGTCTATGTGCATCTTTTGTTTTGAGGTGTGTCTCTTGTAGACAGCATATGTATGGGTCCTGTTTCTTTATCCATACAGCTACCCTATGTCTTTTGATCAGATCATTTAATCCATTTACATTTGAGGTTATTATTGATATTAGTTGTTTATTGCTATTTTATTCTTTAAAGCTATATTCTTCTTTTGCTCTATTCATTCCTCCCTTGAAACTGTTCACAAGAGGCCCCTTAGTATCTCTTGCAGAATTGGTTTGGTTTTAATGAATTCCTTGAGGCTTTCTTTGTCTGGAAAGCTCTTTATTTCTCCTTCAATTTTAAACATTAGCCTTGCTGGATAGAGTAGTCTTGGTTGTAGGTTCTTGTTCTGCATTACTTTGATTATATCTTGCCATTCCCTTCTGGCCTCAAGTGTTTCTGTTGAGAAGTCCGATGTCATCCTTATGGGGGCTTCTTTGTAGGTGATAGCCTTTTTTTCTCTATCAACTTTTAAAATTTTCTCTTTATCCCTTAGTTTTGGTATTTTAACTATGATGTGTCTTGGTGTAGATTTTTTTGGGTTTCTCTTTAATGGAGTTCTGTGTGCTTCTTGAATGCGTGGAATGTTTTCCAGCCTTAATTTAGGGAAGTTTTCTGCTATGATTTGATTGAACAAAGTTTCTATTTCCTGTTCTCTCTCCTCTTCTTCAGGGACCCCTATGATGCAAATGTTATTTCTCTTCATGTTGTCACAGAGCTCCCTTAGAGTTTCCTCACATTTTTTGAGTTTCTTTTCTTTTTCTTCTCTGCTTCTGTGCCTTTGTTTATTGTGTCCTCTAAGTCGCTGATTTGATCCTCAGCATGATTCATCCTGCTTTTAATTCCTTCCATTGTGGTCTTCATTTCTGATACTGTATTTGTCATTTCTGTCTGATTCTTTTTTATTATTTCAATTTCGTTTTTTATACTTGTTATCTCTTTATTTAGGTGTTCATAGTGACTATCCATTGTTGCTCTAATTTCTTTGAACATCCTAAATATAAAGCCTCAGCACTAAGGGTAGAGGTGAGTACCTTTGCTCAGCTGTGGAACCAGCCTGTTTCCTGGCTTCTGCCCAGCTCCCGCAGTTAGAGCCTGTTCGCCACAGTTTCTCGGGTTGGACGGGGCTTTTGATGTGTTCTCAGCTCTGTGCCTTTGCCCGTCCGGATCTTTAGTCCTGCTCTTAAGGCCAGGGTCCTCCTACGCAGGGTCGCAAACCAAGGTTTATTGGGCCGGGTGTGGCTGCTGGCGTGCGCTCAGCTGTGGACTTCTGCTTGTCTTGGGCTTCCCCCCCCCCCCCCGGGCGTTCAGAGCCAACTTGCATAGTCAGGATGGCAAACTGTGGTTTATTGGGCTGGGCGTGGCTGCTGGCGTGCGCTCAGCTGCAAACTTCTGCTCGTCCCTGGTCCTAGCCCCATCCCGGCGGTCAGGGCCGACTTGCACAGGGTTGCAGAGCAGATCTCTGCCCGTTTCTGGCCTCCCACTTTTCTCCCGCAGGTGGGGTTACAGGCGGGCCCGCAGCTGCAGGACTGCTTTCGCGTGTCCCCTCCACCCTTGCTGGGCTAGACAGAGCTCACACCGGCTGGGCCTTCGCCCCCGTCGACAGAACCTCGTTTCAGTGTCCTGCCACCACCATCCCTTCTGCAACCCTCAGCTGTAGTCCTGGGATCTCCCTCCCTCTAAGCAGCTCTGCTCTAATTGCCATGGGAGAGCTTGTTTGGCTGGTGTCCTCTCTCACTTTGCTTGTATTGCTAGTTCCAGGGGAAATATTTGTTTTTGATTGGGGAAGTGACTTAGCCCAGGGGTTAGGGTGGCTGTCCCTCAGAGTGTTTGTCCCTGTGCCCTCAGTCCACACTCTCTTCCCGCTGCTCTGGTCCTCTCCTCTGTCCCCGTTCCCTGGAGCCCTGGGTGAGTGGTTGTGAGAGAGGTTTTCTGCGCTGTCCCTTTAAAAAGAATCTTGGGTCTGAGAAAACTGTCTCTTTCTCACAAACAGTATCCTCACTTTTTTCACAGCTCAATACTATCCAAACGCCTCTTCTAGGCTCTGTGACTGCAGGCTGGAGCTTTGTTCCTGGGACCCAGGTCCCTCCCTCTCCGCAAAACTCTCCTCCAGCCTCGGGGTCCCTCCGGGCTGCCGTTTGCTCCGGGGAGCTGGGCAGACCTCTTCGCATTTTCGCTATTCCTACCAGTCTCAATGTGGCTTCTTCTGTGTTCCTTGGTTGAAGAGTCCACTTAGTTTAGTTCAAAGTTGGTTTATCCAGATGATGGTTCTTAAAATTGAGTTATAATCCACTTTGGTTCTGGGAGTTGGAAGTTTGTACGTCCGCCTACTCCATCGCCATCTTGCCCCTCATGGTCAGTCTTTTTATTCCCCCCTCATTTTACTATCAGTGATAAGAGAAGTTAAATCTAGAAATTTGAATAAACTTCCCTTAAATAACTTCTTAATCATAGGATTAGTAAATAGAACTGAAAATGGAATATCATGCACAATAGGAAGATGTTTATTCATTCATTAAGTCTATATTATATACCTGTTAATTGTAAGTCTGTAGAATCGTGCTGAGAAAGGTATGCTATGGTAAATAAACTACGGAGAAAGGATTTGAAATATTAACAGTGGGAATTTGCACCAATAACTTATTTCTATTTACATATTGTTTCCTCAGTAGCTAAAAAAGAAAATACTTGATGTGAGATTAATATATCAGAATGGTGAACCAAACTGTACCTTGGATATTAGCATTTGGATATGTTTATGTTACCAAATAAGGGGAAATAGTGGGTGTTACAAAAACTTTAACTACATATTCATTTTTAATATATTAATGTTAAACTAAATTATTAATTATTTTTTCAGCCAAGTTTATTCAGCAGGTCAGTCATGCTTTTGCAATTGGCTTAATTGCCTTAAGCTCATTGCAGACAAGCTCTGATGAAATACATGTTTAATATTTTTTTTAGTATATGTGCTCCTGAAGTGAGCACATGTTTATTTTTAAAAACAGTATTAGCTCATAAATTAAGAAGTGCTA
Source organism: Rhynchonycteris naso (assembly GCA_037038555.1). Lineage (NCBI taxonomy): Eukaryota > Metazoa > Chordata > Mammalia > Chiroptera > Emballonuridae > Rhynchonycteris > Rhynchonycteris naso. Next base: position 14,782,256 of record CM073000.1, read on the forward strand.
CTGAGGGTACAAGGCAATGCATATAATCAGTAGGTGAAATTAAAAAAAATCTTTTTAAAAAAGAAAAAAATTAAAATTATAAATACTATTAACATTCTATGAATTATCAGCAATAGGTCTTGAGTCCTGGGCTGGTATCTACTTTCTAATTCTCATATTCTAGGGTAACTTTTTTGGTCAAACTCATAAAATAAAAATTAATGTTATCAAAGTAAAATTATATTTATATGGAATGACAAAATTAATTAATTGGACTTATTGATTTAATAAAATCATTCCACAAAACAACAGAATTTTATTGAGATCCAGGAGAGTATGGTTAATTTCAGTGAATGCATTAATGTTTGCTCAAAACAATATCAGTATAGCGAAAAGATAGACTTTAAATAAATGAAGCAGGTTTAATTCTTTATATGAAAAATATATTTTTTACCCTTTACCCAGAACCATATGCAAAAATAAATGTCAAGTGGATGAGGAGATCACATGGAAAATTCTTTTAGATAATATAGGAGAATATTGTGATGACTTTGTTTTAAGAAAGCATTTCTTAAATAGGCCACAGAAAGAATGAGCTATCCAGGAAAAGATTCACAAATTCGTCTATTAAGAACTATTGCTAATCAAAAGACATATATCCTGGAAAAATAGAAATCATAGAGATAAAATATCTGAGGCAACTATTCCCACAAATGACTTGTTTTATATTAATTCTGGTGAAAGTAGCTGCCACCATCACCCCTTAACCCCACACACACACGCTGTCTCAGTTTTGTGTAGAAAATAAAATTTCCCATTCATATACAGGTCAGTTAATGGTCAGGAAGGGATACGGGAAGCTCTATTTCATACAATCATTTAGGAACACAAACTGATTCAGAATCCGTGGCACCTTTTCCTCTCACACTTTGCGTTTAAAGTCACCTTGGTCATTAACTTCCACTAGTAGGTGAGGAAAAAGAGAGAACGTGGAGGAACATGCAGAGGAAGTCTGTACCGGTCGGATTTGGAAATGGTATGTATCCCTTAAGCCCACCTTCCAGTGAGCAGAACTTATTCCAGGTGCATCCCACTGGGAAACAGACTGAGAAATGTGGTCTAGTGCTGTGCCCAGGAGAGAGCGGGAAAGCATTTGTGATCCACCGGTCGATCGCCTCCTCAGCCCACCCTTTTTGTCTCCTTTATCTTCTTCCCAGACATCAAACACACTCACCTTCTCTGAAGGTTCCTCTTCCTAATTCCTATGTGCTAGTGCACTTGGATGGAGGGCTGATCTCCCCTAATGAATAGGCAGCTTTCTCTCTCAGACCTAGAGGTATTTCTTCCTGTCCCACTCGTGTTGTTTGGACCACATTAGTGAACTTAACATTTTTTAAGGCTCTGATAATCAAAAGCACTTTTTAAAGTACATTTTTAAGCTATCTTTTAAAAAAAAATTATAATTTTTCTATCAATAAAATTTCTTCAAATACCTTATTGACTTTTAGTTTATTTCCTTCCAGAGAGTCCCATGTGCCAATATGAACAAAGGTCATCTCTATATAGATTCTTAAATCTTACTTCTTTCTTCTCTGTCGTGCCTTTCTCTCCCACAGACTATTTATTAGAAGCCATGATAACTAATAGGAGGAATGACCATATCCCTAATTTGAGTTTTGCCACAGAACTGAATCTTTATGGATTTTTATCATTCAGAATAACCTTTCTCAGTCTGATTGATTACTGTCTGCAGTCTAAAAGAAGTCTGCTTTGCTAACTCTCCAGGCCTTGAATTTTGTCAGTGGGTACCAATTCGTTTGCAGATAAATTATTTTCATTATTGGAACCCTTTCAAGGTTGCTATCTGTCATATCTTTTAAAAAACAGAGCATGAAATAAAACAGCCTCAAATACACTATTAATAAAGACCCTTTTCTTTATGGACTCAAACGTACTTGATGTACCAGCATTGCTGAGAATGATGAAGTGAGCGCCTGAGATCAATGTGCAGTGGCTTCAGTCTGAAGTGAGCATCATGAAGTCACTAACAGCCAAGATCGATTGCATCTCGCGCTTTCCTGGACCAGCTTTTGCCTTCTTTGTTATTCAGCAATTTTAAAATTATGTCTCTTTTAGATGACAGTTTTATCATCATTTCAGTTAAGAATGGGACTAGGAAGCATCTCATTATTCAGACAACCACTCATTCATTAATGACAGCCCAGAAAAAGTACAACAAATTAATTCTTTATAGTTAGAAATCTGAATATCTTAAAAAAAAAAAAAGACAGGGCCTATGCATAAGGAGAGGGTAGGCATGTTTGCTATCACAGAGCATTGATCCTGTAACTTCATTTACAGAAGCAATTCTCTCCCATTTCTGTCATTTTGATTCTGTGACCATGATCTCAGTTCCATGAAATATATATTTTTAAAATTCAAAAATTTAATTTATTGTGTAGACATGGTTTCAAGTGTCTCACTCAACATAACACCCTCTCCACACCACATTGTGCCACCCTTGCCCTGCCTAGTCTCTTCCCACCCTTATTTCCCTCTTCTACCCTCCTTTCCCTCTGGCTGTTACTCCCCTATTGTCTGTGTCTATGTGTTATGTATATATGTTTTTATATGTTTTTGGCCAATCCCTTCACCTTCTTTTATCCTGTCCTCTCTTGTTCCCTGGGACCCTGCCTCTCTTTCTATTTGTTCCCCAGATTATTATGTTTATTAGATTCCACATATAAGTGAGATCCGATGGTATTCAGCTTTCTCTGCCTGCCTATTTCACTTAGCATAATAATCTCCGGGCCCATTTATGCTGTACCACAGTTTTTTTTTTTATCCACTTGTCCATTGATAGACACATTAAATGCTTTTTATAGTAATTGAGAAAAAGTACATCCTAATGCATTGGAAGCCTTTGAGCTCCCCTCTCTGGCCACATCCCCCTACCCTTCTCCATAAAAGTAACCACTATCCTGAATTTTGGTTACTCTTGCCTTTGTTTTTATTTGTTGTTTTTACCATATATGCATATATTGTTAAAAAGTATAGCAATTGATTTAATGTGGTTTTGAACTTTATGTTTATTCTGTTTGGGGTTTATTGAGATTTTTCAATCCAAAAGCTTATATTCATAATAATATTTGTAAAAAAAACTGAGAACAGCATGATTTCATACATAGATGGGACATAAAAGTGAGACTATGAGATATGGACAAGAAAGTGGTTGGTGGTTACGGGGTGGGGGAAGGGAGGGGAGGGTGGGATAGGGAGAAGGGGAGGGGCACAGGGAAAACTAGATAGAAGGTGACAGAGGACAATTTGACTTTGGGTGATGGGTATGCAACACAATTGAATGATAAGATAATCTGGAGATGTTTTCATTGTACATATGTACCCTGATTTATTGGTGTCACCTCATTAAAATTAATTAAAAAAAAGAATAAAAAAAACTTAAAAACAAACAAAAATACTCTTTATGGTTTATGAATAGGTGCTAATTGAAAGTGAATGGCAGTTCACTAGGTATGAAGGAATTTCAGGAAAATTCAAATAGCATTTGGAAGAAAACATAATGCAATTTACCAAACTAGTGTTGAGAACCTCTGAACTCATCATTTGCTTATCATTCATTTGAAATAAATTTGCATTTTCTCTAAATCAGTCTATTACATATTAGCATTTCAAATGGGATATGTCTTTTAACTAAACTCTTCATTACTTTTTATATTCAAATATAACGTACTGTTTCCAAAAATTAAATGTTGAAATCAGCTTCCCTCCATATAACAAATGCTTTAGACAACATTTTAAAATTTTGATTAGAATTTGTGAGATAGTCACTATTTAATACATGAAGATAACTAGTGAGATGTTGGGATCAATAGGGCTATTTACCACGAAGTATTTACCATGAAAACAAATATTCATTCATTCACCAAAATTTTTGGAGTCTTTATAATAATATGTAATATACCTCTTTTTGTTCTGAACATTTGAGAACATATTTCCCTGATATTTAAATTATGAAGCTGAGCAAAATTCTGTTACTCTAATTGAGTAGAACAAATGAGTTTTTTAAATACTCCATTGGCTATAATTAACTTTTTAAAAAATTTCCAGTTTGCAGTTTTCTTTTGCAATTTAGCTGTTATTTAAATTCATTATATTTTATTTAAGGACATTTAAAAACCATTGGCCAAAAATTAATGAACCATAACACTCCTGTTAAGTTTTGAGAAATTACAGTCATTTATAAATGAGTTTGCTTTGACAGCCATTTTGTAAATTGTCTGAGGAAGAGTTAATGTGATTTCTACCTTGTGTCTTCGCTTATGCATTTCTGTAACACAAGAATTTTTATGCCACACAAGACTTCTATTGACTCCCAAATTAGATCTTGATTTCCAAATCTAAATGAGATCATGAAATGAACATTCCAGTTTTAGCTACAGGTCATGTTGGAGCAGGCAAATGTAGAGATGTCAAAAAAAGAAAAGAAAAAGAAAGGAAAAAAAATAGAGACATACTCTATTGATTTCCAATATCTATTTGTATGTTGAGCATTCTTCTCCTTTGCCTCCTCATTATTATCAACATGATTAATATACTTACTGTTTGCCTATATCTTCTCATATAGCTTCTTATTTTAAAACCTTTGAGATATCCACATGTGTATTTTGTACATGGGGCAAATGAGCCTTAAAGAAAGTAGGTAAGTTATCGAAGATCCTAAAATTAGCAAGAGGCAGAAGCAGACTTCTACCCAATGGTAGTTTTTTGTTTACGACATACATTAGAAAAGTATACTGCTCACAAAATTAGGAGATATTTTATCACTTCATATTCCTTTTGAAAATATTCCCTAATTTTTGTGAGCAGTATAGAAAGACTTTCTTAGGAAGAACTAATGCAAACAAACAAAAAGCACAATTAAAATATTAAAAATGAAAAGTATCAATGTCAATCTTGCTTCAAACTAAAATCAATCAGGAGGGGAAAGAGCTGTACTTAACTGTTAATAGGCAAGTTTTTTCTTTTGACTCTGGGGTTGTTTGTTCTGTAACCTAGCTTAAGGGGGCAGAAGGGGCATCATTAACTAGGTAACTGTTATATAATTTTAGGACAAGCAGATTCACATCTAATATGACAGATGCTTACCAGGTGCAATCCAGTAATATTTTAGACATCACACTGGTGGTAGTTAAATGAAATAGGAAGAAATCATTCTAGCTTGCACACTTACTATGTGACATTTGTGACTAAACCTGTTTTGGCTCATTTTTATCCCTTACTTGTAAAATTAGATTCAATGGTTGATATGTTTGAATTATCTTTTGGTTTTGTGCAAATTTTAAAAAAAGATAAAATATCTTAACTTCCTTTTATAAACTATAAAGCAGTATAAAAATGTCAGACATTACTTAGTTTTGCTTGATACAGATACAGTGTGGTTCTGATAAATGGAATAATTACCAATCTAAAAGGCAGGAAACCTGAGTTTTATCAGTAGCTAATTGTGCCACTTCTTATAAACAACTAAATTTTCTACCTAGTTAGTTCTCTTTTTATGTTAAAAGGACAAAACAATTTGAATCTAAATAGGCTTAGGAAATAAGACTTAAAAATAAATAGTTCTCAGGCACTGCCAGGTTAGTTCAGTAGGTTAGAGAGTCATCCTGAATTGCCAAGGTTGTGGATTTGATCCCTGGTCAGGGCACGTATGGGAAGCAATCAACGAATGCACAACTAAGTGGAACAACAAAAGAATGCTTCTCTCTCTCTCCCCCTCTCTTCCTCTCTCTGTCTCTTAAAATAAATCAATCGATAATTAATAAAAAATATTTCTTAATTTAGTATATTTTTCTAATGTTTCAGATATCCTTTAGACATACTTTTTAACTATATATACATATATATTTTACCCCAATTTTTCTATACCCCTTTGGCAACCATCAGCTTATTCTCTATATCTATGGGTCTGTTTCTGTTTTATTTGTATATTCATTTATTTTCATCATATATTATTTTTTAGATTCCACATGTATGTGAGATCATATGGTATTTGTCTTTGTCTGACTTACTTCACTTAATATAATATCCTATAGGTCTATCCATGTTGTCACAAATGGCAAAATTTCATTCTTTTTATTGCTGAATAATATTCATGTGTGTATTGTGTGTGTATGTGTGTATATACAACACACACACATATATGTATATATTCCATAGTAATAGTAACATATGCTTGCATATATATCACATTTTCTTTATACATTCATCTGTTGATGGACATCTAAGTTTCTTCTATATATTGGCTGTTACTGATAATGTTGCAATGAATACAAGGGTGCTGTGGTGGCCCAGAATGAGTCACCCCAAGATGTAGTTCAGTGGTATGCATATTACCTTGAGCTAAAGGCAACTTTTACCACAGGCTCAAGAGAAACTTCTGTTTCGCCCATCCCGACAACCTAGAAGAATTTGAATTAGGGTCCTTGCCCATAGTAAGCCACTATCACAGATAACTTCTTTTGACCTATCTATAGAGCAGGACAAACGTGTATACTTATATCATCCTGCAACAAAGCTCTCACGGTGTATTATCTCACCGCGAGCTCAGAATGTCTTAAACACTTCAATTTCCCCTTCTATCTCTGAAGCTCTCCTGCATGAGGGACCTCTGACTCTCTCACATATGCGGGGTTCCCACATGTAGGTATGTATCAAATCTGGTTATTTTCTCTTGTTAATCTATAGGAAAGAAAACTACTAAGAACAATAAAGTTTTTTTTCATAGGCATTAAAATGGAGGAGTTAAGACCAATCAGGCTTCCATGGGGTTGCTGTGAATATGATCAGACTTTGAACATTTATTTCCAACAGGCACTTTTAGTGTTGATTAAATACACTCAGGAATCTGATGGTTTCTGAGATTCTAGATATATTTCCCAAGAAAAATTTGACCATGATCTATGTATGCAGTAAAATGTTAAAAAAAAGAGTTTTAAAATAACTACCAAAAGACACGTTTTTAGCTCAATAACCATTATTTAGAGTTTTCCTTTTCCCATTTCTATGGACTCATGCAGGGCTCTCATTAAAAAACTAAGTTTGCTGGGTAGTTACTTTTATCGGAATTACGTATATAGTTCTTTGTCCAGCGAATAGGGGAAAACTCGATGCATTCATATGACATTCAGCATATATTTTTTAATATCTGTGTCTAGACCAACATTCTCAAGTCTCGTTATAAGTTTAGCATTCAGAATCTGGGTATCAAGAAAAAAGAATACGAGCCAAAGACACATATACAGCATGTTTTGAAATTGATGAGAAGCTAAAATGGGAGATTTTGAACATCTTCCCGAACCTTCAGTCTGGCCAGGCCTCACCCCATGGTTCAGTGCATTGTCCTTCATTTCTACTTCTTTAAAGAACCGTACATACTGAAAGGACAGATGCCAGGCGGCCCATTTTGGCTCCTAACACCAGAGGCGAGGCCGGGAGCCGTGTAATTATTAGCTGAGTGATATTAAACAAATCAGAAAATTCTGCCCCACTTCAGGTTCACAGCTCTGCATGCAATCTGAAGCCAATTGGAGCAGCAAATCCCTGTGAATTCTGCCTCACACTGTTTGTTTAGAGAAATAATGTCATCTCTTTGAGATGTGGTATTTCCACACCTCCAAAGGTTTTAATAAACTGAGTCCTTCACACCCCACTACGCAAACTCATAGGCCTAGGGCTAACCTCTGGGTGGAGAGATGAGGTTTCTTGGGGGGGATAATCACACAATTTGTTGCACTTTTGGATTTATTTTGTTTGGAACAACACAATTTAAATAGTGTTGTGCCTGGGAGACATAACAATGGTGCCTAGCTTACCTATTTAGAGAAGCAGGGCATAGAGTTCAAGAGCACTTATCTCATTAAGAATAGAAAACATTTTTAAAAATCCTGTAAAAATAATTATTATTGTGATAGCCTTACACATTTTGTTGTTGAACTGATGGGATTCATTTGCCTGTGCACATCAAAGCCTGATAAAACATGAACAAGATTTTATTTATTTATTTATTTATTTATTTATTTATTTATTTATTTACAGGGACAGAGAGAGAGTCAGAGAGAGGGATAGGTAGGGACAGACAGACAGGAACAGAGAGAAATGAGAAGCATCAATCATTAGTTTTTCGTTGCCGTTGCGACACTGTTCATTGATTGCTTTCTCACATGTGCCTTGACCGCGGGCCTTCAGCAGACTGAGTAACCCGTTGCTAGAGCCAGTGACCTTGGGTCCAAGCTGGTGAGCTTTTGCTTAAACCAGATGGGCCCACCCTCAAGCTGGCGAGCTCGGGGTCTCGAATCTGGGTCTTCTGCATCCCAGTCTGATGCTCTATCCACTGCGCCACCGCCTGGTCAGGCAAAACATGAATAAAAATTTGCTGCAAAGAAAGTAAGGCTTTATTTTTAAGATGTGGTTGGTGCCCAGATACATAGATGAACTAATGCTCAAAAACCTGACTTCCTGAGGGCTTTCAGGGGTTGTAGTTATGGTGACTAAGGGAGGTAGGGTGGTGGCCAAGCTCAAGGTCTTTACTGATTGGTTGGTACTAGGGTGGGGGGTTATCGGTTATCACATCTGGTCCTGATGTCAGCCATGGTATCACTTCATCTGGTTTCACTGCTTTTCTGGGCCTGGCGCTGAAACACAACTAAGGCCTAGATGTTACTGTAGTTTGACCCAAACTCTGTCTCTGTGGTCAGCGAACAGGAGCTTTTGTTTCTAAGGTTATTTGGTGCTGATCAGAAACTCATTGTCCTGAAGGCTGAATGCTTAAGGGAGTGGTTGTGCAGGGGAGAAGGAAGCAAATGAGTCAGGTGCTGGATGGGACCATTTGAATCAAAAAAGAAAGAAAGGGGAAAAGGTAATAATAAAAAAATAAAGTTTCTGCAGTTATAATTTAGCCTTGACTATGCATTGGGGCCCAGAATTCCCATAAAAAAGGAGAATGTGTGCATTTTTGGTTAACAAGAAAGAATGTAAGTATACCCATACTACAAAAAGCACAAGGAAAAAAATATTTCTTCCATTATATATTACATATATCTAGCAATCCACCGAATAGACTATATAGACTATATGTGTCATATCCAGAAAAATTAAGGCTTTCAGTTAGTATCCCCAGGAAATCCCAAGGTCAAGTCCAAGACCTAATGTACTATGGGAATAAAATAGAGCTTCTAATGTAACAGATACACATGTATCTGAATAATGGTACTACACTACACATTATCTTGGTATCAAAAAATCCCTCAATTTTTCCTGTACTCTTTTAGTAAATTTATCTAAATCCTTGACTCTTTTTGGAATAGCTTAATCTTTTTGTCCTGACCTTTGGTGGTGCAGTGAATAAAGTGTTGATCTGTAATGCTTAGGTCACCAGCTGGAAACCCTGGGCTTCCCCAGTTAAGCCACATATGACGAGCAATCAATGAACAACTGAAATAAAGCAACTGTGAGCTGATCTTCTTGTCTATTTCGCCTCTTCTTTTAGAAAGTTTTCTGAACGATACCTCACTAATCATTGTCACTCTGAGTAGGGAAAGAAAGACTATACTTCAACTCTGATTTAAACTAAAATCATTATATTTCTAGCTCTAACAATGAGAAATAGCTAACGGTAGTAAAAGAGCAGCGGAGTACAGAACTCACTGATTATTTTCCAGTTGTAGAGAATTAACTCTCAGCCTCTGACCATCTTTCAGAATAATCAATGACTCATCAATCAGCCCATTCTGAGTTGTTGTATTCGAGTGCCCTGTAATGGGAAGTAGCTTAATACAAGGAGGAGTCAAATGTTCCACCTACGTGAATGGGGTTCATAGTGGAAGCTGTTGGGCCCTCAGAACCTCACTGTTTCATATGCAATAGTTATATTGAGGTAAGGAAACTCAGAATCCCTTTTGATAATAAAATAGCCATGTATGACAATTGAAGGATAATGTTTAACTTCTAAAATAATGACATAGTTTTGCTTCTTCGTAAGCATACTAAAAACCCTGTTAAAGTTACGGTTGGGTAAAATAGCAAAGTAAAAATTCTTTACATGTTTGTCTATTTTAAGCACACATTCACCTAGTCACTCTTTAATCTTTCCATAGATATTAATTAAAATAGCAACAATTATGTGCTAGACTTTTCAACATACACTCCCTCTCATGTGGGAGTTTATACTCTAAGAGGAGAAAAAATGAAACAAAACACAATCTTTTGATAAAGGATAGTGTGGGTTATGTTAGGGGAGTACAGGTTGTTATGAGAGGGAATAGGACTTAGTCTACAGCCATGGAGCAAATGTTCAGCATAAACTCAAGGGCGGTCTGATGTGTTTGGTGGTTATGGTCTAGACCAGGCGTCTGTAAACCTTTTCTCTACATGGAAAATACTCTAGGCTTTGCAGGCTATATGCTCTCTGCCACAATTACTAACCCCAGTCCTTGTGGTATAAAAGCAGCTATAGAATAGCCAATATATAAACTAATAAACATGGCTGTATGCTAATGAACTTGATTTATGGACACAGAATTTTGAATTTTACATAATTTTCATGCATCATCATCATCATCATTTTTTTTTGAGAGAGAAAGAGACAGGAATGAAAAGAGATAAAAAACATTGACTCATAGTGGTGACACTTTAGTTGTTCATTGATTGCTTTCTCATATGTACTTTGACCAGGGGGCTTCAGCTAAGCCAGTGACCCCTTGCTCAAATCAGTGACTTTGGGTTTTAAGCCAGTGACTTTGGGGTCACATCTATGATTCCACACTCAAGCTGGCAAACCCATGCTCAAGACAGATGAGCCTGCACTCAAGCTGGAGACCTGCACTCAAGCCTGCGGCCCCACGCTAAAGCCAGATGAACTTGCTCTTAAGCTGGCAAACCTGCGCTCACACTCCCGACCCCATGCTCAAATTAGATGAGCCCGTGCTCAAGGCAGCAACCTTGTGGTTTTGAACCTGGGTCCTCAGCATCCCAGGTCAACACTCTATCCACTGTGCCAACACCTGGTCAGGAATAGTCATTATTTTCAATCAGTTAAAAATATAAATTTCATTCTAAGCTCTTAGACTGTGCACAAACAGGTGGTAGGTGAGATTAGGCCTCAGCCTGTATGTTGCCAATCCTGACCTAGGAAATAGGGAAGAATAGCAGAGAATAACTTTTAGGTCTGAGTAAATAGAGAAGAGCAAATAGATGAGATTTCCTCACTTAACCTCTACTACATTTTATTTCTTTAACACAAATATTCTATCTAGAAGATACTACCATTTTCTTAGACCCTTTTTATAGCTAACTAAGTAGGTTTATCTAAAGTCCCCAAAGTAGTGACCTAGTTTTCAACCTATTTTATTGACCAGTAAATGAATTCATTGGGTAATGCAAATTTTTTTCTATAATGATTAACTGATTTGACAATTTTACCTTTATTTCAGATACATTTCTAGGTTTGGGGCACACAAGAGAAAAATTTCATAAACTCTACCATCAAAGAACTATAAATCCAGTTGATAAATGAATAACAGAAGGATAGTGTTAAAATAAAACTTTGTATATTTTAATCAAATGTTTATTGAACCACTTTCACGTGCCAGGTTTTATTGGTAAGTGCTGAAGAAGAAGTTCTACAGACACACAAGCCCTGGTATTACTGATTTTACATTCTAGTGATGTAAGACACAATAAATCAGCAAACAAAGACATAAAACCAAATGTTAAATATAAGTATGATAATGAAAATACAATGATGTTATAATACAGTGACTTTTGTTATTGTATTGGACTGACTGTCAGAAAAGTTCTCTCTACACATGTGGCATTGACACTGAGCCTTGTATGAGGAGCAGAGCCTGCTGTGTGTAAATCTAGGTGGGGAGGCTAGTACCAAGTTTGGAGGAACACAATGATGGTGCCTGTTGCTAGCATAAATATAAGCAGGGGAGAGGGAGGTAAGTCAGAGGCATAGATGAGATAAGATCAGAAAAGTAGGCAGAGTCTGTGTCATCTAGGGCACCTTAGCTTGTGGTAAGAGCTTTTGATTTATAGTATATATATGATGGTAAAATTCAGGATGGTTATAAGCTAAGAAGTGACTGGATGTAATCCACACTGAGTGCCATGTGGAAAAATGGATTGGAAAGAGCAAGAGTGAAATCAAGAGTGAATCCCTGTGGGAGAGATGTTGACTTGGACTAGGACAGTGGCAGTGGGAATAGAAAAAATATATGTATAAGTCAAGATTCAATAGTTGTAGTGAGAAAAAACAGATTTGTTTAAGAATACTTAAAGTATTTTAATTTAAAAAATTGTACTTTCATACTGATTAGTTTCCTGAATCCCTTTCCTCCTTTTAAAATCATTTTAATTCACTTTCACAAATCCCCTTTTAAAAAATTATTCTAAGAGTAACTGCACATAAATATTCTTAGCCTATACCTTCTTAACTTCCTTTCGCCTTTGATATACAGGCCTTAAATTTCTTACATGAAGGACAGCCTTTTTAATGTCTCACTTTTATTAATTTATTTTCTTTGACAGCTTTTATTAGAGCTACTTTATTTTAAAAGGATACCTATGGACCGCTTGTCAACCTCTTGTCAGCAAAAGCTTTATTATTTGTAGTTTGAGTCAACCAATTGCTTTTTATGTCACTTGAAGAGTAGTTCTTAATCATTAGCCCACCACAGAATTAACAAAAGAGCTTGATAAACACAAATTACTGGACCCCACTTCCAAGGTTCTGATTCAAAGGAGCTGGCTGGGGCCATGGATTTGCATTTCTAACAAATTCCCAGGATGATGGCCTAAGGACCAAACTTTAAATTGCCCTGGTTTATGTAACCTTTCCTTGTTCAGGAGACTTTTGGTCTTGATTATGTTGACATTTCCATATGCTTAAGTACTTCAAATTTTTTCTATTTGTTACCTAATATACATCCTCCTACATTAATTTCTTCTACGATCAATTAGTGTGAAATTCACATTATGGCTTATTTATACAGAAAAACTTCTCGTGAAATGAAAAATTAAGACTTTCTGTTATAATCAAAGTTATGCAATTGTATGGATGCAAAGAAAGAAAATGTGCTATGAACATACATTTAGGCTCTACTCGGACACACCCTCTGAGTTTTCCCTCGCGTGTAGGCTGATGGCCACCCTGTGAATGGCTCAGAGACTCCATTAGTGATCTGAGTGCTGATGTTAATGACACCACACACACACCAAGAACACTTGAAAAGAAGTTTGTTATTCACACAGGTTGACTTCTATGGGGAAAAGGACCCCACAAGTGGGTTCAGAATGGCTTTCAGGAAGGAAGTGGTACATTTGGTTTGAATTGTGGTTGGGAGGTGGTATCTGTGTGACGGTTTCCGCCTATAGAATAGGGTTTATGTGACTTGAACTTTCGAGAATGGGGAGGGCTTTCCTAGTCATTTACCCAGATGGGGGGCAAAACGCCAAGGTATAGGGGTTGATCTTGAGAGCTGTCAGTAGTCATCCATCAAAAGTGAAATCAGATTCTGTTATGAGATCTATTGGGTTGAAGTGTTGTCACTCAGCCTCTAATTTTTATAAGTGTGTTAAACATCTGGTAACAGAACGTCAATGAATTGATTTCAGGGTAAAATTTTCCATCTTTTAAAAACATACAGTATTTGATGAAGTCATTAAAATGACATTGGAGTACATTTTTTTTTTCCTGAAGTGAGAAGCAGGGAGGCAGAGCGACAGACTCTTGCATGTGCCCAACGGGGATCCACCCGGCATGTCCACTAAGGGGAGATGCTCTGCCCATCTCGGGCATTGCTCCGTTGCAACCAGAGCCATTCTAGCACCTGAGATGGAGGCCATGGAGCCATCCTCAGCACCTGGGCCAACTTTGCTCCCATAGAGCCTTGGCTGCAGGAGGGAAAGAGCGAGATAGAGAAAAAGGAGAGGGGGAAGGGTGGAGAAGCAGATGGGTGCTTCTCCTGTGTGCCCTGGTTGGAAATCAAACCTGGGATATCTACACGCTAGACTGATGCTTTACCACTGAGCCAACCTGCCAAGCAGCATTGGAGTACTTTGACCATGGTAAGTGAAAATTTGACAGAGCCAAATAACTTAAGAGTTGTAAAAAAAAAAAGGTAACAAAAATAATGACATAAAATATATTGCATAAGAGAATGATTAGTACAGTGGTTCTTAACCTGGGTTCTATTGAACCCTAGGGGTTCGATGAGTGGGTCTCAGCGGTTCGGAGAAGCCTCTGCCACGGAGGCCAGAATAAAGTAATACCGTCATTTGTTGTGAGTTATGCACTTTGTTGGTTTTGTTCTTTGAGCAAGGTGATGTTCATGCATGGCTCATTTTGTGCACCAGTAAAAAAACATATACCTATGTCTTGAATTTGGGAAAAACATCATATTTTATTTATCACTAAAGAAGGGTTTGGTTAATGCGCATATGAAACTGGTGGGTTCGGTACCTCAAAAAAGGTTAAGAACCACTGGATTATTACAAGCACTTTAGGAAATAGCCTGGCAATTTTTATAAAGTGAAATATATGCCTACAATATTACTCAGAAATTTTATTCCCAGGTATTTATGCATGAGAATGAGGACATATAACTGTGCATGGAGTTGTTCATAAATGTTTATATTAGCTTTATTCAAAATAGCAAAAATCTGAAAATATATCAAATGTCCATTACCAGTTAGTGGTAAACAGTGAACAGAAATTGTGGTGTAGCCATATAATACAATATTACTCAGTGTAAATGAATCTCAAAAATATGCCATGTAAAATAAGCCAGACACAAAAAGTCCACTCTATGGATATTGATATGAAATTCTGGAACAAATAAAAGTAACCTGCAGACCGGAAGAAGATCAGCAGTTACCTTTGTGTGACAGAGGATTGGAGGAGGAAATGAATGCAAATGGGCAGAAGGAATGTTTTTGGTGGTGATAGAAATGTTCTCTATCCTAAAAGAAAATTTCCATTGATTTGAGAGAAAAGAAAGGAACGAGAGGAAGAGAGAGAGAGAGAGAGAGAGAGAGAGAAAAGCATCAACTTGTTTCACTTAGTTGTTCCATGTAGTGTGCACTCATTGATTGCTTCTTGTACTTGCCCTGACTCAGGGTTGAACCTGTGACCTCTGACATACCTGGTTGACACTTTATCTACTGATCAAATGTTCTCTATTTTGATCGTGGTGTTGGTTACGTGAGTATATACATTTGCCAAGACTCAATAAACTGCATACTTAAAACAGATACATTTATGTGAGTTACACCTCAACCAAGTTGATTAAAACAAAGAGACAATGATTTAGATGTGAAAGGATTAGGGGAATCTCTTAGGAAAATGATGGTTAAGTTCAATATTGAAGAGGAAAAGTGGTTGGGAACAGGAGCTAGGTTGGAATGGAGAATGAAGGAGAGGGTGTATCAAGGATGACTTCCAGATTTGGGGCTTGCATGCCTGGAGGAATGGTGGTGCCATTCTCTGGGAGAGGGGACACTGAAGGGGGATCGGGTTTGAAGGGAGGGTCATAAGGCTGATCTTGGACCTAATAAAAGTGAATTTGCTTTTTTACATCCAAACGGGTATGTTGTATAGGCCTTTTCTGTGCATCTTCAAAAGTAAAATGATTTTGATTTTTGACATGCACCACTATTTTATGTACCTTTTAAAAGGAAAAATGACATCAATTTGCACATTCATACAAATTTTAGAGGTGTTAAATGTGAAAAATTGTGTCTTAGAATTGATGATGCGATCAATATAAATTGATGATATTATGGTCTGGTATTAAAAATAATTTTTAGATTCATCACTATATATTTGGCAAAGAATAAAAATAAAATAAAGCCTAGGGCAATAAAAGGGAAAAAACTTGTTTTCTACCCTATTCACAACATTTCTGACACCAAATGTGTGGGTCCCCCCCACTGGAATACCCTCCCCCCATATCAACCAACTCTCCAATATCTGGACACCAATGTGTGTCTCACAATTCAATTATGACACTAATCATTTGAACTTGGTGCAGAGCCCCTGGGTTAAGGGCTCAGGGCCATAGGATTGTCCCTCACTTCAGACACCAGCTGCAAGTCCTTAGGTGTGTCCTTTACTTCTGACTCATTAGCTCTAAATCAGGTCCCAGAATCTCCTCTTCAGGTTTCATAATTTGCTGTAATGTCTTGTAGAATTCAGGGAAACACTTATTATGCTTACTGGCTTATTATAAAGAATATAATACAGGAGAGAGGTGAACAACCAGGAGAAGAGTGCACAGGGTGAGGTCTGGAGGGTCCTTAGCTCCAGAGGACTTGTCTTAGAAGTCCAGCAGCTTCTGTCCTCGTGGAGCCAGGGTGCATCCCCTTCTGACTCCTTGGGAAGCTCTCTGAATTTCGTAGTTTAGAGACTTTTATGGAGGCTTCAAATGTGGGCATAATTGTTTATTAATTCTGTCTCCAGCCCCTCTCCTCTTCCGGGAGCATGAGGGTGGGGTGGGGTGGGGTTAAAAGTTCTGAACCTCTGATCATGCTTACTTAGTCCTTCTGGTGATCAGCCTCACTCCAGGAACCCACGGTGAGTCACCTCATTACAACAGAAGAACAGAAGATGCTCTGATTGCCCAGGAAATTCCAAAGAATTCAGAAGCTCTGTGTAATATGCTCCTATCACCTCCATCACTCAGCAGGTTCCAAAGGCTTTAGGAACTCTATTAGAGCTCTATTAGAAACCAGGGGCAGAGAACACATATATATTTATTATGTCACAGGCAGAAACTTAAAGACATTCTCTCTCTTCATTTAATGGCTCAGCAGATTAGGAAGGCAGAGAAGCTTGGGGTGATTGCTCAGGTCAATATTACCCTATCTCTAGGGGAGTCCCTCTACTCAGCACCTTCCACGAAGCACTGTAATTGAGATGTGTTCTCTAGATTCTAGGTAGCGGGAAGGGTCCCTACGCCCCTGCAAGAATCACGCAGCTCAGTCAGAAACTCAGGAAAGAAACAAATTTGGGGAGAAGAGATAATGGTATTCACATACTCATTCTGTAAGAAAAGAGCTTTGTCAATGAGCAGATACAGTCACGGCCCCTTATTTATTCAGCCAGATGGTCACCCATCTCACTATTGTGATTTCTCCTTCACAGGTGCCCTTGACATTCATGTGAAGAGAATAGCTGTGCATAAAGGGTCCTCACGGCTCTTTCTGCTAGGGATGCCCAGCTCCAATGATTTTCTGTGGTCACTGTTGATTTTCTCTCAACTTTTTATGTTTGCTCATGGTTGCAGCTAAGGCAGCTTTGAAGTCACTTTCTCATGTCACCTTGGTCGAGGGAAGAAGGCGTGTAAGACATCAAGATTGATTCCCAGTTATTTTAAATAGTTGGTACCAGTTAGCAGGAAGGTGGTGTTCTCACTTCATTGTAGACAGAACTACTTTGGAATTTCAGAGTAGAAAACCTTAGCAAGCAAAACAGAAAGCAAATAAGAGCTGCAGTCAGGCCTGTGAGCAGCAGGAGTATTCAATGCTACAAAGTAGTTAAGCTGAACTCGGGCTGCAGTAGCATTGCTCAGTGGGAAGACTTAGCGAGGAGGCCAAGCTTGCTCGGCAGCATTGGGGTTATTGGTGGGTATTCACTGAGCATCCTCCTGTTAAGGATGAGTTTCAGGGCATCTGAAAGAGATAAGATAGGCTCAAGTAAATTGATAAACAAAGGGCACTGCCTTTGAGAGAGACTGTCCAGGATTTAATAATTGCAGTGAAAGACTATTGTCTAGGTAAAACAATCTGCATCCTTAAAAGCAAATTCAGATTGTTCTCATCAAGTCCACCTGCAGCGCAACACCGATAAGAAATGTTTCCGCCCAGGTGCTGAGGGCAGCCCGGTGGCTGCACTGGTGATTAGAGCTGTGTTAGAGGCCTCTGGCAAGGGCTCCCTCAGCTCCCACGGTGAGAGAAGAGTCGGGGAAACAGAATTGGATAGGACTTCAGTAAGTAGAAGATTGTGGCCTTGCACTTACCTTAGACTTGAGCTTATGATCTTAGAGCTTAGAGTGAAGCTGGAAGAAAAAGTAGAAATTTAAGATTGCATGGAAAACTGCAGGCAGGGGTTGGAGAAGAAAATAACAGAAGTAAATTTGAAAATGATATTCTAACTGGTTACTGTAAATCTAAAGATGAAATGATCTGTGTGAAAGTACTAGCCTAGTGAATACATTTATTTTTTCACAGGGGATTGGATAGCAATACTGAAACAACTTTATGCCTATACTAGGGTTATGCAAATAAGTACATACATAGTAGATAATGATAGCGGACTTTTATTGATGATGAGTGCTGATCAATAAGAGATGTCAGAAAGAGGTTGCAAATAAAGAGAAAGAGAAAAGCTAAATTATCTATGTGATGTTGGACTAGAATCAGGTATATTATTAGTATGAACTCATGGGGTACACACACACATATACAGACAGATAAAGAAATAGAGATGTTTATGTAGATGTACATTTATTATACAAAGTTATACCCTCTAACTTTGTCCACTAAACGGGCCTGGTAACAATAATACCCTAGCAGCAAGGAGCACAACTAGGACCCAGATCTTGATTTGTAGACACTATTTCCCAAGTCAAGGAATCCCCGCTCCTTGGAAAAGTATTTGATTCTACTGTTAAATCAGAAATAAAAAACACAGAATAAGCCTGGGCTCTACTGTGGTGTCAGAAACTAAGAAGGGCACTAAAAGGACAGAAGCTCATCAAAAGGGCACACCCTGGAAGAGCCTCTACTGCCCAAAGGTGGAACAGTGTGAGCAATGAAACAATGAGAATGTTGAACTGTAGGCCATGGAATAAACTTCATGTCCATGAATTAAAACTGATATAATAAATAAATAAATAAATGGGAGAAACAGCTCTCCTTTTAGGAGAATTTCAATTAATAAATGTAAAAGAAAATTTTATAAAAGTAGAAAATCCCCTTAGGCAAACAACACAGTAATAATTGTTTGAGACATCATCTATGTGGATGTTAAATTAGTGGCTACAGATTTGAGAAGGAACAGGATGTTAGCTTAGTCTCAAAGTAGTTCCTCCAAGATATTTATTACTTACAAAGGGAAAATTAATAACTTTCAGTGGAGGTCATCCTAACCAAGTGATCAAGGTTAACTCCAGTAATAATAAGACAGTGACATTATATGTTATCTACCCCTGAACTAATCCACAGAGAGGGGCATATTGATTCTGTAGTATTCTTGCAAAAATATATATTACCTCAATTTAATTATGAAAAAACATTTGAAAAATCCAAACTGAGGAACAGTCTACAAAATAACTAACTTGTGATCTTTCCATGTACCAAGGTTATGACACACAAGGTAAAGCTAAGGGTCTGTCACAGCTTGAAAAAGACTAAGAAGGTGTGACAGCTAAATGCAATGTATGATCCTGAATTCGTCCTGAAACAGAATAGGGGCATTGTATGGAATTCAGATAAGGTCTATAGTTCAGTGAATAACGAGTCCGTGTTAATTTTCTGCCTCTGATAACTATAGTTTGATGATGTAAGATGCTAGCATTAGTGTGGGCTAAGGGTATATGCTTATTCTCTGTAATTTTATTTCTATTCCTTTACCTATTTAAAAAGAAAGCAAAAAGACAGTGCATATACACAGAGGAGGTGGTGAAAGATTCTAATCCCTACCAGTCAAGGTGCTGATCGTCGAATAGGAAAAAATGTTTTAAAGCCTTTATTAGGGAAGAGAGAAAGCGATTGGGTTCCACTGAACATAAAAATAATAGATAACTTCTGTCATAATAGGAGCTCAATAAATGTCAAATGAATGAATGGAGAGAGAACTTTTAAAATGGCTTATAACAAGATAAATCAAGGGGATAAGGCAAGATCTGCCGCCACAGTAACGACTCAAAAATTTTTTGATAAATGAATAAAATTTACAGGGAGCTTCTTTCTTTTTCTTTTTCTTCTCTTCTCTTTCTTTTCTTTCTTAAGGTGAGAGGAGGGGGGATAGTGAGGCAGACCCCCACAACTGCCCCAACTGGGATCTACCTAGCAACCCTATCTAGGGCCAGTGTTCGAGTACCAAGCTATTTTTAGCACCTGAGGCTGATGTGCTCCAATGGAGCTATCCTCAGTGCTCAGAGCCATGCTCAAACCAACTAAGCCACTGGCTGTGGAAGGGAAAGAGAGAGAGAAAGGGGAGGTGGTGGGGGGAGAAGCAGGTGGTCACTTTTCCTGTGTAGTCTGACCAGGAGTCAAAGCTGGGACATCCAATGTAGGGTCAAAGCTCTATCCACTGAGCCACCAGCCAGGATGAAACATTTGTTTTTATAATAATGTGAACATATTTGCATCTAAGTTCTTGCTAACTTGCCTGTGATTATTTAAAAATATTTCAATGTGTGAATTTTAATTTATCCCATAGGAATTGTTAGTGAACCCTCAATCTTTTATTTAAATACAAAATTTGGGGTGGCATGTTAGATGCTATCCAAAGTTTAACGAATCGGAAGTAGCTCCTAACCAAAAATTTCAATTACCACGTGTCTAACAGTAATTAATGTCAGTGAGTTTATTAATAAGCATGATTGATAAATAAATAGTTTTGTTGGCTAAAAACACTGCATACATATTCTCAGTCAGAATCTAGGGGGTTTTCTGTAGTTGTGCATGTAGTATGAAATTGCTCCCTAGGCTTAGGGTCTGATTGAATCCTGACACAAGAGCATTGCTGTGCTGGCTTTGATTTGACCACATCTTCCATGGGAGGTGGTGTTTCCTGCTTTGAAGGACAGATCATTGAGATTGCGTTGGATTTGCAGAACAGGTTGTGACACTGGTTTTTGTTTCAGTTTATTTTTTATATACACCTAAATTTGTGACTTGCTTTCATCACCATAGGTAAATATCATATTGGAACAGATACTGTAAAGAACTTAATAATATAAATGACCAAATTAAATTTTACCAGTTTGCAGCACCAAAGGCCCTATCTTGAAATAGGAAAATTGCCATTTCATAAGTTAAATAAAACATATGTTTTAATAAGGGAAGCCAATATTTTTTAATTTATGAGATTATTTAAGTACCATCATGTACAAAGCACTTCACTTGGTGATTTCTATACTAATGTATCCATCTTACAAAACATGAAGCTATAACAAGCCCAAGCTGCCACTAAGGCAGAGAATTCTGGCTACCCTGGAAGAGAGATAACAGCCCCAACAATCTTCTGCCTAGCATTATGTGTTAAAGCTAATATTTTATAGAGCAAGAAAGGATGCCTATTTTCTAAGAAAGAGAGATTAAAAAAAATATTTTTAAAATTCTTTGCTGCCTCTCTACTGTGCCTGGATACCAGGAAAAGAGTAACTGTTTGGGTCCAGCCCAGACACCTGATATGCTAACCACATTGCAAAGTCTGGTGACTATTCCTTTCCTCTCATAAAAGTGTTGAGTTGATCAGCATTAAAGTGGCTACTCATAGCTGCTTTTCTATTCCTCCTTATCTACATTCCCCATTCTAGCCATAATTTAACCTCTATTTCTTAATAATTTAAATAACTGGCAGGTTTCCTGAGGGCATTGATTTTGAGAAAGGGAGGGTGGGGGGAATACTTTGACACAGATTTTTCTTACAAGTTAATGGATGTGCGTTCTTGAAAAGATAAGAATGCCAAGGTCTTGTAAAAATAGAACAATTAATCTAGTCCATCATAATAGGAATAGCCATACATTTCTGTTATGGAACTGGGAGACTGTAATTTAACAGGAGTGTAAATGACTGACTGTTTTTCTCCTTTGCCAGGAATGTCTTCGGAGCTATGAATTTAACCAGTAAGCTTTTTTACTCAGGTAAGACATTTTGCATTTCCTATTACTACATCTTTAAACCCCATGATCGTTGATAGTTATGACATCAGTTGTCTCCATCCAGCTATGTTGATTCTGCCAGTAATTTCAGGATAGACTTGGAGGGTGAGGATGGATCTAAATGACAAAGCTTTAACACGGGTTCATGTCTCTCTGTGTGTGTGCATGCATTTGCACGTGTTTGCATTTGACAAAATGAAGTCATTTTAGTGAAATTTTTGCAATGAATATTTATAATGTTTTATTCCAAAGTAGAGTGCTGTTTAAGCTGTAATTAGAAATAGAGTTTTTATTATAGCTGTATTGCATTTTAGCAGGAATTTGCTTTCCAAGTTAACTCTAGACTTGACATAAAATCTCGGGTCTTAATCATGTACGTAGCTCACACTACCTTAGAACAGTGGTTCTTAACCTTTTTTGAGGTACCGAACCCACCAGTTTTATATGCGCATTCACTGAACCCTTCTTTAGTGATAAATAAAATACGATTTTTCCCCCCAAATTTAGTTTTGCCGGTGCGAGACTAGAGTTGCTCAACTTCGCGTTGCATATCATGCAGATAGGACGCTGACTCCCATCCCATTCCATGATACATGTGAATCTATGTTGTACATATTCGTCTGACCACTTTCTTTTTTTGCTCAACATATTTAGTATGGATTAAAATATTAAGAAAGAAACTACACGACGTACAACTGCGACAGCCGTTGACTACTGCGCGCACTAAATTCCCCACAGCACTGGTTGGCCAAGCAATGTAACGTGATCCTCTGCAGCAAGTGATGGCCAAGCGGGGCGTGTCATCACGACTTTACACAAGTGTGTCTTTACCTCCGCGGCAGAGGCTTCTCCGAACCCCTGAGACCGACTCATCGAACCCCTAGGGTTCGATAGAACCCAGGTTAAGAACCACTGCCTTAGAAATACGTAATGCTGGGATTTTCCCCTGCAAGTAGCTGTCACAGGTATTGCCAGATACTTTCCTGTCTTTCCTCATTACAATCATTGCAGCAGTTCATCTTATCTTTAGATTAGACACATCATCTCCCTTGATTTTTTGTGTCTTTCTCTTTTTCCAGGAGTTATTACAAGGTAAATAGAAACCATGGATACTGTGTAAATAAGTTTTATGAATATACAACTAGACTAGAGAATTCCAAGCTGGTTGTTTAGACCATAGAGCTCAACATTCATTCTCCTTTCTCTATTCTGATGAAGACTGAAGGAATAGAATCATTTCTTCCTTTACTAATTATTACATAAATTATAATGCAACAGATGGATTGTCTGTTATAAGAATATCTCAGATGCATAAAGGCACTATATTGTCTCCATGGTATAGAAGTGATCTATGGACTTATTGCTACATCTTACTCTTAGGTGCGTTTTATAGGACCTACACACTGTCATTCCATCACAATCAGCATGTGAGCTCATTCGTTTAGACTTGTTGTGTGGCATTGTGCAAGGCTCTGTGATTTCCTGCCAGGCTGTGAACTTTATCAAGAGTAGAGGGGCTGTAGCTCTTGAAATGTTAAATGAATGAAAGATGCTATATTCTACTAAAATCAAACATCTTCCCTACCTCTAGATTATTAAATTACATAAAATTCACTAGCTTTACAAATTATATAGTATTGACCATATATGTGGTAACTACTGTTATCTATCATATAAGTCTTAAAATTTTCAATGGTTCAAGAAACCAAAAACACAGGCAGTGCAAAACATTTAGGCTTATCATATCATCAAGTTGTTAACCTGAAATATATACAATTTTTGTCATTAACATCATAAAGCTGGAAATATGTATGTAAATTATACCAAATATGGTATATGGATGCATTTAAATATACTTGGTATGATATAGGGTGAGGTATCCAAACAAGGTTTGCCTCAATAGTATGACGGTCAGGAAAATACTGTCTTGATTATGTGTCACATTATAATTTTTCTATTAAGTCTAGTTACTCCCTTTCTTTTTTTTAATTTTATTAAATTTATTGGGATGACATTTGTTAATAAAATTATATATGTTTTAGGTGTACAATTCAATAATACATCATCTGGATATTGTGTCGTGTGTTCACCTCCCCAGGTCAAATCTCTTTCTATCATCATTTATTCCCCCTGCCCCCTTTTCTCCCATCTCTCAAATCCCCTTCCCTCCTGTAATCCCTAGACTGTTGTTTGTGTCTATGAGTAAAGGCATTAAGCAAAGAAAGAAATAACTCGTATATCTTCTTAGTAAAGGTGTAACATCTTCCTTTACTAAGAAGATGTTATTCATAAGGATGAACTAATGCTGAAATTAGTCTGTCTAACTCACAAAAAGAAGTTAAGCAAACTATAACAGTTCGCTAAGTTTTTTTTTTTTTTTTTTTTACAAGGATAGAGAGAGAGTCAGAGAGAGGGATAGATAGGGACAGACAGACAGGAACGGAGAGAGGTGAGAAGCATCAATCATTAGTTTTTCATTGCCGTTGCGACACCATAGTTGTTCATTGATTGCTTTCTCACATGTGCCTTGACCGCGGGCCTTCAGCAGACCGAGCCACCCTTGCTGGAGCCAGCGACCTTGGGTCCAAGCCAGCGAGCTTTATTTTGCTCAAGCCAGATAAGCCCGCGCTCAAGCTGGCAAGCTCGGGGTCTCGAACCTGGGTCTTCCACATCCCAGTCCGACACTCTATCCACTGCACCACCGCCTGGTCAGGCTAAGTTTGTCTTTTATAGCTCTCTACTTCTGAAAGAACCTATCAGTATAATATGGAAAGTTATTAAAT
Source organism: Rhynchonycteris naso (assembly GCA_037038555.1). Classification (NCBI taxonomy): domain Eukaryota; kingdom Metazoa; phylum Chordata; class Mammalia; order Chiroptera; family Emballonuridae; genus Rhynchonycteris; species Rhynchonycteris naso. The sequence continues at coordinate 14,806,990 of CM073000.1, forward strand.
CAGAAAAGGTAATCATAATGTTAATGCAATCACAGATACTACTTTTGTAATGGAACTGCAGGAGGGATTAAAAGTGGGGTTTTCCAATTGGTTTAATGAAATGCAGAATAAAATTTAATCCCTCTAATTTTTCTTCTAATATACCACTTTTGAGAAAGATGATTTCTCTACTCCAAGAAAAAAAAATTCTACTATGTGGGCAATGATAAAATATAAGTATGAGTGTAATTAGTACTACATTGTACTTGCTATTATATTGGTTATGTGATTATATCTAACTTTTGGGAAAGAATTATTTAGTAAATATTTTGGCAAACCTCTCACTGAAAAATTTCTGTCTTGAAAATAGGTCTCTGAAGAGAATATATTTATTCAGTAGTCTCATTTTTAAACACAAAGCCATGACCTTCTTAGAAATATATTACTACTTTTCAGGTCTTTAACAGAAAATTTTGTGGGCCAAGAAAATCAATCAAAATGGTGTATATGTACTTTGGGGAATGAATGCAGGGAAGCATTAATGTAATTGAAATAGAATTGGTGTGGTAGACTCTTCTAGTAGACTTCATAGTATTCATTATTTTTCTCTTGCTTATGAAAAGAATCAATTTTATTAAGACTTAGTGACAAGACAGATGAAAACCTAGAAAAATGACATTTATTAGTTGCCCTATCCAAACAAGGTGAAGATTCAAGTGCTGGGATTCTCTTCGTGATAAAGGGGCCATCAGAACCTTCTTATATGTCCTCCTTCCTCCAGCAAAGCAGACAGGAGCCAGGAGTGGGACATCATCTTGTGGCCATGAGACTATCATGGCAAAGACAGCTTCTTGACAAGGACGGTAAATCAGAAAGACAAAAGGAGGCCAGGATATTGAAGATACTGTGGAGCTGCTTACCCACTCCCAGTTTGCTTATTTTTAAATGTCACGTCATAGTGTGAAAGAAATCCTTATTTGGTCAAGATATTGTAAATAGATTCCAATTAATGTAGCAGATCACTAGTTTTCTTTCATAAATCTATCAAGTGCAAAAAAAAGTATTATTATAACAAACTTTTTGAGGGTAGACAATGACTCATCTCTTAGATAGTATAGGCCCCAAATGCATCCCTGGAGAATATTTGGTTATAAACAACTTTGAATATGTTAAGTGTACATAAACAGAAAGGTTGTCTAAGCATTACTTTAGAGAACACTTCGTACAACACAATGGTGAGAGTTCTAGAAATGTTTGCTTATGTGTGTATTCAAACTCATGAAAAAACATTATGTTAACCGAAAAATAAAAGGCCAAAGTGAGAGACATCAGGTGTTCATTTGTGATAAAAGAAGAAGGCAATTCTGAGAAGCGCTAATTCAGACAGAAACCCAAATAGTGCTTTGATAATGGGGTGAAAGGCAGGGGCGTTTTATGAGAAAGGGAAGGAGAATAATTACATGAATAGAAGGCATAAATTTCTGTTGGGTTTAATAAGCCAAGGAAAAAATTTCTACCGATACAAATAAGCTGTTATTCTTTGGTATTCATGTAGTAATAATTCTAAAGAATGTCTAAGTTTTAGTGCTGTAGCCAGGATGGTTTTCTTTTTTCTGTTAACTTTGCATATAGTTGTTTGGAATGCTCCAAAGCTTATTTTGCCCAGTTCCAATATTCAACTGGATTCAAGTGTTCGAAGAGTGATTCTTACTGGGATCAAAGGTTTGAAGACTAATGTTTGTTCTGAAGTTTTGAGGAAGTAAGAAGTGCAAGGCAGTTTCTCTAGGATGGTGGTTCTGACTCCATTTTGAAGTGGCTTCATTTATATTATTTTTCACAAAATGACATAGATCAGAGTTCACTATAAAAGTCTTTGAAAAGATCTCACATATGACCATCTATGCCTAAGTGTCCTTATTTTACATTTAGCATATATCCAACCATTGTTTTGGGAAGGTTTATTATGAGATAGTTGGCAAAACTCTATCTGCAAAGCCCAGCCTCTATAATGGGACTTCTCAGAGTTTTTCATATTTGATGGTATAAAATCAATTTTCCAGTTGTTCAGTTGTTGTATAATGTTATATAGAAAGTTAATGTTTCCTAGTAGATGCCTGAGATGTATTTACAATAGAATAAGAAAGATAAGGCTTTAAAAAGGATTCACAACTGACTTCTATTCTTTTTCTCAAATTATCATCTTCAGCTAAATCTTTGGTCTACCTTAATGCACACCTCGTCAACATCTGGATCTCAGCTGCTCTGAGAATCTGTTCTGTCATTGACGATGTAAATGCTTGAGTAGTCATGCTCAGGGAATGTTGGTTGTAGGCAGCTAAGGGCAGAATGCCAGACAAACCAGATAATCAAATGAATCTTTTTAGTTTCCGTATATCAAACAGGTGGAGATAAGCAGGTTCTACTTGGTATGTGCAAAAAACTCTCCTTTGTGTTATTTACACATGCCACTGTTAAGTGATGGAAAGTTTGCTAATAAAGTCTGTGTTCCAGCAACTAAACTAAAAGCTAAACATTTGTTGAAAGGCATAGTTACATTTAAGCTGTTAAAGAAACTTTACCAAAATTATGAGAACTGAGTGGAGTCATTTAAAGTCATCTATTCCTAGGATGATAGTATAAACAGTCACGTAATTCCAAATTAGGTCTATGTGTAGTAAGTAGTGCATGAAGACAATTAACCTCTGAGGGGATATTTAGGAGACATTCAGTCTCTGGAGCTTTGCATTTAGCACTTCATGTATTCTTCTCTTATAACCTTAATTTTTTGTTTTAGCATCCACTGCCAGTTGCTTACCTTACATCCTATTCATATCCTTTCTTCTACAAAACACCCTACATTTCGTCTTTGATAGCAATATGTCCAGTTGAATAATTAATGTCCACACAACCACAGGGGCACGTGATCCAGTTCTTGCCAAATGAACGTTAGTCTTTGACAACAACACTGAATAGATGTACCAGCTATTTACTTGTAGTTTACTGAGAAAAAAGTAAATGTATTTTGCTTAGTTAAGCTCTTAAAATCTGTTTCCATTACTTGCAGCTGAACCTACTGACAGCATTCTACAGTAAATTTTTGTTAACATTTCTGCATTATATACGTGCGGGCAACAGCCTTATACTGTTCATATTTAGGTGCTCAGTTCTCAGTACCTTGCATGTTACTGTAAACAGATAAATACTAAATAACTGATTGGTTAACCAGTGAGTAATTAAGGAGATTCTTCTTATATCTTGGGAGCTGAAATTACTAGATACATGGGTATGTTTACTCTTGTGAAAGAGTCCAGATCCCAAAAGGTTCTATCCTTACTTCACTGAAGACTTTAAGCAAGAAAGACCATTTCTCCTGCAGCTAGGTTAATTCTCTATAAACCCATTAAAGGTATTTTGAAATCCTCTGGCTGACAATGAGGATTCAGAAACCCTTGTTCCCTATTCAGGAACAACTTTTGCTATCATTGAAAAAACAAAATAGGAAGTGGGGGGAGGTGGAGGAGTGTATGGGGGGGGGTAAATGGTGATAGATGGAGACTTGACTTGGGGTGGTGAACACACAATGCAGTGTACAGATGATATGTTGTGGAATTGTGCACCTGAAACTGTATAATTCTGTTGACCATTGTCACCCCAATAAATTCAATTAAAAAAAGACAAACACTCCTATTGTTCTTTTATTGCTAACATTTTAAGTAATTTAACCTCATCACTTCTTCCTTTTTTTCCTTTGTCAAGTGAATTTACTATCTGAGTCTGAATCTGGGATCAATATTTCACTTTATCAGTATAATATCTCTTTCTATCTTTTGCTCTCTGACATTGTGACTATTAAGGTGCACCTTCAACTTTCTTTTACACAGAGTTTAGTTCAGCAATGATAAAGTAAGTAATAATAAATAAAATGATATGCTGTGACCATACCCTGAGAATATTACCAATCGAGTCAGCACAAAATGGGAAGACAAACTTTGTCTTTCAAACCCACAAGTAAAGTAACTCAACCACAACAGAATCCATGTATTTAATTTATTTAAAGAGACAGTACTTTAACATGAATGCCAGAAGATGCAACTACTGTAATGGCTACAACACTTTCTAACAAAGAGGTATCTGGTCTGGAGGGATTCTATTAGTCCTATCCGCTCCTATCCAATACCTATTGATATCAATATCTATCAGATACCATATTACCTCAAATCTAAAATGCCTTTGATTGCAAATGCACCATTATGTCATGTACAATTAAGAAATAAAATTTTATTTTTTACTAATTTAAAGAGGTTTAGATGTATTTAGACAGGTTTTCATTATATATAACTGTTATGCATATATAAAAAGGAAAATATAAAGGCAATAAACTGGTTTTCAAGTTTTTAAAATGTACTCCCATTTAGAATTCAATTTTTCTGAATCACTTTTAATTCAGAGCCATTGGTTTTTATACCTTTTTTTTTCTGAATCATTCAGTGTTTTCTGCTATTATCTCTGGAGTATCATCTTGGGGGATTTTAATCTGGTATTTCTAAGAAGGCTGTTCTACCCTCATCACTGGGATTCCTTCCCAATCTACTGACATCCATTCTACAGATTTTCTGCTGCTGCTTTTTTGGTGATACTGTAAATTGTCCGATGATGAAAACTGCATGCTGACTGCCATCATACCAACAATTATAAAACAGCAGACCTTGTAAGATACTTAAGTGAACTGTAATATGGAGCAGAAGAAACTTTCAAATTCAGAGCAAAACAAGATGGGAAGTATTAAATAGATGTACAGAGATATGAAAGGAAACATGAGACAGTGATATACTGTATGTGTAATCATAAGCCAAAAAGACAAAAGTAGTATGAATGAAGGATTATGTCATTTAGATATCCTTTAACATCATATAAAAGTAAAGATATTTTAGTTTATTTTTTTATTAATTTTAATGGGGTGACATTGATAAATCAGGGTACACATGTTCAGAGAAGACACCCCCAGGTTATTTTGACATTTGATTATGTTGCATACCCATCACCCAAACTCAAATTGTCTTTTGTTACCTTCTATCTGGTTTTCTTTGTGCCCTTCCTACCCCCCTCCCGTAACCACCACATTCTTGTCCGTGTTTCTGAGTCTCTTTTTTTATGTCCCACATATGTATGGAATCATATAGTTCTTAGTTTTTTCTAATTTACTTATTTCACTCAGTATAATGTTATCAAGGTCCAATCATGTTGCTGTAAATGATCCAATGTCATCATTTCTTATGGCTGAGTAGTATTCCATGGTATATATGTACCACATCTTCTTTATCCAGTCATCTATTGAAGGGCTTTTGGTTGTTTCCATGTTTTGGCCACTGTGCACAATGCTGCAATGAACATGGGGCTGCATGTGTCTTTATGAACCAATGTTTTTGAGTTTTGGGGGTATATACCCAGTAGAGGGATTGCTGGGTCATATGGTAGCTCTATTTTTAATTTTTTGAGGAACCACCATACTTTCTTTCATAATGGTTGTACTATTTTACATTTCCACCAACAGTGGATGAGGGTTCCTTTTTCTCCACAGCCTCTCCAACATTTGTTATTACCTGTCTTGTTGATAATAGCTAGTCTCAGGTATTGTGTACACCGAGAAAGAAGATACCTACCAAGAAGTGCTCCTGGTGACTGAGTTCAAATTTAAAAGCAGAACTTAGGAACTGTTTTTAAACAGGTATGTCCCATACAAACTACACTTCAGGGAGAAGCTAGCACCGAAATGCTGGCTTGCACTGTGTTCCTGACATCTGAGCCAACTCTTAAAAAGAAGTTCCTGGAATCCTATTTCAACCAATAGGACTGAGGCTTTCCTGTGTAGTGTAGCTGCACAGCTATATTCCCATCAGCTCTACCAATCAATCAGAGTGGCTTTCATTCTGACCAATCATGGCAGTGCTTCGGGCCAATCAAACTTCAAGGTTTTGGAGCCTGTATTTGCATGAAGACAGGCCAACCAAGGACTAGGGGCAGGGACTTCTGTTTATATAAGTCAGCTACTTTCTGGCTGAGAGAGGACACATTCCCTTTGTACTGAACACTAAAGATGGCATTTCTTTGGCTAGATGAGCTTCACAAAATAAAATTCTCAAGGAAATGCTTTAAAGAAAAAAGAAAAATTTCTCCAAATCAGAGTTTGTAATATGAAAGAGAATTGTGAGTAAAAAAGATTGGTAAATATCTGAGGTAAATTTAATGAAACATTGTCTATATAAAATAATGACTACCAATAATATCTACATTAAGTGTTAAGGCAGGTGTTAATACATATTTAAATTTTCATGTTAAAACTTAAAGTTCAAACATTAAAATAAAATAGAGTCTAAAACTAATTGAAATACAAAAAAAAATCAAGAAAAAATTCTGTTAATGAAATATTTAAAAATACACAGTACAAACATAAGAGAAAGAACCAGTCCAAATATAGAAATAGTAAAAAATAAATACAGCCTGGTTTGTGGTGGTACAGTGGATAAAGCCTTGACCTGGAACACTGAGGTCGCTGGTTCGAAACTCTGAGTTTGCCCAGTCAAGGTATATGGGAGTTGATGCTTCCTGTTCCTCCCCTTCATTCTCTCTCTCTCTCTCTCTCTGTCCTCTCTAAAATAAATGGAAAAAATCTTTAAAAAATACATAAATCTACTAAACTCACCAAATACAAGATATATTCTAATTAAGTTATTAATACCAGTCACCACCACCGCCAATAACAGAATATTGCGGGATAATATATAATGGTACCCTGGAGTAAATGGAAGAGGAGATTTCTAGCCGTGCACTGCTGACATCAAATCACATATCACTTATGTGTAAGATTGTTTGGGAGTAGGGGCTAGGATGTTCTCATTACAGAAAACTCCCATCCTTGTCTGTCATGAACGGACCTCAAGGACACACAGCTGTCTGGGTGACCGTTAAGCTGCAGAAGATAAACCTGACAAAGAATCTTTCAGCAGAGACTTTTTAACTTGCCAAGCACTCCATGTGTGCGTCAGAGGCCTAGCAGCAAGAAACATCCAACCAGAATTCACCTCTAAAACTCCTATAAATCACCCCCTTAGACTGTACCTGGGTGCTCCTCTCTCTCTTCTGCAGAGAGTGCCTCAGCAGGTTACTGCTTTCCTCTAATAAAGTCTGCAACTTCTACCCATGCCCAGTCTGATTATTTTCTATCATTATGAACTCTAAAGAGCTAATGGCATCAGAATATTAGTAAAATGGTGACCTACGCATAACACTGGTGAGTGGGGGCCAGTGTGCCCAACCGTTTGGAGATGATCTGACAGCCAGGGGAAAACACAGCAATTTAATTTATGTAATATCAGTGATTAATATTAATGCTATTTAAATATATTTTAAAATATTTCACAGGGCTTTACTTGGAAGGGTTCTTAAACTTGATCTGTTCTTCTTACTTTACAGATGAAGACACCGAAATCCTATTCCCAATTAGATAATTTTCTTTCCTGCTCTTGATGCACAAATAAAAGGTATGTGGCTAATGACTCAACAATCACTCTCATCATTTGGTTATTAGACTCAAGCCCAAGGAGAAATATAAAAGTGCTAAAATTAATGCAAAGGGATGGTGTTATCTATTTCAGGAAGGGGCTGGAGAAGGCAGGGGAGAACATGCCTAACTACTCAGAATAATAAACTCTGGGTTATCCCTTGCAAAGGAAAGATGAGGAAGGTAAGGGCTGCATTCTTTTCTCAAGTTGGTGGTATTTGCTAAGAAACAAAATGTTAGGTTCACTCAACACAGCAACCGAGTGAAGTAAGTAGTACTATTTTAGAGCTGAGAAAACTGAGGTTCAGCTAGGTTATATTAATCCATTATTTAGCCACTTGTTTAATAATTAGGCAATACATGCTGAAGATGTAATCCAAGCTCAGACTTCTCTGACTTCAAAGCTCAAGTTGACAGCCCAGATGCACTCCATCCAACTCTGCTTGCTTTGTAATTCTGCCTGGGTTTTACTTGACTCCAATTATAGCAAAATGCTCATTAGTCTACAACGCTTGTTAGCAGCTAAATTTGTATAATCTTCATTTTGTGAGATGTAGAATAGTCCTGACTTAGCCAATATTTGAGGCATGTATTGTATCAAATAAGGGCCTTCTAGGAAATAGATGACACATTCAAATGGGGCAACTAAATGTTAAAGGTTTTGGTAGAGTTAAAATTATTTTAAAAAGATTTTACTTATTATCTTTTTTAGAGAGAAGGGAGAGAGAGAAAGGGGGTGAGGAGTGGGAAGCATCAAGTTGTAGTAGTTGCTTGTCATATGTGCCTTGACCGGGCAAGCCTGGGGTTTCGAACCAGTAACCTCAGCATTCCATATCAACCATTTATCCACTGTACCACCGCAGGTCAGTCAAGAAAACCCTTTTTTTAAAGGGATAAAGAAGAGGGGATAAGATCAAAGAAGGTGAAGAGATTAGCCAAAATCATATACATAACACATAGATACAGACAACAGGATAGCAATAACCGGAGGGAAAAGGGGGAGTAGATGTAGGGGGAGGGGAGAAAAGGGGGAGAAAAGGGGGAGAAATGGGGGTAGAAAGAGACTTCGTATGAGGTATGGGGGGGCATGATGCTGATGCAATGTGTAGAGGGTGTTATGTTGAGTGGGACACTTAAAAACATGGCAACACAATAAATTGAAATTAAAAACAAAACAATACAAAATAAAAGAGGTAAAGAGGCACTGCTGACTTAGCGACAGGAGTTACCACCTCCATGACTATAGGAACAGGGGAAGCAGCTGTTTCCCATTCCCCAGAGGTAAGACAGGAAGCTGTAAGAGAATCCCCTGCCAGGAGTTCTGGCTTTTGATGAGGGAATACAGTCACTCTGAACCTGGGTCCTAGGAGGGAGGGAGCTGGAGGCGTTAACACTCTCATCGTCTTCTCCTGACTTTGAACCTTCTGCCTTTGCTGAACCTGAAAGCAATCAGAAAGCAAAGGAACAGACGCAGCCCACGCTTGTCAGCTTCGCCGGTAGAGACCGAAGGAAACAGCTGCAATTAAAATGTAAACAATAGATACAAGCCAGAAAGAATTGTAATTCTGTAATTAGTAATGAGAGCAGTTTACTTCCTCAGGCTCATAGCTGTGAGATCTATCACTACTTAGCAACAACCTAAGTTGGGTTTGGAAAGGACTGAGAAGAAATTGTTCAGGCCAGGAGAATATTTCTGCAGAAAGAAGTTGTTTTTTTTTTTTTTTTTAATGGACTATAATTTTAGAACAAAATTCAAATTTATAAAGCCATTCATTTTATAGGGAAAACATTAACATTTACTTTACTTAATGAAATATCTGAAAAGTTTAAAAGTTTATTATTTATTTATTTTTCTTTTCTTAGGAAAATAGCTAGAAGTTAGCTGAGATCTGGGAAGAGGATAGGAATCCAGTTCGTTAGAAGTGTAACAATGTCTTTTCTTAGCTAAGATATCGAAACAACCATATATTATGCTTGAAAATAGAAACTGTATTTGATATGTTGTTCAATGCTTTATTTTCTATTACTCTGGCTCTATTCTTGGTTTCCAAGATTATGATGAAATAACTTACCATTTTAGTCTTAAATAAGGAAGTCCATCTTTAAGGACAGAATCAAGGTATAATTCAGTCCAGGGGGGGAAAAATAGCCAGAAACTGGGTCCAAAACTTTATATTCCTTTACAATTCAAAGTGAAGATTCTCATGCCAGATTGAATCATATTCGGCCAGCCTGCTGGTTTTACAAATTTTGAATCTAAATTCTCTGAGATTTCCTATACCTTCTTCAGTTTGCCACAGTGCTTACTTATGGTCTTATACCTTGCTTTTAATGTGTTCCAAATTTAACCTATAAGTTTTTATAGTTTTTATTCTGTTTTATATCATACACCTGTTTGTTATTTTGAGTTCTCTGATAAAATTTAAAAGATTGATAATGCCATCTAGTCCTCCCAAGTAGGAATAGCCTAATCACTCCCAGCTCCTTTCTCCTATGACTAAATAACATTGAACCTAGCACAGCAAGAGGCAGTGGGTGTCTCAGAGAGGGGGAAAGTTAAACAGCACAGATACTGCCAGACATGGAAACTGAGATAGCAGTGCAGTGAGTTTCCTGGTTTCCTTATTGTCCCCTTGCCCCCTCCCCCTCTATATATCCCGGATAAGATCCTATAGATGGTTCTGGAACTGCCAACAAACACAGATAATAAAGAATGAAGGAATGAGAAAGAAAGAAAAGATGCCAAGAAAATCCTGTCCCCCTCCTCAAAGGATCAGGAAAAGGATGGTCTAACAACAGAATTTTTTGTCCCTACCTGTTCTGTTTCAGCCAATCGCCAGTGAAACACTGTACTCTGCTGGCTGTGATTTCTGGGACTTTGTTTTCCCACCTTACCCCCTACCGCAGGAACAAATGTATATTCTTTTATTAATTTATTCATGTAACCTCTTTCACTAAGTAGTTTCAGTTAATGTAAGTTTTGGATAAAAAAAATCATGTATGCAGCATGGGTACAATAGAATGTTATATATTTTTAATGGTATTCATCTACTCCCTACAGGGAAAAACAGTCAAGAACCACTTTCAGCCACAGTTGTGAGTCTCATTCTAACCTAATAGCATATTTAAATTTAGTTCAATTCAGTTTCAACATTTTTGGTTTTGTGTTGCTCAGCACAAATTCTTCTGATTTATTCCTTCAGTCTCATGTCTGTAAGAGCTGTTTACTTTGGAATTTTACTTGTCCTTTATTTACTTATTTTAATCCTTATTTTTAGTTAAATTTTTCTAAGGTAGGTTATGGTTTTGCGCATGCCTATATGAGGTTTCGCTCTTATATCACAGCTAAACTCAAATTGTTTGATCTACCACTTCAGAAAAATAATATAATTTGTTATAATTATTATATTAATCAGGGCTCACCCGTAGAAGACTGACAAGTGACACTTGAGACTCTGAGAGTAGAATGCTCACCTGCTCCCCCTCCCTGCCAGGAAGACATAATCTGATCATCAGAATTTAAGAGGAAACTTAAATTTTTTATGTGTGCTAAATATTGTCAGGTTTGTCTCAGAGTAAAGAGGGTGTTTTAGTTTATAGTGTCTTTTTGTCTGGAAGTCTTTCTGGCCCTTTAATTTTAGTTCCTTTCGTGCTGAGCTATGATATTAGTTCCTAATTTTCAGTCATGAGTTCCTCAGTTGTCTCTTTATGCTTAATTACCTTGAAGGTATTTCATAAGATTCCAGAGGGTGATGGATCTTCCCACATAAGATACAGCCCGCCTGCCTGCCTGCCTTCCTTCCTTTCTTCCTTCCTTCCTTCCTTCCTTCCTTCCTTCCTTCCTTCCTTCCTTCCTTCCTTCCCTGATTTGTTCAATCAACACATATTTATTAAGCATCTAGAAAATGTCAGACATTATGATAGAATATGGAGATAGAATGAGGCCCTTTGGTAACTCATAGACTATCAGAGAAATTTGCAATCTAATACACTCAATTTTTTAGATTCTAGCTTCCTTAATTATTGAAAAAAGAATGGAATATTCTCAACATCCTTTCTGACATCCTCTCTTACACGAGAGAAACTACCTGGCCCTTGCTGGGTGGATCAGTGGATAAAGCATCATCCCAGTGCACCAGAGGTCATGGGTTTGATTCCCCATCAGGGCATGTATGAGAAGCAACCAGTGGGTCCACAACTAAATGGAAAAAACTAAGTAGAACAGCGAGTTGATGTTTTTCTCTTTTTCTCAAATCAATGAAAAAAATGAAAAACTACCAATGTCCCTTGTCTTCAATCACTTTTGCAAAATTTGTAACAGATAGACTTATTGAGTGGTTTTCAGCAAGTATTAGTCATCTTAGTGTATGCATATTAAATGGAACCACAAATAAAATAATCTAATATGAAGAATAAGAAAATACCATTATCTAGAGGCCATGGAAAGGTGAATATATTTATGATGCTGCTAGCACCACATGATGTGGGCAGCAATACGCTGCAAGCACAATTAATAGTGGCTTCCACAAAACTCAAAAGGTTGACACTCTCCTTTGAGAAACAAACTGGCAATTATAGTTCTGGACAATAAAGTGCATTACCGTAGATATTAAAATAGATAGGTAGCACTAATTTTAAATTCCATACCTTTAAAATTACACTCTGTGTAACTTAATATGTTATTGGGTACTTGTGGTTACAAAAATATTTAAATTTATTTTAAATAAATATACTATACTATATTTTTATTTTTCAAATACATTAAATTCAAAGTTATAGAGCAGAAAATACCTGAAATTATTAGTTGAGGAATTCATATTAACTCTACAAAATATAAAAACATAGGTTTTATTTTTCTGGAGGTTTTTAATTCAGTACTAGCCCCTGTACTGTGCAGAATGGGTTTTGTGGGTCGAAATAATGTTTAGTACTGTCTGTAACTACAATAAAAAGTAATAATGGTATCAGCTTTGACCTCCAGGCATTTCAATGCAGGAGTTAGGTAACAATGACTTGGAGACAATAGAGTTTATCTCTCTCTGTGTCCCTTGGGAGCACCAATGACCCTTAGTTCAATCACCATGAATTTCCAGTCTGTTAATATGCTGTAAGGAAAAGGCTTCTGAGTTAGATTAATGGAAATTTTTATATTAAGAATTTGGAACAGCTGGCCATGCTGTGAAACTGCTTACACTCAGCCCTATAGACACAAGTTAGACTTGTTGAAACAACAAGGCTTATGAAAGTGTGAAAAAGGTTATACATAATTCAACTGTTTACAGACCTAAGAGCTTCAGTTCCAAAACAAAGCTGTCATTTCCCAAATAGTGGTATGAGTTATATAAAATGTGGTATATTATGTAATGTATCAGGTTATATAATACACTATTTTATGTTATTAAATGAGGTCATAAGGACAAATGGTTTTAGAAAACACTGATTTAAACAAAGATAAACAGGTTGTTTAACTGCAGGACTTCTCCAAACACTGGCTATCACAATTAGCTCTGTGCCTCATAAGAGGAAATATATCAATAGTCTTTTTCAGCAATTAGTAAGTTTACAAACCTTTTGATCCATTTAACTGATCTACCACAAGTAATCATTTCAGAAACACTGATTCAGGTTGATAAAGAGAATGACTATTTTTCCCTCTGTATCAGACCAATCTTAGATAGCAATTAATTATAAAATTAAGTGTGAGATCTACACTGATCCAAATCATCATATTCTTATTTTGAAAATAGAGAAATGGAGGGAGCGAGAGGTAAGTTGACTTAATTAAATATCACAATTGACATATTTTATATACTATTGGGGGTTTAATGGATAAAGAAAATTTTGTAAACAATGGAATATTATTCAGCTATCTAAGAAAGAGGATCCTGTCATTTGTGACAACACGGATGAAATAAGAGGTAGAGGAAGACTCATACTGTATGAACTCAGTTATATGTGGAATCTAAAACTTTCAGTTATGAGATCAATAAGTTCTAGGAATATAATGTACAACGTGATGACTATGGTTAAAAGCTGTGGTACATATATATAATGGAATACTAGGGGGCCATGAAAAAGAAGGAAATATTACCTTTTGCAACAATATGGAGGGACCTGGAAACTATTATGTTGAGTGAAATAAGCCAGGCAGAAAAAGAAAAATATTATATGACCTCACTCATTTGAGGAATCCAAGGAACATTGAGAACTGAGGAAAGGAATTGAGACAGAGGAGGGATCAAAGGAACCAGAGGAAAAGAGGACAGAGGGAAAGGGAATGATAGGATGGGATAAACCTGAAGGGAAGGGGGGAATGCACTGTAGGGAGGGGGGCAAGAGAGATGTGAAGGGGAACATGGGGGAGGGGGTATGCATTTGGGGTTACCCTAGAAGCTATATAAACACAATTAATTAAATAAAAAATAAAATGAAATAAAAAATGAATAAATGGAGGCCCTGGCCAGTAGGTTCAGTGATAGAGTGTCAGCCTGGCTTGTGGAAGTCCCAGGTTGAATTCCGGTCAGGGCACACAGAAGAAGCACCCATCTGCTTCTCCACAATTTCCCTTCTCCTTCCTCTCTGTCTCTTCCCTTCCCACAGCCAAAGCTCCATTGGAGCAAAGTTGGCCCGGGTGCTGAGGACAGCTCCATAGAGTCTGCCTCAGGTGCTAGAATGGCTCTGGCCACAACAGAGCAATGTTCCAGATGGGCAGAGCATTGCCTCCTGTTGGGCATACCAGGTGGATCCTGGTTGGGCGCATACAGGAGTCTGTATGACTGTCTTCCCGATTCTAACTATGGAAAAATAATAAATAAATAAATAAATGGAGAGAAGGAGAGGTAAATTGACTTAGCAAATGTCACAATTGACACAGTTTACATACCTGTCTTTATAAGGTAGGTATTAGCAAACAAACTAGAGATATGTTGCAGCTCTGATAATATGAAAAATATTTTACTATTTTAAATTAAATATGAATATCAGAATAAGTTATCATCTATTATTTAAGAGACAATATATATAGAAGCTTCATTGTTCTAAGTTGAACTGAGTTATATCAATTAATTTTATTAGAGTTTCTATTTTTTAAGTGCTAAGGCCCCATATAAGAAAGGAAAAATCATTTATCATATCTAACAGTGATTTGCAGATTTCTTGAATTATTCAGCCCGGTAACTTAACACTAGTGAGATCATATATATATATAACTATATAACTATATATATATAACTATATATATATATATAGTTATATAGGGTGGGGCAAGGGGAGGTTGAGAGTATATATATATTTATATTATATGTCAACTTCCATTGTATAAATATGGATTTTCCTTTTTAGCTATGTATAAAATCAATAAACTAGGTAAAATCACCACTATTAAATAATATAGTATTTCAGTTCAACAAATATTAACAATCATTATATTTTATAAATATGATATGTGGGATGATTATGGGTATTTACTTTTACAAATATCATCTTTTATAAAGTTTTAACTTTGTAGCTCTCCATCATAATTTGAATTATTCTAAACATTTTTAACATACCTTAACATTAAAATTTTGTGAAATGAAAGTGTGTCCAAGAAAGATTAAATACTAATAGTTGCTCATGGCTTCATTCATTCATTCAATAAATATTTATTGAGCATTCATGGTGTGTCTGATAAATTCTAGACCTAGTCCTTGCCCTCATAATGCCAATAAGGTGAGAGAGAAAGACAGATTTATTCAAGCAACTACACAAATTAATTATTTTCATAAAGCAGGAAGGAGAATGTCTAATTCCATGAGAAATGAAAATAGTGAATTTTAACCCAGCTTCAGAGGTCAGGGAAGGTTCCCAGAAGGATTGTATATTAACTAAGATCTTCTGAAAGAATATTTTGGGTGATGGGTATGCAACATAATTAAATGTCAAAATAACCTGGGGATGTTTTCTCTGAACATATGTACCCTGAATTATCAATGTCACCCCATTAAAATCAAGTATAATAAAAATAATGTATATAAAAAAAGAATAGAAGTTACCCAGGTCAGGAAAATGGGGAGGAAAGAGTATTCCATGTAGATAGAATAGCATGTGAAAAACACCATTCCAAGAAGTTACATAAAGACTAAAGAAAATAAATTGCCATTGAAATGGACATATTGCTAGGGAGAGATGATTTTTGAGGAGGCAGAGAGTTGAGAAGAAACCATTCAACAAAGATTGTCATGTAAGCCACTGGGAAGGAAAAAGTTATTGTCAGCTGTCAACTCATTCCTTCACTTCCTAGTGCTATTTCAGTGGTTCAAGGGAAAGGTGATAGTTTAGAAGTGATGATGGAGATAGGAAGAAATAAACAGATTCAAGAGAGAAGAGGTAAAACTGACAAGACAGATTTGATGAATCTGACTTGGAGGCAAGAGTGGAACAAAATCACTTGATCGCGTTTGTGAGGTTTGTGGAACTGGGTGAATAGGTTTGCCATGTACTGATATAGCAGAAGTGAGAAGATGGTCAGGTCGTGAAGAAACAGTGATGGGTCTTAAACATATTTTGCACATGGGGTGTTGGAGGTGGCTTGAGCTATACAGAAGAAAATGTTAATCCAAGTTGGATTTCAAATGGGAATTCTACATATTTAGAGTCATACAGGGTGGGGCAAGAGGAGGTTGAGAGTTGTTCACATGAAAACTAATACAATCATTGATAAATAAAATAAGAATAAACTTTGTGTTTTATAGACTCACAACTGTAAACCTACTTTTGCCCCACCCTGCATGCATAGAGAAAATATTTGGAGTTATGGGTGTGGCTGAGAATGCCTGGGGAGAATACTCTGGGGAGAGTAGTGGACCTAGGCCTTGACCCTGAGCACCTTTGTAGTTAACAGCGGAAAAGGAGGATGAACCTAAGAAAAGAAACAGAGACCTGTGGTGGCGCAGTGGATAAAGCGTTGACCTGGGAACACTGAGGTCGCCAGTTCAAAACCCTGCACTGGTCTGGTCAAGGCACATATGGGAGTTGATGCTTCCAGCTCCTCCCCCCCTTCTCTCTTTCTCTCTCTCTCTCTCTCACTCTGTGTCTCCTCTCTAAAATGAATAAAATAAAAATAAATTAAAAAAAAAAAAAAGAAACAGAGAAGTAGGAAAATCAGTGTATCTCTTCATAATAGCCAAGGGGAGAAAAAGTCTTTCCCAAAATAAGCAAATAGTAGTGTTGAATGATGCTAAGAAATTATTTAGAATGAGGATGGGCAATTTTTTAAAAACAAATTAGATAACAGTCAAACAAAGTAAAGGGCTAGAAGGATTTTTTTTTACACAAAGCTGATATTAACTCCTGAAATATCCTCTTTACTCTGAAAGAAATCTGGATTTAAGTTAATGTTAGCATGTAATAAAAAAATTTTTGTTTGGGTGATAAGATTGTGGAAAAGCTAAAATCTAATATTGTCAAAATTATTAAATTATAGGTAATTTTTATTCAATAAGGTGTTTCAATAATATTTTGCAATCTACTGTTCTATACCTCTATATTAAGTTTTCTTTAAAGTAAACAAAGAAGAAAATTACTACTCCTAATCACTTTCCCTTTTATCAAACTTCAGGCTCAAGTCACACTGTCTGCCCTATGTGGACAGTATACACTAATGGAAGGTTCTTTTCTTGGGTGTTGAATGTTGAATTACCAAACTGAAAAAATGTAACGTGGAGGTAAATTTTAACAGGAATAAAGGATAGTTAAACATGGACTAGATCCATTCTGTAGCCAGTTGTAGAGGAGGAAAATCAGACAGAAGATGTTGGGTGTGGTGACAGTTTAGGTAACTTTGAGGCTCAGTTTTTTGAAGAGAAGGTGGAATGGCTCTTGGAATTTTTCTTTTAAGACATTTTTGACTCTCACATCTTTCCTGAATTATTATGCTATGAAGTTTTCCCTTCACTTATCAGTTTTGGTCAGTGAGTCAACCAACACACAAAATATACTTAAAATTTTAAAATTATATTTAATACCATTATTTTTCCTCATGGAAGGAAATGACAAATGAGCCAAGGTAGCCAGATCAAGACTCAAATACACCTCACAATCCAAAAGCTAATAGCCTGGGCTAATCCTTCATCCCCCAGTGTGTGCCACCTGTAACATCATTGGAAAATTAAATTGCATTTGACAATACAAATAATAGAATGTAACTGTGAACACAGTAGTAAAGAAGACAATTTTGTAGACAGCTTTATGAAACCACTAAGAAACAAAAGAATCTTGTACAAGACAAAAAAAACACAAACCAGTCTCTGAAATATTTTGATTGATCAGGACTCATCACTTAATTTAGCAATACTCTTCCCTGGTCCTAACTCTAATGTTATATAATTACTTTCTAAATACATAATAATTAAATATATGAAATGAGCACCTACTGGACAAAGTCCAGAAGGCAAGATGATAAGATGTTGCTCTGTTCTTGGTTGATTATGGGAAACAACAGCCAGGACGATAAAGAGGTGACTGCTCTGTAAAAACGGCAAGGTCCCCTTTGGCTAATTTGTATTTGGACTTTGGAAGAGCAACAAAGAGGAGGAGGGTCCCCTGCTTCTCTCTCTACATCATTGCTCAGTTTTGAATCGATGGCTAACGCTGCACCACCCTGGAGAGCAGGGCCCCTTAATCCAAGTTCAGAACCAACCCTAAATCTATGGGACTCTCCTCTCCTCGGGTTTGTCCACTACTGCAGTGCTGACATTGTGTGCTGGATTGTTGTTTATTATGGGATTCGTTCGGTGCATTGCTGAATGTTTAGCCACTTCTCTAGCCTCTATTTTAAGTTGCGAGTAGAAATCTCCTAAACTGTGACAACCAAAAATGTCTCCAGACATTTATAAATGTTCCCTGGGAGACAATTTACGAAATAGTTCCTAGTTGAGAACCTCTGTACTAAACTATGCATAGGACCTATATGAGAAGTCATATTTAAGATATGTATGGTTACAGGCACCAGGAAAATGGAACTACGCTGTATATTTTTCCTGTACCCAAAACAATAACATATTCCCCACCCCCGTGTTTAAGTGCTGCAAAAAAAAAAAAAAAAAAAGAAAAAGAAAAAAAAAAAAAGAAAAGAACTTTGCCCTTCATTTTACTCTTCTGGCAGGGACATAGCTGCAGAGAGATGTCAAGGGTCATATTTGACATTTTAGGAAGAGAATTTGTTAGTCAGCAGCAAACAGTGGGGAGCAATTGCAGGGCTTGAAATTGAACAGAAAGCAAGACTTAGAAATCTGCAGTGAATCTTCCCAGGAAAACTTGAATAAGGAGATAGGGGCTTGTCACAGGGCAAAAAGATGGTGGATCCATCCCAAAGGATACCCAACGTGCTGTCTCATGATTTATGGAGTTTACCATAATGGTGACCCTGACCATGAAAATAGTTAATGCAGACCTCAAAATATGTTCATTATGTGAATTTATTTTATTTAATTATATAGATATAGTTATGGATATATATATATATATATATATATATATATAATTTTTTAGAGAGAGAGAAAGCAATGCATTTGCAGATAAAAGGGTCAAGATGAAAAAGTTAATCATGGTGTCCATGGTGTGAAGTTGAAGTATAGTGCGTGCGTATGATTTCTACTTCTTTCTTTTTGCCTATCAGTTGTCTCTGAGTTTCTTTACAACTAACATTGACTACATATGAGTTATTGTACATTATTGTTTAAGTTGTTAATGAGCCATATTAGATTAAAAAGGACACACATCCTTCTGTGACATTTATGTCACCAGAGTCCCAGAAAAAAGAAAAAGAATGGAGTTGAACATGTACTCAAAGAAATAATAGCTAAAAACTCCTCAAATATGGCAAAACATAAAAACCTAGAGGTTCAGGAAGATGAATGAATGCAAATTAGATGAATTCAAAGAAATCCATACCAAACGACATCATTGTCAAGCTTTTGACTAAGAGCAAAAAAAAAAAAAATCTTGAAATAAGAGGGAGAGAAATGATACCTTGCCTATATATGGGAGACACCATTTGAAGAACAGACTGATGGCTGTCAGAGGGAAAGGATATTGGAGAACTGGATGACTGAAAGGTGAAGGAATTAGCAAAACACACACACATGCATACACACATGTATAACACACACACACACACACACACACACACACACACACACACATAACATAGTACGGTAAACTTCAGGTAAATAGTGAGTACTGTTTTCAATAAAAGTATTTCCCAAATAGTACATGGGTCATACTTATATGTAAAAAAGTCATTGTTCTTCTGAAATTCAAATTTAACTGCTTGTCCTATAATTTTATTTGCTAAATCTTATAGCCTTATGCTAAAAAATTTTCTTATAGTTTGTTACATCTTTAAAATGTAGGTGTAAGCAAACAGTATATTCCCAAATTGTTAACCACAGCCCTGTCTAATCACATGGACTTTCTGCATGCTCTACCTCCTTCACTCAAGTATGCCTTTCACAGAGAGGTCTAGACTACCTGTAAGGAATCACATGGAGAAGAAGTGATTGTTAAAAATTGCACCTTGGACTGTTGGAATTCTGAGATTGAATCAATTCCACCAATTTGCATTTCAAAAAGCATCAAGGATGATTTTTATGCACAAATCAAATTGAGACTGATTATGTTAACCAGATGCAACAGATTCTTTGAAATACAAATTCAAAGAGAGTGTGTCTAATTAGGAGCCTCCGGCCTAAGTGATGCTACCTTTGAATTTGGTAGTGGTACGAGGGGGAGGGACAAGGACAATGTGGCAGGTGCCTAGGGTGTCTGTGACTCCACTTGTCTCTTCAGCTGGATCAACTCAAAACAGGTTTCTTTACTTTGACATCTGGAAGATGGCTTCCGGCACCTCCAGCTGTGACTGCAATTGGACCAATTTCAGCTTAGCCAGCTGCTGTGGACAATCATTATGTTGCTAATCAATTCCATGAGTCATAAAACCATTTTAGCCCCCAAAGAATCAGCTAGCTTTTCTGCCAACAATGCATCCAACATCCTGCAATCATTTGAAAAGAGAATTCATCAGTCATTCAGAAACATTGTGTCTTCTTGCTGAGAGCTAAATTGCTGGCTAGGATAGAATTGGAAAGCAATAATTTAGCATTTTTGATAGCTCACCTGGTAAAATTTATCTGACACAATTTTATATCATCATCACAGCCTGAAAAACAATTTCTGAAACCCTTTGACTCACTGACTTAGGTAACTTAGAGTATAATAATAAAGTTACAATTGTCTAAGGACTCATCTCCAAAAAAGCATTACACATAAACTGAGTATTTCTGAACATATATTAGACCAGGGGTCCCCAAACTTTTTACACAGGGGTCCAGTTCACTGTCCCTCAGACTGTTGGAGGGCCGGACTATAAAAAAAAACTATGAACAAATCCCTATGCACACTGTACATATCTTATTTTAAAGTAAAAAAAAAAAACAAAACGGGAACAAATACAGTATTTAAAATAAAGAACAAGTAAATTTAAATAAACAAACTGACTAGTATTTCAATGGGAACTATGGGTGCGGATGCATCCTGTGCTCCTCTCACTGACCACCAATGAAAGAGGTGCCCCTTCTGGAAGTGCATAGGGCCGGATAAATGACCTCAGGGGGCCGCATGCAGCCAGCGGGCCGTAGTTTGGGGACCCCTGTATTAGACCAATGTTTCTGATTTTTAATTCACTATGGGCCAGAATTTCCTTACATTTAATAATGTTGGCCTTATAGGTAAAAGATTTCAGACTGGGAAAAAATTTGATTAGAGAAAGTCTGAATTTTAGCCACAATCAGGGAACACAGAAGTGTTACATATAAAGCTATAAGACATTTGTACAAAGCTTTTATGGCAAAACTCTGCTTTGGAGCATATTTTAAAATTTTATATCAGCCTTTTTTTTTTTTTTTTTGCTTAAAGCATCTCTTCTTTAATTTTAATCTTATTTACTTCAGGTTTTGAAACTGTGAAATTCAGCGAAGCATATTGTCATGTAACCTTGATAACGTTTCTTGAGTGTCTTAAAGAGATTATTTCTTTGCATCACAAAATGAATAAGACTGTTGGCGGCTTTATCAGCTAACACAAATGTAACATGAAGAATAATACAATTATAGCCACTCTGTGAAAATGTTACACATCTAACCTGTGCAAAGTGAAGGAAACAGTTGAGAGAACATTAGTAAGAATGCAGCTGCCAGCAAATAGCAAAATATTGGCTTAAACAATAAGGGAGTTAATTTCCTCACTTTAGATGTGAAAGCAAGCAGTTTTTGAATTGATATAGTAGCTTAACCAAATCATCAAAGATCCAGAGTTGATTCTTCTTTCTACTGTGGCATCCTCAGTACCTAATAAGCTCTTTAAATATTTGTTGAATAATTGGATGACTAATGAAATGAATGAAGACAACAATAAATTAAAACATAATGGAATATAGTACTTTCTTTTGTGGCAGAGACAGAGAGAGTCAGAGAGAGGGACAGATAAGGACAGATAGACAGGAAGGGAGAGAGATGAGAAGCATCAATTCTTCATTGTGGCACCTTAGTTCATTGATTGCTTTCTCATATGTGCCTTGACAGGGGGTCTACAGCAGACTGAGTGACCCCTTGCTAGATCCAGTGACCATGGGCTTAAGCTGGTGAACCTTGCTCAAACCAGATGAGCCCACGCTCAAGCTGGTGACCTCGGGGTCTTGAACCTGGGTCCTCCGCGTCCCAGTCCGATGCTCTATCCACTGCACCACTGCTTGGTTAGGCTGGAATATAGTACATTTTAATGAAATCAGTAAATAACATGAGCATAAGAAAGGAACATTTTTCTGAGGTTTCAATGAAGAAAATACTTGAAAACTGGATTAACGTGCAGCATATCTAAACTCATTAAGGTAAAAGTAACACTCTCTAAAAAACATTGGGTGTTGTCCCAATTTCAGGCCACTGTAAACTCTTAATTCTGAAAAGGAAGTTAATGTCATGTTTCAATGCACCCACTTGGGTTATTTTCCCAAATATTTGGAAAATACAGTGCTCTGGACATTTATGTAAGCTCCCTTGAAACCAATTCTATTGAAGAAGACAGACAAGAGAGGCAGAGAAGGAAATGGGAATGTGCATATTCAGTTCCACATCCCATTCTGGTCCTATCGAAGGCCAATGCTGCATCTCCATAGTAGACTTTGAACAGTTTTTGAACTCCCCATAGAATCCATTTGAAGAACTTCTCAGATTGAGTGGATATGTTGCCTGCTACTCTGGCTTTAGAGCTACTTTGGGCTCAACAAAAAAACAAAGCCTGTATAGGTCAAAATGTCACGAGTAAGTGGTATTTTATGAATTGTTGGCTTAAAATTGGGAAAGTTCTTTTCTCTGTAGTCTTTATGCTCACTTAGTCTTTTAAAAAATGTGAATTAGTAAATGAAAGCTTTGAAATTTCAATATATATATATAATTATTGTTTGTCTTTATTTTTAAACATTTATTTTTGACCTAAGTAAGTTTAAGTAATGAATATATATATTATATTCTTCAGTGATTTCTCATCCAGTCCTCTGCTAGAAGTTCCTCTCTTTTATTCTGCCTCCCAGACAGTACATATTTTTCTATTCTTAAGAAGGATGGATAAAGAGCAATACAGCTTTGTGGTTAGGAGTTACGGCTCATGGAGAGGTGAAATGATTTGTAAGGTGTTCATAAAAAGATGATTAAGCATGATGATCTCCAATTATAGCTGTTCATTTTTCTCTTGGGACCCTGAAAGATGAGTATCTTTATTCCTAACAGAAATAATATGAAGAAGCAAATAAGCATGAATTCTCAGGACAGAGAGCAATATAGAAGATGTTTCACAATATATTTAGTGTTCTCTTCTGTTAATGAAATCTTTCTGGCATGCACTGGCCCCAGCCATATGGGACCATACCCTAGGGATACTCTCATTGCAAACTTCTAATACCCATCTCCCTCTAGATGAAGTGAGAACTATACCAGAACTAATGGCTACACATTTTATCCATACAGTTGGGGTTATCTAAGGACATTTGGATGATTTAAGAAAATTAATCCTCTTGTTTGCAAGTAAACTGTTTATTATTATGACTAAGAGTATAAGCCCCTAGAGTCACCAGTCTCTGTGTTTGAAAACTACTCTGTGTGACACAGTGTTGTTGTAAAGAAAAAATAAATTATGTCAGTCAAAAGACTAATATGCAAAAAGCCACAATTAATTATTAAATATAATCATAGTTACTATTGTTGTTATAAACTGTTTTTCTGATATTAAAGTAAACATTTAGCATAGTAATTTATTAATAATTCCAAAACAAATAAGAAAAACTCAAAAGACAGTAAGTGAGAAACCCAAATTGTTCTTTATTGCCTAGTAATCACAATATACCCTGTGGAGCCATTTCAAGTTTTAAAGCCCTACACCAGCCCACGAAGAAAATTATGTCTTAATAATGTATCTCATTTCCTGGCGAGGAAATAGATATATAGAGTATCTTGGGCTTTCTTCATTATATTACATTATACTCTTATGACATATCCTCCATTTTCCTGTCAACAAATGATTTCTAATTTTATTTAGACCATCAAGTAGGGAATACGTGGTTACTATATCTTAATCTAGGTAGAAAATGTATTTATTTGAAAGAAAACAAAGCAACTTTTCTGAAAATAACAGACACAACAATAGAGTGTGCACCAGTATAAAATACACTGTGAGCTATATGGTAAACAGGAAATAGGAAAACAGTGGAGTCAGAGTGGGATTCTAATATCGATTCCACCATCAATGGGCAAATTATGTAAACATGCTAAGTCTGTTTCCTCATTTCTAAGTTAGAAAAGTCATACTTGAGTTCTAGTGTCGTTGCCAAGGTAAAACATAATGTACCTGGAGCTGAAATAGGCACGTTAGAGGAGCCTCTCTTATCTTTCTCTCTGCCTCTCTGGCCCCTCTTGTCTGTGCCTTTTGTCTATGGCTTTGGGTCTTTTATTTGTTTTCTATACTTTCCATATGCAATTCCCATTATTTATGGTTACAGTTCAGTATAAATATTTAAGATATATTCACGTTAATACAAAAACTCAGACCATTTTCTGTCTTCATTTAAAGGCTACCCAAGAAATACCTTCTTGGTGAAATCTGCATAAGATCAAATTTCACACATAAGCAATGATCTGAGATGCATTTATGTAGGTTCCCTACCATTGCCTGACCCTCAAAGATTTAGAAAGAATCCATATCTGTGATCTCCACTTCTGACAAATAAAATGCTTAACATGTGATATTTCTAAAATATATTTTAGGGCACAGTTCTCAGAGTGTGAGCCATTATCTCTGGTCAAATGACATTTCATTGTAGAGAAAGGTAAAAATCGCTTCTGTGTTATGGAGAACTGATTGAGAGTAGAAGTTGACGAAGTTGACATGGCTGTGTTTCACAGGAGTGGGCATAAACCACCATCCCTGTTGTACTCAGTTATTGTCTGGAATCTCCACGAGGGAAGTGTGGCACAGCCAAGCATTCTGAAGGACCCAGAGAGATGTCAGCTGGAACTATCAATTTTTCTTTGTCCAGTAAGAAATTTGAGTGGTAACATTTATAGCTATTTCAGCCCACCTCTTGTACCATACAGATTTTTTCCAAGCATTTGCATGTAGCAGTTTCTACATGGTCTTCACGAGCTTTGCTTCCCAAGGGGAAACTTTGAAGAAGGAAGTTAATGGGATCAACTGTAGTTCTTGTTGCAATAATTGGTCTTGCAGTCACAACTGGTATTCATCTTCTACCTCTACTTTCCAATCTAAATTCCTCTGACCTATTGCTGTCACTTTGGCTAGAGCTAGTGGCTGCTAGGTAACCTGAAGACATTTCTGAGATGCCATGTTTCTAACTTTCTCAGGATGAGGTTGCTCCATAAGTCTATTCGCAGCTCTGATACCAAGGAAGTACCAATATGCACCCAATGATTTAGAGCCTACATTCTGGAGGCAGTTAAATTGTGACACAAATATTTTCCACTTTGTGTTCACCCCCATATGTGTTCATCACTCCAGACTTTTAAATCTAATCTAGTCTTTTTCTTTTCAGCCACCTAACCAGAAGGCTCTGTTATTAATTACTTCCCAGAAAACTGTATGCATGTATGTATGTACTATTGACTTACCTTCTTCCATTACACGACTTCTTCCATAAAAGGTGAATGGAAGATGTACTGCTTGTTTGGGAATATTTTATCTTTTATACTATCTTGCAAGACAATCTTGAATTTGGTTATAATATATCCAAGAAAGTCTACATTTATCCAGCATTCCACATTCTGAGCTAACCCAATGGGCAACTAAACATGGAGTTTTTCCTTCACATTCAGCTAGTTTTTTTTTTTTATATATATTTTATTATTATTAATTCTAATGGGGTGACATCAATAAATCAGGGTACATATGTACAATGAAAACATCTCCAGGTTATCTTATCATTCAATTGTGTTGCATACCCATCACCAAAAGTCAAATTGTCCTCTGTCACCTTCAATCTGGTTTTCCCTGCGTCCCTCCCCTCCTCCCTATCCCACTCTTCCCTCCCTCCCCCCATCCCATAACCACCACTCTCTTGTCCATATCTCATATTCTCACTTTCATGTCCCACCTATGTATGTAATCGTGCTGTTCTCAGTTTTTCTTTTTTTCTGATTTACTTATTTCACTCCGTATAATGTTATCAAGGTACATCCATTTTGTTATAAATGATCCGATGTCATTGTTTCTTATGGCTGACTAGTATTCCATAGTATATATGTACCATAGCTTATTAATCCACTCGTCTTCTGACGGACACTTGGGCTGGTTCCAGATCTTCGCTATTGTGAACAATGCTGCCACGAACATGGGGGCGCATTTCTTCTTTTCGAACAGTGCTATGGTGTTCTTAGGGTATATTCCTAAAAGTGGGATAGCTGGGTCAAAAGGCAGTTCGATTTTAAATTTTCTGAGGAATCTCCAAACTGTTTTCCACAGTGGCTGCACCAGTCTGCATTCCCACCAGCAGTGCAGAAGGGTTCCCTTTTCTCCACATCCTCGCCAGCACTTATTCTGTGTTGTTTTGCTGATAAGTGCCATTCTGACTGGTGTGAGGTGATATCTCATTGTGGTTTTAATTTGCATTTCTCTAATGATTAGTGATGTTGAGCATTTTTTCATATGCCTATTGGCCATCTGTATGTCCTCTTTGGAGAAATTTCTATTCATTTCTTTTGCCCATTTTTTGATTGGGTTGTTTGTCTTCCTGGTGTTGCGTTTTATAAGTTCTTTATAAATTTTAGTTATTAACCCCTTATCAGATGTGCTGTCGAATATGTTCTCCCATTGTGTGGTTTGTCTTTTTATTCTGTTCCTATTGTCTTTAGCTGTGCAAAAACTTTTTAGTTTGATATAGTCCCATTTGTTTATCTTGCCTTTTATTTCAGTTGCCCATGAAGATAAATCGGCAAATATACCGCTGCTACAGATGTCGGAGAGCTTGCTGCCTATGTTTTCTTCTAAGATGCTTATGGTTTCACGGCTTACATTTAAGTCTTTTATCCATTTTGAGTTTGTTTTTGTGAATGGTGTAAGTTGATGGTCTAGTTTCATTTTTTTGCAGGTAGATGTCCAATTTTCCCAACACCATTTGTTAAAGAGGCTGTCTTTACTCCATTGTATGTTCTTTCCTCCTTTGTCAAATATCAGTTGTCCATAAAGCTGTGGGTTTATTTCTGGGTTCTCTGTTCTGTTCCATTGATCTGTGTGCCTGTTCTTATGCCAGTACCAGGCTGTCTTGTGTATAATGGCCTTGTAGTAAACCTTGATATCAGGAAGAGTGATACCTCCTGCTTTATTTTTTCTTTTTAAGATTGCTGAGGCTATTCGTGTTCTTTTTTGGTTCCATATAAATTTTTGGAATATGTGTTCTATATCTTTGAAGTATGTCATTGGTATTTTAATTGGTATTGCATTGAATTTATAAATTGCTTTGGGTAATATAGACATTTTAAAGATGTTTATTGTTTCTAACCATGAGCACGGTATATGCTTCCACTTGTTTGTATCTTCCTTGATTTATTTTATCAATGTTCTATAATTTTCCGAGTACAAGTCCTTAACCTCCTTGGTTAAATTGACTCCTAGGTACTTTATTTTTTTGGCTGCAATAGTGAAGGGGATTGTTTCCTTAATTTCTTTTGCTGATATTTCATTGTTGGTGTATAGAAATGCCTCTGATTTCTGAGTATTAATTTTATATCCTGCCACCTTGCTGAAATCATTTATAAGGTCCAGTAGTTTTTTGACTGAGACTTTAGGGTTTTCAATATACAATATCATATCATCTGCAAATAGTGACAGTTTTACTTCTTCTTTTCCAATTTGGATGCCTTTTATTTCTTCTTCTTGTCTGATTGCTGTAGCTAGGACTTCCAGAACTATGTTGAATAAGAGTGGTGAAAGTGGTCAACCCTGCCTGGTTCCTGATCTTAAGGGGATTGCTTTTAATCTTTGTCCATTTAGTATGATGTTTGCTGTCGGTTTATTGTAGATGGCCTTTATCATGTTAAGGAATGATCCCTGTATTCCCACTTTACTGAGAGTTTTGAGCATGAATGGGTGCTGGATTTTATCTAATGCCTTTTCTGCATCTATTGAAATTATCATGTGATTTTTGTCCTTCCTTTTGTTTATGTGGTGAATCACATTGATTGATTTGCGAATATTGAACCAGCCTTGCCTCTCCAGAATAAATCCCACTTGATCGTGGTGTATGACTTTTTTCATATATTGCTGGATCCGGTTGGCTAATATTTTGTTGAGAATTTTAGCTTCTAAATTCATCAGGGATATAGGCCTATAATTTTCTTTCTTTGTGTTGTCTTTGCCCGGTTTTGGGATCAGAATTATGCTCGCCTCATAAAAGGAGTTTGGAAGTCTTCCTTCCTCTTGAATTTTTTGAAATAGCTTGAGGAGAATAGGAGTTAGTTCTTCTTTGAATTTTTGATAGAATTCACTTGTGAAGCCATCAGGCCCAGGACTTTTCTTTTTTGGGAGTTTTTTGATAACTGTTTCGATCTCATTTGCTGTAATTGGTTGTTTAGGTGTTCTGATTCTTCCAGATTGATTTTTGGAAGGTTATATGATTCAAGAAATTTGTCCATTTCACCAAGATTGTCTAATTTTTTGGCATATAGTTCTTCATAGTATTTTCTTACAATGCTTTGTATTTCTGTTGTGTCAGTTGTTATTTCTCCACTGTCCTTTCTAATTTTATTTATTTGAGTCCTCTCTCTTTTTTTCTTGGTGAGTCTAGTTAAAGGTTCATCAATCTTGTTTACCTTTTCAAAGAACCAGCTTCTTGTTTCATTGATCCTCTGTATTGTTTCCTTCGCCTCTATGTCATTTATTTCTGCTCTGACCTTTATTATTTCCTTCCTTCTTCTTTTCTTCGGTTTTATTTGCTGTTGTTTTTCAAGTTCTTTTAGATGCAGGGTCAGGTTGCTTATTTGAGCTTTTTCTAGCTTCTTATGATATGCCTGTAGTGCAATAAACTTCCCTCTCAGAACTGCTTTTGCTGTGTCCCATAAATTTTGAGTTGATGTATGCTCATTATCATTTGTTTCTAGAAACTTTTTTATTTCTTCTTTGATCTCATTGTTAATCCATTCATTATTTAATAACATGCTATTTAGTTTCCAAGTGTTTGAATATTTTTCATTTTTTCTTTTGTGGTTAATTTCTAGTTTCATGGCATTGTGATCAGAGAATGATCTTGATATGATTTCAATCTTCTTAAATTTATTGAGACCATTTTTGTGTCCTAACATGTGGTCTATCCTAGAAAACGTACCATAAGCGCTTGAGAAGAATGTATATTCTACTGCTTTAGGGTGAATAGTTCTGAAGATATCTATTAAATCAAGTTGATCTAGTGTGTCCTTTAAGTCTGCTGTTTCTTTATTAATTTTCTTTCTTGAGGATCTATCCAGTGTTGTTAGAGGGGTATTGAAATCCCCTACTATGATAGTATTGCTGTTAATCTCGCCCTTTATATCCATCAAAGTCTGCTTTATGTATGTCGGGGCTCCTATGTTTGGTGCGTAGATATTTATAATAGTTATATCTTCATGTTGAATATTTCCCTTTATCATTATGTAGTGTCCTCCTTTATCTCTTACTACAGCCTTTGTTTTAAAGTCCATTTTGTCTGATATAAGTATTGCTACCCCTGCTTTTTTTTCATTTCCATTTGCATGAAATATTTTTTTCCATCCTTTTACCTTCAGTCTATGAGCATCTTTTGTTTTAAGGTGTGTCTCTTGTAGACAGCATATGTATGGGTCCTGTTTCTTTATCCATGCTGCTACCCTATGTCTTTTGATTGGATCATTTAATCCATTTACATTTAAGGTTATTATTGATATGTAGTTGTTTATTGCCATTTTATTCTTTAAAGCTGTATTCTTCTTTTGCTCTATTCATTCCTCCCTTTAAACTGTTCACAAGAGGCCCCTTAGTATCTCTTGCAGAATTGGTTTGGTTTTTATGAATTCCTTCAGGCTTTCTTTTTCTGGGAAGCTCTCTATTTCTCCTTCAATTTTAAACGTTAGCCTTGCTGGATAAAGTAGTCTTGGTTGTAGGTTCTTGTTCTGCATTACTTTGATTATTTCTTGCCATTCCCTTCTGGCCTCAAGTGTTTTTGTTGAGAAGTCCGATGTCATCCTTATGGGGGCTCCTTTGTAGGTGATAGTCTTTTTTTCTCTAGCAGCTTTTAAAATTTTTTCTTTATCCATTAGCTTTGGTATTTTAACTATGATGTGTCTTGGTGTAGAATTTTTTGGGTTTCTCCTTAATGGAGTTCTGTGTGCTTCTTGAATGTGTGGAGTGTTTCCCAGCCTTAATTTAGGGAAGTTTTCTGCTATGATTTGATTGAACAAAGTTTCCATTTCCTGTCCTCTCTCCTCTTCTTCAGGCACCCCTATGATGCGAATGTTGTTTCTCTTCATGTTGTCACAAAGCTGCCTTAGAGTTTCCTCACATTTTTTAAGTCTCTTTTCTTTTTTCTTCTCTGCTTCT
The DNA here is from genome assembly GCA_037038555.1 of Rhynchonycteris naso. Taxonomy (NCBI): domain Eukaryota; kingdom Metazoa; phylum Chordata; class Mammalia; order Chiroptera; family Emballonuridae; genus Rhynchonycteris; species Rhynchonycteris naso. The sequence goes on from CM073000.1 coordinate 14,837,669, forward strand.
GTGCCTTTGTTTATTGTGTCCTCTAACTCGCTTATTCGATCCTCAGCGTCATCCATCCTGCTTTTAATTCCTTCCATTGTGGTCTTCAGTTCTGATACTGTATTTGTCATTTCTGTCTGATTCTTTTTTATTATTTCAATTTCATTTTTTATACTTGTTATCTCTTTATTTAGGTGTTCATAATGACTATCCATTGTTGCTCTAATTTCTTTGAACATCCTAACTATCATTATTCTAAATTCTGCTTCTGGTAATTTGGTTATATCTGGTTCATTCAGGTCCTTCTCTGGGGATTTCTCTTGGTTCATTTGGTTTGCATTCCTCTGCCTGCCCATTTTTTCTGTGTATAAGCAAGTTGTGGCCACTGGAGTCCAGTAGGTGTTGTTTTTGTGTTCTCTAGGTGTGTTCTATCTGCAGGCCCCCCACCCCCTCTGCCGGTTCCTAGGGTGGTTGGGTATGAGCGTTGCCAGCGCCGGCCCACTGTGGCTTTTGCTATGATTTCTGCCTCTCCTCCGTGGGAGGGGCTGTGACTGAAGCCACAAGATTAGCACCAAGGGTAGAGGTGAGCACCTTTCCTCAGCTGCGGACCCAGTCTATTTCCGGACTTCCGCCCAGAACCAGCAGTCGGACAGTCGGAGCCTGCTCGCTACAGTTCCGCAGGTTAGGCGGGGCTTTTGACGTGCTCTCAGCTGTAAGCTTTTGCCCGTCCGGAGCTTTAGCCCCGCCCTCGAGGCCAGGACCCTTCTGCGCGCAGGGTCGGAAACCAAGGTTTATTGGGGCGGGTGGGTTTGCTGGCTTCCGTTCAGCTGCGTACTTCCGCTCGTTCCGGACTCTACCCCGCCCCCGCGTTCGGATCCCGCTCGTGCACGTGTGAATGCTATCCGGGGTTTCTCCGGCCGGACGGGGATAGTAGCGTGGGCTCAGCTGTGAGCCTCCACTTGTCTCGGGGTCTAGCCCATTCCCGCGCTCGGAGCCCGCTCGCGCACGTATACTGGCCAACCGCGGTTTCTCCGGCCCGGGGGGGGGGGACTGGTAGCGTCAGCTCAGCCACTAGCCCCTGCCCGTCCCTGGTCCTAGCCCGGTCCCCGCGGTCAGGGCCGGCTTGCGCAGGGCCTGCCCGTTCCTGGCCTCCCGCTTTGTCCCCGTAAGTGGGATTAAAGGCGGACCGCTTTCGAGGTCCCCTCTGACCCTCTGGGCTAGACCGATCTCCCACCGGCTTGGCCTCTGCCCACGCCGACAGAACCGCCTTTCAGCGTCCTTCCGCCCACCATGCCCTTAAGCAGCCCTCAGCAGAGTAGGAAGGGACCTAATACTCCACACTGTAGGCCTGGAAGCTCCCTCACTTGTTTCACAGCTCAATACTGTCCAAATGCCTCTTCTAGGCTCTAGGACTGGAGGCTGGGTCTTGGTTCCTGGGACCCAGGTCCCTCCCTCTCCGCCAAACTCTCCTCCCGCCACACGGGTCTCTCCGGGCTGCTGTTTGCTCCGGGGAGCTGGGCAGCCCTCTTCGTGTTTTCACTATTCCTACCAGTCTCAATGTGGCTTCTTCTGTGTTCCTTGGTTGAAGAGTCCACTTAGTTTTGTTCAAAGTTGGTTTATCCAGGTGATGGTTCTTAAAATTGAGTTGTAATCCACTTTGGTTCTGGGAGTTGGAAGTTGGTACGTCCGCCTACTCCGTCGCCATCTTGCTCCTCCTCCCATTCAGCTAGTTTTTCAGGACACTCTTTTTTCTCCCTTCTAATATGGCCATAGTGCAATCTGGGTAGGTTTTCTGGGGTAGCTATGGGGGATGACATGAAGATTTATTATGTCATGTTGATCATATAGAATGGCATGAGGTGGCTTGTATACTGCAGGAAATATATTCTAGAAAGTGGGAAAGTAGCCTTAAAAACTTAGGTTTGCCATATTATTTTCTTTAGTATAGTTGGATAGTGCAAATGGTTATAGGTTTTTTAACAGAAGGGCTTGGGAACTTACACTTGCCATAATATTACAGGGTTGTCCTCTTGGGGACAACCTACTTTATTAGTTGACTGGTTCTAAATCTGGAAATTGGCTCCAGTCTGAGAACTGAGTAAGGGATCATGGTTTTTTTGCTGGGGCAATAGCTCTCAGTCTCCTGCTTGTCCATGATTGTCTTTTTCTGGTCATAGATATTAAGCTGTAACCTTGTTGGCTGTCTGTCCAATTTTCCCCTAGGGATGTCATGCTCGGTTAACCATGTCCATAACATCCTGTGGGCCAAGACTTCTTGGATGTCCCTCTGACCTTGGTAGTTATTATGATTATTTCATTCTCTTGGTTTCTGGCTGTAAAATACCACCACCTGGACTCTATTAGTTCAAAGCTGCTTTACCTCTGTGAATATTAATGAATCCTGGCCTGATCTCTCTTTTCATCAGTTCTGGTCTGCAGAGGTGAGCCACCACTAAACTGCTTAGTGACCTTGATGCCCTTCTTACCAGTTCATTCCTGATAACCTTGGTAAATGAAGTTTCCTACGGGCTCTCCCCAGATTATGTTCTTAGGGTGTTTTATAGTGTTACATAACCACTTCAGCAGCCCCACTTTCTTATCTGTCTATTTTTCAATCTATGTTCTGGGAGAACTCAGGCACTGTCCCTTAATTCAGAGTATGATGTTGCTTTCTCCACACTTCCTAAGGCCAGATAAAAGTTGTGTAGTATTTTTCAAGAGCTGAAATGAAAAGAACTGTCAACTGTAAATTCTATATCCAATGAAACTATCTTTCAGAAATAAGGGGAAATAAAGACCTTGCTAAATTAGGAAAAACTAAAGTAATTTGTTGCTATTAAAGCTGCCCCTAAAGATTGACTAAAGAAAGTTTTTCAAACAGAAAAGAAATGATAAAATAAATCTTGAAATAAAAAAGAAAGAAAAAACAACAGAAAGAGAAAAAAGAAGGAAATAAACAATAGACTAACTTGTGCTCCTGAATATTATATACCTTTATGATTCAAACAGAAATCAAAATACCATCTGATACTGAAGAGAATGATATTTAAAGTGTAATAAAATAGTAAAATGTGAATGTCATATATGTATATTCTTATACCCAGAACACTCACTATGAAAAGTAATATAAGAATGTACTAAAAAATACTAAACAACCTGCCCAGGTGGCAGTGCAGTGGATCAAGTGTTGGCCTGGGATGCTGAGGAACTATGTTAGGAACCCCAGGCCACCTGCTTGAGCACGGGATATCTGGCTTGAGCATGGAATCACTGGCTTCAGTATGGGATCATAGACATGTCCGTATGGTCTCTGCTTTGAGACCAAAGGTTGCTGGCTTGAGCTTGACTGAATCCCCCCAGTCAAGGCACATATGAGAAAGCAATCAATGAACAACTAAGGTACTGCAACTATGAGTTGATGCTTCTCATCTCTCCTCCTCCCTAGCTATCAGTTCCTGACTGTTCACCCCATCTTCCTCACTAAAAAAATACTAAAACAAAAAGAAACCCTAAAAAATGTTCAAGTATCCACAGAAAAGCAATAAAAAAGATAAAGAAGAATAGAAAACATGGGGAACAAACAGAAACCAAATAATAAAATGGCAGTTTTACACTAAAACATATTAATAACTATTGAAATATAATTGGTTTAAATACATTAATTAAAGAAAGAGATTGGCATAGTGAATAAAAAAACATGACCCTTCTTACACACAGACAAAATGTGCAGGCAGAGATGTGCAACCAAAATAAATCAAGAGAAATTCCCAAAGAAGGACCTGAATGAATCAGATATAACCAAACTATGTGATGCAGAGTTTAAAATAATGATAGTTAGGATGTTCAAAGAGCTTTGAGCAACAATGGATAGTAATTACAAACACCTAAATAAAGAGAAAGTATAAAAAAAGAAATTGAAATAATTAAAAAGAATCAGACTGAAATGACAAATACGGTATCAGAACTGAAGACCACAATGGAAGAAATTAAAAGCTGGATGAATAAAGCTGAGGATCAAATCAGCGAGTTAGGAAACAAAATAAACAAAGGCACAGAAGCAGAGCAGAAAAAAGAAAAGAGACTCAAAATATCTGAGGAAACTCTAAGTGAGCTCTGTGACAACATGAAGAGAAATAACATCCGCATCATAGGGCTTCCTGAAGAAGAAGAGAAAGAAAAAGAGATAGAAACTTTGTTCAATCAAATCATAGCTAAAAACCTCCCTAAATTAAGACTGGAAAATGTTTCAGACGTTCAAGAAGCACAGAGAACTCCATTAAAGAGAAACCCAAGGAAATGTACACCAAGACACATCATAGTTAAAATACCAAAGCTAAGTGATGAAGAGAAAATTTTAAAATCTGCTAGAGAAAAATAGGCTATCACCTACAAAAGAGCCCCCATAAGGACAACATCCTTCTTCTCAAGAGAAACACTTGAGGCCAGAAGGGAATTTCAAGATATATTCAAAGTAATGTAGAACAAGAACCTACAACCAAGACTAGTATATCCAGCAAGACTAACGTTTAAAACTGAAGGAGAAATAAAGACCTACCCACACAAAAATTACCTCAAGGAATTCATTAAAACCAAACCAATTCTGCAAGAGATGCTAAGGGTCCTGTTGTGAACAATTCAAAGGAGGAAACGAATATAACAAAAAAAGAATAAAGCTTTAAAGAATAAAATGGCAATAAACAACTACATATCAATAATAACCTTAAATGTAAATGGATTAAATGATCCAATCAAAAGACATAGGGTAGCTGTGTGGATAAAGAAACAGGACCCATACATATGCTGTCTACAAGAGACACACCTTAAAACAAAAGATGCACATAGACTGAAGATAAAAGGATGGAAAAAAATATTTCATGCAAAGGGATATAAAAAAAAAGCCGGGGTAGCAATACTTATATTTGACAAGATGGACTTTAAAACAAAGGCTATAGTAAGAGATAAAGAAGGACACTACATAATAATGAAGGGAACAATTCAACAGAAAAATATAACCATTATAAATATCTACGCACCGAACATAGGAGCCCTGACATACATAAAACACACTTTGATGGATTTAAAGGGTGAGATGAACAGCAATACTATAATAGTAGGGGATTTCAAAACCCCACTAACATCACTGGATAGATCCTCAAGAAAGAAAATTAACAGAGAAACAGCAGACTCGAAGGATATACTAGATCACCTCCATTTAATAGATATCTTCAGAACTTTTAACCTTAAACAATAGAATATACATTCTTTTCAAGTGCTCATGGAACATTCTCTAGGATAGACCACATGTTAGGACACAGAAATGATCTCAACAAATTTAAGAAGATTAAATCATATCAAGCATTTTCTCTGATCACAATGCCATGAAAGTAGAAAATAACTACAAAAGAAAAACCGAAAAATACTCAAACACTTGGAAACTAAATAGCATGTTATTAAATAATGAATGGATTAACAATGAGATCAAAGAAGAAATAAAAAGGTTTCTAGAGCCTGACCTGTGGTAGCGCAGTGGATAAAGCGTTGAACTGGGAACACTGAGGTCGCCAGTTCAAAACCCTGTACTAGTCTGGTCAAGGCACATATGGGAGTTGATGTTTCCAGCTCCTCCCCCCTTTCTCTCTTTCTCTCTCTCTCTCTCTCTCTCTCTCTCTCTCTCTCTTTCTCTCACTCTGTGTCTCCTCTCTAAAATGAATAAAATAAAAAAAAATGTAAAAAAAAAGTTTCTAGAAACAAATGATAATGAGCATACATCAATTCAAAATTTATGGGACACAGTAAAAGCTACAGGCATACCATAAGAAGCTAGAAAAAGCTCAAATAAACAACTTGACCCTGCATCTAAAAAAACTAGAAAAACAACAGCAAATAAAGCCCAGAATAGTAGAAGGAAGGAAATAATAAAGATCACAGTAGAAATAAATGACACAGAGGCTAAGGAAACAATACAGAGGATCAATGAAACCAGGACCTGGTTCTTTGAAAAGGTAAACAAGATCGATAAACCTTAAACTAGACTCACCAAGATAAAAGGAGAGAGACTCAAATAAATAAAATTAGAGAGTGGTAAAATAACAACTGACACAACAGAAATACAAAGTATTATAAGAAAATACTATGGAGAACTCTATGCCAAAAAATTAGGCAACCTAGGTGAAATGGACAAATTTCTTGAATCATATAATCTTCCAAAAATCAATATGGAAGAATCAGAACAACGAAGGAGACCAATTACAACAAATGAGATAGAAACAGTTATCAAAAATCTCCCAAACAAGAAAAGTCTTGGGCCTGATGGCTTCACAAAAGAATTCTACCAAAACTTCAAAGAAGAACTAACTCCTATCCTTCTCAGGGTATTTCAAAGAATTCAAGAGGAAGGAAGACTTCCAAACTCCTTTTATGAGGCAAGCATAATTCTGATCCTGAAACCAGGCAAAGACAACACACACACGCACAAAAAATTATAGGCCAATATCCCTGATGAATTTAGATGCTAAAATTCTCAACAAAATATTAGTCAACTGGATCCAGCAATATATGAAAAAAATCATACACCCTGACAAAATGGGATTTATTCTGGAGAGGAAAAGCTGGTTCAATATTCACAAATCAATCAATGTGATTCATCACATAAACAAAAGGAAGGACAAAAATCACATGATAATTTTAGTAGATGCAGAAAAAGCATTTGATATAATCCAGCACCCATTCATGCTCAAAACTCTCAGTAAAGTGGTAATACAGGGAACATTCCTTAACATGATAAAGGCCATCTATAACAAACCCACAGCAAACATCATACTAAATGGGCAAAAATTAAAAGCAATTCCCTTAAGATTAGGAACCAGTCAGGGGTACCCTCTTTCACCACTCTTATTCAACATAGTTCTGAAAGTCTTAGCCAAAGCAAACAGACAAGAAGAAATAAAAGGCATCCTAACTGGAAAAGAAGTAGAACTGTCATTATTTACAGATGATATTAAAGTGTATATAGAAAACCCTAAAGTCTCAGTCAAAAAACTACTGGATTTGATAAGTGAATTCAGCAAGGTGGCAGGATATAAAATTAATACTCAGAAATATGAGGCATTTTTATATACCAACAATGAACTGTCAGCAAAAGAAATTAAGGAAACAATTCCCTTCACTATTGCAGCAAAAAATATAAAGTATCTAGCAGCATATTTAGCCAAGAAGGTTAAGAACTTGTACTCGGAAAATTATAAATCATTGATAAAAGAAATCAAAGAGGATACAAACAAGTGGAAGCATATACTGTACTCATGGTTAGGAAGAATAAACATCATTAAAATGTCTATATTACCCAAAGCAATTTATAAATTCAATGCAATACCAATTAAGATACCAATGACATACTTCAAAGATATAGAAAACATATTCCAAAAATTTTTATGGAACCAAAAAAGAACATGAATAGCCTCAGCAATCTTAAAAAGAAAAAATAAAGCAGGAGGTATCACTCTTCCAGATATCAAGGTTTACTATAAGGCCATTATACTCAAGACAGCCTGGTACTGGCATAAGAACAGGCACATAGATCAATGGAACAGAACAGAGGACCCAGAAATAAACCCACAGCTTTATGGACAACTGATATTTGACAAAGGAGGAAAGAGCATACAATGTAGTAAAGACAGCCTCTTTAACAAATGGTGCTGGGAAAATTGGACATCTACCTGGATAAAAATGAAACTAGACCATTAAGTTACACCATTCACAAAAACAAACTCAAAATGGATAAAAGACTTAAACATAAGCCGTGAAACCATAAGCATCTTAGAAGAAAACATAGGTAGTAAGCTCTCCGACATCTGTTGCAGCAATATATTTGCTGATTTATTTCCATGGGCAAATGAAATGAAAGGCAGGATAAACAAATGGGACTATATCAAACTGAAAAGTTTTTGCACAGCTAAAGACAATAGGAACAGAATAAAAAGACAAACCACACAATGGAAGAACATATTTGACGACACGTCTGATAAGGGGTTAATAACCCAAATTTATAAAGAACTTATGAAACTCAACACCAGAAAGTCTAACAATCCTATCAAAAAATGGGCTAAAGAAATGAATAGAAATTTCTCTAAAGAGGACATACAGATGACCAATAGGCATATGATAAAATGCTCAATATCACTAATCATTAGAGAAATGTAGATAAAAATCACAATGAGATATCACATCACACCAGTCAGAATGGCGCTCATCAGCTAAACAACACAGAATAAGTGCTGGCGAGGATGTGGAGAAAAGGGAACCCTCCTGCACTGCTGGTGGGAATGCAGACTGGTGCAGCCAATATGGAAAACAGTATGGAGATTCCTCAAAAATTTAAAAATCGAACTGCCTTTTGACCCAGCTATCCCACCTTTAGGAATATACCCTAAGAACACTATAGCACTGTTCGAAAAGAAGAAATGTACCCTATGATCATGGCAGCATTTTTCACAGTAGCGAAGATCTGGAAACAGCCCAAGTGTCTGGGAGAGGACGAGTGGATTAAAAAGCTTTGGTACATATATACTATGGAATACTACTCAGCCATAAGAAATGATGACATCGAATCATTTATAACAACATGGATGAACCTTGATAACATTATACTGAGTGAAGTATGTAAATCAGAAAATACTAAGGACTATATGAGTCCATACATAGATGAGACATAGAAATGAGACTCAGAGACATGGACAAGAGTGTACTGGCTACCCGGGGGGAGAGGGAGGTGCTGGAGCGCGTAGGGAGAGGGGTGGGGCACAAATAAAATCAGATAGAAGGTGACGAAGGACAATTAGACTTTGGGTGATGGTTATACAATATAATCAAATATCAAAATAGCCTGGAAATATTTTCTCGGAACATATGTGCCCTGATTTATCAGTCACTGCAGTAAAATTAATTAAAAAAATAAAATATAAAAAAAAAGAAAATGGAAAATCTTTAAATACTTGTAAATTAAAAGCACACTTGCACATAATCCATGATTTAACAAGAGAATCCCAAAGCAAATAAAGATCCAAACACTAAATCAAATAAAAAATATAAAATATAAAAATATTTGGGAAGCAAAATATTGAGAAAGCAATTTATAGTATCAAATGTTTACATTAAAAAAGAGAAAATTTTTCAGTAATCTATGTTGTTATTTCAAGAATCTAGAAAAGGAAAAGCAAAATAAACTCAAAACCAGCAGAAGGAAGTAAATATAAAGGCAACAATCAATAAAATTGAAAACAGAGAAACCATGGAGAAAAATTATTAAATAAAAACCTAGTACTTTAAAAAATATCAATGAAATTGATAAATTTTTTGCATGATTGACAAGAATAAAAGTAAAGAGGACACAAATCTCCAATAGCAGAAATAGAAGAAGGCATCACAACAGAGTCTACGGATATTGATCGACTTACGACCTATGCAACTTATGACCATTCGACTTTATGGCCACAATCACTGGCCATGACTGCTCAGCGTCTGGAGCAGTTTTTGCATGCACCTGTATTTTATAATTTTGTATGTTTTGAAAATATTGAACCAGTTGTACTGGTAATGCAGAGTTTTACTTAAACCTGACAAATGTAACCTGACCAGGCAGTGGTGCAGTGGATAGAGTGTCGGACTGGGATGCGGAAGACCCAGGTTCGAGACCCCGAGGTCGCCATCTTGAGCGTGGGCCCATCTGGCTTGAGGAGAAGCTCGCCAGCTTAGACCCAAGGTCGCTGGCTCCAGCAAGGGGTTGCTTGGTCTGCTGAAGGCCTGTGGTCAAGGTACATGTGAGAAAGCAATCAATGAACAACTATGGTGCCGCAACGGCAATGAAAAACTGATGATTGATGCTTCTCACCTTTCTCCATTCCTGTCTGTCTATCCCTATCTATCCCTCTCTGACTCTGACTCTGACTCTCTCTCTGTTCCTGTAAAAAAAAAAAAAAAAAAAAAACCTGACAAATGTAAAAATAAGAAACAACATGGTGTAGAGATGATACAAATGGCATAAAATGAACAAAAAATTATGATATATAACAATAATGAAAGAAAATTATGATAAAATATGACTTAAAGATTTTTATAACATCATTTCCCAGTACTGTATATATCGCCTACTCAATTTACGACCAAATTGTGTTATGGCTGGTCTGTCAAAACCAATTATGGTCGTAAGTCGAGCATTAGCTATATAATTGTTAAAATTATAATAAATTAATTCTGTTAACAACTTTATACTCATAATATTGAAAACTTAGAAGAAATGGACTATTTTCTTGAAAACTGCAAACTACCCAAACTCAACCAAGATGAAAAAGAAAAAAATTATTTGAATAATCCTATAATTATTAAATAAGTTTAAAACGTTCTTAGAAAGCTCTCTTAAAAAACCCCTGAGGCCTTTATAGTTTCTCCAGAGAATAATACCAAATATTTATAGAATTAACACAAATTAAGCAAAAAGAAATCCTTTCTGACAGCAGCAGAGGAGAAAATGCATGTCAACTCATTTTATGTGGCCAGCCTTAGCACACTAAGAGCAGACACAGATAGTACAAATAATAGAAAATAATTAGTCAATAACTATCACAAATGTAGACACAAAGATCCTCAACAAAATAGTATCAAGTATAATGCGCAATGTATAAAAAGAACTATTCACCAAAGCCAAATAAGATTTATTCTATGTATTCACGGCTGCTTCAACATTTGAAAGAAAATGCAATCCACCATATCAACAGATTAAAAGACAGTCATGAGAATATATCAACTGAGGCAGAAAAAGCACTAAACAAATCCATCACCTATTCATGATAAACTCTCAGTAAGTTCAAAATGGCAGAGAATTATCTTATGCTGAAACTTGATAAAGAGCATGGACAAAATAGCCATAGCTACCATCATACTTAATCCATAAAGATTGACTACTTTCCCCTAAAGATCAGGAAAAAGTGATAATACAAGCAAGAAAAAGTGCATGCAGATTGATAAAACAAAGTGCATGCAAAAGAAATAAGGTTGTCCTTATTTGTAGATGTCATTACTGTCTACATGCAAAATCCCAAGGAATCTACAAAAGCAGTCCTAGAACTAAATATTGACTTTAGCAAAGTTGAAGGATACAAGATTAACATACAAAATTAAATCACATGTTTATATGTTAACTAAAAACAACTACAAATATTGGGCGTCAAAAATAAAAACATAATGTTATTCACCTAGTTCAAAAGAAAAGGAAATACTGACACTCTTAAAATACATGAACATGGCCCTGGCTGGTTGGCTTAGTGGTAGAGCATCAGCCCAGTGTGTGGAAGTCCTGGGTTTGATTCCCGGACAGGGCACACAGAAAAAGCGCCCATCTGCTTCTCTACCCTTCCCCCTCTCCATTCTCTCTATCTCTCTCTTCCTCTCCTGCAGCCAAGGCTTCATTGGAACAAAGTTGGCCTGGGTGCTGAGGACGGCTCCATGGCTTCTGCCTCAGGTGCTAGAATGGCTTTGATTGCAGCAGAACAACACCCCAGAGGGGCCGAGCATCGCCTCCTGGTGGGCTTGCTGCGTGGATCCCAGTCAGGCACATGTGGGAGTCTGTCTGTCTGCCTTTCCCATTTCCCACTTTGGAAAATTCCAAAAAAATAAAAGAAGAACAGCGTTAAGTTAGTTACAGTAACCCAAATAATGTGGTATTAAGAAAGTAATAGAGCCTGACCAGGCAGTGGCGCAGTGGGTAGAGCGTTGGACTGGGATGCGAAGGACCCAGGTTTGAGATCCCGAGCTCGCCAGCTTGCAGGCCCATCTGGCTTGAGCAAAAGCTCACCAGCTTGGACCCAAGGTTGCTGGCTCCAGCAAGGGGTTGCTCGGTCTGCTGAAGGCCCGCGGTCAAGGCACATGTAAGAAAGCAATCAATGAACAACTAAGGTGTTGCGATGGCAACGATAAACTAATGATTGATGCTTCTCATCTCTCTCCGTTCCTGTCTGTCTGTCCCTACCTATCCCTCTCTCTGACTCTCTCTCTGTCCCTGTAAAAAAGAAAAGAAAGAAAAGAAAATAAAGGAAGTAATAGACCTCACTCATAGGTCAATGGAACAGAATAGAGAACACGGATATAGATCCACACAAATATGCAAGATTTTTGACAAATGTTGCAGAAGCAGTTTAGTGGAGGAACAATGGTACTGGAGTAATTAGACATAAACAGGAAAAGAAAGAATGAAAAATTACTTAAAAATAGATCATGAACTTAAATTTATATGAACTATAACACAACTTAAAAATAGGAGAAACGTTTTCTGTATTGTTGCCAGGCAGTTTTTTAACACTAAAAGTAAAAAAAAGAAATAAAAGAAGTAAATGGATAAATTAGACCTCATCAAAATTAAAAATATCGACAAAAAAACTTTTGCTCTGTGAAAGACATTGTAGAAGAATTATAATACCAGGTACCGAATGGGAGAAAAATGGTTGCAAATTAAATATACAAAAAGGATTAGGGTCCAGAATATATATCTATACACTCAAAAATCAACATTAAAAATCCAATTAGAAAATGTAAAAAAAATATGAAGAGGACTTTTATTGAAGAGGATATGCAGATAGCAAATAAGCACATTGAAAAATGCTTGATATCATTTAGCCATTAGGGAAATGCAAGACATCCTCACAGAGAAATATCAGTACATACCTATCAGACTGGATAAAATCAACAAGATAACATCATGTACTGGCAGAGATGTGGAGAAACTGAATCATTTACATGTTGCTGGTAGGAATATAAAATGGTACTCTCTCTCTGGAAAATAATTTGGCAGTGTCTTATAAAACTGAGCATGCAATTCTCATATGATCCAGCAGTTGTATTCTTTGCCATTTATCCCAGAGAAATAAAAAAGATGTTCACAAAACAACCTACACCTGAATATCCATAGCAACTTTATTCATAACATAAAATCTTAAGAAGCCCAGATGTCCCTCAGTGCAACATCTATTCAATGGAATATTACTCAGCAATGTAAAGGAATGAACTATCACTACATGCAACAACCTGAATGAATCTCTAGGGAATTATGCTGAGTGAATTATGCCAATTCTCAAAGGTTACATGATTCTATTTATATAACATTTCTGAAATGATAACACTACAGAAATGGAGAAGAGATTAGTGGTTGTCAGCAGTTAAGGGTGGGAAGGAGAAGGCATGTGTAGTGGGAAGTTCAGGGAGGTTATAAAAGGCAACAGAAGGGGTACTTGTGGTGATGGTACTATTTATTCTGTATCTTGACTGTGGTGGTGGAGAAACAAACAATGACAAAATTGTATAGGACTAAACCCATAGACACATGTACAACAAAATGGAATATTTGAATAAGATCAATGGATTACAACACTGTAAATCTTTCTGTAAAAATCCACTTGTAATATACTATAGTTTTGCAAGATATTATTATTGGAAAAAGCTGGGTAAAGGACAGGTGAGATTTCTCTGTATTATTACTTGCAACTCACATGAATCTACATGTTTGAGTAAATTTTAAAATAAGAGGGTAAATATTGATTTTGAAAAATGCTAATAGTTCCCATTTCTAGAAATCTTTTATGTGAAACTAATTAATATGCCCAATAAGAAATAGAGGGTGAAAGTGTTTCTTAAGGTTGGTTTTTGAAATAAGAAAGTTGTTTTGGTAAAAACCAGATTACATGACAAACTGAGGTGTGAGCTGATGTCCTAAACATTATGCATTAGATCAGAGCAGACAGGTATAAAGTCAGGTACAAAGTTTGTATCCACTTGGTAATTTTGCCAGTACAGTCTTATACAACACTCTGGAAACCTTAATCTATTCCTCTGGATAGAATTCCTTGGGTATCAGAAAATTCCCGGCCCTGGACAGTTGGCTCAGTGGTAGAATGTCGGCCCAGTGTGTGGATGTCCTGAGTTTAAACCCAGTCAGGGCACCAGGAAATGTGACTATCTGCTTCTCTACCCTCCCCTTTCTCTCTCCATCTCTTCCCCTCTTGCAGCCATGGCTGAATTGGTTCATTTGCATCAGCCCTGGGCGCTGAGGATGGCTCTGTGAAGCCTCTGCCTCAGGTGCTAAAAATTATTCGGTTGTGAGCATGGCCCCGAATGGGCATAGCATCAGCCCCAGATGGGGGTTGCTGGGTGGATCCCAGTCAGGGTGCATATGGGAGTCTGTCTCTCTCACCCCCTCCTCTCACTTGGAAAAGAAGAAAAATAAATTAAAAAAAATTTCCAGGACCTAACTAATGCTGAGGAAATTTTCAGATATTATCAATGTGCCACACAGAACAGAGCAACAGCAGAAAGAAATTTAAATGATTGTAAGAAGTTCCAAAAAAGCAAATACAGCGAACGCTTTGTCTGAACTGAAACAAGTGAAATTGGTGCTGGCTACATGGCTAGAGAGAAGTGAATAGAAATCTCTCAACTGTGAGATTAAGATGCCCTTATTCAAAAGGTACTAGTGTGTCCATCTTCTGACTGTTTCTCAGCGCTTCCTGAGAGTCAATGAACTTAGTAACCACCAGTCCCTGTCCATGCTTTTAAAATTGCAGACCTGTTAGCATCCTGTTTGAATGACTGAAGGATTTGAAAATAGTAAGAAATGCTGTCAATTAAATTTTGTCTAAAGTATGAGATTTATTCCAAGTACCATATCATAGCATATGAAGGGACTGGAGACACACTTCACAGACACCATGATGTGTCTTATCTTCTTAACAACCTAAAGTACTGGGTGCGAGTTTCTTATAAGTAGAAAACCTCAGTGCGTTCTTTTAGTAATTTGCCTCACATCAAACAGTATTTTTATTTTTTGCCTAAACTGTTGTGACAAAGGCTTATTTATCTGCCATTCATCTGACAGGCAGCTTTCTTCTTGGCCGCAATTAGGTAAGCATTGCTGAAGCCATTTCCAGTTGGGACTTTCAGTGCTGGGTTAAGAGGGTTCTTCAAGCTGCAGTATCAGGAAAATGCCTGCACATCTTATTATCCGAGTGGAACTCTGCCGCCAAGCAGGGAGCTGCAGTCTGTCTGGAACCAGGGCAGGTATCATGGACTTGTACACTGTGTAGTCACCTGAGGCCCCTTACTCAAAAGAACCTAATACCTACTTTAATGCTCTGACCTCATTGTCTTGAAATTCTTAGTAATTTTTGAACAAGGAACTCAGCATTCCCCCCCCTCCTCCCCCCCAGTGGGTCCTGGAAACGATGAATCTGGTCCTGTTTCGACCTGAAATCCGAGGATAAGAATAGCTGCCTCTCTGTAGAACGGGACAGGAAATTTCTTGACCTGACAAACTTGGAAACTCGACTTCCAGCACGCATGGCACGGGGTGGCTGGACTCTGCAGGTTCTTCCTCTCCTTGTTGGGGATTCAGCGCACCACTCGCTGACAGGCCGTTTCACAAAATACCTGGAATGTGTTGTTTAACCCAAGAGAGAGTTTACTCAGATAGAATAAAAGCAGGAAAGGGCAAACCAGACCGGAGTCCTGTTCTGTCTGGTACTATGGAGAGCGGGGAAGCCACTCCCCCTCATGTTTCCGGTTCATTCTATCGCCTATAAAATAATCATTAAGAACCTTGAGGGTTTTGCCCACTTATAAGTGTTTTGTCCGTATTCTAATTCTTGCTCTTCTGGGAAATGTCTTAAGCTACAGAGAGTTAACGTATAAAATTCACTTTTGAATCTTAGGTGGAAAGACACAAAATACAGTGGATATACATCCATAAATAGAAAAACATTTTTTTTTGCAAATACTCATTACATGAGTACTGTGGGGTTAAAAAATAGTTCACACATTTTATATATGGTTGAATATTTTTACTGGGACATAAATATGAATAGATGGATTTTGCATGCTGAAAAGTTCTTACTGTAATAGTGAGCTTTCTTTTTTCTTCTCTTTCTTTTTTCTTTTTAAACAGCCTTACTAATATATACTATATATCATAATGTTCAACTATTTTAGTTTACAATTCAGTGATATATAGCAAATTTTATGCAACTAGACAGCCATCATTATAATCCAGTTTTAGAATATTTCTGTAACTCTTAAAATATTCCTCATGCAATCATTCCCTGTTCTCTTCAGGCAAACCCTGAATTACTTTCTGTTCATATAGATTTGCCCTTTCTGAATATTTTATGTAAATTAAGTCACAGGATATGTGGTCTTTTGTGTATGGCTCGGCTTCTTTCTCTTAGAATGTGTTTTTGAAGCTCATTCATTTCAACAATAATTGTTAGTCTTTTTGATTACCGACATTCTAAAGGACATGAAATAGTATTTCATATGGTTTTAATTTACATTTTTTTAATGACCAATGATGTTGAGCCTCTTTTATGTGTATTTATTAGCCATTCAGACAAACATACACACACAGGGATATGCACAGAAACATACACACACACATATATTTCTCTGGTGAGAATATTTTTTAATGTCTTTGAGTTGTTTGTCTTCTAACTTTTGATTATTGAGAGTACATTCAGGCTTTCATCATTAATATAATGTTTGCTGTAGATTTTTCATACGTGATAGTCTTTTATCAGGTTGACTAAGCTCCTTTCTATTCTAATTTGTTCAGAGCTTTTTGTTTTGTTTTGCTTTTAATCATGAACTGATTTAGGTTTGTCAAATGCTTTTTTTCCTGTATTTTTTGATATGACTGGTTTTTGTCCTTTAAATTGTACTTGTGAACCTGGCCAGTTGGCTCAGTGGTAGAGTGTCGGCCCGGTGTGTGGATGACTGAAGTTTGATTCCCAGTCAGGGCACACAGGAAAAGCAACCATCTATTTCTCTAACCCCCCCTCCCCTTTCTCTATCTCTCTCTTCTCCTCCTGAAGCCGTAGCTCGATTGGTTCAAGCACATCATCCCTGGGTTCTGAAGATGGTTCTATGTTTTAGGCACTAAAAATATCTCAGTTGCAAGCATGGCCCCAGATGGGCAGAGCATTGACCCCAGATGGGAGTTGCCAGGTGGATCCCATGTGGGAGTCTGTTTCTCTATCTCCCCTCCTCTCACTTGAAAAAGTAGAAAAAAAATTGTATTTGCTCATGGTGCTTCTATATGTTATTGGAATTGCTTTGCTAGTATTTTGTTGAGGACTTGGTATCTGTACTCATAAAGGATATTGGCCTGTATTTTTCTGTTCTTATTTTACCTTGATATGGTGGTATGGTATTAGATAATGTTGGTCTCAAAAAATTAGTTGGGAATTGTTCTCTGCTTTTATAAAATTTAGAGAAGATCTTACAGTACTGGCATTATTTTTCTTACATAAATGAATCATAGGATTTGACAAGGAAACCATCCAGGCTTGGGTTTTTAGTTTTTGAAACTTTTAAATTAGTAATTCCATTTTTTTTTTTTTTTTTTTTTTTTTTAGTAATTCCATTTTTTGTCATATTTCTTTCAGAAATTCCATTTCCTCTTGAGTCAGCTCCAGTAATTACTGTCTTTCTGGGAATTTTCCCAATTAATCTAGGCTATACATATAGTACTCCTTTATAATTTCTTTCATTTCTGAAGTGTCAGTAGTAATATTTCTTTTATTCTTGATTTTAGTAATTTAAAATTACTAAAGGCTTCTCTCTCTCTTTTTTGACAAAGCTAAAGATTTGTCAATATTATTATTCTTTTCAAAGAATCCACTTTGGTTTCATTGGTTTTCTACATTGTTTTTCTGTTTTCATTTAATTGGTTTTCATCCTAATTATCTCTATTTTTCCCCCACTCTTGTTACTTTTGGTTTAGCTTGTTCTTTTTTTTCTCCTAATTTTCTTTCTTTCTTTTTTTTCAAGCAAGAGGAAGGGAGATAGAGACAGACTCCCACATGTGCCCTGACTGGGATCCACCTGATAACCACTGTCTGGGGCTGATGCTCTGCCCATACGGGGCCATGTTCCTAACTGAGCTATTTTTAGCACCTGAGGTGGAGGCTCCACAGAGCCATCCTCAGTGCCCAGGGCTAAACCAATCTGCCATGGCTATAGGAGGTGAAGAGAAAGAAAGAGAGAGAGAGAAAAAAAAGGGAAAAGAGAAGAGGAGGATGGAGAAGCAGATGGTCACTTCTCCTGTGTGTCCTGACTGGGCATCAAACTCGGGACTTCTGCATACTGGGCTCTACTACTGAACCATCAGCCAGAGCTTTTCTAGTTTCTTAATGTGGAGGATTAAGTTATTGATTTTATATCTTGCTTTTTTTCCAGTGTAAGAATTTATGGCACTATGTTTTCCTATAACACTGCCCTAGATTAATACTATAAATTGTGATATATTGTATTTTTTTTTCATTAAGTTAAAATATTTCAAAATATACATTGTGATTTACTTTTTGCCCAAAGGATTATTTAGAAATGCGTTTTCTGGTTATCAAACATTTATGTTTTTCTCTAATTTTATTCTGTTTTTTATTTATAACATAATTTTATTTTGTCCAGAAAATACACTTTGTATGTATGATTCCAGTTCTTGTAAATGTATTGAGACTTTTCTATGGATTAGCTTATGTTCTATCTTGGTGAATATTCCATATTTACTTATAATGAATTGTTCTTTGGTATTACAGTGGTGTGTTCTATAGATGTAGGTTAACATAATTGTTAGTCTTATTCATTATTTTTTATCATTACTGATTTTTTAAACTATTCAATCAATTATTGAGAATCGGTTGTTGAAATCTTTAACTAGTTTTGTTATATTATCCCCTCCCTTCAATTCTGTTAATTTTTGCTTCCCGGCTCTTGTATTCTGTTTTCAGCTGTGTATATTTTTAGAATTGCTTTATATTTCTAAAGAATAGACTGTTTTCACTATAGAACATCCCTCTTTTCTATTAACATTTAAAAAAAATCAAGTAAATTGTGACTCATATTAGTAAAGTCACTTTAGAACTACTATGGTTAATGTTGTATACTGGATCTTTTCCCATTCTTTTACATTTAACAACTTTGTGTACTTGGATCTAAAGTGTGGGTAGACCTATAACCATCACTGTTCAGTGTATTAGAGTTCTTCAAAAAGTCAGACCAATAGAATATGTGTCTATGTCTCACTCTGTCCTCCTCTCTCTCTCTCTTTAAATTATATATATATGCGCGTGCGCACACACACACACACACACACACACACACACAATGGGATGGGCACAAGAGGCTTACAGTTTTTTGTATAGAAAAAGACATGCAGGTTATGATTATTATAACAACTTTAACTAAAAATATATATGAGCTTTATTATAAAAAAGCCAGTTCACATGATTATGGAAGCTGGCAAGTACAAAAGCTGCAGACTGGAAACCCAGGAGAGTAAATAGTCAGTTGAAGTCTAAGGCAGTCTACTAAAAAATTCGCTCCTGTTTGAGAAGGCTGGTCTTCCTTCTATGCAGGCATTCAACTGATTGGATGAGGCCTACCTATTATGGAGGGCAGTCGACTTATTCAGAGTTTACCAATTTAAATTTTAATCTCATACAAAAGCTGACACAAGAAATTAATCATCACACTCAGTGAATCAAAATGCTGGCACTTTGAGAGTTTAAGTGCTTGTCCTCATCTCCTCTTACTGGCTTTGATATCAGTTTACATACTGCCTTATGGCTCTTTAGTTGAGCTAACCAGCAGTGGCTTCATATAAATGATTACAAAATTCTTTAAGTTATCTAAGTAAGTGTTTAAAGTAATATAATTGAATCTCAGAACATTTGAGCGAATATTAACCTTGATTTATTGAATCTACTTTTTAATATTTAAGTTCTATATTTTATACATACTTACAATTTTATTTTTAAGTTAATAGGAAAATTTGGTTTTGAAACGACTATAGAAAATATCAAGAACTAATCCAAGTAGCAGGTTAGTATTTTATTGGGAAAGCTTGCATCAATTGCTATTTTTGCACACATGCAAGTGTATTTTAAATGGAGAATACAGCAGAATATGTGTTTTAAATTTTAAAATGAGAAAGATGAGAATGACGTTTCTCTTGTATGAAAACATAAGAACAAATAAATATGCACAAATGACATTAAATAAATCAATATTTTGAAAAAAAAGTCACTTAAAATTTTTTTATTCAAGCACATTTATCTAATCAGTGGTTCTTAACCTGGCTTCTATCGAATCCTAGGGGTTCAATGAGTCGGTCTCAGGGGTTCGGAGAAGCCTCTGCCGTGGAGGCCAGAATAAAGTAATACCATAATTTGTTGTGAGTTCATGCACTTTGTTGGTTTTGTTCTTTGAGCAAGGTGATGTTCATGCATGTCTCATTTTGTGCACCAGTAGAAGAACATATACCTATGTCTTAAATTTGGAAAAAAAAATCATATTTTATTTATCACTAAAGAAGGGTTCGGTGAATGCGCATATGAAACTGGTGGGTTCGGTACTTGAAAAAAGGTTAAGAATCACTGATCTAATCCATAACATATTATAAAATGTGGTTCTAACAATTACTTTGAAGTAGTCAGAAATTGATAAAATATCTTAAAGATGTTAAAAAGGGTATCTTCCTCAATGCCTACATTAATTTAAACTTCTCATCATTGATTTCATAATAAATTTTCCCAAATAAGCTTTAAAAATATTATACTCATCTTCCATAGCATCTGATGGGTAGTACCACACTTAAATACCAATAGCACAAATAAAATAAAACTTGTTTGCAATGCTCTGCAAGTTCCTTTTGTAGGTTTCTAATTTTTAAATATTTTGTTTTACTCCTGTATTATTTTTTTCATTAACTCAATCCACAGATACCTTGTAACTTGTAAATACTGTATGTGCTATGCAATGAATCATGAAAACACACATGGGCTCTGCCACGTGGAACCCATGGAGTAACAAGAGGATGGAGCACAGAGTCCATATGAATATACTTATGGAGTCAGGCATATTATGTTGAAGAAATATGAGGTATTATAAAATCCTATAAAGGGACCTGATTCAATATGGGACATCCGGGAAGCCTATTTTAAGAAAAACTCATGTGAACTGAGAACTGACAGCTGAATAAGAATTTAATAGGAAAAGTGAGTTTGAACAGAATATTTTAGGTAGATGGACAGAAAGGACAAAGGCAAAGAGAAAGTCTGGTATTCTAAAAGTTTCAAGACGTGATAGAGGTTAAAGAAAAAGGTTTGGAGAGAGGGAGTAAGTAATATTATCTTTACTTAAAAAAAAAATACCACCATGTTTGCCACATCCAGAATGAACTAAAATGAGGCAGGGATCAAAGAGGTGAAAGCGATTACTAGCTAACTCTCACAGTGGTCTCAGAAAAGGATGCAGGTAGGTAAAGCTGAAGGTGGAGTTATTTAGATAAGAAGCAGTTTTGAAAGCTATTTAGAAGGCAATATCAACAACAAAAAAGTATTGACTATGATGCTGAGAAAGTAGGAGTGATCAAGGTTAAATCTGCATTACTGACTTGTACAATTATATAAATTATGGTTTTGTTCATTAAGGTATGTAACTCTGGATAAGAAGCGGTTTTGAGAGGATTACCCACTAATAGGTGGTTTATCAGTCTCATGTGAAGAATTATTAATGGGTCTTTGGAAAGGTCTGCCCACACACAAAAGTAATGATTGCTGTTGACCTAAATTTCAAGTAAGAGCTTTAATTCCCTAATTAAGAACTTAGTCACTGATCAGCACGGGAGTTTTGACCTGCTCCGTTTCCAACCTGGGCCGGTTCACCCCTCCTTAGGCAACCCCCCCCCCCCCCCCCCCCCCCCCCCCCCCCCCCCCCGCTCCCGGGAGGTCACCATATTGATGCTGAACTTAGTGCGGACACCCCATCCGCATAACGCACTACAGCCCAGAACTCCTGAGCTCAAGCGATCCTCCCGCCTCAGCCTCCCGAGTAGCTGGGACTACAGGCGCGCACCACCACGCCCGGCTATTGCCCGACCTGTGGTGGCGCAGTGGATAAAGCGTCGACCTGGGAACACTGAGGTCGCCAGTTCAAAACCCTGCACTGGTCTGGTCAAGGCACATATGGGAGTTGATGCTTCTAGCTCCTCCCCGCTTTCTCTTTCTCTCTCACTCTGTGTCTCCTCTCTAAAATAAATAAATAAAAAGAAATAATAAAAAAAAAGAACTTAGTCACCTCATGGTTATGAACAATAGTATGGTAATTGCTGGGGTGCTGTGGGGGTGCGAGAGGGTATAATGAAGACATATGGTGATGGATGAAGATTTGACTTGGGGAGTGGCGAACACACAATATGGTGTGCAGATGATATATTTTAGAATTGTGCACCTGAAACCTATAATTTTGTTAATCAGTGTCACCCCAATAAATTCAGTTAAGAAAAAAACCAACTTTTATATTAACCATAAACGTATTTCTTGCCCTACATCTAAAACAGAACACTAAACACTAAATTAACCATATTTTGGGCCTGGCTGGTTTGCTTAGTGGAAAGGAGCATCAGCCTGGTGTGCAGAACTCCTGGGTTTGATCCCCAGTCAAGGTACACATGAGAAGTGACCATCTGCTTCTCTTTCCTTCCCTTTCCCCCACCTTCCCCTCTTCCCCTCTCTCAGCCAGTGGCTTCATTAGTTCGAACGTCAGCCCTGAGTGCAGAGGATAGCTTGGTTGATTTCAGCATTGGCCGCAGATGGGCATTGCTAAGTGGATGCTGGCCTGCGTTCATGCCAAAGTCTGTCTCTCTATCTCCTTTCCTCTCCTCTCACTTAAAAAAAAAATTAACTAACTATATTCTAGCATTGAACATAACACTAATCCCTCCCCCAAAACAACAACTTATCATCTGTAAACATGCAAAACACAAGCACTATTTCCGTTTAACCAGTAACTATTTATTTACAACTAAGGTTGACGATGTTCATAAAGTACTTTTCTGAGATTAGGTTATAATCAAGGAAAGAAAGGAATTAAAATCATGGGTTATGAAAGGAATTAAGGCAGACTCAAACTATATAATTTATAATTTCAATGTCATCATTTTGGTTTTTATCCAGTGTTATAAATGATTGACATAAATTTGAAATTTGGGTTTTCAAAAAGTCATGTCAACTCTCTCCATGTTCAGGGCATCCAAGAATTTGATAACTGCCCCTTATTTATTTTAGTCTGAGTAATGGCATTGTTATTCAAGAGAATAAATATAAGCAGATTAAAAAGTAACTTATTAGCCACATTTACTCATCATCATATTTCTTACATATCTCTGCGGCTTTAGAGTTTTATTTTTATGTGAAATGCTATCTTTTCTATACCTAGCCAGTTTGTAATATGTTATTTTGAGAAAGGGAGACTTCTTCATTGATCTTGTGATATATGATACTAGTTCTCATATACCTCATTGATTCTTAAGTATGTCTCCATTAATAACATAAAGTGTTTAATGGAAAGTGATTCACAAATAGATTTTTCTTCCAATTCTGAATCAATATCTTAATTTAATTTTTTTCTCTGTGATTGATATTCAATGACAGAATGAAATTCTGTATGGATCAAGGACATTTCTCTACAAATATATCAATAGTGCAGAGCTTACGTCATATCATATGATTTAGACTAAGAAAAAAACAGATACCATTTTTGCTGTGTTTTTCAGTCCTCCCTCTACCTCTCACCTTGTCTCTATTTTTTGTCTCCTAAACACCCGTAAGGTTGACAACTGCTTATGCAACTGTCCTCTCAGAGACTTTTGTAAAAATCATCAAGACACTTCTCAGGCTATGAAAAATGCCTTGGGTGGCTGCCTAGCCTGGTCTTATTAATATGCATCCGCAATGCCCTCCTGTGACAGACAGCAGAGAAAATACAGAGACAGGAGGGTGGGGAATTAAATTATGTGAATTTTCCTCTAGTGACAAGGTGATGAATCAAATAACCACATTGGTCTCTGTATATCTATTTTTATTCCTTGTTTCAGGAATTTCTCTAGCTGGTGAAAGCAAACCAGAAAATGTAGAAAATGTATTCACACTGAGGTCAGTTGACAATCTTTTACAGAGTGGGTATAAAATTTACCCTTGACTTCTGAATAAGGGAATATTTAAAAAAAGAAAAGCACGAATACTTAAACATTATTTTTTTGTTCATTGTTGGAAAATAGAAACGAAAAGCTTTCCCAATTGGAAACTTTGGCTCTTATAAATAATTTTGTCCTTATTATGTATATTTGCTGTCATTCTTGATGTTAACATTAATTCCTTTCAAAAATAAATATGTGATACTATTGCTTTTTCATAACTTACTTATTTTTAAAATTTTTGGTTCTCACTCAACTGGGCTGTGGAGTTTGCAAAGACAATTAGTAAAGTGTTATATGACTGGGTTTTTCAAGGTAAATAAAGAGGAAAGTTGTATTAGAAACAAGATGATGCAAGGGCTAGAAACAGAGACTAAAATATAAATTGTGATTGTACAAGATATACTCAGAGATCCCTCTTAAATAATACTTTGTTGTTCAAACCAACTGATTGTGGGTTCACACCTGAAGGAAGAGAGAAACAAGAGAAAACTGATCCACAGCATAAGGATAAGAAGATCACTGTGTGCCCTCTCCACCCACAAGAATCAAGGCATATTCTTTGTACCTACACATCATCTATCTTTCTACCTGTCCATCCATCCATTTTCTACTTAGTAATAATTATTCTACCAACTATGTAGTTGAACCTCTTCTTTAAAAGAAGGTAAGGGACAAAATGTGAAATAAATCAAAATAGAACTGTTCTCTTTTCAAGATAGAGCCTCAGGATTCCTGTGTTTCAGCTTCACCTTTATACCTTGCTTTTTGGCATCTTTTTTCTTCAGAATGACTGTACGGAAGTACATGGTACTCTGCTTGAAAAAACTGCTTAGAGTCATTTCTGTAATATGAAAACCCATTGTTGACTTCTTTCCTATGTATGTAAGTTAGGCATTAAAAAATTATGACAAAAGCCAAGAGAATTCTTTATCTTTCTGGTTACATCTCTTCTTTTTGGGCCACTTCTTTCTTTTCTGAATGGCTGGAAATTTCCTATAGCTTGTAGTTGATGAGATCTTCTCTCTTCCACTCCTAGTATATATCCTGCTAAAATCTACTTATTCTTATTCATGTCACAAGTTTCATATGAATGACTGCTGTTTAAATTAACTGATCTCAGCTGTATAGATGAAAGAAATAATACATTGTATGAAATAAAAACAAAATTATTACTGGCTTAATTTATTTCTTCTTCTGGAATATTTCTCTCTTAAAAAATTCAATTCCCAAATCTTCCCTTGTAATATTGAAGGTTGTAATATGAGATTGAAAACTCTATTATTAGGGCACATCAATGTTTTAGGTATATTGAGAAATCTCACACCATAGGAGTTTGCCAGCTCAATTTACTAATATGAGCAGCTTTGCTTCTATTTTACTGTGTATGCTCATAGAGCCTAGCATAGTGTTGGTGTACTGAATATACTCAACAAATTCTTAAATTTTATCAGTTAATATATTTATTTTTTTAAATGTTATAATTTTATTTAGAAAATTAACATTAACACAGTGACATTGATCAATCAGAGTACATAGGTTTCAGGTAAACATTTCTATAGCATTTGAACTGTTGATTATGTTATATGCCCATCACTCAAAGTAATTCTTTATGTCTAATAGGAGAGGTATGTGGTCCAGGACTCTATAGCTCAGTTATAAAACAAAGGCTTTTTAAAATTATCATTTATAGGTGAGAAGGAATAGTGTAATGTATAAAACAAGATACATTAAGAGGACCAAGTCATCAAAATATGGAACTTTGTTCTCTTTTCAATATTGTTTTGGCTGTGTAAGACTCCTTTGAATTATATATAAATTTCAAGATTGGATTTTCCATTTTAGCAAAAAATAAAAATAAAAAAGAGAAGGGCCACTGAAATTTTGATAGGAATTACACTGATACTCTAGATTATTTGAGGTTGGTATTACTATATAAACAGTATTCTCTCTCAATCCATGAATATGGGATGCCTTTTCATTTACACATCTTCTTTAATGACTTTCAGCAATGTTGTATAGTTTTCAACGTACACATCCTTTATCTCCTTGGTTCAATTTATTCTTATTTATTTTATCCTTTTGGGTGCTACTGAAAATGGAATTAACTTATTAATTTCCCTTTCAAATTTAGAGAAGTTAAACTTATTTTTTCATGTTGATCTTTATCCTATAACTTTGCTGAATTTTCTGATAACCTCTAGTAGTTTTTTGGTGGGTTCTCTAGGATTATCTGCATATAAGACCAGGCAATCTACAAATAGCATTTCCCCATTTTTCTTTTATCCATTAACTCTAATTTAAATCGAACATTTATGGAGATCTGGTCAGTGCCAATGGTAAAAGCAAGGTCTTTTTTTTTTTATTGAAGCTCATTGTTGCAATCCCATCACCTAGTTTCATGTTAGATACATAAGAATATTTAATTAGTATTCAAGATAATAAAAGAAGGGATAAGTGGAAATGATATGTATAATGACAGTCTTCAATTTCCAAGTGGAAGTTGTTTGAATAAAAGAATGCTAATTAGAGAAGGGGACATTCCAGTAGAGGCTCAGTGAGAAAATTACTTTTGGGGTTTATGGTTCTTAACCCTTGTTTTCACATTAGAGTCAGCCAGGATGTTTAAAAAAATACCTTTATTTTTTGGCCATATCCCCAGAGTATATTCATCATAATTTCTGTTGTGGATATTTAGAATTTGTATTTTTAAAAATTTCCCAGATGATTTTGATGTTTAGTGAGGGTTGAGAATCACTGTCTTATAGCATTACTCCTTTTCATAGCTGAATTTCTGCTCCTCCTGCCAGATAAGTTGTGCATTATTTATTAAAAGCCTGACTGTGATCACATATATAGGTATTTTCTTCCTGCTTTAGCACATTAGTGTATTTGCCACTGCATATAAAGCTTCAGGAAATCTCTTTTCTCATGTCTGTATTATAGTGGACCTTCACTGTCTGCTCTGACAGACAACATTTGGCACTTGAAAGGATCACATCTAATGGCACCTGTTTCCACAACAGATAAGCATGTCAGCTTAGTTAACTGGAGAAAATAGCTGCCTTGACACTAAGCAGACCACAAAGTCTTTCTCCTGAATTCCACATCTGTGGTAGATCTCTATCTATGAGTTAGTTTCACTCAAAACATAGAAACAATTCCTGGTTCACTAACCAAAAATGTCAGGGGAAAATTAACATGTTTAATTTTATATACACAGCAGGAAAATCATTGAGCCTAGTGTTCAGAGGAGACTTACATTCTAATTTATTTCTTGTTATAAGCAGTATGATTAGAAACAAGTTATTTCTACTACTTCAATATAAGACCTTTCACTTATAAAGTCAGAAGTTGAACTTGGTATTCTTTATGTTTCCTAAGTGGCTCTAATAATCTATTACTTTATGGCAATAAAAGACGTGTTTATCCATAACTTAACTATGATCTAGAAAATTGAATTTCTAGCATTTTTTCTACAATGTAGAAGAGGGTTGAAAATAATGATAATAAGTTGTCTGAACATTATTTCATGATAAAAAATGTTTGTGTGATACTATGTGCCAAACCCGGTATATTGTTATTTTATCTTTAAAACATCCATGGAAGTAGATACTATTATTACCCCTATTTTACAGATGTGCAGCTAGGGGCAGAGAACTCTAACATGCTCATGTTGTCATAGCTCGTATGGAGCAGAAGGGGCATGTGGTCCCAAACAACACAACTATAGAGCCTGTGGTCTTGACTACTAATAGCACCATCCTACATTTTGTCTATGATGGGAACTGACTTGCACTGATGTTCCTGCAGAAACTCAGCAAATATACTTTAACCAACTATTAATTATACAGTTGACTGTTAAACCATGTGAGTTTAAATTATATGGTAACACTTAAATGTGCATTTTTTTTCAGTTGACTTGCTCAGTTCAATAGATCTGTGTGCAATGGTCCCGTGCAATTCAAACCTGCATTATTCAAGGGTCAACTGATGGGATTCTGGAATGTGCACGGCCACTTACGGATTATTCTTTAATTTTTAAAATTTATTGATTGATTTTAGAGAGAGAGTGAAGGAGAGGGAGAAAGAGAGATTTAGAGAGAGAAACATCAATTTGTTATTCCGCTTATTTATGTACTCATTGGTGGATCCTTGTATGTGCCCTGATCGGAGATCTAACATGCAAATTTGGTATATGAGAACAACACTCTAACTAACAGAGCTATTTGGCCAAGGCTCAGCAGATTTTAGACTGGAGAGGCAGTAGGTGCACCCACACCTTTCTTCTGTGCTGGTCAAGGATCAACTAGATGTTCCATTTAAATCCTTTCTGTCTTATTTAATTAGATCAGAGCTGTATTCCTTCCTGATGGCCTAGCTGTATTCCTTCCTGAGAGCTCTAAGTGAGGCCATGGTCAGTGCTGGCCATGATTGATTGTGCGCATGTCAACAGTCTCTCCCACAGAGAGAATTAGAGTTCCTTCATTCTAGCCCTACTACCTCTCTCAGTCTATTGATGAATGATATTTGGCTAGTGGAGCATTTGCCTTATCATG
Source organism: Rhynchonycteris naso (assembly GCA_037038555.1). Lineage (NCBI taxonomy): Eukaryota > Metazoa > Chordata > Mammalia > Chiroptera > Emballonuridae > Rhynchonycteris > Rhynchonycteris naso. Next base: position 14,866,271 of record CM073000.1, read on the forward strand.
TATTTTGTTTGGCAGCTAGAGGAGTTTATTCACATATTTTTAATACTATTGGGCAAGATATATGCTCTCTAGTTCACTAGCTTGGCATGATGTTTTCTTCAATAACAGTTAACAAACTTTATGGCATGGAGACAAATCCTTTAATCATAGTATACACAAAGCTGCATGATCAGATGATCTAAATCTTAAAGTTTTAGAAATAAATAAATCTGGGATTTAAAAAAATGGTTGAAATTGGTAGAAATATATATCTCCTTGACAATCAAGTAAACACAATTCCTGGACAAAAATGGAAACAGTTGACCCCCTGACATGTTTGATAAATAAGCACCATCTTGTATAAAAACACAAAGGCAAGGGTAAAAAATATTAAATCATCCCCTTTGTTCCTAACAGCATGTCCACATTTTATTTTTAAAATTTATAATTTTTTAATTTAAACACTGGTATTGTAGAACATGCACAGTATCACCAACAGAGTTTCAGTTCTCAGACATTAACACTGTTCTGTAAATTTTTCTACTGAATATTAACTGTCACAGTCAAGAATATAAGTGCTTAGGCTTAGCGAACGAAATTGAAGCATAAAAAAGAAGAGCATTTTCAAGAAGCAATTGGTCTTCTAGCCATTTTTCCTGAAGAAAATTTTAAAGTCACTGTGAAATATTGCATCAGGAAGCTTGATATTTTTCTTGGTCTTTAGTAAACAAAAGATTAAATTTCTCTCTTGGTGTATTCCTATCCTACTTTAAAAGATACATAACCTTACTATTTGGAACATTTTAGCAGGCAATTCAAAAATCCACATTTCCTGTAGGTCACCTTGCCCTTCTAAGTCCTGTCTTTCATCCTAGTTATGGGAGATGACTGTCCAGAGCAGCCCCATAAACTAAGATAATTGGACCGTGGGCATTGCCATGTATCATAAAATTTATAGCCCAAGCAAGCCACTTACTGATTTTAATAGAATCAAGAAGAGAGAAAACACATTTTCATTATCCCATAAAATTTCCCAGACAACTTAATATTTTCGACAAGTGTAACAAAGTACGGTCAGGGCTAAGCAGGAAAGTATCAGTGAAAAAAATGAGCAATGTGAGATGATTTTAAACTCATAGACATACTACTGCTTGTGGGAGAGTCACCAAAAGTACAGATTAGTGAGCAAAAACTGTGTTGGGCTCTGACCAAAGAAATAGATTAGGTCTTAAACTCTATATTATATCTTACCACCATTAGAGGAAATTCCCTGAGGCTGCCATCCTATGAACAGATAGAAAAAGAGAGGATAAAAATGTGTGTACTCCATGGGAGAAATTTAGAAAGATGAACCTAATTGGTTAAGTGGTATGTTGGGCTGGTTGGTGAGGTGACAATATTATGACTGAATGTAGAATAAATGATACTACATGCCATCATTTAATTCTTGCAACTTTTTAATCCTCATTTTATAATTGAGAAAATTGAAACTATTGCTGAGTTGATAATATATTCTTACAGTTAATTGGTGACAGGGACATGATTAGAATCCTAAGTCTTGGTTGCCCATGACTACTAACTATGCTTCAACGAGTTCATGTCAGATAAATAAATGTCCATTGACCACTTTTGGCATAGAGAGCATTGTGCCAGGTGCTTTGGGGAAGAATGAAGGGGACAAGACCTGTTTTCACAGAGTCTACAGCTACAGTATGTGGGAGGATCATGAATTACAATTTTACAAATCTAAGGAAATATTCTAGTACCATCTTTTATTCTAGCTCCTTGGACAAAGGCTCAACATCTCTGAGCCTAGTTCCTCATGGAGCCAATTAATAAGATGCTATACACATTTCAGAGGCCTTTTAAAGCCTGGAGACCAGGGGTCCCCAAACTACGGCCGGCCCGTGGGCCCCATGCGGGCCCCTGAGGCCATTTATCCAGCTCGCCGCACTTCCTGAAGGGCACCTCTTTCATTGGTGGTCAGTGAGAGGAGCACAGGATGCATCCGCAACCATAGTTCCCATTGAAATACTGGTCAGTTTGTTGATTTAAACTTACTTGTTCTTTATTTTAAATATTGTATTTGTTCCCGTTTTGTTTTTTTACTTTAAAATAAGATATGTGCAGTGTGCATAGGGGTTTGTTCATAGTATTTTTTATAGTCCGGCCCTCCAGGGTCTGAGGGACAGTGAACTGGCCACCTGTGTAAAAAGTTTGGGGATCCCTGCTAGACACAATGTCTGTTAAAAGTATCACACCACACAGTACATGACCTAAAGAAGCTCTTAAATAAATACTAATTTATATCACTATTGGTAGAAAAAGACAAGAAAACAATTTATGGTGATGCCAGGTAGAATGAAGTGAGTGCTTTTTAAAATATACAACTTTTAGTATACAACCTTTATATTAATGAGCTTTCATGACTTAGAAAGAGAGAATCTCAAGATCTGAAGGAAATAACATCTCCATACCCGTTATCCATTCTTTTGGTTCTCTGCTCTCCCTTTAGGAAAAGGGTTTTTTTTCCTGATGTCTCTAGAACCTATCCTTCATATTATTCCTCACTAATTAGTTGCAAAACAAAAGAAAAAGCTTAAAATATTTCTTTACACACCATGAAATGTACCAATGTTCATAAGAAGGATTTATCAAATTTCCTGGTATTCTGACTCTTGCACTGTGCCTGGCATCTAACCAGTCATATTTTACTCCAGAAAGATGACAAATGAAAAAGGCAGTGCAGTCACAACTTGCATCTTGCATCCCAAACCAGCTTTTAAGTTTCCTATTAGGACATATTGTGCAATGTAAACATGATACAAATCCTTGGAAGCACCCTTTACCTTGCATACTAAACTGCATCCTTCGTCCCAAGTGCTCATTGAACTGCGCCCCCCCCCCCCATAAACGACAGGGGAACCTCAGAGTAGAGTGGCTGTTGGTCAGTGAGAAGAAGCTGTGCACACTCAGCTCACAGTGCTCTCTGCCCCACCTGTTATAGTGTGACTCTTCGTTGTCAATTTGGCTCTGGTTACACCCATAAATTGATTCAATGCCAGGGCTAGCAGTTTCCCTTGATCATTAAAACTTGAAATTACAGTCATCCACCCCTTCTCTGTGGTATGTTCTGTGGTTTCTATTCATTGCCCTTGGTAAACCACATTCTGCAAATACTAAATAAAATATTACAGAGGTAAACAATTCATCATTTTAAATCGCTTGCCATTTTGAATAGTGTAATAAAATCTCACTTTGTCCCTTGCGAGACTTGACTAATCCTTTGCTTTGTCTGCCATCTCCATGCTATATAAACACTCCCTACCTGGTAGTCAGATGGTAGCTGCCTCCATTATCAGATTGACTGCTACTGTGTTATGTGTTTAGGTAACCCTTATTCTACTTAATAATGGCCTCAAGCTCAAGAGCAGTGATACAGGCAATTTGGATATGCCAAAGAGAAACCGTGAAGTTCTTGATGTATATCATCAGAAAGTTAATAGTAGCCTAATGCTATATCACCACATAGGCATTTTGTCATCTCACATCATCACAAGAGGTGAGTATAGTACAGTAAGATATTTTGAGAGAAATTGAGAGAGACCACATAATTTTTATTACAATATATTGCTGCAATTGTTCTATTTTTAGTTTTGTTAATATCTTACTGTGCTTAATTTATAAATTAAACTTCATCGCAGATATGTATGGGGGAAAACATAGTATATATATGCTTCAGTACTATTCTAGGTCTCAGGCCTCCCCTGAGGGGGCTACTGTAACATGATTGGAAGATTACCAAAGGGGTATATGAAATAGTTTTGTGGGTAAAAACATGGTTTCTGTTTCTCAAACAAGACTACCTGATAAAACTGCTAAATACAGACTAGAGAATAGAGTAATAAATCAAAAGAATGAACTAATGCAATTACCACCCATCTTTAGCTCAAGAGTACACAATACTGTGACTAAAATCTATGATCAGGGCCAACGCTCGCCAAGAACTCTTTCTCTATTTCCCCCTTTTTCATTTCTATACATGTGAATGTTCTCTTTGAATCTTTCTCCAACTTTCCTCTTAGGAACTCCACTTTCCTCTTTTCACTTCACCCCAGCATATTATATATCCATTTTATTATATTTATAGCTCTTGTAGAAGTTACATTTATCTTACACAAATGTAGGAAAAAAGTACTTCTTTTTAGGTTCATCTTAAAACTTTCTAAGTCATAATTTATTTTCTTCATTTCTGTTGGATAATAAGGAATATATATTTGGTTTTTGTCCTTAGTTCCTGACACAGAGCTCCTTAAACCCTGGTAATTTCTTGAGTGATAGGTGTGATTAGGAGCCTTCTATGTTAATATTTGGTCTTGGTCTCTGCTTTCTAAATTCCTTGTAATTTCCTGGATGACAGGAACATCTTTCGTCTTCAAAGCTTGGTTGGTTCTGGGCTGGGCACCATAAATTAGACAAGGCAGTGATTAGAAGCCTGGCACTTTCTGCCTCAACCAACCCCCAACCTCAGGGGAGAGGAGAGAGGTTGGAGACTGAGTTAAAAATTGATCATGCCTATGTGATGAAATTTCCCCCAAATCCCAAAAACCACAGGGTCCAGAGACCTTCCAGGATGGCGAACACATTCACCTGCAGTGTGGGTGGCACATCTCAACCCCACAGATAGAAGCCCCTGTGTTGAAAACCCACCTGAACCTTACCCTTACCTCTTCATCTGGCTGCTCATTTGTATTTTTCACAAAATGCAGCAAACATACACAAAGTATATGTGTATGTCTCCTGAGTCCTGTGAGCCATTCTAGCTAATTATTGAATATTAATTATTCAATAACCCCTGATTTACAAGTGGTCAGTCAGAAGGACAAGCGTCGTAGGACTTGTGATGGGCTTATTTAGTGAAGGCAATCTTGTGGTGCTGAACCCTTTGACTTCCGGGATATGATTCTGTTCCAGGTAGATTGTGTCAGAGTTGAACTGAGTTGCTAGATACCCAATTTCATGTCCAGAGAAATATGATAATTGGTTGTTGGTGTTGAAAAACACCACCATTCCAAAGAGTTTATAATTCATAATCAATTTTTCTGAAATGTCAGAAAATTTGCATTATAGTTATGGGGATGTAAAATACAGCATAGGAAAAATAGTCAATAATATTGTAATAACCACATATGTGCCAGTTGAGTACTGGAAATGTCAGGGGGAACACTTTGCAAAGTATATGATTGTCTAACCACTATGCTGTACACTTGAAACTAATACAAAATAATATTGAATGTAGACTATAAATTAAATAATTAAACATATTTTTACTATCTTTGTACTTAATCTTTCTTTTTTCCTAATAACTTGAGCATTCATTCTGCAATTCTTTCCATTTACTTGTTTTGTTTTTATTTCAATCATTGATTGATTGTTTTGTTATTGATCTTATAATTATGTGTAATTTATACATTATTTATATATCTTATACATGATTTATATATCTTAAATGTACCTTCCAATTTTTTAAATTTATTTTTATTATTTTTTATTTTTCCGAAGTGAGAAGCAGGGGGTGACAGACAGACTCCCGCATGCGCCTGACCGGGATCCACCTGGCATGCCCACCAGGGAGCAATGCTCTGCCCATCTTGGGCATTGCTCTACTGCAACTGGAGCCATTCTAGTGCCTGAGGCAGAGGCCATGGAGCCGTCCTCAGCACCCAGGCCAACTTTGCTCCAGTGGAGCCTTGGTTGCGGGAGGGGAAGAGAGACACAGTAAGAAAGGAGAGGGGGAAGGATGGAGAAGCAGATGGGCACTTCTCCTGTGTGCCCTGGCCGGGAATCAAACCTGGGACTTCCACATGCCAGGCCAATGCTCTACTGCTGAGCCAACTGGCCAGGGCCCCAACCAATTTTGACAAATGCTTATTCAGATTGAAACATTTCCACCACCCCAGAAAGTTTACTCATTCTCCTTTTCCATTAATCTGATCACCACCTCAGGAGTAACTGCTGGGGTGATTTTTATCAATGTAGATTCATTTTCCTGACTCTTCAATTTCTTCTACATAGAATTTCATGTCCAGCCTTTTTCTTTCTTGGGATTGATACATGTTGTACTGATGCAGGCATCAGTGGTTTGTTGCTATTAATCGTTGAGTGGTGTCCCATTTTGTGAAAATGACAGTTTGTCAGTTTTTCTGTTGATGAATCTCTCCATTGTTTCCAGAGTTTGTTTATTATGATTAAAGCTGCTATATAACAACTTAAAAAACTGCCAACAGTTCGCAGAAGAGGTTGTAGTATTTTAACCATTCTCAGCAATGTAAGCTCCCATTGTTTCCCATCCTTCCCTACATTTGGTATTTTCAATCTTTTTAAATTTTAGCCATTTAGAGGGCACGTAGTGGTATCTTGTGATTTTAATTTATATTGTCCTGTGAACCAGCAATATGGAACATTTTTTCATATGCTCATTGATCATTTGTATACATGTTTGGGTAAAGAATTTGTTCAAAGTTTAGTTTATCAGGGCTACATGCTTATTTATTATTGAGTCCTAAGAATCTTTATTTTTAATACAAGTTCTTTTCACGAATATAGATATTGTGAATATTTTCTCCCAGTTTGTGGCTTTTCTACTCTTTTTCTTGGTAGTGTTTTAGATGAGCAAAGATTTTTGATCCTGATGAAGGCTATCATTAAATCGGACATATTGAGTGAGTAAGGTCAAGGGCATAGAAAATGAAAAACAGCAGCTGACATTTTTCTTTGGTATCAAAAATAATGAGTTTCCTCGCAGGTCGGAGGGTGGGGGCTCCATGTGTCAAACCATGCTTGCAAATATATATATATATATATATAGTGCTAGATTACTGAAGCTCATAAAAGGACCTTGAGCTAGTTTCCTAGGGCTGTTGGAATTACATACTACAAATTAGGTGGCTTAGAGTAACAGAATATGCCTTTCAGTTTTGCAGGTCAGGAGTCCAAAATGCAGTCCCTGACAGGTCCGTGCTCTCTTGAAATCACTAGTGGAGAATTGGTTCCACGCCTTTCTTTTTGCTTCTGGTGTTGCTGTCAATCCTTGGTGTTCCTTGGCTTGCCCATCTCTGCCTCCATTATCACAAGGAATTCTCCTTATGTCTCTGTATTTTCACGTGGCCATATTCTTATAAGAATACCAGTCATACTGAGTTAGGGGCCTACCCTCCTCCAAGGATAGACTCATCTTAACTAACTGTATCTGCAATAACCTTCTTTTCAAACAATGTCATATTCTGAGGTACTGGAGGTTAGAATTTCAACATGTATGTTTTGGGAGTGACACAATTCAACCCATAATATCCAGGAAATCCTTTCCCTATATGTGTTAGATTTTGAAGAAAATATTAGTTTGTTATAGTGGTAGTATAGTTGCACGTGGGCCATTCCATATAGAGAATTAACGCTAGAAATGTAGGTTTCCAATCACAGAGAGCTACTGCATTGTCAAAAGAAATATGGCATTCCTTCCAGACTCTTTGGGTACCTCCTGAAGGGTTGTAAACATGAGAATAACAAAATATTTTACAATGCATTATTAGACAATAACAATGACCATCTAATAGACCTTTCTGCCTTCAAGCTGTTTCCAAAGTTATGCCCAGCCAACGTACACACTGTCCCCATGGCTGATCTTGCTCTGAGCAGATGCTCTACCATACCAATTCTATTTAAGTACTCACTTTTCTATGAAGACTTTTCTAATTTTACCAAGTGGAATTGACTGCTAGTCTCTATGATCTGTTATTATTGCTTAAATTATTGGTTCTGATGTGGAGCTGTACTTATGAACTTACAAATGTGTTCTCACTCTTCAGACCACCAGCACAGTGAGGACAGAACCCCACCTGTCATCATTATAACCCCAAAGCTATCACAGTGACAGCTGTACAGCTTTAGCTCAATAAATATTTGCTAAATGAAAATAATTATCTAGAAAGGGAATTAAATCTATTTTTAGCTGAGGGAAATTTTATGGTGCTGGTAGGTTAACTGACTTGGTTTAGCACATAGACTTAATTTTATTAGAAAAGAAGATGTATTTGAAACAAGATTTTTTGTTTTTCCTATGATCCAATTATTTCTTATTCAAACATAAAATATAAAAAGAGTGCAAAATTTTTATCTGTATCTAACATCCTAATAGTATTTATAACTCTTAGGAATTCCTCTAAATTTATAGACTTCTACTGATAACAACAGATAATTATAGGTAAATGCAGCAACTTTATCTCCATGTTGTTTTATAACACAAGTATTATTTATATAATAATATATGGGCTTATAAAATTAATTTATTAGATCAGAGAGTCATGGAGCTTAGTGAACTGCAATATTTTTATTTATTTATTTATTTACTTTTTTCAGAGACAGAGAGAGAGTCAGAGAGAGGGATAGATAGGGACAGACAGATAGGAATGGAGAGAGATGAGAAGCATCAATCATTAGTTTTTCTTTGCCATTGCGACACCTTAGTTGTTCATTGATTGCTTTCTCACATGTGCCTTGACTGTGGGCCTTCAGCAGACGGAGCAATCCCTTGCTCGAGACAGCGACCTTGGGTCCAAATTGGCAAGCTTTTGCTCAAGCCAGATGGGCCCCGCGCTCAAGCTGATGACATCGGGGTCTCGAACCTGGGTCTTCCGCATCCCAGTCCGATGCTCTATCCTGTGCCACCACCTGGTCAGGCGTGAACTGCAATATTACTTTTTAAATATAATACTTTAAATTTGATACTTTAGTAAGTATTGGGTGGGGGATGTTTTAAAATTGACAGGTACTTCAGTTTGATCTCTCAACAATTCCACATTTTGTAAATAATACTTACTGCTTATTTATCACTTTATGCTCATTTTGTAAATAATACCTACTACTCATTTATTACTTTATGGCAAAATAATTAACTTACTTTTTTGTTAATTTGTGTCTTTAGAAATTATAAGTGGCCCCATAAATTTCTAAGACACTAAACTATCTTCTTTTGACCAGCAACTGTATATCATGGAAGCAAGTTTGTTAATTGGCATGTTAGGCATATTTTGTTTTCACCCAAACTTAATATTTAATATAAATTGGATGGCTAAGATCTACCCCTACCTTAAGTGATTCCCTGATGGTCATTCTCTTAGATCCTGCCATGGCAGCGAGTATAACACAATTAAACTCCCGAGTTCTTGTTATTAGTCCACTTAATTTAGGTTTATTTATTAATTTAGTTTTGGATGCTTCATCCAAAAAAGAAGCTCCCAGTTCAAAGCAGAAGTTCCCAGTAGGGGAACAAGTGTTCAGAAGTTACCTATTCTATTTCAAGGCCCTTAGAAAGACACATGGCCGTGTCTTGTGGCTCATTAGATATAGCGTTAGCCTGGCATAGGGATTTCCCGGGTTCAATTCCCGGTTAGGGCACTCAAGAGAAGCAACCATCTTCTTCTCTCGCCCTTTTCTTCCCCTTCTCTCCCTCTTCCCCTCCCACAGCCTGTGGCTGGATTGATTCAAGCGTCAGCCCCAGGTGCTGAGGCTAATTTGATTGATTCAAGCATCGGCCCTAGGTGGGGGTTGCCGGGTGGATCCTGGTCAGGGCACATGTGGGATTCTGCCTATCTTCCCTTCTCTCACTTAAAAATAAAATTAAAAAAAGAGAAAGAGGCATACTTTAATTAGCTATGGGAGATAACCTATGCTCCCAAGATGATAAAGTCTAGCTTTAATTCCTACCTTCCCAAACCCTGGGTGGCTATAGATTATATTCAATGCGTTTCAAGTATCTGGAGACCCAGAATAGTTTCACAGCCAGAGAAAAAGAATTATAACAAAAATTTTACTTATGATTTTATAATTAGTTAATTTGTTCAAAATCCTATTCCTGTTCTCCTCAGTCACTCCCACAAAATATAAGCTCTAAAATTTGTGTATTCTCTCAATCTTACTACATACCATTTTCTTCTTCCCATCTTCAACTCATTCACCAGAACCGACTTTCTCTAGGCATCCACACTGTCCCATTTATCAAGGAACAGCTCTTCTTTACGCTCAATCTTTTTATAGAAATAACCTTCTAACTTCAATATTACTTTACCAAAGCTTTGCTCACCATTGAAGAAAAAGCTCTTTTGGGAATCATTCAGCTAAAGGTCATTAAACCTTTTAAATATCAATCATCAAGGCCTGGAGTGGCCATATTCTTCTCTCCAGTTCTCTATTACTGTTCTCATTCCATATCACATTTTCCATCCTACAAGAGCATAATGACACCCCAATTTGCAGGCCAATGCAAACATGACTTCCATTCCAACTACACTGCCATTTTCTCCAAGACTTATTTTTTCACTTCTATCTCCTACCTATCCACCATAGGCCCTAACTACCTCATTTATACCATTCTCTGGCTCCATTTAACACCTGTCTTTCATCATATTAATGCTATGAAAGTCCAATCATGAAGAAAACCATTTTTTTATACAAAAATCTTTTTAATTGAATTTATTGGGGTGACACTGAATAACATAAGGTTTCAGGTGCCAGATTCTACAACACATCTCTATACACCTTACTGTGTGAGATAAAACCAAAATTTTGACATCTCAACTCTCTTAAGTGAACTGCTTTAGCATGTTTTGGGAAAAATTACAATGCAGTTTCTTACTTCACTAACTGCTTAATCTACATGTTTTCTAATACAAATTTCTAAAAGCAAGTCTCAGGATGAGCACACTTTTTTCTCATACATAACAAATTAGTGTCAAGCCTATGTATTAGCAGCTTAGCTGAGGGGGCAGTTCGTATAGAGATATCACTTTCTCCTCTTTATCAAATTCTTCTTTAGACTTGACACAAAAACAGATTTCTCTTGTGGTAGGTGCCTCTTTTGCTTGTGTGCTTGTTTTCCACCAAGAGCTGTATGAATTACTGTGTGTATGACGTTCACCTAATTAACATGCCTCGTATGTAAGCAATTTTAGCTTTAAAATCAGGATTTAGTGCTCAGGCCTCCTTTTATTTAAAATTCATTTCTCCCCAAAATTGTTTCTGCATCCATGCTTTCACCTGCAATCTGAGGGCTAATAATTCCAAATATTCTCTCCTAAAAGCAGGTATTCCTTCACATCTAGAACAAAAAGTCCAACTGCAGTTGGACATTTCCATCTGCATGTTTCACAAGCGCTTCATATGAAATACAATAAAAACTATACTAATGCTCTTTCTTAAAATGCGTTTTCTCTCCTTAGTTCTCTGTTGGGGTCAATGGCTCTGAGACAGGAAACAACACGCTGATACTCAAATAAATGAAAAGAAAAACGTCTTTATTTTTCTGTTCAAAAAACATTGTTTATTCTTTTTCTTTTTTTATTATTAATTTTAATGGGGTGACATTAATAAATCAGGGTACATATGTTCAAAGAAAACATCTCCAAGTTATCTTGTCTTTCAATTACGTTGTATATCCATCACCCAAAGTCAAATTGTCTTTACTCCATTGTATGTTCTTTCCTCCTTTGTTAAATATCAGTTGTCCATAAAGGTGTAGGTTTATTTCTGGGTTCTCTGTTCTGATCCATTGATCTATGTGCCTGTTCTTATGCCAGTATCAGGCTGTCTGGAGTACAATGGCCTTGTATTATACCTTGATATCAGGAAGAGTGATACCTCCTGCTTTATTTTTTCTTTTTCAGGTTGCTAAGGGATTCGTGTTCCTTTTCGGTTCCATATAAATTTTTGAATATGTGTTCTATATCTTTGAAGTATGTCATTGGTATTTTAATTGGTATTGCATTGAATTTATAAATTGCTTTGGGTAATATAGACATTTTAAAGATGTTTATTCTTCCTAACCATGAGCACGGTATATGCTTCCACTTGTTTGTATCTTCCTTGATTTCTTTTATCGATGTTTTATAATTTTCCGAGTACAAGTCCTTAACCTCCTTGGTTAAATTTGCTGCTAGATACTTTATTTTTTTGGTTGCAATAGTGAAGGAGATTGTTTCCTTAATTTCTTTTGCTGACAGTTCATTGTTGGTATATAAAAATGCCTCTGATTTCTGAATGTTTATTTTATATTCTGCCACCTTGCTGTATTCATTTATCAGGTCCAGTAGTTTTTTGACTGAGACTTTAGGGTTTTCTATATACAATATCATATCATCTGCAAATAATGACAGTTTTACTTCTTCTCTTCCAATTTGGATGCCTTTTATTTCTTCTTCTTGTCTGATTGCTGTGGCTAAGACTTTCAGAACTATGTTGAATAAGAGTGGTGAAAGGGGGCACCCCTGCTTGATTCCTAATCTTAAGGGGATAGCTTTTAATTTTTGCCGATTTACTATGATGTTTGCTGTGGGTTTGTCATAGATGGCCTTTATCATGTTAAGGAATATTCCTTGTATTCCCACTTTACTGAGAGTTTTGAGCATGAATGGGTGCTGGATTTTATCAAATGCCTTTTCTGCATCTATTGAAATTATCATGTGATTTTTGTCCTTCCTTTTGTTATTGTGATGAATCACATTGATTGATTTGCGAATATTGAACCAGCCTTGCCTCTCCAGAATAAATCCCACTTGATCATGGTGTATGATTTTTTCATATATTGCTGGATCCGGTTGGCTAATATTTTGTTGAGAATTTTAGCAACTAAATTCATCAGGGATATTGGCCTATAATTTTCTTTCTTTGTGTTATCTTTGCCCGTTTTTGGGATCAGAATTATGCTCGCCTCATAAAAGCAGTTTGGAAGTCTTTCTTCCTCTTGAATTTTTTGAAATAGCTTGAGGAGGATAGGAGTTTGTTCTCCTTTGAATTTTTGGTAGCATTCACTTGTGAAGCCATTAGGCCCAGAACTTTTTTTTGTTGGGAGTTTTATGACAACTGTTTTGATCTCATTTGTTGTAATTGGTCTGTCAAGGTGTTCTGCTCTTCCCGATTGTATTTTGGAAGAGTATATGATTCATGAAATTTGTCCACTTCACCTAGGTTGTCTAATTTTTTGGCATATAGTTCTTCATAGTATTTTTTTTACAATACTTTGTAGTTCTGTTTTGTCAGCTGTTACTACTCCACTCTTATTTCTAATTTTATTTGAGTCCTCTCTCTTTTTTTCTTGGTGAGTCTAGTTAAAGGTTCATTAACTTATTTACCTTTTTAAAGAACCAGCTCCTGGTTTCATTGATCCTCTGTATTGTTTTCTTAGCCTCTATTTCATTTATTTCTGCTCTGTTCTTTATTATTTTTTTCCTTCTACTATTCTGGGCTGTATTTGCTGTTGTTTTTCTAGTTCTTTTAAATGCAGGGTCAGGTTGCTTACTTGAGCTTTTTCTAGCTTTTACTGGTATGTCTGTAGTGCTATGAACTTCCCTCTCAGTACTGCTTTAGCTGTGTTCCATAAATTTTGAGTTGATGTATGCTCATTATTATTTGTTTCTAGAAACTTTTTTATTTCTTTTTTTGATCTCATTGTTAATCCATTCATTATTTAATAATATGCTATTTAGTTTCTAAGTGTTTGAGTATTTTTCAGTTTTTCTTTTGTGGTTAATTTCTAGTTTCATGGCATTGTGATCCAAGAAAATGCTTGATATGATTTCAATCTTTTTAAATTTGTTGAGACCGCTTTTGTGTCCTAACATGTCGTCTATCCTAGAGAATTTACCATGAGCACTTGAGAAGAATGTATATTCTACTGCTTTAGGGTGAAAAGTTCTGAAGATATCTATTAAATCAGGTTGATCTAGTGTATCTTTAAGTCTTCTTTGTCTTTGTTAATTTTCTTTCTTGAGGATCTATCCAGTGATATTAGTGGAGTATTGAAATCCCCTACTATTATAGTATTGCTGTTAATCTCGCCCTTTATATCCATCAAAGTTTGCTTTATGTATGTCGGGGCTTCTATGTTTGGTGTGTAGATATTTATAATGGTTATATCTTCCTGTTGAATCATTCATTTTATCATTTATCATTATGTAGTGTCCTTCTTTATCTGTTACTACAGCCTTTGTTTTAAAGACCATTTTGTCAGATATAAGTACTGCTACCCCGGCTTTTTTTTCATTTCCATTTGCATGAAATATTTTTTTTCATCCTTTTACCTTCTGTCTATGTGCATCTTTTGTTTTAAGGTGTGTCTCTTGTAGACATCATATGTATGGGTCCTATTTTTATCCACGCAGCTACCCTATGTTTTGATTGCATTATTTAATCTATTTACATTTAAGGTTATTATTGATATGTGCTTGTTTATTGCCATTTTATTCTTTAAAGCTGTATTCTTCTTTTGCTCTATTCTTTCCTCCCTTTAAACTGTTCACAAGAGTCCCCTTAGTATCTCTTGCAGAATTGGTTTGGTTTTTATGAATTCCTTCAGGCTTTCTTTTCCTGGGAAGCTCTTTATTTCTCCTTCAATTTTAAACGTTAGCCTTGCTGGATAGAGTAGTCTTGGTTATAGGTTCTTGTTCTGCATTACTTTAATATATCTTGAAATTCCCTTCTGGCTTCAAGTGTTTCTGTTGAGATATTGGATGTCATCCTTATGGGGGCTATTTTGTAGGTGATAACCTTTTTTTTTCTCTAAGAGCCTTTAAAATTTTCTCTTTATCACTTAGCTTTGGAATTATATTATTTTAATTATGATGTGTCTTGGTGTAGATTTCTTTGGGTTTCTCTTTAATGGAGTTCTCTGTGCTTCTTGAACATGTGGAACATTTTCCAGTCTTAATTTAGGAAAGTTTTCAGCTATGATTTGATTGAACAAAGTTTCTATCTCTTGTTCTTTCTCTTCTTCTTCAAGAACCCCTATGATGCGGATGTTATTTCTCTTCATGTTGTCACAGATCTCACTTAGAGTTTCCTCAGATTTTTTGAGTCTTTTTTCTTTTTTTCTGCTCTGCTTCTGTGCCTTGGTTTATTGTTTCCTCTAACTTGCTGATTCGATTTCAGCTTCATCCATCCTGCTTTTAATTTCTTACATTGTGGTCTTCAGTTGTGATACTGTATTTGTCATTTCTGTTCGATTCCTTTTTGTTATTTCAATTTCCTTTTTTATACTTGCTATCTCTTTATTTAGGTGTTCATAATGACTATCCATTGTTGCTCTAAGCTCTTTGAACATCCTAACTATCATTATTTTAAACTTTTCATCAGATAGTTTTGTTATATCTGATTCATTCAGGTCCTTCTCTGGGGATTTCTCTTGATTCATTTTGGTTGCATTACTCTGCCTGCCCATTTTGTCTCTGTGTAAAAATGGTTTGGCTACTGGAGTCCAATAGGTGTTGCCTCTATGTGCCCTTGGTGAGGTCTGTCTGCAGGCCCACCACCCTCTCTGCTGCTACCTAGGGCAGTTGGGTATGGGTGTTGGCAGCGTGGGCTGCTAAGGCTTTTGCTGCGGTCTCCACCTCGCCTCTACAGGAGAGGCTGTGTTCTTGTGCCTGGCTCTATAAGCCTCAGCCAGTCTCGGCCTTCGCCCCTCTCCCACGGTGGGATCGCGTACCACACTTGGGCCAAGAGCCTGAGAACCAAGGGCAAGGGTGAGCACTTTTGCTCAGCTGCGTGTCTCTGTCAGCCTTTTCCTCAGGCTGAGAGGGGCTTCTGTTGCGTGCTCAGCTATAAGCTAGGCTTCTGCCTCACCCCTGCCAACCTCTGCTCCTCGGCTGGGTTGCTGGTGCGTGCTCAACTGCGAGCCCTGGCTCCCGCTCCACTTCCGTGGGCAAAGCAGGTTCATGCAGGGCTTCAAGCTTCGGAGGCTGGATGAGGCTGCACGTCCGCTCGCCTCTGGCTAGCGGTGTATCTCTGCCTTTTCCGGGCTCCTGCTTTTCCCCCATAGGTGGGGTCGCAGGCAGGCCTGCAGCTGCCATTCCACTTTTGCACGTCCCCTTCGCCCCTGCTGGGTTAGACTGAGCTCACGCCCGACGGCTCGGCCTCTGCTCCCACTGATGGAACCACCCTTCTGTTCCTGTCACCACCCACCCTCCAGGAAGCCCTCAGCAGTGTGGGTGGGGGCGCTGCAGCTCAGACCATAACACTCCATACTGTAGTCCTGAAAGCTCCTTCCTTCTAAGCGACTGTGGTCTAGTTGCCGCAGGGGAGTCTGTTTGGCTGGTGTCTTGCTTCCCCTTTCTCGTTCCAGGGGAAATATTGTTTTAAATTTGTGGAGTGACTCAGTCCAGGGTTTAGGGTCGCTGTCCCTCAAAGCTTTTCTCCCTGTGCCTTCCAGACCACACTCTCTTCCCGCTGCTCTGGTCCTCTCCTCTCTCCCTGTCCCCCGGGGTCCCAGGCGAGTGGTTGTGAGAGAGGTTTTCTGCGCTGTCCCTTTAAGAAGAATCCTGGGTCTGAGACAACTGTCTCTTTCTCATACAACTGTCTCTTTCTCACAAACAGTATCCTAACCAGTTTCACAGCTAAATACTGTCCATACGCCTCTTCTAGGCTCTGGGGCTGCAGGCTGGGGCTTTGTTCCTGGGAACCAGGTCCCTACCCTTCCTCTGGCCTCCCTTCCCACCACGCGAGTCTCTCCGGGCTGCCTTTCGCTCCAGGGAGCTGGGCAGCCCTCTTCACGTTTTTTCTTTTCCTACCAGTCTCAATGTTGCTTCTTCAGTGTTCCCCAGTTCCTCCCCAGAGGACAAGAGTCCTCTCAGTCCAGTTCACCATTGGTTTATCCTGATGATGGTTCTTAAAATCAAGTTATAATCCACTTTGGTTCTGGGAGTTCGAAGTTGGTACGTCCCCTTACTCCATCGCCATTTTGCCCCTCTGAAAAGCAAAACTTTTCATTAATTACAGCTCCAAATACATGTTGCCAGGCAGGACCACACAGGGAATAGCACCTGGGAACAGGTAACAGCATGCTTGAGCTGTAGGGAAGTTTATGTTGGGTAAATGGGGTAGAGGTTTTCCAAGGATCCCTGTGGGTTAGGTAATTTGTATGTGTTTTGCAAACTCCAGGGTATAGGTACTGTCCCTTGTTTGGTCCCTTGCACTGGAGCAGGTAAGGCAGGTGGTCTCTGGATGAGGGAGCCTGATACAGGATGTAGTTGGGGTGTGTACTTATTCAGTTGCTGAAGAAGAGAAAGTGACCATCCTCTAACTAGGACCTCATGGCTGGGTCAAGACAGTATTTATATATTATCATGCATGCATACTTTTATATATTTATATATACGTTTATTGTATAGCAATGTGCAATCCATGCTACTTTAGAAATTTGTTTTGAGATATAATTGACATAGAACATCAAGTAGCTTTAAGGTATAAAATATATTGATTTGATGCAATTATACATTGGAATATGATTATCACTACAGCGTTATCTAGCAGCTCTATTTCTCCACATAATTACTTTTTATTTTGTAGTGGGAACATTAAGATCCAGTCTTAGCAACACTGAGGTTTATGATGAAGTATTGTTATCTACAATCACTTTGCAGTGAATTAGATCTGCAGGACTTATTTATCTACTAGTTCCAAGTACGTAGATTTAAACAACACATTTCCAGTTTCCCTATCCCCCGCCTCTGGGAACTACCATTCTACTCTGTTTTTTATCAGTTAGGCTTTTTAAAATTCCACATGTTATATCATTTAGTATTTGTTTTCCTCTGATTTTCCCCACTTAGTATAATGTCCTGAAGGTCCATCCACATTATATTACATAAGGCAGGATTTCCTTTTCTCGTGGCAGAATATTATTCCATTGTATGTACATACGCCCCATCTTATCTATTCACCTGTGGACAGACACATAGGACTTTTCCCTATCGTGGCTATTGTCAATTATACTGTAATATATACAGGAGTGCATATATCTCTTTAATATCTTGTTTTCATTTCTTGTGTTTATATACCCAGAAGTGGTATTCCTGGATCAAATGTGATCAAACACAATAATAATTCTATTTAAAATTTGTTGATGAACCTCATTACTGTTTTGCACAGCAACTGAACCCATTTACTTTCCCAGAAACAGAGAGTAATTGCAGGAAGCTGTTCTTCAGGGGAAAGACTGTGGGAACGGGCAGCCAAGGTCTCCTGAGATGAATTCTAGGCCATTCAATGCTGCTGGGCGCTGCGTAGAGAGGGACAGCTGGCCCAAGTGGTGTGTAATGAAATGGCCCGTTGGGCTGCTGTAGCCTCGGACTTGGGCAGACATGGGATGGGAGCCCCAGGAGCCCACAATGGAAGCCTGAGTTGCTACCCCTGGTCTTCAGCCTCTCAGATGTCGACAGACTTGCAGCTTAAGCACACGCGGTTCACTCCCTCCTGGCCTGGGCCGGCTTGCACAGCCACTGCGCCACAGCCTGGCCCCCAACACGTGGCGGAGCCCCTGGAGCGAGGCCCCAGGTGGCTGTGACTCTGTCTGGTGGCAGGGGTGTTGGTGAGCACTGGTCTGCTTGCTAGGTGGTGCAAACCAGACTGCTTACTATGAGTCTGGGAGGAGGGGCTACTGGCTGGGTTCCCAGGTGTTTCTCATCCCAGGGCTCACCTGCTGATCTCCTAGACCTCCCGTGATTCCGTGATATCTGGCTCCCTTCTGAGAAAAGGGGTTTCAGCCGCAGTGGCTCAGGGCTCAGGTCTGGTCCGCCCCCCCACCCCCCCACCTGCCCCCCACCCCCCACCCCCCCGTCATCTGCTGAGATACTCCTGACCCTCCGCACGTGTAAGTCACTTAATTTCTTCTTTTGGTACTGTTGCAAACTTTTTATCATTTAGATAAGGACTGGTGAACAAATGTTTTAGATAAAACCTAATAAGTCAGAATAATTGTCCTGAAAAACATATTAGCCTCAAAGTAAAATATTTGGGTTACATACGATAGTTTTTTTCTCTTTTTGAGTTCTACGAGTAGTTAAAACTTGGAAAATCCCTAGCTCACTCTTCACTTAGTTTTCTTGAAATTCTGCAATGACATTTCTGTCTTTCCCTCGAAACACACAGACACTTGTAGCTTAGAAATTCTTATATTTTGTTACCTTACCACTAAGTCTTAATAGCCTTAAATGATAGGCTTCTACAGCCTTTCTCAACTGAAAACTGGCTTATGTGTAGAGAAACGTGTATTATTTACTGAGTCAACTTCTTTTTTTATAAAATGTTTTCTAGTTTATAACTCACACATATTTACTAGAATGTTGTTTCTTATTTCGTTTTAATTTACCAAAACATATATGAATTCCTGTTTCTCTTCCTTCTGTTCTTGTTTATTGTTTTCTTTTGCCAAAAACCAGACTCTGCCCATGAAATAAAATAGCAGAAAGTTGAGCTTATTGGAAGGCTTTCATTTAACCTGCAAACCGAGTAACTTGAGGCTATAGGAACATGCATTCGGGTTTGCTCACAGACTATGTGATTATTTTGGGGTACATGTGCAAGTTACTTGGCTTTTCAGCTGATTGGCGGTCTAGTGGTCTTCTTCCCTCTTTGGGTCTGGGAAGTTGAGTCAGGGGAACAAGGGAGTCCAGAGATGGTGTGAACAGACTTGGCATTAGGGAATTGGCTGGTGTCCACTGCTGATTCCTTAGAAGAGATACAAATTCACATAAGGTTAGATTATGTTTCCTTTATGTGCCGGCATTTGTTCCTGACTGTAACAGTAATATAATGTAGTAATTAAATATATAGAAATATAAAAAAATATAGAAGATGTACAGAAATAAGCTAGAACATAATATTAAAAGCCATTAAGACAAGTGAATAAGGCTATACCCTCTGGGAAAGAGCTAACCCAGTGTGTAGAGATGTGCTAGGCAATCCATGCCCTTTGCACAGGGCCCAGTCAATGTGTGTGTGAAATGATATGTAGATAAAAAGAGCTCCCTGTGAGGAACTCCCTAAAAGTGGCTTGATGCGATAATCCCATAGATGAACACCTGTTAGAAGGTGTATGCCAGAAAGGGTACTTAAGCCGAGGAGGCCCCAGCTGCAGTCAGTCGTTCAGACTCCAACGTTGAATGTGGATCACCTCCATGGTGCTCTGACAAAGGACAGCCTAGAGGAGCACGCCTACGGGGCCCATTAAGCTGTACCCAGGCACGCCATAGGAACTGTGAAGAATAAACTGACTGTGTGATTCTTGCAACTAACTTGTGTGTCGGTCATGTTTTTCCTCTGGTGGTGATTGGTCTCAGTACCAGTAAGTAGAATCCTCATAGCCACCTCAAGAGTAGTCTCAAAAAGGCCACCAGCCCTGCTGTTAAGCAGGAGTGTCCCACTGCATGGGGAAGTCAAATCATGGGTGCCTGATTGACATAGAGCTCGGGCTCTACTGGGACACTGACATAAGTGACTCCATTTAAATTTTGGTTCTGTACTTTCAGGACAAATTTTGCTTAAGAATTAGGTTTCTTTTTCCCTTTAATAAATTAGACATTTCTTTTTTTAGTGTGACTTATCTAAAAATGTGTCCTCCTTTCACCAGACCCTTATTAATGTCATGCTTCTCACTATTTCTTTCTGCAAATACTGTGTCCACAGGAACCACCAAGAATACTTTTCCTTATCAGAAAATTTTTGTAAAAGCAGAAGTACATGAATGGATTTAATCCATAGTAGGGGAAAAAAAGCAGCTGTAAAATAATATTCTCCAAACAGATCACCGGGGCAGTGATGCTATGGCAGGAGGGAATCTCCCTGGATTCAGAAAAAATGTGAGCAGGAAATAATTATTTTCTTTCTTTCTTTTTTTAAGTGAGAGGAAGGGAGATAGTGAGACAGACTCCCACAGGCACTCTGACAGGAATCTACTTGGTAGCCCCTATCTGGGGCCCATGTGCAAATCAATTGAGCTATCCTCAGTGCCTGGGGCTGATGCACAAACCAATCAAGCCACTGGCTGTGGGAGGAAAGGAGGGAGAGAGGGGGGACAGAAGGGAAGGTGAGTGGTTAGTCACTTCAGCAGTGTGCTCTGACCAGGAATCGAACATGGGACATCCATACACCAGGCCGACACTCTATCCCCTCAGCCAACTGGCCAGGGCCTATTTTTATTCTTGATAAGGAAATGACTATATTATCAAATAAATGAGCCATTGCAGAAACTGGAAGTGCATTTGTGAGTAATAAAATTAGAACTAGAAGAGAAGAAAGTCTAGACTTATAAGGAAATAAAAGCAGCAGTCAAGATAACTTCTACTATGTAAAGCCATAAGGTTTAGTAATTTTAAAAATTAAGTGGGTAAGATGCCAAGAAAAATGAAACAAAAATTTCACACAACACTTAAAGAGATTTAATATTACTTCTCTGTTAAATTATTTTTTATTTGCTTTAGGACTTGGTTTTCAAAGTCTTTAATATAGGAATGGAAATTATATTTGTATATATTCACAATGTTATACTTAATAATCTCAGTGATGGATTACTTTGTAATCCCTGGATTTTATTCAGTGATACAAAGAGCAAGCAGTTTCTGATATCTGGAAACTGATCTGACATGTAGAGCTGGGTCTCCACTGCTAGAAACTTACCTGTCTCTTACCGTTCAGTATCTCCAGATGTTAATTTGCTTTTCTGAGTGTTTGCATATGGACTCTTCATATAAATTAGTGTAAATCAATAGGGTTTCCCTATCTCCAGAAACGACCTTTAAGAATGTTTTTTTGAACTGAATTTAAATGAAACTGAAGAATAGAGTATTAGGTCTGCATGTAATTAAAAAAAAGGTTCAGTCTTAGTTGATTACCTAAATCTTCAATTTTGTTTTTAAATTCATTTAGGTTTTAAGGCTCACTCATGAAGTACTTAAAATGACAACTCATCAAATGTGCTCGTCTTCACTGGTTGAGCTTTAATGCACACTTAATTACCTCTGTGGTTTCTTAGGGGTCATTGATATTCTTATTTAATGGTAATAAATATCATTTTTCCCCTTAATGGCCTGTCAGTGGAAATGCAATGACTGAATTATTATAAACTTTTGGAAACAGTGTAACTCACAAACTGACAAGGGGTCCAGAAGCTTTGTCTAAGGCAAGAACCGGATGCTGATCTAATTCCCACCAGGCCATCCAATTTCCACAGCCAATGAAACTAGGAACTGAGAGGTTCAGATTGAAATCCAAAATGGTTTTACGAACATTAGTGTAAATATTTAAAATGAACTAGAATTAGTGTTTTCTCTGTAATATTAATGATTTTATTTAGTTTGACTTCATATTTAATTTATCTTTGCAACTGTTGCCACATATATTTGCACAGGAATAGAGATACAATAAGACTATAAAGGGAGAAAAATCTCCCTTGGTCCCCTGTAATCTCTGTTTATATGGATGTGTAAAGGCTCAAAGTAGGTTTCAGGGAAAAGTATTACTGTGAGGATCCGGTCCAGGGCCTCTTATTAAAACCTCACTAGCCAGGAAAAACTTTTAAGTGGTTTGGCTGCAGGGCTGTTCCCGTAGCTCTCCTCCCATCACTTACAATGACCAACCAGCACCTTGCCCAGGGTCCCAGTCAAGGCTAACCTCCTGGCTAGCCTTGCTCACTAAACCTATAAAGGCTTGCCTAACCAGGTGGTGGTGCAGTGGATAGAGCATCGGACTGGGCTGCGGACGACCCAGGTTTGAGCCCCGAAGTCGCCAGCTCGAGCTCGGGCCCATCTGGCTTGAGCAAAAGCTCGTCAGCTTGGACCCAAGGTCGCTGGCTCCAGCAAAGGGTGGTTCAGTCTGCTGAAGGCCCGCGGTCAAGGCACATGTGAAAAAGCAATCAATGAACAACTAAGATATTGAAACGGCAACAAAAAAACTAATGATTGATGCTTCTCATTTCTCTCTGTTCCTGTCTGTCTGTCCCTACCTATCCCTCTCTCTGACTCTCTCTCTGTCCCTGTAAATAAATAAATAAATAAATAAAAATAAAAATTAAAAAAAACAAAACAAAAACAAACCTATAAAGGCTTAAATCCCCAGACACTCGGGGCTGACCCCACTAGGGTCTCAGCCCATGTGTTCGATGCATAAATAAATCTCTTATAAAACTCATTAGGCCTTGCACATCCCTCCTCTGGCGACCTAACGATTACTTATGCGACACTTTTTTATAGATGTTTTCCTTTTTAACAATACTATTTATTGATCATCTGTGTCAACTGACATAGTGAATAATTTATATGTCTTCTAACTGATACTAACAACAATGTTTACTTATTTCTGTATTATAAATGACAAAATTGAGGCTAATGCTGATTCAATGACTTGCTCTTTGTCTGTCTTGCTTCAAAGTCCATACACTTTCCACTTTCTCAAATCTGAGGACGTTTTCATTCCATAATTGAGTTACACCCTTCAGCAAACAGGCAGAAAATATCTCCCCAAACGGCAATTACCTGGAGCCAGTTCACTTGTCAGTAGTTCACTTAGAATAGTTTCTCTTGTTGGTTCATTACGAAGCAATTACAACTCTGGCAAGTGAAGGAGATCAAGGTAACTGTATCGAGTCATAAGAATACCTTGGCTAGAATTCTGTCTTCGAGTTCTTGTGCATCTAATACTGAGACTATTATTTTACATAACAAGTTTATTACTCATATAGCAGCATCAAAATATTATGCTGTTGTATTATAGCAAATAAAAGTTTCCCCTGAAAATGTACTTTTTTTTTTGCAAGAGGTAATTAAAATGTTACATTTCACAGTGATCAAATATGGAGGGGAACTGATCCTACTACAAAGCATTTGATTGTTTTAAGTCACTCCACATTAGCATGGGTTTGGTAAACACGTTGCTGGTGTGAGTCTTGGGACTAGCTCCCATTTGAGTTAATCTCTCTGTCTCTCTGGTTTGTTT
The DNA here is from genome assembly GCA_037038555.1 of Rhynchonycteris naso. NCBI lineage: Eukaryota > Metazoa > Chordata > Mammalia > Chiroptera > Emballonuridae > Rhynchonycteris > Rhynchonycteris naso. The sequence goes on from CM073000.1 coordinate 14,890,058, forward strand.
CTAGTTTGCAGAGAAACTTTACCTTTAAATTTGGACTGAATTTTTCTAGTAAGTGGATTCTTATCCAGGACACAAATACATATCAGGACATTTATTGGTGTCCTTTTTATATTGCTTAATTCTTTGTGAAATGACAGCAAGGTGGTTATTTGATGTAGTCCCATATGTTTAGTTTTGCTTTTGTTGCTTGTGCTTTTGATATCATATTAAAAAATTGTTGCCGTGACTTATGTTAGAGAGCTTTTATTTCATGTGTTTCTTCTAGGAGTTTTAAAGTTTTAGATCTTTAATACCTTTTGAGATAATTTAGTGAGTGGTATAAGGTAGGGGTTCAATATATTCTTTTGCATGTGAGTATCCAGTTTTCCCAAAACCATTATTGAAAAGACTGTCTTTTACCTATTGAGTATCATTGGCTGTATTGTTAAATATTAGTTGACCATATATGAATGGATTTATGTATTCATTCTCTGCTCTATTCCATTGTCTATTTGTTGTTATATCAGTACCATACTGTTTTGACTACTATTGCATTAAAATATAGTTTGAAATAATGTGTTACGGCTTCCACTTTGTTCTTCTTTCTCATGATGGTTTTGGATATTCAGGAATTTTTGTGATTTCATATGAATTTTAGGATTTCTTTTCTGTTTCTGTAAAAATTGCTTCAGAATTTTGATAGACATTGTATTGAATCGAGGGATAGTTTTGAATAGTATGAAAATTTAAATAATATTCTTCAATCCATCTATGAACATAGATATTTTTCTATTTACATGCATCATATTTAATTTCTATCATCAATAACATAGTTTTCAGTGTACAAATAAACCTTTTACCTCATTGGTTAAATTTATTCTTAAGAATTTTATTTCCAATATTATTATAAATGGGATTGTTTTCTTTATCTCTCTTTTAGATATTTCATTTTAAGAGTATAGAAAAGCAACTAGTTTTTATATATTGATTTTCTATTCTGCAACTTTCCTGAATTAATTTTTTAGGTCTAACAATTTTTTGGTGGAATCTTTAGGGGTTTCTGTATATAAGATGATATAGTCTGCAAACAGAGACAATTTTCATTATTCATTTTTTGTTTAGATAAGTTTTCCTTGTTTGGTTTTTTTTGCTAGAACTTGAAGTACAATGTTAAGTAGGAGTGAAGAGAGTGGTACCCTTGTCTGTTTCCTGACTTTAGAGGAAAATCTTTCAGCATATGATATTTGTTGTGGCTTTGTCTTATATGGTCTTCATTATGTTGAAGTATGTTCATTCAGTACTCAATTTGCTGCAGCTTTTATCATGTAATGATCTTATATATTATCAATTGCTTTTATTTTATTAACCCAAATGGGAGTGAGTCCCAGGACTCACACCAGCAAGGTGTTTACCAAACCAGTGCTAATGTGGGATGACTTCAAACAATAATCAAATGCTTTGTAGTAATGATGTTATATATTATCAGTTGCTTTTATTTTGCATCTATTCAGAAGATCATATAATTTTTATCTTTGTTTCTATTAATATGCTGTATCATGTTAATTGATATGCATATGTTGAACCATACTTGTATTGCAAGCATGAATCCCACTTGATCGTGGTGTATGATCTTTTTAGTGTCCTGTTGGATTCAGTTTGCTGGTATTTTGTTGAGAATTTTTGCATCTATATAGTCAGCAATATTGTTCCATTGTTGTTGTTTTTTTCTTATAATATTGTTATTTGGCTTTGTTATCAGGATAATGCTAGCTTCATAAAATAAAGTTTGAGAACGTTTCCTCCTCTTCATTTATTTGGAAGCATTTGTAGAAGATTGGTATTGGATGTTTGGTAAAGTTTACCAAACACTCTGGTCCTGGGCTTTTCTGCATTGGGAGGTTTTTGATTATTGATTGAATCTTCTTACTCATTACAATCTGTTTAGATTTCTAACCTCTTTATAATTTAGTCTTGCTAAGTTGTATATTTTTAGGAATTTATCCACTTTTTTAGACTATCTAATTTTTTGGTGTGTAATTTTTCTTAGTAGTCTAATCCTTTGTATTTTTGTGGTATCAGAATAGGTCCTTCTTCATTTATAACTTCCTTTCCTTTTCTCTAATTAGTTTCATTAAAGGTTTGTCAAAGAAACTCAGTTTCATTGAATTTTTATTCTTTTTATAGTCTCTATTATATTTACTCCTGCTCTAATTTTCTTTTATTGTTTTACTTTAGCTAACTTTGGACTTAGTTTGTTCTTTAACTAATTTAGGTATAAAGTTGTTTATTTGAGATTTTTCTTTTTTTTCTTAATGTAGGCATTTATCACTATAAATAGTTCTCTTAGAACTACGTTTGCTGCATCCCTTAAGTTTTGGGGTGTTGTGGTTTTATTTTCATTTGTATCAAGGTACTTTATGATTTCCCTTTTGATGTTATTTTTGACCCATTGGTTGTCTAAGAGTATGTTATTCAATTTTTGTGTATTTAAATTTTCAGTTTTCCTCCTGTTACTGATTTCTAGTTTCATACCATTGTGGTCAGAAAATATACTGGACATGATTTTAATCTTCTTAAATTTGTTTAGACTTGTTTTGTGGCTCCATATATGCCCTAACTTGGAGAATGTTGTTTGTGTGCTTGAGAGAATATGTATTTTTTTGTTGTTGGATGAAATATTTTGTATATATCTGTCCACTTGTTCTATAATACTCTTCAGATCAGTGATTTCCTTATTTTCTGTCTGGATGATCTATCCGCTGTTGAAAGTGGGATATTGAAATCCCCTACTAGTAAATTGCTATCTATCTCTCCCTTCAGCAATGTTAATATTTGGTTTTGTAATTATGTATTTGGGTGCTCCGGTGTTGAGAGTATAGATACATTGCTCACAAAACTTAGGGAATATTTTATTGCTTCATATTCATTTTGAAATATTTTCAATCATTATAGCCTCTTGAGAAGTTAAGCCCTTTCTCACTGGTATCTTTACTTTCTTTGTTGTTTGTGACTTTTTTTTTATTATTTAGTGAGAGAAGCGGAGGAAGAGAGACAGATTTCCTTATGTGCCCCTACTGGGATCCACCCAAAAAACCCACTAGGGGGCAATGCTCTGTCCATCTGGGTCATCGTTCAGTTGCTCAGCAACCGAGCTCAGCTTAGCGCCTGACGTAAAGGTCATGGAGCCATCCTCAGTGCCCTGGACCAACTTGCTCCAGTTGAGCCATAATGCAGGGGTACGGGGGGAGAGAATCAAGAGGGGGAGGGTTAGAAAAGATGAATGGACACTTTTTCTGTGTGCCTTGACCTGGAATCAAACCTGGCATATCCACTTATCTGAGCCGATTCTTTACCACTGAGCCAAGTGGCCAGGGCTGACAAAATTTGATAAAATTCTTTCTTATCTGATGTAATAGAGTTACTCTTGCTCTCTTTTAGTTACCATTTGCATGGAATATTACCTCAGTTTAAACCTATGTGTGTCCTTAAAGCCAACGTGAATCTCTTGTGTGCCTCTATTGTTGGATCTTGTTTTTTATCCATTCAGCCACTTTTTTTTTTATCCGTGAAGTGAAATAGCCTATGTGCTATATTCTCTCCTTGAAAGTTCCTTTTGCCCTTTGGAATTCAATTTTCTTGGTTTTGTGACTTTACCTGTCTGAAGGTCTCAAGAAAATTTCTGAGTTCAATCTTGTTTTGATTTCTCTCTGTTGTTAGGCAGGAAGTTTCTTTTTCTTTTCAACTTTCCATTTTTAATGATCTCTGTAACACTGCCTCTCAGGGTGTGTTGACCAGGATGGAACCGAAAATGTTTTCTGTTTTCTTCTTAGACAGAGGGTGTTACTGTGTCATATAAACAGCTTTTGCTAATGTGAGAATTTGCTAATTTGCCATTCTTTCCAGATATCAAAATATCCAAATTCTGAAAGACATTATTTTTGTCTTCTGAAGACAGTTTAGGCAAGGCTAATATTCTAGACTGAGGACAGGATGACTCATTAATGTAGTTATCCTCAACTGTTATTAGACATTTTAGAAATCAGTTTCATGTAGTGCAATATGGTTCAGTGACCTTTTTCATAAAGATGGATTATCCATGTCATCTTGGATGGATTATTGAACCTGTAATGGAGTTATTTTTTATTAGGCTTGTAATTTCCTTTCAGTGAGATTTCATTCCTCCTGTATGAGAATAAATTGATATTTTTTGATCAGAACACTTAGCAGGACTCAGGAGGACAGAATTTACCTTAAAATTTCAAATATTGAGCTCCAGATATGATAGAATAAAAATCCTGGTAAATGGAGCATAGATCAGTACAGTTGTTTTTTAGCTACAATTAGAACCTAGTTAATGAAAAAGACTTGGAGGGAAAGAGAAGAAATTGGTATGACAAACCAGTATCTGAATGGGCAATGGGAGGGAAGTCCTATTTGACAGAAGTTTGTATGGAAGGCGGGCCCAGAGGGAGATGTGAATGCTCAGAGGCACATTGCCCCCCTGTCAACAACAGAGGTAGATTAAGGTCGGTTGAGGCCCTGGGCGCGGAAGAAAATATTCGGCCTCTTAAAAGAGAGAGAGAGAGACAGAGAAAATAAAAATACATGTTCACCATATTTTTAAAGAAATAAAAAATATTATGTACTATTCATGTTAAAATTGCACATATGAAACCAAACTTGGTGTCATTAGAAAAAAAGTTTTCTAATGACACCTGGGGTTTTGCAGGGCCCTTCAGAAGTTGGGGGCCCAGGGAGCGTGCCCAGTGTGCCCGCCGTTAAATCTGCTTCTGGCCAACAATGTGATTTGCTTCTGTTTAAAGTTAGACAGTTATTTGCCCTAGATGACCTTGCCCTCTCTTACTGACTGTCTGCATCCACCCCAGGGCAGTCAGGGCAGGCAGAGTCCCACAGAACAATGTGGAGAGAGAAAACACAATGCCAGAGTGGTTCCCTTCTCTGTTTCCACCAGCGCTCTGTCATGCACACACCTTGCTTGCCACACTCGGCCTATTTTTCCAGGGTTTTATCACAAGTTCATATTAAGATCTCTGATCTGTCAAAGTTGAATTTAAGTGGGCGTCCAGCTTCCCATGTTAGTTCATCATCTTTCTTGGGAGCCATCAGTACTTAATTCCACAATCCCAGAGACTAAACTAATGTTCATTGCATTTTTATATTGCTATACCAATACAAGACAGTGGATGAACAGCTGGGATAATGATAGAATTAAAGAGACATAAAGGAATATTGTTATGGGTGAGAAATGTAGAGACCACAGGACAGCAGGTTTATGGGCATATGGCATATACTTTCCTGGTTTCTAGAAAGTTGGTAGGTTTATATTTTAAATTCAGACTTTGGAAAGTAAACTTTCATGGTGTAGACATTTGCACAATTGGGAGCCTATTCAGTCTTGTGTTCTTTAACTAAAGAACCTACAATCCAAGCATTGAGTGTTTGAATTCATCATGGGTCAGATGTTAGTTTTGTGATGTTATAATGCAGTCATTTTGAAACTTACATCTTTTATAGGGACTTCTGACTAAAAATTTTCAGATGCAATTGTTTTTCTGAATGTTATCAGCAGAGATCATTGTCTGAAAAAAGAATTATTTTCACTTAACATATTATTATTTCATTAATGAAGCATTTGATACTCTAAAATCAAATGAGCATATATATATATGGTTTTATTTTAATTCCATGAGGGTTCCGATAAAAAGGTTCTAGACAGTCCTTTTTGTTGATGCTATTTTCTAATCTATTTTGGAAGAATGTAAGGAATCTACTGACAGTCAAATTTCATGGGGAAAAATTGGAAATGCAAATTGCTCCATAGCTATGAGTTTGTGACAGTTTTGTTGAATTAAACAAGCATATGTTTTCCATTGTGTCATTATCATTCCCTGTGGGATGTTCATGGTCCCTATCTTTATTTTTTGAGACAATATATAAAGAGGAATGGATATAGAATTTGGAGATGGACAATATGTTCAAATCTTACAGTCATTGCTATTTGATACTCACGCTTTGGCAAATCACTTGATTAATGCAAACATTAATCTCTTATTTATACAAACAGTTAGGTAATGATTAATTATTGTCTTTTTTAAAGCTTCCAAATCAGCCGTAAAATTAACCATGTTCACTGACACGTATTATCTGTGATTTCTACACTTCTAGCTTCCAAAACGGTGAAGATAAAGTTATTATTTTAAGCCACCAATTTTATTGTAATTTGTTAAAGCATCCCTAGGAGATGACTGCTCCAGGGAGGAGAGAGGAACTCTCTGCAGTACCTTCACTTAGAGGGTCTTGTTGGTACCATTGCACCAGTGATCCTAGAAAATGCAAACAAATTTTATGTCAAGTTTATGCTTTAACATGACTATAATTTCTGCAGTTTGTTCAATGATAATCTTAAAATGGATGTACAGTTATGTTATCATTGGGCACATCCATTTTGTTAGTTTGTTAACCTCTCATACATGTCAGCCACTGGAAGGTTCTTTCTACTTGTACACAATATTCACTCAATCAAAGATTATCTGTATCTTAAAAGTCACACTATACTTAACCATCTTCTATAAAATAACTGCCACATTCTTGTTTACGCTAATTATGTTCAAGGGCAATTCAGTTCTTCTTGAAGGAGCCTATTCTGATGTTTCAAGGGTCTTGAATAAATTCCTTAATGTGGAATTAAATTATTTCTAACTGTAAGATCTTTGTCTCCATCCATATTCTAACCCACAGGTCAACCAGATCAATTCTCCTTTTATTTATTTTTTCTCTATAAGAACATCGTTAAAAATATTAAACCTTGCTATCTTGTTCTCTGGTACGTATATTTAATTACAGTGTCTTGTTCAGCTTTCTTCTATAAGTTAAATATATCCACCCCCCAAACAATGCTCAGAAAATAAAGTCTTAATTTCGTGTACTATCATGATCTTAGAATATTTTCCAGATTGGCTTTCTGTCTAGAGCACAGCAGCCAGATGTAAACCTGTGGCCTTTTTTTTTTTTTTGTATTTTCCACGGTGCAGTGGAAGGTGGTGCATGACGCTTTATCACTGCTTAACAGATAGGGATTGATGAAACATGTCTGCTCTTCAGTGCCGGGGATTTAGAGAATCCCCGGCACTGAAGATTTTACATAGAAAATATTTCATATAGAAAATACTATCTATTTCATATAGAAAATAATTTGATATTTAGAAACAAACCACACATTTTAAAGTGTTTCCGCCTCATATAAGATTCATCTACTTAGTCTATGAACTTAATAATTACCTTTCCTTTATAAACATTCTTTCTTCTTTGATTTGAATACTAATACTTAAATATGTACATGTAGCTTGCCCAGTAATTGCTTATGTGGTTTGATGAACTTCCCAAATCAGTTGTGCTGCAGAACTAGGCAAGGATAACAACGCATGTTCAAACACCTGAACCGGTCGCGTACTTTTTATAACTATAGCCACCCACAAGATTACCCAGCATACTGAGCGATTCAAGATCTCTCAGAGGAATGAAAGCCTGTGCAAACAGGATCCACCGCTACATATTCAAAATCTCCTTTGTCGTTTGTAGCTCGTTTTTGTATCATGTTAGGTCTTAGCAACAAAAAGAAACGTGTTGGTCGATTTTGCCCTCAAAGAAAATGAAATTTGCGCCCTGGCTGGTTGGCTCAGCGAAGGAGCATGGGCCTGGTGTGTGTATGTTCCAGGTTCAACTCCCAGTCAGGGCACACAAGAGAGGCGCCCATATACTTCACCACTTTCCTTTTTGTTTCTCTCTCTCTCTCTTCCTCTCTTTCCCTCCTGCATTCATGGCTCAATTGGAGCGAGTTGGCCCTGGGCGCTGAAGATGGATGGTACCATGATCTCTCCTTAGGCACTAGAATGGCTCTGGTTGCAATGAAGCAACCACCCAGAGGGGCAGAGCATCACCCCCTAGTGGGCTTGCCAGGTGGATCCCGGTGGGGTGCATGCTGGAGTCTGTCTCTGCCTCCCCTCCTCGCACTGAGTAAAGAAAATGAAATTTGCATTTGGGAAAGTGATAAAATTTTAGAGATATTAAGATGGAAAGTCAGTACTCTAAGTGAAGGAGTAGGAATACCCCAAATGTATAACAGAAGAAAGGTGAGGGAGTCATACTGAGCGACACTTACTGGAGTTCATTTTTGCTCAGGAGAAGGTATCTGCCAGTAAAGATACACCATGGCCTTTAGTCTGAAAACCTGGCAGAACTAGAAAATATCAGCATGTAACAACATATAGAAAATTTCTAAAATTTATATGTATCATTAAGTAATGTTAGCTGGTATGCAATACACACACACACGTGTGTGTGTGTGTGTGTGTGTGTGTGTGTATATATATATATATATATATATATATATATATATATATATATAATATATATTTTTTTACACTCATGAGGGAAGAAGGGACTCATGGGGTAAAAAACATTCATGGGAAAGCAACTTTAAATGATAGGTGGAAGTGGCTCAATGCAATGAAAAATGAATGAGATTGAATTAGAAAATATGAGAAAAAATACATTACAAATTCAAAAGAGCCTTAGTAATGTGAGCTATTTTAGTTTCCTAATTCCAAAATAATAACTTGGGCTTCTAATGGGTGCTCTGGCACTGTGGAAGACTTTATTCATGAGAAGGCATTTTATCAAAAAGAGGGCTTTTCTAGTTCCAACATTTAAAACAAACCCAGCTCTTGTTCAGGTGCTACTCAGTTCTCAGGCTGCAGGTGGGACCGTATTTTCTCGTGGCTCTTGCAGCAGCATGTTGCTCAAGGAGAATCTGTATTTCTAACACATTGTTAGGCTCACAGGGTAGTTATAGACCGTCTCTCTTTAGGTAACAAAACTGAGAATGAATGGAACAGTTTTCTAGTAAAGAACTTTGCTCCATAATATAGTGCTCACAAAAATTAGGAGATATTTTATAGATTCATATTTATTTTTTGAAATATCCCCTAATTTTTGTGAGCAGTATAGATAAAGGACATCCCCAAATCCTAAGGTTAATAGAAAAATGATTTAATAATGTATAAAAAGCCATCTTTTAAGAAAAGTATTCTCTGTAGCTAGATAGCTCCTCCTTCTCTAAGACAACATGTAATCAACCCTAAAGTTCAAAAGTATAGAAGAAGCAAAGGAGGAGGAGGAGACAAAAGAGGAGTAGAAGGTGGAAAACCTACATTAGGTAAGAATTCAAGTGCCAGTGAGACACACTATTATAAATTTAATTAAGTTCTGTTTCATATTTTTATGTCAATTTGAATGTCTCTTAATTGTATAGTTTTTTCCTATAGCATTTATATGAGCTTTTCTAAGAAATGGAAATGAAAATATTCATTCTAATTTTAGGATAGAAATAATTTCTCCAATATATTTAAAATTTCATACATTAATATATTTTGCCAAATTCACAAAACCTAAATTTACAGTTCAAAGGCTAAAAATCAATTTAATAAAATAGATATTATAGTTAAACTTTGGTTCAGGTCAGTTGAATATCATTTAATAGAGCACATAGCAAAGGAATTGATTAATCCTATATAAATTTCAAAATTGGTCACATTTTAGGTTGAAGTTCTCACTAAGGAAGAAGGAGCTTTATATACTATTTGGCCTGGCATTTCATTAGTTTTTACTTTTGCTTGTAACAAAAATGTTTACTTTGAAAATTATAAAAGCCATCTAATGAATGTGGTCTTACTACAATATGTCAATAAGCTAAAAGTTCTAAAAATTATCATTTTATTACAAGATAAAATAGCATGGAATTCAGATGTAAAGTTATTAGAAAAATTTCCTCAAATGCGTACATTCTTAAAGTAAGAGGATTAATATATTAAATAAGGCTTCCCTATCCCCTAACACCTAATTCTTATGTTAAAAATTACTCAACTCATAAAAAAAAAACACTTGCAAGCGCTTCCCTCAAAGCTCAGTAACAAATTTACTACATCCATTTCTATGAGCGCTAAACAGGAAGAACCCCGATTTTTCAGGTATCTCTCTACAGGCGCCTGTCATTCTGATCCATTCACAATAATTAGCAACTGAACCAGTCTAGGCATTAAAACCAATAACCTAAACCTTATAGACTATAATCTTATATTAAAAAGTTAGACCCAGATATTTTCAAATCAATTTCTGTTAATTTATAAGAAAAAGAGATCAGGGATGCTAAATGACCTAATAAAGGTTATACAGATACATAAAGTTAGAAATTAAACATATTTAATCTAGTACATTTTCTCTGATCTTCAATTTTATATATATGCCTTTATCAAATAGATGGAAGAAGAGAGATATTTAGAAAAATAAGATGGCTGATTATTTTGTTGTACTGTGGATATTGACTCATTTAGGATATAGCTTCTGATGTTAACTTCTGTATTTCTTTAATAATTATAGTGGGTATACATAAATTCTAGGGATGTTTAGGGATTCTCCAATAATTCTATGATACTAAGTAAATGATAAATAAATACAAAAGGCAACCAGTTCATTTGGTACATGAATTTATTCTCATATTTTATTCTGGGCTCTTGCACATTATAATATGTTTTCCTTGAAAGCTGGTATGATGAAATCGCTTACTAGCATTTACATAGATTCATCAAAACAGTAGACTAAAGAAAATGCTCTCCCTGGATCTCTTGTTTTTTGGAGAAATGATTTCCTTTCCTCTTTGCACAAATTCAATTTCTGTCAGCTGCAGCAACCAAAGCTTAGTCATCAATCTCAGGAAAAAGTCCTCCTTTTAAAGGGACTTCTCATTTTGACATTACAGAGTGTATTACCAGCAGTCAGTGAAATAGAGGCTCTGAGGAAAAGGAGGATCTTTGTTACATTTGCCTAATAGACTATCATCGTTTTCCAGTTTTCTATTCATAAATCTCCTTTTCTTTCTTATCTAATGCCTGAGTAAGACATGTTTCTCTGGGCTCCCACATCCTAGGGGACTATAGTTGAGAAGATACAAGGGTAAATGAGAGAAGTTTGGGGCTTGAAGGGTACCTGCTATAACCCAAGCCACCTCCCCCCACTCTGCTTATGTTCCCCAACTTCCAGTCCAGAAAGGACGTCAGCCTTCATCACTTGGGTTCTACATGCTGACCTCTTTACCTTCCTTCCCTTACTATTTGGTGACTTTAGCTTAAGAAATTCTGTCAGTTGTTATTATCTTTTTTTTCCCATTAGGTAAAAACTCCTGGAGGAATGTACATCATAGCTACTTTATGTCACCTGTGCTTTTTTTTTTTTTTGCTATTCTCAACTCTTGTCTTCACCAGGGCAAGGGAGTTCTGAGTTACAGGCTAGAGGTAAACACTGCCTCCTCCCCAGCTCTTGGCTGCACTGTTTGCTGGGTTAGAAAACAGTTCTGCTTGTACCCAAGGTCCCATAATTTCATATAACTTGCCCACTACCCAAGCACATGCATACACATGTTCCATTCTCTGTTCTTTTGAATCACTGAACCTTTCATAAAACAAATGTTTCTGTGCATAGGTCTTTTTACAAACAGATCTTCTGTGTATATCATGGAGAAAACTTTTCTTCACCAGCACCATCTATGTCCTAGTGCATCCAGCCTAATATTTTACTGCTCATCATTCGTGTGTATAAAGTATCGGAAGTACTCCTTTACTGTTTTTGGGAGAAGCATGGATCAGATGCATATAAAAATACCAAGGTCTTCATAGCCTAGAGCACCTACATCCATACATTGATCTCCCAGGTATGGGAGAATTCCTGGGACAGGCAGCAAGGGTCCAAGTTTTCCAAAGAACATACTGGTTCAGAGAAGAATCTTCCCAAATTCCAGCTTTCACAGTTGCAGGTCATTGCAAACAAATCACTGAGTTCACACTGACTGATTCTGAAGTACTTGAAAAGAAGGCAGCTATATACAGAGAAATAAATTTAGGCTTAGCAGCAGAAATACATTTTAAATGCAATGGGTATACCCAGCTACGTAGGATGGCCAGATGGGCTTCATAAAAATCAACATTTGATAAAATCTTGTCTAACAAATAAGAAAATGCATGTATCTTAAGTGTCAAGATATTATCATCGCCACCCTCCCTTGTGGTATTTTAAGGAGGAACAGGTCCTGATAAATGGGCTGTCCTTGCTTGGATAGCGGTAGAATAGGTGTGGGTGTGCACGTGTGCTGAACTGTACTGTGTAATCAAGTCAGGAAACAGGTGCTGTTTGGAGAATCAAGAGACAGAAGAAGGAGACTTAATAATGGTGGGGGTTGATGCATGGGGTAAAGCTGAAGGAGATGAATCCTAGGGACAGTCTTCTCTAGGGTCTTGGAGCTGGACGTGCCTAGTGAAGAAGTTTGCTGTGGAGTATGGGATTAAACATCTTACAAACTTAGTACAGTTTTTCCAGTAAAATGACTAGAATTTTTTAAGTGCATTATTTTTGGGTATTGCACTGAGTTCTGTGTAAAACAATGCAAAATGGGGGTAAAGGTGCCCACTTAGAGATATATTATTATGTGGGAAGTGAATTGACAGCAATTTGTCTTCCATCTTTTATTTTTAGTATAATATGCATTTGAAAATATTTTCTAAACCGCAACTTTTGCTTTAAACAAGATCAAAGACTATGTTAAAAATCTCTTAAGTTTTACTTCTAAGTTGTCAATCTTTTGGCTAACTTGTTCATAAATTATTTGTAACACCAGCATTTACATATATATATATATATATATATATATATATATATATATATATATTCAAAATGGAATCAGTTTTAATGATTTGGGGGCAGAACTTGTTTCACTAAAGAATAATGATCAGGTAACGATATTTTACTTAAAATAATTATCAGGAAATAATATTTTCTCACGTGAGGAGAGGTAGAATATATCTAGGAAAAGAGCCAATTATACTCAAATTGTGAATGAAAGCCCGTTGGCCTGAATAAAGAATTCACAATGCGCAGTGGACTCTTGAGCAACAGGAGTTAGCATCCTGACCCCCACACAGTTGAAAATCTGGATACAACTTTTGACTTTCCAAAAAATTTTTCAGTTAGTCCTTAGTATTTGTCAGAGTTGGTTCCAGGATTTTTTGTGGATACCATAATCCACGATGCTCCAGTTTCTTCTATAAAATAGCACAGAGCAATGCATAGAGTTGGCTCAGGGCATCCATGGGTTCCCAATCTTGGATGGAAAAGATTGTTTTTTCTGCACTTGGTTGAATCTGCAATATAAAACCTAGGGATAAAAAGGGCCAACTGTATATATACTGAAAGAAAATCTGTATAAGTGGTCCTGGGCAGTTCAAACCTGTTTTTCAAGGGTCAACTATAGTTACATGTATGTGCATTTTGTGGTTTAAATATTGGTATTATTATTTTATATTTTAAGGCAGGGGTCCCCAAACTACGGCTGGCGGGCTGCATGTGGCCCCCTAAGGCCATTTATCTGGCCCCCATCGCACTTCCGGAAGGGGCACCTCTTTCATTGGTGGTCAGTGAGAGGAGCACAGGATGCATCCGCACCCATAGTTCCCATTGAAATATTGGTCAGTTTGTTGATTTAAATTTACTTGTTCTTTATTTTAAATATTGTATTTGTTCCCGTTTTGTTTTTTTACTTTAAAATAAGATATGTGCAGTGTGCATAGGGATTTGTTTATAGTTTTTTTTATAGTCCGGCCCTCCAATGGTCTGAGGGACAGTGAACAGGCCCCCTGTGTAAAACGTTTGGGGACCCCTGTTTTAAAGCATTAAGGTTTAAGGCACTTGAGAGTGTTGCCCAAGGTCACATAGCTCATTAACCTCAGCCAAATTATATAAGATTCTGGATGAATTGCATAAAAGTACTGTCTCTGGATCCCTGAAGACTGAATGTTGGCTAGGTGTCAGGCCTGCACCCTTTCCAGGCCTGGCGTCTTTGCACAAGACAAACATTGCTCAACTCTACTTGGCTGCCCTGTGCTTTTGAGACCTCTGGTATACTTACTCTTTGCCAATCAAAGAGGTGGGGAACTCTATAACTGTCTTGGGCACATACACAAAAGCCAAATTGATTTTGTACTTTGATCTCTAAGCAGGAGTCAGTGTTTCTTAAATAATAACGATTATTTTATAGAGACAATTTTGTGTGAGTACCAGAGTTTCAATAAAAAAGTTAGTTAATTCACTCACAGCAAATACTAATGAGTGTGAGTTAGAGAATTACATCACTAGTTAGAGGAATATTATCTGAAATAGTTTCTGTGCAAATGTGATTTACCTAACAAATTCTTACCTCCCTGTAGGAATCACATTATGCAAGCAAAGATTAGTATTCTATGTCATTACCATTTGAGCTATCATAAATATAGAAGAATTGAGTTATTTGGCATGAGTTCTCTTTTTATTTTTTATTTTTGCCCTAAAAATATAGATATGTTTTCACAAAAGTGTTGTTTGTGTAAGCAGTTTCTTTTTCATTAATCCAACCTAAACAGAAAGAAGACATGTAATATGAATGAATTTTCTTTATAACTGAAACTTTCTATTTTGAAACTAAAACTTAAAATCTTTTAAAATGTTATACCTTTACTTATTTTGTAAGAGGATATTATGAAAGTAAGGTGACATAAAGGAAAGATTATAGGTCCTGACATCAAAAAGAACTTTATTTTTGGAGGGATTTACTTTGTTTAATTTGCCTTAAATTATTTCCTTTTATGAACTTCTATTTATTCCTCCATTAAATGGCTTCATGTGACCTACAGGCTATTGCCTGTGAACTCTGCTTCCATGTAATAAAAGTCTTAACAGTTGCCAGATGGGAAGAATAGGTGAAAAAGGTGGAGGGAGTTAAGAGGTACAAATTTCCAGTTATAAAATAAATATGTCACAAGGATGTACCGTATAGCATGGGGAATATAATTTATAATATTTTAATAAGTTTGTATGGTCACAGATAGTTACTAGACTTATTTTGAGATCATGTCATAAGAAATATATATGTTGAATTATTATGTTGCATATCTGAAACTAATATATATTGTATGTCAACTATAATTTTAAAAAAGGACTACCATCACTAAACAGTGTGTATTTAACCAACCTAACAAGTTCTCTAAGACTCAAACTGCCAAGGAGTATGTACTTTACTCAGGCTTTTGGATCAAGGGAGTGTCCCCTTGGAAAGGAGAATGAGGGGATTTTATAGGGGAAAGAAACAAAAGCAGCCAAATGCTAGTTTTAAAGAGTGGTTGGGTCTAGAAGGCGAGGATGCCCAAAAGTAGGTGAGTCTTCTGGACTTGGAGGCTGGAAGACCCATGGCCTTACATAACACTGGCAAACAATTTTTATTTTATTTTTCTGTTGCATGAGGTTTTAGTACTTTTTCTATATAGTTCTACATCGCTAATTCCAAATATGAAATCTGTTTGCCTGACCTGTGGTAGCACAGTGGATAAAGCGACGACCTGGGAACACTGAGGTTGCCAGTTCAAAACCCTGCACTGGTCTGGTCAAGGCATATATGGGAGTTGATGCTTCCAGCTCCTCCCCCCTTTCTCTCTTTCTCTCTCTCTCACTCTGTGTCCCCTCTCTAAAATGAGTAAAATAAAAAAAAATTTAAAAAAAATATGAAATCTGTTTTTCAGTGCATGCTCTAGTTTTTATGCAATTTTAATATCTTTTTGTTACAGTTAATGGCATGCATGGATTTTTAAATTGGAGTTAAAGGGCAATGCCTTTTGGATTGAACATAACCACAAGGCAATTAATGTTTTACAAACATCACTTTTACATAATTGTAGTTGTTTTTAAATGTAAAAAATTATTAGCTGATAAAAACACCCTCTTATTTTGTTTTAAGATTGAATCATGGCTTCTTCGAGTAGGCGTAAATGTAAGAATAGTCCTGACAACTTCTGTTACATATGTGGCTGTTACACACTTCAATGTCAAAGGCACAATATTTCATCATTTGTGACACGTGCATATATTGCCCATTTTCAAGTCCCCCTTGGTGATCAATCAGGACGAGAATTGGGCTCTTCAGATTGTGTGTCATAATTGTGAGGAAATGCTTCATGACTGGACAAAAGGAAAACACAAAGGAATGCCTTTTGGTATTCCCATGATTTGTTGTGAATCTAAGGAGCACAGCAGTGACTGTTATTTCTCTCTGATCCATACAAAGGGCATTGGCAAGAAAAATGGCATATGATCACATATCCTAATATTCCTTCAGCAATACGACCTATCCCACACTCTGAGACACTCCCGGTTCCAGTTTTCAATGGTTTTATTTCTTCTAAGGATGAAGAAAGTGAACATGGTGATCAAGTATATTTTGATAAGATGCATGAGAAAAAGGTTATAGAATATGAAGGGTCCTCTTCTGATACCAAGCAGTAATTAAGCCCTTAGTAGGTTAGCCAACCCGAATTAAATGACTTAGTAAGAGATTTGGGCCTATCAAAGAAAGCAGCTGGGTTATTAGTTTCCAGGCTTCAAGAAAAGAATGTACTTCACCGACTGGTCATCTAAAGTATCCCATTTCAGGAAGTGTGAACAAATTTTTGTGAACTCTTTTTCCAAAGACAAACACTTTATTTACTGCCATGATATCAATAGTCTTCTCAGCCAGCTACGTGTTACCACTTACAGTCCAACAGAATGGCGGCTATTTCCTGACAGCTCTAAATAAAGTCTGAAATGTGTTCTCCTACACAACGGTAATGTTTATGCAGTGGTTCAAATTGGTTATTCAACTCATCTGCGAGAAGATTATAATGACATAAAAATTGTCCTTGACTTAATGAAGTATGAGGAGCATAACTGTACCATTTGTGTGGATCTTAAAATGGTAAATTTCCTGCTAGGACAACAGAGAGTATCCTTGCCTTTTTCTTTAATTAATTTTAATGGAGTGACATTAATAAATCAGGGTACATATGTTCAAATAAAACATCTCCACGTTATCTTGTCATTCAATTATGTTGCATACCCATCACCAAAAGTCAGATTGTCCTCTGTCACCTTCTATCAGGTTTTCTTTGTGCCCCTCCCCTCATCCCTCTCTCTCCCTCTCCTTCCTCCCTATACCCCATAACCACCACACTCTTGTGCATGTCTCATAGTCTTGTTTTTATGTCCCACTATGTTTGAAATTATGCTGTTCTCAGTTTCTTTCTGTTTTACTTATTTCACTCTGTATAATGTTATCAAGGTCCATCCATTTTGTTGTAAATGATCCCATGTCATCATTTCTTATGGCTGAGTAGTATTCCATAGTATATATGTACCAAAGCTTTTTAATCCACTCGTCCTCTGACGGACACTTGGGCTGTTTCCAGATCTTCGCTATTGTGAACAATGCTGCCACAAAAATGGGGGCGCATTTCTTCTTTTTGAACAGTGCTAAGGTGTTCTTAGGGTATATTCCTAAAAGTGGAATAGCTGGGTCAAAAGGCAGTTTGGTTTTTAATTTTTTGATGAATCTCCATACTGTTTTCCACAGTGGCTGTACCAGTCTGCATTCCCACCAGCAGTGCAGAAGGGTTCCCTTTTCTCCACATCCCCGCCAGCACTTATTTTGTGTTGTTTTGCTGATGAGTGCCATTCTGACTGGTGTGAGGTGATATCTCATGTGGTTTTAATTTGCATTTCTCTAATGATTAGTGATGTTGAGCATTTTTTCATATACCTATTGGCAATCTGTATGTCCTCTTTGGAGAAATTTCTATTCATTTCGTTTGCCCATTTTTGATTGGATTGTTTGTTTTCCTGCTGTTGAGTTTTATAAGTTCTTTATAAATTTTGGTTATTAACTCCTTATCAGATGTGTTGTCGAATATGTTCCCCTATTGTGTGGTTTGTCTTTTTATTCTGTTATTATTGTCTTTAACTGTGCAAAAACGTTTTAGTTTGATATAGTCCCATTTATTTATCCTGCCTCTTATTTCATTTGCCTGTGGAGATAAATCGGCAAATATATTGCTGCGACAGATGTCGGAGAGCTTACTGCCTATGTTTTCTTCTAAGATGCTTATGGTTTCACGGCTTACATTTAAGTCTTTTATCCATTTGAGTTTGTTTTTGTGAATGGTGTAAGTTGATGGTCTAGTTTCATTTTCTGCAGGTAGATGTCCAATTTTCCCAACACCATTTGTTAAAGAGGCTGTCTTTACTCCATTGTATGCTCTTTCCTCCTTTGTCAAATATCAGTTGTCCATAAAGGTGTGGGTTTATTTCTGGGTTCTCTGATATGTTCCATTGATCTATATGCCTGTTTAATGCCAGTACCAGGCTGTCTTGAATTACAATGGCCTTGTAGTATACCTTGATTTCCAGAAGAGTGATACCTCCTGCTTTATTTATTTTTTTGAAGAATGCTGAGGCTATTTGTGTTCTTTTTTGGTTCCATATAAATTTTTGGAATATGTGTTCTATATCTTTGAAGTATGTCATTGGTATTTTAATTGGTATTGCATTGAATTTCTAAATTGCTTTGGGTAATATAGACATTTTAATGATGTTTATTCTTCCTAGCCATGAGCACGGTATATGCTTCCACTTGTTTGTATCTTCCTTGATTTCTTTTATAAATGTTTTATAATTTTCCGAGTACAAGTCCTTAACCTCCTTGGTTAAATTTACTCCTAGGTACTTTATTTTTTTGGTTGTAATAGTGAAGGGGATTGTTTCCTTAATTGCTTTTCCTGGCAGTTCATTGTTGGTATATAAAAATGCCTCTGATTTCTGAATATTTATTTTATATCCTGCCACCTTGCTGTATTCATTTATCAGGTCTAATAGTTTTTTGACTGAGACTTTAGGGTTTTGTGT
This sequence comes from Rhynchonycteris naso, assembly GCA_037038555.1. Lineage (NCBI taxonomy): Eukaryota > Metazoa > Chordata > Mammalia > Chiroptera > Emballonuridae > Rhynchonycteris > Rhynchonycteris naso. The sequence continues at coordinate 14,908,901 of CM073000.1, forward strand.
ATACAATATCGTATCATCTGCTAATAATGACAGTTTTACTTCTTCTTTTCCAATTTGAATGCATTTTATTTCTTCTTCTTGTCTGATTTTTGTGGCTAATACTTCCCGAACTATGTTGAAAGTGGTGAAAGGGGGCACCCCTGCCTGGTTCCTGATCTTAAGAGGATTGCTTTTAACTTTTGCCTATTTAGTATGATGTTTGCTGTGGTTTTGTTATAGATGGCCTTTATCATCTTAAGGAATGTTCCCTGTATTCCCTCTTTTCTGAGAGTTTTGCTCATGAATGGGTGCTGGATATTATCAAATGCTTTTTCTGCATCTATTGAAATTATCATGTGATTTTTGTCCTTCCTTTTTTTTATGTGATGAATCACATTGATTGATTTGCAAATATTGAATCTGCCTAGCCTCTCAACAATAAATCCCATTTGATCATGGTGTATGATTTTTTTTCATATATTGCTGGATCCGGTTGGCTAATATTTTGTTGAGAATTTTTGCATCTAAATTTATAAAGGATATTGGCCTATAATTTTCTTTCTTTATGTTGTCTTTGCCTGGTTTTGGGATCAGAATTATGCTCGCCTCATAAAAGGAGTTTGGAATTCTTCCTTCCTCTTGAATTTTTTGAAATAGCTTGAGGAGAATAGGAGTCAGTTCTTTGAATTTTTGGTAGAATTCACTTGTGAAGCCATCAGTCCCAGGACTTTTCTTTGTTGGGAGTTTTTTGATAACTGTTTCGATCTCTTTTCTTGTAATTGGTCTGTCTAGGTGTTCTGATTCTTCCAGATTGATTTTTGGAAGGTTATATGATTCAAGAAATTTGTCCATTTCACCAAGATTGTCTAATTTTTTGGCATATAGTTCTTCATAGTATTTTCTTACAATGCTTTGTATTTCTGTTGTGTCAGTTGTTATTTCTCCACTGTCCTTTCTAATTTCATTTATTTAAGTTCTCTCTCTTTTTTTCTTGGTGAGTCTAGTTAAAGGTTCATCAATCTTGTTTACCTTTTCAAAGAACCATCTCCTGGTTTCACTGATCCTCTATATTGTTTCCTTAACCTCTATGTCATATATTTTCGCTCTTATCTTTATTATTTCCTTCCTTCTACTAGTCTTGGGTTTTATTTGCTGTTGTTTTTCTAGTTCTTTTAGATGCAGGGTCAAGTTGCTTATTTGAGCTTTTCCAACCTTCTTCTTGTATGTCTGGTGTGCTATGAACTTCCCTGTCATTACTGCTTTTGCTGTGTCCCATAAATTTTGAGTTGATGTATGCTCATTATCATTGGTTTCAAGAAATTTTTTTATTTCTTCTTTGATCTCATTTTTAATCCGTTCGTTATTTAATAACATGTTATTTAGTTTCCAAGTGTTTGAGTATTTTTCAGTGTTTCTTTTGTGGTTAATTTCTAGTTTCATGCCATTGTGATCAGAGAAAATGCTTGATTTGATTTCAATCTTCTTAAATTTGTTGAGACCACTTTTGTGTCCTAACATGTCATCTATCCTAGAGAATGTACCATGAGCGCTTGAAAAAAATGTGTATTCTATTGCTTTAGTGTGAAAAGTTCTGAAAATATGTATTAAATTGAGTTGATCTAGTGTATTCTTTAAGTTTGCTTTGTCTTTGTTAATTTCCTTTCTTGAGGATCTATCCAGTGATGTTAGTGGAGTATTGAAATCCCCTACTATTATAGTATTGCTGTTAATCTTGTCCATTATTTCCATCAACATCTGCTTTATGTATGTCAGGGCTCTTAAGTTCGGTGAATAAATATTTGTAATGGTTATATCTTCCTGTAGAATTGTTCCCTTTATCATTATGTAGTGTCCTTCATTATCTCTTACTACAGCCTTTGTTTTTAAGTTCATTTTGTCAAATATAAGTATTGCTACCCCAGCTTTTTTTAAATTTCCATTTGCATGAAATATTTTTTTCCATCCTTTTACCTTCAGTCTATGTGCATCTTTTGTTTTAAGGTGTGTCTCTTGTGTAGACAGCATATGTATGGGTTCTGTTTCTTTATCCACGCAGCTACCCTATGTCTTTTGATTGGATCATTTAAACCATTTACATTTAAGGTTATTATTGATATGTACTTGTTTATTGCCATTTTATTCTTTAAACTTGTGTTCTTCTTTTGTGATATTTTTTCTCCCTTTGAACTGTTCACAACTGGCCCCTCAGCATCTCTTGTGGAATTGGTATGGTTTTAGTGAATTCCTCAAAGTATTTTTTGTCAGGGAAGCTCTTTATTTCTCCTTCAATTTTAAACGTTAGCCTTGCTGGATAGAGTAATCTTTGTTGTAGGTTCTTGTTCTGCATTACTTTGAATATATCTTGCCATTTCCTTCTGGCCTCAAGTGTTTCTGTTGAGAAGTCAAATGTCATCTTTATGGGGGCTCCTTTGTAGGTGATAGCCTTTTTTCCTCTAGCAGCTTTTAAAATTTTTTCTTTATCACTTAGTCTTGGTATTTTAACTATGATGTGTTTGGTGTAGATTTCTTTGGGTTTCTCTTTAATGGAGTTCTCGGTGGTTCTTGAACATGTGAAACGTTTTCCAGTCTTCATTTAGGGAAGTTTTCAGCTACTATTTGGTTGAAAAATATTTCTATTTCTTGTTTTTTCTCCTCTTTTTCAGGAACCCCTATGAAGCTGTTATTTTTCTTTATGTTACAGAGGTCCCTTAGAATATTCTCAGATTTTTTGAGTCTCTTTTCTTTTTTCTTCTCTGCTTCTGTGCCTTTGTTTATTTTGTCCTCTAACTCACTGATTTGATTCTCAGCTTCATCCATCCTGCTTTTAATTTCTTCTATTGTGGTCTTCAGTTCTGATACTGTATTTGTCATTTCTGTCTGATTCCTTTTGATTATTTCAATTTCCTTTTCTATACTTGCTATATCTTTATTTAGATGTTTGTAATGACTATCCATTGTTGCTCTAAGCTCTTTGAACATCCTAACTGTCATTATTTTAAACTTTGCATCAGGTAGTTTGGTTATATCTGATTCATTCCGGTCCCTCTCTGGTGATTTCTCTTGATTTATTTGGGTTGCATTCCTCTGCCTGCCCATTATGTCTCTGTGTAAGAAGGGTTTGACTACTGTAGTCTAATGGGTGTTGCCTCTGTGTTCCCTAGTTGTGGTATGTCTGCAGACCTGCCACCCTGTCTACTGCTGCCTAGGGCGGTTGGGTGTGGGTGTTTCTGGTGCCGGCTGCTGAGGCTGCTGCTGTGGTTTCCACCTTGCCTCCATGTGAGGGGCTGTGTTCTTGTGCCAGGGTCTATAAACATCAGCCGGTTTCAGCCTTCACCTTTCTCCCATGGGTGGGACCGTGCATCACACTCGGGCCACAAGCCTGGGCTCCAAGGGCAAGGGTGAACACTTTTGCTCAGCTGCGTGTCCTTGTCAGCCTGTTCCTCTGGATGGGAGGGGCTTCTGGTGTGCACTCAGCTGCTAGCCCGGGTTTCTCTCCCACTCCTGCCAACCTGGTCTTCTCAGCAGGGAGGAGCTGCTACTATGCGCTTAGTCATGTGCCGGGCTTCCACCCCACCTCTGTGGGCAAAGCCAGTTCGTGCAGGGCTTCAAACCTCGAAGGCCGGATGTGGCTGCGCGCCTCCTAGCCCTGCCCAGCGGTGAATCTCTGCTCGTTCCTGGCTCCCGCTTTTCCCCCCACAGGTGGGGTGGCAGGCGGGCCCACAGGCGCTAGACCATTTTGCACGTCCCCTTTGCCCTGACTAGGCTAGACCGAATTCACGCCAGCCGGCTTGGCCCTACCCCCGTCGGCAGAACCAGGCTTCAGCACCCCACCACTGCCCTCCTTCCAGGAAGCCCTCAGTATTGTGGGTGGGTTGCTGCAGCTCAGACCCTAACACTCCATACTGTAGTCCTGGAAGCTCCCTCCTTCTAAGCGACTGTGCTCTAATTGCCGCAGGGGAGCCTGTTTGGCTGGTGTCCTGCTTCCCCTTACTGGTTCCAGGGGAAATTTTGTTTCAGATTTGTGGAGTGACTCAGCCCAGGGTTTAGGGTGGCTGTCCCTCAAAGTTTTTCTCCCTGTGCCTTCCAGACCGCACTATCTTCCCACTGCTCTGGTCCTCTCCTCTCTCCGTCTCCTGGAGTCCCGGGTGTGTGGTTGTGAGAGAGGTTTTCTGCAGCATCCCTTTAAGAAGAATCCTGGGTCTGAGACAACTATCTCTTTCTCACAAACAGTATCCTAACCTGTTTCCCAGCTAAATACTGTCCATACGCCTCTTCTAGGCTCTGGGGCTGTAGGCTGGGGCTTTGTTCCTGGGACCCAGGTCCCTCCCTTTCCGCTGGTCTCTCTTCCCACCACACTAGTCTCTCCAGGCTGCCTTTCACTCTGGGGAGCTGGGCAACCCTTCCTACGTTTTCGCTTTTCCTACCAATCTCAGTGTTGCTTCTTCAGTGTTCCCCGGTTGAAGAGTCCTCTCAGTCCAGTTCAGCTTTGGTTTATCCAGATGATGGTTCTTAAAATCAAGTTATAATCCACTTTGGTTCTGGGATTTGGAAGTTGGTATGTCCGTATACTCCATCGCCATCTTGCCCCTCCCCTATCCTTGCTTTGTGTGTTTGTGGGACAGCCAAGCTTGGGAGAAACACTGGACACAAAAGGAGTGGCCAAAACATGAAGCTCTGGAAGTAGGGATGCAAAATATTGTGAATGAACCTATAGCTAATCGAGACAGGATCATTTTTCCCCACTTTGCATCAAACTTGGCTTAATGAAGCAGTTTGTTCAGCCTTTGAATAGAGAAAGTTAATGCTTTCAACATATTCTTTCTGCTTTTCCTGCCGTGTCTTTCAAGAAGATAAAAGCAGGTGTATTCCTCAAATTATTATATTTTTACAAAGATGATGCCCAAGAAGACATTCTACTTTATTACGCATTAAGACTTAATTCCTGAATAGTCACCTTGATAAGTTTCTTGAAAATCTTGGAGCTGTTAGTGATGAGCAGGGAGAATGCTTTCATCAAGGTTTGAAGATGATGGAAGAGTTTTATCAGGGGCGCTGGGACAGAAATATGATGGCATACTACTACTGGAGCATCAAACAAAATTGTCTTCAATAAGTACAAAAATGCAAGAGCTACAAATGCAAGTTTTTGCCTGAATAGAATTTAAATAAGTTTTGCACAAATTTTATGATGAAAATAAGTGTTTTAATATGTTCTATGTTGATGTTGTAGACAAATTATGATGCAATCATATCTTTTAGTGTACTAGTGTATTTTGCAATTATATCTTTAGTTTATTAGTGTATTTACTGCATTATATGAATTATTTTATTTTCACAATGATGATGCCCAAGTAGATATTCTACTTCATTATGTTAAACTAAATGTTGAAAAATTTACAATAAGATGAAAACCTAAAATCTTGAATTGCAAAACAACTGTAGCTTATAGAGAAAAACTAATGTCATATTTGAGATCAGCACACTCGAATTAGGTAAGAACAAGTATTTTTGTGGCTGCAACAAAAATTTTGTTCCCCTGGGTAATTTATCTTGTGTGTGTACATTCTTAGTATGGAGTTAGGTTTGTTTTCTAGTATGTGTCAATATTCATATATCAATATGAAGATAAGATATTAAGAATACAATATGGATAGTAGAGGGACAAGAAGAGAAGAGGATGACAAATTAAGAAAATGTTGATGTAGTCCTGGTAAATAATGAACGTAGTAGTATGGATGAGGAAAATGGTAGTGGAGAATGAAATTCCTGAACATATTTATATAGCAAAAGAAAGTTCCATTTGGGACATGAAAATTTTGAAAAGCTTACTGGATTTGAACTCATAGCAGTAGAAATTTGGAAATTCTAAGTCTGCAATTTAATAGAGAGGTCAAAGATCAACATCTAATTTGCAAGTTGTTGCTTTAAAGATTGCACTTAAAGCCGTAGACATAAATGAAATCAGCAGGCGGGTGTATGTTTGAGTGGAGATGCGGATCAGCGCAGAGCATTGAGATACTGCTCTGATACCGTAGAGCAGGCATCCCCAAACTACGGCCCGCAGGCTGCATGAGGCCCCTGAGGCCATTTATCTGCCCCCACTGCACTTCCGGAAGGGGCACCTCTTTCATTGGTGGTCAGTGAGAGGAGCACAGGATGCATCTGCCAAAAGGAGGCCCATAGTTCCCATTGAAATACTGGTCAGTTTGTTGATTTAAATTTACTTGTTCTTTATTTTAAATATTGTATTCCCATTTTGTTTTTTTACTTTAAAATAAGATATGTGCAGTGTGCATAGGGATTTGTTCATAGTTTTTTTTATAGTCCGGCCCTCCAACAGTCTGAGGGACAGTGAACTGGACCCCTGTGTAAGAAGTTTGGGGACCCCTGCTGTAGAGTGTAGATGAGTTAGCAGAGGAAGCAGAGAGGACAAGAAGGGGTAGTGTCACTGGCACTAATAGAAAAGCTTCTAAAGAGGAGTAAGTGACCATAAATTATAATCTTACCAAGTACTCAAGCAGAGATCATTAACATGATCTAAAGAAACTTGCAAGTTGTTGTTAATTCAAATAAGAATAATTTCCATAAAGTGTTGGTAAAATTAACCTGCCTAGAGTGGGTTGAGAAAGAAATCGTATGCGAGCCCTTGATAAACGAGTCTAAATTAAGTGGTTTCCTTCCAAAGAATTACCCACAGTGAAGTGGTGGCTGAAGGGGAGATGGGTGAAGAGGAGTGCATTTATTTCTGTTTGTTTTCAAGCTTGTTGGTTTCTAGACTTTTAAAGCATTTGATAAAACATTTTTATTTGATAATGAGAAACATCTAGAATGACTTAGGAAAGAGTAAACCATGGCTGAAAGAACTCCTTGAAAAGATGAAGAGAGAATGGGATTCTGACCATAGAGGTCTGGACCTTTGATAGAAGCAAGGATTTTGAGTATAGATACAGGGAGATGAATACATTTTGTAGCAAGAGAACTCATAACCAATTGCTTCTATTTTTCTAATGAAGTAGGAGGCAAGATCCTAGTGAGAGCTGTTAAAACAGGAAAAAAGTACTTGAAAGGATAGGAGTCTTGCTGAGAAAATAAATTGCTTGAAATTGAGATTTCACCTGTCGTGTAATTTTGGGAGATGGCATGGTTTAAAGAATGACTACGGCTAACCAAGATGAGAGAAAGAAAAGACATTTATTGGAAGGTAAGAAAATTAAAGCCAAGCTGTGGGATGTATTATCCAAAACTTACCCCATTCACAAATTCCAAAGAATGAAGACAAGAACCAGGATAGACGCCCTGGAAGCTAACCCCTTATATCTCTCCATCCCTTCTCCATTGCCTCTCACTCACGGTTACTATCTGCACCCAGTCTCACTATAGCCATCCACTTAATTATCTGTCTCAGTATAAATTTTATTTCCATAAGAAATGATATGAAAAGAAATATTTTCTTTTTATTTTCAGATATTAATACCAATTAAAAGGGATTCTCTCTCAGTTTATGAAAGAAAGTACACTAAAAGAAGGTAAAGGCCCTGGCCAGATAGCTCAGTTAGTTAGAGCATCATCCCAACATGCTGAGGTTGCATGTTGGATCCCTGGTCAGGGCACATACAAGAATCAATCACTGGTGGCATGAATAAGTGGAGCAAAAAAACATGTTTCACTCTGTCTCTGTCTCTCTCCATTTCTCCCTCTCTAAAAATCAATAAAAAAGGAAGACAAACCCAGGCTAAATTTCTTTATTTTTTTAATTGAAAGGAAAAGAACGACAAATCTGTAAACTCAGATGAACTGTCTCAAGGACAGAGAAACTGGTGGAACATTACAGTATGTGTTTATAGGCAGGTACACACAAACATAAGGAAGCTAGAGCTGGAGCACTAAGAAGTGGTAAAGTAATACTGAAAGTTAGGTGAAAGGATGACAAAGGCAAATTTCATCTTTATTTTTATTCATCTTATTTTGCTAGGAATCTCTGTAATAGCAAAGCACTTCCCAAAGAATTAATTTCAAGCCGTGGCTAGCCTCACCATGTTGATTATTTCTTTTTTCTGAAACATTAATTTTTTTTAAAATCCCATGAATTTCCTCTTTTATTGTATCACACATGAATGGTCTTTTCTACAAAATAATAAATGTGTAAAACCTAGGAGAGTCTGTTGGGGAGGTTGCAAGTACATTGTTTTTATTGGAGACCTTGGCTATTTTGTCATTTTCTGTAAAATACTGTCTTTCTGTTTTGCATTAGATTTGATAAAAGTATTCTCTGCAAAAATATAGCCATCAATGCTGTGGGTTTGCCATGAGAATATGCTCATTGGAAGGCGCAACTTCAACATCTTTAGCTTGAATCAGGAATGCCCAAAGCCAGAGAAAGACAAATACTATATGACTTTACTTATATGTATAACCTAAAAAGTAATATAAATGAACAAACGAAACAGAAGCAGACTCATAGGTACAGAGAACAGTCTGAGGGTTGCCAGAGGGGTGGGGGTTGGGAGACTGGGTGAAAAAGGTGAAGGGATTGAGAAGTACAGTTTGGTAGTGTCCAGAGTCACAGATATGTAAAGTACAGAATAGGCAATAGAGTCAACAGCATTGTAATAACCATGTATGGTTCAAGTGAGTCCTGGAAATATTGGGAGGACACTTTATATGATTATATAACCATTATGCTGTATATCGGAAACTAATATAAAACAATATTGAATATAAACTATAATTGAAAAAAAAGTAAAATAAAGATTAGCAAGAAAAAAAAAAAAGAAAGGTATGTTCCAAAGCAACAGTATGACAACTAATGACAAGATAACCTTCTTGATTTGGAGTGTGTTTTCTCCTTTGTGAATTGAAAGCTATCCTGAGGTTTTAAAATCAATTAATTCTTTAATTGTCCTTGGAAAACTCCAACCCCAAGCATATTTCTCAGGAGACGCATAATAGGAAAAGAAAAATATTTAATCATTTGCTTTTAATGTGCTTAAATTCTTAGTTCTTATATTCTCGAGCGTAAATCTCTGGGGTTATTTCCAGTTAGCTTTTGGAAAAGAAAGTCAGGTCCCTCTACACATCCCCTTAGCCAACATATAAAACTTTCAGTTTCAAATGCAATCATTTCTAACCTACTGTAAATCTATAAAAATCTATTCGGATTTAAAAATTTGCATTTATTCCAAACCTACTGAGGTTTTCTTGCCTTTTATTCATGTCATCGCCCAGATGTTTCTACTTTTCTGCATTAATCTGCATAGAAAGTTTAAAGTATATACTGTACATCAGAGTAATTTGTATAAGATCCAAATTCATTGGTTAAGAAAATTATAACATTGGCCTATATACACTTTCCCTCTGCTTGTACAGAAACAACAGCTTCAATTTTTACCTCTACACAAGTGAGTTTGTATGGGTTCAGGTGCTTTAACCCAAGCCTGTAACATGTTTAAATTGTAAATTTTGAAGTCAAAATGTAAATTTGAATGATGGCTGCTTCCTATTTGTTCTGTCACAATTACTTTTAAATTCAATTTTAAGAATATGCTTTTCATAAAATTAAATTAATCCATTTCAAATGTAGAGTTTGATAAACATTGACAAAGGTATTTACCTTTTAAATTCAATTGACTTATAAATTAAATGTTTTTATCTCTCCTAAAATATCTTTACTATCTCTTTTCTGTCAACTCATTCTAAAACCAACTCCAGGTAACAACTGATTTTCTCTCTGAGACTGCACATTGGTTTGCCTGTCCTGTTTAACATGGTTTTCAAATCCACTTATCTCTTTGCATTATTAGTAATTTGCTTCTTTTTATTTCTAAGTAGTATTGACTTCCTTGTTATACCACATTTTTTAGTTTTTGGTTATGATTAAGAAAGCTGCTATGAATATGCAGGTATACATCTTTATATGGATGTAAGTTTTATTTTGCTTGGCTAAAGCTTAGGAGTAAATTTTTTAGGGAAGACATACAGTAAGTGTATGTTAAATTTGATAGAGAACACTGGCAAACAATTTTCAAAAGAGCTGTGTCATTTTACACTCCCCCCTGCCATGCAGTTGTCCCATATTCCTATGAAATATCTGGCTCTTTTTAAGTCATAGTAATATAGGCACAGTGGAATCTCACTGTACTTTTTATTTATATTTTTCTGCACACTGCCAATGTTGACTAAGTTTTAAAATATATGTTTATTGGCCATGTATATATCTTGTTCTTGATATAGCTATTTGTAAAGCTAGGGGCAGCCACCACCATCATGGCCATTCATATGCAGGTTCTTATTGAATTCAGATAGATGGTAGAGAAACAACGGAGCCAAGAAATGGTGGACCTTTTTCTTTATTCTAGCCTTGCATCTGGTGGGCGAGTAAATACACACAGTGGGAAAACACTTCCCTTTCATTCAGGACTCCCAAAGCCACTGATTTTCTCCCAGTTTTTTGAGAATCAAAGGCCCCACCATCTCAGTTCCCTCTGGTTCCTATCTCCTTCTCTTTGCACAAATTGGCTTCTCCTTCAGCAGCTCGCCATCTTGGCTGCTTCCCCTCTCTGCAACAACGTAGCCCCTCTGCAAAAATGGCCTGCTTCTCTTAAAACTTTTCGGTGCGACAACCCCTCCTCCAGCACACATTAGCATAACCAAGGCCCTTCCCAAGCATGAAGGTAATTAGCAGTATCACCTGGGCAATGCAATCACATGGTCAGTGGCCATTTTTAACAATAAAAGTGAGCAAAATCAAATAACACAAATTTTACAAACTTATTTGTCCAAAACTATTGAAATATATTGCCCGTTACAGCACATTCCCAAAAGTCCCTTGCTCATTGCCCATGCTCTGTCAAACACCCACTGTTGAATTCTGGAACTGTATGGAAATTTAAAATGTATATAATTAAGAGCTAACATCAAATAAGAAAATCTTCCAAAAAGTTTGAAGTTAAACGGAAGGGTAAACACAAAATGATATGTTGAGAGGAAAGTAAAATGGCCAGAGAAATTTAAAGGTGAATGAACACCTATCAAATGAAAAAACTCTTCAAAAATGAAAGGTTTAACATGTTGCTGCTAAAACCGTTTAGAAAACTAGCTTATTATAACACAATGTCAATGTTAAGGAAGGGAAATGTTGCCCTGATCACTCTCAGTACTTTTTCTTTTCAGTGGTTATAGACCTTTAGTTATATGCTACTAATTGGTGGTCTCAAGTTTAGGTTAGAAACTGAGAGTTGAATGAAATGTCAAAAACAAAACAAAACAAAACATAAAAACATTGAGTAGGAGATTTCTGCTTTGGCTCTACTTCTTGCTTACAAATTTAATTTCTAAACAAGTGAGAATTCTTCAGAAAATCAATATGGGGATACTACAGTTTTTGTTATAGGGATTTCTATTTTAAAGCATGATGCTGGGAACAGCATTTTTTTTTTTACTTAATAATTAGAAATATTTTTTCCAATATTTTACCATTATTGCTGTAGACAATTCAACTGACAAAACATCAATTTTATTAAAAATAGATCTTGATATTAATGTATTTGCTGCAAAATACCCCTTTTAATAAATGAATAAAACATATGTCATTGATTTTACATTTCTTTCTGTTTTATGGGGACAGACATAGTCATCATGTTTTTCACATAAATTTAACTGTGTGCCATGATTGAGTTTTTATTTTATTTTAACTTTACAGAATATAAGAATTTTTGTCATTTGTCATATTACAATCATCATCTCTTTTCTAAGAAATTAGCTCATTTCTCAGCCTTTGGAGTGTGTAAGAATTTGTAGATGTGGATGAGAAGAATTAGAATGAAATCATATAATTTTAAAAATAAAAAAAATTCAATAATGAATATTATAGGGTAAAATACTAGATGTGAAATCATCTTGCCATGTATAATTGGAATGAAAAGTGAAGGAGAGATAATAAGCATAAATGTCAATGGTAAACAGAACCTGAAAATAAATTAGCATGCTTTCCTCACTTGAGAGAAAACAGATCAAACATATTAATAGCAAATATTTGAAATATTTTTTACTCAGATCATAGTTAACCACTTTATTATGTTTTTAACAGAATTGTGTTTTCTTTTAATCTTAGATTTTTCTGTGTCAATAAACTCAGAGAGATTTTATTTTCTGACCAAATATAGGTCTGATAATACATTTTTTTTCCATTTGTGCACTGACATTTCTCATTACTATAAAGATTGAAACGCCATTCACAGTTATTGACTTTAAGTACTTGATTTCAAATCTTACAGCTATAATAATCAAGAAAGTGTGGTATTGGAGAAAGAATAGATATATAAACAATGTAACAATAGAGCATATATATATATATATATATATATATATGATTTATTTTTCTACAAATCATTCCCAGGTTTTCATCTATATTTTAAAATGTAGATTTTATTAATAATAATTTTTTACAACTTAGTCTATTCAGTGCATTATTTGTAATTTGTGTGTTTTTCTTTTAAATTGAAATTATTTGGGTGACACTGTTTAAAATTATACAGATTTCCAAAGCCCAACTCTACAACACATCATCTGTACACCATATTGTGTGTTCATCCTTCCAAGTCAAGTCTTTGTCCATCATCACCATTTACTGCCTCTGCCTTCCCCCTTTGGTAATCACTGCAGTGTTTTCCACGTCCATGAGTTCTCTCTCTCTCTTTTTTTGTTCAATCCCTTCACCCCTTCACCCAGCAACCCGCCCCCACCACCAGCTGCAGCCTGCTCTCTGAGTTTGTCTCTATTTTGCTTGTTAGTTTATTTTGTTCAATAGATTCCACATATTGTGAAATCATATGGTACTTGTCTTTTTTTGACTGGCTCATTTCACTCCGCATAATGCTCTCCAGGTCCCATACTGTTGTAAAAGGTAAGATTTCCTTCCTTTTTATGCTAGTATGGCATTGTGTAAATGTACCACAGCTTTCTTTGTCCACTCATCTACTGGTGGGCACTTTGGCTGCTTCCAAATCTTGGCTATTGTAAATGATTCTGCAATGGACATAGGAGGGCATATATTTTTTCAAATTAGTGTTTTGGGTTTTTTTGAATAAATTTCCAGTGGTAGAATTGCTGGGTGATAAGGCAATTCCATTTTAAATTTTTTGAGGAAATTCCATGGTGCTATCCATGTTTTCTTCTTGTTGTTGTTTTTTACATGCCTGGTACTTTGAAAAGAAATTGGTTGCTATGTACTGTGAATTTAACTTTGTTGGGACCTAGATACTGTTTTGTTTCCTTAAAAACTTTTGAGATTTGTTCTGGGACACAGTTAAGTCACTGAATCAGTTTGTTTCTTCACGGCTCGATTTTAAGATTTGCTAGGACAGGTTCAGAGTAGCTTTTAGTATGTGGCTAATTTAGTCCCACTCTAAAGTGATACCACTTTTGGGACTCTATTCAATTTTCCATCTATTACAAAGCCTTTCTACTCTGACTAGTGCAAACACAAACTGTTCCCATCCCTGCAGAAATCCCGGAAAGTGGTTGACTCACTAGTGGCATTTATGTATGAATCAGTGCTCAGTGTGACACTCAAGGACAACCCTCTAAACATCTCTGGAGATCCCTGTACAGTCTCCTCTCAGGGTTGGGTGAGTTGGTGGAGGGTATAGGGGGCATAAGTGGTGATGGACAAAGACTGGAGGGGTGAACACAAGATGGTGTACAGAGATGTGTTGTAGAATTGGGCGACCTGAAACTTGCCTAAATATGTTAACCAGTGTCACGCCCCTAAAATTCAATTAAAACATAAAAAAAGCGAAGTATATACCATATAGTATGAATTGACTAAATAATTTACTTCTGCCTCCTTTTCCTGTTTTCTTTTTCTTTTGCTGTTAAACATTCTTATGTGTATCCCATGATCCCTCTCTGAAGTTCCCACTGCCACCAACTGCTGAACACATCTACAAGCTAAAAACAGTGCAGTTAGGTAGAGGGGATTAAAGATCAATGCTGGCTTGCCCTAGGGTGAACATGAAACTTTTCAGAAATGTAGAAAGTTTTATTTATCTAGAAGAATAAGAACAGGCATAGCAGTAAAGCACATTATCAAAAGAATGAAGAAGAATATAATAAAAATAGGGGAAAACTAATATACTGCATGTTTATAAAAGTCTGATTGTAGATCAAGTAATAGGAAGTTCCTCTACCACAAGCACTCTTTCCCCAACTATCTCATTGCCAATACCAATACCATCCTTCCATCTGATTCACTGAAGGCTTCTTTAGATGCAGCTTTCTCTGACACCTTAAACACTTGAGTGTCATTAACCTATCATAATTGAATTTTACTTTTTTGGTCCTTTTTTAACTCCATCGAAGAAATTAGAACCCTTTGAAACTTACTGGGGAGCCTCAACTGTTTTCGCCTGTCTCAGTCACAAAGCATTTCCCACACACATTTGACTCAGATAGATGTAGTAGGAAAATGAATGATGTGATGGTAAGTCTAACGTGTATAGGTGTGTGTGTATAGCATCTCTCTTCCCACTCGACCCTATGCTAAGCGTTGAACTCCATTAGCATCAGTATGCAGGTTCTAATTTTGAGGCCTGCAGATTTAAAAACTCTCAATTATTATCTCCTACCATGTGTTGAATTACAATGACTAAACTAAAGAAGGGTGATTTATGTATGATTTATTTATCTGAAAGTCAATTTGTTATTCATAATGGGAACTATATCCAACTCTTATGAAGATAGCTCTTTTCCATATCTTGGCATTTGGAAATTTTTATCATTAAGCTGAAAAATGGTTACTGAGCAAAGACTTTTTGATAAGTAGCTGGTGTCCTTAAAGAATATTCATTAAACTATTATGAACTCATGAGTCAATTGTCCCTACCACAGAATTCAACCTTACCCCACTGTTTAAAATGTACATGCTAGTATCTCCTCTCAGAAATTAGCAAGGTATATGGACAAATTACTTGATCATAAACTGTTCTATATTTATAGATCCTATGAGGGTCATCATTTTTATTGATGCTTGTTACCCATTCTTACTTATTTCTCATATGATGGCCATAGTATTCTATTCAATTCAAAAAGTACAGACTTTAAAACAATGGCCTTTAGTTCCCAAAGAATATTGAGTACTCATGGTACTGCCACTATAGTCTCTGAGAATACTTTTGGTTTATTTCATGCACGTTGTAAGTGGTTCTAATCTGTACTCATCGAGCATTCTATAGCTCAGTGAGCTCTGACAGACATCCATCGGGCATAGTTTTATTCTCCTCAGTGCTTTCTCTGAAGAAATGGGTCACTGCTCAGTTTTAGTTGAAGCCCAGGAGCAGCCCAGAAGTGTGGATGGGTTATCTTCTTCAGGAATAATCCTCATTCAACAAGGAATAATAGCCAGTATGACTGTCTATGCACAAACATGTCTTGGAAGCTTTAAAAATTATTCAGAGGTCCTGTGGAATTGGACAGCAGCAGCCTCAATTATACATTTTTATTAGACATCCTTCCTCCACTCTCACTCTTCCTGCTCCCTCTTTCTGTTTCTTTCACTTAACCCCCTCAAACTACCTGCACCTAAGTCCTTGCTTCAAGCTCTACTTTTAAGGCAACCTTAGAAATCATCCAGTGCAATTCTTCCGAATTGCAGTGGAGAAAACAAAGGGCAAGAGAATGCAGACATCTGAGAATATTTGGCTGAAGACACAAACAGAACAGTGATAAAACTAGTACTGAAGCAAAGATCTACCTATAGCTTCCGTGTTATGAGTTATTACCACACGAGTCTCTGAAATGAGGATTGAGATATAGCCTATTTCTTGCCATATATGTGAGTATATTATTTATAGAAATAATATCAACCTTGATATTTCTCAGTAACAATCACATCATCTCCTAGGTCCAAATGATGCAGTACTTCAATAAAAATGATCAAACTAAATAAAAACAGAAGTATCAATTATATTCTTGAAAGATATACAATGGTTAGTATATATTCCCCTGGTTGTAGTAAAGAATTAATATGTAAATGCTTTGCTCTCTGTGTTAGAAATGCCAATTTCTTTTCTCCCCAAAGTCTTGTAATTGATCATATGGGACTACCTCTAATCTCTTTGGGCCTTAAGAATATAATGTAAGAAAAATTTATGAAGTTTGAAACAAATTAAACTCTTGAATATCAGAAATTTGAGCAGAAAGAATAACTCTTTTAATATAAATTTGCTCTGACAATAAGGCGAATTGGTGAATTTCTTTCTTTATTTGGTCAATTTCTTTTAACCACAATATTTCTGTGATAGCTAGCTATGTCAGAAAACTACTGAGGCATAAGGAACAACAAGAATTTTTTATATGTATAAAATGTTTGTTTATGAGTAAAAGAATAAATTTCTTAGACATATAAAAAACAGAAGGACTCAGTATCTCCAGCAAGATGATGGTCTTTTCTTTATATTTATATTTCATATTTCAGTTTTTAATCTTACAGATTTCAGAACACCAAGGCTTGTAAATACAGGGATCTATTACCATATTTTTTTTATCTTGTTCACATAATAAATAATAAATAATCTCTGTCTTCAAAGTGGATATTATTTTCTCAATAAAGCTACTTATGTTATAACTTGATTAAAACAGTGGCTGTTAATCCTCCTGGTAGTGATCATCTTTGAAGAATAAATTGCTACATTTTTATTAATATTATTATTTGGATGAAAGAACTTTTGAAAAGTTAACATTTTACTATACAGTAACTATATGTTAAATTAATAGTAACCTTTTACAGCAGTTTTGCTTGCAATGGCTTCTCCCTAAATATTTGTTTCTTTAGTAAGTAGCCGTGTTTTCCAGGCATAGAAGAGGACTGATGAGTGACCTGACTCTTCATGGCCAATAGGGTATTACTTTGCCTTTTCTCTGATCTCCTGGGACATTTTGCACAGTGTTCAACTCTCACTAAAGCCTGATGAATTTTGTTGGTTGCTGTCACATAACGTCTCCATCAGTCCCCTAGCAAGCATAGTGGTGTTCTGCTTTGTTCAGGCCTGTCACCAGCACCTAGGGTAATGCCTGACACATAGAAGGAACTTAGTAAATGCTTTTGGAAAGTTTGCATGAGACCCCCATCTTTTTAATATCTGATTTTTTAATTTTTTTAAACATGAAGAATTAATTCATATGCTGAGTAACAACCCTTTTTAATGTACAATTCTGTGAGTTTTAACACCTGCATATTTAACACATGAATTCACCACTCAATTAAAACGTAGAACCATTGCAACATTTCCAGATTTTTCCAGTAACCCCTACTAGTCATGATCTGCTTTTTTGTTCCTATCTTTTGTCTTTACAGGAATGTCATATAAATGAAAATATGTGGAATGAAGTTTATTATTATTATTATTAATTTATTAATTTTAATGGGGTGCATTAATAAATCAGGGTACATATGTTCAAAGAAAACATCTCCAGGTTATCTTATCATTCAATTATGTTGCATACGCATCACCCAAAGTCAAATTGTCCTCTGTCACCTTCTATTTGGTTTTCTTTGTGCCCCTCTCCTCCTCCCTCTCCCATCCTATCCTCCATCACCCCACCCTATAACGCCCACACTCTTGTCCGTGTCTCATAGTCTCACTTTTATGTCCCACCGATGTATGAAATCATACTGTTCTCAGCTTTTTTCTGTTTTACTTATTTCTTTTGCCCATTTTTTGATTGGATTGTTTGTCTTCCTGGTGTTGAGTTTTATAAGTTCTTTATAAATTTTGGTTATTAACTCCTTATCAGATGTATTGTGGAATATGTTCTCCCATTGTGTGGTTTGTCTTTTTATTCTATTCTTATTGTCTTTAGCTGTGCAAAAACTTTTTAGTTTGATATAGTCCCATTTGTTTATCCTGCCTTTTATTTCATTTGCCCATGGAGATAAATATTGCTGCCACAGATGTCTGAGAGCTTGCTGCCTATGTTTTCTTCTAAGATGCTTATGGTTTCATGGCTTACGTTTAAGTCTTTTATCCATTTTGAGTTTGCTTTTGTGAATGGTGTAAGTTGATGGTCTAGTTTCATTTTCGGCAGGTAGATGTCCAATTTTCCCAACACCATTTTTTAAAGAGGCTGTCTTTACTCCATTGTATGTTCTTTCCTCCTTTGTCAAATATCAATTGTCCATAAAGGTGTGGGCTTATTTCTGGGTTCTCTGATCTGTTCCATTGATCTATGTGCCTGTTTAATGCCAGTACCAGGCTGTCTTGAGTACAATGGCCTTGTAGTATATCTTGATATCTGGAAGAGTGATACCTCCTGCTTTATTTTTTCTTTTTAAGATTGCTGAGGCTATTCGTGTTCTTTTTTGGTTCCGTATAAATTTTTGGAATATGTGTTCTATATCTTTGAAGTATGCCATCGGTATTTTAATTGGTATTGCATTGAACTTATAAATTGCTTTGGGTAATATAGACATTTTTTTTTTTTTTTTTATTATATATATATTTTATTTTTATTAATTCTAATGGGGTGACATCAATAAATCAGGGTACATATGTACAATGAAAACATCTCCAGGTTATCTTATCATTCAATTGTGTTGCATACCCATCACCAAAAGTCAAATTGTCCTCTGTCACCTTCAATCTGGTTTTCCCTGCGTCCCTCCCCTCCTCCCTATCCCACTCTTCCCTCCCTCCCCCCATCCCATAACCACCACTCTCTTGTCCATGTCCATACCCTCACTTTCATGTCCCACCTATATATGTAATCGTGCTGTTCTCAGTTTTTCTTTTTTTCTGATTTACTTATTTCACTCCGTATAATGTTATCAAGGTACATCCATTTTGTTATAAATGATCCGATGTCATCGTTTCTTATGGCTGAGTAGTATTCCATAGTATATATGTACCAAAGCTTTTTAATCCACTCGTCTTCTGACGGACACTTGGGCTGTTTCCAGATCTTCCCTATTGTGAACAATGCTGCCACGAACATGGGGGCGCATTTCTTCTTTTCGAACAGTGCTATGGTGTTCTTAGGGTATATTCCTAAAAGTGGGATAGCTGGGTCAAAAGGCAGTTCGATTTTTAATTTTCTGAGGAATCTCCAAACTGTTTTCCACAGTGGCTGCACCAGTCTGCATTCCCACCAGCAGTGCAGAAGGGTTCCCTTTTCTCCACATCCTCGCCAGCACTTATTTTGTGTTGTTTTGCTGATAAGTGCCATTCTGACTGGTGTGAGGTGATATCTCATTGTGGTTTTAATTTGCATTTCTCTAATGATTAGTGATGTCGAGCATTTTTTCATATGCCTATTGGCCATCTGTATGTCCTCTTTGGAAAAATTTCTATTCATTTCTTTTGCCCATTTTTTGATTGGGTTGTTTGTCTTCCTTGTGTTGAGTTTTATAAGTTCTTTATAAATTTTAGTTATTAACCCCTTATCAGATGTGCTGTCGAATATGTTCTCCCATTGTGTGGTTTGTCTTTTTATTCTGTTCTTATTGTCTTTAGCTGTGCAAAAACTTTTTAGTTTGATATAGTCCCATTTGTTTATCTTGCCTTTTATTTCAGTTGCCCATGAAGATAAATCGGCAAATATACCGCTGCTACAGATGTCGGAGAGCTTGCTGCCTATGTTTTCTTCTAAGATGCTTATGGTTTCACGGCTTACATTTAAGTCTTTTATCCATTTTGAGTTTGCTTTTGTGAATGGTGTAAGTTGATAGTCTAGTTTCATTTTTTTGCAGGTAGATGTCCAATTTTCCCAACACCATTTGTTAAAGAGGCTGTCTTTACTCCATTGTATGTTCTTTCCTCCTTTGTCAAATATCAGTTGTCCATAAAGCTGTGGGTTTATTTCTGGGTCCTCTGTTCTGTTCCATTGATCTATGTGCCTGTTCTTATGCCAGTACCAGGCTGTCTTGAGTATAATGGCCTTGTAGTAAACCTTGATATCAGGAAGAGTGATACCTCCTGCTTTATTTTTTCTTTTTAAGATTGCTGAGGCTATTCGTGTTCTTTTTTGGTTCCATATAAATTTTTGGAATATGTGTTCTATATCTTTGAAGTATGTCATTGGTATTTTAATTGGTATTGCATTGAATTTATAAATTGCTTTGGGTAATATAGACATTTTAATGATGTTTATTCTTCCTAGCCATGAGCACGGTATGTGCTTCCACTTGTTTGTATCTTCCTTGATTTCTTTTATCAATGTTCTATAATTTTCCGAGTACAAGTCCTTAACCTCCTTGGTTAAATTTACTCCTAGGTACTTTATTTTTTTGGCTGCAATAGTGAAGGGGATTGTTTCCTTAATTTCTTTTGCTGATATTTCATTGTTGGTATATAGAAATGCCTCTGATTTCTGAGTATTAATTTTATATCCTGCCACCTTGCTGAAATCATTTATAAGGTCCAGTAGTTTTTTGACTGAGACTTTAGGGTTTTCAATATACAATATCATATCATCTGCAAATAATGACAGTTTTACTTCTTCTTTTCCAATTTGTATGCCTTTTATTTCTTCTTCTTGTCTGATTGCTGTAGCTAGGACTTCTAGAACTATGTTGAATAAGAGTGGTGAAAGTGGGCAACCCTGCCTGGTTCCTGACCTTAAGGGGATTGCTTTTAATCTTTGTCCATTTAGTATGATGTTTGCTGTCGGTTTATCGTAGATTGCCTTTATCATGTTAAGGAATGATCCCTGTATTCCCACTTTACTGAGAGTTTTGAGCATGAATGGGTGCTGGATTTTATCAAATGCCTTTTCTGCATCTATTGAAATTATCATGTGATTTTTGTCCTTCCTTTTGTTTATGTGATGAATCACATTGATTGATTTGCGAATATTGAACCAGCCTTGCCTCTCCAGAATAAATCCCACTTGATCGTGGTGTATGATTTTTTTCATATATTGCTGGATCCGGTTGGCTAATATTTTGTTGAGAATTTTAGCATCTAAATTCATCAGGGATATAGGCCTATAATTTTCTTTCTTTGTGTTGTCTTTGCCCGGTTTTGGGATCAGAATTATGCTCGCCTCATAAAAGGAGTTTGGAAGTCTTCCTTCCTCTTGAATTTTTTGAAATAGCTTGAGGAGAATAGGAGTTAGTTCTTCTTTGAATTTTTGATAGAATTCACTTGTGAAGCCATCAGGCCCAGGACTTTTCTTTTTTGGGAGTTTTTTGATAACTGTTTCGATCTCATTTGCTGTAATTGGTCTGTTTAGGTGTTCTGATTCTTCCAGATTGATTTTTGGAAGGTTATATGATTCAAGAAATTTGTCCATTTCACCAAGATTGTCTAATTTTTTGGCATATAGTTCTTCATAGTATTTTCTTACAATGCTTTGTATTTCTGTTGTGTCAGTTGTTATTTCTCCACTGTCCTTTCTAATTTTATTTATTTGAGTCCTCTCTCTTTTTTTCTTGGTGAGTCTAGTTAAAGGTTCATCAATCTTGTTTACCTTTTCAAAGAACCAGCTTCTTGTTTCATTGATCCTCTGTATTGTTTCCTTAGCCTCTATGTCATTTATTTCTGCTCTGACCTTTATTATTTCCTTCCTTCTACTTGTCTTGGGTTTTATTTGTTGTTGTTTTTCTAGTTCTTTTAGATGCAGGGTCAGGTTGCTTATTTGAGCTTTTTCTAGCTTCTTATGATATGCCTGTAGTGCAATAAACTTCCCTCTCAGAACTGCTTTTGCTGTGTCCCATAAATTTTGAGTTGATGTATGCTCATTATCATTTGTTTCTAGAAACTTTTTTATTTCTTCTTTGATCTCATTGTTAATCCATTCATTATTTAATAACATGCTATTTAGTTTCCAAGTGTTTGAGTATTTTTCAGGTTTTCTTTTGTGGTTAATTTCTAGTTTCATGGCATTGTGATCAGAGAAAATGCTTGATATGATTTCAATCTTCTTAAATTTATTGAGACCATTTTTGTGTCCTAACATGTGGTCTATCCTAGAAAACGTACCTTATGAGCGCTTGAGAAGAATGTATATTCTATTGCTTTAGGGTGAAAAGTTCTGAAGATATCTATTAAATCAAGTTGATCTAGTGTCTCCTTTAAGTCTGCTGTTTCTTTATTAATTTTCTTTCTTGAGGATCTATCCAGTGTTGTTAGAGGGGTATTGAAATCTCCTACTATGATAGTATTGCTGTTAATCTCACCCTTTATATCCATCAAAGTCTGCTTTATGTATGTCGGGGCTCCTATATTTGGTGCATAGATATTTACAATAGTTATATCTTCCTGTTGAATTGTTCCCTTTATCATTATGTAGTGTCCTCCTTTATCTCTTACTACAGCCTTTGTTTTAAAGTCCATTTTGTCTGATATAAGTATTGCTACCCCTGCTTTTTTTTCATTTCCATTTGCATGAAATATTTTTTTCCATCCTTTTACCTTCAGTCTATGAGCATCTTTTGTTTTAAGGTGTGTCTCTTGTAGACAGCATATGTATGGGTCCTGTTTCTTTATCCATGCAGCTACCCTATGTCTTTTGATTGGATCATTTAATCCATTTACATTTAAGGTTATTATTGATATGTAGTTGTTTATTGCCATTTTATTCTTTAAAGCTGTATTCTTCTTTTGCTCTATTCATTCCTCCCTTTAAACTGTTCACAAGAGGCCCCTTAGTATCTCTTGCAGAATTGGTTTGGTTTTTATGAATTCCTTGAGGCTTTGTTTTTCTGGGAAGCTCTTTATTTCTCCTTCAATTTTAAATGTTAGCCTTGCTGGATAAAGTAGTCTTGGTTGTAGGTTCTTGTTCTGCATTACTTTGATTATTTCTTGCCATTCCCTTCTGGCCTCAAGTGTTTCTGTTGAGAAGTCCGATGTCATCCTTATCGGGGCTCCTTTGTAGGTGATAGTCTTTTTTTCTCTAGCAGCTTTTAAAATTTTTTCTTTATCCATTAGCTTTGGTAATTTAACTATGATGTGTCTTGGTGTAGATCTTTTTGGGTTTCTCCTTAATGGAGTTCTGTGTGCTTCTTGAATGTGTGGAGTGTTTCCCAGCCTTAATTTAGGAAAGTTTTCTGCTATGATTTGATTGAACAAAGTTTCCATTTCCTGTCCTCTCTCCTCTTCTTCAGGCACCCCTATGATGCGAATGTTGTTTCTCTTCATGTTGTCACAAAGCTCCCTTAGAGTTTCCTCACATTTTTTGAGTCTCTTTTCCTTTTTCTTCTCTGCTTCTGTGCCTTTGTTTATTGTGTCCTCTAACTCGCTTATTCGATCCTCAGCATCATCCATCCTGCTTTTAATTCCTTCCATTGTGGTCTTCAGTTCTGATACTGTATTTGTCATTTCTGTCTGATTCTTTTTTATTATTTCAATTTCATTTTTTATACTTGTTATCTCTTTATTTAGATGTTCATAATGACTATCCATTGTTGCTCTAATTTCTTTGAACATCCTAACTATCATTATTCTAAATTCTGCTTCTGGTAATTTGGTTATATCTGGTTCATTCAGGTCCTTCTCTGGGGATTTCTCTTGATTCATTTGGTTTGCATTCCTCTGCCTGCCCATTTTTTCTGTGTATAAGCAAGTTGTGGCCACTGGAGTCCAGTAGGTGTTGCCTTTGTGTTCTCTAGGTGTGGTCTATCTGCAGGCCCCCCACCTTCTCTGCCGGTGCCTAGGGTGGTTGGGTATGAGCGTTGCCAGCGCCGGCCCACTGTGGCTTTTGCTATGATTTCTGCCTCTCCTCCGTGGGAGGGGTTGTGACTGAAGCCACAAGATTAGCACCAAGGGTAGAGGCGAGCACCTTTCCTCAGCTGCGGACCCAGCCTATTTCCGGACTTCCGCCCAGAACCAGCAGTCGGAGCCTGCTCGCTACAGTTCCGCGGGTTAGGCGGGGCTTTTGACGTGCTCTCAGCTGTAAGCTTTTGCCCGTCCGGAGCTTTAGCCCCGCCCTCTAGGCCAGGGCCCTTTGCGCAGGGTCGGAAACCAAGGTTTATTGGGGCGGGCGTGTTTGCTGGCTTCCGCTGAGCTGCGTACTTCCGCTCGTCCCGGGCTCTACCCCGCCCCCGCGTTCGGAGTCCGCTCGTTCACGTATGAATGCTATCCGGAGTTTCTCCGACCGGATGGGGATAGTAGTGTGGGCTCAGCTGCGAGCCTCCACTTGTCTCGGGGTCCACCCCGTTCCCGCGCTCGGAGCCCGCTCGCGCACGTATACTGGCCAACCGCGGTTTCTCCGCCCCGGGGGGGGGGGTGCGGGACTGGTAGCGTCAGCTCTGCCGCGAGCCCCTGCCCGTCCCTGGTCCTAGTCCGGTCCCCGCGGTCAGGGCCGGCTTGCGCAGGGCCTGCCTGTTCCTGGCCTCCCGCTTTGTCCCCGTAAGTGGGATTAAAGGCGGGCCCGCAGCTTCCGGACCGCTCTCGCGATCCCCTCTGACCCTCTGGGCTAGACCGATCTCCCACCGGCTTGGCCTCCGCCCACGCCGACAGAACCGCCTTTCAGCGTCCTGCCGCCCCAAAACCTTAAGCAGCCCTCAGCAGAGTAGGAAGGGACCTAATACTCCACACTGTAGGCCTGGGAGCTCCCTCACTTGTTTCACAGCTCAATACTGTCCAAACGCTCTTCTAGGCTCTAGGACTGTAGGCTGGGGCTTGGTTCCTGGGACCCAGGTCCCTCCCTCTCCACCAAACTCTCCTCCCGCCCCGCGGGTCTCTCCAGGCTGCCGTTTGCTCCGGGGAGCTGGGCAGCCCTCTTCGCGTTTTCGCTATTCCTACCAGTCTCAATGTGGCTTCTGCAGTGTTCCTTGGTTGAAGAGTCCACTTAGTTTTGTTCAAAGTTGGTTTATCCAGGTGGTGGTTCTTAAAATTGAGTTGTAATCCACTTTGGTTCTGGGAGTTGGAAGTTCGTACGTTCGCCTACTCCGTCGCCATCTTGCTCCTCCTCAATATAGACATTTTAATGATGTTTATTCTTCCTAGCTATGAGCACGGTATATGATTACACTTGTTTGTATCTTTCTTGATTTCTTTTATCAGTTTTTTATAATTTTCCGAGTACAAGTCCTTAACCTCCTTGGTTAAATTTACTCCTAGGTACTTTACTTTTTGGTTGCAATAGTGAAGAGGATTGTTTCCTTAATTTTTTTTTGCTGACAGTTCATTATTGGTATATAAAAATGCCTCTGATTTCTGCGTGTTAATTTTATATCCTGCCACCTTGCTGAATTCATTTATAAGGTCCAGTAGTTTTTTGACTGAGACTTTAGGGTTTTCTATATACAATATCATATCATCTGCAAATAATGACAGTTTTACTTCTTCTTTTCCAATTTGGATGCCTTTTATTTCTTTCTCTTTTCTGATTGTTGTAGCTAGGACTTCCAGAACTATGTTGAATAAGAGTGGTGAAAGGGGGCACCCCTGCCTGGTTCCTCATCTTAAGGGGATTGCTTTTAATTTTTGTCCATTTAGTATGATGTTTGCTATGGGTTTGTCGTAGATGGCCTTTATCATTTTAAGGAATGTTCCCTGTATTCCCTCTTTACTGAGAGTTTTGAGCATGAATGTGTGCTGGATTTTATCAAATGCCTTTTCTGAATCTATTGAAATTATCATGTGATTTTGTCCTTCCTTTTGTTTATGTGATGAATCACATTGATTGATTTGCGAATATTGAACCAGCCTTACCTCTCCAGAATAAATCCCATTTGATCATGGTGTATGATTTTTCTCATATATTGCTGGATCCGGTTGACTAATATTTTGTTGAGAATATTAGCATCTAAATTCATCAGGGATATTGACCTATAATTTTCTTTCTTTGTATTGTCTTTGACCGGTTTTGGGATCAGAATTATGTTCTCCTCATAAAAGGAGTTTGGAATTCTTTCTTCCTCTTGAATTTTTTGAAATAGTTTGAGTAGGATAGGATTTAGTTCTTCTTTGAATTTTTGGTAGAATTCACTTGTGAAGCCATCAGGCCCAGGACTTTACTTTGTTGGGAGTTTTTTGATAACTGTTTCGATCTCATTTGTTGTAATTGGTCTGTTTAGGTGTTCTGATTCTTCCAGATTGATTTTTGGAAGGTTATATGATTCAAGAAATTTGTCCATTTCACCGAGATTGTCTAATTTTTTGGCATATAGTTCTTCATAGTATTTTCTTACAATGCTTTGTATTTCTGTTGTGTCAGTTGTTATTTCTTTACTCTCATTTCTAATTTTATTTATTTGATTCCTCTCTCTTTTTCTCTTGGTGAGTCTAGTTAAAGGTTCATCTATCTTTTTTACCTTTTCAAATAACCAGCTTCTGGTTTCATTGATCCTCTGTATTTTTTCCTTAGCCTCCATGTCATTTATTTCTGCTCTGATCTTTATTATTTCCTTCCTTCTACTGGTCCTGGGCTTTATTTGCTATTGGTTTTCTAGTTCTTTTAGATGCAGGGTCCGGTTGCTTATTTGAGCTTTTTCTAGCTTCTCATTGTATGCCTGTAGTGTAATGAACTTCCCTCTCAGTACTGCTTTTGCTGTGTCCCATGAATTTTGTGTTGATGTATGCTCATTTTCATTCGTTTCTGGATACTTTTTTATTTCTTCTTTGATTTCATTGTTAATCCATTCATTATTTAATAACATGCTATTTAGTTTCCAAGTGTTTGAGTATTTTTTCGGTTTTTCTTTTGTGGTTAATTTCTACTTCATGGCATTGTGATCAGAGAAAATACTTGATATGATTTTAATCTTCTTAAATTTATTGAGACCATTTTTGTGTCCTAACATGTGGTCTATCCTAGAAAATGTACCATGAGCACTTGAGAAGAATATATATTCTACTGCTTTAGGATTAAAAGTTCTGAAGATATCTATTAAATCAAGTTGATCTAGTGTCTCCTTTAAGTCTGCTGTTTCTTTATTAATTTTCTTTCTTGAGGATCTATCCAGTGATGTTAGTGGGGTACTGAAATCCCCTACTATGATAGTATTCCTGTTAATCTCGCCCTTTATATCCATCAAAGTCTGCTTTATATATGTTGG
Organism: Rhynchonycteris naso; assembly: GCA_037038555.1. Taxonomy (NCBI): domain Eukaryota; kingdom Metazoa; phylum Chordata; class Mammalia; order Chiroptera; family Emballonuridae; genus Rhynchonycteris; species Rhynchonycteris naso. The sequence goes on from CM073000.1 coordinate 14,935,875, forward strand.
GGCTCCTATATTTGGTGCGTAGATATTTATAATAGTTATATCTTCCCGTTGAATTGTTCCCTTTATCATTATGTAGTGTCCTTCTTTATCTGTTACTACAGCCTTTGTTTTAAAGTTTATTTTGTCAGATATAAGTATTGCCACCCGGCTTTTTCTTTATTTCCATTTGCATGAAATATTTTTTTCCGTCCTTTTACCTTCAGTCTATGTGCATCTTTTTTGTTTTAAGATGTTTCTCTTGTAGAGAGCATATGTATGGGTCCTGTTGCTTTATTCTCATAGCTACCCTATGTCTTTTGATTGGATCATTTAATCCATTTACATTGAAGGTTATTATTGATATGTAGTTGTTTATTGCCATTTTATTCTTTAAAGCTGTAATATTCTTTTGCTATATTCTTTCCTCCTTTTGAACTGTTCACAATGGGCCCCTTAGTATCTCTTGCAGAATTGGTTTGATTTTAATGAACTCATTGAGTCTTTCTTTGTCTGGGAAGCTCTTTATTTCTCCTTCAATTTTAATCGTTAGCCTTCCTGGATAAAGTAGTCTTGGTTGTAGGTTCTTGTTCTACATTACTTTGAATATATCTTCCCATTTCCTTCTGGCCTCAGGTGTTTCTGTTGAGAAGTCAGATGTCATCCTTATGGGGGCTCCTTTGTAGGTGATAGCCTTTTTTTCTCCAGTAGTTTTTAAATTTTTCTCTTTATCCCTTAGCTTTGGTATTTTAACTATGATATGTCTTGGTGTAGATATCTTTGGGTTTCTCTTTAATGGAGTTCTGTGTCCTTCTTGAGTGTGTGAAATGTTTTCCAGCCTAAATTTAGGGAAGTTTTCTGCTATGATTTGATTGAACAAAGTTTCTATTTTTTGTTCTCTCTCCTCTTCTTCAGGAACACCTATGATGTGGATGTTATTTCTCTTCATGTTGTCACAGAGCTCCCTTAGAGTTTCCTCACATTTTTTGTGTCTCTTTTCTTTTTTCTTCTCTGCTTCTGTGTCTTTGTTTATTTTGTCTTCTAACTCACTGATTCGATCCTCAACATCATCCATCCTGCTTTTAATTCCTTCCATTGTGGTCTTCAGTTTTTCTACTGTATATGTCATTTCTGTCTGATTCTTTTTTATTATTTCAATTTTGTTTTTTATACTTGTTATCTCTTTATTTAGGTGTTCGTAATGACTATTCATTATTGCTCTAATCTCTTTGAACATCCTAATTATCATTATTTTAAACTCTGCATCTGGTAATTTGGCTATATCTGGTTCATTCAGGTCCTTCTCTGGGGATTTCTCTTGCCTCATTTGGGTTGCATTTCTCAGCCTGCCCAATTTTGTCTGTGTATAAGAAGCTTGTGGCCACTGGAATCCAATGGGTGTTACCTCTGTGTACTCTAGGTGTGGTCTTTCCTCAGTCCCGCCACCCCCTCTGCCACTGGCTAGGGCAGTTGGGTATGGGTGTTGCCTGCACCGGCCCACTGTGGCTGTTGCTGAGATTTCCGCCTCTCCTCCGTTGGAGGTGCTGTGTTTTTGTACCTGGCTCTACAAGCCTCACCCTGCCTGGGCCTTAACCTTGCCCCTACAGGTTGGGTTGTGCACTGCCACAAGCCTCACAAGCAAGGGTAGTGATGAGCACCTTTGTTCAGCTGCAAACCCAGTCTGTTCTGGGGCTTCAGCTCAGCCCCTGCAGTCAGAGTCTGCTCGCCACAGTTTCTTGGGTTGGACATGGCTGCTGACGTGCACTCAGCTGTGAGCCTCCACCTCTTCAGAGCTTTAGCCCTGCCCTCGAGGCAGGGCCTGCCTGCGCAGGATCACAAATTGCGGTTTCTCGGGCTGGGCGGGGCTGCTGACGTGCACTCAGCCGCGAGCCTCCACCTGTCCCTGATCCTAGCCCCGCCCCCATAGTCAGGTCCATCTTGCACAGGGTCCTGGATCGCAGAGTAGATCTCTGCCCGTTCCTGGCCTCCCACTTTTCCCCCAAAGGTGGGGCTTCAGGCGGTCCAGCAGCTGCCATACCGCTTTCGCACATCCCCTCCACCCCTGCTGGGCTAGACTGAGCTCACACAGGCTGGGCCTCTGCCCCTTCTGACAGAACCGCGTTTCAGCGTCCGGCCGCCACCGTCCCTCCAGCAAGCCCTCAGCAGTGTGTGGGTGCACTGCAGCTCAGACCCTAACACTCCATACTGTAGTCCTGGAAGCTCCTGCTGTCTAAGAAGTTCTGTTCTAAGTGCCGCGGGAGAGCTTGTTTGGCTAGTATCCTGTCTCCCTTTGCTGGTATTGCTAGTTCCAAGGGAAATATACGTTTTTGATTAGGGAAGTGACTCAGCCCAGGAGTTAGGGTGGCTTTTCCTCAGATTGTTTCTCCCTGTGCCTTCCAGTCCACACTCTCTTCCTGCTGCTCTGGTCCTCTCCTCTGTTCCCGTTCCCCGGAGCCTCGGGTGAGTGGTTTTGAGAGAGGTTTTCTGTCCTGTCCCTTTAAGAAGAATCTTGGGTTTGAGAAAACTGTCTCTTTCTCACAAACAGTATCCTCCCTTGTTTCACAGCTCAATACTGTCCAAATGCCTCTTCTAGGCTCTGACACTGCAGGCTGGGGCTTAGTTCCTGGGACCCAGGTCCCTCCTTCTCTGCCAATCTCTCCTCAGGCCACACAGGTCTCTCTGAGTTGCCGTTTGCTCTGGGGAGTTGGGCAGCCCTCTTTGCGTTTTCATTTTTCCTACTAGTCTCAATGTGGCTTCTTCAGTGTTCCTTGGTTGAAGAGTCCACTTAGTTTAGTTCAAAGTTCGTTTATCCAGATGATGGTTCTTAACATTAAGTTATAATCCACTTTGGTTCTGGAAGTTGGAAGATGGTACGTCCGCCTACTTCATCGCCATCTTGCCGTCCCCTGAAGTTTATTATGTTTACGTCCACTTTTTCTTAGCACATTCTATTTAAGATTCATCCACATGATGGCATGTAAATTATCATCTTTTAAATCCTTATAAACTTTAAAGAATCGAGTCCTCAATTAGAACAGGAAAGTAGGCACCATATATTTATGTATAATTTATCTCTAAAGAAAAAAGATTTTATTCTAAGAGTACCTTCTAAAATGTACCATTTGTAATTACTTTGATGAAATCCATTAAAGAAGGAGATTCAATGACAGTTATTACGTTTAAAACAAGATTACATTAATATAATTTTAACTCTAAGGAAATTATTTCTTTTGGATCCTTTCTCAGGCAGTGTCAATTGCTTTCCAGTTGCAATCCTGAAATGGAGAGCAAGTTTGATGTAATGATGTCAGGAGACGTATATGGGTGAGGACTAAGAACTGAAAAACATAGTAAAAAAAAAAAAAGAAGGGAAAAGTACAGGAATAAGTTAAGAGGAAATTATTTAGAAAAGAGGAAAAGTATTAATCAGTAATCCAGACATTTATTTACTAGTCAGAAAGACAAATATATCCATTATATTGACTATAGATCATTTTTATCTTTAATTAAAATATCAGATAACTGGAAAACTCTGACTGGAAAATCGATATTGCCTGGTTGATTCTTGTGGGGTAGAAATATACAAGGTCTTGATAGGTTCATTGCACAGATTTTAGGAAGTCCTTGCAGTTCAATAACTAGTGGTTTTCTCAGTTCCATACAAGTTGGAGGCAAACCTTTCGGCAAGCACAATGAATAGTGGTTTTGAATGAAAACTAGAGCACAGAAAATGATCACAAAAGAAATATATTTGAATCAGAGCAGTTTTCCATCCAACCAAATTTATTATGGATGCTTTTAATGCAAGATTTGTTTTTAAAAATCTTATTTATTGATTTTATAGAGAGAGGACAGAGGGAAGGGGGAGCTTGAAGTATCAACGCATAGTTGTTTCACTTTAGTTGTTTATTGATCGCTTGTCACATGTGCCTTGACCAGGCAAGTCAAGGGTTTCGAACTGGCGACCTCAACATTCCAAGTTGACATTTTGTCCACTGTGCCACCACAGGTCAGGCTATGCAAGATTTTTTTTTTGTTATAAAAAATTTTAGCTCTGTACTACGGGCCAAGCGTGACTACCTAGAAACTTAGATAGGGTAAGATTTCTGCCCCCAAGGGTTTTGCAGTCTAGCAGGGAATATAGACAGGGAAGCAGTTAGAATGCAGTGCATGAGGGAAGGAATGGAGCGTATGAAATCTCATAACAAAGGGAACAGATAATGACAGGTGTGAAAGGAGAGAAAAGTCCTTTGGTTTGTGGGCAGACATAAAAATTGAGTGCTAAGTTAGGAGAAATTAAAATATGAGAGAAATAACAGGGATGATTTAAGAGAATCAAGTCTCTGAAACAGTGGGGAGGCATTGTGCAGGAAAGGGTTAACTCACCGGTTCTGAGCTGCTCCAACTCTGCCTGTTCCCAGAGCCTTCAGGCTTGCTCTGGGCTCAGTTCCTGGGGTCCTGAAAGATGCCCTCTGAATCTTGCTTACCCTGCCTGGGAAGAGTGTATGCCTGAAGCCTCAGGCCAAGTCAGATATTTCATGCTAATGATGTGATTTGTGGTGAATACCTGTTTTGTATGCCTGGGGCAGTGGTTCTTAACCTTTTTTGAGGTAGGAACCCACCAGTTTCATATGCGCATTCACGGAACCCTTCTTTAGTGATAAATAAAATATGATTTTTTTTCCAAATTCAAGACATAGGTATATGTTTTTTTACTGGTGCACAAAATGAGCCATGCATGAACATCACCTTGCTCAAAGAACAAAACCAACAAAGTGCATGAACTCACAACAAATGACCGTATTACTTTATTCTGGCCTTCACGGCAGAGGCTTCTCTGAACCCCTGAGACCAACTCATCGAACCCCTAGGGTTCCATAGAACCCAGGTTAAGAACCACTGGCCTGGGGCTTAAGGCCACACCTGAAGGTTGACGTCTGGGCTGGCTAGAATCTGAGTAACTGAAGTCAGTTTTGCAGGTGCCTACAGGCACTTACTTATAACTGATCCCCCAATATAAACTCAGGGCACCAAGGCTATGATAAACTCTTCTGGTTGGCCACAGGTATTGTCACACATGGCTGGGAGAATTAAGTGTCTTCTATGCCAGTCCACTAGGATAAGAGAGCTGAGAGCTTGCCTGTGATTTTTCCTGCGGTTTGCCCTATTTGTCTTTGCTGAGTCTGTTTCTATTCTTTTGCTATAATAAACCATAACTGTGTTATAATAATTTCTTTTTCTGAGTTCTTGGAGACATTGTTATGAGTCATCAGTCCTGAGGTTGGTCTTGGGAACCCTTTTTATATAAGTAGATTTAGAGTATCCTTGACACAAGAAGAAAAAAAAATTGTGGGTGTAGGGAAGTTTATAGACGGGGCAAATGGGAAAAGGAAAGAGTTGCGGTCTGCTCTGTTTGCATTTTTTTTCTTTGTATTTTTTTATTTTGCTGAAATACAATAATCAGAGGAGAGTGTTGGTTTAGGAAAAAGGCTCACGTTTTGAGGGGAGTTTACAGGGACGGAAAATCATAAGGCTAAAAGTTAGAGGGCAAACTTGGGAATTTTTATGGCATTTGGGGAATGTTGAGAACTCATTTAAAGTTTGTAAATCCTGACCTTCATCTACCATGTTGTAGACTTCTCTTTACTTATGCTCTATGATTCATTCAGTACTTTGGTGTCTATCAAGATAGGAGGACAATGACATTAGGGAGAATGAGGCTAATAATATGAAAATTGTTCATTTAATCTAAGCTGAGTAGAGAATACAGGAGGAGGTTGCAAACAAGAGAGAGATCAAAGAGTAAATGGACCGTGAGATGAAGAACAAATAAAACAAGCAAGCCCCTCCAAACAAATTAGTGTTCTGAGTGCACATGAGACAGTAAGTAGAACAGAGTTATGATACAAGATGGGGATAATGGAAAGAGTGAACTCAGTATTTCACCTAAATACTTCTGCCATTAGTGGTGTCAGCAAGGGATGTTTTAAAGAAGATGATATTTAACACTTGTAATAGTCATGGAAAACGGATTAAATTTTATTTAAATAATTCAGTGAATATTAATATCTATGCTTTCTTATGAACTTGTTCAGGTGCTTGTATGGAGGACATACAAGAATTGAAAATGCTCACACATATACCGTATTTCCCCATGTATATGACGCACCCTTTTTTGAAAAATTTGAAGTCTATAAATGGGGTTTGTCTTATACAGTGGTTGCAGATATTTTTATTTGCATTTCCCACTTTTTTGCGGAAATGAATTTTATGATGAATAAAACTTGATCTCAATAACTATGTACTACTTTTTTTTTTTTCAAATTTTGGGCCCCCAAATTAAGTTGCGTCTTATACATGGGATCATCTTATACATGGAAAAATACATGAATGTGAAGTTTCATTTCATCCTCAAAAGAATACATCCCATACCCTCATCTACACTTAATCTTATCAAGTCAGATAAATTCTTTGAAAAATAAATAGGAGTAAAAATAAGTATTTGAAACAAATTTATCTTCTTCAGGATTTTAGTGAATTGAAATGTAGTTTTTTTGCTGTTTTCTATCAATTTTTCTCATGTTTGTGTTTTTCTTTTAGCATTGTTTTTCATGCACTTTTCTTTGACTCTGATGCACTTCAAATTTATTCACATTTTCCATAATGGTTGTTTTGTTCTGTGTCTTAATCATAAGGATTTCCTATCCCTTGTTTCCTAAAAATGTATTTTATATTTAGTGTAACACTTTTATTATATTGATTTTTCTTTAAATTATTAGTCAATCTGAACTTTATTAAGATAAAAGATGAGGATATAACTTATTTTTACCAAAAAAACCCCTAGTTTCCCAATTCTCTTTGTTAGGTGATTGATCTTAAATCATAAATTTTAAATCCAATTTTCACTGTATTATAAACTCACATATATAATTTATTCACATATCTGTTCTACTGATGTCTATTCCAGATCGTATTACTGCTATATCTTTATAATGTCTTTTGACATTTCTGCTATGTTCTTTTTTTTTTAGAGAAAGAGAGGGACAGACAAATAGAAAGGGAGAGAAATGAGAAGCATTAACTCATTGTTATGGCACCTAGTTGTTCATTGATTGCCTTCTCATATGTGCCTTGAGTGGGGGGCTCCAGCCAAGCCAGTGACCCCTTGCTCAAACCAGCAACTCTAGACTCAAGCCAGTGACCATGGGGTCATGTTTATGATCTCATGCTCAAGCCAGCAACCCTGTGCTCAAGCTGGTGAGCCTGCAGCTGGAGAGCCCACACTCAAGTCGGCAACCTTGGGGTTTTGACCTGGATCCTTAGTGTCCTAGACTGATGTTCTATCCACTGTGTGACCACCTGGTCAGGCCTGTTATGTTCTTTTTTTTTTAAATTTTATTTTAATTTATTGGGTGTACATAGATTCTAGTGTTCCCCCGAATACCTCCCCCACTTGTTCGCCACCACATCCCTCTTGCCCTCCTCCCTACAACTGTTATGTTCTTTTTATTCAAAATTATTTGCTCTCCTCTTCCATATGCATTTCAAAATCATGATATAAACTTTTCTTTGAAATATTATTATGAATTTAAGAAAATGCATTGAATTCATTAAATGTATGGAAATTACAAAAATGCACTGAATTCTTTTACTAAATAGAATAGAACTGATTTCTTTCACATTGTGTCTTTTTCAGTGATCTTGTGATTCTTTGAATTAATGTGTACTCCAATATATTTGTACATATATTTTCTCAATAAAATGATTACACTCTACTTGGGTTAGATTTGGTTAATATTTTCCCTGCCAGAAAGTCCTGGGACATTTTAATTTCTGGATAGTTAAGTTTTTGTTGCTGTGTTTTCTTATTGGAACATTATTAAGTTTTGTGTTCTTCTCTAGTATTCAACTATAATATCAACTTAATTATTTTATGTAATTAACGAGTAAATATTTTGGATTACTTACATAGATAGTTGTACATTTTAAAGTATTCTAGTTTTGCTTCTTTCCTGATTTTTATACCAATTTTATTGATGTTTTTTGTCTTTGAGCATTGACTAGGAACTTCAGTTTAAAATGATGAGTAATACTTCATTAAAACTTTATAGTTTTCTTCTATGAATCCCCTAGAGTGTCTACCATATGGAACATCATATTCTTTGTTTTCAAACTCAGCTTTAGTCATTTACTTTTAAAACATTTCCCAGGGATTTGATGTCAGAAAGGCAAGTTGCAGAGTAGCCTAAATTATCATCTTGGAAAAAAAAATCAAAAGCTCATACTGAATTTTTAAATAAATTATGCACACTAAGCAGAGAGGTTTGATACCACCAAATAAGTTCTCTCTGGACATAAAAAAAACCCTTTATTAAATGAGAACAAGAATACTGGTAATTTTCTAAGCCCTCATTGGCATTATTGTTAAAAATTTAGACTCTTGGAACTATACATTATGAAACAATCCAATATTCTAGTCAGCAACATATCTATTAAAAATTTTCTAGGATGAGAAAAGGCCAGAGGAGAGAGTCCAGTAGAACTAGATAGACTCTTTGAAATGTTTTCTTAGCCAAGAACACTCCTTTGCACATGTAGAAAAGGATTCTCTGGGAGGTGAAGTGCCTTATGCTACTACTTGTCAAGGGGCAGCATTAGATAGGAAACAAACTCTCATAATGTTGCATCTGTTATATTAGCAGAGAGTAGGTTTAACTAAGGTTGGGTCTGTGGGGCGTGAGGGTGAAGCAGTGTAGGGTACATATTTTAATATATTTTTTAAAATCACAGATATTTAAGAATCTGATAAAAGCCAGAGACATTCTCCTAAGAATTTTGTATAAGTACATATTAACACAATTTAATGTTCAGGTGCCTAGGTATCATTAAAAACCCAGAACTTACCCTTGGGTCTCTAGAAGCTAAGTTAACATCTATTTAGAAAATTGCCACAACAGGTCTAACAGTTGACTTATGTCACCAAAGATAATGTTTTTTAACATTTTATTTTTACTTCCAATTTTTCTGTCCTTTAAAAGTACTTCTGCAACTAAAATAGTTTTGTTGGATTCAATTATACTGACTGAACTGCAAAATAGAAAATAAGGAAAGGATTTATTCATAAGATGATGAAAAGGTTCTTTTATGTACGTTATTTCACTTTGGGAAATATAAAATATTAAAGACAATATATTTAAACATAAAAGTATTGTTCCATAGAGCTGTAAATTAGATTTTTTAAGAAAAACATATAATTCATCAATATTGATGTATTTATTATATATACATTTATAATAAATTGTATGTTTATATATTTATAATATATATGTTGTATATTATATAATATATATTTATATATATGTTTGTATATATGTATGTTATACATTTATTTATTTTTTGGTGACAGAGAGAGGGATAGATAGGGAAAAACAGGAAGGGAGAGAGTTGAGAAGCATCAATTCTTCATTGTGGCACCTTAATTGTTCATTGATTTCTCATATATGCCTTGACCAGGGGATACAGCAGACCGAGTGACCCCTTGCTAAAGCCAGTGACCTTGGGCTCAAGCTGGTAAGCCTTACTCAAACCAGATGAGGACACACTCAAGCTGGCAACCTTGAGGTTTTGAACCTGGGTCCTCTGTGTCCCAGTCCAATGTTCTATCCACTGCACCACTGCCTGGTCCGACTGTTATACATTTATATATGATAACATATAATTTATAAGTGTAGATGAATTTATATATAAATTATATATTATATATACACTTATATAGCATATATATATACATTTATGAGTTATACATTATATATTATATAAGTTATATATTATATATAAATTAAAGTTTTTGAAATACAGTTATAAATAAATATATATATCGGTAAATTACATCATCTATTACAAATGATATTATGAAAAGGAGCATGACTTAGTAGTAATGACCATAAAATGGGAATAATACTTTTTCCCACTTCCTTGAGTTTTTTCTAGAAAATGTTCTGTTTCACTAGAATTTTTATTATTTCCAGCACATTTTTTCTTTTTTTTTAAAAGTTTATTTTTTTTTCTTTTTTATTTATTTATTTTAGAGAGGAGACACAGAGTGAGAGAGAGAGAAAAAGAGAAAGAGAAAGAGAGAAAGGGTGGAGGAGCTGGAAGCATCAACTCCCATATGTGCCTTGACCAGACCAGTGCAGGGTTTTGAACTGGCGACCTCAGTGTTCCAAGGTCGACGATTATTCCACTGCGCCACTACAGGTCAGGCCACATTTTTTCTTTTGCTATTGATTCTTGCTTTCTTGATTCTATATTATACTATACTTGCCCTTTTATTCAGCCCAGGTATCTTTATACATTTTTTCATTCCTCTTGCTACTGCTCAGCGCAGATTTGATTCTCCCACAATTCCTAGCTTTTCACCTTCAGTACACTTTTTTTTTAATATATATATATATTTTATTATTATTAATTCCAATGGGGTGACACCAATAAATCAGGGTACATATGTACAATGAAAACATCTCCAGGTTATCTTATCATTCAACTGTGTTGCATACCCATCACCAAAAGTCAAATTGTCCTCTGTCACCTTCAATCTGGTTTTCCCTGTGTCCCTCCCCTCCTCCCTATCCCACTCTTCCCTCCCTCCCCCCATCCCAAAACCACCACTCTCTTGTCCATGTCTCATATTCTCACTTTTATGTCCCACCTATGTATGAAATAATGCTGTTCTCAGTTTTTCTTTTTTTCTGATTTACTTATTTCACTCCGTATAATGTTATCAAGGTACATCCATTGTTATAAATGATCCGATGTCATCGTTTCTTATGGCTGAGTAGTTTTCCATAGTATATATGTACCATAGCTTTTTAATCCACTCGTCTTCTGACGATCACTTGGGCTGGTTCCAGATCTTCGCTATTGTGAACAATGCTGCCACGAACATGGGGGCGCATTTCTTTTTTTCAGTCGGTGATATGGTATCCTTGGGATATATTCCTATAAGTGGGATAGCTGGGTCAAAGGGCAGTTCGATTTTTAATTTTCTGAGGAATCTCCAAACTGTTTTCCACAGTGGCTGCACCAGTCTGCATTCTCACCAGCAGTGCAGAAGGGTTCCCTTTTCTCCACATCCTCGCCAGCACTTATTCTGTGTTGTTTTGCTGATAAGTGCCATTCTGACTGGTGTGAGGTGATATCTCATTGTGGTTTTAATTTGCATTTCTCTAATGATTAGTGATGTTGAGCATTTTTTCATATGCCTATTGGCCATCTGTATGTCCTCTTTGGAGAAATTTCTATTCATTTCTTTTATCCATTTTTTGATAGGGTTGTTTGTCTTCCTGGTGTTGAGTTTTATAAGTTCTTTATAAATTTTAGTTATTAACCCCTTATCAGATGTGCTGTCGAATATGTTCTCCCATTGTGTGGTTTGTCTTTTTATTCTGTTCCTATTGTCTTTAGCTGTGCAAAAACTTTTTAGTTTGATATAGTCCCATTTGTTTATCTTGCCTTTTATTTCAGTTGCCCGTGGAGATAAATCGGCAAATATACCGCTGCTACAGATGTTGGAGAGCTTGCTGCCTATGTTTTCTTCTAAGATGCTTATGGTTTCACGACTTACATTTAAGTCTTTTATCCATTTTGAGTTTGTTTTTGTGAATGGTGTAAGTTGATGGTCTAGTTTCATATTTTTGCAGGTAGATGTCCAATTTTCCCAACACCATTTGTTAAAGAGGCTGTCTTTACTCCATTGTATATTCTTTCCTCCTTTGTCAAATATCAGTTGTCCATAAAGCTGTGGGTTTATTTCTGGGTTCTCTGTTCTGATCCATTGATCTATGTGCCTGTTCTTATGCCAGTACCAGGCTGTCTTGAGTATAATGGCCTTATAGTAAACCTTGATATCTGGAAGAGTGATACCTCCTGCTTTATTTTTTCTTTTTAAGATTGCTGAGGCTATTCGTGTTCTTTTTTGGTTCCATATAAATTTTTGGAATATATGTTCTATATCTTTGAAGTATGTCATTGGTATTTTAATTGGTATTGCATTGAATTTATAAATTGCTTTGGGTAATATAGACATTTTAATGATGTTTATTCTTTCTAGCCATGAGCACGGTATGTGCTTCCACTTGTTTGTATCTTCCTTGATTTCTTTTATCAATGTTCTATAATTTTCCGAGTACAAGTCCTTAACCTCCTTGGTTAAATTTACTCCTAGGTACTTTATTTTTTTGGCTGCAATAGTGAAGGGGATTGTTTCCTTAATTTCTTTTGCTGATATTTCATTGTTGGTGTATAGAAATGCCTCAGATTTCTGAGTATTAATTTTATATCCTGCCACCTTGCTGAATTCATTTATAAGGTCCGGTAGTTTTTTGACTGAGACTTTAGGATTTTCAATATACAATATCATATCATCTGCAAATAGTGACAGTTTTACTTCTTCTTTTCTAACGTGGATGCCTTTTATTTCTTCTTCTTGTCTGATTGCTGTACCTAGGACTTCCAGAACAATGTTGAATAAGAGTGGTGAAAGGGGGCATCCCTGCCTGGTTCCTGATCTTAAGGGGATTGCTTTTAATCTTTGTCCATTTAATATGATGTTTGCTGTCGGTTTATCGTAGATGGCCTTTATCATGTTAAGGAATGATCCCTGTATTCCCACTTTACTGAGAGTTTTGAGCATGAATGGGTGCTGGATTTTATCAAATGCCTTTTCTGCATCTATTGAAATTATCATGTGATTTTTGTCCTTCCTTTTGTTTATGTGGTGAATCACATTGATTGATTTGCGAATATTGAACCAGCCTTGCCTCTGCAGAATAAATCCCACTTGATCATGGTGTATGATTTTTTTTTATATATTGCTGGGTCCGGTTGGCTAATATTTTGTTGAGAATATTAGCATCTAAATTCATCAGGGATATAGGCCTATAATTTTCTTTCTTTGTGTTTTCTTTGCCCGGTTTTGGGATCAGAATTATGCTCGCCTCATAAAAGGAGTTTGGAAGTCTTCCTTCCTCTTGAATTTTTTGAAATAGCTTGAGAAGGATAGGAGTTAGTTCTTCTTTGAATTTTTGATAGAATTCACTTGTGAAGCCATCAGGCCCAGGACTTTTCTTTTTTGGGAGTTTTTTGATAACTGTTTTGATCTCATTTGTTGTAATTAGTCTGTTTAGGTGTTCTGATTCTTCCAGATTGATTTTTGGAAGGTTATATGATTCAAGAAATTTGTCCATTTCACCAAGATTGTCTAATTTTTTGGCATATAGTTCTTCATAGTATTTTCTTACAATGCTTTGTATTTCTGTTGTGTCAGTTGTTATTTCTCCACTGTCCTTTCTAATTTTATTTATTTGAGTCCTCTTTCTTTTTTTCTTGGTGAGTCTAGTTAAAGGTTCATCAATCTTGTTTACCTTTTCAAAGAACCAGCTTCTTGTTTCATTGATCCTCTGTATTGTTTCCTTAGCCTCTATGTCATTTATTTCTGCTCTGACCTTTATTATTTTTTTTCTTCTACTTGTCTTGGGTTTTATTTGTTGTTGTTTTTCTAGTTCTTTTAAATGCAGGGTCAGGTTGCTTATTTGAGCTTTTTCTAGCTTCTTATGATATGCCTGTAGTGCAATAAACTTCCCTCTCAGAACTGCTTTTGCTGTGTCACATAAATTTTGAGTTGATGTATGCTCATTATCATTTGTTTCTAGAAACTTTTTTATTTCTTCTTTGATCTCAATGTTAATCCATTCATTATTTAATAACATGCTATTTAGTTTCCAAGTGTGTGAGTATTTTTCAGTTTTTCTTTTGTGGTTAATTTCTAGTTTCATGGCATTGTGATCAGAGAAAATGCTTGATATGATTTCAATCTTCTTAAATTTATTGAGACCATTTTTGTGTCCTAACATGTGGTCTATCCTAGAAAACGTACCATGAGCGCTAGAGAAGAATGTATATTCTACTTCTTTAGGGTGAAAAGTTCTGAAGATATCTATTAAATCAAGTTGATCTAGTGTCTCCTTTAAGTCTGCTGTTTCTTTATTAATTTTCTTTCTTGAGGATCTATCCAGTGTTGTTAGAGGGGTATTGAAATCCCCTACTATGATAGTATTGCTGTTAATCTCGCCCTTTATATCCATCAAAGTCTGCTTTATGTATGTCGGGGCTCCTATATTTGGTTCATAGATATTTACAATAGTTATATCTTCCTGTTGAATTGTTCCCTTTATCATTATGTAGTGTCCTTCTTTATCTCTTACTACAGCCTTTGTTTTAAAGTCCATTTTGTCTGATATAAGTATTGCTACCCCTGCTTTTTTTTCATTTCCATTTGCATGAAATATTTTTTTCCATCCTTTTACCTTCAGTCTATGAGCATCTTTTGTTTTAAGGAGTGTCTCTTGTTGACAGCATATGTATGGGTCCTGTTTCTTTATCCATGCAGCTACCCTATGTCTTTTGATTGGATCATTTAATCCATTTACATTTAAGGTTATTATTGATATGTAGTTGTTTATTGCCATTTTATTCTTTAAAGCTGTATTCTTCTTTAGCTCTATTCATTCCTCCCTTTAAACTGTTCACAAGAGGCCCCTTAGTATCTCTTGCAGAATTGGTTTGGTTTTTATGAATTCCTTGAGGCTTTGTTTTTCTGGGAAGCTCTTTATTTCTCCTTCAATTTTAAACGTTAGCCTTGCTGGATAAATTAGTCTTGGTTGTAGGTTCTTGTTCTGCATTACTTTGATTATATCTTGCCATTCCCTTCTGGCCTCAAGTGTTTCTGTTGAGAAGTCCGATGTCATCCTTATGGGGGCTCCTTTGTAGGTGATAGCCTTTTTTTCTCTAGCAGCTTTTAAATTTTTTTCTTGATCCATTAGCTTTGGTATTTTAACTATGATGTGTCTTGGTGTAGATCTTTTTGGGTTTCTCTTTAATGGAGTTCTGTGTTCCTCTTGAATGTGTGGAGTGTTTCCCAGCCTTAATTTAGAAAAGTTTTCTGCTATGATTTTATTGAACAAAGTTTCCATTTCCTGTCCTCTCTCCTCTTCTTCAGGCACCCCTATGATGCGAATGTTGTTTCTCTTCATGTTGTCACAAAGCTCCCTTAGAGTTTCCTCACATTTTTTAAGTCTCTTTTCCTTTTTCTTCTCTGCTTCTGTGCCTTTGTTTATTGTGTCCTCTAACTCGCTTATTCGATCCTCAGCGTCATCCATCCTGCTTTTAATTCCTTCCATTGTGGTCTTCAGTTCTGATACTGTATTTGTCATTTCTGTCTGATTCTTTTTTATTATTTCAATTTCATTTTTTATACTTGTTATCTCTTTATTTAGGTGTTCATAATGACTATCCATTGTTGCTCTAGTTTCTTTGAACATCCTAACTATCATTTTTCTAAATTCTGCTTCTGGTAATTTGGTTATATCTGGTTCATTCAGGTCCTTCTCTGGGGATTTCTCTTGATTCATTTGGTTTGCATTCCTCTGCCTGCCTATTTTGTCTGTGTATAAGCAAGTTGTGGCCACTGGAGTCCAGTAGGTGTTGCCTTTGTGTTCTCTAGGTGTGGTCTGTCTGCAGGCCCCCCTCCCCCTCTGCCGGTGCCTAGGGTGGTTGGGTATGAGCGTTGCCAGAGCCGGCCCACTGTGGCTTTTGCTGTGATTTCTGTCTCTCTTCCATGGGAGGGGCTGTGACTGAAGCCACAAGACTTAGCACCAAGGGTAGAGGTGAGCACCTTTGCTCAGCTGCGGACCCTGCCTATTTCCGGACTTCCGCCCAGAACCAGCAGTCGGAACCTGCTCTCTACAGTTCCGCGGGTTAGGCGGGGCTTTTGACGGGCTCTCAGCTGTAAACTTTTGCCCGTCCGGAGATTTAGCCCCGCCCTCGAGGCCAGGGCCCTTCTGCGCAGGGTCGGAAACCAAGGTTTATTGGGGCAGGCGTGTTTGCTGGCTTCCGCTCAACTGCGTACTTCCGCTCGTCCCGGACTCTACCCCGCCCCTGCGTTCGGAGCCCGCTCGTGCACGTATGAATGCTATCCGCGGTTTCTCCAGCCGGGCGGGGATAGTAGCGTGGGCTCACCTGTGAGCTTCCACTGTCTCGGGGTCTACCCAGTTCCCGCGCTCGGAGCCCGCTCGCTCATGTATACTGGCCAACCGAGCTTTCTCTGGCCGGGGGGTGGGGGGAGACTGGTAGCGTCAGCTCAGCCGCGAGCCCCTGCCCGTCCCTGGTCCTAGCCCGGTCCCTGCGGTCTGGGCCGGCTTGCGCAGGGCCTGCCCGTTCCTGGCCTCCCGCTTTGTCCCCGTAAGTGGGATTAAAGGCGGGCCCGCAGCTTCCGGACCACTTTCGCGCGTCCCCTCCGACCCTCTGGGCTAGACCGATCTCCCACCGGCTTGGCCTCTGCCCACGCTGACAGAACCGCCTTTCAGCGTCCTGCCGCCCACCATGCCCTTAAGCAGCCCTCAGCAGAGTAGGATGGGACCTAATACTCCACACTGTAGGCCTGGGAGCTCCCTCACTTGTTTCACAGCTCAAAACTGTCCAAACGCCTCTTCTAGGCTCTAGGACTGTAGGCTGGGGCTTGTTTCCTGGGACCCAGGTCCCTCCCTCTCCGCCAAACTTTCCTCCCGCCCCGCGGGTCTCTCCGGGCTGCCGTTTGCTCCGGGGAGCTGGGAGCCCTCTTCGCGTTTTCGCTATTCCTACCAGTCTCAATGTGGCTTCTTCTGTGTTCCTTGGTTGAAGAGTTCACTTAGTTTTGTTCATAGTTGGTTTATCCAGATGATGGTTCTTTAAATTGAGTTATAATCCACTTTGCTTCTGGGAGTTGGAAGTTGGTACGTCCGCCTACTCTGTCGCCATCTTGCTTCCCCCTTCAGTACACTTTTTATTTGCAGTGACAGTTGAATAGAGCTGCCACTGACCTGACTAGGTAATTATGACTTCTTTTTCACACAACTTGAACTTAATAAAACAAGTCTGTTTACCCCTATTTCCAAAATATTTCTAGGGAAGAGTGGCTTATGTTTTCAAATCTGAATATACTTGCTGAAAATTTTAAATGGAGATCTTGTATTCAGTGCATGTAGTGGTGCTGTTATATTTATCCCTGTGAGGGAACACAATTCTTTGGCTTAGTTCCAGATGTCAAAAATAGGGGTGTGGATTCTTAGGTTTAATCTATCCTTAAATTACTTTTAAAGATTTGTGCAGTTTCCTTGGGGAGCAATAAAAAGTGATATTGGAGAATTAGATAAGCCCTTTATATCTAAGAGAAAAGTCCATAATTAATTTAGTGCTTCATTCTGGGAAAAGTTATACTGACTTTTTCTTTTGTTTTGGCTCTCCTCCTGGCAAACCAAGTCTCCCCTCAGCTTCTACTTTAAGAAACTGCAAAATTAACAGCAAAGCAATACAAAGAAACAAAAATTATTTAAAATATTAGACCAAAAAAAGTTATTAAAATGGAAAACAAAAAGTAGAAAAAAATAAATGTAAACAGAAGTTTATTAATAATATCCGTAACTTTAATAAACTTCTAGAGATACTGATCAGGACAAAATGATGAAACTCACAAATGAACAATATAAGCAATGGGAGAGATGATATCACTACATTCATGAAGAAATATAGAAAGACTAATAAGGAAATACTATTAATTTTTTATTAGTAAACTTGATAACTTTGAGGAGATGAATCATTCCTCTAAATATACAAATTACCAAAGCTCAATCAAAATAACCAAAATTTAAACAAGTTATAGCAAATTGAATCCAACTATATATAACATTTAAAATATCATGACCATGTTTGTCCCATGAGTGTAAACAGTTTTATTATTGAATATTCATCACATTAACATAAGAACCCATAAGATCATTTTAATTTACACAAAAAACATGATAAAATACAGCACCTTATGTGATAAAACACTCAACAAATGGGAATAGAAGAGGACTTTTGCAAACCAACAAAGGGTGTCTATAAAATATATATATATAAGTAACATAATATATAATAGTGAAAAACTGAATACTTTCTCCAAATATCAAAAACAAGTCAAGAATGTGCATTTTTACTGTATTCTTTCAACAATGTATGGAAGTTTTTAGCCAATGCAGTTAGGTAATAGAAAGAAATAAAAAGCATGTAGATTGGAAAAGAAGAAATATTGATTTGCTTCACAGGTGTAATATTCATATCAAAATTTAAACCATAAAAGACTTCCATAAATTAAAAAAAAGTTTACAAATTTTACCAGAGGTACCAAAATTGATTGTATTTCTGCACATTATCAAGATTTCTGCAGAAATTGAATTTATGTAGACAATATAAATTATAGCACCAAAACATAAAATACTTTAGGTATAAGACTTACAAAAATGTGAAACACCTGTATACTGGAAACTACAAAACACACAGAAAGAAAATTTTTAAAAAATTTTATTTAGAAAATTAAAATTAATTTGCTAACATTAATCAATAAGAGTACATAGGTTTCAGGGAAACATTTCTATCGCATTTGAAGTGTTGATTGTGTTGTATGCCCATCACTCAAAATCAAATCATTTATGAAGGAAATTAAAGAAAAACAATCTCCAGTTAATGGGAGAGTTATAATTCTTCTGTTTACACGTAAAAGACATCAACTTTGTAAAGCTATCAGTTTTCCTAAACTGGTCGGTAGATTTAATGTGATATCAATCACAATCACAGCAAGGAGTTTTGTTAACATGGAGAGGCCAATCCTAAAATTCATGTGAAAATTTTAAAGAAAATCGAGTAGCTGAAATGAAATACCTATACAAAAGAGAACAAAGGTTAAACATTCAAAAACGCCAGTACGATAGTTTCAAGTAAGACCTTTTTTTTCTGGTTGGTCATTCTTCTTTCTTTTGGCCATAGGTTTGGTAGGTGTATTTTACTTGCCATTCAAAACATGTTAATACAGTTTTTAAAAACAACATGATATGTGTAAACAGTGTAGAACAAAAGGAGAACAAATTCATTCTTGACCAGTAATTTCATTTTCTTTCATCTACTGTTTCAAACTTTAATAAATATTAGAGGAGTATGACAAATGTGCCATCACTTCAGACTTTAAATTCCCCCCCCCCCAAAAAAAAAAAAAGATAGAAAAAGGAAAGGGATGCTTTTGGCATTGGAGTCATTGAAAATACACAATGCATGTATTGGGTAGGTAAATAATTGTGTTTATAATATTGTCCTGGAAGTAAACTGACTTCTCAATGTTAGAGTTAAAATAATATGCTATTGTTTTGTGCCTCTATTTCTACTGTTTATATGGCTTAAACATTTTTATTCTTGCCATCTAATTCCCAAATATGATTTAGGATTCGGCTTCATGAGTATTCCCTCTCAGAAGGCTTCGCTTGTTCCCCAGGGCGAGACTAAGGCCTCCCCTCTATCTGTGTCCTTCCTGTTTCCCAGCACTTCTGCTGTAGCCTGAACAGAGTGTTTTAAGGTTTTTCCCCAATATATGCTCACATCATTCACATACAAAATGATGAAAAACACTTTCGATGACTGTTTATTATATTACAGTTTCAAAGTAAAAACTACAACATAAATAATGTCATTATGTTGCATTTTCCGAAGCCTGTTTTAAGAAATATAAGTAAAAAAGGCAATAACTTAACAGATATATTTAACAAAAGCTTGAATATGAACCACAGCAGAACATCAAAACTTTAATGTTTTCCTCTTATGATACAGATGTCTCAAAATAATTTAGGGCAGACGCTGCATCATGGTGGAAACATTTTCAGGGAGTCTGAATCCTAGGGAAACAAAATGCTCCTCTTTGTAGAATTTAATTGAAATTCATTTTTTGACCTGCTTAAAGGTAAGTTATTTTTAAAAAATCCTTTTCTAAACACGATACAATTTGTTTTTCTTTTTGTTGCCGTATAACTGGAGCTGTGTGGAATGCACTAATTTGCAGAATGGCTGAGGACAGCCAAGCAGCCCTGTCAGATGAACAGCCTGCTTGATGCAGCTGTCTCCCATTAGAGCAGGACTTGCTCTTTGGGAAGCCGGCTTCCCAGCTTCCAGAGAGAAAATATCAGGCAGGCAGCTGTTGGCTCTGCGTTAAGCGGTAAAATGCATAACCGGTTGTGTAAAGTGGGACAGTCGCTACAGGATGAAGGAAAGAACAGTGGTTGAGCTGACATAAATCAGAGACATTTAGATTCTCCTACGGCATCAAGGAGAGGAAAGTAGAGCATATATCTTGTCATTGTTTTGGACATCTTTAAACCAGTAAAAGTGTGATTATTCCAGATTGACTTTCTTCAGATATAATGTTAGCAAAACAACAGAGTCTTTTCTCAGATCTTCAGTTTCTTGGCCTCTGTAAGTTTTAGCAAACAGGACAGGTTTGTCTGCAGGATTAAATGAGAGGAGGAGAGTGTTTTGTACATATAGCAGGTGCTGAGCAAGCACTGTTATCCTTCCTGACATACTTTCCACAGCAAAGACTCAGTTTGTTTTGGTCCATGTTACATCCTCTGCACACAGCGCAGTGCCTGACAGGTAGTATGTGTTCAACAAATACTTTACTCATCTGATTTAAACTTAGTAGTATCTTCAGAACTTTATATATTATGTCCCATTGTCAAAACATCTGGGTCCCCATCATGATTTATTTAAAGTGGCTTTTTTTTTTTCTAACAAAGATATGTTGACTATATTATGTTACAACTTTAAAGAACAAAAATGCAGTACACTCCTTAAAAATTCATTTTCTTGCTGTCAGTTACTCATTTATGTGAAATTCTGCATTCTAATTAGAGCAAGAATTTTTCTTTTTTAGCTCAACACTATTGACATTTTGGGTGGGATAATGTTTTGTTAGGGGTTTTTAGCAGTATCCCAAGCCCCTACACACTATATCAGTGGTCCCCAAATTATGGCCGGTGGGCCGCATGTGGCCCCCTGAGGCCATTTATCCGGCCGCTGCCGCACTTCCCGAAGGGGCACCTCTTTCATTGGTGGTCAGTGAGAGGAGCACAGGATGCATCCGCACCCATAGTTCCCATTGAAATACTGGTCAGTTTGTTGATTTAAATCTACTTGTTCTTTATTTTAAATATTGTATTTGTTCTTTTTTTTTTTACTTTAAAATAAGATATGTGCAGTGTGCATAGGGATTTGTTCATAGTTTTTTTTATAGTCTGGCCTTCCAACGGTCTGAGGGACAGTGAACTGGCCCCCTGTGTAAAAAGTTTGGGAACCCGTGCACTAGATGGATGCTAGTAGTGTCCCACAGTTGTGACAATAAGATATATCTCCAGAAGTTGCTAAATGTTTTGTGGGAGTAATTTACTCTTATTTGAAAATGACAATGATTTTTTTCAAGGATGGTATGCACACACCTGTTTGAGATGGTGAAAAGAGCCAGCTTTTAATGAAACAAACTGAGTTTGAATTCCAGGACTCTTATTTAGTACATGTATGACTTCGATAAATTTCTGTAATCTCAAAAGCTTGATTTTCTTTCCTGAAATTTTGGAATAATAAACACTAAATAAATAACATGATTAATACCTAGCAAATAAACAGTAACTTAAAGACTATTGGTTTTATATTGAGCATTATTTATCTTACTCAGTATGCATGCGAACATTAAAATACTTACTAATGTTGAGTTTCAGTACTTTAATTTCCACCAGTGACTCTGTTGAAATTATAAAGAAATCAAAAGGGACATTTCCACAGCTACAAGGCAATTGAAAGAAGTAGCGGAGGAAGAATTTCAGTCAATATTTGAGGTACTATAGAAGTGAATGGGGGGAGTGAAGACTGATTACAACTGAATGTATTCTTCATGCAGGAAGTCATCAAAATTTGCTAGGTGACAGACCTTATCCATGAATTTATTTCTCCCAGTTATTTTTTTGTTGCTTTGTCTTTAACATTAAGTGATGCATAGCTCGTCACTATTTAAAGGTCTGAAGAGAAATAATTCAAAAGGAAGTGAAACATATTTTTAAATGACCATAAAATAAATAAATGTACATAAACAATTTTTTTAAAGAATCAGGATATACAAAGAGAGTCTACTCTACCTCATGCATGAAACAAAAAAATAATATGATTATAGAAAAGAAATAACAGTAAAAATGCTTTTTAAAATAAAAACTAATTTCTGAGGATTAAAAATAAATTTGTATAAAGGATAAGAAGACAAAGTAGAGTAAATTTTTAAGAAAACGGAACAAAACAATAGAAATTGAAAATAGGAGAAAGAAGAATAAACACCAAGCAGTAATACAAATTTCCACCATCTGATTAAAGAGAAAACAAAATAAAGAATAAAAAGCGGAGGAGAGTTCATCATTGATTAATAATACAGAAGAATGCTCTGGAACAAAAATAATTGAACCTTCAAATTGCAAAGACCCACCAATTAGTCAGCAAATCGGATGGGGACAGTGCATACTTGAATATATTCCTGTGAAAAATTGAGGAAAACGAGAACATAATATAAGGCTTCAAAGAGGAAAGAAAAATAAAAGTCACCTACAAGGAACAAGAAACACATTGGCATAATACTTCAATAGCAAGAATCTAAACTAAGAGATAATGAAATTAGTGTTTTTAAATTTCTGGAGACATATGATCTCAGCTTACAGTTCTATAAGCAGGTACGGATTCATACATGAATGAGGACCAACAACAGATATTTTGTGTAGATTATAACTCAAATTATAAATTCTCCACACACCTTTTCTTAAGAAGTCTGGAGGTTGAATTAGAAGAGTTGAAAGAAAATTTAGGAACCTAAGTACCTGGGAATTGCAACATAATGAATAAAAGTATAACATTACAAAGATAACCAACAATTAACCTAAAAATAGTAAATATGACCATTTGGAAGAAAAATTGAGTGAAGGTAGGGATCATACAGTGAGTGACTTAACTTCTAAATAGTGTAGGAAGAGCACAATACATAACTGAAACTGAAAAATCTAAAAGAACATGATCTAAATACTACTGAGAAGTACTGAAATTAAGCATCAGAAGAAATATTTACAATAAAAATGAGTTTAGTTTAGGGGAGTAAAACGAGACAGGAAAGGGTTTGGTGAGAACATAGTGTTTTTCATTATAAGGCACTTTGTATCGTTTTAATATTTTTATGTGTAGATTTTATATTTTTAAAATATGGTTATAACGTCATGTTCTCAAATTTCTCACTCATAAATAAAGACATGGAATAAATAATCCAGAAAAATAGAGTTTACTTGTAATTATTTTCCGAATTCAAATACAAATAGGGATGAGGGGATTTGTAGCCCTTCAAATACAGGAGCAAAATCACTCTTCACCACAAGTCTACCTTAGCAGAAGATACACATGGACGGAGCTTTTATTTATTTCTGTCTGTTTGTTTGAGATTACCCTCCTCTAGTCTTCCAATCCTTCCTTTTCTTTACCCACTTCTTACTTCTCTTTCTATTTGGTTCATTTATGATGCCATGTGAAAGCCTTGGGAGGCTCACGCCTCTTTTCTTCCCCCTGCAGAGAAAGTGAAAACTCCCTTGACTTTCCCTGTCATGTAGGATCAGGGTCAGAGGGTGGACATGTCAAAGGAATTAGACAGTGATGACAGTAATAATAGTTATCATAAATTAAGGTCAAATAAATGCAGGCTTTACACCCAAAATCTTACCGACACTAAGAGTCAAAACCTAAAGATGATAGCCTTTCTTCACCCTGAGATTGTTTTTAAAAGTTCAATTACTGGTTTTCTCATAAGATTTTTATTTGTTGATTTGCCTTGAAGTTGAAGCAGGCACCTTATTAAAAACAAAATAAAATGGGTCTTGCATCATTGTGGTCAATCGTGTCTGTAGATGCTGACCTCAGTTTAAATTCTTCCCTGTGCCCTCCAAGTAGATGCTTGTTCTTTTGGGATCTAAGCCTGACCACCTTGCCTCCCTAATTTCATTTGTTTAGACTGGTAATGTGAAGATTCTTCACATCAGTGCATAGTGCTGAGAAAGCAAAGATGACATGCAGAGTAAATATCAGCAGAAATAATACGATTAAGAAAAGTCAATAAGAGATGCTGAGATAGGGAGTCTGCATTTAGAGATTCGATGCCCCTGAGGAAGGCATGCAGGCAGGCATAAATATGGATGTGACCGATAAGCCCAGGCAGGTCAAGGTGGAGTAACACATCATCACTGTGATACTGCTCACCTATCGCCTACTCCAGGACACAGATAAATTGACTCTCGGTTTCTAAGGTGTTTTTTTCTTTCTTTCTGTTTTTTTCTTTTCTTTATTTTTCCATACTAACTTCTTTTTACAAAGAACAAAAATAAACATATAATAAAAGCTTAGGAAAGTTAACTGTCACGTCAGACAAAGAACACTGGCAAAGTTTTGCACATGTTGGTGACAAATATCAGAAAATATAAAGCTTTATCTCAATTTTAGTAAAATGTGGAATCATAGTAGTATGCATTCTTTATATATGAAAATTATTTTCATAGCAAATTTTGTGAGATTCTTGACCACTTCAAATCAGGCTACTGTGACATGGTTGAGTTATGTAGTAGGTACGTAGTTCTAAATTTCAGGTTTTACAGTACACTACAAATCTTTCAAATAGTGAGGCACCAAGTAGTGTCATTCATATACACATATATGTATGTGCACACACAGTATCTATTTAAATATATATATTTTTTACACAGGGACAGAGAGTCAGACAGAGGGATAGATAGGGACAGACTAACAGGAATGGAGAGAGGTGAGCAGCATCAATCATTAGTTTTTCATTTCCATTACGACACTTTAGTTGTTCATTGATTGCTTTCTCACATGTGCCTTGACCGCAGGCCTTCAGAAGACCGACAAACCCCTTGCTGGAGCCAGTGACCTTGGGCCCAAGCTGGCGTGCTTTTTGCTCAAGCCAGATGGGCCCACACTCAAGCTGGAGAGCTTGGGGTCTCAAACCTGGGTCTTCCGCATCCCAGTCCAATGCTCTATCCACTGCGCCACTGCCTGGTCAGGCTCTATTTAAAATTTTTGATGGCCGCTCAGTTAGAGCATCATCCTGATACACCAAGGTTGCAGGTTCGATCCCCATAGGACATGTACAGGTATCACCCAATGAATGCATAAATTAGTGAACAACAAATCAATATTTCTCTCTCTCTCTCTCTCTTTCCCTTTCTCTCTCTCTAGAATCAATGAGAAATTTAAAGTTTTGAATGGCAATTAAATAACAAAATAAAAGATTTTATTACACTTCTGTTCTTATAGTGTACTTATTTACTCTGCAAATGCAAACCATTCATAGAGCAAGCCTCAGCTCTGACGGAATTTTTGAAAACAAATATATAAAAAATGCTTTACGCTTTAGATACCTGAAATGTATCATGCATTTAGAAAAGTCCAGCTCAAAGATATATCAGAAAGCAAATATCATGGACACAATGTCTTAAAAAATACATTGCAGAATCTCAGAATCTTTTATTGTACTTCCTTTTAATCACTCCTCTTCTCCCACAATGGTTACCACTAATCTGACTTCTGTATTTTTATATAATTAAATTCTAGAAAATACTTATTAGCATTTCTTTATAATTTTATCTCCTAAATTTTCTACCCTAAATAATGTAGTATAGTTTTAGAGACCTTGAATTTTGTACAAATGCATTATATTATATGTGGTTCTTGCTTTGGTCAACATGGTGTGCATGAGGTTTTCTTTCCAATTGTGAGGTGTATTTGTAGATCGTTTTCATTGTCGTGGAACAGGGATAGTCAACCTTTTTATACCTACCGCCCACTTTTGTATCTCTGTTAGTAGTAAAATTTTCTAACCGCCCACCGGTTCCACAGTAAGGGTGATTTATAAAGTAGGGAAGTAACTTCACTTTATAAAATTTATAAAGCAGAGTTACAGCAAGTTAAAGCATATAATAATAATTACTTACCAAGTACTTTATGTCGGATTTTTGCTAGGTTTGGCAGAATAAATTTTTATAAAACAACTTACTATGGTTAAATCTATCTTTATTTATACTTTGGTTGCTCCGCTACCGCCACCATGAAAGCTGGAACGCCCCCTAGTGGGCGGTAGGGACCGTGTTGACTACTACTGGTGTAGAATATCCCATTTTCTGAAGATGGTATTCTAAGTTGGATGAACATTTTTATTGTTTTGCGGTTTTTGATATTATAATGTGTCTATCTTGCTGTGATTCATTCTTGTAAGTAAGTGCCTTTTAGGGAACATGCAGAGGCATTTTGGATGGATTATGGTAGATCAGGGGTCTTTAAGATTTATGTCTTAAAATTTAATTTAAATGTCAATTTTGCTATCACAAATTGAGCCATTATTGAATAAATTGAAAGTCCTTTTATGAGTATTAGTCAGAACATTGAACATCACTTTGTATTAAAAATTTCTGCTATCACCAGTTTGGATTGTGTCCAGCTGGTGACTTGGCTCAGTGGCTTTTTCTTTCTGGTTTGCCAGATGTTTCAAATCCGTGGACAGGTGAGATGATTGGTCGCTGTACTTGTTCTCCTAGGAGGAGTCTTCCATTTAATTATTTTTGTGGGTACTCTTTTCTTAAATGTATTTTTAAAATTAAATTTGATCTTTAAATTTGAACTGAATGCCTTAGCATTCTATGAAAGAAATTTCAGTTATAATTTCAAGGAAATACTTGAACCCAAAACTTTGATACTAATTTACCGTGGAGAGGTCGGCTGTTCAAAACCTGATCACATGTTCAGCACGTGCAGGATATATGTTTGAGTTATTTTTTTTTCTGGTGAAACTGAAAGATTTCATTGTACTTCCCCTGTCATCTACAATGTCTGGCTGGGGTTACATCTGCAGTCTGTGTCTTTGGAGCACAGATGTTTTATTTTTCAGGTTCCCCAGAGAGAACAATATGAGCTTCATTAACACTGCACTGCAAACAACTAATTTAAATAGCGTGACCTTACAAGGTGTGAAATGGACAACGCATTGTTAGGTAAGTGTTAGTGAAATAGTATATATATATATATATATATATATATATATATATATATATATATATATATATATATATATATATAATTAATTTTAATGGGGTGACATTAATAAATCAGGGTATATATGTTCAAAGAAAACACCTCCAGGTTATTTTATGATTCAATTATGTTGCATACCCATCACCCAAAGTCAAATTGTCCTCTGTCACCTTTTATCCGGTTTTCTTTGTGCCCCTCCCTTCCCCCCTCCCTCCCTCTCCTCCCTCCCCCACCCCTTAACCACCACACTCTTGTCTGTAAAAAGTGACAAAAAAAGAAGCATTTGATTTTTTTATTAAACAAGAACATCAAAAAAAGCAAACAAGTCAAAGAAAGTTGTTTGATTATGCGAATGAGATTCAAAACAAACTTTTATTTCATTGGTAGAAATGCACTATATAAAAGGCTGAAAGTACTGTAGTATCTGTACATTCCCTGATCCCCTAATTTTTGTGAGCAGTGTACATCCCAAAGCTTATTTTGTGTCTTTTTGTACAGAGTTGGAGAAAGCACCAGGACCAGTCAGGGAGCTCTGTGGTACTAATATAGACCATTGCCATCATCTGTGGAGTATCCAAAGAGAACAAATGGGATTTTTTTTAAAAGCTTTTTATTTTATTTTTATTTTATTCATTTTAGAGAGGAGAGACAGAGAGAGAGAGAGAGAGAGAGAAAGAGAGAAAGGGGGGAGGAGCTGGAAGCATCAACTCCCACACGTGTCTTGACCAGACCAGTGCAGGGTTTTGAACTGGCGACCGCAGTGTTCCCAGGTCAATGCTTTATCCACTGCGCCACCACAGGTCAGGCCGAGAACGAATGGGATTTAATAGGCAGAGGGATTATGGTGCTCATCTCATAGCTCTCGGTTAAGTAGTATTACATTGTATTTGAATTAGCTTGTTCTTTTACCTGATCTCTCAGTTGCTCTCTTTTATAAATAAATACAGGTGCCCCTGCAGCAGGGCTAACCTGTCTATTTTGTATGAAAGCGTCTGTGTATGTTCCTTTACGTTAGGAGAAAACCTGCCTTCCGTTTCTGCAATCAACCTCACCTTTATAACCTTCTGCAATGCAGTGAATTAAAACAGGAAGGAGCCTGACCTGTGGTGGCGCAGTGGATAAAGTGTTGACCTGGGAACACTGAGGTCGCCAGTTCAAAACCCTGCACTGGTCTGGTCAAGGCACATATGGGAGTTGATGCTTCCAGCTCCCTGTGTCTGCAGTGATGTGTTCCACATATGATGGCACATACTAGATGGAAGAAGGGATATTAATTTTTATCCTTAATAATATTCCCTTTGCTTAGATCTTTACAGCTTAAAATACACTTTTAGGGAGGTTGTCTTATTCCATTTCTGTGAACACAGGGCAAAGGCAGGGGTCATCTTGATCTCAGTGGGCAGTGCGTGCGTGATCTCGGGCTCTGTAACGCTAAATGCCCTGACCCAAACCAGAAAACCAGCAGGGAGCAGAGCAAGGAGGCTGACCCTCCTGTCTCTGTTGTCCACTTTTTTAATGCTTTTCAGAACTTGCTGTGGTTTCTTTCCAGAAGGTCCCCCCCCCCCCAAATACCAGGCTTCTCCTGGCTGTTCCTCCCAAATGCCATATTTCTTATTCCAGTGCCCTTGATCCTGTTGTTTTCAGTCGCCTGGGTATTTTTGTCACTTTCCCTTCACCTGTGTAAATTCTGCATATCCTTTAATACTCAGATAAAAATTTCTGCCCTTTGCAAATATCTTATCTTCTGCTTCTTAAGCACCAGAGATAACTTATAGTTTGTAAAATTTAGTGCTAGCTTGCTCACAGATGTGCTCTACTAGTTTCATAAGTCAGTTTTTGTTTTATTTTTTTTTCTTTACCAGCTATTAATTATCTAAAAGTCATTTTACACACACAAAGACCTGCACATGCCCACACACGTGTGTGTGTGTTATAACTTGTCTTCAGGACATTTTGTCTGGCTGAGTGCTTGGTCTAACAAGGGCACCAAAGGACTATTTGTTCATAAATCAATTTATGTCCCATCTTCTTGACAGGTTATTTACTCATCATTGACTTCCTTAGAGTACTCAGACAGTGTGGTAAATTGATATTCTTTATTAGGTGCTTTTGAATTAAATTGAATGTGTCTAGTTTATGCATATCTTATGTAATATGAAAGCTAATCTAAAATGTTACTTTTATATAATGTTAATGAAATAAGATAATATGAGTCACCAGCTTGAATAAGTTTATGTTTTAATTTTCTTTCTAAGGCTTTGGACTCATTATTATCTTCTCATTATTATCTCATAATTAAAAACAAACAAATAAAAAAGCAAGCAAAGTCTTCTGGCTTCTGCTTTATCTATGGAAATGCTGAGTCAGAGAAAATGAGTCTGAAAAGGGCCATCAGCACATAGTCTCAGCCCAATATCAATGTAATCTCACTCACTGTCACACAATTTCTAATGTTAAGAAGCATCTGTATATTCTGGGAAATGTTTCAGGTCTGCTTTTTCTTGTTGCTTTACAATCAGTTTACTTTTAAATGACACTGAATAAAAAACAGTAACTTAAACATCCGTTTAAGAATGATTTTCAGCATCTAAGAAAGCCTGTTTACTGTCCAGGGCAACAGACGACACATATCAAATATATATGATTAAACAAAAATTTTAGATAATTGGAAAAATATGGCCCATCTTCCCTCCTACATTCAAGAAAACATCATCAAAGACAGGTGGTTCTTAAGACACTTTGCACAGCATTAAATTGTAGAGAGGCTTTAGTAAAGTTCAGGGAACACCTAAACTCAGACTAAATAGGGAGGCAAAGTGCTTATTTCAAACGATAGAAAAATGGTTCTACTCTAAGAACCTCAGTGGCTGACTACAATTTTCTGCTGTTCAAATTAGTCCAGCCCTTTTTGGTTGTCAGAAGTAGAGTCAAATGGGTGCACTTTGAATTCCTCTAGACTGATGGGTCCTAGTAATATGTTGTTTAACATCTACATATTTATGGGTTTTTTTCTTTGCTTCCTTTTTAAAGTTGATTTCTAATTTCAAAGCATTCTGGATAGAGAATATGCTTGGTATGATTTCTTTCAGTCTCCTAAAATTTGTTGAGGTTAGTTTTGTGTTCAACATAGGATCTATTCTTGAGAATGTTCCATGTTTACTAGAGAAGAATGTATAAACTGGTGTTATGCCCATTTGGTCTAATTTGTCATTTAAGGCTGATATGTCCTTATTGATTTTTCTTGGATGATTTGTCAATAGGTGATTTAGATCCCCTATCATGAATGTGTATTTGTAAGTTTCTTCTTTTAGTTCTGTGAGTAGTTACTTTATATGTCTCGATGTTTCCTGATTGGGTACATATATAGTGAGAAGTGTTATGTCTTCTTGATGTATAGTCCCCTTTATCATTACAAAATGTCCATCATTGTCTCTTACTACCATTTTTATCTTGAAGTCTATTTTGTGAGATCTAAGTATGGCTACACCTGCTTTTCTGTGGATTGTATTTGCTTGGTGTATTATTTTCACCCTTTCACTTTGAGTCTGTGTTTGTTTTTGCAGCTGAGATATGTCTCCCGAAGGCAGCAAATGGTTGAGGTTTGATTTTTGTTCCAATCTTTGCTCTGTACCTTTTTATTAATGCATTCAGTCCATCTAAATTTAGGGTAATTATTGATGTATGAAGATTTCCTATAGCCATTTATCTTTTCTCTCTCTCTCTCTCTTTTTTTTACGCCATTAGTTCTTTTCCTTTGTGTTTCTGCCTGTTGTTTTTGTTTGGTGGCATTCCATAATTTTCTTCTCTGTTTCCTCTTTTTTTGTTATGTGCCTCAGGTGTGTGAGTGTGTGTGTGGGGTTAGCATTAATTAGGTTTACGTAAAAGAAAATTTCATATATAGAGTAGTTCTTTTTCTTTTGAATGCATCTAATCTCCTCTTAACCCCCCTTTCCAAATTCAGACCTTTATTCCTTCCCTTTTTATGTTTGTTGTTTAAACAATTATTTGTATTTATGCTGTGAGTTTGCTGATGATCTTATTTGTAGTTTTGTGACCTTTTGTTCTTTGTTTGAGGTAGAATATCCCCATTGAATATTTCAGGAAATGAAGTATTCTGGGGGTAAATTCCCCCAGCTTCTGTATGTCTGGAAAAGTCTTTATTTCTCCTTCATATCTAAAGTATAACTTTGCTGGATATATTGTTGTTGGCTGGTAATTTTTTTCAGTAGTTTGACTATTTGATCCTACTCTCTTTTGGCATGCAGAGTTTCTGCTGAAAAGTGTAATGATAATCTAACAAGCTTTCTTTATAGGTTACTTTCTTTCTTTCCCTAACTTCCTTGAGAATTTTTTTTTGTTATGAATTTTGAGTTTTAATACAATATGACTTGGAGAAGACTTTTGGGGAATGACGTAATTAGGTGTTCTGTTGCTTTTATGTTAGAGGATCTAGATCTTTCCATAGGTTTGGTAAATTCTCATCAACCATTTTTTTTTAAATGCGCTCTTTATTCCCTTCTGCCTGTGGCTGCAGAGGACAGCACTGGGATTTCGCAGGTTTCAAGACCCATTGCCCACCACATTCTCCCACAGGGTTGGTCCTTTGAGACTAGGGGTGTAGGGTGAGATGGTGAAGCTGACCACTGCCTTTATTGCTTTGCTCTTCATATAATGGTGACTGGCAGACTTCTGTGGCTTCCCCTCTATGTGTCCACCTGACCCTGAGATTAGTCAAAGAATGTACCTGTTGCTCAGGGGAAAAATGTTTCTGTAGTACCAGTTCTTAAGTGTGCAGATAATGTGCTCTGCAACCCAATACAATACTACTGTTCCAGCTTTTTCTGGGGCCTGCTGCTAGCTTGGAGAGGGTGAGGGAAGGCAGCCAGAGTCTATAGCTTTTCTTCTCTGTCGGGAATGCTGATTGCCAGAAAACTGTGGCTATACCTCTGTGCTTAGTTCCTGCTCAGGTCTCTGGGATTAGCTGCAGTTTGTACTGACCCCTTCTGCAGGAATACTTCCTGTATTTCTTTGCTCCTCCTGGCTGAAGGTACTGTTGGTGGCAACTGGAGTCCTCCCCATTCCAGGCTGAGACCTGCAGTGATCTCTGGGCTGCAAGCTCCAGTCTGAGTCTCTAGCACTGTCTCAGCTCTTCTCCCACCTTTTTGGGTTGCTCCCGCTTGCCTGCCATTGGATGTTTCAATGCGCAGATCTCTCAGACTTGATTTTGTGTTAAGCAGGGAGCCCTTTGTTGAATTATAGTCATACAAATTGCTGAAACTTCAAGGGAAGAGAGCAGGGGGATCCCTTATGCTGCCATTTCTCTGACATCACTTTTCTATTACTTTTACTTAAAGATATCAGTTATTGGTTAAGAAAGTCTGATGTGTTAAAAATTAGTAATCTGGATGCACATTGATCTTATCAAGGCTTTTTCTGTTTTTTTTTTTTTTTTTTTATGTGGCCTTATATACTGTTTTCTGTTTCTTCTTTTCATAAATACAGTAGATTATGATAACTGACTTTTATTGTTAAAAGAAGCTTTAATTCCTGAGGTGAACTCTAATGTACTAGGATACATTACATTTTGTTTACTTATTCATTGCTGGGATGCATTTACTATTTTCTGGTATAATTTTTTTTTCCATCACTGTTTGAGAGAACTCATTGGTGCAATTGACTGAGCCTAGAATTTTATTTATATTGATAGAAAGTATTTTTGCAATTTATTTGATTCTTTTGATGGTTAAAAAACACATTTATTTCTACTTTTTATTGAGTCAGGGTTAGTAAGTTATATATTCTGTATATTTGTCCATTTCATCTAATTTTCAAGTTTACTTGCAAAAAATGTTCAGAATACCCCCTTAATATTGTTTTAATGTCAATATTATCTGTAGGGGGTTTTCTATTATTTTTCTTTTTACTTGATAAATATTTAAGACTGTTAATTTTAATAGCTCTTTTATTTTGTTAGTCTATTTGTTTTCTGATACCTAATGAATTCTTTACTTAGTTATTTTCTGATATTAACATTATTATTTCATTCTTTCTATATTTTCTGTGTTTATGTTTTGTTTTTTCAAAAATTTGGAATAGTTGTATATTATCCATTCATTTTTCAGTGGTCTAGAATATAGATTAAAAGCTGAGACTTTGGAGTTAGACTGCTGGTTAAATGCAAGGCTATGAAAAGTAAAATAAATTAGAGAAAGACAAATACCATAATATTTCACTTATATGTCAAATCTAAACAGCAAAATTAATGAACAAGTAAAATAGAAACAGACTCATAGATATAGAGAGAAGACTGATTGTTGCCAGAGGGAAGGAGGATTTGAGGGACTGGGTAAAGAAAGGTAAAGGAATTGAGATGCACAGATGAGTAGTTACAAAATAGTCACAAGGATGTAAAAAGCACAGTACAGAGAATATAGTCAATAATATGGTGCCAGGTGGGTACTGGAAATATTGCGGCAGGGGGAATGCTTTGTTAATTATATGATTATCTAATCATTATATTGTACTCCTAAACTAATACAAAACAATACTTAATGTAAACTTCAATTGAAAAATAAAAACAAAACAAAGAGAAAAGAAAATAATGTAAAGGCTATCTCAAAATGCTGAAAAAAGTCACAGCTCAGGAATTTCAGTAATGTCTACTTATCCACACTAATCCATGCTAATAAAATGAATTTTGAGATTCAAAGTATGACTGGTATGATATATTAATGAGTATTTGTATATATGAGTTTGTGTGTTCATGTGTGTGTGTGTATGTTTGACCAAAGTCTTTGTAAGTTTCACTGTCGGGGTGGAGGGGAAAAGGGTAAGGGGGAATAAAGGGTGACGTACAGAAACTTGACTTGGGGTGGTGAACACACAATACAGTGTACAGATGAGATATAATAGAATTGTGCACCTGAAACCTGTATCATCCCAATACATTCAATTAAAAAAACATTTTACTATGTCTTTTAGAACTCATAAACTTAAATTATAAAGAAAAGGTTTTGAAAATGCACTTCTATTTTGCAAAAACTTAACTTTTTGACTTTGCTCTTACAGTTGCAATTAACATCTGTTACTTTTTGGCATAATTATTAATGATGCCACCTTTAATTTTAAAGCATCCAGTTAGGATAAAGATATAGTAACTATATTTAATGCTTACTTGTTCTCCAGTATTTTTAGGCTAAATTTTAATATTTTCACAAAAGTATTCTGTAACATCTTGTCTCTCTGCTATAGAATTTGACAATATTCAGCATTTCCCTTTTGTAATACTGTAGTTGTATTAGTGGTTTTTTTCACAATGTTTCTTCCCAGCTAGATACATTCATTAGGAGAGCAGAAGTTTTGACCACATTAGTCAACATTGAAACCCCTAGAACCTAATATAATGACTAGAAAATAAAAGGTCCTTAATATATATTTTTGAATGAATGAAAGAAATATACAGTTTTAAATTCTATGTTTCAAGGAATTAAGCAAAATATTGATGTGAATTCTAGGTAAACAAATGAAAAAAATACCTTAAAAAATATTTTCTCAATCACAGGCATTACAGAAAAGAGTCTACTGAATACTTTAGACAACATGGTACCAGATGACTTCTTTGGCTTTGAAGGTAGATTATCACTAACCTGTTTCCTCTTTCTTCCTCACAGAGACATCCCGTTCCCTAGATATGCATGTAGGTTTATGCATACATGTTTACAGAGAGAGAGAAAGAAAAATGCACCCACATGATAATAGTAACTAGGTCTGTATGGAAATTTTTTCTTTATACTTTGCTACCTTGCATATAATTTACGTTGTTTTTCACACATAGAAAAAAAAGTTACTATAAGATATGAAATGATTATTGCTTTTTAAACAAAGAGCTAGATCATATCTAAGTAGTTTGTGTCACTGTTCACCATGTTTAGTTAGGTGGGGTGTTTAGTTAAGTTAATCCAACAGTTTTCTAGATGAAGCTCAGAGTTGATCATTGTTTACATCCAAGGGTTCCTGGAAGTTGCACCAAAAACTGAGCAATTTAATCCTCAATGAGTTTTTGTGGAAGGAAGTTTTCTGTGAGGACATACAGTGGAAACAGGAGATGTTCATTGTTATACCTAACCAATCTCTGAGTAAAACAACAGAAGCCAACACAAAAGTGTAATCAGCCATTTTAATTTATCATGTTGAATTTGGTTAGATTACTGTGAAAAAGAAAACAGAATACTTTAGATACAAACAAATCATTCAAATGGCATTGCTGAATGTGGAAATAGAAGGTGAAAGACCAAGTATTTTAAACATAATGGTCTACAGATTGCTGTTGACACTGCCAGTCATAGGTGAAAAATGTAACTTCTGGAAAAGGAAATGTAAGCAAGACGTTGACTTTCAATTATTTTGTGAACTACGAAGAACAGAAATAACTATTATACTGTCTTATATTGCCAATTAAATGGGCGCATTTCTCAAGAAATTGAGTGCTTTTGTAAATTAGAGTTCATGTAGCTATATTGCATTGTATACTCTATTATGGAAATTATACTGAAAAAAATGATGTTATTTCAGGGCCTTCTTGCACTACAAAAAATCAACAAATTTAATAATCATGAAAGTAGCCCCAAATAATTTTTACCTTCAAGTAAATATATGTTAATTCAGCATTTTAGCGTATATTTTTGTTTTGTTACTTGAGATACTCAGCTTTTTTCTTTAAGAGAAACCTGATTTGACCTTGTTACAGTAACTACATCAATCTCTACCATGTTTTTTATTATTTTTTTAACAGCGTTTTGATGATTGCTCTGTTTGTAAGTTTGGGACCTGAGTGGAAGAAAAATCAGTCAATACCATGCTCAGGCTATAATGTTGTTTATTGTATACACTATGTGCAATGTATACATGTACTGTACAATGATGAGCAATTGATGTGGTCCCCAGGGCTGACAAGCTGGGGAGGTACACATGATTTAAGTCTATCCAATTAGAGGAAAACATAGTGGTTTTTCTGGAAATATTGAATTCCTTTTGTTGTTAAAGATGATGTAAGATGCATGTGGTCCTTTTGTGTGCTTGCTCAGAGACATAATAACATAGTAAAATTAGTTTTCTTAGGATAAACAAACTCCAAAAAGGGTAGCTTAGAGCAGCGATTTTCAACCGGTGTTCTGTGGCCCGTTGGTGTGCCACGAGATTTTTAAAAACATGCAAACCTGACTATTTAGTCAGGGTGCTGACCTCTTTTCCCTTACATTGTCAAATTAAAAAATGACTACAGCCAACACAATAATAACGGTGTGGTATGAATAAATAAAAATTATACCTATTTTTTTTGTCAGATTGGCAAAAAATATATTTTTTGATGTGATGCAGTATTTTAGTAATGAGTTTATTTGTGCCATGAGATGACAAAGGTTGAACATTGCTGGCTTAGAGAGACCATGCTCATGGGAGAGATGGATGAGTGTAGTGGCTGCTGTAACAAGGTCAGACCAGATGACTCTTATGTAGACTAGTTAATGGTTCTTACTGCATGCATCAGAAAGAGTCACAAGAAGGAGCACCCTTTCCTTCTTGTTTAAGACAACATATGGTATGGTATTTTCATTGCTTATTACATGCATCTTAAAACAACCAAACTAATTAAAACATTAGATGTATTTCTTTAGGATTTAGCTAGAATTTCACATGATTAAAACCATAGAAACAGTATCTATTTGAAGAAATAAATGGTTATTCACAAGCAAGTGTATTTTATTTTCAGATGCATTAGGCTAAGGGCATACAACATTAATAAATTAGATAGTGACACTAAAACATTTATTTATGAGATCTAACTATTACAAATGACTAATCATATTTTTGAACAATTTTCCTCATATCATAAAGTCCATAGATGACATAAAATTTATTCTTTTAATGTTTATTAAACTTACAATGTTATACAGCAGATTCATAACTCAAAAACTTTATTCTGTATTTTTATGCTATATAGAACAAAAACTTCATTAAGAAAAAATATGTGTGTGTGTGTGTGTGTGTGTAAGTTGTTAATAAACTCATGCGATCTATAAGTAGTCACTAACAAATAGAAAAGAACAAAAAGGGGAAATACATTTTCAGATATTAAGAGACCATTACTGAAGAGAATATAGAATCAGAATATTCATGGAATTGCTCTGTGGATAAGCATTTAAGATTCCACCAAGAGACAGAAAGAAAATAGTCCTACTAGACTTTAAGGTTTATTGTATTTCAGTCCATTCATCTTGAAATTCTTCACTCACATGGAGTAAATCTGCAAAAAGACAAATCATCAAGGAATTAGGCTGCTTAGTTGTAAAACTATAGAATAAATTTAGCTTCCTTTACAAATCCATTTTTGGCTTGCACTTATATAAAATTCAATTTCTACTGAAAATGAAGGTCACACAAAGCAAGGAAATCAGCAGAGTTTATATTCATTGCTTTCTCTTTGCACACATCAGAAAATGGGTTACTGTCAACAGTATTTTTATGATCATGATTGCTGAAATTTTCTATACAAACATACAAGTCAGGACAATAAAATGAATATTGTAATTAATTTATGTTCAATGATCTTTGAACTTTTTATTGGTCTCCTGCTTCCCTAAGAGTGCCCCACTTCTGCTACCTTTAATGCCTCAGAACTTGGGTGTTGTTGACCTCAGACACCACCTTGCCGCCTACAGTCCTGTGGATGGTGGTCTTTAAATGGATTATATGGAGTGGCTGTTCTCTAGGGTGTCACAAAGATTGAAGTCCTTCCCTTTTTCCAGCAGGCGGCAGTAGGTAGTTATCTCAGCCTCCAGCTTGACCTTGATGTTCAGCAGGACCTGGTACTGCTGGGCCTGGTGCTGCCCCTCCGTCTAGGTCAGGGCCAGCTCTGACTCGTGTGCAGCAGGATCTCATTGAGCTGTTCCATCTGCATGGCATAGTGTCTCCACTTCTTTCAGGCTGTTCTCAAACTGGCCTTCAGACTTCTCATTAAGTCCAGGTAGATCTCCAAGGACTGGACTATACGTCCCAGCTCCATGACGTCTTTTCAGCAGCTCCTATCTCAGCAGTCTGTGAGGGGACCACTGTGGTGCTCTTCTCAATCTTCTGGGGCCAGTACTGATCCTCTCTGTTTTTCTGAGCCAGCTCATCATGTTGGTCCTGGATTCCACCATGATTTTGTTGAGATCCTGAAATTAGGGAGCATCCAACTCCACTGTCACCCCAGAATTGGCAATCTGGTTTTCTGGACCATTTTCTTCCTCCTTATGGTTCTTCTACATAAAGAGCAGCTCCTCCTTAAAAGTTTCGACCTCCATCTCCAGCTGCAGCCAAATGATACTGGTATTATCAATGACCTTTTGGAGGTCATTGATGTCACTCTGCACAGACTGATATATGACCAGTTCTTACTTGGAGCAGGATGAGCATTGTCAGTCTGCAGAACGATGTGGGCACTGTCCACAGAACTTGAAAAGATCTGAGACCTCAGGTCCTCAATGGTTTACAGAAAATGACCCCAGTCTCTGATCCAGGGTCCCTTATTTCTGATCCAGGTGTTTCCTCCAGTCACTGATTATCAGCCTCCAGGCTTCTCACTCTCCGCAGGTATGAGGACAAGTGACCGTTCAGGCATTGCATAATCTCCTTTGTGTCCTGGATGCTCCCTAGGTCTGCCAGATATCCTGCCATTCCTGTAAGCAGACCCCTGGACCCCCCCAGAT
Source organism: Rhynchonycteris naso (assembly GCA_037038555.1). Classification (NCBI taxonomy): domain Eukaryota; kingdom Metazoa; phylum Chordata; class Mammalia; order Chiroptera; family Emballonuridae; genus Rhynchonycteris; species Rhynchonycteris naso. The sequence goes on from CM073000.1 coordinate 14,974,655, forward strand.
GCCCTGCATACTGGTGGAGTGAGACATGGAGACCCGAGGGCTCGAGCCCCCAGCACCTTGCACAGACGCTGGCTGCACTGCTGGCTGGCCGGGTCTAGTGGCGCAGTGACAGCATGGCCCAGGGACAGGCAGTTTGTGGAGAGCTAGAGCGGGTGCTGAAGCTCATGTTATTCAGGGAAGAAGGCGAGAAGCTGAGTTAGGTATAGGAGGCCTAAAAACGAATATTTTATTGCCAGGAGTCAGTTGTTATTAAATTGATTCTGTATGAAAACAAACAACAACATAAATATTATAATGCCTTTCTCATTTTTGATGCTCTAGAAAGAAACAGCTAGTAGGAATGTTTCCTCTGGTACACAGACTTCATGAACAGAGTTTAGAAGTAGGAACAGGAAATACGAGGGCAAATAATTATTCCATTTATTATTTTTTATGAGACTTACTGCTTATCTTACTTTTTATTTATTTTACCTCTTTCTTTCCTATTTCCTGTTTTCTAATAAAGCCAGAAGAAAAGATATATGGACATCTTTTATATGCTTATAAAATACACAGTTGCTGCAGATGATCATACATTGGCTGATATCTGGTCCTCTTCTCCTTTCCAGCATATGGGAGACTGCATTTCTCAGAGCACATGCAGCTAAGAAGGTCACGTGACTATTAGCCTAGGTCCATCATAAAATGTGAGTATACATGATAGTTGTCACATTTCAGCTGAGAAAATGAAAATGCATGATTCTCTAATCTCTGCTTTCCCCTTATGTAGTGACCAAAAAGGTTGTAGTTTAATGTAAAATATGCTGATGTTTTTTATCACCCAAGGTTTCTGAAAGAAAGTTTGTATCAGAGTCCCACATAATTTGTGGGTAGAACATATGGCATGACCAGGTACTAACTTTTATTGCATTATGCAACTGAGTTGGGTGGGAAAAGGAATTGGTTTGCTGGCAACCCCTATTCTCTTACACAGTTTAGTGCTAATCGGAATGAAATATGTCTCCAATTCTACCTTTCAATTCTGGATATTGAGTATGCTGTGTATATATTTGTGTATAAGTCATATTATGCCCTTTTGGCACCTTTTTATGTTTTATTTTTAGGCAACATGTTGAGATGTTAATGATGACATTGAAGAAAGTCTAAGATTTGGGGGCTTTTGCTAAAGGGAATAGACATTTACTGTGGCCATTCATTTTTGGACAGTTTGAATTTATAGGGCTATGTAGTGTGTAGAATGAGATTCCCAACTGACATTTAGAGATATACTAATTTATTATATGCATGAGGAATCCATATTAAAGGTATACGTTTGAGAGCCATCAGACTATAGGTGATAGCTATTACAATATCAATATATAAGAGTATTTAAGAGAGCATGGAGAATAAAATTACTGTGAGTTATAAGGGATGGAAAGGAAAATAACAGAAGGAAGAGTACTTTATTCTTTCTGTTGGGTATTTGTGAAATGAGGGAGATTAATACTTAGAATAATACTTATAAAAACTTAGAGACTCCTTCCCCTTTTTATTCTTCTTGATATGTGAGTGTCTTGAATTTCAATAAGTATCTAGAGAGTAGACAGAGAATAGAGTGAACATTGTGGTATGCCCTCATGTGTCAGGAGTGTTGGAACTCAGAACTGAGCCTCTGTCCAAAATTTGTTGTTGGCTGAAGGAAGCTTTCTTGATAAGATTAAAACCATTCCATGGGGTAGCCCATGTTCCATGACTGGTTGATGAAGGCATGCAAATACAGCCCTTTGCCTCACTTGAGACAACTTTGAAGGGCCAGCCAGCTCTCACTAGGATATGCTAAGGCTTCATTGTTACTGCATTGCGATTTAACTTCTCACGCTGTTTAGTCCTGCTTGCTCCATCCCTTGTAGGTGTTGATCTACAGAGTACTCCTTAATAAGCCTCCTCAATACATGTCTCAGAGCCTAATGTCTCTTGCCTGGGAAGCTCAAACTGTGATTATTTGTAATTAAGGAAGTAAAACTATCATTCTTTGCAGATGATGTGATACTGTATATAGAGAATCCCCAAGATTCCACCAAAAAACTACTAGCACTGATAAATAAATGCAGTAAAGTAACAGGATTCAAAATAAATTACCAGAAATCAGTTGCCTTTTTATATACCAATAATAAATTATAAGAAAGGGAAACTAAAAAACAACAACAACAAACAATCCCATTCACAATTACTGAAAACAACAACAACAATCTAGGAATAAATTTAACCAAGAGTGTAAAAGACCTGTACTCAGAAAATTATAAGACACTGAAGAAAAAAATTGAAGAAAATACAAATAAATGGAAGCATATATTGTGTTCGTAGATCGGAAGAATCAACATTATTAAAATGTCCATATTACCCAAAGCAATCTATAGATTCAATACAATTCCTATCAAGATACCAGTGGTATATTTCATAGGACTAGAAAATATATTCCAAAAATTTATATGGAAGTACAAAGACTTTGAATCGCCACATAGTCCTGAGGAATAACCAAGTTGGAGGAATCATGCTACCTGAATAGAAACTACTATAAGGCCATAGTAATCAAGACTGCCTGGTACTTGCATCAAAACAGACATATAGATCATTGGAACAGAATAGAAAGCTCAAAATTAAATCTACATCTTTATAGTCAATTAATATTTGACAAAGGAGGCAAAACACATACACTAAGGTAAAAATAATCTATTCAATAAATCATGGTGGGAAAATTAGACAGGTACATGCAAAAAAATGAAACTGAGCCACTTTCTTACACCATACACAAGAATGAACTCAAAATGGATAAAAGACTTAAATATTAAAGTCAAAACCATCAAAATCCTAGAAGAAAACAAAGCATTAAAGCCTTGAACATTCCTTATAGTAATAATATTTTTCTGATATAACTCTCCAGGCAAAGAAAACAAAGGAAAAAATAAACAGGACTACATCAGACTAAAAGTCTTTTGTACAGCAAAAGAAACCATAAACAAATAGACGTCCCACTGAATGGGAGGACATTACCCACACATCTGATAAGGGGGTTAATATCCAAAATTTATAAAGAACTTATAAAACTTAACACCAAGAAACAAACAACAAAAAAAGTCAATTAGAAAATGAGCCAAGGACCTGAATATATGCTTCTTCAAAGAGGATGTACAGACGACCAGTTTCACATAAAAAGATGTTAACGTCATTTATCGTCAGAGAAATGCAAATTAAAATCACAATGAGGTATCACCTAACATGTTAGAATGGCTATCATATAAATCAACAAACAACAAGTGTTGGCAAGGGTGTGGAGAAAAAAGGAACCTTTGTGCACTGTTGGTGGGAATGCAGAGTGGTGCAGTCACTGTGCACAATAGTATGGAGGTAACTCAAATTTAAAATGGAACTGCCTTACGATCTAGTGATTCTTCTTCTGGGAATTTATTCTGAGAAATCTGAAACATGATTTTAAAAGAATATATATATGCCTCTATTCATTGCAGAGTTATTTATAATAGCCACAATTTGAAAGCAGCCCAAGTGCCCATCACTAGATGAATGGATTAAAAAGAAAAAGAGTCATGATACCTTTATACAATGGAATACTACTCAGCCATAATAAAGAATGAAATCTTACCCTTTGTAACAGCATGGATGAACCTGGAGAACATTATGCTAAGTCAAATAAGCCAGTCAGAGAAAGACAAGTACCACACAGTTTCACTCACATATGGAATCTAATGAACAAAATGAGCTAACAAACAAAATATAGAGAGATTCATAGAGAACAGATTGACAGCTGTCAGGGGCGGTTGCTGGGTGATGGGGGAGAAGAGATTGAGTAACAGGGGAAAGAAATAGAAAAACTCATGGACTTGGACAACAGTGTGGTGATCCCTGGGGGAAGTTGGAGTGTGGGGAAGTGGATGAGGGTATGGGGGAGATAAATGGTGATGGATAGACCCTTGACTTGGGGGAGTGAACACCCAATACTGTGTACAGATGATGTGTTGCATAATTGTGCACCTAAAACCTGTATAGTTTGATTAACCAGGGGCAACCCAAAAAATTTAATAAAAAGGAAAAAACAAATTAATTGTTACAGAATAGTCATAGAGATGTAAAGTATAGCATAGATGAATATAGTCAATAATATCCTAATAAATAAGCATGATGTCAGATGGATACTAGATATATTGGGATAATCACTTAGTAAGATATTTAGTGTTGAATCATTGGGGTGTATACCTGAAATAATATAGTATATGGCAACTGTAATTGAAAAATAAAAATGATTTAAATTAAAAACAAAAAAAAATATTGGTACAATATTCCAAAATTGGAAACGAACACAATCAGAGATATAGACAAAAAATTTGGTTAATCAGAAGGTTGTACAATTTTTTTGCAATAAAAATAATAAATAATGAGTATGTGGGTGTAGATAAATGATGAAATAGAAAACTGAGGGTGTTTGTGATTGAGAACCTTAATTTGTTTTTTTCTATGCAGTTGATATCCTGTTTTGTTGAGGTAGAGAGGAAGTCTTTGAGATTTGAGGAATCTTAAAATATTTTAATCTAGTAGGTATGGAAAGTAGAGAAGGAAGGTGGCCTGGAAGTAGAATTATCTTAGTGCAATTGCTAAGGACAAAACTAAAGTTGGAAAGAGCATAGAATTGGAAAGAGAACAATGTCAAATGTTGGCTGAGTTATTTTACATAAACTGATAATATGAGTATTCATCATTTATCTGAATACTTGGGATAGTAATACCTGCCCTTGTTACTTTATAGAATCACTGTGATTATTAATAACGTATTGATGATTAATAAAATATTGTATAATTTTGATAAATTATAATAGCTAGATGTATATTAACAGTTGCTTTAGTTTGTATAAAGGAATACTGACTCGACTTGGCAAAGAAAATTAAACCATGTGCAAAGAATATAGAAGTGAAAAATCCTAAGCATATTAATATAAAACCTTAATGTTTGTGCTCTGAAGTGTCACTCAGTGCCCACTTTCATAAAGCCCAGTGATTAGAATTTGAAGTTGATAATGAGCTTTGTGAGGATGATTTATAACTGGCTACCTTTTGAAAGGATACCCCAGGGTAGATCAATGTGTTTTAATAGAACCACTTATCACTGCACTAAATGTCATGATTATTCTTGTTATTTGATTCCATTCTTCCTCTGATCTCCAGAATGAAGTAATCTCTGATTGGTTTGTCTAGTCTTGGCCTGAGGCACAGTTCTGCAAGTCAGTGGAGTTTGAATTTTTTCTTGTTTTGGTCATGTTATTAAAATTGATTCCATTAACTCTGTGTCCCCATTGGCTTTCTAAAAACCTCCAGGTGAACAGCTGCACAGTCATCTCCCTCTGGCACTCTGCTGGGAGGAAGTCTAAGTACAATGCATCTTAGAAAAAAGAAAGAAAGACATAAAAGGTCAAAAAGAAACTTCAAGAGAGACTTCTAGCTTTAAGGGAATATAACGAATAGTGCACTACAAATCTGCATTCAGCTAAATGTTGTTTTAAATGCCATGCACATGCTCCCACCCCCACCCACATGCACACACCCACACTTTTTTTTGTCCCTTGCATACTATAAAAATGCAAAATATATTATGTTATTTTTTTGGGTTTTTTTTTTTGTATTTCTCTGAAGTGAGAAGCAGGGAGGCAGAGAGACATCTGCATGTGCCTTACCGGGATCCACCCGGCATGCCCACTAGGGGGCGATGCTCTGCCCATCTTGGGCATTGATCCATTGCAACCGGTGACATTCTAGCGCCTCAGGTGGAGGCCATGGAGACATCCTCTGCACCCCGGCCAACTTTGCTCCAGTGGAGCTTTGGCTGCGGGAGAGGAAGAGAAAGAGAGAGTGAAAGGAGAGGAGGAAGGGTGGAGAGGCAGATGGGCGCTTCTCCTGTGTGCCCTGGCCAGGAATCCAACCCAGTACTTTCACACACCAAGCCGATGCTCTACCATTGAGCCAACTGGCCAGGGCTGCAAAATAGATGATGTTTAATTTTTAATGCCAACCCTTCAAAGATAAGTCAATTTTGACAGTTTTTTTCTTCTGTTTTTTTTTTTTTTTCCCTCCAGGAGCCCAGCCCTGACCTCAATTAAACATGTGCCTAACAAACAAAAACAAAACGAAGAAATTAAAAGCCTCCCAAATGGAACTTCTGCAAGCAAAGGGACTATAAAGGTGATCAGGAAATAGTTTTTCCTGGATGAGATTCACTGCCTAATAAAACCTTACCCATAACTTCTGGCAAGTAAGTGAGGAAGGTTTGGGGCTGTGAGGTGAACTAGAAAGATAATTCCATTTATTTACTTGTGAAATATTAACTCTTTCCTAATTGGAGAAAAAAAAGAAGGATAATAAGCAACCTAATTTATATTGAAAAATTATTATTTGCCATATATTATTCTATTAATCTTATTTATATTTAATTTTGTTTAATTTGCACAACACACCCATTTAAAGATTGCTGTCATCTACCTCTTTGCACTCCTGTTGCTAATCTGGTAGCTTAAATGACATAAACCCAGCATGTAGAAGCTCCAATGCTGAATGTTTCCATGGGAACCCTGAAGTCAGCACCATTCATTATCTCCAGGTTAAGAATAGGAAAAATTGAGGCTCAAGGTTCTATCAGCTTAACCCAAATGATAAGCAGGTGAAAGAGTCAGAGGCATGCTCGTTTGTTGGAAACCTCCTTAGAAAATTTTTATACATATTTCATTGCCTTCAATACGAGAGATTATTACATTTTTAATTTCTCTGAAAATTTTCCTTTTGTAGAGTTAGTGGAGGGAAGAGTAAGGAAGCCTCAGATACTGTTCTTAGAGTTTCAACTGCACTTGTATTTGATACAGGAGGGATGTAGGAGACAATTTTAATTTTCAAAAGATACTTCAGATCATTGATTTAGACTCCTAGAAAACACATTTTCTCTGTTTTCTTTTAATGACTCGAGTTCTGTAGATCAGATGTTTTTCCTTTTAATTTAGTGACTAACACAGGACCTGTGATTTCACGTGTGCATTAATGACAGGTGAGAGGTTTGTGAAATGAAGGGTAAAAAGGAGAAGAATTTTAATCAACCCAAAACAGCCTCTTTATCCCTTCTCAAAAAAACATTCTGCTAGATTTGTACTGCTTAAAAAATTGTGGATTAATTTGACTGTTTATGCAGCTGAAAAGATCAGCATTAGAGGGAATTGGTGCTTTTGCTCTGGCATGTACTAGCAGGCAGAGAAGGGCAAAGGGTTAGTAATCTTTTGAATTTAATAAAAATTAAGCCTATTTAGATTTTTGCTAAAAATGAAAGAATTAGCAAGTATGTGTGCGTCCTGCATGTTATTACTAATTAGTTAGTGCTAAAGTAAAATAACTTACTATATAAATAACTTTAGGGTTTAAGCAGTATTCAATGAAGGCTGACATTTGTTCACAAAACCATGAGTATAAAAGCTTCAAGTATTTCTTAGGGAGGGAGAGTTACTGTTGCTATGTGGCTCTGTGAAAGGGCATTAGGCCTACTCTCCCAATAACGGTTGATAATGCTCTGAATCTAGAAATGCTAGGCAAATAGCATTTTGTTATAAAACTGAAGCATATGCACTCTTATATACAGTGTGTCCGTAAAGTCATGGTGCCCTTTTGACTGGTGACTAGTCAAAAGGGCACCATGACTTTACGGACACACTGTATGTTGCCAAGTACCATAATTTTGCTTCATAAGATGCACCTGACCATAAGACACACCGAGGGTTTTAAGGAGGAAAATAAGAAAAAAAATATTCTGAGCCAAATGGTGTGTTAATATATTTAATAAAATACCGTATTTTTAGCTCCGTAAGACGCACAGGCATTTTCCCCTCCACTTTTTTGGGGGGGGAGGGGGATAAAAGTGCATCTTATGGAGTGAAAAATAAAGAATGCTTAATACTTACTGTTGTCATTATGATCTGCAGTGGTTAGGAGGAGTGTGGGAAGGCCTCTGATACAGTGAGGTGATGGCAAGAATAGAAGGCATTGGAAGTTGCTGTTGGTGGGGAAGAGTGTTGAACGAGCAGCAACAAGATTCACAGGGTCAGAGCGTGCCTTTCTGATGGCAGAGGGCCAGAGCACTGCTCACGAGTGAGCTATTCTAAGTGGCCCTCTCGGGTCAGAGTCAGTTTCAGATGCCTGAGTCAAAATTAATTCCTCCTTCCTTTGCCCTTATACTGAACTCCTTACACATTTTAACTCCTGTTTTATTTGGCTCTGTATGTATTTTACTTTTACATATGACTTTCATTGATTAAGGAAGACAGTACAGCAAGAAAGCAAGGCACACGGAATCACTGTGCCTGGGTTCTGTGATGGCCCTGGCTGGTTGGCTTAGTGGCAGAGTGCCGGCCTGGTGTGTGGACATACCTGGTTCAAATCCCAGCCAGGGAACACTGGAGAAGTGACCACCTGCTTCTCCATCCCTCCCTCTCCCCCTTCTCTCCCTCTCTCTCTTTCTCCTCCAGCAGCCATGGCTCAATTTGTTCGAGCACATTGGTTTCAGCTGCTGAGGATGGCTCAGTGGATCCTCCAGCCTCAGGCACTAAAAATAGATCAGTTGTGAGCATGGCCTCAGATGGGACTTGCCAGGTGGATCCTGGTCCAGGTGCATGCAGGAGTCTGTCTATCTTCCCTCCTCTCACTTGGAAAGAAGAGTAAAGAAAGCTCTGTGATTAGAGCAAATCCATTAACCATCCATCCTGCAGTTCCCTTCCCAGTAGTGTGTGTCTATTAATAGTGCCTACCCCATGAGGCTGTTTTAAGAATGAAACATGTAAATTTATATTAATTAAATACAGTAGTATATGTTATCTAGTATGTGCTTGTTATTATTATAACTAGTTTGAGTTTTTAAATGTTTCTATTCCTCCCAACCTGATACACTCAATATGTTATTTAAAAAAATGCAAAGCCTAGTAAAATGGAGTTAGTAATTAATAATATAGTTTATCTATGAGGTTTAAACTCCAGTCTATTCCTAATAGACTAGCTCACAAAAAGTACAGAAATCACTTTGAGAGTATTTGTTTCATCGTACCTTCTACATAAGAGATACAGATTAATTATAGCAAACCTCTTTAGTATTCTACTGGCTTTTCACCTGAGGCTGCAGAAACTAGAGTGTATCTCCAAACACTGCCACATAACACAAACAAGACTATCCCCCCAAATTTCTCAGCAATAGCACTATCATTTATCAGCTATAAGTTATTTATTGTCTCTATGTGTCAAGTTCTTTGATCCATGCTAGACACACAGAAATAAGTTTAATTTAGTCTTTTAAATTTGATAGGTGAAAAAAATAGTAGGTTGACATATGATTACAAAAACAGGAGAAGGTAGAAGTTGAACAACAGAAAAAAGGAGTTTGGAATGACATAGAGTTCTAAAATACTGCATATCAGACTGGAAGATTTCAGAGAAAGGAATGCTGGATGATTCCTTAGAAAAGATGTCTAGTTCCAGGCATAGGATTCAGCTGGGTCATACTGGTTCAGCAGAACTGATACCTAATTTTTGTTGAGTTTGGCAAAGCGGTTTTTAACATGGCACTTGTAATCAGTGTCCTTAGGTGGGAGCCTGGGCAGCCATCTAATGTGGAAATCACAAATTTACATTCCTTGCTCTTTTTTAATGTTCATCTGTGTAACAGCATATTCTAAGCACCTGTAGTCATGTTCATTCCATCCAGAGGTGAGAAACATTGCAAGTGAGGGTGCCAATCAAGAAGCAATATGGAAATATCTTAGATAGCAGTTCTATTGTTGTTTTTTTATTGTCAGGTATTATTGAATATTTTTTCATTAACATTTTAAAACTTTTTCTTAGGGTATAATCTAGTTTTGTGTACCTCTTATTATTCTTATTTAAGTATTAAATGCATGAAATAATAAACTACCTTTCATTATATATATATTTTTATACTTAAAAAGGTCATTAGGGTAGAGAACTGGTTGTTAAATTATTTGAATCCCACCACTGTCTGGTTTGATTGAATTTTGGGGTTGGGCTTTGCAAAATGGAAAGGATTTTATTAGGTGATCAAGTGGGTGGTATTTCAGGAAACAGGGACAGTATCAACGAAGATTCAGGGAAATAGAAGTGCTCTAAAAGGAGCTAGCGAGGCAGGTATTCTTGGAGAGATTAAGGAATTTGAAACAATGAAGCTAAAAAGAACATGTGCAGCCTCTCCAAAAGCCTTGCCAAGATGTTATTCCACTGGCAATGGGACCTATGGGAAATATTCGAAAGGATGAGTTGAAGGATCCAGAGAGGATTCTGAGAATATAGTTCTGATGGCAAGGTGAGGCATGGATTAGAAAATCATACACAGTGGTTTAGGAAAATGCAGTGAGAAGGCCACACTGTCAACACTGGTCAGAGTGTAAGAGACCTCGGCGGATAGCAGTAGGGGGAAAAGACTAAAATTGCATTTGAGAGATAATTTTATTTTAAAATTAGCATAATTTAAGTGTAAGTGGGAGGTTTTGAATGGAGAAGAGAGAGAATCAAAGATGTCTGATCTTTCTTGTTTTACAAGTAAGAAAATATTATTGGTTGCAATAATGGAGGAAGAAAACTTTCAAGAGGATGGTGATTATAATTTAAATTTTGAGGAGTTGGATTTTGTTTTTTTCAGGGAAAGATAATGAGACAATAGCCAGGAAACAGTTGGCTTTGTGTGTCCGGAGGCTCCATGAGGAGTGTGGGACAGCAGAAGGAGATCCTAGCACTCTTAACAGAATGTTATATGAGACCATAGACATAAATGGCAGTGAGAGCTGGAGGAACACAGGGGAAAAGACATTTTTTATTGTCTACTATTTGAAAGACACTATATTAGATTCTTTAATCAGGGTCAAGGTCACAGATATAACCACAGGACAAAAGAGCACAAACTCCATGAAGAGAAAAACAAATGTTCACCAGTAAAACAGGGACCATCAACATGGGTATGAAGTACAAGGTGCATCCCTCTGAAGACACAGCTCATAGTTGTAAAACCATCAATTAGTTATTGAGCTTTCACATCATTCTTGTTCCTCTAGTCAGGATGATTCCGGGGAATAGTCCGAAGAACAAAAGAGCCCAGCCAACGTTGGAAAGGTACCCTTTAACTGATGTCTGAATCCTGATTATCTTCCCCTGGCAGAGTTTGGTTCTTGGGTCTCCATTGCTCATACTTTCAATCAGCTGTTGGTGCAGAGTTTGCTACAAACACCAGCTGAGCAGACCAGACCAGGGGAAAGGGTGAAGAAAGTGGGTCTCATATAGTTAGCCAAATATTTTGTGTTTGTTTCATTGTATCTATAGGGAGCATTAAAGTGAATATATGATCAAAAAGGGTTTTCTTCTTGTTCCTTTCCAAGATTTCCTGCTTTTCCTATAGCTTATGCTAAGTTGAAAAGACCCTGATGACCAGTGTCTTCCTGTGCATGACTGTCAGCTATTCTGTTTCACCTGTGAATGTGGCAAATGTTAAAGTGTCTGGTTCATCTTCTGTTGGAAGGGTTTGCTTTGTTATGTTGTGATGTGAAGAAGATGGGTGAATGTATACTGCATCTCTTTGTCTCCATCAAGAAGTAAAGATGCAGGAGGAGAAAATAAGTAAATTTCTTTTCTGTGCTTCCTCAAAGAACAAACCAAAAGATTTAAAGAACAGAAGGTAAAGGACAAAAAAAGCAAGTAAATAAAGGTCCCAGAGACAGGGTGCATTGTTAAGTTGGCTCACCAGAAAAAACATACTGTTTTCTAGCATTTGACAATTTCTGTGTAATACTCCCAACACAGCCAGTTTCCATCAAGGGTTTAGTAAGCAGTTTGCAAAATGTCTGAACCTTTAACAGTCAGGTGTAGTGAGCCGTGCAAGCTAGCTTCAGCACACCATTGCCCGCATATGTGTGATAGGTCAGAGAACTGTGTGTACTTTTTTGTGGAATATTTACCTTTTAGAAAATCATCTTTGCCTTTTTATATGCCTTTCTTGAACTCACCTGTGCACTGAGAATAACTATCAATAGCTCAATAATCATTTTTTCTTTATTGCCTCTTAGAGATATGGTAGTTTTTCTCAGTTCCAAAGACAAAAGAAAAATATGAGGCTTGTAGGGAACATTTCATGTTCCTTTTCCCCCAAAACATATAAATAGATCCCCTAAATGCTCTGAATTGACTTGGTTGCCTGATGAGGCCTTTATTTATCTGATCTTTTTTAGGTTTAATCAAAACATCTATCATATTGGCCAGGTATTGCATTTGGCTCTAAATTAGAACATCATGTTCCCCAGGCAACCAAAACCAACATTTTAATTCAGAAAGAGAAAAACAACTGAAAAAAATTAAGATAAAAAATTAAAAGATAAATATACCTCTGGATTATTATTATAATTATTATTTTATTAAATGAGAAGCGGGGAGGCAGAGACATACTCCTGTATGCACCCCAACTGGGATCCACCCAGCAAGCCCACTAGGGGACGATGCTCTGCAACTGGGCTATTTTAGCGCCTGAAGCAAGGCCGTGGAGCCACTGGATTATTTTTTTAAATGGCAGCCTAGGAATAAATAAAGAATACAACATTTAAATTATAGTTAAAATTCCACTATCAAATGTAAGTGTATCCAGGAATTGTGATTATATATAATGAAAGAGTTTATCTTAAACTACAATCAAAGCAAGAAGCTGTTACTTTCAAGTTGCATTTTTTCCTCAATTCGCATTTCATAAAAAGTGCTGTGAGGTGATACTGAATTAAACAGTTTTATTACCATTCATATCATAAACTATTATTATATTTTATTACTGCTAACTGTTTACTGACTTTCTGAGACTGGGAGAAAAATTAGTTTATATAATCATCAATTACTTAAACATTTGGACTTTTGGCAGTGATTTGCTTACTTTCAAGTTTTGCTGAGCTACATAAAAATGTACATAATTATGTTGTGTGTGGTTATTCTTGTTGAGACCCCTACTCAGCTTAGTTAAGACAGTGCTGTTAAATATTATATAATTACTTTTACAGCTTTGCCTAGCTTAAGATTCTATTGACCTACCTATCATGTATAATTACATAAATAGAGACAACATGCTTAGAGAGTTCAGTTTCTTAGGAATACAAAGCTGTCATTTTTTATCAACTGGTGTTTAAGAACTCCCTTCTGGATATTTTGATAGTAATCACCAGTGTCCGATGATGTAATGGGGGGAGGGAAAGAAAAGGAGAAGCAAACATACTGGGATTTTCCCATGTCTCATTTTAAAATTTTGAGAGCCAAGTAGACAGATTGGTGGAAAGGGTGGGGGCATTGTGAATTGCAGTGAGTAATTGTGACACCCCTCAGCTTCACACAACTAGGATGATCGGGAGCACTTGAAGAGCCAAGGTTAAAGACATCTTTGCTGAATTCTAACCAAAACCATGCAAAAATTGTCTATGCCGCTCACTAATCCTGAGGCAAAGTAACAGCAAAAAAGGAGGTCTTACCTTTTGTAATAAACAAAACTTTGTCTTATTACGACAGGAACAATTGTAATAAATTTATTTAGGCCTTGGCCAATTGGCTCACTGGGTAGAGCATTGGCCCAGTGTGCAGAAGTCCCAGGTTTAATCCCCGATCAGAGCACACATGAGAAGCAACTATCTGCTTTTCTTCCTCTCCTTCTCCCCCTTCTCTTCCTCTTTCCTTCCTGCAGCCAGTGGCTCAATTGGTTCAAGTGCCAGCCCCAGGTGCTGAAGGTAGGTTGGTTGATTTGAGCATCGGCCCCAGATGGGAATTGTTGGTGGATCTCAGTTGGAGCGTGTGAGGGAGTCTGTCTATCTCCCTTCCTCTCATTTAAAAATAAATAACTAAGTAACTAAATAAATTTATTTAAAAGCTTATTTGCTCATAAAGGTAAATACTTAAAAAGTTAACCTTGATTTATTAAAATATATTTCTTTCCTACTAGATCATTTAGTTTGCATGTGTGCGTACAACCTTGAATTATCTATAATCAGTTACCAAATACTAATAACATCTCTCTGATTTGGTAGATAGGAAGGCAATCTGGTACTTTCTGAAATTCTCATTCTTCAGTTCTTCTAAATATCTTAAGCTTTGTGTCAGAAAAGCTAAGGAATTAAGATCCTTGGATCCTTGTCTTTCATAAATGTTCTCAGGTTTGGTAAAATAAGACAAGTGATAGATTTGTAATTGACATTCATGCCATTGGCACAACTCCTCTTTTCAAATACTGAGATATCACTCACGCTGCTTGGAAATTTACTAACCTGATTACTGATCTACCGAGAATAGCTAGGATGCATATGTTAAATATTTTATAAAGACAAGGCAAATAAAATAGAAATTACATAGCAGAAAAGCAGGATACACTCAAGCAGCCAGAGGTTCTCAACAATATCTGCTTTAAATAATTCATTTTCCTGAATTTAAAAATATAGAATGTAAAATATAAAATATATTCAAAACCTCCAAAACATTTTACCCTTAAAAAAAGCAAAGTGAAAAATCACAGAGCTTTATTAGTACTTATTTTGGTTTAACAACTCAGTGCATAAATTTAAAATATTATTACCTTCAATTCTTTCAGCACATTTTTCTAAGGTAAAGTATCTTCTATAACCCAACACATTTAGAACCTTGTTCGGTACACCTTGATGTTTATTCCAAAATAAGATTGTTTCGGGTACAGAGTGTTCATATCTCAGGTGCACATTGTTTATATTGTACAGTCTTTTCTTAACTTGGCACAGGTTTAAAAGACAAAATAAAGACTCCTACGACATCTTTAGTTTACTTTTTCTTTTGCAGTTTATTTGTTGTTTTTGTAGCACTTTATTTCTATCTCTGCCTCTTGCTTATCTATTTCTCTCTCTCTCCCTTCCTCTTTCTCTCTCTCTCTCTCTCTCTCTCTCTCACACACACACACACACACACACACATATACACACACACACATTTTTTAGATCCCTGGAGAAACTGGTTCTTTATCTATGAAAGTTAGTTTTAGTTTTATTCTCAGTTATGTTGCTTCTTTACAGAGTTAAATTGTTCCTGTCCCCTGAACGGTTGTCCTGTATACTTTACAGTTGTTTCTGGTTCTGGTCACTTGTAATCTTTTCTTAGTTGTCCTAATACAAACATCCCATTTCTGAAAACACCTTAAATACCATTTAATAGCTGAAATACAGTAATTCACCAACAAATGTTATTAGTATTATTACTATTTTGTCTTTCCATTGAACTGGTTTATTACTCCTTTTGTTTTCTTATCTTTATTGTAACATTCTGTCTTTAATTTTTCATTTTGTAGATTGTGCCCACATATTGCAAAATAATTCTCAAATCTTCCATTTTCCAAACACATGGACACATTAATACATATAATCATAAGCATGTATATACGTACACACATCTGTTTCATAATACTCTATCCTCTTAATATGTTTAAGTCAATTTGAGATTCTCCTGCCTCAAATATATTTCCAGTTTAAATTAATTAATAACATGATTATAGTTTGGTATAAAAGTAAATGTTGTATATTTTTATCTCATCACTGGAAGTTCTCATTATCTAGCTATCACTTTTCATCTAGCACCCTAAAATATTAACCACTTTCAGTTAAGGTCTTATGTAAAATATCTATCTATATATCATTTATCATCATCTATCATCTATCTACCTAGCACACTGTGCAGGCTGTGTTTTTAATGACTTGTGAGATTCAGTTTCATAATTTAGGTTTTAAGACTTTGACATCTTGATTGCAAGCATTTTAGATTAAAATAGGTAGAGTTTTGATTGTGTCCTGGGCATGTGGCTAGGGTTCTTAATCCTCTAACGGACTTTACATTTGTAGAGAATACGCCCTGCTATTTATATTTTGTTTAATGTTCAATATGTAAATTCTTTCAATATTTAATATTTCCACTCAGAAACATCCAATTTAATGTACATTTTATAAATCAAATACTATTCAACATTTTAAAATTTGTTGCAAGCATAACTAGTCAAATCTCTCTAAATAAAGGATTATCATCCCTGACTGCACAGTAAAGTTGTGTGGGAAGTTATAAAAATAAAATACAAAGCCCTAGGCTCAATTCCAGAGATTCTTACAAAATTTGTTCATGTATTAGTATTTTTACAACTTTCTTAAGTCATTGCAATAGGTAATTAAAACTTAGAATGACTGACTTGACTATTTTATTAAATGTAAAGCTTTGCATGACTTTTAAAAAAGGTTTCCAACACCTTTTAAACACACAGAAACACACACATATTATTTTATTGGTAAAAAAAACCCTTCTGATTATTGTTATGTTCCACATAATATCAAATCATTATTTTATTAATTTGTACATTTTATAAATTTTATTCTACTAATTTCATATAGTCAAGGTTATACAATTAGTTGAATTAAAGTGATATTTATAATTTTTAACAGAAAAGGTATTATCTCAAGCCATTCAACTTATATATACTTTATTATATATTTCTGAATTATTGATAAAATTAGTCTTGATTGTGACACAAGTCCCTCATGGTGATTCACATCCATGAAGACCTGGATTGTACTGAGTCCCTTTCTGAATGTGAAGTAATACCAATGGGACTGTCTAAATGAAGTACTTATCTCTTTACTCCAATGTCCATTTTGTCTCGTGCTTTTTGTGCATTTGCATTCATTTAGTTTTGCTTTTGTTACATCTCAATGTACTTAGTAGAGTCATCTGAGGCTTAGATTCTAGGAGTCGGGTAACCGAGTCCACATAGCCAGTTGTTCCCACAAGACGTTTATGAAAGCATCATTTAATAATATACTGTTGGAATTGTTTTTGTGTGGATATTTTTGCTTGCTACTGGTTTTAATCAGTACACTTTTTTTAACCATAGCTATTCTGTTTTAAATATTTTAAGTTTTATATTATTTATTTGTGTATATTTTTACTTTATCATGATTATCTGTATATATACAATTATAAAGATAGAGGAAAGTATGTATCTATAATAAAAGTACTAACATCCATAGATGTAAATATTTCAGTGCTAATTTGATAGATATTAATCACAAATTGCTGTTTAGATCTTTCCTTTTATCATCACTAATTGAAATAGTTATAATAACTTCTTTTTCACTTTTCTGTCCTATGTTTCAGATTTTTCAAATACTCTATGGGTAGTGCATATATTCATTGTCTTTGGATATGAGATAAAAAGTTGGTCATAAGGAAAGAGATATAATTTAACATGCAGAATGGTTAATAGGAGACATGTTAGAAATTATTTCTGGGTTATAACAAATTAAGTGATCAGGCAGCAGAAAATTATATAACTAAACAAATTTTTCATGTTACAATTTTCCCATATACAGACAAAGCAATTCTGTTGAACATGGCAGGCTCCATATGCCCACAGTGAGTTCTCCATTCAGAAGGACCAGTATCTTTTTGAAGTGATCTTATGTGTCAGTCACAGTGACACCTAATACTAAATTTAAGCTTGGCCAAAAATAATAGTCCAACAATTAGACTATAAGAAAACTCTATTATACGAAGACAGGGTAATGAAAGCAATGTACAAATGCCTTCTAATCGCTCTTGGGTTGAGTTTCGCTAATGGCCTCATAGAATCATTAAGGAGGTAATGAAAGCAGGTTCATGCCAATTAAAAGCAAGCTAAATGCAGTAGAAAAAAAGCAACCAGTAAATCAAACGAACTTCAAGATGTTGACCTATTCTCACCTACTGCTTTATTTTGGATGACAATAACATATTTTTAAAGTGTAATGCTAAAAGAATTGGCAATTTCATTGCAGTTTGGGGGCAGAGTTCTCAATATTATTTACAAATTAATTAAATAAACATTTGGCAGAGAAAGGGCATATTATAAAGCCAATATCTTTCTTTTAGAGAAACTATTGAAAATGCATTTAACTCGTCTATTCTCCTTTCAAAAAAAGGAGAATAGGTTCAAAAAAAGGAGAATAGGTCCAAAAATAAAATGTACTAGTCTCTAAATTTACTGTACTATTACTTAATTCATGCTATCATACGTCTAGTAGAACCTTTTGAGATGACAGAAATGAGCCTAATCTGTACTGCCCAGTAGAGGTGCAACTAGTCACATTTAGCTATTGACCCTTGACATGCAGCCAGTATAACTGACAAACTAAACTTATAATTTTAAAAATTCTAATCAATTTAAATTTAAATAATTTTGTGTTCAGGAGTTACTGTAGTAGATACCTCTGAAGCTTAAATTATGTATTCTGCTCACTTGAGCTTTTCAAAACACACTGATTCTGCTTGCTGTGATAAATTAAAGTAGTTAGAAGACAATGAAATACATTCAGTGAATCTGGGAAATTAATCTGGAAATGGATCTGACTGATTTTACGACATAGGAATATTTTAAATTGCAGGAAGACGTGCTCACATCAGGTGAGAATGTGGCATTCAGTGGCAGAGGCACTTGTTAAACAAGTGGAATGCTGTCTTGTATCCTCATTGACTCCCACTCCCTGGCCAGCCTGCAGCTGCGCTGTCCAGTACAGTTACCACATCTGGGCATTCTTGGGCACTGAAATGTGCTAGTCAGGATTGAGTTGTGCTGTAAGGATGAAATAGGTACCAGTTTTTGAAGACCTAATGTGAGATAAAGAATCTAAGTTATGTCAAAATTTGTACATGTTGAAAGTATTATATTATTTTATATTTTGGCTGAGTTAACTTGTCTGAGTTGGACAACGTTTATCCACCTCTTCTCAGACCTTGTGTAGGGTCTGCTCACTGTGCAGTGCCTCTGAAAACAAAACTGTCAGACACTCCCTTCCCCTGCCTCATTAATTACAAGATATTTGCTTCTGATCACATTATATACTGCACATTTTCCCCAAAGTTCTATTATCTGCTCTTATTCTCAGAATAATATTTGATTCTCAGAATAATCTCAAGATATAGGCACAATGTGTTTCAGGAACTCTCAGGAGGGAGTGATGAATTGCCTGGAGTGTTGAATAAAGCTTTATTTAATAAATAACATTTAAATTGAGTTATTAAAAATAAATAGAAATTGACTAGGTTAAAGAAGGAGAGGCATTTAAATAGAGGATTTTTTCATAATTGGGAATTTGAAAATTGTCTTTGAGGGAAGGTGGAAATTGACCATTGAATAATTTTTAGCTCACATAGGAAATGATAGAAATTGTATTCTGATAATTTAGAATTGGAATTAATTTAAGATGAAGGCCTGAAGACCAGATAGTACAGTATAATGAAAAACTTGGGAAAGAAATATTTGCACAGGGTCTCCAGTGTTCCTGGCCCACTTCAGTTGCTGACCTGAGATCCCCTCACACTCTTTTCAAGTCTTACCACATGACATACCATTTCTGAGTGTCTGGCTCCTTCTATAAAAATTCAACATATGATTAAGTTACCTTCAATAGTCTTGTGTTGTTTCTATATAAAACGTATTTCCCATTTGGCCTCCAAAGAGCTCACCCCATTCATTAGTTATCATTGTTTTCATATCATTTCACATTGAAAGAAATTATTTTGTTATTAGCTTTGGTAAGGATTTCTAAAGAAGGGAGTAATGGAGACACTGTGATGTTGGGAATTTACTGTGACTCCTCACTGCACTGCTCGTCAGGTTTTCTTGTCCCATTGGCATGACAGTATCCTATAGAGTTATGAATGATTCCTCTATCACGTATTAAGTGTGTGGCTTAACTTATAAGTTGTATAATCTTTCTATTTTCAGTTTCATCATCTGTAAAATGAGGATAATAGCATCCAGTTGACAGGGTTTTGTAAGGATCATATATTATAAGATGCTTGAAGAGGCCTGATGTATAATAAATGCTCAATGTGTGTTACTTAATACGCTCTTGTTTTATTGTTATTACCCTGGAAATAGAAGTTCTCCCCTATAGAGTTAAGAAATAGAGAACATTTAAGTAACAGAAAGGGGTATGTGTTTAATCAAGCATCTCACTTATTATGCAACAAAATTTCCAAACAGTAAAAGTCTGACCATAAAATATAGAGTAATTCCCTATGATAGATGATCTATTAGTTATGCTCTATGTTCTAAAATGTGTTACAGTTATGGGTTTAGTTGGAGACCATAAATGTGATCCTGAATTTTAATAATTCCTTTCAACTGTGTTTTGTTTATGCCACAAGACACTGGGTGACGATGTATACCTGTTTAGTAAAAATACTTCCTACTTTTGAAATCTTTGTCATAGTATTTTTTTTATTATTGAATATCCAGAGAGCCACCGAGCTTTATCTCCTCACTATTCTTCAGCAATCATTTTCCTTGACATTTTGAGGCAAGATACCCTCTGTCTATGACTCATGTTCAATTTCTGCTTCGTAACGACCACTCCCAATGCAGCTGCCAGCCATTGACCTCCTCTTCTCACACTTCACGCTGGAGATTCCATTCACAGAGTTTTGACTAGTGTTTGTTGTATAGGTGATTCCCAGATATGTGCCCTCATTCAGGCTCTCTGTCTTTTTAAACTTAAATGATTTCCACCTACTGTTCATTCTGAGTTTTTATTGCTACTAGCCAACCCCTAACTGAACTTATCATTTTATTTAGAAAACAAATTTGTGTATAAAACTAGCTCTTCCATTTAACTCCAAAAATGGTAACGCCGTTTTCCAAATTATATGTATTCAAAACTACATAGTTGGCATTATAGTATAATGTTTAAGAGCTGTCTTTGAAACTAAATGGGCCAGACATTTTCATGACACGACCACTTTGACCACTTCGTGACATTTGGCAAATCTCTAGTGTTTCAGCCTCAGTGTTCTCACATATAAGTGGAAAATAACGATACCTTCATGTGTAGACTCAACGGAGATGAAATCACTTATCATTTATAAAGCGATTAACCTAGTGCCTGTCATGAAGTCAGAGTTTGGTAAGTGACACTTGCTTTACTAGGGCTGTCCTCACAGAGAGTGAGGCATTCAATGCATATGTGTGTTTAATGAGGGACTCCACCCATTCATTCTCCATCTTCTATAAGACTCAGTCTTTGAGTCAATTCACAAAACACATCAGGTCCTGGTTTCTTTGCGTCCTTGCTTTATGACTTTAGATCAGCACCAGTATAGTTACTAACAGGACCTACCTGCAGAGTGTGACCCACACTAGTTCCTTAGCTGACTACCACGGGGCTGAGAAGAACACTCATAACCACAGTTTTACCTTTTCTGAATTAGCTGTAATATTTGAAATCTATAGCACAAATGACCTGAATGATCTTCTCAGTATAATGAAGATAATTATGATGTTGACCCTGAAAGGAATTAAAAGGAAAGAGCAAATCTGTAACACTTTGTGACGTCTATAGTGTGGCACAGGCATAAAGCTAGTAAGCACTGGATGCGATATTCAAGTATGATTTGCAACACTATTGCAGGAACTGGTGGCTCCATTAAGCTCCAGTATCCCCCTAAGAAATCTTCTCCTCAATTTTCTTAACCTCACTTTTTGCCATCTATACTTCTTTCCTAATAATTCAGAATTTCTTGGGCCCAGATGAACTTCTGAATAAAACTTCTTGCTTATTACTTCCCATTTGTAGTTTCCTGATAAGTTTAGATACAAACTCTCTTATGTCTAAACTGTAGGTATAGCCCATGATCTCCCTTTGAAGAGATCTGTCAACAGAAAAGCCTCTAATGTCACACCATTACTTAAAGGCCAAATAAATTTAGATTAACTTTGTTCCCTGGCTCTTTTGAGTTAATTGAACTACACACCTTAAGTTTCAGCCCTGCTATTTACAATTTTTTTAGTCATATTAAGCATTTTCTCTGATCACAATGGCATAAAACTAGGAATTAACCACAAAAGAAAAACTAAAAAATACTCAAACACTTGGAAACTAAATAGCATGTTATTAAATAATGAATGGATTAATAATGAGATCAAAGAAGAAATAAAAAAGTTTCTAGAAACCAATGATAATGAGCATACATCAACTCAAAATTTATGGGACACAGCAAAAGAAGTACTGAGAGGGAAGTTCATAGCACTACAGGCATACCAGAAGAAACTAGAAAAAGCTCAAATAAGCAACATGACCCTGCATCTAAAAGAACTAGAAAAACAACAGCAAATAAAGCCCAGGACTAGTGGAAGGAAGGAAATAATAACGATCAGAGTGGAAATAAATGATATAGAGGCTAAGAAAACAATATAGAGGATCAATGAAACCAGGAGCTGGTTCTTTGAAAAGGTAAACAAGATCGATGAACCTTTAACTAGACTCACTAAGAAAAAAAGAGAGAGGACTCAAATAAATAAAATTAGAAAGGACAGTGGAGAGATAACAACTGACACAACAGAAATACAAAGTATTATAAAATACTATGAAGAACTCTATGCCAAAAAATTAGACAACCTAAATGAAATAGACAAATTTCCTGAATCATATAATCTTCCAAAATTCAATCTGGAAGAATCAGAAAACCTAGACAGACCAATTACAACAAATGAGATCGAAACAGTTATCAAAATCTCCCAAAAATTAAAGTCCTGGGCCTGACGCCTTCACAAGTGAATTCTACCAAAAATTCAAAAAAATAACACCTATCCTCCTCAAACTATTTCAAAAAATTCAAAAGGAAGGAAAAATTCCAAACTCCTTTTATGAGGCGAGCATAATTCTGATCCCGAAACAAGGCAAAGACAACACAAAAAAGAAAATTACAAGTCAATATCTCTGATGAATTTAGATGCTAAAATTGTCAACAAAATATTAGCTAACCAGATCCAGCAATATATGAAAATAATCATACACCATGATCAAGTGGGATTTATTCTGGAGAGGCAAGGCTGGTTCAATATTCACAAATCAATCAATGTGATTCATCACATAAACAAAAGGAAGGACAAAAATAACATGATAATTTCAATAGATGCAGAAAAAGCATTTGATAAAATCCAGAACTCATTCATGATCAAAACTCTCAGTAAAGTGGAAATACAGAGAACATACCTTAACATGATAAAAGCCATCTATGACAAACCCACAGCAAGCATCATACTAAATGGGCAAAAATTAAAAACAATCCCCTTAAGGTCAGGAACCAGGCAGGGGTGCCCCCTTTCACCATTCTTATTCAACATAGTTCTGGAAGTCTTAGCCACAGCAATAAGACAAGAAGAAGAAATGAAAAGTATCCAAATTGGGAAAGAAGTAAAACTGTCATTATTTGCAGGTGATATGATATTGTATACAGAAAACCCTAAAGTCTCAGTCAAAAAACTACTGAACCTGATAAATGAATACAGCAAGGTGGCAGGATATAAAATTAATACTCAGAAATCAGAGGCATTTTATATACCAACAATGAACTGTCAGCAAAAGAAATTAAGGAAACCATCCCCTTCACTATTGCAACCAAAAAAATAAAGTACCTAGGAGTCAATTTAACCAAGGAGGTTAAGGACTTGTACACAGTAAATTATAAAACATTGATAAAAGAAATCAAGGAGGATACAAACAAGTGGAAGCATATACCGTGCTCATGGTTAGGAAGAATAAACATCATTAAAATGTCTATATTACCCAAAGCAATTTATAAATTCAATGCATTACCAATTAAAATGCCAATGACACACTTCAAAGACATAGAACACATATTCCAAAAATTTATATGGAACCAAAAAAGAACACGAATAGCCTCAGCAATCTTAAAAAGAAAAAATAAAGCAGGAGGTATCACTCTTTCGGATATCAAGGTTTACTACAAGGCTATTATACTCAAGATAGCCTGGTACTGGCATAAGAACAGGCAAATAGATCAATGGAACTGATCAGAGAACCCAGAAATAAACCCACACCTTTATGGACAAATGATATTTGACAAAGGAGGAAAAAACATAAAATGGAATAAAGACAGCCTCTTCAACAAATGGTGTTGGGAAAATTGGACATCTACCTGCAAAAAAATGAAACTAGACAATCAACTTACCCATTCACAAAAACAAACTCAAAATGGATAAAAGACTTAAATGTAAGCCGTGATACCATAAGCATCTTAGAAGAAAACATAGGCAGCAAGCTCTCCGACATCTGTCGCAACAATATATTTGCCGATTTATCCCCACCGGCAAATAAAATAAAAGTCAGGATAAGCAAATGGGACTATATCAAACTAAAAAGTTTTTGCACAGTTAAAGACAATAAGAACAGAATAAAAAGACAAACCACACAATGGGAGAACATATTCGATAATACATCTGATAAGGGGTTAATAACCAAAATTTATAAAGAACTTATAAAACTCAACACCAGGAAGACAAGCAATCCAATCAAAAAATGGGCTAAAGAAATGAACAGACATTTCTCCAAAGAGGACCTACAGATGGCCAATGAGCATATGAAAAAATGCTCAACATCACTAATCATTAGAGAAATGCAAATTAAAACCACAATGAGATATCACCTCACACCAGTCAGAATGGCACTCATCAGCAAAACAACACAGAAAAGTGCTGGCGAGGTTGTCGTGAAAAGGGAACCCTCCTGCACTGCTGGTGGGAATGCAGACTGGTGCAGCCACTGTGGAAATCAGTACGGAGATTCCTCAAAAAATTAAAAATCAAACTGCCTTTTGACTCACCTATCCCACTTTTAGGAATATACTCTAAGAACACCATAGCACTGTTCGAAAAGAAGAAATGAGCCCCCATGTTCGTGGCAGCATTGTTCACAATGCGAAGATCTGGAAACAGACCAAATGTCCGTCAGAGGACGAGTGGATTAAGAAGCTTTGGTACATATATACTATGGAATACTACTCAGCCATAAGAAATGATGACATCGGATCATTTACAACAAAATGGATGGACCTTGATAACATTATACGGAGTGAAATAAGTAAATCAGAAAAAAAACTGAGAACAGCATGATTTCATACATAGGTGGGACATAAAAGTGAGACTATGAGACATGGACAAGAAGAGTGTGGTGGTTACGGGGTGGGGGGAGGGAGGGGAGGGTGGGAGAGAGGGAAGGGGAGGGGCACAAAGAAAACCAGATAGAAGGTGACAAAGGACAATTTGACTTTGGGTAATGGGTATGCAACATAATTGAATGACAAGATAACCTGGAAATGTTTTATCTGAACATATGTACCCTGATTTATTAATGTCACTCTATTAAAATTAATAAAAATATTTTTTTTAGAAAAGAAAATATTAGAATAAATTACCTTTCAAATACTCCCATTTGCTCAAAAAAAAAAATCTTTTTTTTTCTCTATGGTGTTTCTAGGAGACTGTTGGCTGTCCCTGTCCTAAACTGCTTACTTGTTATACCTTAAATAAAAAAAGTACTCCAGCTCCCTCCTTCCCCCCACAGGTGGTCCTTGGCCTCCTCTGAAGACAGCTCCTGGGGCACCCAGTAATGTCTTCACTGTGCACTTGGCCCCCATAAAGGGGCCTTCGGCTGTCTTTGTTAGTGTGTGCCTGATACAAGATATGTCCCAGGTTTGCTCACATTGGGGACCTTAGTGTGGTGCTCCAGCTCAAGACAAAATTGGATGACGTTGGTTGAAATCCACCTTAGGGCTGTAAGATGGGGACCTTCCAGGGGTTGGCTGAAGAGGGTGTTAGCTGGTCTGCACCCTGCTTTCCTGCCGGCCAGGTTGGGGGGCCGCATGCACACCTGGCTCCAGGAGAGCGCTGGAGGCCCCAGGAGGTAGAAGGCCGAGGTCCTGCCTGGGTGGCCACGGACAGGGTGGGGAAGACGGCTCTGAGGCCTGGGCTTTCCCAGCCTGGGGGCTAGTGGGTGGGGGTGGGCAGTGCTGACCAGCATAGGAGCTCAAACATCCATAAAGGCAAGAGTTGGTCCAGGCCGGCTCAAGTGATCTCCTCTTCCAGTGTGAGGTCACTTGAGGGGTCATCATATGGCCCTGCCCACACTGGTTGCCCCAATTCAGGAAACTTGGCTTACCCATTATTTCTTAAATATCCTGCTACTGGTTAGTAGGTGCCCCCTTTTCTTACCTACTGTTTTATTTTTTTAAAGGGAATGCATGATGAGATATGAAAGATTCCTGAAACAAATGATTCATTTTTACAAGTGAGAAAACAGCTAAGCTTTCAAATACATTGTAAATTCTACAATATCTGTTATTCCGTGGCACGTTCAGTAACCCACAGAGGTTTCTTTTCTTTCTAGACTCGTTTGCCTTTTACTAATGCTTTGTATTTCAGATGAATTATTCTTTTATCTCTAAGAATAAGGATTGTACATGACACTTCTCTTATCTTGTATCTTTTCTAGATTATGTTAGATGCTTGATAACTGAATATTATTTTGGCAGATTATTGTTAACAGAATAAATAAGCAAGGTGAGGGGTAAAGCACATTCAGTAACATGCACAATTAAATGAGATTCATGCCAAGTTCTAATTTAGAGGACATCTTTCTGCCCAAACCATAACAGTGCGATAAGAATAGTGACTCCTTATTCAAGCTCAATCATTCAAAACCTTGGTTTTCACATCTGTAAATGCTGGACATTTGTGTTAGATAATAAGCAGTAAGCACAGTATTGGAATATAGTAATGCTCAATAGAGTTACTTATGATTACAAAGATGGTAAAGAAGATAATTATGAGGTTGACACAAAGGAATTGGAAGGAAAAACGTCTTTAATCTTTTTTGAAACCTATAGTAGTCAAGCAGGCATAAAATTAGTATTACATATTGATTGTAAGACTGTGACGTACAACACTTGCCAAGAAACGGGTGGCATCGCCAAGCTCCAATATCCAGCTTAGAATCATTGCCACTGAAACGGTTTCCACATTACCATCTCAGAAGTGTCAAGTGAAAATGTTTTTTAATTCTTCTCAAACGTGGTACTCTTTTTATTTAAATCACTCCTCTACTGAGTCTTTCAATTTATTGAGTTGCCATGTGTGCAGAAAGAAATACCCATTGCAGTTTTGAACATTTAGAATCCTATAAGCCCCCAAGCAGCCTGTTAGTTTCAGAGAGTGTATAAATAAATCATGCCTCTTACATCCACATATATAAAAGCCGATTTAAGCTTCCCAGCGTGATGGACTGAAGTCACCACTCTACCCCTCTTTGCTTTTCCTGGGGTCAGAAGCTCATTCTGCCCATGTGCTGGCATGGTAGAAGATCACTGAGGTCTCCTCGAATCTCCTCACCAGATTGTTTTATTCATTAAGCAAATATGTATTGGACACTTACTAGAAAGGCATAGACTTTAAGGCACTGATTACAAAACAGATACAAAATAAATAATGCAATGAACTTCTTGCTGGCAAAGGTAGACCTCTTCTGAAGTCTCTTCCTCTAATCATGCAGAGCCCAGAGCCTTGCAGAAATAGAAAGCAGAAAATCCTCAAGTGGTTCACTGGATTGATAGTAATTGGGGCCGGTCTGCTTTCATCTCTTGTTCCTGGGTCCATATAGTGCCATGTATGTCTTTTATTCAGTTAACATATTTCATCTTCAAAGGTAGTATGCCTGTATTTGCTGAGTATAGTTTCCTAGCTAGCGCTACAGTTCGCCCTTCAAATGCAGTTCTGTCAGCAGCTTTTGGGTTATGTGATATGTGATACGGCCGGTCAGTGGATTCTGTTGCCATGAATCACTTCCTTTTCTGCAAAGTGGTTTCCATAGTTGTATGCGATATTTCATAGAATTCCAATCTAGTGTATTGCACAGTACTTGAGACCTTAGATCATTATGTGCAATGAGGCCCAGAGGACAGTAAAGGCAATTCCATTCCTTTGAGAATGAACTACTTATTGGTCTTTCTAAAATGGAAGGGGCCTAGTGTAGTTAATTTGTTCACAAGTGGCTCCTTGGTCTTCTTGAGGAATGGTGCCTTATTAGAAACATCGACTCAGTCTCTGTTCCTGATGTTAGACATTTGGCTGTGGCAGTAGCTACATCATGCTTACTAACTGGAAGTCCATGCTGCTGGCTCCATGCATAGCCTCTCTGCTGCTGTGGCCCTTTTATTCATGTGAGTTGATATCAATTGCATGTATCTTTACTTTTTATTCCAGTTATTTAGTGCCTCTCCCATAGTAGATGCTCTCTGGTGGGCATTGACTTGTGAAAAAACTTTTTACATCTCTAGCTTATTACCACTCTCATGACTTACCCTTGGCTTCCTTATGCTTTAAATATTATTATGTCCATGGCCATGTGCAGCTAGCCAAGATCGCCCCCACTCTTTATTGTGTGTGTGTGTGTGTGTGTGTGTGTGTGTGTGTGTGTGTGTGTGTGTGTGTATCTCTAAACTTGAGTAATTTTCCTTTTGTTACAAGGTAAGTGGCCAGATGTACTACCCAAAGATCTTCCCATTGGGGAAAATTTTCTCTCATCACTATCTTTTCCCCCTGAATGAGTCTGTATTGTACCCACCATTTGATTTTAGCTTGTACTCACCTACTGAGCCTATTCTTCCATAAACCAAGCTGGGAATTTTAAATTCTTCTTTAGGTTATTTTATGTGATTTCCTATATAACTATATGCATAAATGAGAGAAGAGTGCTTGTACAACATTGAAGGATACTTAATAAGTTTGGACTACTGCTTAAGGAGTTTGCTGTGTCTTCTGTTCCTGCTTGTGTGCAAGCCTGAGTGTATCACTTCCATATTACAATTTGTTGCTATTGGGCCTTTTTGACTTTCTGACTCAATAATATCAATAGGAGACATTCATGATGAGCATATCTAGCCATATGGTTACTTGTGTCTCTTGGTCAAGAGTCCCATATCTACCAGGGACCAGAAGCATGTTAATATTAGTTCTTCAACAGACAGATTCTTATCCACTGCAGATGGAATAATTTTGTTTTATAACCTCAGGGCCAGGATTATGATATTTTCATTGGGACTTTGCATACACCTTACATGGTATCTGTACCTACCACTCTATCTCCAAATTATGGGATCTAGATTGCATTGTACAAGAGACAGGGCTGCTTGTACCAAAATTCACTTCCACTGCAGAGGTTTCCAGCTCTGGGCCCTCCAAATGTTGGCAGACAACTCTGTCACCCAGAATATAGGGTAGGAGAAGTTTCCTAGATACAGAGTTTTTGTCTCCAGAGCCTATAAAAACCTATCAGGTTTTGTGCTTTCTTCTCTATTTTAGAGGAGATAGATGCAAAAATTTGTCTTTAAGTAAGAGAAGATTTCTTGACTTACAACTAGCTGCTAATATTCTGGAAAATTTTATGAATGGAGCATATCTTCATTTTTGCAAGGGTTACCTACTACCTTCTGAAACTTGTGTGCTTTACCAAGGTCTCCAGTTGCTAACCACATGGTCTTTATTTAGATCAGTCAACATACTGTTAATGATTTCATAGATTGATAGGATGTCTGCAGGATGTCCAGATGGTTCATATATCTTTGGCCTGAATTATAATAAAAGACAGAGCTAACATAGCCCTCAAGCAAAAAACTGTACATGTACATTGTTGTTTGTTCAAAGTGAATACAAATTAGATTTTCTGACTGAGATAGTATAAAAATAACTTCTCCAACTCAGTGGCCACATGTCATGGATCTATGGTCTTACTAATCTTTTCTAGCTAAGCTAGCACATCTTGTACAGTGAATGCTAAGGGAATGAATACAGATTTACTCTCCTATCTAAAATTAGAGTGTTTCTATAAAACACTTTGTAAGCTGAAATGGCATAAAGTGAATAACCGTAGGATGCATCTTGCTAACGGAGGCACAAAATAAATCAACATGAAGCACAGATGCTTACAGACACAATTCATAGCTTTGGTGGCTTGGTGCTGATATGATGAGTGGTAGTTCTGAAGAAGGCATTTGGCAGGGCCACCCTTGCTGTTCAGGGCGTATATTGCCTCTATAATGGCTTGTTAGAAACCAAAAGCTGAGCATTCTCACATTTTACTGTTTTGTTTTTAAAGTGAAAATTGTCTTTAGATTTTTTTCAGCTTAGTGAAAGCAGGTATTCATGTAGGACTTTTGTAAAAGTGAAATGGCATGGAGGAGACTTTGGAAAAACATGGGATATCTCTACTTGCTTGAGTTCTGGTAGTCTACAGTCATCTTCCAGGATCTGTTTGGTTTCTTCAAGTGTCAGACTGATGAATTATATGGGAATGTGATGGTCACAATACCATTAGCTCTTTAGGGGTAGCAAGGATCTTTGCCATGCTAAAATAGGATGCATATTTGTTTTAATTTATCTCGTGGTAGAGAGAGGCTTTCCCATTTTGATGGCAATTACTCCAGAAGGACCCACTATGGAGACTAGGCTAACTAAAAGAGAAATGTCTGTATATCCAATGACTCCAAATGGCCAACCTGAATGTTTGCCAAGGCTCTCTTTATGATTAGAGCCCCACATTTTCCCCTAACAGGGATCCATGGAGGCACTGTGGTTCTATTGTTAATAACATCAATATAGCTTCCCCATCATCTTGTGGCTAGAACACCAATGACAAACTTGCTTCACAGATCATCTTGGGACTCTCCTCAGTTTTAGCAGAAAATACTTGTCATAGTACATAAATTTAAGAACTTTGAGTTAGCACTGTATTTTGATATACTTTCCTTCAATGATTAAATACTGGATGTGTACTATATGAAGAGCATTATTTCAGGTACCAAGTATATAATTATGACCCAAAAGGGGAAACAAGTTCTGAACATATGTGACATATGATTTAGTGAGGGCAAGAAGTAATCTCTTTGTCAATATATTTGAAGAAAGGATATATCAAGAGGTAAAAAGAGAATAATGGTTTTAGTATATGTATGTTTGGGGGTGGGTAGGTAAGTTGACCAAAATAGTGTAGTAACAGATGACTTAGAATGCTGTTCCACACCCACTAGTGATAAGCATGTATTTCTCAAGACTCAGCTTACATTACTTGCTTTATGTAGCCATTTCTAGTCCTTCTAGAAAGACACTTTAAGTTACTTTTCTTTGTGTGTGTGTAAGTGTGTGAATGTGTACAGATATATTTATTTCTGTATTAAACACTCATTTGGTCAGGGGGGAAATACATGATTAATTTGAACACCTGCTGCAATGCCAGTATC
This sequence comes from Rhynchonycteris naso, assembly GCA_037038555.1. NCBI lineage: Eukaryota > Metazoa > Chordata > Mammalia > Chiroptera > Emballonuridae > Rhynchonycteris > Rhynchonycteris naso. The sequence continues at coordinate 15,005,864 of CM073000.1, forward strand.
TGGCAGGTTATAGGCTCACAGATAGAGAGTGTACATTAGTGTATCTATAAAGGACTGAAAATACAAATGGAATTTTGTTAGTGTATGATAAGAACATTCTGCTAAGAAGATTCATGGTAAGTCCAGGCAACAAGAAACATCCCTACATGATTAATTTATAGTGTGTGTGTAGAAGTATAGTAAGAATTTAGATAAAAAAGTTTCTAAGTCTAACATCAAATATATTATATCTCCTCAGTTGATTCAAGGTTACCTCAAACTCAGTTTGTCCATTTTAACCCTCAGGAATTTTTTCTTATAAATATTATCTAGTTAAAATCTTTTTATCTTTTTTTTTCCCCTCAGAACAAGACCTCTTTATCCAATAGTTGGGCTTACCAGATACCTAAGAGTCATTCTTAACCCTCCCCTCTCTTTAACCTTCTATATCTAATGTATTGCCAAGATCTGAAAGCTTTATTTTCTAAATCCTGCAGAACTAGATTCTCTCATCCTCACCCTGAGATTTGAATTTAATTGGGTAGAGTCTAGACATTGAGATTTTTAAAAATCTTCCCAAGTAATCCTAAAGTACAACCACAATAGATGACTTGATAATTGATTGGTTTAGGATTCCAGACGAAAAGATAAAATAACCTCCCCACAGGCATGGTGTTTATCAGAATTGTAAATATGAAGTATTTTCATGTATTTAGACATGTGAATAAACCTGAATACCTTCATCATATCATTAATTTTTATTGAGTAGTTATGAATGGGGAGGGATAATTACTGTTTCATATGTTGACTTTTAATTTAAAATCTTATTTATATAATTCTGTATAAGCATTGCTTTCATTTATTTCAAATTCTCCCAGTTATAATTGAGAATGGAAGAAAAGAAGGTATGCTAACCTGAAAGTTATTTATGATTCAATTTGTCCAGAGCATTTCATGTTTAAATATAATGACATTAAAATGACTTTAGATAAAGAGACTTATAGAATTTAAAATTTAAGCCCATCTTGTATGATCTACATCAAGAGTTGGTAAATGGGTTCTATAAAAGGCTAGATAGTAAATATTTTATATTCTGTGGGATATATGGTCTCTGTAACTTCGCTCTGTCATTGTAGCATTAAATAGGCATAAACAATACAAAAATGTATGAATGTGGCCATGTTCCCATAAAAACTCATTTATTATTTATAAAAATAGATAGTAGGCTGGTTTTGCACCAGAGGCCAGGCCATATTTTGCCAAGTCCTGATCTACATTAATAGAAATCTTTTTTCCCTCATTTGTGAGTTCACTAGCAAATGTTTAAATAGCATAAAAGTATATCAAGGGTATTAACTGTGATCTTTTGGGGCCAGTCAAACCAGGGTGGGTCTCGTGAGGCAAATGAGACACTGTTGTCAAGTAAAAATTTTAAAGGACACCAAGAAATTTAGTGATCAGATAAATCATATTTATGCCATGTTAAAAATTGTCAAACTATATCTACTGTCTATTTTTATTAATGGGGTTTTACTGGAACCAGAAATATGATTAGGTTGAGTTAGGGGTATACAAATAAAGAGTAGGTTCTTGTGTTTATTTAAAACTTTGATATTTTATTTAACATGAAAGTTTTTGTATTGGTTTTGAATGCCTAAAATATTGCAATAAATTTTATTTATCTTGATTTCTGAGTTGGGAGTACTCAAATTTTGTGCCTCAGGCAAGTAACTCACTATGACAATTCTAGACAATTATTTCCCTTCTTTATAAGTCTTGAGTGAGAGACTGCCAGTGTGCTGAAAATGAGTTTTTGGGCCACCTTTTTAAAAATTAATTAACTAATTTAGACAATTAAATTTAACAGATCAATATTGATCAATCAGAGTACATAGATTTAGAGAAAACATCTCCACATCATTTAGACAGTCGATTATGCTGTATACCCATCACCCAAAGTCAAATCATCTTCTGTCACCCTATATATTGTTTCTCTCTAAGCCCCTCCCTTCCCCCATCCCCTCCCTCTCCTTTCTTCCCCTCCCCCTGGTAACCACTGCACTTTTATCTATGTCCATGAGTCTCAATTTTGTGTCCCATTTATGTATGGAATTATACAGTTCTTGTTTTTTTCTGATTTACTTATTTAACTCAGTATAATATTATCAAGTTCCATCCATGTTGTCATAAATGATACTATGTCATCATTTCTTATGACTAACTTGACTACAATTTGTCTTCTTGCACAAAAATTAATTGATAATGAATCAGAGACCTAAATATAAGATCTGAAACAATAAATTACATAGAAGAAAACATAGCTACTAAAATCATGGACCTTGGCAGTAGAGAACATTTTATGAATTTGACCGCAATGGCAAGGGAAGTAAAGGCAAATATAAATGAATGGGACTACATCAAAATAAGAAGCTTCTGCACAGCAAAAGAAACTTCCAACAAAACAAATAGACATCCAACATAATGGGAGATGATATTTTCAAACAACAGCTCAGTTAAGGGGCTAATATACAAAATATACAAAGAACTCACAAAACTCAGCTATAAATAAGAACACAATCCAATAAAAAGATGGGAAGAGGACATGAACAGACACTTCTCCCAAGAAGAAATACAAATGGCCAACAGATATATGAAAAAATGCTCATCTTCACTAACTATTAGAGAAATGCAAACCAAAACTACAATGAGATACCACCTAATACCTGTTAGATTAGCTATTATCAACAGGACAAGTAATAACAATGCTGGAGAGGCTGTGGAGGAAAAGGAACCCTCATTTACTGTTGGTAGGCATGTAAAGTAGTACAACCACTATGGAAGAAAGTATGGTGGTTACTCAAAAAATTAAGAATAGAACTACCATATGACCCAGCAATCCTTCTACTGGGTATATACCCACAAAACTTGAAAACATGGGTACGTAAAGACACATGCAGCCCCATGTACATCGCAGCATTGTTCATGGTGGTCAAGACATGGAAACAGCCAAAATACCCTTCAATAGAGGAATGGATAAAGAAGATGAGGCACATAGGACCACCTTTGAAAAGGTTAGACATTACTTGGCAGACAAATATTATTCTTTGTGCCACAAAGTACATCAGAAAATCTAGTCTATATGACTTATTTGGAACTTGTATTAACCACTGACTAGCTTTGTAAGTGTGAGGTTCTGTTTTGTCTCTTTAATTTATTTGTATTGGCTTTTTTATTTTTGAAAGAGAGAGACAGGAAGGGATAGGAAGGAAGAGAGAGGGGGAGAAAAAAGATGAGAAGCATCTACTTGTAGTTGCTTCGTTTTAGTTATTCACTGATTGCTTCTCATACGTACCTTGAGGGACTCAAGCAGAGCAGTGACCCTTTGCTCCAGCCAGCGATCTTGGGCTCAAGCTAGTGACCTTTCGACTCTAGCCAGCAACTTCTGGGCTTTTAGCAGCAAAATTTGGATTATGTTGATGATCCTATGCTCAAGCCAATGACCCTGCACTCAAGTAAGCAAACCCATGCTCAAGCCAGTGATGACCTTGGGATTTCCATGGGGCCCTCGGCATCCCAGGCCAATGCTCAGTCCACTGTGCCACTACCAGTCAGGCTGTACTGTTTTCATCATATGTCCATTGATGTTCAAAAATCTATACCTACACATTTTGATATAAAAGAAGGAAAAAAAAATTTATTCTAAGGTTTTATATTGTGTTTGCTGTACACAAATTATGTGTTCAGTAATTTCCTACTGAGTCAATTAACAAATGTATTCTGTGCCTACTTTTTATTGGACAACACACCATGCTAGGTAACCTCTAAAAAGCAGAAAAAAATAGTTTCTTGAATATTGTTTTGTAGTATAGCAGTCATGGTGAATATTCTATTAAAGAGAGAAATGTATATGAGTAGGTAAATATGTTAGAAAAAGAGTGTATTATTATGCTTGGCTTTAGGAATGAGGCAGAAGTAGGCTCTAGTTGGCGACAGTCAAGGTCACCAACTATAGTGTGGAAAAGTAAAGGTGCTAAAGGTTCTAGCATCAATTCCAATGCTTGTGTGTATGATGGTGGGGTTCCCTGACATGTCCAGCAATTCCCCCAACACCAGATGAGTATCCTAGAATATAGCTCAATTCCAATACTCGCTATCCAGACAACATCAGATTCCACAGGTTAAGAGTTCAGTCCCACAAGACTCCTCAATTCCCACCTCAGAAGCCATTTCCAAGTCCAGGTTGTCACCTGTGCTTCTGACAGACTGGCTGTAGATTGAAGGTTCCAGTGACTACGTTCTTGGGTTCAATTAATTAGCTCAGTCACTCATGAAACTGAGAAACACTCCACTAACTAGACTACTGGCTTACTATAAAATAGAATTCAGGATCATCCAGATGGAAGAGATGCAAATTCAGGAACATCCAGATGGAAGAGATGCGTAGGGAATGGATGAATGAGGAATGGGTATGAGGTATGAGGAGTTTCCTTGACCAATCCAGGCGCACATCTCTTCCCAAACCTCCACATGCTCACAACCTGGAAGTGCTCTTAACCATTTCTTTTTTGATTATTTTTATGGAGGCCTCATTACATAGGCATGATTGATCAAATCATTGGCTATTGGTGATTAGTTTGATCTCAGCCCCTCTCTCCTAGATGAAAATGGCATGGTGGTAATGGAACTGGAAGTTACAACTCTCTATTCCTTGTTGGTTCCCCTGGCAACCAGCTTCATCATTCGGTGCTTTCCCAAAGTTGTGGTGGAAAGGGGTTTGTTATGAAAGTAAGACACTCATTTCACTTTTGTGGATCTGAATTGACTTCAGGAACTGAAGAGACCAAATGTTATGACAAACGATGTTCTCATTGCTCTTATTATACAGAAAATTCCAAGAGATTTGGGAGCTTTGAGCCAAGAACCAAGGACAAACACCAAATATACTGCTCGCAAAAATTAAGGTATATTTCAAAATGAATATGAAGTAGACAAAATATCCCCTAATTTTTGTGAGCAAAATTAGGGGATATTTCAAAATGAATATAAAGCGATAAAATTTCCCCTAATTTTTGTGAGCATGATTAGGGGATATTTCAAAATAAATAAGAAGCGATAAAATATTTCCTGGTTTTGTGAGCAGTGTATATATGAGAAATATACTCTGGTCATCTGAATAACCAAATATATATATTTTTATAAATCACAGTATCACAAAAGGGCATACCTGATGTCTGCTTTTTTTTTTCTTTTTTTTACAGGGACAGAGAGAGAGTCAGAGAGAGGGATAGATCGGGACAGACAGACAGGAACGGAGAGAGGTGAGAATCATCAATCATTAGTTTTTTGTTGCTGTTGCAACACCTTAGTTGTTCATTGATTGCTTTCTCACATGTGCCTTGACTGTGGGCCTTCAGCAGACCTAGCCACCCCTTGCTGGAGCCAGCAACCTTGGGTCCAAGCTGATGGGCTTTTGCTCAAGCCAGATGGGCCCGCGCTCAAGCTGGCAAGCTCGGGGTCTGGAACCTGGGTCTTCCGCATCCCAGTCCAACACTGTATCCACTGCGCCACCGTCTGGTCAGGCTGATGTCTGCTTTTATCTTCTCTATATGCCTTCCAGAAAAAGGACAGTTCTTCCCTTTATAGACTGGTCTTCCTGGGGTATTGTGAATTCTTCTTATTTAAATTGATTTTGGAAGAGAAGAAGGGAGGAAGAGGGAGAGGTGCAAGGAGGGAGGGAAAGAGAAAGAGAGGTAGAGAGAGAGAGGTAGAGAGAGAGAGCACAGTCTGTTCCTATATGTGTCCTGGTGTTCTGACTGGGGATCAAACCCACAACATTTGCTAATGGGGATGACACTCTGACCAACCAATTTATCCAGCCAGGGCAATCATGGATTCTTTATGCCATATAATTTACAGTGGAATTGTCGTTATTATGCTTTAATTTTGTCTCTAAATATTGAAAGGAAAACACAGGGTAAATGGAGGGACTTGCAATGTCACCAGAATATAAACTACCATTTTAACTCTAGTGCTGACTCAAAGAGATAGATTGCTGTGGTAGTGTGGCGACATGATTCTCTACCATCTGTGGAAATTTGTTGTAAAAATTGAGGACTTACCTAATTTTTCCCACCACAACTAAAACTCATGTATAATTTCAACAGGACTTTATTAAAGATTGGGTGTATATAAAAACAGATAATTTAATGAAAATAAAACATCTAACCATTCTAATATTCCATAGTTTGAATTCAGAATTTTTACCACTTGACTTCTTGCTTAGCACCTGACTGGCTTCTACTTCAATTGCTACCCTCCCTCTATCCTGGAAATGCTCCACATTGCTGTACCACAGAGTTCTCATTCAATTTTTCCTAATCCTCAGGAAGATTTTGTTTCTTGTTCAGTTGCCACTTTATGGTCTGTTCCGGGATTAAGGTTTTCTGAGGATGACATACAGTCCATAGTCCTTTCCCATTCTAAAGATTGCCTAACTCTTGAAAGGGTCAGCTATTGCCCCATGACCCAGACATCTTAATTACAACAGTATGTTTCACATCATTTAGAAGCTTTATTCACTTTTTGACAATTATAAGAGAATGGTCTGTATTCTGGTATAACAGATACATCCTGGTTCTTTTCATGTTTCTTTTCCCAGTGTCAATAAATAGAAATCCAAGGTTCTCTCTTTTGTATAGATGACAGAAAAATTTAGATCCAGAAGAAAAGTAAATTAAGCTATTATGTGGAGGGCTACTTCTTCAAAAGTTGCATTCAATTTACACTACTGAATGAAAACAGTATCTCAGTCTGAACTATGTGCGTGTGTATAGTTTTTGTGCATTCATGAATTTCTTAAGAATAGTGATAGATATATAACTGCATAACTGAAGGGTTTACCTAAGGGGCTGATTATAAAATAAGAATCAGCTCCAAGGGAAATTTGTTTCTCCACTGAATGCATAAACAGAGCTAGTGGAAAAAACATATGTTCTTTTCTTTCCTGTATATTGGACAAAACCATATTTGACACAATATTATAATTAGGTTATGATGACTGGCCAGTGTCCTCTCTCTCTGTGCCATATCCTTAAATAGACTTTGATAATTTTTTCAGAATCAAGAGAAAAAAAATAATTTTGGGTGTTAATTTTCACTTGGAGAATGTTAAAATGTCTGTTAGATTTTAAATTAATATGATAAAATTTTTAAATAAACAAATAGCTCTAAATAAATAGGATTTCTTTCTTCTAACATTTGGGTTGTAATATATCCTCTAGATAAAATATATATCTTTTTCTCCAGATTAATTATGGGTTATGTGCAATGCCTCCCTCCTTCCCCCCAAAAAAGAATACATATGCCAGGTAGACATTTTTTAATAGCCCGTATTGAAATGTTAGCAAACAAGTCTAGAGAAGTAAACTGTATCCTCTATATTCTGAAATGAAACAATAGCACCTGTTTTGTTAATGTCTGGCTGCATAAAACACCACTACAAACTAAATGGCTTAAAATAACAACAGAAATTTGTTTTGCTCATAAATCTGAAGTTTGGGCAGGGTTCAGCAGCAAAAGCTCTACTTTTTCTCATGTGGCATCAGTTAAGTAGCTGGTGGTGACCATTTTCTAGGGAATAGAATTACCTTAAAGCTTCTTCATTCATATGTCTGGTGATTAATGGCAGCTCTTGACTGAAAGCTCGTCTGACACGTGTAGGTGAGTCCTCTCCTTGTGATTCCTAGGACTCCTCAGACATAGTACCTGGGTTCAAATAGCAAGTGTCCCAAGAGAAAAAGTGGAAGTCAATGGCAATTTTGTGATGTAGCCGCAGTAACTTTTTCCATAATTCTGTTGGTCAAATTAGTCATACAAGTCAACCTAGTTTCAAAGGCAGGGTAGATAGACACCACTACTATGTATATGTCCCCTCCTGGCATTCTACTGCTAGAGGAAAAAACAACTTGAAATTTCTGAAGATGAAGATAAAACTCAACTAATGAATAACCATTAAACTTAATCACATGGGCCATTATTTTATTTTCAAATATCTTAATGAATTAATGGAATTATAAAACTTATCTTAGTAACACACAAGGTCAACCATTGCAGAAGTTATTTTACAATAAGTAAATAACAGGTAGCAATCTTAGATATTTAATTTTAAGATTAATGTTTAAGACTGGTGCTAAAATAACTGGCTTGAACACCTCAGCTTTGTAAAGTAAATAAAAGGTAATTTTTTTTAGTGGGGGGGTAGGGAGAGAGTCGGAGAGGAAGAGAGATGAGAAGCATCAACTAGTAGTTATGTCACTTTATCTGTTCATTGACTGCTTCTCATATGTGCCTTAATGGGGGTGGGGGGTGGGTCAAGCAAAGCCAATGAGCCCTTGCTCAAGCCATCAACCTTGGGTTCAAGCCAGTGACCTTGGGGTCATGTCTATAATCCCATGCTCAAGCTGGCAATCCCACACTCAAGATCTCAACCTCAGGGTTTTGACCCTGGGACCTCAGCATCCAAGGTTGACCCTTTAACATTGCTCTACCACCAGTCAGACAAAGATATAAGTGTGCTTTACAAATATCACAACATTATTACAGGATGAAATTTATATCTATTGTATACATAAAATGTCAAAATTGTTGGATGTTTTATGTGTATGAGGGAACTCAAAATTCAACTGGCAGTAGTAGTTTTGCCAGTTTAAGAGCAAGCAGCCCTTATAAACAAAAGCCAATTGTCTTTTGACATTGTAGATTATTTTGACTGTCTAGGAATTTAACTCTTTGATCAATTCTCATCAACCTCAGGATATTAAGCCAGTTTAGTCTCTTTCCCTCCTGCAGCCAAAGCTCCACTGGAACAAAGTTGGCTCAGGTGCTGAGGATGGCTCCATGGCCTCTTCCTCGGATGCGAAAATGGCTCCGGTTGCAATGGAGCAAAGCCCTAGATACGCTGAACATTGCTCCCTAGTGGGCTTGCTGGGTGGATCCTGGTCATGCACATGTGGGAGTCTGTCTCTACCCCCCCGCTTCTCACTTAAAAAAAAATACAAAAAAACAAAACAAAAAGACCCAGCATAGGAAAGAAGACATTACTGCCTAAGGCCATCTATGTCCCAAACCTGGGATACTACCTTTCCTGGTCACTAATGTCAGTGTAAAGGAGTAAGGACACATTCACACAGTTCTATAGTTTCTCTATTTTGTGCTTCCTAAATAAGGTATTTGCTGATTTACTTTTTGCTTCTTCAGCGTGTTTACAAAAGCATTCATTACCCACGTCAGAAGAGAGGAATAGGACTTTGAAAGGAGTAGAAAACAATGTATGCATGTGTTAATTTTTTTTTTTACTTACAACTTTCATTCATTAATCTAGAAATTTAAAAAGTAGTTTTGAAGCACTTGTATATGCTAAGCCTTGGGTTAGTGTTGAATAACAACAACACAGCCATAGTGGCTGCTCTCTTGAAGTTTATTCTCTAAGTGAAATAAAAAGTATTGCACTAGAAACAGTTGCTTGTCCTAAAAGCAATTGATGATAATTAAGGAAAGAGTCAATGAACAAATAAATAATACCTCCTAATAAAAACCTTAAAGGCTTTTCTGCTTTTTAATTTTTGGAACATGCCACTGGTCCATGGATATTGAAGGGATTAGCCAAATTCATTCATTCCTGTCCAGAGGCAGATTAACATCGGTTGAGACCCTGGACACAGAAGAAAATATTGAGCCCCTTACATTAAAAAAGTGTAAAGTTGGAGTTTTGGGGGGCCTTTCAGAAGTTGGGGGCTAGGGTGCATGCCTGGTGTGCTCACCATTGAATCTACCTCTGTTCCTGTCTATTTTCTTGAGACTCTTTTTTTTTTCTTAGGAAAATGACTCTTCTGAAGAGTAGGAGGTGGTAACACACATGCTTGCCCAAAATACAGCTAAAGGTCCCATTTAAAGAAGGGGACAAGTTTGTATTACAACACCAAGTATGTTGCACACATTAATTTTATGTGAAGCCCTCTGAGTTTATGCCTGCATCCTAAAGAGAAGGATATTTAGTAAAATCATAAAAAAGGGACAAATTGCCTCTGAGATTCACTTAAAAACTACCAGATCACACCTGTGTTAGCGCATTACATATGTGGGAAGGGCATTGTTGGTCCTGCTTGAACTAAACCCTGCAGTAATTTACAAAGCAGTCAAGGCCAGTATGGACATTTTTCTAACTCAATGTACATCCTAGAGACAACCTTATATTCTTTGGCCTTCAGGGAAATGAATGAGAAAGAGGCTAATATCATGGAGCAGCTAGGTCTACATTAATTTGAAGGCCATCCTTAGCTAGTTTGAAGGAATTTTACCTCTGCTAAAATTCTCTCAATTCTGTAACTCGAGTTTGAGTCATGGAGCTATTAGATGATCAAGGCTATAATGACACCTTGCTCTCTCAGGTTCTGAAGGTATGACGACTATGAGTTATATAAACGTATTTTCTAAAAGAATGTGGTCTATTAATTATTAATTTGAACCTAGCACATAAGGGCCAAAGTAAAGGTTTTGTTGACAATGATGTTTCTAGGCAAATGTATTTCTATTATATGTGATTGAGAGTGAAGGACTGAGTTAAAAAAGATAATTATATATTGATTGCTACTGTTCCACTAACATTGGAGCAACAATGAGGGCTAAGCATGCATAAATAGTTTAGTGGTATAATAAAATAAAAAACACTTTAGGTTAATATGACACATAATTATATACACATTGTGTGCTACATGAAAATTGGCATTGCTGGTATGTAATTTACATAAATTATGAGAATTTAAATTGCTTTTACACATCAGAACAAATTTCTATTTTAGTTTGTATTCTCACTATGGTATGTTTAATAATCATCACATTTACTTTTTAACATCTATTTAATATTATTGGTAGAAAGAATTATCCTTAATTTTTGACTTTCTTCCATGTTACAGTCCTTACCCACCGTACAGACACTAAACAGATTCTTCAGCATACGCTCCTCTTTTTCTATGTCTCAAGATACTGTCCTGATTCTCAGAGGACTTGAACCTGGAAGATCAAACAATAATGTATGTGTAATGTGTAAAATTATAGCACAATTAGCATTTTGTGTATTGGGGATTAGATAGTTTCTAGTCTCATTATTTTAGCTATATTTGAATATTATTTTTTAAAATGAATGTCCAGCTATGTAAGTGCAGGTTTGTAGCTCCAAGGAGAGGCCATAAGTCAGTATATGCCCTGTTCTCATCTAGAAGACCAACCATACGTGAAGGTAATTGTCAGTTTTTATACCTATAGCAGCAAAGGAACTTCTCTGGTTTAATCAAGATAAGTCTCTCCCACTTCCATGGAGAAGGCTACACATTGAAAAGGACTCTCTTTGGTGTGGGTATCATGCAGTATCCAGAATTTATGTTAGTCTCCTTCATTTAATAATATTGGATCCTGGGGGTGAGCCCTGGTCTGCACTCCCAGGTCCCTCACTGGTCTCTGCCATCATTCCAGACATGGGGGTTAAATCGGGGAGATACAACATAGAAGCAAGCCATCCGGCACTCATCTGTGCCTAAAGCTATAGTGAGTGCCTGCCTCAAGGGACAGGATCCCCCCTTCAGGGATGAAGATTTTTAAAAAAATGTCTTCAAAGAAGCGCTCCAGCGCAGGGGTCCCCAAACTTTTTACACAGGGGGCCAGTTCTCTGTCCCTCAGACCATTGAAGGGCCAGACTATAAAAAGAACTATGAACAAATCCCTATGCACACTGCACATATCTTATTTTAAAGTTAAACAACAAAACGGGGACAAATACAATATTTAAAGTAAAGAACAAGTAAATATAAATCAACAAACTGACCAGTATTTCAATGGGAACTATGGGTGCGGATGCATCCTGTGCTCCTCTCACTGACCACCAATGAAAGAGGTGCCCCTTCCAGAAGTGCAGCGGGGGCTGGATAAACGGCCTCAGGGGGCCGTAGTTTGGGGACCCCTGCTCCAGCGCTACAGAACTTTATCTCTTTGAGTTATAGCACAGGGGTAAAAGGAAAGAAAATAAACCTGATAGAGAGGGAAGCAAGATGTTTGACAAAGAGGGAAGGAAAGTACCCAAAAGCCATCCCAGAAAGAACAGATCTTAAAACAGGCTGGAAACAGGGGAATTTCAGGGCCCTCTGTCGCCAGGAATGAGGCGTGGGCCCTGTCACTGGTTCTTAGGTCAATGCTAACCCGATGGCAGTGGCACAAGCAGCGTCTGCCTGTCAGGCTGGTGAGAACCGCGGTACTACTGAGTCTGTGGCGCTGAGAAGGAGAGAGCATTCAGTCTCACTGTGCCGTCAGGAGGGCGAACGGGTGCCGAGTTAGCAAGGACAAGCACGTCAGTGTAGCGGGGTGATGAAAAGCCTAATCTTAGATGTCTAAAGAGTTTTTCTACTTATTCGTACATATTTCTCATTAATCCCAAGAACTGATTTTGTTCAAGTATTTTTTTCTTTGAAAGGAGAAATCACATGATTTTTCTGATCAAATGAACTTCCCTTGTCCCTTTACATAAAAACACGCTGTCCATCAATTTCTATTTGTGAACATCTGGACATGTTGTTCACTGGGTTTCTTAGCACCCCCCTCCCACAAAAAGCTTGTGATTTACTACGTATCTTATTATCTATTCTCAGTAAATGCTCTCAGTTGCACTTTTAAAACAGCTCATTTTAGCAGCTGTATCCTAAAAGCAAGCAATGTGGGATATTTTTAGATTGGCACAGGAATGACAGCATTTCAGGCAGCTTGCTGTTTCATGCTGTAATTTGCTGATTGCAATTTTTAAATGCTAGAAAAATTGTAATTTTTTAAAAAATAAATCAGAATGTGTTCTTATATTAAAAACTTTGATTTAGACTGAATGGCAATTGCATTTTTAAATAGACTTCTTCCTATCGTATTACAATGTCCTAGAATGAAGTGCTCCTACCAGAGAGCAGTTTTGTGTAAAAGGATCATTTATGCTCATTCTGCTATTGCACTTAATATAATTAGAGATCCGATAAGGAAAGAAAATATGAGTAAGAACTAGGGAGGGATACATCATGAATATTAAAATTAGACCAAAGAAACTCTTCTTATCCCAATTTGTTATCCATAAACAATGCAGAAATTATTGTTGATTTTCTTTTTGAAAAGAAGCAGCAAAAGATAAGTTATGATGTTCTAGTCACTGAAATGCTTGCATACCAACAATGGAATAGAAATTTAAATGAACAAAAACATAGTAGTCTAGGGGATATTAGGGAGTCAGAGCAGTTGCAAACAAAACAATAAATAATATATAAACATGCCAGAATAAACCTACAGGAGATGTGTGTAAAACATGTGTAAAATATCATTCTTGTCTGCCATACAGGAGAGAAAGCATTTTTTTTTTATTTTGTTGTAAGTTGTGGGATCTTCTGCAGTGACAATAAGAATGGATTCTGTGCTAATTGCTAAGTGACTGATGAACCAGTCAGGCAGGATAGTCATGGAGCACCCGAGTGCCCCCAACGCCCTGATAGGCACTGCAGGGATATACTCCTCATTTTCAAAGAATTTTTAACTTTGCAAAGCAAGCAGACAGATATAACAGCACAAAAATCTTAGATAAGCCATTCTATAATTATTTGATAAACAAAGCTCAGTTGCTTTAGCTTAGAAAAGAATAGTTATCATGAGGAGTAAAGGGGAAAGGAAGCTTTGGTGTTCGAAACTCTTAGTGGGACTTTGGAGATAAAATATGTATTGCATAAGTAATGAATAAGAAGGTTCAGACACTTGCAAAGCTAGGGGAGTAACAAAAGCAAAGACAGAGAAGTGGGAATAGAAATGGTTTGTATGTGTGATGTGAAGAAAATGAGAATGATAACAATAAGGACAGAGGATGATTCCAAGGGTGGTAGCCATGCAATAGCATTTAGAGTTCCAGGGTCAGGTAATTAACAGATTGTGTGATTCCTTGATTAGGATCCTAACCAGTTGGAAGAATCAAAAGAAAGGCTAAGTCTTCTGCCTAGAAAGATATTGCTTTGAATCACACACACACACACACACACACACACACACACACACTTCTCAATTTGTTTGAAAAATTACAGGTTCGGGGGTCATCTAGATGCTGACCAAGGTTAAAATGGGAAAAGCAACTTTGAAGAACGTGATTCTCACCTTAAGAGCTCTGAGGAAATGGGCTATTGCTTCCTGGCCTGTTTGAATTATCTGGTGTGTTCTCAAAGTCATTTCAGAATAAAGAAAAAATTGACCCACAAAAACTCACCAAAGGTTATGGATGCTTAGGGTGCTTCCCATCTGTGAAGAGTATCACTGACCTCATATTTGAGGTAATTCTCCATGTTTTTCTCAGCATCCCCGCCGCTTCCTCGCCCAGTAAGGTGATGGATTAAAGGCGCTCTCAGGTTCTCCTTTAATAACCAGAAGCACAGATGGATTGATTGGCACATTAGTGGCAACTCCCTGAGAGGAGAGAAGTTGAAATAGAAGCTTTAGGCAATTGCAGCCCAGCAGAATAGCTTACAGTGTCAGCATATTGTTTTTGTTTGCTCAGTAGCCTACTTACCAAGAGTGGGAAATAAGTATATTAGGCTATGGAACAAAGTCTTTCCATGAATATGAGTTTCCTAATAAATGTATGATGCCAGAATTCTAAAATCAGTGAAGATAACAAAATTAGCTGAAGAATCCTTGTGTATCAGGAATAAACATATTAATAATCATTTACTTCACCGTTTATAATTGCTTAGTGGCTTTAAATACATTAAAAACAGGCTCTGAATGAGCACTTAAAAAAATTTAAAAATTACCACCAGGAATTTAATAAAAGGAACTTCTCAAACTAAAATAATTTAAAATAGTTTACAAGGTATTTTTAATATGTTCTCTTAAAAACAACAAAACCACAGGGACCATCCATTATTACCACACAGATGAGCAATAATGGGTATTAATCCTTGGGCTGACATCCTGCTCGTAACAATCCCTTCTTCCAGGTGTATTACCCAACCTTATGGTGTGTGTGCTCCATTTAGCCCTATCACTGGTGGTTCACACTACATGCCCAGGACATGGTCCTTTCTAGCTGATGTATGTCTCAATAAATACTTTCAAAAATATTTTTGGCCTCACACATTTTTGTTTAACATTGGTCAACCTGAAGTATTGAAGCAAATATTTTAATGTGCTCTTTAAAAAGTAATAAAAGAGGGAAGAAATCTGAAGATGTATACTTCTTCCCAGTTTGAGAAAGTTTTCTATGCTACCTCAATAACAGGCTGTTAAAGCTTGAGGTAGATCATTTGCAAAGATGACTGCCAGCAATTCCTCCCCTACTTGCATACACATGTTGCTCTCCCCATCAGAAGGATAAATCTTTTACTCTTCCCTTTAATTCCAAGCTGGTCCTATGACTTCCTTTGACTCGTAGAATATATGGTGAAAGAGACGCTTTGAGATTTCTAGTTCTGGGTTTTAAGAGACCTTATAGTTGCCAATATTTGGAAAGTAGCCATCAGAAGAAGAAGACAGAGTTCCCATGAAAATAAAGCAGCTTTGGAGAATGAGAGAATACAAAGAGACATGGAGTAACTCACCCAACAATCCAAGCTGAGGTGCCAGGCATATGAGGGAGCCATCTTGAATTCTCCAGCTCTGAACAAACTCTCAGTAATACTCCATGGAGCAAAGATGAGCATTTCCTACTAAGTTCTGTGCAAATTGAAAATCATAAGTAAATCAATGATTAGTTATTGTTTTGGGTCTTTTCATTTTAAGGAAGTTTGTTATGAAGCAATGAATAACTGAAACAAAACTCCACAGATTTTCACCTGAAGATCATTATGCTTCCTGACATTGCTTTGAACTTCAGTGCTAGAAGCTCTGTCTTAGGGGCCATAAAGATACAGATGATATAACATTATCTATTCAAACTGACTTTATATTACAGTGAAAAGATGCATGCATATAAATGTCTAACTACAATATAATAATAATAATGAGAAAATAGGGGGCTACATGTGAGGGGGTATTTGATAGTCTTCTGTGCATAGAATGCATCCTTTGCTTTACTACATTCCTTTGGCAAGGGAATGTGGGGGGAAATAGAGTTAAATGTATTGTACTAGGACTAACGCATGGACACCAATTACTAATAATAAAAGTATTATTATTATTAATGTTAGCATTTATTGAGGCCTAGTTCTTAACATTCAGTGTAAAATTAGTTGATTATATTTGTTTTTCCATTCAAAACAATAGATATAAATAATTAATAGAATATTGTTCTTAAAACTACCTAAGGCAATGAAAATTATGCATAATATATACATATATATATATCCTCTTCCTTTTTTACATAGATATTCAAAATACTTTATACTTTGTTCATGTTTCTATTTTCCCAGCATGACACCTTGTTATTTTATTATCCACTACCTTTCCTAGTAAGGGCAAACTTGTTTGAAAGAATTACCACAAGTAGTTTTAGCAAGGAGGGGGAAAGTTGACACTTTCAGTGTATATTTGCCACATTCAATATCTATTTCTGTGCAGAAAGGACCCGAGAGAACCATTTTTTTAGGTACAAAGTAATTCCAT
This sequence comes from Rhynchonycteris naso, assembly GCA_037038555.1. Classification (NCBI taxonomy): domain Eukaryota; kingdom Metazoa; phylum Chordata; class Mammalia; order Chiroptera; family Emballonuridae; genus Rhynchonycteris; species Rhynchonycteris naso. Next base: position 15,022,499 of record CM073000.1, read on the forward strand.
TAAGAGTAGAGGTACACTATTAAATTACTTAGGAGATACATTATGAGATGATGGAATGTGGGAAACTTAGTGGGTGATCTCCTTGTATAGAGTGCCCACCTTTATTGCAAACCCTGTCTAACATTTCTTGGTGTCTTAGATTTATTTTCATAAACCCATAGATATTACTTAGGGTTTTGAAAAATTAAGTACAGAGGAGCATAGTCACAGCTTGAAATTGGAAAGGAAAAAAATGAGATGAAAACAATAAGAATTCTGAGAAAATCCTACCTTTTCTTATGGTATATGTAAGTGGTCTGGAGAATTTGGGTAAATATTTTTCATGAAAAAAAATTTTGTTTAATTAAAAAAAACATGTAAAGAGACTGGGCAAAATATTCAAAACAAATATTTGAAGGCACTGGAAATTCACCAAAGGTAGACAGAAAAATGAGAGGAGGTTACCGTTGAAAGACTGTTGTTGTATCAATAAGAACTGTGTGTTCATTATTTTTCTTCATGAAGGACTTGGCAACCACTCCCATCAGCACCACAATCACCAGGAATCCTGATAGAAAACTGGATCATAAGGAAGGTGAATGGATTTAGAGTAGCTGGACAGCTGGTCATTTCAAAGGGGAATTTTAAAAAATGAGGGAGCTGTAGAAAAGACGAGACTTAAAAAGATGAGTATGATCTTTGGCCAAATCCTCATCATACGTATAAATTCCATTTCCACCCTGACTGAAATTCAAGTGTCTTGCTATCTTCATGGAGTGAATACAGACCCCCACAAGTTAGAGTATGTGATCACCAAGTGGCAGCCCTCACTTCAAATGTTAGCCACACAACAAGGATCCCTTGGCCACCTGCATTTCTGACAAATTAGCTATAAATGCAGGGGTTTCTCTGACCCTCTGAATTGTGATAATTTACTAAAATGACTTCGAACACTCAGGGACTCACTATACTTACAATTACATTTTATTATAAAGGGTACAAATCAGAATCAACCAAATGAACAGAGGCAAAGTGTGGGTTCTGGGAAGGAATGCAAGGTTTCCAGACTTTCCTTATAGGTCAGTGAGTTCCTACTCCACTAACCATGAAACTCTACTGAGCCATGTTTTCTAGAGATTTTATTGGGGTCTCATTACATAGGCATGATTTAATTATTGATCATATAATTGAACTTAATCTCTGGCCTCTGTTCCTTCCCCAGAGACCAGGAAGTTCTCAAAAATCCTAACTTTCTAATCACATGGTTGGTCTTTGTAGCGACCAGCCCCCATCCTAAAACTATCTATGAACCCATCGTTAGTAATTTCATCAGCACAAAAAAAGACTTCTGTCACCCCCAAATCCCAAGGGTTTTTGAAGTTCCCTTCCTGGACAGACTGAGCTAATAATTATATAAGAGCATGGGAGATCCAAGTAAGCCCAAAAAAAGGAGACAAGCAAAAACTAGAGGGAAGACTAACTATTGAAGACTTAAGGGTGCATAGTGTGTTTGTAAGTTACTGTACCCTTGGCTAAGCACTATCTGGAAACCTAATGTATCTTGAGCAGCAGAAATCAGAAATAAGACATGTCTAAATTAATGATCTAAAAATATACCTTGGGCAGCAGAAATAGGAAATAAGACATGTCCAAATCAATGATCTAAGCATCCACCTTATATAAGCTAGATATAGAGAAAAATTAAACCCAATGTAAGTAGAAAGAAGGAAATAAAAAAGCTACTTGGGGAAATCAGTAAAATAGGAAACAAATCATAATGAAAAGAAATTAAATTAAAAGACTGTTTTTGAATAAGATGAAAAGAATGGTAAGCATATAGCTAGGCTGATTAGCAAATGAAAAAAATTTAAAAGGATCACAATTAGATAGCTTATATTCATTAGGATAACAATATGGAATATTCTGAAAACCTTTATGCCAATAAATTTGACACCTCACTAGTAAGTAAAGTTTATAAAATATTTGACAATATATATCAGTCCTACACAGATTATTATACAATCCTAACAAAACGAGTCAAAGACATCACATACACACAGATGCATACTACAGATATAATGCCCCTCATGAACACAGACACAAAAGTCCTTAAATATGTTAAATAGAATTCAGCAATATATAAAAAGAATATTGCATTACTGCCAAATAGACTTTATCCAAGGAGTGCAAGTTTTGTTAACATTTGAAAATTAGTAATTATAATTCTTCATTAATTGAAAAAAGAAAAATAAAACTTACCATCATATCACAAATATAGAAAAAGCAGTTGAAATAAATTCAAGTAGCCATGGGGCTAAGAGTCAGGCTTCCAAAATATTATAATTAAGATGTTTCCTGAGTTTAGTGTCACTATTTGTTTTGATGAACTCAGTGACATGAACAATTTTAGATGCCCATTTTCTTGGGACTATTCAATTATTTCTAGCATCCCCAAAGGATAAACATTACTCATGAGAAAACTTTTATAATATAACTTCATTGTACTCATTTTTCTTCAAGTTTTGAAATTACTTGCAAAGGTGGGATATTTAATTTTATGTGTATATTAAAATATAAAATATGTTATGCGATAATATATGTTTAAAGTACTCTTATTAGTAATATAAGCTATATTACATTATATTAAATTTTATTTTCTGTTATATTATAGTCATAACTCCTATTTAAACTATAAGCTAAAAGATTAAATGTAATTTCTAAACTTTAGAACAAATATATATATTTAGTGCAGGGCAAATATTCATATTCAGTGAAATTGCTTTGGGAAATACTAATTTAGATCAATATTTTTAAACAGGGATGAAAGAAATAATTTGAGTTTTAAATGACCAGTGATTACAATATATTTAGTCTCTACCAAGGAAAAAAGTAGTCTGTGTTTGATATTATTAATTAGATATAAAGAAAAAACTAAATTGTTAAAAAAATTTTTTGATTGATTTTAGAGAGGGAAGAAGGGCAAGAGAGAGAGAAACATTGATTTGTTGTTCCACTTATTCATGCTGTCCTTGGTTGATTCTTGTATGTGCCCTAAGGATTGAAGCAAAAACTCAATTATCATTATATTTCATCAACTATAGGGATATTTTTCTTACCAATTTCTACCCTAGAGGGACAAAGCCAGGACCAACAAACATAGCATTAAAGTAATTATAAAGAATCATGACAGTCCAATTTAACAACATGATGAAATTCATACTTCCTTCTTTTGTATGTGGGGCCAATACCAGAATAGATTTCATCATGGCAATTGTAGAACATATTGCTGTAACACCAAGGACTATAATGGGACCCCAGTGACACAATCTCTTTAATTCTTAGAGATTTTAAAACTTGATAGCAGAATGTATTCATTTTGGTGAGGAAGAATGCCTTCTATCTTTATTTTATTTTTTTATTGAATTTATGGTTCTGACACTGGTTAACAAAATCATGCAGGATTCTGGTGTACAATTCTATAACACATCTGTACACTGTGTTCGCCACCCCAAGTCAAATCTCTGTCCATCACCATTACCCCCCATACCTTCCCTAATCTCCCATCTTTAAAGAATTATAATTTTCCTTTTTTCTGTGCACCTATTTCCAAGTGCCACAAGTCTATGTGTGTTTCTTAATTGTCATGTCTTCAAGTTGTGTGATGTTAATGCAGATTAAGCCATTTTCACTGTTACACGTTCAGAGCTCTTTGTCTGAACTAGGAGAATCCAATATTTTAGTTTGAAATCCAATTTTTCTGGTCACTGGTGCCTGCTCTTTGGCCATCACATTTCCCGGGGGGTCTTGGGGTCATCTGGAACAGATTCTCTCCTCTTCGGGTACCTCGGTCCAGAGCATGGAGAAAGCAAATCTGGTTGCCTGAGGCTACGGCGTGGGACCCACCACTATCCACGGATCTCAGGCAGTGGACTTGCCCCTGTGCACCTGCGGAAGCCTGTGCACAGTCTCCATTTCTGACCTTTAGAATATACTTTTGAGATGAACTAGGTTTATAGTGTATTGAAAAATATATCTGATTTTAATTGATTCTTCAAAGCAAAATATATGTGCTATTTAATAATTTCAGAACATCTTCTAAAGTGTTACACTGTACTCAAATTTTAAATTTCTTGTTTTAGTTGGACTGATTGGGGTCACATTGGTTAATAAAGTTATATTCTATTCATTTCTGTAATACATCACTTGTACATTGTACTGTGTATTCACCACCCCAAGTCAAGTCTCCTTCCTTCACCATTTATCCCCCTCTTTCCCCTCTTAGACTCTTCTACCTACGCCCTTTCCCTCTTATAAAAGTCTGTGTTGTTGTTTTTTTAATCAGTGGATAACAACTCATTTGACATTGAATATTTTGAATTATTGGAAAACTTTCAAGTTTTCAATCTGTTCTTCCTTAAAAAGGAAGTAAGGAACAAAAACAAAAAGAACTTTAAATGTCATTTGATTAATAAAACACGGTTCTTATATAAGCTTGCACTTAATTGGATTGCTGGCATTGCTGAACTCTGATTAAATGTGTTTGGATCAATGTTAATTGGCTTAGCTGTGGAGTGCACATCATGGAGTTACATTGTGGTTGGATGAATTATACCCATTGCTTTGCCTGGACTGGTTTCTTCCTCCTCTATTATTAGATGATATGTAAAAGTAGTTATTGCTTAGATGACAAGATACTAAACTAAAAGATTATATAATTGTAAACCATCATAACCAATCATGTGATAAATGACCATCTAGGCAAGACATAATTTATAGACTCTGCTGTGATTTTTATGCTTATTATACTGGTTTTATTTCTTTTAAAAAACAATTTCTGTAGATACTGTTTAGTGTACTACATCATGACTTTTCTGAAGGAGAAAAATATGCCACAGACTATCAAGTTGTCAGATCTGGGTTCAAAGAAATTTAAACTTACTCTCTTTTAGAAGAAGATAAGGTTAGCTCAGAAATGCAGTAATTTTTTTCATTTCAAACAATGAGAGCAGAAAAAAAAGCCAAAATAAAAGGTATTGCTATTTTGACCTGAACTTTTTGATGCTATTTTATTGTTTTTATATGTTTTAATATTCTATTTAATATATATCAAAACATGTTATATAGCATCAAGCCAATTTATATTACTAAATTTATTGCCATAATATAAATTGATTCATATTATTACTTTCTCTTCTAAAGTGTCAACGTGACTGGTTCAAAGTCCCAAAGTCCATGTGCCCAGTGCTTTCAAAGGCCAAATTGAAAGGATCAGAGTTTGGAGTAAGGAAAAATTTATAAACAGAAAAGGAGCCAGTGAAAGATATGGGAGATCTAATCCTCAAATCCATCTTCTATTCAAGCTTCTTTTATGTCTAAAGAAGGAGAAATGTGAGGGGCAACAGGAGATTGACCACCATGGATATCTGAGTGCCAGCAAGGATCTGAGGAAGATTGTGCTAGTTGATATGAGTCAGTCATGAAGTTCCTGCAAATCTTTCACAAACAATACTTACTGCACTTGTCTCCTGTTGGGCAGATAAAATATATTATGCTCACTTTGTTAAAAATGGTGCTGCCCACATGGAAGTTCGTTGATATTAATGTGTGTTCTGGAACAGGCTGTGGGCAGGCCGGGTCATTTCATTATAGCCTAAGGCTTAGTTTAAGAGTAAGCTTTTCCCCACACCCTTGACTGATTGGATGATGTAGGGTGGTGCACTCTCCTAAGGAATTCCATTATGCCTCAGATGGGTGGCTTTGTATCAGAGATTTTCTTTATGTATAATTGGATTAAAGGTTTGGATTTTCTATGCTATAAACTGGGGCAGTCCGGGAGCTTGCTCTCTCGCTCTTGGTTCCTGAGTTCCTGAGGTTGGTATTAGTGAGGAGAGCAGATTAAGACCATGTGGAGGAGAAGTAGCCAAGATGGCAGAGTGCTGAGGAAGAAACCAGTTTGTTAAGAGTTTGTGCTGGAGGAGATGGGAAACAGAGGTGAATAAGTCTGGTGAGCTAGAAACCTTTGATGCTAGGAAACTCGGATAAGTCAGTAGCTTTGTGAGCACTGAATGTGTGGGTTTTGGAGCCCAGTGTGTGTTTTTGCTTGCCCGCCGGGTGCAAGCTAGAATTAAAGCTGATGGCTCACCAGTTTTTGGCTCCTGTGTTTCATTACTGACTGTTCGAATCCAATGTGAACCTGCGTGGGTCAGGCTGCTGTGATCCTGACCCCGGCTACTGGCTTTACATCTCCTCAAGCCGCAAACAGAATTTCTCTAATGATTAGCAGGTGTGTATGCAAGGCTAAGCAGAAGCTATTAGTCTGAGGCCATGGAACAAAGGAGGCTTGAACAAGATGAGGAGGCTAGGGGGGCATAAATGGTGATGGATGAAGACTTGACTTCAGGGAGTGAACACACAATATGGTGTACAGAGACGTATTGTAGAATTGGGCACCTGAAACCTGTATAATTATGTTAACCATTGACACCCCAATAAATTCACTTAAAAAACAACAAAGAAAAAGATGGAGTCAGAGAGACTGAACATTTTACTCTGCTACATTAATCTCATTTTAGAGCTAGGATTAAATGCCCTTCCCGTGGTTACTTAACTAATTAGAAATAATAGCTCGTGATTATTCATGATGTTCATCATTCCCTAAGCTCAGGCATGCTTTCCTTTGTACCAGTCTTAGATCACAGAGTGACATGAAATAAGCGCTGGGTATCTTTCAAGATAAATAATATTGTCATATATGAAATGTTTATTAAGTATGGCAGACATTCTAGTCTTGATATGTATGTGTGCATGTACAAGTGAATTCTGTGGTAAATTACATTATTTACACATTATTTAGTCACTAGTAAATGTGGACTTAATGAAACAATTCTCCAGAGCTGGGATTACATTTTTGTATCCACAATTTTAACAGTGAGACACTTAGAGAAAAGTGATTTAGGTTATATCTCATAACGCCTAAGTGACATGCACTCCAACACCCATGCTCCTCCCATTATTCTAGGAGGGCAAGGGCTGTGTCGTATTTCTAGTATCTACATCAGTATCTGTTACAGAGTAGGGCTACAGTAAACTTTTAGTAAATAAACATGAAGACTTTGTACAAGTAAAAAGATTCTCTTTACAATTGAAGTTAAGGGCTCAGACCTTATTTTTTCAGAGGAAAACATTGTTTTTATCTTTATTTTTGTTTTATAACACACATGCTATTTCTTATTCTACTATCCCAGACTTTCAGGGCTCCATGCGCCATGAGTAACCTCTACTTTCTTTGAATAAAGACTAGACTTCCCCTCAGGCACAGAACAAGATAAGCAGCTATCTTAATTTATTCATTACAATGAATTGTCCTAATACTTAACCTTTGATTTGTAAATAAGGAAGATAATTACAAGTCAATTGTTAATCAGAGATTTCTCCAGCTGGGAGGAAATTAGCCCTTACCCTAGTTAAATCAGTTTGCATTCATTCTTACTGGGTATACTACTCCAAAGTGCTGTTTCCCTCTGAGCCACAAACTTGACAATGATCAAGTTGGTCTTTAGCCTATAGCTAGCAGAAACCAAACATAATGTGGCTTATTGCTAGTTGTATCTCTTTTCTAGCCAGAGGCAAGTGATTACTTTGTTCAGGAGTAATTACAGGTTCAGGAGTGGTTGAAGACCACCAAGGATCAATATGAACAAGAAAATCATATGCTGTGAGTATTCTCTGTCTTGCTCAGTTTTCCTGTTTCTGCAAGCACAATAAAATTCCCTCGCTGAAACTGCAGTTCAGCTACCCTATTATTATATATATGTCCAGGAGTAAGCACAGAGACCAGCACACATAAAAAAGTAGTAAAAAAGTGTTTATTAATTTAATGTTGCCCTGCCTGACTAGGCCGTGGCGCAGTGGATGGATCATTGGACTGGGATGCAGAGGACCCGGGTTCGAAGCCCCGAGGTCACCAGCTTGAGTGTGGGCTCCTCTGGTTTGAGCAAGGCTTATTACCAGCTCGAGCCCAAGGTCGCTGGACTGAGCAGGGGATCACTCTGTCTGTTGTAGCCCTCCCAGTTAGGGCACATATGGGAAGGCTATCAATGAATAACTGAGGTGCCACAACAAAGATTTGATGCTTCTCATCTCTCTCTCTTCCTGTCTGTCTGTCCCTCCCTCTGTCTCTCTCTGTCCCTGTCACACACACACAAAAATAATAATGTTGTCCTGTGACCTTTCTTGAGAGCAGTGATTCAAAAACCCAAAACATGGTTCAAATGCAAATGAGGTTTAATTTTCATGGAGAAGTTAGAATCTATTTCTGTTGTTCTTATATAGGACAACCTGGAGAAGAAAAGATAAATCATTGTTATTTCTCTATTCTAAATGCAAACAAACAAACAAAAAACAATTGAGAAAAAACATTAAGAGAAAAATTAGCTAGGTAAAATTCACTTCAAACCAAAATCTAAATTCTTTCGCATGGGCATACTTAAAAATAAATGTATAACCTTACCTCTGATTTATATGAGCCTGTGTTGTAGAAAACAACTCCAATGAAAGAGATCTTGCTAGATATTAGAAGACATAGATCCAAGGACTAACTTCTGAGGATACTTGTACTGTCAACATCCTTGAGATTCCATCCCCTCATCTCTAAGGTACCCTATCTGCTGTGACTGTTCCTATTATTATGAAAGAGTATGCAGAATGTGAAATTTATTTTATAAACTATTATGTAGAGTAGCTATACGTTGTGTTGTACAATGGAATTGCTAGTGACCTCTGACTTAGAGCTCCTGGGTTCTAGCCATTGGAGGAGTCTGGAGAAATGACTTAATGACCCTGAGTTAGTCATTTCTTAAATCTGAGCATGCACTTAGCAATCAGTTTTAGTCATGGCACTTGCTGTTTCCAGCTTAAGCTAGGATTTTGAAGTTTAAAACTAAATAGCCCTAATCCTAATTCAGTCCATGGAACTGTTAGAATAATTTTAAGCATGAGCTTTAGTATCTCTCCCACAAAGACTCTTCCCCAGAGAGTCAGAATAGTTTTGAAATTTTTATATGATTTAGTAGCCATTCTGGGGGTGTGTGTGTGTCTGCTGTTGAAAGAGGACTGTTAAGTGCTTTTTTTACCTCTAACTCATCAGAATGTTCTCTGTATGGCGTGGGTTAGGACCTAAAACACTTAGCTCAGGAATAATCTCTTAAAATAAAGGCTAGAGTTAAGTTATTCTTAAGATTAAAAACCAGAATAAGTGAGATTTATTTTTAATGAAAACCATAAAATTAGAGAAAAATTGACAGTCTTATAGTCTTTGAATATAATTATAAAAATAAAAAAAATCTTATATCACAGGGAATGAATTGCATTGATGGTAAAAATGCCTTTCAGAGAAGAAAAGGTGAGTTGTTGAATGTAAGACTGGTCTCTGAGTGGTTGTTGCTAATGTATTCTAGCTCTGTAACATTTCATTCCCACTGTCATAAAGCTCATTAACTTTAATCAGGACTCTGATGTTTGCCAAGTATATTATAGAGCCCTTTCCCTTGTGTGCTTTATTTAAAAAATTAAACATGTATTGGGCCACTGTTTATGCATTTAAACTCAAAGAAGCAAATTTTTAAATAGCCAACATAGCACACATATATTTAAGATAGATGTAGGGGTTTAGGATGGTTTTAAAAACAAAATTCCCTAAACAATAGTAATAATCTACTACCTCATAAATTCATAACATGGACAATAATTTTTAATACAAATGGAGAGACAGGCAGTGTTGATAAACCATACAAAATATGGGCAAATCCCATGAAGGAAAAGAAAAGGTTCTTTGTGTGGTATCTAATAGTAGTTAATTCATTAATTAGCATTATAATTATTCTAAAGAGTAGGATATGTTACTAAATATCTGTGCAACTCTCAAGGTCACTTCCCAGGTCCATTTTAATAAGGAGGAGATGGTGCTACATGTCTAATCTAGACCACTGCCTCCATATCATTTTCTTTTATAACCATGACATTTGTGAAAGAGTCCAGATAAGATTTTGTTTGTTTCTTTGTAGAAAGTCATTTAGTTTAGGTTTGCTTTCATTATTTTCCTCACGATTAAGTATGGGTTACATGTTTTTGATGGAAATGCTACATAGGTAATGTTTCTTCCCTCGCCACATAGAGTAGGTAAATATATAATCTTAATTTGATTAATCTGTTATAACATGTTAAATTGATTTCAAAAGGTTAAGTTTTGGGGAAGCTTATATATGGACTTGCTATATATTGCCAGAATGCCTTGAGAATGGTTGGACCAATTACTTTCACGTCACATATATATATATGATAATGTCAAATTTATTTATTTATTGCCAATATTATTTATGCAAGTGATAGTTCATTTTATTATATAGCATCTCTTTGATTGGTAATGGAGGTCAGCTTTCCAATGTGATAGGACTCTGAAGTATCATCTCCTGCTGAGGATTTCTTTAAATAGTTTGTAACTTTTCTGTTGAGTTGTTTATGCTTTCTTATTTCTTTTCAAGAATCCATTATACATTGTCAAAATTAGTATTTCATCCTATTTGATTATATTCAAGTAGCACATTTAAAATGTCTTTTCCATGGAAATAACTGATATTTTAATACTTTGCATGATGTTTTTGCTATTTTTATTATTATAGCTATGATAATATTTATCTCTGTAATAGTTTTATTTTTGACTTCATTTTTTTTCTACCTGGTATATGCCTTAGATATTATTGGCCCATTATAGTTTCATATAAATATTATTATAAATCTGTTTAGTTCCTTGAAAAGACTATTTGATTACTTACTGGAAATTATAAGAAACTTGGTAATTTTTTGGAGAAAACTTATTTATATTTGATATTAAATATGTAGGCTGTAAGTATTCACATATCACATTATTGGTTTGGACTTAATTCTACAAACATCAAGAAAATTTTATTGTTTTTCAACAATGGTTGATTATTTCTTTTACCTTTCTTGATTGCTATTTTTTGTGATAATTTTATTTCTCTCATGCTCTCACATTATTTGTTTTCTGTGTATATGAATCACTAAGAAATCAAGATTATGTGTTTTAATTCTTTCATTATGAGTTTTAATGTTCAATTTGTCTTAAACTTGACAAGTGCAAATCACCTTGGGTTGCTCCTGTGTCCTTTTGAAACATCCATATAATTTTTGAGTCTTTATCTTCTGATTTAACATGATGTTTTAAACTCAATTTATACTTCCCATGCCCCAGACCTGAAATCAGCTATTTTATCAGGATACTTGGTCTTCTAAATAGGAAATGATTTTTAGAAGTTTTATATGTATGTATTATCTGTTTAGAGTTCCATATGTATCGAGTTTATTTAGGTATGACTGCTTTCAAACTATTTCAGTACAAAGAACTAGGAATTATATTTTAAAAAATAATGAGTTTATACTGATTCTTACAACTTACAATCTCTCACTATAAAAGTTTCCTTTCTTTATTTTTCACCTGTTTGTTTCTATGTTATAATTGATTTTATATACTATATTTACCTTGACTAAAGATTTGCTAAATTTATTTACCATTTTTAGTGGTTTGTTTGTAGTCTTTTGGGTTTTCTGCATAGAAAACTATCTCAACTGGACATAAGAAAGTTTGACTCTTTCTATCCCAATCTTTGTAATTGTAGTTTTTGTTCATGCCCTACTTACCTAGAATTCCACGATTTAATATGTTGCTGTTTGCCACATGGGGCAGCTGAGCAAGGAAAAGTGGTTAGCCTGTATTCAGATGTCTGTAACTATAAAGCGCTCAAATAACTTTAAAGACTAAGGACCCTGGCTGGTTGGCTCAGTGATAGAGTATTTACCTGGTGTGTCGCAGTTCCAGGTACAATTCTCGGTCAGGGCACAATTCAATAAAGCATTTCCTTCCACAATAGTAGCCCTCTTCCAGCTGCTTCAGAAGTTTACCTAATATTCTTCTAAAGCAAATTCACTTGCACATAACACAGCATATCCTTAAAGATGCCCTTTTGTCCATTATTTCCTGTGGTTACTATAGACTCTCTCCAAATCCCATACTCTTATGATCCAACATTGTAACTCTTCTTTAAATGCATTTTCTCATGGTGCACATTTGAAGTAAATGAAAGAAGGGTGACAGAGAAGGTTTTTTTATTTGACTAAATAACAGATAATTTGAAATTTCTTCAATATGTTAAACAACTGCATCCTAAACAAAAAGTATGTAAGATAAGAAATTTGGACTTGTGAGTAGCAGGCATGCTGTGATAGCTACCAATATATGGACATAATCCCACATTGCAGGAGAATTGCCCAGTGGAAAGATTTAGACCGAAAGTCTGATGAAGTCTCACTAAACATCTTAAAGGTACTGGGGTAGGTATCCTGAAAAGGACAATGCATTTGGATGTGGAGGAGCTGAGATAACAAATATGAAATAGTCACACGTAGAACAAACAGTAATGCAAGAAAACCTTATTAAACAGATATGACCAAGAGAAAAGATAGCAATCTTAGAAACAAAGATGTCTCCTTGGAGACAGACAGTGGATTCTTCATATGGGGTCACCATGACTACAAGTCAACCCTTTCCTGCGGGAACCGTGTTTTGTTGAGGGCATTCTGCTGGCTGCTCTTATTTCCTGTAGGGCCTCAGAGCCTCTGGCAAGGGTCTTTCTGTTGTTTCTTCTACCCCAAATCAATGACCCCAGATTGGAGAATCAGGGCAAATAATATGAAGTGAAATCTTGCAAATAGAAGAGGTGACAAGTAATTACATATTAAACTGCATCAAGAAAAGCAGTAGTACCACAGACATATAGTGATCACAGTCTTATCTTCATTCCAGGTAGTCAGTCACATTTACCAGAGACCTAAGACACATTAGGCAGCTACAGCTAACATTCCGTAGGCTCCCCATTCAAGACTCATGTCAGACTTTTGAAAATTTGAATAATCGAATAAAAGAAGTTTTATAGTAACCCTCCCAAACTGGCATAAAGGCTGGACCAGGAGAGTGATGAATAGGAAAAGGCAACAGAGACAGGGGTAGGTTCCACCACTTCTCTTCAGGCCATGCATGGCAACTTTGTGAATGAGAGGCCCCTGAAGAATTCTAGGTTAGGTAGACCTGTTCCTTTCTCTTTGTTGGATTTCTCGCTTCTTCCCCTTAACACTCCACAAAATGCGCCATCTGTAGAGAGCTGCAGTCATGCTTTTAGTGACCCCTGCTTTATAGTCCTAAGGCTTGTAGAGCTGAACCCAGGAACCAGCCACAATACTTGCTTAATGAGTATAGAAAATTCACTCTACCTCACAGGTTTCTGCACTCTATAGAGATAGCTGAGTGATTTCTTTTCTAGAGCATTTTTTTAAGGAGAGTTGCTATCTGGTTCATGAGAACACAAATTCGAGCTATCATGGTACAGTAAAAAAATATAAATACCATACTTAGATATGCACATGTCATTTATCTGCTCATCAATTACCTGGCTATCATCTATCGATATATCTATTTATCTATCTGTCATCTATCTTTCATCATCTATCCATCTATGTAGCTATCTACCTGGGCTTTTTCATCCCAATGCTAATAAAATTCTCAGAAGGCTCATCTGAAAAATAAAGGCAGCCAGAAATATTTATTCTAAATGGGGAAAAAGACCTGAGCAATAATTATCAGCTCAAGGAAATCACCCATTTTCATCTTCAGAGTAGAAAGACTAGGAGTGATAGGCAACCACAGGGGAGGATGTTTTCTAGAAGTAGCATCCCTCTCTTCGCCTTTGGCTCTCAATGTGCTAACCTCTGGTGGAAATGTAGGTAGGCAGACAGCAGCTGGGGCTCCCTGAATGCTCTCTTCACACTCATAGCCCTTTGTCATCCTTAAAGATGCTCCGTTGACATAACTGTTACTAGCACTGTGATTGAAAGGTGTTAGTGGTCACAGTGTGAAAGCCAGACTGTGAGACAAGCAGAGAAGGTGAATACGGAGTGCTTGCTTTCCCATGAACCCACCCATCAATGCAAAAGCTCCCCCCACCCCCAGGCATGCCATCCCACTCTCCACCCCTCTCTCCTCTGATAGTAGCATCTGGCTGCACCTCCGAACACATGATACATTGTCTCTGTTCAAGTGTGTGTATGTGGGGAGCCCCCGTTCCTATGTTATCTCTTGCAAACCAATCATTCCAGAGACTAGGGTAAATTATTTCCTAAAATAGCTGAAGGAAGCCATAGTAATGAACAGGCTGGGCACATCTGTTCCCGCAGAGCTGAAATTGTTACTACTGGGTAAATGTCCTGTGTTCTCACATCACTGCACCCACGGATATCCTTGTCATTCACTTCTTTCTGTATTTTCAGAGTCAGGCTTTGAGCCCAAATCTGTGTCTGCACATGATTAGATTCTTACATTGCCTTAAAAAGATCAGCATTGCCTGCCTGACTCAATGACTGAAAAATAAGAGTTGTTGGGGGGAAGGTACAAAAGGTACAATCATGAATCTGTGAGCCATCCTATGACAACTCACAAAATGTCTCGGTCAACTAGTTCTCCCTTCTCGGTCTGGAAAATGAATGTGGCTCGGACAGCAAATGAGATACTTTGAGATACTGAGCTCTTGGGAAGCAATGTCTGTCACAGAGGGACAGATAGTCTTGTTTGAATAAAGTTACTACCCTTCCTCAACCTGATTATTTACAGACCTTCAATCACATGAACCCACAATTGTTAGACAGCATTTATACATTTTATTTCCAGTTAAAACTAGAATATAAAAACAAAACAAAAAAATAGGAAAGAGAAGAAAACTAAAATATCCATTCTCATTTTGTCATATAACTAGGGAGACACATGTCTAGATTGGCAGGGACAATTTCAGTTTATGCCTGTTGTCTGAGCACCATGTCCAATTTAGCATTTATAATTTTTAATTTTAACATATTAGTATTAATAGTTGCCTTAAACTGAGATAAGCTTGGTATAACCCCTTATTTTTTTCCTACTAGCTTGGGCAAGGTTCTTGTCTAGCAGTGTGTTAGATGCATCGGCAATGAACACCTGTTAGGCTTTAACGTGTGGCAGAAAGTTAAGGACAACAAGGGCTAATCTGTCTGTCTTTCTCTTTTTTTCACCTTTTTAGACAGATTTAATGTAGTATCTCACTTTACAGGGCAGTATGGAAGGGTGCTTAGATAAAATGAAGTGCTCTGTACAGGATTGTGGTGGGATAACTAAGTCCAGTCTCCTTTAGGGCTGAGGACAGTAATCTAGTCTGTGCCAGGTAGATACTGAAGGTAACAGGCGGTTGTGCCATCCCTGTGACAGCAATCTACAAGACGCCTGGTCTCCAGGCTGCCACTCTTTTGCAACAGGTAACATGGGGAGAAATGATAGGTTAAGGAGATGTGAAAGCCATGCACACAACAGGATGTACATACAGTAGTCTGAATGACTGACTTACTGGAGTCTTAAAATGTATTGTGATGCGTAAAGCTATAATAATTCATTTGATTTGTTCAGCAATGCTCTTTACTCTGTAACAAGCCAGTTTTGCATCTTTAAACTAAATATATAACTCATTTTGATAAAAAGAAGTACTGCAAGATGTGTAACTTGCAGATAATGTTGGCCATTCACCAAGGAAGTCACAATAAAATGATGGAGTACATCAAAATTAGAAGAAATTATTATGTAATATAACAGTTTTTTTGGAAAAGTTAGTGGTTATTCAAGAAGACTTGGCCCAAATATAGCAATTTACTTTTTACAGCGTCATTACTTTTGTGTGCTGACACATCATTCTGAGAAGCATGACTTTTCCTTAATATCAAATAAACATTTTCTTTTTCCAAGTGAGAAGAGGGGAGATAAAGAAGCAGAAAACAGATTCCCACATGCACCCTGACCAGAATTCACCTAGCAACCCCCATCTGGGGCAATGCTCTGCCCATCTTGGGCCACGCTCACAACCGAGCTATTTTCTGCACCTGAGGTGGAAGCTCCACAGAGCCGTCCTCAGCTCCTGGGGCTGATGTGCTTATACAAATCAAGCCATAGCTGTGGAAGGCGAAGACAGAGGAAGAGAGAGAGAAGAAAGGAGATGAAACAGATGGTCACTTCTCCAGTATGCCCTGACCAGGAATCGAACTGGGGACATACACATGCCGGGCCAACAGCCTACCACTGAGCAAACCAGCCAGGGCCAAATAAACGTTTTCTAATTTAACCTTACTTATTTTATTTTAAAATTTCATTTATGTATTTTTATTTATTTATTTATTTTAGAGAGAGAGAAAGTGGGGGGAGAAGTGAGAAGCATCAGCTTGTAGTAGTTGCTTTCTGTATGTGCCTTGACCCGGCAAGCCCAGGGTTTCAAACAGGAGACCTCAGTGTTCTAGGTCGACACTTTTTTCATTGTGCTACCACAGGTCAGGCTAACCTTACTCATTTTTATTCTAAGTTTTCTTGTCCAAATATGTTTCATGAAGTTATAACTCTTAATGTATTAATTCCAGTAGTAGAAGTTGAACTTTGTAGAGTTAAACAATTTAAGTTTTGTTAGTGTAATGATTTCTGGGGCAGGGGAGATAAGAAGTAGAGGAGGGTAAATCAGTTTAGTTAATTCTAAGAGTTCAATTCTTTCAATCAATTATTGAAATCAAATAAATGCTTTGAAATTTTTTTATTAAATATGAAAGATCTTATGCTACTATGAAAAGTACTGTGGATTAAATTGAGAAATCAACCATTGATGATTTATTTTGCAGTATATATAGAATATAAATTTTGGTAGAACATAGTTATGGTAAAATAATATTCTTACTATTGAGAAAGTATGGAAATAAAATGTACCAGAAAATGGTTTTGTTTACATATAATAATTTATTCAAATGAGCTTGATTTTCAAAATAAAATCTTTGATTTAATTTGATAGAATATAAATATTCATACACACAGATCTATTACCTTTTCCAATGGAGCTGATATGAAATGTAAAAAATATATTATTCAAAGTAGTATGTATTTTCTTTGATGTTCATTATTAATCAGATTTTAGAAATGTTTGAGAATTTGAATAATTACTTTGTAAATCAACATAAGCATTATGCCTTTGCTTTGAAAGTTTGTAAAGGTGTAGCTTAAATTTTGGTTGCGTTTTCTTTCTTTCTTTCTTTCTTTCTTTCTTTCTTTCTTTCTTTTTTTTCTTTCTTTCTTTCTTTCTTTTTTTCTTTCTTTGTGAGGAAGGGAGAGAGATAAGAAGAATCAATTCATAGTTGCGGCACCTTAGTTGTTTATTGATTGCTTTCTCATATGTGCCTTGACTGGGGGGCTCCAGTCTAGCCAGTGACTCAGTACTCAAGCCGGCGACCTTTGGGCTCAAGCCAGGAACCTTTGGGCTCAAGTCAGTGACCAGGGGATTATATCTATCATTCCATGTTCAACCCAACAGCCCTGTGCTTAAGCTGGTGAGTCCACGCCCAAACCCGAGACCTCAGGATTTCAAACCTGGGTCTTTTAGCATCCCAGGTTGATGCTCTATCCACTGTGCCACCACCTGGTCAGGCCATTTCCTTTATTGTTTAAAATTAATTTTTAGTTAGAGTTAACATATAATATTAGCTTCAGCTGTACAACACAGTGATTAAATATTTATATAATCTTACAAAGGAATCGCCCTGATAAGTCTAGTATCAAACACCATACATTGTTATTACAATACTATTGACTATATTCCTTATGCTACATTTTATTATTAAAGAAATAACTTGTTAAAGTGTCAACAACCAATTAATTGTTATAGCTTAGATTTGAATCCAGAAGAAAATAATCTCAGAGAAAATGGTCTCATCCATTTTATGACAAAATCCTTATGAACATGCTTTTCTCCATTTTGGTACAACAGCAATAATAATAGTAACTTACCATCATTGTCTATTTACTATCAGCCAGGCACTTTTCTAATCACTTTACCTCTGTTCTCTCCTATCTCTTTTCAAAAACCATGTGAAAGAAGGCCTTGGATAGCCTCCCTTTTTAGTGTGCTAAATTACTACTTAGAGCATTTTCATGATTTTCCAAAGACATCGCAAGAGGCAAAGCTGAGATTTTTATCCATGTATGGCAGAAGGTCTATCAATAAATTATAGAATAATGCATATTGGAGTGTGTTTACTTGAGTTCATCTCCTCTTGCAATATGTAATAAGATTTTAGCCACTTATTATTGGGGTTTTAAAAAATCAAAGTGTCAGCATTCTGAGAAGAAAAAAAAATATTTTGAGAAGTCATTTTTGATATTAACTTATTCAAATTTATAACTAATTACTTAGAAATATTCTGAGGTTTGCAAGGGAAGAACACAGCACAGACATCCAAATTCAGGGGTTGGTAAAAGAGGAAAAGACAACTACGTGGACACAGTGTTTAGAGAAAGGCTAAGATATTCTATTACAGAAAGTACTGTTTGTTCTCTCCATCAAGTTCTCATAACAAAAAGAAAAAGTATGTTTGTTTCTTTATAAAACATCTCTCTATTCTACCTCTCTAAGGAGAATAAAAAAACGATACAGATATCCTAAAGAATTTAAATCTAAGTCACACAGCTAGGTGGAGACAAATCCAGAGAAAAACCAGTTTTTGTCTGCTAATCAAACTTCACTCAATTCAACTTTCTAAAATTAAAACCTCTGAAAGCCTTCAGCACAGTGGGAGTTTACTTTCTAGACTAAAGTTTATCCAAAAACAGATTATTTCCAACCTAGCAGTTTGGTTAAATACCTTGTAAACTATCAATTAGTTTCACTTTATTTTATTTTGTAATAAAATTATATTATTTAAGAAGTGCAATATGACATTGTGATATTCACATACATACTACAGGAAAGCTAATTAGCATGTCGGACTTCAACAATGAATTCCCCAGATTTTCTTCAGAGACAACTGGGAAAACCTGGTATTAGTCATAGTTTTGCCAGGTAAGCAAACCCTCTTAGTGTAACCCAAGCAAAATATGTGTCTGCTTAGCCAAAGGGATGAAAGGTTTTACCAAAAATCATTCAGTAGTTCATTTTAGAACTTCTTAGTTCCACGTGTCTTTGCAAAGAAGTTAATCTGTACGCATTTGCACCTCTAACCTCTGTGTCCTTTTTCTACTGTCATTGTTCATTGCCCTGCCAGCTGCAGGTACAACAATTAGGATGTTTTTATTTTTCCCTTCACATATCTTATGAAACATATCAATCAATGCTTAATCCTAAAATGCATTCCATTTCCTTTATAAAGAAAATGACATTCATCAAATGGTTTAATATCCAGTCTACCATGAATATTCTACAACAGTGAAAGAATCACCCTGTAATTGCCAAAAAGAGCTATATTGGGGAAGATAGGCGCACGAAAGTACTTTGACAGAAACAGGAATTACAATTACTGGGTAATGAACGAACCAGAGTGCATTGACAGACTATTGACAAGAAGATGCTTGTGTTTGGAATTGTTCCTCATCTTTCCTGTATGCCAAGTAAATGCCTTCTTTGTTTTCAATTGCAATTTGTACTCAGAAACATATATATATGGAAAAATTTCTCAAGGCAAATAGTGTAATATTTTTCTTTATTATGTAAAAGAGGGGAAAAATGGATAGGGATTATTCCATATAATGACTATAGAAAAAATGGTATTGTCTGTATTTATCTAAAAACAATAAAAGAGTTAAAAATAAATGTTAGATAGCCTATAAAAATGTCAATTTCTGAATTAGCAATGACCATATTTCTTATGTAGAATATCTATTCAGCCATAACAAGAGAAATAAAAAACGCAAGCAAAAAATTTACAACTTTCCAATAGTCTTCGTCTTTCAAGAAAGAAAATAAATTACTATGATATTATTATTTGATTTGATATTGAGTATAAAAAGAATAGATTAGAGAGCAATTTAAAGAAGTTGGGTAGATATGTAGAATTTCCACCAGTAGATGTATTGTCCAAATTTAAAAGGAGTCAGCGACTTGATTGTATTGATCTTCTAACACTTGCTGTTTGTTGGAGAGAGGTTGCCTTGCATACATTTGATTCATTTTACAAGCATTTTGGGATTATTTCTGAGACAGAGGACTAAAATTCTGCAAGATCTGATTACAATTATAAAATAAAACATGCAAAATAACATCTTATACTTTCTTGAATATTTTGTCCATGAGTCTACAGATGATGTGGGATTGTGGGTTGTTCTAGAAAAGCATACTCCAAGTAAGTTATTATTTCTGATTTTGGTCATTGGATGAAAGTGGACTGAGTCATAGCTATGGCTATTAAAAGAACTCAAATTTCCAATGGTGATGTGTTATGAGGCACCAGGTTTTAATACCTGTTATAGGTTGATATATATTGTCAGACTATATGAAACATGCTAGAAATATTTTCAGATCTTTTATGTTAGGAATGACCCATATCTTCTTATTTTGAAAGCATTGGATACCTTTGTCTTTGTGTGCTGGTGTTCAATAACTTAGTGTGCATGTCATCTGTAGGTAAACGGAAATTTTAAGACTCTGGGTGGAATGTGCTCCAGTCTACTCCTGATATTTGTGAGCACTCAGCACTTGCACAGCACCTGTGTAGCCCACACAGCAGGACTTGGTACAGTGTGTCAAGTCATGGTGCACTTTTGACCGTGTGACCAGTCAGCATGACTTTACGGACACAGTGTATATACTACTTTTGTAGCCTTTCTAGCTCCTGATAACTCAGGCATTTTTGCATATACACCATAGTGAATCCATTTTAATTTTTCTGAAAATTCTACTAGCTCTATTTAAGTGTGTGTGTGTGTGTGTGTGTGTGTGTTTAATAGGTAATCATGAATTATAACAGGTTGGTGTTAAACAATAAATATCCTGTGATGTTATATAGTGTACCTAATATGTCAAAGAGTGAATGCTTTTTCCATTTGGGGTCTCATCAACAATAGACATATGAAGAAAACCTCCAAAAGGAAGAAAGACAATTTGAAATGGAAAAATAGAACATAGAGAAAGCCAAAACAATGAGGAAAATAAGATATATTTTAAAAGATAAGATATCGCTTGTATAAAATGTGAAAAAATACTTTAAAGAGAACACCAGAAAGAAAAATAGAAATTAAAAATATTGCTGAAATAAAAAAAATCAAGAAATGGTGCTAAGGCCAAATTGATTGAAATCACCCTGATAATGAAAGTAAATAAATAGATAGATGCATAATAAGAATAAATAAATCCCAGGTTTAACTTAGGATGGTCTCTATGTGGTTAAAAAATGTAAAAATAGACATGAGAAAGTATGGGAGAGAAAACTTTTATAGAAATAGTATTTTAAAAGATTTGTTAGATCTGAGTAATATATTTCTCCATATCAAAATGGTTTACCAACTACCCGCTTCAATGGATTAAAAAGTCCATTTAAAAACATTAAAATATATTAATAACCAGTTACTGAGAAAATGACCCTCCTACAACAGGCGGTGAGATGGAGTGAACCCTTCAAGATTTCCATTTCCTTCAGCTATTGAAAGATTTGCTGCAATGGACTTTGGGATTTTCTGATTGTGTTTCTCAAAATCTAATTTAGCATCACCTGCTTCAGTTTTCAGATAAATTGCAAAAACAACATATTTTTTAAATTTTCTATTGAATTGAGAGAGAAGAAAAAAGAGAGCAGAATCAACTTGTTCTAGTTAGTTGTTCTATTCAGTTGTGTACTCATTGATTGCTTCTTGCCTGTGATCTAACCAGTGACCTTGGAGTGCCAGGACGATACTTTATCCACCGTGCCACTTGGCTAGGGCCAGATAAATTTTTAAATGCAGAATCCTAAGCTCTGAAAAGACTTTCTAAATAAATATCTTAACAGATTTAGCCTAGACATTTTTATTTTTATTATTTAATTATTTATTTATTAAGTGAGAGGCAGGGAAGCAGAGACAGACTCCCACATATGCCCTGACCTGTATCTACCCAGCAAACCCCCCTACCAGGAGACGCTCTGCCTTTCTGAGATGCTGCTTTGTTGCTCAGCAACCAAGCTATTTAAGTGTCTGAGGCAGACCATTAAGCCATCCCTAGGACCCAAGGCCTACTTTGCTTGAATCATTCAAACCAAGGCTGTGGGGGGGGAGGGATAGGAGGGGATAGGGATGGAGAATCAGATGGTCACTTTTCTTGTGTGCCCTGACCAGGAATCAAACCTGGGACTTCCACACATGAGGCTGAAGCTCTACTGCTGAGCCAACTCGCCAGGGCCAAATTTTTTCTTTTATAACCCCCCACTGTGTAATAATTTTAAAACACAGTTTATAAACAATTCACTTGCAACTTTTTTTTTATTTCTTACAAATTATTTATTTTAACTAAAAATGATTACAGGAAAATATTCCCCCAAATTAATTTGTTTCTTTTTTTATTATTATTAATTTTAATGGGGTGACACCAATAAATCAGGGTACATATGTACAATGAAAACATCTCCAGATTATCTTATCATTCAATTGTGTTGCATACCCATCACCCAAAGTCAAATTGTCCTCTGTCACCTTCTGTCTGGTTTTCCCTGTGTCCCTCCCCTTCTCCCTATCCCACCCTCCCCTCCCTCCCCCCACCCCGTAACCACCAACCACTCTCTTGTCCATATCTCATAGTCTCACTTTTATGTCCCACCTATGTATGTACCTTGATAACATTATACGGAGTGAAATAAGTAAATCAGAAAAAAAAAAAAAACTGAGAACAATTCACTTGCAATTTTAAAACAAAAGCATTACTTATTTAAATCTAACAATCATTATTTAAAGAATTATACAGGATACGTGTCTTCGTGTGAGTTTTTCAGATTGAGGGAGGAAGGGAGGCTGTGATGAATACAAAGTGTCCATACTTGATGCCTTCTTTAAAATGAAAGAACATGAATATTGCAGAAGAGGGTTGGAGTAGTTATTGGTCTTTGGAAAGAATCAGTACCTAAGAAATAGGTATTTTCTGTTTCTATATTTTCCCAAAGGTAATAATGCAGAGAGATTCTCATATTGGACATTAACTAGCAGGAGATACGAATTATTCATTGTTCAAGTGCTGCCCCCCCTCACCTCCTAGATATGTGCTAACAATTGAATGCATAACTGACAGCTAAGTAAACATTCAGTTGATTTTTTCCCTCCTATTGCTGTGTCCATATTTCACTCAATGACATTTTGTGGGTGAATTTTAGTACCCCTGATATCATCTAGTTGTGATTTCTAATTTCAGAACTCCCCACAAATCTTGACCATCATTTATAATAAAGATCTGAGATCAATTCTAGATTAAACACTTGTTTTTCAGCAGGGGCTCTCAATATAATACTTCACATCTGCTTTTAAAGCAAGCTAAAGATGCTTACAGCTATTAGTTAAAGGGTGATCATATGAGATTTATAAGAAATTATTTAAAAATTCTCAATGCTTAGTTGAATTAGAACTGAAATCTAGTTATATGAGAACAGCCCAAAGAGACAGTTTGATTAGTTTAATTGTAAGGTACAAACTACAATTCAGGTAACAACAGGAATCCAAACCCATTTTTTTCCCTATCTAAAATATAATGAAAATAGATGAATTGTGAAACAACAGCAGAATATTCCAACAACTGGAAAAATTTTCAAGTTTTCTTCAGTTGACTCTACCTATTTGGTTCATCATTACTTCATTCAATATAAAAATACCTTTTAATATCTATTTATAAATCTTGATGTGATATTTTAAAATCTGTTCCAAAAGTCATATTCTGTTATATAAAGCACAAACCCTTTAAAATAGAGCTACCTGTATCCACATTGAGCTAATTCAAAAATGTTAGAAGCAAATGAGGAGGTATTTGCACCACAGGTCTCTAAGGGACATACTTAACTATTAGTGTAGAGACATCATGCTACAATAGTTACTGGTTAAATGTCACTGAATTATTCTCAGGCAAGGGCTGGGTTTCCTTGGTCACTTAATTGCCTGCATATTTAATATAGTGTTTTGCATACACTTTAGAATTGGTAGTTGAGAGAATATTTGTGGAATGAAGAACTGAAAGGATATGATCTGTGTTGGTCAAATAAGTTTGTAAAATATGACTTTTATGTTTGCTCGCTTATAGTTTGCATTGGGGCTGGGCAACACCAGGTATATGTGATCTGTGAAATTGCAAATTACCTTCCTGCTTGGGAAGCACTATTGTTTTGTTAATGTTTGCTGGAGGAGAGGTTTTCAGGCCAGGAAGTTTTGAAAAGAGAGAGAGAGAAGGAGAAAGAAGCCATGTTTGCAGAGTGAGAGCAGAGAGAATGCAGAGTGCTGAAGAAGAAGCCATGTTGGCAGGGAAAGAGAAGGTGTGTAGATGGGGAACCAGAGCTGAGGGGCTTTGGGAGCCCTACTGAAGCTTGTGGGGCCTTTGATTTCAGGAGAAACTGGAGAAGATTCTCCTCGTTGTGGATCCGAAGAATGTGTCACTGGCTTTGGGAGCCCTGAATGCCTTATGTGTTTGCTCATTGGCCTCTGCGAGACTTGAGTAAAGAAATGGCCCACCATTTTTTGGCTCCACTGTTTCTTTACTGTCTCCTAGAATCCCACGAGAACCTGCATGTGCATGGCCATAGCAGCCGTGACTACTGGCCATACAATCTGTCAATGTAAACAAACTTCCAAACCTGTTAGAATTTTTATGAGTTTGTTTGAGCCAAACTGTTGACAATTGCTGGGAAGCAAAGTCTCAGCAGATTGAGAAAGTCCTTCAGCATATGGCAGTTTCACTATGTATGTATTGTATACATTAGAATCAAAGGGGTTACCTGAAATTGATGAGAGATTAGTGAGGCAGGAGAAAGCCCAAAAAGGGGAAATATCTGGGATTGGATAAAAGTGAAAATATATACACTAAAACCTCTCTTATGTATGGAGGCACAAGACAGGCAAGGTAATTGACATGATAATAATGACAATGAAAGGGTTTGTTGGTTCCTGCTCTGGTAGGATGCCTGCCCTGAGGGGGTAGAAAAAGAAGATTACCCCCACACCTCTAAGGCATGCTATAAATTACATTATTGCAGATGCAAAAGGCAACAGACAGGCTTCAAAGCAAACATTGACCTTTGTTCAGATAGAGAGTAACTCCCTAGGACATGACTACCCACCATAAACTGCTTTTGGTTAAAAAATTTCCATTTCAGACCATCCTCTGTTTTTTCTTTAGGGACCGGAGTCTGTTAGACCACCATGCAGGCTTTCCCTGAGTTTGTCAGGTTCAGTATGTGGCCCCTTTTTTGTCCACAAATCAGAGTTTGCAACTACATGTAACATATTTTATGCCACCAAAATCTTATTTGATTTTACATTTTCAGCTGTTTTGCTGTTCTAAGCTTTTTAAAGCTCCATAGCTATCACTAAAACAAAACAAAACAAAATGCTTATTTTGCCTGGCTGTGTATGCACCATTAATATTTTATCTGGGAAGATAGCAGTGTCCCCAAATTGGTACAAAAAACATAAATACAAAGCCAAGAGCTTTCTTAAAGAACTCAAATGTAGATCCACCAAGCCTCTGAGATTATGTTTTCATTTGTCAGATGTCCTCACACGACTCATGACCAAATATATTCAAAATTGTTTCCTTCAGACGTTTTAGAATCTTTGTCCTCCCTCTTCATAGCAATGTTGTTATTATTCTCACTTCCATAAAGAAATGTATGATTCATAAATTATTCATGGTTCTAATCTTCATCACAAAGGCTGAGGAACTCTCCTGGAGTTCATTTATGTATATATATCCCACCTAATGCATCTTGGTATTCCATTTAAGTTAAATGATTTACAGAACATTAAAATATCCAGATGCTTTGTTTTCACAATGCTACGCACATTACTTGAAGGAAAACTGGTTGGATATTGTTATAGGCTTCACAGAGTGGATCTAGCTTTCTCTTTTCATGCACATAATACATTTTTTAAAGGAACCCTCAAAAGTCTGTCTTGAACTTTTTTGTCTCCACAATGTGTGCATTACTAATTACTGCACACCATCTCTTTACATATTAAATTATATCACACAGTAGGACTTCAGAGGGCTGCAAGATACAATCAGCATTCAGGAATGCTCAGTGATTTAAAACATACAGATAAATACTGCCTTCACCATCACTTATTAGCTGGTTCATGAATATTACAGAGTTTAGATTTGATACTGTTTGTAAATAGTGTCAAGTCGTAAAATCAGATTAAGCTTCCAGAATTGTTGTTATTCAAAATGGTTTTGGATTGTCTGTGTGTTGGGCAAATGAGTTTGTAAAATTTGTGTTTTTTGAGTTTGCTCACTTTTATTGTTAAAAATGGCACTGGGCAGTGCCAGGTATGTGACCTGTGAAATGGCAAATTACCTTCCTGCTTGGGAAAGGCCGTTGTTATGCCAGTGTGTGCTGGAGAATAGGTTTTCATGCCAGAAAAATTTTAAAAGGAAAGAGAAGGAGAAGGAAGAAAGACAGAGAAGCCATTTTTGCAGAGTGAGAGCAGAAAGAGTAGGTGTGCAGATGGGGAACCAGAGATGAGGGGCTTTGAGAGTCCTACTGAGGCTTGTGGGGGCCTTTGATTCTAGGAAAAATCAGAGAAGATTCTGCTGGTTGTGGAACTGGATAATGTGTCAGTATCTTTGTGAGCTCTGAGTCAAAGAGAAGAGTTTTCCCTGTGTGTTTGCTTGTTGGCTGGTACGAGACTTGAATAAAGAAATGGCTCACCATCCTCTGGCTCCCCTGTTTCTTTACTAGATGTCTGAATCTAATGGGAACCTGCATGATGTATGTCAATGGCAGCGACCCCTGGCCTTACACTATGTAATTAAAATTTTCATATAAATTTTGGAATTAGATTATCAAGTAATACAAAAACAGTCTGTTGGGATTTTAATTGGAATTGCTTTGAATCTATAGATAAATTTGGGGGGGGAATTGATGTTTTAATAAAACTGTATTCCAATTCATGAATATGGTATACTAGTCTACTTACTTAGATCTTCTTCTTCCACAATATTTTTGTATTTTAAATGCACATGTTAAATCCACAATATTTAAACAATTTTTATTATAATATACTGCATTTAGAGATCTAAGAAGGTATCTCATATGATAATCTTAACATTTAAAAAGAATTTACCACACACAGTTCTAATTAAAACATTAGATTAAAGCAGTGGTTCTTAACCTTTTTTGAGGTACTGAACCCACCAATTTCATATGTGCATTCACCGAACCCTTCTTTAGTGATAAATAAAATATGATTTTTTTTCCAAATTCAAGACATGGGTATATGTTTTTTACTGGTGCACAAAATGAGCCGTGCATGAACATCAGCTTGCTCAAAGAACAAAACCAACAAAGTGCATGAACTCACAACAAATTACAGTATTACTTTATTCTGGTCTCCGTGGCAGAGGCTTCTCTAAACCCCTGAGACCAACTCATCGAACCCCTAGGATTCGATAGAACCCAGGTTAAGAACCACTGGATTAAAGCATCAGAAATTTTTGGAAATTTAGAAAGTTAATATTAACTTGTACATACAAACTTATTAATGATAAAGCTATCATTTTACCTAGTGAGAAAACACTAAAGAAAATTCCAATAAGGTTAGGAAGAAAGCAAAGGAAGTCTACCATCTTCAATACTATCAAAATGTGTTTTCTTAATGTCGGGCAAATGAGTTTATAAAATTTGTATATTTTGAGTTTGCTACCTTTATTGTTAAATAATGGTACTGGGCAGCACCAGGTATATGTGGTCTGTGAAACTGCAAATTACCTTCTTGCTTGGGAAGGGCCATTGTTTTGCTAATATTTGCTGCGAGAGAAGTTTTTGCGCCAGATAGTTTTGAAAAGAGAAAGAAGAAGGAAAAGCGGCAGAAAGAAGCCATGTTTGCAGAGTGAGAGCAGAGAGAATGCATAGTGCTGAGGAAGAAGCCAGTTTTTGCAGAGAAAGAGAAGGTGTGCAGATGGGGAACCAGAGCTGAGGGGCTTTGGGAGTCCTATTGAAGCTTATGGGGGCCTTTGATTTTAGGAGAAATCAGAGAAGATTCTCCTGGTTGTGGAACTGGAGAACGTGACAGGGCTTTGAGGGCCACTGAAAAAGAGGAAAGAGGTCTTCCCTGCCTGTTTTCTTATTTGCTGGTGTGAGACTTTAATAAATGGATTGGCCCATAATTTTTTGGCTCCACTGTTTCTTTACCATCTGCCTGAATCCAATGAGAGCCTGCATGTACATGGCTGCAATGATGGTGGCCACTGGCCATGCATCTAACCACTGAATTTAGATAATATAAATGAATTAAGAAAATAAAAATGTAAGCAATTTTTATATGCATTATAATATACCTAGAAAATCTTAGAGAATTAATTACAAAACTGTACTCAAATGTTAAAAGAATTTATTAAGTTAGCAAGATGTAAAATCAACATAAATAATTCAATACCCTTCATACACATAAACAATTTCAAGTTATAGGGTATAATGTTATGTTTAAGATATCAAAAATAAATTAAATACTTAGAAAGACGTGTATTAATAATAGGCAAAACCTAGATGAGAAAAATTATCACATTCTTAAAAGATATAAAAGTAATTTGAACAAATAGAAAAGTATCCTTAGTACTTTTTAATTTATGGATTTGAGAAAGAGAAAGATATCAATTTGTTCCACTTAGTATTTATGCATTCATCGATTGTCTTGTATAAGATGTGATTGGAGATCAAACCCACAACCTTGCCATATCAAAATAATGCTGTAACCAACTGAGCTTCCTAACTAGGGCATATCATTAGTTTTCATCATTATATCAGTTTTTCATAAATAATATATGTGTTTAATCATGCAATCAAATATATCCAAAAGCTATTTTATGGAGCTAGATATATTTATTCTAAAATTTATATAAAAATACAAGAATAAAAAGCTTACATAATGCTAAAACATATTACAAGAACTATGTTTAAGTTCAGTTCTCTTTTGACTACAAATACTGTGTCAAGTGAATTTTGTGAAAATTTATATATTGTGCAAGTAGCTGAACAATATCATAGATGGTCATTGATGTAAAAATTCTACCATTGCAAAGATATTTATCTATTCTTCTTTATATCTTTCCTTTCTCATGGCAAAATCAGATATAAAATCTCATAAAACAGTATATGATCACATCAACAACATGTTTAGGAGGCTTGTGATTGGAATTACGTATTTAATAAGCAGATAAAAATATTGAGGAAGGTTGCAAAATAAAGTAAAAGTGGACATGCAGGGTATACACATCTACTTTGAAGCAGAGAGCAAACAATATATGCATATTTTGTCATTTTATCTCAATGCAATTATTTTCTAAATCAAAGTAGTCATGTTTTCAGTAAAGCAATTCTCAGTGTTTGTTAAGTACCTACAAAGTACCCTGCCCTATGCTGGATAACTTGAAACAAAAGAAAAAAAGTTTTATTATATTTAATTTTGGGAGCTATGTTCTGAAAAGGGTGCAGAAACATTGTGATAAAAATTGAAGTGAAAGTAATAAATAATTATATGGAGAATGGAGCATGTTGACTTAAAGAAAGAGTAAATATTTTAAGATACTTAAACATACAAAATGGGATGGATATTTTTATTGGCTTCTAAGATTAGAATTAGGATATGTACAAGTATAGATGTGTTTCTGTCCCACATCAGGGGGATTATTATCCTCTCACTTTCAGGCAAACAAATAAGCTTACCCTGGATGTGTACTTTCAGGTAGTTTGTACTATATTCAAATTTGGAAGGGATTGGTATAAATTCATGTTTGGGATTGGGATGTTGTACTACAAACCGACAATTGAATTGATAATGAAACTTCTAAGTATGAAATAACTAATGACACCTAATTGTTAAGCGGTGTGGTGATCCTTTATAAGGATATACGACAGGGTTCTAAAATTTAATGAGAAACGTTGATTTTAATTTTCCTATATCTCAGTGGTCATGATAGAGGAAAAGGGGCTAACAAAATATCCCTAAATTAAGCTTAAGAGAAGGCACTGCCTTAAGCAAGTGTGCTGATCTCCATGGGGATCCTGACACATCACCAAGTTGGAGAGGGTGGTGTTACAATGAAGTTGGCTGGACTGTGCCCACAGTAGAAGTAATAAGCAAGTATCTAAGGGGTAAGTAGATAGTTTTCCTCTATTTTCTTTGTGTGTGTGTGTGTGTGTGTGCATGTGTGTGTGTGTGTGTGACAGAGACAGAGAGAGGGACAGATAGGCACAGACAGACAGGAAGGGTGAGAGATGAGAAGCATCAATTCTTCATTGTGGCACTTTAGTTTCTCATTGATTGTTTTCTCATATGTGCCTTGACTAGGGGGCTACAGCAGAGCAAGTGACCCCTTGCTCAAACCAGAGACCTTGGGCTCAATCTGGTGAGCTTTGCTCAAACCAGATAAGCCTGCACTCAAGCTGGCGATCTTGGGTTTTGAACCTGAGTCCTCTGCGTCCCAGTCCGATTCTCTATCCACTGCAACACCACCTGGTCAGGCTTTCCTATATTTTCTTTAGTCCTTCCTATTATAAATTTCCCTTTGCCCAAGGGAGAGCTAGAAATTGTGTGCCTATCTTGAAAACAGACCATAGGCACATGACTGAAGTTTACAAATATGAAATTTTCAACTGAGAATTAAATTCAGAATTGACTATTTTTGGGTTGTAGCTATGATATTCTGAAAAGGTTGATGGCAAAGGCTTTGGGTTCTTTGGGAGTGGCGAAAGATGCTTCTGGCATCTTATCTGTGTGTCTTACATGCTGATTGGCACTGGCAAAGATGTCCTTACCACAAAAGTCCCTTTTAATGTCATTAGGTATCTTTCCTAGCATCAAAGTTCGGTTTGCAGATATACTGAGGTTCTGTGACCTCTCTGTTGAAACTTCCTTTTCAAGATAGAGTTTCAGTCCAGTGCAGTGTTGCAGAACATGACCTGTTTCCTTGAAGATACTTGATGCATTTAGGATGCTGGAACCACTTCAGGGCAGGCAAATGATGAAAGCAACAAACTGATGTTGGGCCCAATTTCAGAGATATGGCTCTTGTATGACTGCTGTTAGTACAACATCTATATCACCAGAGAGTAGTTATTTATTCCCATGACAAGTTCCAAAACCATGCAAAGGCACTCTGCCGGAAGGAGCAATGAAAAAATGAGGTAGCTGGTGGATAAAGACATAAGCATGAACCACAACTAGATGTTAACACCCAACTGTGTTGTTACATTCCCCTGACAAAAGAACCCTAAAGTAGGAGCCATCTCCAGATTGCTACTCTACAATGATCCAAATAATGCTCAGAGAACAAAAAGGAGCAGCCAAGGAAAAATAATATAACTTCTCCCCTCACTGCATCTCCTCTTTGCTCCAGATATCTATCGAAGTTGTCTTTGTACGTTCTCTTCCCACACTACAGCTCCAGTTCCTCCCACCAAGACCACTTTCATCCTCACAGTTGAATACATGTAGTGAGCCAGCCTGTCCTCCATCTCCTCTCTTGAACCTAATGGTGATATATTGCTTTTGACTTCTCACTAAGGTGACCAGACGTCCTGCTTTTGGCGGGACAGTCCAAATTTTTAACAATTTGTCCCGCGTCCCGCAGTGTTTTAAAAAAGTCCCAACTTAAAAAAATATATTACAATACTATTTTTGCATTCTATGAAAATTTTTTTTTGCTCCATATAGACCAAATTTTTAATCAAAACTCTGTCAATGGTGTCCCGCTTTACCAATTTTAAAATCTGGTCACCTTACTAGGCACATCCTACTAACTGCTTTAGGGACCCATTCTTTTTTTTTTCCTTTTTTTAAAAAAGATTTATTCATTTTAGAGAGGAGAAAGAGAGAGAAAAAAAGGAGGAGGAGTAGAAAGCATCAATTCCCATATGTGTCTTGACCTGGGAAACCAGAATTTCAAACTGGTAACCTCAGCATTCCAGAATGATGCTTTATCCACTGCGCCACCACAGGTTAGGCTGGGACCCATTTTATTTTTATGATGTTGCTGCTCTTTTCTAAAGGTCATCAGATATTTTCCTTAGTTTATTGGTTCAAACAGTATTTCCAGTCACTCAGTGAGGCATTGTAAACGATCACTTGCATTTGACTCTAAAGGCTCCTTAGCTCAACTTTCTTCTCTCTGATTTATGTACATGGATATGGTATGGGTGGTTAATGTGTTATTTCTTTGAACATCAGTAGTAGACATAGGATTTATTTGTCCTCTGTTACCCCAGGAATAGGGCCAACTATGGTGTGTAAGTTTGTGGAAATGGTGGTTAATAGAAATAACTATTAACACTAGATCTTCAATTTATTTAAATATAAGACCCTGAGAAAACTCTAAGCTCATCATCTACTTTATTCTTGGTGGTAGTTTATAGCCCTTGCTATAAGTATAAATCAAAAGTTGCTTCTGGTTATTACAAAAATAATAGAGTTTGGGTGCTATTAAAGTAGAGAAAAAGTGCAATTTATTGAGAAGCCCATAGATGAGAAGGTAAAAAGATAATATGTTCAGAATGGTTTCTATTAGAATTTATTATAATAGAAAGTGTAATTATTATATATGCTTCTCATAATTATGTAAATATAATCCACAAGTTTCACAATTGAGATATTCATTAGAATTTATTCAGTATGCATTTTTTTCCCTCATGACATTTCCACTATCATTCCAAGGAAATAGCCAAGGCATTTGTATCTCTGGGGAGTTGAGTCAAGGCTAGAGACAAAAGTTATTTCAGAAATTTAGAAGGAACTAAACAAGTTTTGAAAAGTATTGAATACTTACCTTGAGAGAAAACTATACTATCTGGCTTCTGCTATTGAATTATTTTGGATGAGTTCCCAGAACACATGGGTAACAGAACATTAAATGCTATCAAACATAAGAAATGGTTATTTGAGACTAACATTTGTATGGATTTGTTTTCATGTTCAACAAGCATGTGCATATACACATAATCTCATTTAATCTATACCACAGTTCTGTCAGGTAAGCTGATACATATTATTATCCTCATTTTATGATAAAATATT
This sequence comes from Rhynchonycteris naso, assembly GCA_037038555.1. NCBI lineage: Eukaryota > Metazoa > Chordata > Mammalia > Chiroptera > Emballonuridae > Rhynchonycteris > Rhynchonycteris naso. Next base: position 15,055,644 of record CM073000.1, read on the forward strand.
TGGTGTTCAGGAGGATTAATTATCTTGCTAAAGAAAATAAAATCAGGTTGTAGAGAACAGTGATTTGAAAGTATATCTCCTGACTCCAAGTCCATAGGTATTGCTCTTCTTTGCACAGATTTAGTAAAATTATATTAAATTCCAGGAAGTTCTCACATGAAATAAAATAACATGCTGGAAAATCTTCATGCATTTTAAATAGGACTAACTTCTTACTACCTTACAGTGTACAGAAATTAGCATTTCAAAGAAATATCTTTTTTTCTTATGAATAGATTGCTAACTGGTCCAAAAATTCCAAAGAAAAACGTGAAATTAAAGCACTCAACATAACTGCTTGGAATTTACTTCATTTCTCTCAGAGAATTAGAAAGAAAACAATTGGTAATTTTGCTTGGTCTGTGGGTGTTAGAGAAACTGACTTTCAGTATTGATGAAATAATATTCTAAATGATAAACATTGGCAGGAAGACAGTCTACTCCATTTATAACATTGAAGAAGGCATTTCCTCTTCAGATTTAGTCAGAAACCTCTGGAAGGACGAAATTTACAAAATGATTGCTTTGTGACTTTGCAGAATGACATTAACCTTTTATGACTCTAAAATGCCGACATCTTAGTGATTCCTTTGGTTTGGAAAGTCACAATGGGACAGCATATTAACTGTAAAATGGTTTAAATTAAGAAAAGCTCTCATTAAAATTCTGAATTCCATTGAAAAACAATAAAAAACCCTAGAATGGTTCCTATTCTTGAGGAAATGTACCATATGTCTTTTATAACACAGACTGAACCAAAAACATTAAGAGACCAATTAAAACATTGTCCCGCAGTGCTATAATACCAGTTCCCATATGGTATTCTTCACCTGTAGCTGGTTTTTATTTTACTGAGTTTCTTTAATAAAACTCATTATTTATTGATTGTTTTGGTGCTTTATGAAGGTAAAATTATATTTGTTTACAATACTAACAAAAATGAAATACTTTTAGAAAAGATAGGTTGATTATGATCAAGTTTAGAGTTTAGTATATCATTATTTTTTCTGAAAAAATAAAGATTTTTTTTGTGTGTATTGTTGAAAATACTCAAGTAGTTGACAGAAGGAAATGTTAACTCATAGGATTTTGCTGGCATTGTGTTTGTGTGTGTGTATGTAAGAGAGAGGATTAAGTAGAATAAACTGTGTATAAAATATTTGATACATAGTGACACTCAATAAATTTAGCTTATTTTATCATCATCATAATCATCTTCATAATCTTTGCCTCCTTATGGATAATATTCCCAAAAGATGAATGTTGCTATAAGTGTTACTCATTCCTGTGAGTAACAACTTTAAGAACATTGCTCAATCTGTTTATGAAGTCAGAAGTTTTAAATTTTTATGCTATCAATTTTTTTAGCAGTTATAATCACATTGAATATTTTTAATCTTTCTGTCTTTCATAACTTTAAAAAAATAATTAAGATAACATTGGTTAATAAGATTATATAGGTTTCAAATATAAATTTCTAGGATACATAGTCTGTATATTGCATTATGTGCCCACCACCTCAAGTCAGATTATGTCCCATCACCATGTATTTGGCCCCATTTACACTTAACTAAACCCACACCCCTTCCCTCTGGTAACCATCATACTGTTGTCTGTGTCTATAAGTTTCAGTTTTTTATCCCATATATGAGTGAAATCAGGTGGTTCTTATCTTTTTTCTGACTGATTTATTTTGCTAAACATGATATTCTCAAGGTTCATTCATGTTGTCACAAATGGCAGGCAGCATTTCATCTTTTCTTATGGCTGAGTAGTATTCTATAGTTTATATATAGCAATCCACATCTTCTTTATCCAATAATTTATCAAAGGACACTTTGGTTGTAGCCATGTCTTGGCTTCAAAAAAATAGTCTTGGCTACTGTGAATAGTGCCACAGTAAGCATATTTTTGCAAGTAAATGTTTTCCAAACTTAAGGATAGATGCCCAGAAGAGGCATTCCCAGGTCATATGGTAGTTCTATTGTTAATTTTTTGAGGAACCTCCATACTATTTTTCACAATTGCTGCACCAGTTTACATTCTCACCAGCAGTGAATGAGGGTTTCTTTTCCTCCACAAGCTCTCCAACACTTGTTATTACCTATTTTATTGTAACCATTCTAACAGGTGTAAGGTGGTATTTCATTGTAGTTTTGGTTTACGTTTCTCTAACAGCTTCTCAAGGTGAGCATTTTTTCCCCTATATCTGTTGGCCATTTGTATGTCTTCTTGGGAAAAGTTCTGCCCATTTAAAAAAATTATTGGATTTATTGGGCTGACATTGGTTAATAAAATCATACAGGTTTCAAGTGTACAACTCTATAATACATCATCTGTATGTTGCATTGTGTGTTCAGTACCCAAAGTCAAGTCTTCTTTCATTACCATTTATCCCTCCTTTATTCTCTTCCACCTGTCTCCTTCTGGCAATCACCATACTGTTGTCCATATCTATTTTTCTTTTTTTCTTAATCCCTTCAGTTTTCTTACCCAGCCCTCTTAGCCCATTTTTTAATTGGGTTGTTTGTTTGTTTGGTGTTGTGCTGTATGAGTTCTTTATATATTTTGGATATTAGCTTCTTGTTGAAGCTGTTGTTTGTATATATCTTTCCCCATTTGATTAGTTGCCTTTTTGTTTTCTTGGTGATTTCATTTGCTGTGTAGAAGCTTTTTAATTTGATATTGCCCCATTCATTTATTTTTGCCTTTACTTCCCTTGCCTTTGAGGACAAATTCCTAAAATCTTTTCTAAGATCAAGGTCCCTAAGTTTAGTACCTGTGGTTTCTTCTATATAATTTATTGTTTCAAATCTTATAGTTAGGTCTTTGATTTATTTTGAATTATTTTTTTGTACATGAGGAAAACTGTAGTCTAGTTTCATTATTTTACAAGTAGTTTTCTAATTTTCCTAGCATTATTTATTGAAGAGGCTTTCTTTCTCTGTTGTATGTTTTTGGCTCCTTTGTTGAAAATTATTTGCCCATGTACATGTGGTTTTATTTCTGGCCTTTCAATTCTGTTTCAGTGGTCTGTGTGCCTATTTTTCTGCCAACACAATGCTGTTTTAATTATTATTGCTCTGTAGTGTAATTTGTAGTCAGGTGGTATATGCCTCTGGCCTCATTCTTTTTTCTCAGTATTGCTTTGGCTATTGCTTTTATGGTTCCACACAAATCTGATAATTTCTTTTTGTTCTATTTCTTTAAAAAATGTCATTGGGATTTTGATGGGGATTGCATTATATCTGTATATTGCTTTAGGTAATATGATCATTTTAATTATGTCGATTCTTCCAATCCATGAACAGAGAATATCTTTACACATCATTTTCTCTTTTTAAATCTCTTTAATAATACTTCGTAGTTTTTAATATATATATATAGGTCCTTAATATCCTTTCTTAAGTTAATTCTTACATTTTTTTTCTTTTTGTTGCAATTTTCATCCTTTAGTATTCAATAATTTGAATAAAATGCTCAAATGATGATCAAGTTAAATGCTTTCTCTATAATTGTATTCTAATTTCAACCTGTGAAAATTTTTGTATGTAATTCTAAATGGTTGCTTTTATTAAAAATAAATATTCTAAATTATTTTTTAAGAATAGTTATGAATAAATTTCAACATTTTTGAAGCCAATGTTATTGATGTTTTTATTTATTTTATATTGTCACATGACAGATATTGTACGTTAGAGGGTTCTGTTAAATATATTTTATATTACAAAGCTATGTAATTTTAAAAAAAATCCTCACTAGCAAGTCACTGTCTAATAAAATTCAGTAGGGTAGTACCATGTCTCCTCATTTAGGACCTATTACTTATGTTCATTTGTCTCTACTAATCACTCATCTTTTCTGAGACTCCAATTTGATATCCATACCTTTTGCTTTATATGTCTTTAATTTACTCAGCATTAAGGCCAGAGCATATTGTATGTACCATATTGTAGAATGCACCTTTTTGGGCAAATGGGCAAGTTCAAACATATTTGCTAAAGAAATAAATGAATGAATGAAACTGGAAGCATATATTAACTACCTTTAATGGTGATCATTCAAATTTAGAATACAGCACTATCTAAGACAGAGTTATTTTTTTTTTAGGTTGTATTTGCTAACCTATGCAGAGAAGACTACGTGCTGAAAATTAACAAGATTTACACTTTTAAAAATATTTGTATCTGTTGTCTGACTGGTGCTGGTGCAGTGGATAGTGTTGACTTGGGACAATGAGGCCCCAGGTTCAAAACATTGGCATCTCTGGCTAGAGTGTGGGCTCACCAGATTGAGCTCAGGTTTGCTGGCTTGAGTGAGGAATTATCAACATGATCCCAAGTTCTCTGGTTTGAGCCCAAAGATTGCTGGCTTAAAGCTCAAGGTCTCTGGCTTGAGTCCAAGGTCGCTTGCTTGAGCTAGGGGCCACTGGTTCAGCTGGAGCCTCCCTGGTCAAGCACATATGAGAAGCAACCAATGAACAACTGAAGTAACACAACTACAAGTTGATGCTTCTCATCTCTCTCCATGCCTCTCTCCTGCCTCTCTCTCTTACCCTCTCTCTCTGCATCTGCAAACCTAAAACAGCATTAGGAAAGCTCGTAATTAATTATAGTATAATTTTATAATACTCATACACATCAGCCTCTATCAGTCATATAAACAATTTAAGTTTGAGATATAATTGACATACAATAAACTTTCTAAAATTGCGGAATATAATTTCATATTTTAACATGTGTCCACCAATGAAATTATTGTCAAAATTAAAATGATGGGACATACCCATCATCCCCCCAAGTTTTCTCACATCCCTTTGCAGTCCTTCTTTTTCTCCTGCCCCTACTACACATTCTGCCTTCAGGTATCCACTGAATATGTGCTTTCTGTGACTACAAAATTGGATTGTACTTTCTAGAATTTTGTATAAGTCATATAGTTGTATTATTTTTTATTGTATTCTTTCAATCAGAATAATTTAATCTTTCAAACTTATTGATGTGTGTGTGTATATATATATATACACTTTTTTCTTTTTTTATTATTAATTTTAGTGGGGTGACACCAATAAATGAGGGTACATATGTACAATGAAAACATCTCCAGGTTATCTTATCATTCAATTATGTTGCATACCCGTCACCAAAGTCAAATTGTCCTCTGTCACCTTCTGTCTGGTTTTCCCTGTGCCCCTCCCCTCCTCCCTATCCCACCCTCTCCTCCCTCCCCCGACCCCGTAACCACCACTCTCCTGTCCATGTCTCATAGTCTCACTTTTATGTCCCACCTATGTATGAAATCATGCTGTTCTCAGTTTTTTTCTGATTTACTTACTTTATGACCATTATTTCATTGTATGGTCATAACATAATTTATTTACCCATTCACCCATTGAGACGTATCTGGGATGTTTTGAGTTTTTGGCAAAAATATTGTATTAGGTTTTAGAAATTGCAGACAATAGGCCTTCCATGTGAGGTTGTCTGTTAATCTGGCTAGGAGTCTGGCTGTGCTTCATGTTCATTCTAGCTGTATTTGCCAGAGGCTTCAAACTCCACTACTATCCTTGTTTTTGGTTTTTGGCTCTCCTGTTGTTTTTGGCTTTCTCTAAGAACACATTCATACATAGAGTTCATGTAAGCAGCTCTTTCTACTGTAATTTACTGTTATTATTCAATAGCCTTGTTGATATGGTGGTCATGTATGGCAGGAGAGGAATTTTCTATAAGCTTATGATTAATATCTTAATATTTGAATGGAGCTGTGCCCTAGGTGGGAGACTTGACAGTATTTTCTAGATTCCTTTCATGTTGTAAGAAGGCAAGAGCATGTTGGATTTGGGTAACTGCCCTTTCTCCAGATTTAATAAGGCTCTGGCAAAGCCTTACCCCTGGAAAAATATGCCTTTGTCATGAAGATAATTTTGTTATATTTAAAATGGTTACACTTCCCTTTCCCCTGCCAGAAATATGAAAGTGTTTTGTTGGTTCTCCTTGATAAGAACCTGTGAGTTTCCTACAGATAAAATTCATGAGAACATGCCTTCCCCAAGACTGTGTACCAACATGTTTCTCACCCATGTGCTAGTCCACACTCAGACTCCAACAGTTTTTTCTAAATTAATCATTTAATTTTTTTTTTCTTAAGTGAGAAGCGGGGAGTCAGAGAAACAGACTCCTGCATGTGCCCGACTGGGATCCACCCGGCATGCCCACCAGGGGACGATGCTCTGCCCATCTGGGACATTGCTCCATTGTGACCGAAGCCATTCTAGCACCTGAGGTGGAGGCCACAGAGCTGTTCTCAGTGCCAGGGCCAACTTTGCTCCAATGGAGCCTTCACTGCAAGAAGTGAAGAGAGAGAGATAGACAGATAGGAGAGGGGGAAGGGTAGAGAAGCAGATGGGCACTTCTCCTGTATGTGCTGGCCGGGAATCAAACCCAGGACTTCATATGCCAGGCTGATGCTCTACTACTGAGCCAACTGGCCAGGGCCTAATTATGTATTTTAGAAAAGTAAAACCATATTCCTCTAATGCTACCCCAAATGCGGGCAGGTTTCATCCATTATGAATTTGGACTCATTTGATGCTGGACAGTTAACAAAAATGAACCATTTCCTATTGCCATTTTATTGTTATACTTTTTTTTTCAACCATTTAGGTTTTGAAGAGTCCATTCTTAATTTTTCCTCTTTGGATTAATGTGAGGATCCACATAAAACCAGTATTTAAACTGAAAGTGAGCATTAAGACTTGTTATTTTTGAAGGTTATCAAAATAATATTAAGAAGTGCTATTTTGTCTCAGTGCAGTTATGACTACTGACCTCTTAATTAACTCCATAACTACATTTAATATTTTTTCATAGTGCCTTTTGACTTAAATGTTTCAAGGTTTGCTCTAAAGCCTATTTTTCTTTTTTAGTCTTTAAAGAGTGGAGTCTGGAATTTCAGAAAACTATCAAAATGTATTGAAATATATATTAATATATTCACATTTTTATTATAAATATTTTAAAAATTGGATTTATTGGGGTCACATTGGTTATCAAAATTATGTAAGTTTCAGGTGTATAATTCTATAATATGTCATCTATACATTTTACTGTGTGTTCACCACCCCAAGTCAAGTTTCCTTCTGTCACCATTTATCTGCCTTTTACTCTCTTCTATCTCCTTCTAACATTTATTTTAAAAAGCATAATTTTGGTATTATAATTTGCATACTTAATTAAGATAAAGTATTTTTATGACATTTGCCTGAAGTTATATTTTATTCAGTTCCTAATGAATCTAGAAAAAAATATGTCAAAATACTGGATAAAATTTGTCATTTTAAATGTGTTTGAAAATAGATTTTCTTGGCTGTAAACATACAGAAAATTGACATTGAATAATTCTATCTAGCTAAAAATTTTCTAACAAAGATATTAGTGAAGCAAAATCCATATTTTGAATTTAAATCCATATGAGAATATTGTCTTTATTATAAATTTAAACTGTTAAAATATGGAATAGAGCAGTACTCAGTTTACTACTAAAACATATTTTAGGAGGCTATACTGACTTTGAAAATTACCCATTTTTTAAATAATAAAGGACAATATTTGTGTGTAATTTAATACACTGAGGTATAAATGAACTACTTTTTAATGATCATAATTTAGTCTTAGCTATTCCTAGTGATGGATTAATTTGGCAATGTAGGGCTTGTGGAAATCATAAAATATTATCAGGTGAAGACCAAGTTCGGAGATATTAGCATTAAGTTTTGCTCAAATTATGAAAAAGAAGAAATACCAAAAGAATGTGTGAAAGTTAGTAAAGATTTTAAGGAAAATTGAAACCTAACATAAAACTTAAGTGGTAGAATGTATACAAAATATTGGAGAAAGATTTATTTTTTTTAAAAGAGAAGAGTTTTGAGAAGAAATTAGGAGCTAGCGATAAAAATAGTATATTGAGATGAAAAGGAGTGGACAAGTTGAGTGCAGTGGAGGGTTTATGCAGAGGACTCAAATACAACATTATATAATACAATTAAGTGATATTATAAAGGGGAGACAGTTTACAAAATGAATAGGAAAAAATATCTGCAAACCATATAGATCCTCATTGTTACTAGATTCCACATTTGTGAATTGGACTACTTGCTAAAATTTATTTATAACCCCCAAACCAGTACTCATTAGGGCTTTTTTTCTGGTTATTGGCAGACCTGTGCAGAGCAGGAAAAGAGGTGCAAAGTTCCCAGCTAAGGTCAGATAGGGCCACAGCTCTGCCTTCTTTTTTCAGCTCTCTTACGGAGAGGACCAGAGTGGCAATGCAGTTTTATTCAACAAATTCTGGCTCTGGGGTCATTTGAATGGGGTATAAACCCCAACTCTGGGAGGATTTGGTAGTGGGGCAGCCCCAGGCAAGTTACTTAACACTTCTGTGAACTTTATATTCCCATAATAATTATTTCTTTCTCTCTCTCTTTCTTTCTTTCTTTCTTTCTTTCTTTCTTTCTTTCTTTCTTTCTTTCTTTCTTTCTTTCTTCTTTCCTTTAGATTTAAAATTGCAATCTATGTGAGACATGTGCATGTATGTACATATTTTTTTCTAGGAGCAATGAGTGGGTCAGTGTTTGTGGTGACTTCATTGAAAATAACTAAGTACCAAGAATACCAAGAACTGACTGTATGTGATAAGGGGCTTAAATCCAAACGGTATAAAGAAGGTTTACAATTCAACCAATAACCCAATTGAAAAACAGGCAAAGAATCTGAACAGATATTTCTCCAAAGAAAATATACAAATGGCCAATAAGCACATAAAAAGATGCTCAATATCATTAGCCATTTTAAAAAATGCAAATCAAAACCTCAATGATGTTACCACTTCAAATCCACTAAAATAACCATAATCAAAATAACATAAGTGTTCATGAGGATGTGGTAATATTGGAATCCTCTACATTGATAGTGAAATTTAAAATAGTGTAGCCATTTGTAGAATAGTTTGGTGGTAACCCCAAAGTGTTAAACATGAAGCTACCATATGATCTAGCAATTTTACTTGTAAGTGTATACCCAAGAGAAATGAAAAAATATATCCACACAAAAACGTGTATGTGAATGTTCAAAGCAGCATTATATAATAGCCCCAAAGTAGAAATAACTCAAATGCCCACTAACTGATGAATGGATAAATAAAATGTGATATATCAATATAATGGGAAAAGAAATAAAGGGACTAAATTTTGTGACAAAAAGTGGGCTTCCATATTAAGTAAGCTGAATCATTATTTTTAATTGTGATTAAATTGAATTTATCTATTTAACATTTAATAAGCAACTTTTATATATGTCAAGTACTGTGCTCAGGAGTAGGAATATAATTAAGAATAGATTCTTAAGTTTGATGTTCTGTTTTCCCGAAGATGATGACAGCCATCTAAATCCAAATCCCTTCACATATGAAAGGAGGGGAGGAAGGGAGGGAAGTGAGCGAGGGAGGGGAGAAAAGAGGGCAAAGTTCCTGCAGATCAATTATCAGAACAAATAAGAGATCCCATAACCCATGCATGTAAATTTACCAGTAGATGAAACAAACAAACAAACAAATCAAACTACATAAATCTAGCAAAATTTAAACCACCACAGAGAATCAATAAACATTGCACCACTTGAAGTACAAGAGCCTAGAGATAGTTAACACAAATGAAATCACCCTCAAAAGCATGGTACCTGGTAGATCAAAACACTGACTGCTGAGAAATACAAAGGCTTGGACGTGTACAGGGTCTGGAGTGCCAAGCTCAGGAATAGGGGAGGTGTTTGTGGAACTGTTAAAGCAAGCAAATGAAAGAAAGAAGACATTAAATATTTTGCAGAAACAAGTACATTGTAGAAGCAGGACAGCACCACCTCACTCCGCAAAAAGAGCACTTGAATGAGAGAAGTTGAACTTTTACTACAGCAAGGAAAGCTAGCACTCTTTTTTAAAAAATGGATTTTTCTGCAAAAATCTTACACTCCTTTGTATAGATAAGTGTTATTGATCATCCAGGAAAATGAGACATATCAACAAAGAAAGTGGCTGAAAATGACTTTAAAAGGCATCTTTATTGAAGATATCAAACTTCTGTTCTTGTCATAGGCTCCTTTTACAATAGGATGAAGCCATGGACTCCATTTCAGGAAAATGTTCCAAGTTTAAAAGGTAAAATACAGCTGAGCCTTGAACAATATGTGTTTAGAGTGTGTGGGTCCACTTATGTGCAAATTTTTAAAACGAATGCTGTAAATGCACTTTCACTTCCTTATGATTTTCTTAACATTTTTAAAAATCTACTTTACTGTAGTTTATATAATACATAGAACATACAAAATATGTGTTAATTGACTTTAGGTTTTGGTAAGGCTTCCCATAACAGTCAAATTTTTATTTATTAACAGCCAAAATTTATTTTTACCTTTGTAGAGTTTGGCGCTCTTTTTCTGAAATTGAATTTATTGGGCTGAGACTAGTCAATATAATTATACAGGTTTCAGGTGCACAATTCTACAACATATCTCTGCACATGAATTGTCTGTTCATCCCCCCTCCCAAGGTTGGCACGTTATGCCCCTGTGTTTGTTCAAGGGTCAACTATAGTATACATAGGATTACAAAAGTAAGAAAATATATTAAAACAATTTTTAAAATATTTATTAATTTTTACTAAAATGATTAGGTTGCTTTTTTATTAGCACATTGACTAAGATCCAGCAATAACTATTTTAATATTGATTATTAATGTGTGTAAATAATGTTACGAGTTATATGAAGCAGCTATAGTGTGATATAAAAATACCTGTGACCTCCACTGAAGACAAATCACAGGAGCTGCTAATGCAGTTGCAGTGCATTACCTTCATTTTTAGCATAAGTTAATATTACATTCCAGTGAGAAAATAGTGAAAAAATATATTCATGTAAATTTACAGACCATGTGTGTATGTGTGCATGTGTGTGTGTGTGTGTGTGTGTGTGTGCCTGTGCATGTGTACTTACTCCTTCCTTCCCCAGCTCCTCACAAATAAAATACCACTGGTAGTGTAAGAGACAATAAGAGTGTATACCCACTTATCATAAATATGTACCTCCTTCAGTCTTAAGCCTTTTCCTCCAAAACAATACTGTACAGTGCCAAATTTTTCCAACTCTAAGGTTAAAAATTTCAATTAGAAAAGCAATTTAATTTTTACAAGAACCTGCTAGAAACAATGCAAACATAATTCAGAGTATATTTTGTCTGTAATATTTAAAATGTTGTATTAAAAAAACGAAGTTAGAAAGACTTATGATTACCCTCCTTTCTTTTGCAATTTGAAATTAATATCTGTCTACCTATTTATCTTCCTATCTACCTTCAATCTATCATTAGCTTACTATAACCAAGAAAATTGCTGAAAGTTAGACACATTGGGTATCTGAAATAGTGAAAGCATGTGTGTGAGCACTGAGATTTATGGGAGCAAACAAAGAAAAATCAAAGAACAAAGCAGTGATATTGAAGAGAAACTTTGCATCTTTTACAATATTGCTGTGAATGCTTGACTGATGATGTCTTCTCTCTAAATAGAGTTTTGAGAAAAGAACAAAGGTATAAATTTTTTATTGCTGTCAGGGAGGTAACATGCTAAAATATTTGTGTGTAAACCTGATTTTTTTTCATCTTAATTGCTTTTTTTTCCATGAGTCTATACCAGTGCTATGCAAAAGTACCCTCTGGGAAGTATTTATTATACTTATAAGGAAATTGAGAATGGGAATGAGATCCTACTGACCTGTTCATTAAAGTTGTAATGTTCAAAGCATTTCCTTTTTTTTTTTTTTTTTTTTTATTCATTTTTTTTTTAGAGAGGAGACACAGAGTGAGAGAGAGAGAGAGAGAGAGAGAGAGAGAGAGAGAGGGAAAGAGAGAAAGGGGGGAGGAGCTGGAAGCTCAACTCCCATATGTGCCTTGACCAGAGCAGTGCAGGGTTTTGAACTGGCGACCTCAGTGTTCCCAGGTCGACGCTTTATCCACTGCGCCACCACAGGTCAGGCTCAAAGCATTTTCTTATTTGTGATTTTGTTATATATTTACTAATCCATAAGGCTGGAGAGGCAGTGGCTATTATCTTTCCTCCGCAGTCCTCTACCACATCTTGTTCAAGTAGACATGCCGCTCAGGTACAGAATTAGACACTTAGCCCGGGCTAGTTTAGCCATGTTCTTCAGTTCAAAAGTAAGGACATTTTTTTTTTTTTGCCCAGGATATGAAATCCAAATTGAACTAATATTTTCCTAAACTTCCAAAACTTCCAAAAGAGATTAATCGAAACGTTGTGATTGACACCTTAGATCCTCTATTTCATTCTAAATTTTCTCAGAGTTTAAAAGACGCTTCATAATGAAGGAGATGGTTTTGTCCCCCTAGAAGGAAGAGCTCTTCAGTCTAAGAAAAAATATGCTTATTATCTCTGGATAGGCAGGAAATGCTTTGTTGATAGCTTATAACCATATGGGGGTCAATTTTTCCTTTAAAGTCAGGACGAAGAACCTGAGGACGATGTGCTTTCTGTACCCCAGACAGGCACCTTTGGCACTTACTAAATGAATTCCGGTTTCTCCAAGTCAACAGTCTTAAGAGAGGGTTGTTTCCTCTAAAAATGGATTTTTTTTTTGTATTTTTTTTGAAGCTAGAAGTGGGGAGGTAGTCAGACAGACTCCCATATACGCGGACTGGAATCCACCCCGCACGCCCACCAAGGGGTGATGCTTGGCCCATCTGGGGCATTGCTATGCTGCAATCGGAGCCATTCTAGTGCCTGAGGTGGAGGCCATGGAGCTGTCCTCAGTGCTGGGGCCACCTTTGCTCCAATGGAGCCATGGTTGTGGGAGAGGAAGAGAGAGATAGAGAGAAAGGAGAGGGAGAAGGGTGGCAAAGCAGATGGGCGCCTCTCCTGTGTGCCCTGACCAGAAATTTAACCCAGGACTTCCACGTGCTGGGCTGATGCTCTACCACTGAACCAACCAGCCAGGGCCTAAAAATGGAACTTTAAAAAATTATTTTTTAACCTCTTCAAGTTTTATTTTAATCTGACTTGAGCTGGTAGAATTGAGCAAACATTTTATTTACTACCATCTCATCACCCCACCACATCTAAATTAAAGTAATACATACATATACTAATAGATAGCAGCTAATAACAAACAGCTACTAAATGGTAGGAAGGCCAGCTGTCTTCACTCCCAATGCCTTTTCTCCTAAGCATGCCATTTGTGATACTGGGTTTCAATGCTCTGTAATATACTCAAAGGACACATTTTGATATCAATAGAAACACAGGATAGAATATTTTATTCATGGAGTATATGACTAATAAATTCCTCTCATCCAAATTCATGTTAATTGCACATTACACTGGGGAACAAAATTTATGTTGCATCCACAAAAACACTTGACCTTACCTAATTCAAGTGTGCTGATCTCAAATCTGACATTAGTTTTTTCTCTGTAAGCTACAGTTCTTTTTGCAATTCAAGATTTTAGGTTTTAATCTTATTGTAAAATTTTTAACATTTAGTTGAACATAATGAAGTAGAATGTCTTCTTGGGCATCATCTTTGTGAAAATTATAATGCAGTAAATACACTAATACACTAAAAGATTATGTTTGCATCAGAATTTGTCTACAATTTCAAAATAGAACATATTAAAACACTTATTTTAATCATAAAATTTGCGCAAAACTTATTTAAATTCTATTCAGGCAAAAATTTGCGTTTGTAGCTTTTGCGTTAGTGAACTTGTTGAGGACAATCTTGTTTGATGCTCCTGCAGTAGTCTGCTCATCACTAAAAGCTCCAAAAGTTTCAGGAAACTTATCAAGGTGACTGTTCAGGAAGTGAATCTTAACACTAATGTTACATCCAATGTCATGGAAAGCCAACAGCATCCTTTGAGTCAGAAGTTCATAGTTTTCTGCTTTTTTGTTGCTAAGGAAGTTCTTTGTAACTGCCACAAAAGACTGCCATGCTGCTTTCTCCTCCTTATTCATCTTCCTGGCAAATTCTTTGTCATATATGAGGGTTCGAATTTGAGGTCCATCGAATACACCTGCTTTTATCTTCTCAAAAGACAAGACAGGAAAAGCAGAAATACTATGTTGAAAGCATTCACCTTCTCTGTTCAAAGCCTGAACAAACTGCTTCATGAATCCAAGTTTGATGTAAAGTGAGGGAAAAATGATCCTGTCTCGATTAACTACAGGTTCATTCACAATATTTTGCATCCCTACTTCCAGAGCTTCACGTTCTGGCCACTCCTTCTGTGTCAAGTGTTTCTCCTGAGCTCGGCTGTCCCACAAACACAGATGGCAAGGATACTTCATGAAACCTCTCTGTTGTCCTAGCAGGAAATTTACAATTTTAAGATCCATACAAGTGATCCAGTTATGCTCCTAATACTTCAGAAAGTCAAGGACAACTTTTATGTCATTATAATTTTCTCACAGATGAGTTGAATAACCAATTGGAATCGGTGCATCAACATTACCATTGTGTAGGAGAACACATTTCAGACTCTTTTTAGAGCTGTCAAGAAATACCCGCCATTCTTTTGGACTATAAGTGGTAACACCTAGGTGGCTGAGAAGACTACTGATATCATGACAGTAAGCAAAGTGTTTGTCTTCTATAAAAGAGTCCACAAAAATTTATTCACACTTGCTGAAATCGGATACTTTAGCAGACTGGTGAAGTACATTCTTTTCTTGAAGCATGGAGGCTAAAAACTCAGCTGCTTTCTTTGATAGGCCTAAATCTCTTACTAAGTCATTCAATTCGGGTTGGTTAAACTGCTGAGGGGTTAAGACTGCTTGACATCAGAAGAAACTTCAGATTCTACAACCATTTCCTCATGCACCTTATCAAAATATACTTGATCACCATGTTCACTTTTTTCATTCTTAGAAGAAATAAAACCATTGAAAACTGGAACCAGGAGTGTCTGAGTGTGGGATAGGTCGTATTGCAGAAAGAATATTAGGATATGTGATCATATGCTGTTTTTTCTTGCCAATGCCCTTTGTATGGATCAGATAGAAATAACAGTCACTGCTGTGGTTCTTAGGTTCACGCCAACCCATGGGAATATCAAAAGGCATTCCTTTGTGTTTTTCTTTTGTCCAGTCACAAAACATTTCCTCACAATTATGACACACAATATAAAGAGCACAATTCTTGCCTTGTCTTGATTGCCAAGAGGAACTTGAAAATAGGCAATAAATGCACGTGTCACAAATGATGAAATATTGCACCTTTGACGTTGAAGTGTGTAACAGCCACATATATAACAGATGTCAGGACTATTCTTACATTTATGCCTATTCGAAGAAGGCATGATTCAATCTTAAAACAAAATAGGTTTTAAGAGGGTGTTTTTTTTTATCAGATAATTGTTTACATTTAAAAACAACTACAATTTTGTAAAAGTGATGTTTATAAAACATTTATTGCCTTTTGGTTATGTTCAATTCAAGAGTTGTGGCCCTTTAATTCCAATTTAAAAACCAATGCATGCCATTAACTGTAACAAAACGAACTCAAAATTGCATAGAAGCTAGAGCATGCACTGAAAAACAGATTTCAGATTTGGAATCAGCAATGCAGAAATATATAGAAAAAGTTCCAAAACCTCATGCAAGAGAAAATGAAAAAAAAATGTTCTCCAGTGTTATTTTTTGCCTTAACATGGGTCTTTTATGTTAGAATTTTTTACTCATCTTGTAATTATAATCTCCTAACATATCAGAATAGTTTTTATACCATGGAATGTTGATCCCTCAAAGATAAAATTTGTTGTGGAGAATAATTTTCAACAAGAGATAAAAACTAAAAGAAAATATAAAGAATCTGTGTGACTGGTAGTGGTGCCATGGCTAGACCTGGAACTCAGAGAACCCAGGTTTGAAACCCCAAGGTCATCAGCCTGAGCAGAGGCTCATCAGATTGAGCACAGGATTGCTGACTTGAGTGTGGGATCATAGACATGACCCCTTGATTGTCGGCTTGAGCCCAAAGGTCACTGGCTTGAAGCCCAAGGTCTCTGACTTGAACAAGGGTCCATTGGCTCAGCTGGAGTCCCATGGTCAAGGCATATCTGAGAAGCAATCAAAGAACAACTAAAGTACTGCAACTATGAGTTGATGCTTCTCATCTCTCTCCTTTCCTGTCCCTCTTTCTTTCTTTGTCTCTCTCTCTTGCTAAAAAAGAGAAAAGAAAATAGGAGATTCTGTATGGGTGCAAATGTTAAAAATGTATTTTATAATAAAAAAAATTAATCAAAGACTAATGGATACCACTACATAAAATGTAAAATCTTTCACAAACCTTTAGCTGATAATTTTACTAAATTAAAGATAAAATCAAGGCATTGGGATTTTTTCAATATATCAGTATATTTTATTATGTATTTTCCCACATATTTTGTTATTTCAGATTCATAGTCTTAATCTCAGGTTAATTTTCCCATAATATAAAATTTGAAATTATACCTCTAATACTGGATAACAACCTAGATGTTAATACAAGTAAAAATATTGTTGTAATTAGCATTTCAGTACATACATAATTTTCCAAGGTGTTCAAGTAAATGGAGTTGATGTAGTCACCGAGAAAGTAACAGTTGTGTAGTTACCATTATAGTGAATGCCTCTGAAGGTAATCATACCTTTTTAAAAATTTGCTCATTACTTCATATGTGGAATGATAAATGGAAAGTTATCATTAATATAATATGGGGGCTATGGGAGAAAATATTCATTCTCAAGGAAAAACCTAAGCCCCAAAGTGATAATGGTGAAATGAGAGCACAAGGTGTGTGCCTTCTGATCCTGAGAGTTACATTTCCAAGCAAGGCCATACATAGTGTACATATTTCCATAATGATAATATTTGTATATAAAATGTCTGTAGTATTGAAAGCACCTTTTTATGTGTCTCATTTCTTTTTATATAATATTTTAGTTGTTTATTTACCAATAATGAAATGTGCCAGCCCATTGGGTAAAACCTTAAAACCCACATTTATATAATCCTTAAAATAATTCTGTAGGCTGGATATTATTCTTTTATTATACACCTTAGGAAGCCCAAGTTCACAGAGTTTAAGTTCCTCAGTGACAGTCTCATGGTACATTAGTAAAAAGTAAACCTGCCTGACCAGGCGGTGGCACAGTGGATAGAGCATCAGACTGGGATGCGGAAGACCCAGGTTCGAGACCCCGAGGTCGCCAGCTTGAGCGCGGGTCCATCTGGCTTGAGCAAAAGCTCATCAGCTTGGACCCAAGGTCGCTGGCTCCAGCAAGGGGTTGCTCGGTCTGCTGAAGGCCCGCGGTCAAGGCACATGTGAGAAAGCAATCAATGAACAACTAAGGTGTTGTGATGGCAATGAAAAACTAATGATTGATGCTTCTCATCTCTCTCTGTTCCTGTCTGTCTGTCCCTATCTATCCCTCTCTCTCTCTCTCTCTGTCCCTGTAAAAAAATAAATAAATAAAAGTAAACCTGAAATTTGAACTCAGCTTTTTGTAACTCATCTCTAGGTTCTTACAGCCTCACGGTGTAGGGCTGCAGGCCACTCATCTAAATTGATTTCTTGATATTGTTGTACCCACAATCCTACTAGTCAAATGTGGTTAATGGATATTTAATTTTAAAGAATGGGGTGGGCAGAGTGATGTACTAACACACCTAGGTTAGTTCTGGGTTGCCATCATGATCTGGCTGAATTAACAATATAACCTTGAGTAAGTTAGTTCTTCTTTGAGTGCCTCAGATTCTTAAGATAGAGAGAAATAGTAGATTGTTGTGAAAATTGCATGCGAGCATGGATTTGAAATCTAGAACATTCTACAAATAGGAGCTATTGGCAACATGAATAAAATTGATCATCCTAGGGCTGGTCTTCAATTCACCTTTAGCCTGCCAATGCCATAACACTGGCCAAGTCTTCAAGTCGTTTGTTTTGGGGTATAAATTTTACCTTCTGTTTTTTTGTTTGTTTATTTGTATCTTCTTGGCGTGAAAACCACAGGAAGCTTTCTATAATCGTATAGGAAGCAATAGAGTCTAGAACCAAAATACAGGATTTAGGACCATTCCATACATTTCTTACTCAGTGATTGATGCTTTCGGTAAGTCATTCAGAAAGTGCAAAGAGGCAGAAGTAGCTCAGAGAGCTTAAATCCTCATTATTATTTATGTTAATGGACTGTTGTTTCTTAACCACTGCAGCAGTATTTTTGTGTGAGTTGACACAAATATTAAATCAATGCTAATTTTATAGTTTTCTGTGCCCAGGACGCCCCTCCAGCAGCAGGTGGCTCCCTTGAGCTATACTTTCTGTGATTCAGATGTCTGCGTGGAGTTCCCCTACCACATGGTGGATGTCAATTCTCTTTCAACCCCACGGAAAAAAAGGCCAACTAGCTCCAGGAAACCCAGATGACCACATTGTTTTCAAAATGTTAATTCTGTGTTTCTGGATATATGCTGGAAATACGTTGATGTACAGAGCCTCTCCTCTGTTCAGGAAAACAACTTGCCTGTGTTTCTCCTCTAGTTTCCTTGATTCAAGGTTTATTATGTGTGGTGAATTTATAATTCTCTTTTGGTTAAATAGAAAAGATTAAGCAATTCATTGACATGCTCATCTGTGGTAATTTTTCTGGCCTCATATGCTTGATGGTGATAAGAGAGAGTAAATGTATTACACATCACACTGTCAACATGTGATGCTTTACCAAATTGGGTGAATACTTTTTCCTTTGTTAGATCAACACTGTGTAATGATTCCTCTGCGTAGCTGGAAGTCCCAACCAGGCTATTTTAGGTTAAATGATTTTAGGTTTTATATTTTAAACATTTTATATTGGGAAGGCAGAAAATGATTTTGATTTTCTCTATGCTGGCAGGTTATTTTAAAAAATATAGAATTCTGAATCTGTTTTTGCCACATTCGAACCCTCATTTTGGAAAGTGACACTTTGAGCAGAAAGAGCTGGGGGTTCCCCATGTTTAGGTGCTTACGCTTCAGCCTAGAAATTTTATTACCCTATGAGTTGGCAGAAAGTGGCTGCCAAGATAGTTAAAATTAAAGTAAAACCAAGCAAATCTGACTCAAACCTGTAAATAACTAAACACAGCCAAAGACAAGTTGGGGGTTCCAATGCTGAATACCTGAAGACACCAGACAGATAATAAAGATGAGCGAAGCACATCAGTGTAGTGAAAAGAATAATGTGAAAATGGAGAAATAGAGACTTTTTCTCTTCCTGACAATATTCATAGCCAAAAACTTGTAATAAATATCCTACGTAAACAAAATGGATCTAGCTGCAATCTAATGTTGAATACATGCTAAAGGCCCATGCAGTGAGGTCAGAAGAACTTGGAATCCTGCCTCTTCCTTGTTTTGTTCTGTTTTGAAATATATAGTGCTGGTAAGAATGAAGAGTCATGACCAGCGGTGGATATATATGTATTACCGGCAATAAGATTCAGATGAAATAAAATGCAGAATAATAATTCAAAAGGGACACATTTTAGTAGAGATAATTTCCTAATCAAGATGGTTTGTTGTGCCACAAAAGGTTCTACAAAACAAAACAGACTACTCTGTTTTTTCATAATAGAAAAATATCATTCATATTAATCGTCTGCTTCCACATTTTTTCTGATAATCTCCAGCTTTCTCTTAGATAGTAGAAATGAGTAGGATTTAGGGGACAGCTGGACAGTCTGCTGCTTGCTGCTTCTATACATCAAAATAGCATTTTAGAAATGCAACAGAATATTCAGACAAGAATATTCTTATCTTACAGATTCAGTTAGTTTAGATCACTAACGTACAAAAATATTTGTAAATGACCAGAACCCTTGTTTCTTAACTTTATGTCCATATTATTGCCAGCCTCCTGATTGTGGGAAAAATAAAAAAAAAAACCTCTGCTATATTTCTTCCTACTTTGCTACTTCTGAAGCCAGTAGCTTCATGCAATAATAAATACACTAATTCACCCAGTTGAAAAAGTCATCAAATGTCACAGAATAGAATTAATATTGGTAACTTGAATACAACCAAAGCAGCATTTACTTCTAGTATCACAAACACAACTTTATCTGCCCTGGCAGCAGGAGCCATTAGACACAATCCTCTCAATGTAGGAATTTCCTATCAAAAGAGTATGACATTGTCTAAAAACAGACAGGCTGGATGGAGACCCTGTCCCTTGAGGTTTATGTGTGAAGTCCAACACAATGCCAGCATTCCCTGGAAGACAATATTTAAAAACACCTCTTCAAACTCACAACTTTAGTAAGCAACTCACAGCATTCTTCAATTTCAATGATATGGTCATATGCTAGAAAATTTCCAAATCCAATGGTGCATCCCCATCTCATTCACATTATGAAATATATAATCAAGGATGCTACTTGATTATACTTGTAGAGCAGACTAGGATTCACTTTGTCTTCAGCCACACTTGTGAACCTGCAGAAACACTTTGTTCAACTTTGCATTACCTGCTACTTAAATAACACTGTGCACTTGAAAATCCTATCATTGTATTATTGTATTATCCTTTTATGTATTCATTTAAGTAATTCTGAACATTTTTTTAAAAATGTGCTGATCACTGAACTTGATGCTGATATGATAACAAAATAGTTTATATGTAGAAGAATCATCATCTCACCTGTGGGAAGAACTCAATAATTGTTCACTATAAAATAAATTTGAAGGAAAAACATATCAAGAAAAAGAATAAAATGGTAAAAGTAGCACTCAGAGAATGAAAGTCTTGCCCTAAATGGTTAAAGGATGGATTATTTCACTAGAAAATAAGAGAGTTTCCCAGAGGAAGTGATACTTGAAAATTCACAAACTCCTGATCACTGAGAGCAAAGTAGGACACGCCATGTTTCTGAATACCAGCATCAGTGTACAGAGTACCTTGTTTCATGTTAGATATGCTCTTTTGATAAAGCCCTGGCTTTTATCAAACAGATCATTGGTTCCATCTACTATGCACATTTTATTTTTTATCAAATAATAAAATGTAGTAGAAAGGTTGTATATCTGCCTATAGAAAAGATGTACGGGAAATTTTTCACCATGAGACAACTAATGAACGTAACAATAGCTATTAATTTTGGCTACTTTATTATGACATGGTTTGTGGTTCTGTTCTTGAACCAAGTAGGCTGCCTCTACGCAGTCTGGGATATCTCTTCATGGTCCCCCCAGTCTCTCCTGTGGTTTACTACATTTCAACATACATATTCTTTAAAGTTCTAGAATCCCTATTCTCTTGCTTTTGTTTTCCTTAAACATTTTTTGCTAATAGACTTTTAAAATCGAGTTTTTTAAAAAGAAGTAAAAAATAAGATTAAATAGGTACTTATAAAATATACTTACCCTGGCCTGACCAGGCGGTGGCGCAGTGGATAGAGCATCAGACTGGGATGCGGAGGACCCAGGTTCGAGACCCAGAGGTCGCCATCTGGCTTGAGCAAAAACTCTCCAGCTTGGACCCAAGGTCGCTGGCTCCAGCAAGGGGTGGCTCGGTCTGCTGAAGGCCAGCGGTCAAGGCACATGTGAGAAAGCAATCAATGAACAACTATGGTGTCGCAATGGCAACAAAAAACTAAACTAATGATTGATGCTTCTCACCTCTCTCCATTCCTGTCTGTCTGTCCCTATCTATCCCTCTCTCTGACTCTCTCTCTGCCCCTGTAAAAAAATAAAAAATAAAAATTTTATTTATATAAAAATATATATACATACCCTGAAATGGTTAAGAATGTAAATTATTGATGCTTATGTCAATAGTATCTCATACGTTGCATGCATTATTTAAAGGTCAGTTTCTTTTCATTTATGTAGATAAAACCACGATATTTATTGCTTGTATAAAGTATAGGTTAAAATCCAGATAGCCTTAAAAACAAATCATTATGATAAAGGATAGTTCTCCATCTGGTCAGTTAAATATATTACACTTAACATGTATGAACACAGTTGCAAAATGTGCCAGTTTTTAACAAGCATTAAAGTCTTTATTTTAGATCACTGTTTACAATTTAGGGGCAGCAACCTGAGTTGTTAGGCTAACTGAATACATCATTTATCTGGTCAGTGTCTATTCTGCTCCATTTTGGGGGCACATGGAATTTGCTAATAGAAAAACTCTTGTGACTAACATGAACGCTGTCTGCTATTAGTATGTGAGTGCAGAAGCTTGCTGGGCAAAATTGTTGTATTTCTAAGATATTTTGCTGAGAAAACAGCGTCTAACCAACGAAAGTGCCAACCAATGTGACTGACACAGCTCCCATCTTAGTGAGAACAGGTTGTCATTACAACCACCTTTTTCATTTTCTTTCAGTCTCAGCCTCTGTTTCATCGGCTGTACCTTCTGAGCCCTGTTAGCTTTTCTGTCTTGAATTCGTTTCTGTAGAACACTCTCACTGTTCCCCTGTATAGTATCTTGCATTTTGGAGGCTAGTCCTGTATATCTGTCACTTGTCAGTTTTTCTTCTTCTAGCCTTATCCTTATCCTGTTCCTGTCATATCTTTCAGTCATTATTTTGGTTTGTGAGTGATCAAAAGCAGGAAATAAGTTTTCTTCAGAAAGTTCTTTCCACTGTTTCTGTGTATTTGAATCTCCCTTTATAAACCTTGCTCCTTCCAATATAGTCATAAAGAAAATCTGAGTTGATTCGGTATCTTAGTAAGTTCCATTCAATATTTTCTCATATTCATTAAAGGTTTTTCTAATGTTAATTTTATCTCCCTTTTCCTTTGGAGCAGGACAGGTATGTACAAAGATAAAAGGGACCTCACGGCCCAGTGCCTACACCACAGTGGATTACTGCAGGCCTGTGTTCAGGGTTCCAGGGAGCAGATTTAAGAAATTGAGAAATGAAGCTGGTGATTCAGGGACTCCAAGATCTAGCAAGGTGGTGTACTTAAAGTGAGATATTTTTTTTTCAGCACTCTTGATATTTTCTAATTGCAATAGACTACTGTATAATATGACTTCAAATCTTCTGACCAGAACTTCACACTGGATCCTGTTTCTTTAAACAGCATCCTTCCATTGTCACTGGTTGGCCAGTGCTGTGCACATTGAACTGATACCTGATTCTTTCTCCACAGCTTGGTTTACCATGACAACTGCTTTGATCGTTTGCTGCCGAACTATATGAGCCAGAAATGACAGCTTGTGTTAGGATGTGGACCTGTGTTAAGATCTAAGTCTTTTGTGCCTCTTCTATGTCAGCTAAGCTGGCATTAATGTAATCATTTAAAACATTTTGCAGTTTAACACGACTGTGATTGTCAAGCACGGCTGCTGCCAACGATTTTGAGCATCCAGCTCCACAAACGCCCGCTGGATGGTGGCAGACATGGCCGCTGGAGCGAGCTAGCAGAGCGGAGCGTGAGGCGAAAAGCCTAGAGTCCCTCCCCCACCCTTAGCCCCCCCCCCCCCGCCCCTTTCCTCCGACCCTCCTTCCTTCCCTTCCCTCTTCCCGCATGATCACGGATGCTGGCACGGTGGTGCATGCGTGTTCTGCTCCGCACTCCGCTCTGGTAATTTTTCTGAAAATCGTTCTCTCCAGTGCTTCACAAACACACGATCGCGCATGCGCATGTGCCAGCATGCGCGAGAGCACACACAATTTTTTTTTTTTTATGTCAAAATGTGATTTGTCATTGCAAAACGAAAGGTGTAAAAAATATTCACACTTTTGACCCAGTAACTTTGTGGTTAGCATAAATTGTTAAAGATCATCAAAAATTATTTTATTGTTACTTATTAGTGTCACAAATAATAAAAAACCTGGACTGATTTTAGTAAATTGTGGTACATTTAAATGTCATGGAACTGTCACTAGTCTTTAGATGAATACCCAATTAATATACATTTTAAAATGTCATTTAAAAATATAAATGTTAGTTATTACTGGGTGACGTGTTTATAAATAATTTAAATAATCATACTTATGCTTTGCCACAGTTTATAAATTTTCTATAATACACTTCTTGCTTCAATCTGAATTAGCACAGAATAAATGCTATTTTAGCTCTGTTGCCCATCTGTCTAATATCATCTTGGGGTTAAAGAGTGGCCTCTAACTGTGGAATATTTCTTTCTACCCAGCTGAGAGAAGATGGGAATGCTAGTAAGGAGTGCTGTTGAGAATCTGCTGTGATTTTCTTGAGAACATATCTTTTAGGTGGTCAGATGGCCCAAACCATCATGTTCTAATTATTTAACTTTGACTTTGCTACTTAAACCTTTAGCTGTACTTAAAAAAAAAGCAGAAAACAAAGACTTATAAGGAACATTAACTGTGTACAATGGCCTTTGCAAGTGTAATTCTTAAGGGCAGTCCTATGAAGGAAGGTGTAATTAATTCCTTTTAAAAAGATGACTGTACTGAAGTTTAAGGAGTAAACTAGTCTAAAGTAATTTAAGTGGAACTGGTATTCTTATCCAAATTATTTGCCTCTAAAGACTGAGTTGTCTTTCCAGCACAAATATTTTAGTAAGCTAGTGTTTTGGGAAACAATAAAATTTCCATTTATAGTTCAGAAACCTTACATTCAAAACCAGTAAATTTTCTTCTGTCTTATGGAGAAAAAATGTTTGCTTATTTAGCCGGACACAATGAGAAATATATTACTGCCACCAAAGACTGCACATACTGCTGGAAACAACATGTATACCTTTTGCAAATCCTCACAGAAAATACCTTCATAACACACTTATACTTAATTTGTTTTATGTTGTTAGTGAAATACAAAGGAGAAACTATCAATCAAACTGCCTCAAATAAGATCTGAGAGTTACAGTTAGCTCTCATTAGTGCCTCTCAACAAGAGTTCAGATAATTTTGCCTTTCAAAAGAATTTATTATTGTGGACAAAAACCTCTATGGTGGGGAAAATGTAAAGGTGTTTGAATCAAATTGGATATAAGTGAAAAAAGTGTAAAATTGCTAAGAGTCCTGATTTTATTTTCAGAAGTTTGAGAACTGAACCAGCTTAAAATAATCTCTAGCAGAACTTGAGAAAACAATGATTTGGAAGTCATTAATCTTATTACCCAATGTCACCTCAGTAGGTTTAATAAATAAATAAATAAATAAATAAATAAATAAATAAATAAATAAATTGGTAGGTATTACAAATAATTTCTAAGTTGCATTAAATACACAGACACGTTTGCTTGTTTTGTTATTTTCTTTAATAATGCCTCAGAGCACAGATATAGAAGGCTATAAATCAAATATTATTATCTCATGGATGAGTTCTTTTGTTTTATTTTATTTGCTGGTGTGAAAGAGATGAAGATATTGAAAAGAAACTGGTTGAAGTTTTACTGTTTGAAGTTGTAACTGGATAAGAAGGAAAGTAACTGATCAGGCCTTACACATAATGGAAAAGCAGGCTGTGTAATGTAGGGACTGGAGACTAATTAATATAAAATTATATGCTTATGGAATAACACAAAAGAAAAGTTATTGTGTCAATAATTATTGTTTAACATTACTGAGTGATGTGATTTGTGGCTGAAACAGAATGGTGCTGTTGGCTATTGAAGTCGAGAATATAAACATGTTGAAAGAGTGCTGGTTATAGGAATGTCTCAAAATAATGAGCAAATTTCACTTGTGGTAAGAAGAGACTCTGAGCTAAATATCAAAGTCATCAGTAAAAAGGGTATCTTAAAAATGCCAATAGAATCTCATCAATTGAACTAGGCAGTGACTCCATTTAAAGTTGCCGTTTTAATTGTGGTTTCCACATTAGAATAAACTTATACGACCCCCAGATATGGTATGATGGTATCAATATGGCAAATGCTTTTTCTCTTGATATGGATTTGAATGATTTTTTCTACCCATGATGCCCGTTTTCTACAGCCATCATCCATGGGAATGCTGAATGACTTATAACGCTCTATGATAACTCGTAAAAAAATTACTCCCGAAGAAGGTCATTTAATAGTAAAATAAAGAAAACAATAATTCCAAAGTATTTGCTGATATTGCCATTATCTCCTATCCAAAAACAGCCATAAGATTGTGAAACAACCTAGTTAATGTTCAGTTGTAGAGCAGACCTGGAAAAACATCTCTTGAGTTTTGTTTTGAACTAGCAATCAATATATAGTAATTTATAGTATTACACTAATATAGTCTTGGAAAATATGTTATAATTACAAGATTGTACTTTGTGAACAAACAACCTCAGATCTCAGTGGATTAATTCAATTCTTGTTTCCTGCTTCCACTGTTTGTTAGATAAATGTTGATGTATGTATGTGTGAGATGAGGAATGTGTTTTCTACTCCACAGTAACATAGTCACTAAGGGACCCACAGTGATGAAGACCGCAGCATTTGGAATGTCAATAATGTGGTTGATATAGCAGAAGAAGATATAGATAGAGAATGATATTCTAGTTTATCTATGCTTTAGAATGAAAGTGGAACATAATACTTCCTCACCAAAGCCTGTTAGGCAGAATTATTATTCTTGCCTCACTTCATGGGAATTGAGAAATGTGGGAAAGCAAACAGAATATTTGAGTAACACTGTAGTCTCTGTCACAGTCTTCCTTTTGCTTGGTACCCATGACAATTTTTAAGGTGGGGCAAGTCACCATAATAAGCTTTGTGCTAAGTAAAAAAAAAAATTTTTGTATAAAGTGGAAGAAAATGATTTTGAATAAAGATATAAGGCCTGCAGTTTAATTGTAGAAAATATTATCTACAGAATTAAGGCCATATAAATGGCCTGCTTAATTTTTTTCATGATTTATAGATTCTAAATAGAGTGTAATTCCAATTGAACAAATGACACAAGAATTAGTTTGATTTTATTTTATTATTCAATGCTTATCTAAATTGTATACACACACATAAATTTACATAATTTTATTAACCAATGTCACCCCAATAACTTCAATAAAAAACTAAATAAATGACAGCAGCAGAAATATAACTCTGGTTCTTGGATGTCAGCTCAGCATCTATATTTTCACCTTTAGCTAAAGGTCTCTCGCAGTCTGTCCTGTTCTTCATATACTCTCTTGTTCTGCCATTTTCCCCAATTCATTTGTTTAATTTTCTTAAATTAATCAAGTTATTTATTTTATTTCTGTTTTTATTTATTCCATATCACAGGGGTTGGTAACCTTTTGGCTGAGAGAGCCATGAATGCCACATATTTTAAAATGTAATTCCGTGAGAGCCATACAATATGTTTAACACTAAATACAAGTAAATGTGTGCATTTTATGTAAGACCAACACTTTTAAAGTACAGTAAGTCTCTGAATTCTTTTTAATAACGTTGTTATGCTGTTGCTAACCAATGATGAATAAAGTACTTCTTACCATTAATGTGACTGCTGGTGCTGCATGGTTTCCTGATGGCTTTGTAGTCTGGTTGATACGTGGTGAGGTTAAGCTTCATGCAGGCGTTGAGACTTCCATCTGTTAAACGTGATTGTAGGTTGGTCTTAATGTTCTTTAGATGTGAGAAAGACTGCTCACATGCATATGTAGAGCCAAACATTGTCAGTACAGCAATTATCACATGCTGCAGTGTGTGGTATGTGATGGGAAGCGCGTTCCAAATTTTGACAATCAGCTGGTCTGCAGGTTGAAGTTTCCTCATTTATCCACACTTGTGTTTGCTCGCTAACTCTGCTTGCTGTTGTGCAAGTCTTTCCAAATCTTCATTCAGTGACTTGATCTTATTTATCCACATGTCTGAGGCCTTCAGGTCAGCAGCTTGTAGCTCAAAATCTCTGACGGAGACACTGAGGATGTAACTCAGGTAGCTGCTGTCCACTGCACACTCGTGTGGATGGGTGATGAACTTAAAAAGATGAGTGCTCATGAAATTCTTCAAAGAATGCTTTGAATGACTGCAGGAGATTAGAAGTGAAGCCCGCTAGCAGCTGGAGATCAACATGTTGAACAGGGTCACTTGCGGTGCATGGTTCTTTAAACTCTCCCAGTTTTTCAAAGTGTAGTAAATGACCTGTTTCAATGTCGGCGATGAAGAGTTCCAGCTTGTTTTCAAATGCAAACACTGCTTGTTGAAGGGATAAGACTGTATTTCTAACACTTTGCATTTTCACATTGAACCGGTTCAGATGTTCAGTCATGTCCACAAGATAGAACTTCAGAAGTGACTCAGTGTTAGCTAACTCAGGATGCTCAATGTTTTTCATTTCAAGAAAAGTCTGAATTTTGCTCAGACAAGCCGCGAAATGGCTGAGCACCTTCCCTCTTGACAACCAACGCACATTGTTGTGCAGAAGCAGACCAGAATAATTATTCCCAACTTCATCCAGCAGTGTTTTAAACTGGCGATCATTTAAAGCTTGGGCAACAATAAAGTTGACCACCCAAATGACCAGCGACATCACGTCACCAAGCTGCTCGCCACACATCTGAGCACAAAGCGCCTCCTGATGTAGAATGCAGTGAAAACTTAGGATAGGTCTCTTTTTATGTTCAAAGAAGTTCTATGAATCCTCTGTTTTTCCCCACCATGCACGGAACACCATTAGTACACACCGATATAAGTTTATCCATCAGTAGATTTTTTTTCTTTAGTGAACTTAGTGAAAGACTTGAATAAATCCTCTCCTCTTCATAGACAAAACAGCAAGACTTTCCTCATGTAGTGTGTCACTGACAGCATACCTTGCAATCATGCTGAACTGGGATAAATGGCTTACGTGTGTTGACTCATCCAAAGTGAGAGAAAAGAATGGTGCTGCATTCATGTCCTTCACTTGTGTTGCCTCAGTTTGATTTGCCATCAAGATGGTATGATGGTGAACAGTTCTTGCTGACAGAGGCATGTCTTTTATTCATTTAATTATCTTGTCTTTATCCGAAAAGTCGTCCAAAAGTTCATTGGCAACAACAAGCATGAATGTTTTGGCATACTCCCCATGTGTGAATGGCTTTCTGTTTCTCACAATTGCTAAAGCACCAGCAAAGCTAGCCAAATTTTAGTCACTTTGTTGGGTCCAAACACAGGGTTGCTGCTGACTAGCTTGCACTCTACACAGTAGCTCTTGAAGTGCTTTCTTTCTGCTGTCCCCTGCTGGATATTTTGATGCAAATGTAGTATGGCATGTGTCGAAGTGCTGCTTTATATTTGACCATTTCATCGATGCAATTTTATCATTGCATATTAGACACACTGCAGAACCTGCTCTCTCCACAAAGGTGAATTCCTCTGTCCATTCCTGCTGAAAAGTACTATACACCTCATCTTTTTTTCTTTAAGCAATCATCTTTGTCAAAAGGGTTTCTGCAATTAGCTAGCTGACTATTTGATTAAAAGGAGGGAAGTTTACTTCCTGACCTCACAATGACCCGTGTATGTTATGCATTATCCAATAAAAATTTGGTGTTGTCCTGGAGGACAGCTGTGATTGGCTCTAGCCACCCACAACCATGAACATGAGCGGTAGGAAATGAATGAATTGTAATACATGAGAATGTTTTATATTTTTAATGTTATTATTTTTTTTAATAAAGGTTTGTCTGTGAGCCAGATGCAGCCATCAAAAGAGCCACATCTGGCTCACGAGCCATAGGTTCCCAACCCCTGCCATATCATTTTCTTTGTTTCTGTCTATGCCTAAAACACTCTTCTCAGGTCTGTTATTTGGAAAATATTAAAATATTACATCTCTGGGGGTATGATTAGGGAAATGTCAACAATCTATTATATATAGAGCTGGTATATTAGAAAAAGCAAGTCAATCACGTTCATCCTCAAGCTGACCTTTATAAATAGTTTCTGTTCCTTCTGGAACCCTTAGTGATTTCCTCTCAAGGTTTTGAGCTTGAGGTCAACTCTTAGACAATCAAAATGTTCACAGCAAGTAACATTATGTGTTTCTATGTTTTCCTGATTTGAAATCACATAATGGTGAAAAATTATATATTCAGGATGTACTGTTGATATTATAGAATGAATGTGTCTGCATATATATTTTGTGATCTCTTTAGAAAAATTTCCCAGGGTTTCATATCCTACATTTTAGGAACTACTTAACAATGAGAACCTGCTATATTTTTGATATATTCTTTCATTAAATAAAATAAAAGAATGAATATTCCTTCTTCCTGCTTTTCTTTTTCTTAACTTATATTTTATATAAAGCAGATACAAATGCCAATGAAGAAATTATGTAAAATAATTTTTCAAGTCCCCTGAAATGTCACTGCTTAACTGGCCCATGTTTTCCTTTGGAAAATAAGTTTTTGGAGAACAGAGACTATGTATTTCTTTGTCGTACTTACCTGCATACAAAACGTTATGTAATAAGTTTGGATGAGTTATTTCTAAAGAGATATGTGATTTCTAAATGAGATTTGAATAACAGCCAAAGTCTAATCCCTCTCTGAATAAAGATGCAAAAAATTGTCAGAACAGTTTGGTTCCTCAAACTACAAAGGGCAAATTTATTATGACACTCTCTTGGCACAGGAGAAACCAACAGAATTAAATTTTTAATCCTTCAAGCAACATCGAATTCCAAGAGGCAAGAGATAGTTTTATGGACTGAATAGATACCACATGATGGAGGAGAGTTAAAGGTAAAATGAGTTGAGGACAAATACCAGCAACTCACTAATTTGTTTTTGGTACTTTCATGGCTTGACTATTACTTTCTAATTAAGTCTACTTATAAACATGAAGCTATTTTTATTCTTCTAAGATTAAACAGTGAGGCATATTTAGTGAACAATAATGGTTCTTAAGACCTGCATGTATATTCATTTTTATATACCCAATATGATAATATATATAATAAAAAGTAACATTTTTATTTTGCTCTAACTATTCCTAATTAAAGAATATATGAGGCATTTAAGCTCAACAAAAAGCTATATTTTAGAGGTGTTCCATCAGTGTTTCCTGCTGGATTAGAGAGGGACCTGAGAGACTAAGGAGCAAGCAGCTTGTCTAAGCCACTGGAAGGATGGAGTGCCATGAAGTGAGATGAAGTAGGCTGAGGGTGAACAGGTTTTGGACGGATTATCAAAATTTCACTTTTGGACATGCTGATTGAGTTTACCTTTCAATCAAGTGAATATATTCAGTGGGTTTACATATAAAAGTCTGGAGTGCATTGAACAATTTTGACAGATTTTCACGGTAGAGTTTTTGGTAGTGAAACGTTGACAGATACAACTGGACAAGATCATGGAAGTATAACCATAAGAAGAGGAGGACAGGCCCTGGCTGGTTGGCTCAGTGGTAGAGTGTCAGCCCTGCATGTGGATGTCCTGTTTCAATTTCTGGTCAGGACACACAGGATAAGTGAGTATCTGCTTCTCCATCCCTCCCTCTTTTCTCTCTTTCTTTCTCTCTTCCCTTCCCACTGTCATGTCTCACTTGATTGAAGCACATTGGCCCAGGGTACTGAAGATAGCTCCAGGGAGCCTCTGCCTCAGGCACTAAAAATAGGTTGGTTGCAAGCATGGCCCCAGATGGAAGTGGCCTAGTGGATCCTGGTCGGGGCGCATACAGAAGTCTCTATCTCCCCTCCTCTCTTTTCTTGTTTCCAACATCATTAATATGTCTTGGAAAAAAATAAAAGAAAAAGCAAAAAATGAAAAGGAAGACAGTAGAGCAAAACTAAGTTCTAGGGGAACTCCCATCTTTAGAGATCAAAAGAGAGAAAAGATCATCATTTTTCATGAGACAAGTATATTGATATAAAGAAATACAGATGAATCCTTAGCAGTTTAAACTTCAAAGGGAATAGTTTAAATTAAAGAGTAAGGTTTATTATAGGAGAGTTTGATAGTCATTAAGGATTGGTTTTTAGGAAACTTGCTACATACTTGAGTAGCCTGTATTATTTGCTTACGGTTTACTTTTTTTTGTTTAAGGTTTAACAGTGAAAGCCTTATGGAAGAAAGCCTTATGGAACTTGACATATTGCCTTATGGAACTTGATATATTGCCAAAGTAGCAATGTCAATAATGTATGTCAATTTTGAATCATACAGATCTTGATTAAGTAGTGGAGATGGAGCTCAGGTACACTAGGAAATAATGTATTAGAACTTCCTGTGGAAAGTAAGTACTGTAGAAAAGAGAGGCTTGTGACCTTGTTTGCTCTAGTTTAGTATGTTTCCTTTAGTTTAAGAGTCATCTTTGACACACTGCAAAGCCTTTTAGAGCTTGGTTTGTCAATAAACAATATGAAATCCTTACACATACTTGATAATAAGCATTACAGATAACTTAAATCTATTTCTAAAATACCTAAGTTCACAGGTAACTCTTTAAGTGGGACTTGATCTTTCAGCAAATGTTTGCAACTTTCTCAGGTGTTAAGTCTCCCAGGACTATGAAACCTTAGCTGGTTTAATTCTGCTATCATTTCCTGATCATCCAGAAGTTATGGGGATATTTTATAAAATGAAATGGGTCAAAAAAAATAAAATAAATAAAAATAAATGAGGTGGGTCACAATGGCCTTCTTGGGCTCACAGGAGCTATAAAATAGTGCATCTTTTAAACAGAGAAGTAATGTTAAGATGTGACGATTTTATATTATACCATCCTTTGTTCTTCCTTTCAGTCTCTGGCTTTCCAGATGCATCTTTTCATTTTCCAGAGAGCGCTATTTGTATCACCCTCTATAAAGCTTATTAAAGTGGAATACTAAATCTAGATCTATTGTTATGCTAACCAATGCATAAGTATGTCTTCATAGTGTTTCTATGTTTTATTGAATAAAATCAAGATAATTTAAAAGCATAACGTCTGTGTTCCTCAACTACATCTTTTCTTATGTGGATTTACACATATCCATTTCACCATCCCTGATACTAAAGAGTATCAATTTATAAAAGTGTTTTTATTATAGCCTGATTTCTACAGCAGCAGAATTCTGTGGAGGGCTGAAGTTATTTTGTGGCTGCAGTTAATGACAACATATCTACTTTTTTAATTTATTTATTTTTTTTAACTTTTTGGAATGGATGGCAATGAGTTTTTCACTGCAGTCTGTCCTTAAGGCTCACTTCCCCCTTTATTGGTGGTGTAGAAAAGAAATTCTTAGCCTGGATTTAGTGATAAATGTAGTGTGGTGTGTGCACCTCAAAAATTCAAAAGTCCTGTAAAGCTGTGAAATGTTGTTAGTTGGAACTGTGTTTCTTTTTCTTTCTTTCACAGGCTTCTTCAGAGTCCATGAACTCTAAAATGTTACTGCCTCCCAGAAAAATTTTAATATAATGTAGGATTAGTGTTACAGAGTACGATTAGCAATTCATTAGAAACCACCATCTTTGAATTTCCCTTCATGATGTACCATAGTACATTTTTAAAGCAAGTAAGAGCATTGCTAGTAGTACATCTGCTAATAATACTAGTCTTATGCTTTTTTACATAAAGAGAAGCAGAAACGAATTTAACTGTAATTGTAGGAAAGAGGAAAAAGATTCTGTAGGAAATTAAGGATGGTGACATTTAAATATAGTGTTTCTATAGCTTTAGTAAGTTGCCCTAATAAAGATACAATATTGTAGAATGTTGAGGACTCTTTTTTTAAAAAGTACCTATGAAAATGTAAACACATTGTTCTTTGCAACTTTTCATTTATTGATTTCCTTTAATCACCTGATTAATATTTATAAGGAGATACCAGCCCTGAATATACAAATAGACAGTGAATATTGAAGACGGTTGTGGAATATGGTAATTTTTAGCACAGATCTGAATAAGACATAAAGTGGTCGGAAAGAGAAGAAAGTCTCAGCCCTTGAGAAATAAAAGAGGAAGGAGAGAAGATTGTGTTTTATTGCCTTGTAATTTTTGTAGGATTTATTTTTAATTATGATGGGCCTACATCCATAGAGACATTTTACATCAGTACCTTTTCCCCATCAACATAAAGATAAATTGCAAAAATCACTGAGGGAGTTAATTTTGCACCTCCTTTGGCTATCTGGGTGTTCTTTCTGAAACACAGCCACTGATGTTGTCCAGGGCTGTGCTTCTCAATTATCTGGGGTGAAGGATCAGCTTTTTATTTTTCACAATCTGTCATGAACCAATGCCATAGTAAAATCCAATAAAAATAAAGTAGGAGAAAAAAAAAAGAAAAAAAACCCATACAAAATGCAATTCCCACTTTGTTATCAGTAGATTCAACAGGCATAAAATTATTCTGTTCAGTTTCTAAATGATTACTCTCAAATTCTGTACATCATCTCAGACTGGTGACAGTTTGCAGACCATCTCCAATTGGCATGTCTCTGTTAAGTAGCTTTGATTGAAAGGGTAAGGAGCTCAGTGCACAGAGAGAAGGCGAAGGGATGGTCTTCTTAACCTTTATTCCTGAGAGAGAGCGAGAGAGAGAGAGAGAGAGAGAGAGAGAGAGAGAGAGAGAGAAAGAAAGGGAGAGAGTGGGACTCTACCTTTTAACTCGTTCTCATGAGAACTTTGCTTGACTTTGAAGTATGTTTCCCTTGCTTATGAACAAAATTGATATTTATTCATAGGCTAGATCAAGACTCATAAACCCTATAAGACAGTGATTTTTCAAGGATTTTTACACTTCAAGACATTTTGTTAATTTTGAACATTTTTGGTTTGTCAGATTATCTTTGACTTATTTCATTTAGCATAATGACCTTCATTTATTTTAAAACAATATGTGTGTGCTCAGGTTAGATCTTTTAAAATGGTAAAGGAGACAATGTAAATTATTAGTTTGGAATTATTAATATAGATTGATAAACCTTATATAATCCTGTACTATTCACCAGCCTTATTTTTTTGTAAATTCCTTGTAGGGAGATTCTACAGTTTATGTTCTAGACATCTGAGTGTTATTGAAGGGAAATGACTGTACATATCTTATATAGACAAAATTAATCT
Source organism: Rhynchonycteris naso (assembly GCA_037038555.1). NCBI lineage: Eukaryota > Metazoa > Chordata > Mammalia > Chiroptera > Emballonuridae > Rhynchonycteris > Rhynchonycteris naso. The sequence continues at coordinate 15,090,719 of CM073000.1, forward strand.
TTTGTAAACTTTACACACTTATTACTGGTCTTATCAGAAACTAATTCTTCTTTAAATCTCTTCCTATTTTCATCTTCTTACTAAACTTAATAGCCCTATAAAAAATAACCAAACAAAAAGAAACATGTTACAGTAAAAGTCATGTCTCTATATTAGCTTAATCTATCTGCTGAAAAATCAAACACCAATCAAATAAAAAAGAAGCAGGAGCTGTGAATCTCAAGAGTGCCAAGTTACCAACTTAATGAAACTTTTCATTCTCACCTTGAATCTCCTTGTGTATCTATTGATAAGCAAGCCTCAAGGTTGACCATAGATTAATGCTGGAGTATTTAACATTACTTTTTCCCAAAACACTATATATTATATTTTTCACAAGCTAAGGATAAATTCGATATATACTCTGTGAAAAGACAATTAGCTGACCTCAAGGAGTAATTCTTTTAGATGTGTCTTTAGATAGAATCAGTTGCTTGTGTTAACTGCTAGAGAATTTCCCAGAAGAAAAATATAAAAATTAAAACTTTGATACCCAGGCAATCACTTGCTCCATTCCTTGCAGGAAAATCTACTGCTCTCACTTAATTTTTCCCACCTTTTATGTCTTTTCAATTTTTCTCTGTCATGGCTGGTCAGTGAGGTTGAATAGTGATGAGAAGACGCTGTGCGGCACCAAATCATGTATTCAAACTAGAGAAGGCATTGGGACAATGTTTTAAAAAAAGGTCTTAGAGAGAACAATTATATAACCAATTGGCTTGTTATAAATAAGGGAAACGAAGAGGGCAGGGAAATGACTAAGTGAGATTTAGTGATGAAGACCAGAATCCAAGAGAAACCTAGAAACATTTATTCTTTTAACTTTCTTGATTCAAAGCCGTGTGATGTAATCTTTATAAGAAAAGATTTAATGCAGTTGTAAAAAACAAGCTCTTGAGCAAAGCAGTTTGTTTAATGCAATGTTTTTTAGTTTCACTTTATAAAATTGAAAGGCAAAATAAATATATTCAGAGTTGTTAGGTGAAAATATGAACTACTGCATATCAAAATTGCATTTAAAAATTTCACAAAATTTGGTGCTTTGTTAAGAGCATAGTCATATGTTTGCTCTAAGAGTTCAGCTGTTTTAACCAGAGTCGCTTTCCTCATAAACTGAAGCCACAGAGCTCCTTAACCTACAAAATTTTACATTAGAGCTTTATGTCCGTATGTGAAATAGAAGATTTCCCATATTTAAATGCATACTACAGGGGGGAGATTAGGAAACAAATTGATTATTGCTGTGGGTATATTAAACTGCTATTTGTTTGACTTTGTGCTTCTCTAACAATTTTATCATTTGCATGAATGAAAATGTAGAAAGTATAACATTTAAACATATGGTTGATCTAAACTGAGAAGAAAAGTTAGTATGCTTTTTAAAAATAGAATTTAAAATACTGAATAAATACCAACATGATAAAGTTTAGGGCATATAAAAAAGAAAGCTTGTATTTAGATAAAAATAAAAGCATTTGGACCTGGACAGATAGCTCAGTGGGGCATTTTCTCAATATGGCAATTGCACACCATCTTGATTACTCTATATGTATTGAAATCAGGTAGGATAGTTTCTTCCTTTTTTTTCTCTTCCAAAGTTTTTCTTGTTCACTGTTATTTGCGTGTTCATATGAATTTTAGCATCAGCTCATCAACTTGCTCAAGAAACATGTTTTTCTTAAGTCCACTGCCCCTTGCTGACCTGCAAAAGTCAAAGTTATTTTTATGGTCCTAAAGTGTGAGTGCTTGATATTTTTACCCAGCAAGAGCAGAACTGTCAATATCTTATTTCTCTGAATGGAATCTTTAAAAACTCCCTAAGAGAGACAGTCTGTTTGAATGCAGGGCTCATTTTTTTTTTTTTACAGGAACAGAGAGAGAGAGTCAGAGAGAGGGATAGATAGGGATAGACAGACAGGAACGGAGAGAAGTGGGAAGCATCAATCATTAGTTTTTCATTGCTGTTGCAACTCCTTAGTTGTTCATTGATTGCTTTCTCACATATGCCTTGACCACGGGCCTTCAGCAGACTTAGCAACCCCTTGCTGGAGCCAGCGACCTTGGGTCCAAGCTGACGAGCTTTTGCTCAAGCCAGATGGGCCCGTGCTCAAGCTGGCAAGCTCAGGGTCTTGAACCGGTGTCTTCCACATCCCAGTCTGATGCTCTATCCACTGCGCCACCACCTGGTCAGGCCAGTGCTCATTTTTTACCTTTCTTTTCATCTAGGTATCAGAGCCTTGGGTTGGTTGGTTGCTATCCTAAGCCAGCAATAGAATAACAACAACAACAATAATATAAAATAAAATAAAAAAGAATTGTTTCATATATTTTGTCCAGCTTTTATAATTGTTTAGAGTCAGATGATGAAATACTGTGTCAATTCAAGAAGAGAAATGCCAATTGTTTTAAAATGAAAATTGATCTTTTATCAGCTCGAAACTCTTATGTTGCCTGGCATTTTTTTTTTCTTTTTTGATTTTTTTTTATTGATTGGTTGATTTGAGAGAGAGAGAGAGAGAGAGAGAGAGAGAGAGAGATCAATTTATTGTTTCACTTATTTGTACATTATTTGGTTGATTCTTATAAGTGCCCTGATTGGGGAATGAACCCACTACCTTGATGTATCGTGATGACACTCTAACCAACTGAGCTACCTGGCCAGGACCCATTTTTCTTAATAGCACACCTAAAATATCCAGTATTTTACCTGTTCCTAACACACTAATATGACTAATATGTACACACTGTGTTCAGCTTCTTCACTTAGTTAGTGGAATGAGTTTCATACTTACTCATGAAAACTTTGTACTCCCATTTGCTTGTGTGGATAAAGAGTTCTACAGAAAGTAACCTCACAGGGTAATCCAATCATCAATTCCAAACTGGGCAGGTCATGGTGGGCAGTCAAGTCTCAGGCATGCAACTTCTTTAGTAAAAGGCCTTAAAGCAAGCCCTGTCCATTGGTCTTGTGCATCCAGATTAACACACCTCTGAAATGCCAGAAGTAATTCCCTTTGAATGCTTAACCATCCTCAAGAGAGCACATAATCTTGTTAATTATTTTGTAATCCAATCCCCACTTTACTTTCTTCTACCTTCATGTAATCTTTCTTAAATTTCTTCCTTAATTCCCAAAGCATAAAAGAAACTGCAAACTCATTCTTCGAAGTACTGGAGAGTTTACAAATTTATTATTATTTTTCCTGCAGTTGTTGTCAGTTGTGGCTTAAATGAATTATTATAAGAATTCTCTACAGGTTTGGACATTTCTTATGTCAACATATTCCTGGAGTAGTCAGCAGGATTCCAATGAAGCCTACTCTGGATCACCCTGTGGACCCAGGTCCAATGCCAGGTAAAAAACAAGGGCCCATTGCACCCCACCAGCTTCCTGCTGCTCATCACATGAACTTGGGTGAGTCTTCTCTTGGAATACCGAGACTCCTTGCTTTTAGTAGCAAGTCCATGACTTTATTTGAGCTGCTCTTAGAAAATCCTCGATGTGGATAAGGGTGAGATAATTCAGAAAAAGAAAAAATAATGGGTTTCTACTTTTATTTTGGCTTTTAATTGGATAGCTTACTGAGAGTCTAAATCTCTGCCAATTATATGAGAAACTCATTTCTTTTTAGCTCTGACAGAGAAAGAACATTTTCTTCCCCAGCTCAGATAGCCAATGGGGTGACAGTGCTTGTTTCAGATGCCCAAATCTGGAGTGGTGGAGAAGGGCCTCATAAAGTGTCCAGTGTAGAAATGTAGCCACTCTAGGAGAAGCCGGTTGGCACCTGGGGAGAGTTCTTTGTGAATGCGTACACTCCTAGAGAGGAGCCCCTGCCTTGGAAAGTATTGTGGTTTTAATACATCCAGTAAGCTCCCATTGTCTCTTAACTGGGTATTCTTAGGTGACTAAGAAACTTTGTGGGGTTACCTGAAGAAAACTTCCTCCAGGGTATGAAGCAGGCCTATGGGATATCCACTACATTTGTTTTAGCTGGAGGAATGCAAGTAAAGGCTGGTTCTGCTAGGTTTTTCAAAATCTGTGGATCTCCATATTAACATGGAAACTGTACTTCCAATGCCAACAAGTCTCAGGGTAATAGTCCCCCATTAATACTGAGATGGACAAGATGAGGATCCTGTGATATTTATAATCTTTTGTACATTAGAAAAAATACTGGCTATAAAATTGGGCAGAATTACTGGAAAGAATAGTTATTTTGTCTCTTGAAACTTCAAAACAGGAAATTAGATAAATGAATCAACCTACGATATTGTTTATGTGTCAACCCGATCTTTTAGGTATTAAAAATTGCTGTTCTTATTTTGAGAAGGGAAAGGCCATTTGGAAATTAACCTGTCAAGGACAGGTATAAATTATAAATGCCACCAGTACAAAATTTGGGTCCAACTCCTTTTATAAACTAGTGAGTTGTTCTCATGGCTAAAAGGTGTTGTGGTCTGTCTATGTGAGTTTCTATATGTAGGTTGTATATTTGAGATAATTTTCTACCTCCAAAATATATTATTAAATTTAATCAAAAGGCCAGCTCTTGTAAGGATTGGGTATTCTAAAATTCTTAGAAATATAGAAACTAACTTAAATACTTTTCAATATCACATAATCTGAGATTAATCCTAAGTAAGTAAAAAACTAGCTTACAATTGTTGGTTTTAGGGCAGACATGTCTTTCAAGTTATTGACATTAAATACAATTATTATAGTACATTTTACCTAGGTTTTACAAGAATAAGGTCATGTATATAAATGATTTTTATGTCTATGAAATATGTTTCTAGCAGTCATAAAATGTATTCATCAATTTGACTTCTTAGTGTTCATTAGAAATGGAGATTTTAAGGGTTAAAATCTTAATATATATAGAAGTAATTTTTTAGTGTTTTAGAAGGGTGCTTGGTAGACCTCAAAGGGTTTATTTTTATGTTAAATTTGTAAATTGCATGGGAAGCATTGTAAAAATAAATGATGAAATAACTTCTGGGGTGAGAAGTTACTGACATCAGCAATAGACAGCTATCCCAAAACATCAAACAAGGTTTGTATACCTATGGATTGATATTGAACTCAGAATTCATTTGTTTGACTATCTTTACCTATCTACTAATGATATTAGTCATAATAATAGTTATACTTGTTCTCTGGGTTCCTCTTTATAGATCAACTGTTTATGATTACCAAAGGTATATATGATAACTGTTAATATTTACATAAATGTGATACTAGATGCCGAATACAGAAAAATGAGTCAGAAAGCAAACCATGGATTATGAATAGTTCACAGGCAAGAAATGGTCCAGATTTTCTTTTTGCAATGAAAGCCATATGACCTTACTGTCTTCCATTTAACCTGCCCTTTCATTTTTTGAAAAATTTGGCTTTAACTCATATCCTGTGATTATAGTCATACTCCATCCTCAACAGTTTACTCTTCCACAAGATGACATTGATATTGGGATTTCCTAGAAATAAGTGGGACCACACTTCCTACACTGTGGGACCACACACACTATCTGACCAAAAGGTGGATCATCGGCATAGCTTTTGGATTGATTTATGACCCAAAGGGGTAATTCTGGACAGAAAAAGAGGTATTCTGGAAAGTAACCTCATAGGTTGATCTGATCATCAGTTCCCAAGTGGACACGACATGGTGAGTAATCATGCCTCAGGCCTAAAACTTCTTCAGTCAAAAGCTTTTAAACAAGCTCTATGCACATTGTTCTTGTGCATCTAAGTTACCACACCTTCAAAAGACCAGAAGTAATGAAACTGGAGAAATGACCCACAGGTCTGGCTGCCTACCAGGATGAGCAGTCAGTCATTGGAGGACAGGCACGGTGCAATGCAAAGAGGTTTATTCAAGTGCCGGCCACCTGAGAAGACAGGGGACTCCTGTCCTCACAAACCCATCTTCTCGTTTAGGATCAGGCAGGGGCTTTTAATAAGGAGGAAGAATAAACAAAATATAGAATGAAAGAATCATAAGGAGAGGGTTGAGAGTTCTTTGCTGAGGGAGGCTACATTGCTGCTAGACCTGTCTGCTATTGAAGGTCAACAACTCCCTGGGAGCTGACATATCTGAAGGTCAGCATCTATTTCCTTGGTTGTTACAGGAACTGAAGCTAACAAGTAACTTATAAATTAGGGTTTTTGTTTTGTGTAACAAGTATCCATAGATTCCCATAGTCAAGATGTCCTTTGGCCTTGAGCAAGAATCCGAACTGAAAAAAGAGAATCAGAACTGCAAACCTTGCAGTGGTGGGAGAAGTAGAAGGGGGAGGAGGTTGAGGTACATGTATCTTCCACTTAGGCTTATTCTTATTGTTCGGATGTTAACCCCTGATGTGCATCAACTGGAGGGCGACAGGCCTTTTAACTGTAATGAGAGTTTGGCCAGAGGCCAAAGTCCAGGATTGATGCTATACTTTTGATTTGTTACGGAATACATAACTTGATTTGTTACGGAATACATACTAAACTACATTATTATATTATTGAATCATGGTTATAAGAGCAACAAACTGAATTTAACAGTTCACAAGAATTCTTTTATATGTTTACTTTATTAGTACCTTCTTATTTAGCTTTATTTATGGCTAGTGAGAGGAATATAAGTAAATCAGTAATACCTGTATAGCATATTTATTACTGGTTACAGTAATACAACCTTTAAGAGAGCACACAATCTTGTTAACTCTTATAATCCAATCCCCATCTTTGTGTGATCCTTCCTTAACTTCCCTCTTTGATTCCAAATGCATAAAAGAAACTGCAAACTGTAATTCTTCAGAGCATTTGGGATCTTGCTTCTTGGCAATTGTCATCAATTTTGGCTCAAATAAACTCATAAAAATGCTCCACAGGTTTGTGCATTTCGTATGTTAATACTTGGAATGCTTTTCCTCTATCCTGTTTGAATAAATTATTTCCTACTGTTACACAAAAATTAGGGGATGTTTTATTGCTTCATATTCATTTTGAAATATCCCCTAATTTTTGTGAGCAGTATACTTCCCTTACTTTTTTCTTCAGAGAATTTACCATACTTTGTAATTAGTTGATTTGTTTGTTTTTGTTTCCTTAATATTTGCTTCTTCCATTCTGAAGTCAGAGACTACATCTGTTTCACAAACACAGGATCTAGGGCATACTTACATTAGTTCAAGTTTGTACTTATATTTTGCAAACAAAATACAAGTATATTTAGTAGGTAACAAGTTCCCAAATCCCATAATACAAATACCAGTATTTATTTAGTAAATATTTAACAGAGCTTTTGGGATGGTAGAGTTTTAGAGTATTCCAAAAATTCATAAATATAAATTGGAGGTTGGATAAATTGTTGCATACTCAAGAACAGGAAAATCTCATTTAATTTACACACACACACACACACACACACACACACACACACACACACACACACACACACACCTTGCCCTGTCAGATCTACCTGTGGTTGATGAAAGATGAGGTTCTTAATCAGTCTCATCACGTCAGAAAATCAAGTGCATGATGCATTCTTCTAGTTTAATCAGGTTTTCAGTGGCATTGTTTTCTTCCTGCAAAATGAATCATCTGAAGTACTTCTCTTTATTTAAACTATTTATATATAAAAAAAATAGCAATACCTACTTGACAAAGCTAAAAAGCCACCATTTGATAGTTATTCTCTATTTTTACAAGACACAGAGGCAAATGATTTTAAGTTATGAAAACAAAAATCTTTTTACAGATTAAAAAAATGGAACACGATTTGATGTGATCCATTATTGAAACTAGAGATTTTCTTTTGAAACTTCCCAAATATAAATTGGATGATGGATTAGAGGGATTTGCAGGTGGTATTTATGTTTTTAGTAGGGATTAGGATATTTGATCTTAAAGGTAGTTGCATTTTTAATATTCTGGGATGTTATACTATTACAGGCTTTTATTTAAACATTAAAATGCATCAAAGGAGAAAATATAATGATTTCTTAATTAAAATATATAAAATGCATGTGCCCTTTGATGACATGTTCATCAGAAATAAAAGATGGCAAACTGTGCAGGCATGAAGAAAAGACCCTATAAACCAAAAGAAAAAAAGAACCAAAAGCAAATACTCTTGGCTGCTGAAAACACTAAAACATTCTATAATTGTTAGTGAATAGCTAATTTAGTACTATATCCAGCTTTCTGTTGCAGCATATGAAGCAGTTCTACTGAATTGTCAGAATCTGTAAAAGGTCAATTATGGAGCCGTTAGCATCACAAGTTGTAAATGAATGAAACAGAATATTCAACTATGGATCAAGTCTGCGGAGGTGGTCTTTGTGGTGGTCTCCATACTGGTTTCCACTGTCACAACCACCAGCTGAAATTACCTCAGATCTCCAGGGTCCTGGCCTATGTCATCTGCCTCCAATTATAAGGAATTTAAGATTTAGAATCAACAAGAAATCCAGAAAGCTTTACTTGATGTGAGATTTTATTGAGAAAGAAACAAACTGCTTGCGAAGAAGGAGACTTCGAAACCCAGATTGATATAGCTCAGTTTATAAAGCGTGCAGGAGGAAGTACATTGTTTTCTATTGTGACTGGTTACTAGAAACTTGCATTTCTTTCATAGCACTGTGAAAGCTTACTTGTTTATAGCTGATTGACTAGGAAGCCATACGGTAACACTGATACGAAGAAAGTTTAAGTTTTATTATGATCAGTGTGACCACTTTGGGGATATCAGGACAGTTCTAAAGTTTTGGTTATGTGACTATGAGTGTTTGGTCTAGGGCTGTATTCAAATTGTACCCTCCATTCCATTTTCTCATTAACATTAGAAATGCCCATTACTTAAGTTATATCTAGGAGATATATTTGTACATTTTCAGACTTGCACAGTTCTGAGAACTGAGGGCCCAGAGAATCCTCTGCAGTGAACATCTTGAGCCAGAATTCTGTGTGTGTTGGCTGAGTTTTCCTCATCACTGATTGCTTGGAAGGAAATAGCCTCTCAAATAAAAGAGAGGAAGTCTTTTGCCCCAAATTAATTGAGGACTAAAAATAGCTGAAAATGTTTTTGAAAATTCCATCAAAGTATCTTTTTCATGAAAAAAAAAAACAAAACAAACAATACCTGTACCCACCTACTGTGACCAGACTGTGAAACATTCTCCTGTGCATGGGCACCCCGCCTACCCATTCTCTTTCTTTTTTTTAATTTTTATTTTATTTAATTATTTGTGTTTACATAGATTCTAGGGTCACCCCAAGTGCATCATCCCCCATATTCCCCTCAACATCTTCTTTGCCCCCCTTCTTACACCACCCTCCCCCCTTCCCTTCAGGTTTATCCCATCCTATCATCCCCTTTCCCTCTGTCCTCTTTTTCTCTGGTCCCTTTGATCCCTCCTCTGTCTCAATTTCATTCCTTGGTTCTCAATATTCCTTGAATTTCTCAAAGGAGTGAGGTTATATGATATTTTTCTTTCTCTGCCTGGTTTATTTCACTCAACATAATAGTTTCCAAGTCCCTCCAAATTGTTGCAAAAGGTAATATTTCCTTCTTTTTCATAGCCCCATAGTATTCCATTTTATATATGTACCACAGTTTTTTAATACACTCGTCCACTGACGGACACTTGGGCTGTTTCCAGATCTTCACTATTGTGAACAATGCTGCCATAAACATGGGGGTGCATTTCTTTATCAGTCGGTGATATGGTGTCCTTGGGATATATTCCTATAAGTGGGATGGCTAGGTCAAAGGGCAGTTCCATTTCTAATTTTTGAGGAATCTTCATACTGTTTTCCACAGTGGCTGCACTAGTCTGTGTTCCCACCAGCAGTGCAGGAGGGTTCCCCTTTCTCCACATCCTCACCAACACCTATCGTGTGTTGTTTTGTTAATGAGTGCCATTCTGACTGGTGTGAGGTGGTATCTCATTGTGGTTTTAATTTGCATTTCTCTAATGATTAGTGATGTTGAACACGTTTTCATCTGTCTATTGGCCGTCTGTATGTCCTCTTCGGAGAAGTATCTATTCATTGCTTATGCCCATATTTTGATTGGATTGTTTGTCTTTCTGGTTTTGAGTTTTACAAGTTCTTTATAAATTTAGGTGATTAACCCCTTATTAGATGTATTGTCGAATATGTTCTCCCATCATGTGGTTTGTCTTTTTATTCTGTTCATATTGTCTTTAGCTGTGCAAAAGCTTTTTAGTTTGATATAGTCCCATTTGTTTATACTGTCTTTTATTTCATTAGCCTGTGGAGATAAAGCAGCAAATATATTGCTGGTTCTTTGAAATGGTAAACAAGATTGATGAACCTTTAACGAGACTTACCAAGAAAAGAAGAGAGAGGACTCAAATAAATAAAATTAGAAATGAGAGTGGAGAAATAACAACAGACACAACAGAAATACAAAATATTGTAAGAAAATACTATGAAGAACTGTATGCCAAATATTAAACAACCTAGGTGAAATGGACAAATTCCTTGAAACATATAATCTTCCAAAAATCAATCTGGAAGAATCAGAAAACCTAAACAGACTGATTACAACAAAAGAGATCGAAAAAGTTATCAAAAGCTCCCAAAAACAAAACCCCTAGGCCCGATGGCTTCACTGGTGAGTTCTACCAAATATTCAAAGAACTAACTCCTATCCTTCTCAAGCTATTTCAAAAATTTCAAGAGGAAGGAACACTTCCACCGGCCCATTCTCATTGCATCCTCTCTAGTGTAGCCCCTGGTGTTCATAGTTTATGTCGATGGCATGTTTTATTTCCATCACTTACAGATCTGCTCCAGCTGTGCAGCTATTCTGGCATTGCTGGGAGGGAACCAAGGTTAGTGAAGAGCCGAGTGGCTGATTTTTGTTTTTAATTTTTTAAAATTTAATTAATTGTGTTTACATAGATTCTAGGGTCACCCCGAATGCATCCCCCTCCCCCATATTCCCCTCAACATCTCCCTTACCTCCCTCCCTATAGTGCCCTCCCCCCTTCCCTTCAGGTTTATCCCATCCTATCATCCCCTTTCCCTCTGTCCTCTTTTCCTCTGGTCCTTTTGATCTCCTCTCTGTCTCAATTCTATTCCTCAGTTCTCAGTGTTCCTTGGATTCCCCAAATGAGTGAAGTCATGAGATATTTTTCTTTCTCTGCCTGGCTTATTTCACTCAACATAATAGTTGAATGCAAATTAAAACCACAATGAGATACCACCTCACACCAGTCAGAATGGCACTCATTAACTAAACAACACATGATAGGTGCTGGCAAGGATGTGGAGAAAGGGGAACCCTCCTGTACTGCTTGCTGGTGGGAATGCAGACTGGTGCAGCCACTGTGGAGAACAGTATGGAGATTCCTCAAAAAATTGGAAATGGAACTGCATTTGACCCAGCCATCCCATTTATAGGAATATATCCCAAGGACACCATATCACGACCCAGTGGCTGGTTTTGGTTAAGACAATTCACCTTCCAGTCAGTACTGGGTGGTTATTTGCATGCTGATAAAGGTCAGCAATTTCACAGCTGAGCAATTCCCATTTACCTCCCTCTGACTATTTTGTTTGTAACTAGCCTAGTGTTTGCTTTGACCTAAAACGTCACTTTTTAAATTTCTGTACTTGTGATTTTTCTTTTTGCAGTTGTTCATAATTTTGGGAAATATTCACTGGAGGAAACACGATGCACTGTTAACCTTACTGCATGGAATGTCATTGCAGTCAGGGAAGTCCTGTGGCCGTGGCTGCTCACCTGGGCTGGCCCTTAATGTCATCTGTTTTCTGATCTTTATTTCTCTGTGCTCAGAAATGTACACTGATGGGGCAGCTCGGCTTTCTCCTTCCTGCCTCAGGGTTTGCTTAGAATGACTAGTCCTGCTTGAAGTTTTACAGATCTTTGGGGCTATTAAATTTTTAGTTAACTAAAGTTTAAATCTTAATTAATGTGTTTTTTTTTTCCCTCTCTTACTGACACTACACCTTTAATCTCTGTTAGTGCTTATAGTAGATTCCTGTCATGGGTTCACTTCTGCTAGACTGTGAGCACCTGGAGGACAAAAATGGAGTGTATTTTATTTTTATTTTAAACAGCATCGTGTCCACTGAAGGAACTCAAGAAACGCTTGTTACATCAGATGAGTCAAGGACTCATGTAGTCTATAGTGTGTCAGATTAATTACACCTAATTAATAGCTTTTTAATTGGTGAATTATAAAGTGTACCAGAAAGAGTGTGAAAGTTAAAATTATGTAGATTCAGTTAATTCCCAACTTCCATATTTCCACATGGTATGAATTAAACTCTCTGAGCCTCATTTTCTTCATGGCTTAAATGTGAATATCTACTTTGTTATGTTTTGGCAAATTATTTGTTACATATTAGTATTCAAATGCAATTTCTGCTATCCTAACTGATAAAAACATAGCTGTATAGTCCTTTGTGTATTTGCATTCAAAACACAATAGACTGGTTAGCTTTGTATGTATCAAGTGATAATAATGTCATACACTATATCCATACCTATTATCTATTTATCTACCTGTCTGTATCTCAGCAGCTATAATAGTAAGAAATCTACAAAGGACAAATGCGAGAAGAAAACAACAATTCTAGGAGGTAAACTAGGATTAAAACCAGATGTTAGCCTGAGAGTTTTATTTTGATGGACACCCAGATGTGGGATATAAGAGATAAAAGCTAGATGCCTCTTTAAATGCCTTTTAGTCTAATATCCCCTGTACTTTAGTTATTAAAGAGTAAGTCTTCAAAGATGACTTACGAAGTGAAAAACATATCGATTTTAGAAGGTCAGTAACAAAAGCACTATGAATAAGAATGGTACGCTTGGAGAGGATTAAAACTATACAGAGTTTGGATAAAGACAGATTTGGTTTAAGTCCAGGCTTTTCCAACTACTCGTTTATGGCCTTTGGTAGTTTTGCATCTTCTCTGAGCTTCAGTATAATCATCTATAGCAGGAGAATAAATAAATATATATATATATAAATTTCTTAGCACATCATATAGAAACATGTTACACTTTAACTATTATTATCATTACCGACATTATCAAATGCATTATAATTTTTTAAATTAATAGACTTTATTTCTTTGAGCAAGTTAGGCTTGTAGGAAATTGAATAGAAAGTAATGTGAAGTCCTATATACTCTCTCTCTTTCAGCCTCCCTTTTCATTGTTTCCCTTATCAAAATCTTGCATTGATATGGTATATTTATTATAAATGGTGAATGAATATTAATACATTATTATTAACTAATGTCTACAGTTTACATTAGGACTCACTCTTTGTGTTGTGCAGTTCTACAAGTTTAGACAAATGTATAATGTATATTTAATATTGTCATATTATATAGACCAGTTTCATTGCCCCAAAATGCCCTGTGTTCCCCCTACTTGTCACCCTCTTTCCCGCAGTCTCTGCCAAGCAGACATACAGTTTTGCCTTTTCCAGAATGTCATAGAGTTGGAGTCATACAGCATGAAGCCTTTTCAGACTGACTCCCTTCACTTGGCAATATACAATTAAGGTTTCTCCATGTCTTTTCTCACAACAGCAACTTTTGTTTTATCACTGAATAATATTGTACTACAGGGATGAGCCATGGTATATCACTTATTAAAGGACACCAAGATTTCTTTCAATTTTAGCTAATTATGAATAAAGTTGCTATAAACATTTGTGTTTAGGTATCTATATATACATAAGTTTTCAGTTCGCTTAGGAAAATAGCAAAAAATTGCACAATTGATAGAGAATCTTGTAAGACTATGTTTAGTTTTGTAAGAAACTGCGGACCCTCTTCCAACATACCCATGCCATTTTCCATTCCCAACAGCAATGAATGAGAATTCTTACTGACTTCCGTCTTCACCAGCACTGGGTGTGGTCAGTGTTTTGGATCCCAGTCATTCTAATAAGTGTATGGTAGTATACCACTATTGTTTTAATTTTTTATTCCCTGGAACCATTATGTTGCGCTTCTTTCCATAGGCTTATTTACCATCTGTCTATCACATCATCATTTTTTAAAGGTAGCTACTATTTGTGCCACACCACTTACATTATTAGATTAGCTATGTTATACTTTTGGGAACACAAGAAGTTATGGAATAGATAAAGGCAAAAAGAGAACAGAAGGGCCAAAGAAATGATAGAACTCCTGATGGTATCAGAGAACCCCAAAGAGGGTACCAAGCAGGGTAATCAGCAAACAACCAAAGACAAAACAACCAAAGAAAAACTTCCTATTTAAAGGTATTTATTCATCTTGACTGTTGGTCTTCTGGGTCAGGAGAAAGAAAAAGGGAGGGAAATATGGAGGGAGGAAGAGGGAGAGAGAATGTCACTAAAACTATAGAGTTTGTTACTAAAAGGATAAAAGCTAAAAGGAAAAAAATTAAAATAATATTTTATATCTTTATTCTACAGCACAACATTGAAATCAGATGCAAAATTTTGTCTTTTGTTATACAGACAGACATAAAATATGGAAAGAGATCTATTGTGACTGTCCCTTCTGCCTCCCTACCAAACCACACTTTTCTCCAGATACTGCTGTCTTTAGTAAAAAGGTAATTAGAACGCTTAGTGAATCTAATCCATGTCTTAGTTATATTAAACAATTACATTAAAAAAGTTGAGCATCATATTAGTGAAACTATACAATGATGCCATATTTCAGGTTGGCAATATATAATATGAATATGTGTTAATGTAGCAATGCCACTCCCAGCAATTCCTCTGAAGAAATTACAGGTTTATGTGGATTTAGCTAAAATTAAAGCCATTTGGTATTCTTTAAAATTACTGCAGAAAATAGAATATTTCCAGATGGTTAATAGATAAATTAAGGCATACCCATATAAAAAATATATGTGGCCACTGTCCATGAAGATGTAAAAGAATATAACCATGAAAATCTTTCAATATATATTTTTACAAGAAAAACAGGCTAGACCATAGCTACTCTGTTTTTATGCATAGAAATCATAGAAAGATATATGGTAAAGTATAAAAGGTATCCTCTGGTTGGTTTGATAATAATTTATATTTCTATTTAAAGAAAGATAACTAAAAAGTATTGGTCTAGATCATTGAGTATAAATATAAAACTATAACATATTAGTAATATGTCAGTAACTAAACAAATGTCTATTTGTTTAGCTAAAAAAACATTTTTTTTATTTATTCATTTTAGAGAGGCAGGGAGAGAGAGAGTAAAGGGGTCCAGAGTGGCAAGAATATTGTAGTGTTTACTCTTGAGAGCAAGAAGTGGTACTGCTATGATTGAAATCAGTGGTAGGATGTTAATAATGCTGCTTTTATTCTCATATACACAATTTGAGAAGTCAAGAATGCTTCACTTTTAGTGTACATGCATTTAATCCTCCAGTCCTTTCCATTTTCCTCTTTTATAATTGTCACATCCTTTTGATTCTCTTTCTTACTCTACTCTAATTCCCTGAGCCATCATCTTTTTCCAAAATTAGTTCAATACACTCTATACTGGCACTCCTACCCCAAGGTTGATCTCTTCCAGATCATTCTTTTATTGCAGCAAACCTTTTCTTACTAAAACGTAAACCTTATCCTATCGCTCATCCTGAGACTCCTTCACTTTCTGCCTACAGGGTCATTAGATGAAGACTCCTCAGGTATTGATATAATGTTTAAATTGAATAATGTGCTACTATCAGGTAATCAGTTATATCTTGTGAATAAATAAAATATATTCGTATGAAACTTCAGAGAGCTAAGATTTCAGTTTGCCTCTAGCTTTTGCTCTCAGTTTCTCTTCTTATCCTAATAAAACATGGACTGGTGAAATTTCTAAGAATTAAACCATAATTTTTAAAATTTGGAATATGAATATATTTCTCTACTAGGACTCTAACAAGAATGTCTCATTAGTTCTTTTTTTGTATACCTAAAAATTTTTTTTAATTCATTTTAGAGAGGCAGGGAGGGGCGGGGGAAGCAGGAAGCATCAACTTCAATATGTGCCTTGACCAGGCAAGTCTGGGATTTTGAACCAGCAAACTCAGCATTCCAAGTTGACGCTTTATCCACTGTACCACCAGAGGTCAGGCACATTAGTTTTTCTGGTGTGATAAAGAATACAGCCATCTGAGCCTCATCACAGCAGGGAACAGGGGTAAGGGCTCTCAGCACTTATGATATGGAGTGATCATTGAAGAAATCTCAATTTACCAAAGAGACAATTTTTCCTTGAACTCCAACATCTCTGTTGTGTCCAGGTCTCCGTGTCTTGCCCAGAATTCCTCATTCCAACACCACTTGACCCATTTTCTCTTGCCACTCTGGACTCCCTTAAGACCTAGGTCAGTGGCCCCATGTCTCATTTTTGGCATTCTGCAGCACACATCTTTTTGGTATGCTACTGTCCTGCCATCCTCAGGGGCACAGCTGGGAGTTGGGCGGGGGCAGAATGGACATTACTTAATATTACCAAAAGCAAACTGTAGGGGTACATTAGCATGTGACACACACTTGAGCACACAGCTAACAACCTCACAGAATACATGCTTCCTCCCCAAATGATCTATAATGTCCAAGAGAGCAAAGTAAAACCCTAGATCATGTAGACATGTATGGAATGATTGCCAGGTACGAGGAAAATCTAGGAGGTAGTAGTGTTCACTTTACCATGCCCTGTACACCGATGGGAATTAGTGCCTGGAAGCGGAAACCGGGTCTCTATCCTGGCTCTTCTCTGCATTGAGGAGGTGTTAGTGCTCTGCTTCCACCTTAGTTCATTTTTCAAAGGGAGGAAAGAAGGCACAGTGAAAGTGAAAGGGGAGATTAGGGCAGGGTAGAGGGCTGTGGGAATGACCTATAAAACAAAACAAAAATAATACAAAAAAGAAGTAAAACCAGGTGTACTGCTGTGATATTTTATAACAGAAGAAGGTACCTGGAAACACACATGCTAACACAGATAATATGATACCCCAGGGGTCAGAGCCAGAAAGAGAATGTGGCTGAGGCCATAGGGTTAGACTAAGAGCCTTTCAGTGGACTGTTGAACACATTGCATCTGCTGCTTTAGCCATGAGACCTCTTTGCTGGAGACAGCACAGGCGATGACAGGCCTGGAAACCCCACAGGCCTGCCCCAGGGCCTGCTTGGGGTGCACCCAAGCACCCAAGCACGAAGCACCAACATGTGGTGCCCATTATTGTCTCCACACCAGGAGTAGCAGGAGGTGCAGCATGATCTCCAGTGTCTTTGGGTCTGCAGCTGTCACAGTGACCTCAGGAATGCATCTGTTGAGGGTGTTGGTGGCCTCACTGGCTCCTTTCAGAAGTGGCTTATATTACAGGGTTGTTGAACAAGGTCCAATAGTGTTTTGGTGAGGTGGGTGTTTGCGAGGGGCCAGGCCTTTAGATTTCCAATGGCCTAGGTCACAGCTGAGGTGCTGGAGTCTCACCTCTTCTCAAATAGTGCTGCAGATGTCAGCAAAGGGGTTTCCCCCTAAGTCATTATTCTCTACATTTACGAATGTGTGCATGTGTGTGTTTAAAGGAATGTATGTGTGTGTATTTGTGTGTGTGTGTGTGTGTGTGTGTGTGTGTATATATATATATATATATATATATAAATGCATGTATGTGTTGTATGTTTGCTGATATCTGTATGTATATCTTTTGAATCTATCCATATATACATCATTCTGTATATATGTAGAAAGACATATTAGTTCTTGTTTTAACTTTTATTATAAGAAATTTCCATTATATAAACAGACTATTAAAACATACCACCATGTGCCTCAAAACAGTTAAAACTTGTTAAAATCTTTCTGAATATGCAAACATCCAGAGCACACCCTTCTCAATACTTTAAAGGTATTTTCTACCAAGATTGAAGTGATTAAACTCTTTAGGTTTTCCTTTCCCAGAAAATAAGTGTTTCTTGTTTTCCACCTCAGTCAAATGCAATTGTGAGCCTCTTTCCTTTCAAGAAACAACCCATGTGTGTAAGCAATGCAACCAATTTGCTGCAAGATTTCAGCTCCGAGAAGAACAGGAGCTCTGCCTCTCAGATGGGCTCATCTACCTGTCCAAGGAGTCAAACATATTTACTGAGGGAAGAGGGAGAACCATTGAGGTTACACGGTGCGCCTGTGGATAATGGTTCCTAGTCCAAAAGAGTGTGAAGAGTGAGCAGGCAGAGCACATACATTTGAACTTTCAGGGAGGGATGTGCAGGCACAAGCAGGCAGGGCCGCCAGCGTGCACCCCTTTCTTCTCTGGGACGATCAGGGACCCGTGGAGGTCCCGTGTCTCCGCAGCCCATAGCTGTGCAGTTTCAGAGCTGAATGCACCAAGCTGTGACCCCTGATATGTCAGGAATGTAGCATGGCCCCCTCTGCTTCTTGTCATCAAGTCAAAACAAAACTAGCATGTGCCCTGGTTGGTTGGCTCAGCAGTAGAGCATCAGCCTGGCGTGTGGGAGTACTGGGTTTGATTCCCAGCCAGGGCACACTGGAGAAGCATCCATCTGCTTCTCCATCCTTCCCCCTCTCCTTTCTATCTCTCTCTCTGCTCCCACAGCCAAGGCACCACTGGAGCAAAGATGACCCTGGCGCTGAGTTTGGCTCCATGGCCTCCACCTCAGGCTCTAGAATGGCTCCGGCCATAACTGATCGATGCCCCAGATGGGCAGAACATCGCTCCCTGGTGGGCATGCCAGGTGGATCCTGGTCGGGCGCATGAGGGAGTCTGTCTGCCTGTCTCTCTGCTTCTAACTTTGGAAAAATACAAACAACAACAACAAAACAAAACAAAACTCGTGTGTGAAGGAACATTGGGACGTGTTCAAAGTTGCCTTCTCAAGTCCACCCTCCACCAGATTCTCTGGTTCTAGGCAGCTCCTAACTTACTGGGCCATCAACTTCTGCTCAGTTCCTCCTCCATTCTCTTGCCAAGGGAGTGGGTGGGGATACACACACACACAGACACACACACACACTAAATACACTTAAACATTTTTAAATTGAATTATCGAAGTGACATTGGTTAATAAAATAATGTAGGTTTCAGGTGTATAATTGTATAAAACATTATCAGTATATTGTGATTTTTGTTCACGACCCCAAGCGAATAGGCTTTAGAGTAATTCTCCCAATTCACCACTCCCCCTTCTGACCCAGTGGGGCAGACACAGGTCAGCAGCTGCAGTTCCCCGGGGGTGTGGGTGTGGGTGGGGTGGGATGGGGTGGAGGGGAGAATAGGAAATCTACATAGGGAGAAGGGCTCCGCACGCCCCTCCTCAGGGGAGGTCAGGGTCTGGGGCGTCTGGAGAGGGCAGCTAGGGTGCCTCAGCATCGAGATGCAGGTGCAGGGAACGGAATCGCAGGTGCGCTCGGGGAGAGCGCGGCATCGCGAAAGGAGTGACAGAAGGAGTGGCAGGTGGACAGGAAACCGCCTGCTGCCAGTATCTGCTGACTTGTGACACCTGCTGCAGTGTTTGGAAAAGTGGACGGAGTGCAGGAGTGCGCCTGGGAAGCACTGACAGAGCGATTGTGCGAGCTGACGTTGATGGCGAAAGCAGAGGGGCTTGCGGGGAGCGCCCGGGAGGCGGCGGGGCGGGAGCGAAGCTGTCTATCCCGAAGCAGGTGCCAGGGAAGGGTGGAAGCCGTGCTGCACCTGGCACTGAGCTCCACCTGGACGCTGCTGCGGCAGGTGCTTCGCAGAGGGCTCCGGTCGTTCTGCCACAGGCTGGGCTTGTGCGTGAGCCGGCACCCGGTCCTCTTCCTCACCGTGCCCGCAGTCCTGACCATCACCTTCGGCATCAGCGCGCTCAAACGCTCCCAGCCCGAGGGCGACCTGGAGCCCCTGGTCGCTCCCAGCCACAGCCTGGCCAAGATCGAGCGCAGCCTGACCGGCAGCCTTTTCCCCCTGGACCAGTCCAAAAGCCAGCTCTATTCGAACTTACACACCCCTGGGAGGTATGGCAGGGTGATCCTCCTCTCCCCGCCCGGGGACAATATTTTGCTCCAGGCTGAGGGGATCCTGCAGACCCACCCAGCCGTGCTAGAAATGGAACCACAGGGGCTATAATTGTATATATATTTTCTCATCTTGCAGGGAGAGCCATCAGCATAGGAAATGTGTGGTGGAGGGTATTATTTTAGTGCTAGAGGATGTCGGGCAGGTGCACAGACAATAGCCAGGATGAAAGTGAGAAGACCTAACACCATATTCAAAGTATGCTTCTGCTAATTAAAGAAGCAGCAGAGGTTTCATCAAGATTCAGAAGTAACAGGTTGCTGGTTTGATCCCCAGTTAGGGCACATGCAGGAACAGATAGTTTTTTCTCTCCTCTCACCCTTCTGCTCTCTTTAAAAATCAATAAATTAAAAGAAAAAATTTTTAAAGGCTTAGAAGTAATTGTTTCATTGGGGAAGGACGTATGGACAATTTGGAAAAAAAGAGGAAAAACATTAAGGAAAACAATATAAAATACAAATGTGTATATTTATTAGGAATTAATTAGCGACTACAAGGTGGTTAGTGCAGATTTAGCATTGACAGAGATTTCATTTCCATTGCCAGGAGAAATAACCTTTTATCTGTTGGCAGCCCGGCTTGAATTTGCTATTTGAGTGTCTGTACCTATGTATGCCTATATGACCGTCCGTAATAAGTATGACTGTAATTGGCATCCCATGGATTTGTGTGTGAATATGGTAGAGAGTCAAACAGTTGTGTGTGCTTGTTTTTGCATGCAAACATATCTGGAACTCTAGATCTAAAGGGAAATAATTAACATGCCATTAGCTGATGAACTACAGCAAGAGTTTGCAAATGTTTCTGCAAATGACATGTAGCAAATATTTTACATTTTGCAAGCCACATACTGTCTTTTTTTAACATACTTTTAAAAAATTTTTCTTCTATTTTCTCTTTTGCCCCCTTTTTTCTCTTTGGTTTTTAACAATCCTTTCAAATGTGATGTTCCTTTTTTAATTGTGCCTATATTTTCCAATCTTATAAAAACCATTAGAACTGTTCACTGTTGTTTATTTTTAATGTAAGAGTATGGTTATCCTCTTCCTTAAAGTTAGGCACAGATATGTGATTTATTTTGGCCAAGAAATATGACTAGAAGAAACATTTATTATGCCTGATTGGAATAAATTGCTAGGACCCTTTTGTCTACTGTTTTCCCTCCCTTCCAGAACAATTGGAAGCAGCATGGGATTTTCAGGGCTGACCCGATAGCGTGGACATCAGTTGCCTGGCCATCATCATAGTGAAACTTGTAGGAAAAGAAACTGACCTTTTTGGTTGGAAACCACTGAGACATTTGGGAATTGATTAGCATTCACTCAACTCTACCTTATAATGTCAATCAACATACTATTTTTCTTCCATAATTTCATTGAGCCCTGCATATTGATTTTCAACTCTGGGATTACTGATTTTGTCTTCATAGGACCATCAACACAATAAGACAAGGCCCAAATCTTTCTAAGTATGAAAATATGTTATCTGGGTCCTAAATCTCACTGTTTTTACTAGCTCTAGGTGATAAAGCATCAAACTTTCCTTCCAGAATAGTCTTAAAAGAATAACTATATTCATCTTATTTACCTGATTGCAGTGGGTAGAAAAGAGTCTATGTGGAAAATATTGTCACTAACATTAATGACTTTTGTTGGACAATAATGATATAATAAATGGCCTATTTAAAATTTTTTTTTTTTTTACTTTTTCAAGGGAGAGGAAGGGAGATAGAGAGACAGATTCCTGCATACACTTTGACCAGGATCTACCTGGTAACCCCTGTTTAGGGCTGATGCTCTGCTTATCTGGGGCTGCTCAAAACCAAGCTATTTTTAGTGCCTGGGCCAGAGGTTCCATGGAGCCATCCTCAGTGCCCAGTGCTGGTGCGCTTGAACCAATTGAGCCAGGGCTGCGGAAGGGGAAAAGGGAGCGAGTGGAGAAGCAGATGGCTGCTTCTCCTGTGTGCCCTGACTGGGAATCAGACCTGGGACATCCACACACCAGGTCGATGCTCTACTACTAAGTCAACTGGCCAGGGCATAAATGGTCTATTTTTATTTCATGTTTGTTTGACCTATTGAACATTCCCCATGTTCATTATTTCTTATATCATGGGACCTCTTTATTTCTAGATACATTAAAGTGGATTTACACCAAGTAGTTCCAATCACACATATATTATTAGTCTCCCTCTAGTCCAGTGGCTCTAAAACTTTTTGGTTTTTTTTACAGGGACAGAGAGAGAGTCAGAGAGAGGGATAGATAGGGACAGACAGACAGGAATGGAGAGAGGTGAGAAGCATCAATCATTAGTTTTTCGTTGCCGTTGCGACACCGTGGTTGTTCTTTGATTGCCTTCTCACATGTGCCTTGACTGCGGGCCTTCAGCAGACCAAGCCACCCCTTGCTGGAGCCAGCAACATTGGGTCCAAGCTGATGAGCTTTTGCTTAAGCCAGATGGGCCCGCGCTCAAGCTGGGGAGCTCGGGGTCTCGAACCTGCGTTTTCTGCATCCCAGTCCGACGCTCTATCCACTGCGCCACCACCTGGTCAGGCGGTTCTCAAACTTTTTGAAGTCGGGGCACATTTAAAATCTTACAAATAATTGTAGGCACACTATATACAAATTTATGAGAAAAATGCTATAATAATTAAGTCAAATGTTAAAGAAAAACAATATAAAGTCCAAGCGTGCTTTTATTCTAATTAAACAAAATAAATACGACAGAATTAAATTTATTCTGACATTAAAAAATATTTTTATGTTACACTTTTTGAGTTATGCTTTTTAGAAATTGTAAAAAAAGAGGTTAAAAATAAAAAATGGCAAAACGTTATCTTTTTATATATATAGATACATTCTTAGTAGGTTTAGTAAATTTGGCAGGTCCTGGCATGAATGTGTTAAGTTTTTTCATTCTTGTGTTTATGAGAAACATGAGCCTGATGTGTCCTAGCAATTTCTTCAATGTTTGGGCATATATTTCAAAGGCAAACTCTCATTTCTTCATCAATACATTGAAGAATTCTTTTCTTTTTATTCTTAATTGTGTTGAGGTTAGAAAATCCTAATTTACATAAATAGGATGTTGAAAATTGTAGTAAAATGTTCAAAGTTTATTTAGATATTGCCACATATTCTTCTTTTATAGAAATCCAAAAAGCTTTAAGAGACAATTTCTTATGTTTAATCATCAATCCAAAACCCCACCATACATATCATCTTAACTTTACACCAAACAAAGGATAGAAGAAACTTGCCTCCAGTCTTTCAAGGGAACATGGGGGTTAGTGTAAACAATGTAGCACCACAGCTTAACAGTCTTTTGCAACCTAATTAGGCAAGTGAGATGCAGGGTTGGGCAGACTGTCAGCTTACAGGCAATTCCCCACACTTCTGTCCTCCAAAAATCTAAATTCCAAAAACTCTGTTGGTTTTTCGTCCCCAACAGGCACATATTTCTCTGGAATGCCATAGGGAGCACTTAGAAATCTTCTAGGGTGCACCAGTGCGCCCTGGCGCACACTTTGAGAACCACTGTTCTAGTCTGTGCTCTGAATTCATGCCAGCTATTTGGGGGTTTTTATACAGATTTTACTTTTTCTAATTACGTCTGTGGTTCATCCTACCCGATCTTTCCTTCCTTCCTTCCTTCCTTCCTTCCTTCCTTCCTTCCTTCCTTCCTTCCTTCCTTCCTTCCTTCCTTCTTCCTTCCATCCTTTGCTCTGTGCTTTGTGGAGAATATTATAATTATGCAGTTTATTTGTCCTATCCTAAAAATTCTCCCTATGTTTGGTCTCACAGTGAATAAGTGATAGAAAAACAAGTGCTTCAGGGAAGTGAGCAACATTTTCTATCCTCACCAGGTTTCTTCTATTAAAAAAATATAGAAACAAGACCAGGTATTTCTGAAAATATTGGTATTTTATAGGAAACCTGAAGAAATAACTGGGGATTGATGTATGACTTCAGTGTAAATGGAGTTGGTTCACAGTTGTTTGTATGGAAAATAACACAATAATTAACTAATAATAGCACAAGGAAAAACTGTGTTTTGTGTACTCACAACTGTAAACCCACTTTTACCCCACCCTGTATATTAGTCAGTTTGTAAGTTCCTTATTCATTTTCATAATGTTTAAATAATTTTTATTCACTGATTTTAGAGAGCAAGGAAGAGAAAGAGAAAGGGAGAGAGAAACATATATCTGCTGTTCCACTTACTCATGCCGTCATTGGTTGATTCTTTTATGTACCCTGACCAAAGATCAAACTCTCAACCTTGACATATTGATTATAACACTCTAACTAACTGAGCAATCTGGCCTGGGCTCATAATAATAAATTTTAATTTGCATTGGGTCCAATTTATTTTAAACTATTTTATTATTATTATTTTTTACAGTATCAATTTTGATATACTTCTTAGAAAAACTTGGCTCCCCACACAGTCACAATGATACTATCCTATGTGTATGGCCAGTAGCTGCAGCCACCATCACAACCACCTGGCCCATGCAGGTTCACATTTGATTTGGACAGATAGTAATGAAACAATGGAGCCATGATCTGGTAGGCCATTATCTTTAATCCTAGCTCACACCCAGTGAGCAAGAAATACACACAATGGGAAAACACTTCCCTTTCCATTCAGGGATCCCAAAGCCACTGACTCATCTGAGTATTCCTAGAACCAAAGAGCCCACCAGCCTTATTCACCTCTGTTCACCATCTTCTCTTTGCACAAACTCTGCACAAACTGGCTTCTCCCTCAGCACTCTGCCATCTTGGTTGGCTCTCCTCTGCAATGCTGATGACAGAATCTGAGGGAGAGAGAGCCCCCAGTCTGCCTTATCTTATATTGTAGAATTAAAGCCTTTAAGCCAATATACAAATAAGAAAGTCTCTGATACAAAGCCACTTATCTGAGGCATAAATGTGATTCCTCATAAGAGTGCACCACCCCACGTTATGCAATAGTCAAGGATGTGGGGAAAAGCTTAGTTTTGAGAAGATCTTAGTATTAGAAGGATGTTGAAAAGATTTTAGTATTAAAAGGGTGGGAAAAGCTTAGTCTATAATAGGGGTTGGGAACCTTTTTGGCTGAGAGAGAGCCATGAATGCCAGATATTTTAAAATGTAATTTTGTGAGAGCCATACAATGACTCGTGTATGTTATGTATTATCCAATAAAAATTTGGTGTTGTCCCGGAGGACAGCTGTGATTGGCTCTAGCCACCCACAATCATGAACATGAGCAGTAGGAAATGAATGGACTGTAATACATGAGAATGTTTTAACGTTATTATTATTTTTTATTAAAGATTTGTCTGCGAGCCAGATGCAGCCATCAAAAGAGCCACATCTGGCTTGTGAGCCATAGGTTTCTGACCCCTGGTCTATAAGGACCTTGCGAGCTTACAGCTTGTCTCCCACACCCATTGCAAACTATAAGCGAGCAAACATATATATCATATTTACAAACTTATTTGACTAACACTATGTTTCTTTTAAAATTTTATAGTTGTTGCTTTGTTACATAGGGCTGTGATTAATTTCAAAATAACTTCTATATGTGAAATAGGATCATTATTTTCCATTTAACCATTGTTATCCCAACCTCTCTGCTTAAAACATCATCTGTTTTCACATGTCAACTTTGTATAAAATAAATCACAATTTCCAGTTTCCGGTTCTGTCACTGGAAAGGCACTGGGCCCAGAGCAAGTCTGTCTCAGGTCAGCAGGTTATGTGACTTTGTATAGAAAAATTTCACAACATGAGTCCAGGTGATTTTGAGAATACATTTATAAAAGCTGGGGACAGTGAAATAAGGAAGGGCTTTGAGTAGAAACAAGAGGAGAGAGCCTATGTGGGGTTCTGCTTTGTCTCTAGAAACGTTATGGAAAGAAGTGAGCCAAGGCGGGGCTGCTCTGGTTCACTGGGCAGTCAGAGAAAAAAGGCCTTGGAGACAGGTTCAGCAGGTAAGTCCAGGATGAGCAGCTGCTGCCCACTGCTCCTCTGGTCGCAGGTCTCATGGGGACCCTTAGAGCTGAGGGGAGAAAAGTAAAGCTACACATCTGACAGAGAAGAAAGCCATGGGGGTGCTCCAGAGAGAGCCTGAACTGGGTTTCTTGAGGATTCATATTTGTTTTCTAAAGGTGGGGATTTAGGGAGGACTTTAATAATACATTTATCAGCTTTATGCTGATGCACCAAAATGGGATTTGTTCCCCTGCCTTTATCTGTTTTGGGTGTGATTGGCACAAATGGTGCCAATTGGATTTCTGCTGTCCATCTCTGAGTAGGGTGATTTAAGCTATTTACTCTCTGGTTGGGGAGGAGAAGAAGAAACTTTTACTCTTAAGTCCCCTTGGTTAGGGATGATAGGATTTTGTTATTTACTAGATTACTATAAACTATTTGGCCATTTAAGTATCTGTCTCAGTTTCCCTGTTTCACCTGTCCTGGCACATTGTTGACCGTTCACGATTAACTCGTGTTTTCATGCCCAAATGTTGTTGACCGCTCACAACTTAACTCATGTTTGCACATGCATTAGCTATTTCAATTTTTGAAACTCAGGGTAATATAGGATTACCCTGATAGTATTTGTGACTCTTCGCCCTGAAGGTTGAGGCTTGAAAAACAGCGCACCATTCTATATTCTCATGCAGACTCCTTTTCTTCTTACTCCTCCAGGCATGAGACTGCAAAATCGAAGGTACAGTAAACAAAAACAATCACAGTTTGAACATACATATCAAGGATATTGTAAAATATTCCTTTGTTGTGTTCAATCCAGCTAGAACGTGTAAAGTGTGCGTTTCAAAAGGAAAGCGCAGAGAAACCAGATATATAATATTTGCAAAACATGTTGCATACCATTACATGTAGGTGATTGCTATACAGTATACCACACCAAAAAAAAACCTACTAAAATATATAATATGCATAAAATATAATATGTAGAAGATATGTACAAAGTTTTATTTAAACTTATGTGTAAATAAAGTATACTGAAGTTTGTTTCGATTCTTTCACTTTCATACTCAATTACGAAAAAGTAGCCAGTGAGATGAGACAACTTCTCTGTGAAATTGCCGGTCAATGATGTGTTAATAACCTGTCTCAGTTCCGCATGTACAAAGCTTGGAAGTCACCACTCCATTCTAACAACAAGTAAAAACCTGAACGGACTGAAAAATCAAAAACTCTGCTTGGATCCATCAGAGAGGGAAGGACACAAAGAAAACGGTGGCTACCAAGATTGGCAGGACAGACAGGCGAGCACAACAATTATGTCTGACCAGAGCAGAAACTAGCAAAGTGAAACCTCAGGAGAGCCTGTGCCCAGGAAAGAAAAGCCTGAACTGCAGCTGACAAATTACCAGAGGCTCAGTGTAGACAAATCTCACTGTTAAAAACTCCAGGGGGACCAAATCATGAGGGTCCCCTGCAATTCTGTGAAACTGACTGGGGACCTACAGTAAATGTTGGAGGAGAACCCCCTCAGACTCCTGGCCAAGGGAGGGGACAAGGGTTCGTTTTGAAATAGACTGGCGCACTCTCCTCCCTGTTACCAAGGCCTGCCCTCCAGGGAAACTTGAAGCAGAGCCTAAACTCTTGAGGGTATGATCACAGCTTGATTAACCTGGGAAAAGGAAATACTGAACTCTAGCTAGCTCTAGCCATCCTTTCCCAACTAAGGGGGTATTAAAAAGTAAAGGAGAGAAACACTTGTGAATTTTAGAGTCCAGAGGCAGAGGCTGGGTGAAAGATTGAGACCTAACTATAGGACTGTAGAACACCTTCCCTACCCACACCTTGCCACCACATTAGTAAAAGCCCATGTACAGAAGTTCATTTCATCTACTATGTCATGCTTTGCTATCAAGAAAAGTTTACAAGGCCTACCAAAAGGCAAAGAATACAATTTTTTTATTTTTATTTTTAAGTGAGAGGAGGGGAGATTGTGAGACAGACTTCCGCATGCTCCTCAACTGGGATCCACCCAGCAACCCCTGTCTGGGGCTAATGCTCCAATCAACTGAGCTATCCTCAGTGCTTGGGGCTGATGCTCCAAACAACTGAGCCACTGGCTGCAGGAGGGAAAGAAAGAGAAAAGGGGGAGAGGGAGGTGGTTCTCCTGTGTGCCCTCACTGGTAATTAAACCCAGGACATTCCTATGCTGGGCTGATGATTATCCACTAAGCCAACTGGCTAGAGTAAAAAAAACACAATTTGAAAAGAGAGCAAACATCGGAAGCAGATGTGGCAGGGATATAAAAATGATCATACTGGGAATTTAAGGCAGCTATGATTAATGTGCTTAAAGCTCTAATGAATAAAATAGACAGCATGCAAGAGCAGATGTGCAATGTCAGCAGAGACATAGAAATTGTTAGAAAGACCCAAAAGAAAATGTTAGAGATAAAAAATTACTGTAACAGAAATTAAAAATGCCTTTAATGGGATTGTTAATAAATTGGACAAGGCTGAAGAAAGAATCCGCGCTAGATGCTATAGCAATAGAATTCTTAAAAACAGAAAGGCAAGAAAATAGAAAAAAATAGAATAGAATATCTAAAAAGTTGGAGCAACTACAGTGGGTGTAACATATTTATTATGGGACTACAAGGAAGATGAAGGAGAGAAAGGAACAGAGAAAACATTTGAAACACTAATGACTGAGGATTTCTCCAAATTAATGTTAGGTCACATCACAGATCTGGGAGTCTCAGAGAACACCAAACAGGATAAAGCCTAAAAACATGCCTCTGGACATTTCATCTTCAAACTACAGAAAATCAAAGATAAACATGAGTTTAAAGGGAACTGACTTCTTTCTCAAACTGTTGTTTTCCAAAGCATAAAAATGACATATTTCTGCCTATCTTTAGGTCTTGTTACTGTTTTGTAGAGATCATTCACATCTTTAACCAGATACATTACTAGATATTTGATATTTTGATACTTTTATACAAAGTAATTCATAATTGCTCATTACTATCTTGTGGAAATACAATTAATGTTTGTATATTGACCCTGTAGCCTGTAATATTGCTAAATGCATATCTTAATGTTAGTAATTTCTATAGTATTTTAATGTACATTATCATGTCATCTGAGATAACAGTGTCTTCTAAATTTATTTTTTTATAATTTTTTATTTGCTTTATTGCATTGTCTAGAATTTCAAGTAAAATGTGGAAAAAATTTGGTAATAATAGATAGGTGTACCTTGTTTCTAATTTTAAGAAAAGAATAAACATTATTTATTTATTTATTTATTTTACAGGGACAGAGAGAGAGAGAGTCAGAGAGAGGGATAGACAGACAGGAACGGAGAGAAATAGAAGCATCAATCATCAGTTTTTTATTGCGACACCTTAGTTGTTCATTGATTGCTTTCTCATATGTGCCTTGACCTTGGGCCTTCAGCAGACCGAGCAACCCCGTGCTGGAGCCAGCAACCTTGGGTCCAAGCTGACGAGCTTTTTGCTCTAGCCAGATAAGCCTACACTCAAGCTGGCGACCTTGGGGTCTCAAACCTGGGTCCTCCGCATCCCAGTCCGATGCTCTATTTATTGCGCCACTGCCTGGTCAGGCTCAACATTTGTTAATTATGATTTTAGCTTTAAGCTTTCCAGATGTCATTTACCATATAAAAATTGCAATCTTAGTATTCTGAAAACATTTATTTTTAATCATGGAAGGCTGTATCTATAAATTAATAAAATGTTCCACTATTCACCTTTGTCTACATTGATTGTAATAAAATTTAGTACTTTATTCTGTTAATGTGGCACATTATATTAATTTATTTTTGAGATCTAAATAAAATTTGCATTTTAGAGAGTAAGTTGTAATACTGTATTTGTAATACTGAGTAATAATACTGTGTAAGAAATTTGTGTTTACACTCATGTAGAATGTTAAAATATAAATACATTTTAATATTAAAATTATAGAAATATATTTCATATTAGCTTATGCTCTGATATTATATATTAGCTTATATATTTTAATGTAAATATTAGTTTAAATTTGTGAAGGAAAATATCAGTATTGCTGGTCTTATAAAATAATTTTGAGAAATGACCCCTTGTTTTATTTATTTAGTATTTTTACTTTTTTGTATTTTTCCAAAGTTAGAAGTGGAAAGGCAGTTAGATTCCTGCATGTGTCCAACTGGGATCCACTTGACATGCCCACCAGGGGGCGATACTCTGCCCACCTGGGTCATTGCTCCTTTGTGGCCAGAGCCATTTTAGCACCTGAGGCAGAGGCCATGCAGCTCTATTCAGCACCCAGGTCAACTTTGCTTTATTGGAGCCTTGGCCGTGGGAGGGGAAGAGAGAGATAAAAGAGAAAAAAGAGTGGGAAGGGTGGAGAAGCAGATGAGCACTTCTCCTGTTTGCCCTGGTGGGGACTTCCATACAGCAGGCTGACGCTCTACCGCTGAGCCAATCTACCAGGGCCAACCCCTTCTTTTATATTTTCAAAAAAAGTTTGGGTAAGAATTGTATTTCTTCCTTGTAGCTTTGGTATATTTCAATGTTTTTATTTTTCTTTACTTTCCAGCTTTAATGAAGTATAATTGACAAATAAAATTATAACATTTAAAGTGTATGTCCTGCCTGACCTGTGGTGGCGCAGTGGATAAAGCGTCAACCTGGGAACACTGAGGTCGCCAGTTCAAGACCCTGCACTGGTCTGGTCAAGGCACATATGGGAGTTGATGCTTCCAGCTCCTCCCCCCTTTCTCTCTTTCTCTCTCTCTCTCTCCCTCTCTCTCTCTCTCTGTGTCTCCTCTCTAAAATGAATAAAATAAAAATAAATTTAAAGTGTATGTCCTGGTCATGTCATATAAATATACATTGTAAAATTATTTCCACCATCGCCTAGTTAATTAACACATCATCACCTCAGATATTTATTTATTTATTTATTTATTTATTTATAGAATGGTTAAAGATATTTGGGTCTAGAGTTTTTGGTAAAATGTGTTTTTAATTTACAGTTTAAATTATTAAAATAGCTTTATAAAGCTATTTTCTATTTCTTCTGTTATCATTTTTTTAAGTTGTGTTTCTCTGGGAATTTGTTCATTACTGTTCAATTTATTTGTATACAGTATTTTCTTGTTTATTTTTTGCTTTTTTTGTTTTTGTTCTTTTACATGGACAGAAAGAGAGTCAGAGAGAGGGATAGATAGGGACAGACAGACAGGAATGGAGAGAGGTGAGAAGTATCAATCATTAGTTTTTCATTGCCTTTATGACACCTTAGTTGTTCATTGATTGCTTTCTCACATGTGCCTTGACCGCGGGCCTTCAGACTGAGAAACCCCTTGCTGGAGCCAGTGACCTTGGGTCCAAGCTGACGAGCTTTTGCTCAAGCCAGATTGACCCACTCTCAAGTAGGTGAGCTCGGGGTTTCGAACCTGGATCTTCTGCATCCCAGTCCAACACTCTATCCACCACGCAACCGCCTGGTCAGGATCTTATTGTTTTTTAAATATTATTTTTTTATAGTTAAATCTTTCCTTTTTTTAATTAATTTTGATGGGATGACATTGATAAATCAGGGCACATATGTTCAGAGAAAATATTTCCAGGTTATTTTGACATTTGATTATATTGCGTACATTCTCCCAAAGTCAAATTGTCCTCCGTCACATTCTATCTGGTTTTATTTGTGCCGCTCCACTCTCCCTCCCCCTTCCCTCACCTCCCCCTCCCTCCGGGTAGCCAGTACACTCTTGTCCATGTCTCTGAGTCTCATTTTTATGTCCCATCTATGTATGGACTTATATAGTCCTTAGTTTTTTCTGATTTACTTACTTCACTCAGTATAATCTTATCAAGGTCCATCCATGTTGTTACAAATGATCCAACATCATCATTTCTTATGACTGAGTAGTATTCCATAGTATATATGTACCACAAAGCTTTTTAATCCACTCGTCTTCTGACGGACACTTGGGTTGTTTCCAGATCTTTGCTATTGTGAACAATGCTGCCACAAACATGGGGGCATATTTCTTCTTTTTGAACAGTGCTATGGTGTTCTTAGGGTATATTCCTATAAGTGGGATAGCTGGGTCAAAAGGCAGTTTGATTTTTAATTTTTTGAGGAATCTCCATACTGTTCTCCACAGTGGCAGCACCAGTCTGCATTCCCACCAGCAGTGCAAAAGGGTTCCCTTTTCTCCACATCCTTGCCAGCACTTATTCTGTGTTGTTTTGCTTATGAGCACCATTCTGACTTGAGTGAAGTGATATCTCATTGTGGTTTTAATTTTCATTTCTCTAATGATTACTGATGTTGAGCATTTTTTCAAATGCCTTTTGGTCATCTGTATGTCCTCTTTGGAGAAATTTCTATTCATTTCTTCTGCCCATTTTATGATTGGGTTGTTTGTCTTCCTGGTGTTGAGTTTTCTAAGTTCTTTATAAATTTTGTTTATTAACCCCTTATCAGACATATTGTCGAATATGTTCTCCCATTGTGTGGAGCTTACTGCCTGTGTTTTCTTCTAAGATACTTATGGTTTCACGGCTTACATTTAAGTCTTTTATCCATTTTGAGTTTGTTTTTGTGAATGGTGTAAGTTGATGGTCTAGTTTCATTTTTTTGCAGGTAGATGTCCAATTTCCCTAACACCATTTGTTAAAAAGGCTGTCTTTACTCCATTATATGCTCTTTCCTTCTTTGTCAAATATCAGTTGTCCATAAAAGTGCGAATTTATTTCTGGGTTCTGGGTTCTGTTCCATTGATCTATGTGCCTGTTCTTATGCCAGTACCAGGCTGCTTTGAGTACAATGGCCTTGTATTATAACTTGATATCAGGGAGTGTGATACCTCCCACTTTATTCTTCATTTTCAAAATTATTGAGGCTATTTGTGTTCTATTTTGGTTCCATATAAATTTTGAAATATGTTTTCTATATCTTTGAAGTATGTCATTGGTATTTTAATTGGTATTGCATTGAATTTATAAATTGCTTTGGGTAATATAGACATTTTAATGATGTTTATTCTTCCTAACTATGAGCACTATATATGCTTCCACTTGTTTGTATCTTTCTTGATTTCTTTTATCAATGTTTTATAATTTTCTGAGTATAAGTCTTTAATCTCCTTGGTTAAATTTACTCCTAGGTACATTTTATATATTGCAATAGTGAAAGATATTGTTTTCTTATTTTCTCTTTCTGAGAGTTCATTGTTGGCATATAAAAATGCCTCTGATTTCTGAGTATTAATTTTATATCCTGCCACCTTGCTGAATTCATTTATCAGGACCAGTAGTTTTATGACTGAGACTTTAGGGTTTTCTATATACAATATCATATCATCTGCAAATAATGACCATTTTACTTCTTCTTTTCCAATTTGGGTGCCTTTTATTTCTTCTTCTTGTCTGATTGCTGTAGCTAGGACTTCCAGAATTATGTTGAATAAGAGTGGTGAAAGTGGGCACCCCTGCCTGGTTTCTGATCTTAAGGGGATTGCTTTTAATTTTTGCCCATTTAGTATGATGTTCGCTGTGGGTTTGTCATAGATGGCCTTTATTGTATTAAGGTATGTTCCCTGTATTTCCACGTTACTGAGAGTTTTGATCATGAATGGGTGCTGGAATTTATCAAATGCCTTTTCTGCATCTATTGAAATTATCATGTGATTTTTGTCCTTCCTTTTGTTTATGTGATGAATCACATTGATTGATTTGTGAATATTGAACCAGTTTTTCCTCTCCATAATAAATCCCACTTGATCATGATGTATGATTTTTTTCATATATTGCTGGTTCTGGTTGGCTAATATGTTGTTGAGAATTTTAGCATCTAAATTCATCAGGGATATTGGCCTATAATTTTCTTTCTTTGTGTTGTCTTTGCCCGGTTTTGGGATCAGAATTATGCTCGCCTCATAAAAGAAGTTTGGAAGTCTTACTTCCTCTTGAATTTTTTGAAATACCTTGAGGAGGATAGATTTTAGTTCTTCTTTGAGTAATTTTTTATAGAATTCACTTGTGAAGCCATCGGGCCCTGGACTTTTCTTTTTTGGGAGTTTTTTGATAACTGTTTCAAGCTCCTTTTTTATAATTTGCCTGTCTAGGTGTGCTGATTCTTCCAGATTAATTTTTGGAAAATTATATGATGCAAGAAATTTTTCCATTTCACCTACCTTGTCTAATTTTTTGGCATAGAGTTCTTCATAGTATTTTCTTACAATATTTTGTTTTTCTGTTGTGTCAGTTGTATTTCTCCACTCTCATTTCTAATTTTATTTATTTGAGTCCTCTCTCTCTTTTTCTTTTTTTGGTGAGTCTAGTTAAAGGTTCATCGATCTTGTTTATGTTTTCAAAGAATCAGCTCCTGGTTTCATTGATCCTCTGTATTGTTTCCTTAGCCTCTACGTCATTTATTTCTCCTATGATCTTTAATATTTTCTTTCTCATATTAGTCCTCGGCTTTATTTGCTGTTGTTTTCTAGTTCTTTTAGATGCAGGGTCAAGTTGCTTATTTGAGCTTTTTTCTAGCTTCTTCCTGTATGCCTGTAGTGCTATGAACTTTCCTCTCAGTACTGCTTTTGCTGTGTCACATAAATTTTGAGTTGATCTATGCTCATTA
The DNA here is from genome assembly GCA_037038555.1 of Rhynchonycteris naso. Classification (NCBI taxonomy): domain Eukaryota; kingdom Metazoa; phylum Chordata; class Mammalia; order Chiroptera; family Emballonuridae; genus Rhynchonycteris; species Rhynchonycteris naso. The sequence continues at coordinate 15,125,479 of CM073000.1, forward strand.
TCATTCATTTCTAGAAACTTTTTTGTATCTTCTTAATCTCATTGTTAATCCATTCGTTATTTAATAACATGCTATTTAGCTTCCAAGTATTTGAGTATTTTTCAGTTTTTCTTTTGTGGTTAATTTCTAGTTTCATGGCATTGTGATCAGAGAAAATGCTTGATATGATTTCAATCTTCTTAAATTTGTTGAGACCACTTTTGTGTCCTAACATGTGGTCTATCCTAGAAAACGTTCCATGAGCGCTTGAGAAGAATGTATGTTCTACTGCTTTAGGTTGAAAAGTTCTGAAGATATCTATTAAATCGAGTTGATCTAGTGTCTCCTTTAAGTCTGCTGTTTCTTTATTAATTTTCTTTCTTGAGGATCTATCTAGTGATGTTAGTGGGGTAATGAAATCCCCTACTATTATAGTATTGCTGTTAATCTCGCCCTGTATATACATCAAAGTCTGCTTTATGTATGTTGGGGCTCTTACGTTTGGTGCGTAGATATTTAAAATGGTTATATCTTCCTGTGGAATTGATCCCTTTATTGTTATGTAGTGTCCTTCTATATCTCTTACTACAGCCTTTGTTTTAAAGTCCATTTTGTCAGATACAAGTATTGCTACCCCAGCTTTCTTTTCATTTCCATTTGCATGAAATATTTTTTTCCATCTTTTTACCTTCAGTCTATGTGCATCTTTTGTTTTAAGGTGTGTCTCTTGTAGTCAGCATATGTATGGGTCCTGTTTTTATATCCACGAAGATACCCTTTGTCTTTTGATTGGCTCATTTAATCTATTTACATTTAAGGTTATTATTGATATGTAGTTGTTTATTGCCATTTTGTTCTTTAAAGCTGTATTCTTCTTTTGCTATATTCTTTCCCCCCTTTGAACTGTTTATAAGAAGCCCCTTAGCATCTCTTTAAGAATTGGTTTGGTTTTAATGAATTCCTTGAGGTTTTTTGTTTTGTTTGGAAAGCTCTTTATTTCTCCCTCAATTTTAAACATTAGCCTTGCTGGATAAAGTAGTCTTGGTTGTAAGTTCTTGTTCTGCATTACTTTGAATATATCTTGCCTTTTCCTTCTGGCCTCAAGTGTTTCTGTTGAGAGGTCGGATGTCATCCTTATGGGGCTCCTTTGTAGGTGATAGACTCTTTTTTCTCTAGGAGCTTTTGAAATTTACTCTTTATCACTTAGCTTTGGTATTTTAACTATGATGTGTCTTGGTGTAGATTTCTTTGGGTTTCTCTTTAATGGAGTTCTCTGTGCTTCTTGAATGTGTGAAAAGTTTTCCAGTCTTAATTTAGGGAAGTTTTCAGCTATGATTTGATTAAACAAAGTTTCTATTCCTTGTTCTTTCTCTTCTTCTTCAGGAACCCCTATGATGTGGATGTTATTTCTCTTCATATTGTCACAGAGCTCCCTTAGAGTTTCCTCACATTTTTTGAGTCTCCTTTTTATTTTCTGCTCTGCTTCTGTGCCTTTGTTTATTTTGTCCTCTAACTCGCTGATTCGATCCTCAGCTTCATCCATCCTGCTTTTAATTCTTTCCATTGTGGTCTTTAGTTCTGATACTGTATTTGTCATTTGTGTCTGATTCTTTTTTATTATTTCAATTTTCTTTTTTATACTTGCTATCTTTATTTAGGTGTTCGTAATGACTATTTATTGTTGCTCTAAGCTCTTTGAACATCCTAACTATTACTATTTTAAACTCTGCATCAGGTAGTTTGGTTATATCTGATTCATTTAGGTCCTTCTCTGGGGATTCCTCTTGATTCATCTGGGTTGCATTTCTCTGCCTGCCCATTTTGTCTGCGTGCAAGAAGGGTTTGGCTACTTGAGTCCCATGGGTGTTGCCTCTATGTTCCCTAGGTGTGGTGTGTCTGCAGGCCTGCCACCCCTCTGCCACTGCCTAGGGCAGTTGGGTATTTGTGTTTCTGGCCCCAGCCACTGCAGCTGTTGCTGCGGTTTCTCCCTCGTCTCTGCAGCAGGGGCTGTGTTCTTGTGCCAGCCTCTATCAGCCTCAGCCGGTCTCAGCCTTCACCTCTCTCCCACGGGTGGGATTGCGCGCCACACTCGGGACACAAGCCTGGGCACCAACAGCAATGGTGAGCACTTTTGCTCAGCTGCAGGTCCCTGTCAGCTGGTTCCTCTGACCGGGAGGGGCTGCTGCTACACATTCAGGAGCAAGCCCAGCTTCTGCTCCGCCCGCACCAACCTTGGCTCCTCTGCCAGGCTGCTGGATCATGCTCAACTGCGAGCCCAGGCTTCCATCCGACCTCAGTGGGCAAAGCCAGTTCATGCAGGGCTTCAAGTCTCAGAGGCCAGGTGTGGCTGCACACCCACTTACCCCTGCCCAGCGGCGGATCTCTGCCCATCCCGGGCTCCTGTTTTTACCCCACAGGTGGGATTGCAAGCAGACCTGCAACTGCCTGACCACTTTCCAGTGTCCCCTTCACCCCTGCTGGGCTAGAATGAGCTCATGCCAGCTGGCTTGGCCTCTGCCCTTGCCGACAGATGCGCGTTTCCATGTTCTGCTGCCACCCGTCCTCCAGCAAGCCCTCAGCACTGTAGGTAGGGTTGCTGCAGCTCCGACCCTAACACTTCATACTGTAGTCCTGAAAGCTCCTTCCTTCTAAGCGACTGTGCTCTAACTGCTGCAGGGTAGCCTGTTTGGCTGGTGTCCTGCTTCCCCTTGCTGGTTCCAGGGGAAATGTTTCAGATTTGTGGAGTGACAAATCCCAGAGTTTAGGGTGGCTGTCCCTCAAAGTTTTTCTTCCTGTGCCTTCTAGACCACACTCTCTTCCTGCTGCTCTGGTCCTCTCCTCTCTCCCTGTCTCCTGGATTCCTGGGTGAGTGGTTGTGAGAGAGGTTTTCTGCACCGTCCCTTTAAGAAGAATCCTGGGTCTGAGACAACTGTCTCTTTCTCACAAACAGTATCCTAACCTGTTTCACAGCTAAATACTGTCTATACGCCTCTTCTAGGCTCTGGGGCTGTAGGCTGGGGCTTTGTTCCTGGGACCCAGGTTCCTACCCTTCTGCTGGCCTCTCTCCCTGCCACACGAATCTCTCCAGGCTGCCTTTCGTTCCGGGAAGCTGGGCAGCCCTTTCTGCATTTTTGCTTTTTCTACCAGTTTCAATGTTGCTTCTTCAGTGTTTCTCGGTTGAAGAGTCCTCTCAGTCCAGTTCAACGTTGGTTTATCCAGATGATGGTTCTTCAAATCAAGTTATAATCCACTTTGGTTCTGAAAGTTAGAAGTTGGTGTGTCTGCCTACTCCATCGCCATCTTGCCCCCTGTTTTTTAAATGTTTGTAGGATCTTAGTGTTCTTATTGCAATCTTAGTGTTCTGAAAACATTTATTTTTAATCATGAAAGGCTGTACCTATGAATTAATAAAATATTCCACTATTCACTTTTGTCTACTTTGATTGTCATATGATTTAGTCCTTTATTCAATTAATGTGGCAAATTACATTATTTTGCTTTTGAGTTCTAAATAAAATTTGCATTTTAGGAGGTAAGTTGAACACTAAGAATGATAATACATTTCATATGATTTTTCTTTTTTTACAGGGATAGAGAGAGAGTCAGAGAGAGGGATAGATAGGGACAGACAGACAGGAATGAAGAAAGGTGAGAAGCATCATTCATTAGTTTTTCATTGCCATCGCAACACCTTAGTTGTTTACTGATTGCTTTCTCACATATGCCTTGACCGCGGGCCTTCAGCAGACTGAGTAACCCCTTGCTGGAGCCAGCGACCTTGGGTCCAAGCTGGTGAGCTTTTGCTCAAGCCAGATGCACCTGCGCTCAAGCTGGTGAGCTCGGGGTCTCGAACCTGGGTCTTCCACATACCAGTCTGATGCTCTATTCACTGCACCACCGCCTGGTCAGGCTCATATGATATTGATGATTTGAAATTTCTCTTCTTTGTTTATCAGACTTTATGGATATATGTATTAGTTTAGTCTTTTCATTCATCTTTGACTTGTTTTATTTTTTCTCATTGCTTTCCCATATTCTACTTTATGTTTCACACGATTAGTATTTTTCTGTATATTGCTTTAGATTTAATTTACATTTTAATATAAATTTGTTACAATTTGTTGTAGTTGATATAGTATCTATTGGGCAAATGAGTTTGTAACTTTTGTATTCTTTGGGTTTGCTCACATTTAGTGTTAAAAAATGGCACTGGGCAGTGCCAGGTATGTGATCTGTGAAATTTCTAATTACCTTTCTGCTTGGCAAGGGCCACTGTTATGCAAATGTTGCTGGAGGATTGTGTTTTATGCCATAAAAGTTTTAAAAGGAAAGAAGAAAAGGAGGAGAAGCAGGAGAAAGCAAGATAGCAGGGAAAGAAAGAAAAGTCAGTTTTGCAGAGAAAGAAGCCAAGAAGGCAGAGTGGGAACAGAGAGGAGAAGATGTGCAGATGGGGAACCAGAGAGGTGAGAGGCCTTTGTCAGCTCGACTGAGACTGGTGAGGCCTTTGATTCTAGGAAAAAATGGAAAAGATTCTCCTGGTTGTGGAATCAGAGAATGTGTCAGTTTCTTTGGTGGCCCCGTGTGTTTGTCGGCCATTGCAAGTCTTGAATAAAGGAATGGCCCACCGCTTTTTGGCTCCGCTGTTTCTTTACCATCTGCCTGAATCTAATGGGAAACTGCATGTGAATGGCCATGATGGCAGCAGCAACCACTGGACTTACATTGTCCTTTTTAATATAGTCATTTAGAAGTTTATTTTTTTCTTATTTAAGCATTACTATTGCTACATTAAATTGGCCTTAATATATGATGTTTTTATTGTCATTTAACTCATTTAATTTTTTCCTTTTAAACTTATTTCAATGTTTCTTTATGTTTATTGGGTGCATAGATATTTAAGCTATGATATATTTTTGATAAATTGAAAGATCATCTTTAGTAAGTACTCTTGATTTTACAGAGACATTTATAAAATTTTACATAGCATTTGAATATTGAATCAAAATTTTAAGTTAACAACTGCATTTATTTTTTCTTTGGGAATAAAAATACCCATTTATAAAGAAAGACAAACTTATAGCTACCCAAGATGATAAAAACATTTTATATGACAACAATATTGTCTTATTATTAACATTTAACTCATATGTAACATAACTGCTTCGTACGATGTTTTTGTGATTTGCTCATTTTTTTATTATGAAAAAGATAGGACATAGAACAAAAAAGATATATGTGAAAATGATTGAAATAAATTGTTCTTCACTAAGTTCTTCAAATAATAGCTTTCTCAACAGCTCTTCTTTTGTTAATATTTTAACATTATGGTATGTCAGTAAGAGAGCAAACTTAATGAGTAATTTGAAAGCTGAGATGGTGATTTGGAAAATTGTGCCAAGCTTTGAACCACTACAATTTTGTGTCACTGTCAGTTAACATTTCTGAGACTCAAATAGGCTCATGTTAGTAGAAATGAGAAAATGTAAAGTCGATGGTAAGATATCAGGAATGTGGAATAATCAGGTTTGGCAACTGTTTGTAGCAGCAAAAATAAAAAAAAAAAAATTAAAATGTCCACATTTAGAGCAGGCCGACTAGAAGCATCATAAATAAATGAAAAAGGCTTATGTTTTTAAAGAAAAAATGAGTTCTGCATTGAACATGTAGTCATCCATCAGGAAATTCATGTCACAATATTCAGCTGGGTGGGTGTTTATTAGTATTGAAATGATTACTAGTTCTAATTTTGATTATAGGTTAGTTCTGTTTAAAATCTTAATAATAGCCATTTTTTTAGGACCTGGAGATGATATACTTTAAAAATATAAGTTTAAAAATTCTGTGTAATATGGGTAAAATATCCTCACAGATGACCAGAGTCAGGCATCTGAAAACTGTAAATCAGTTGCTGTCTATTATGAACATTTTCTAACTGAGATTTTTGTTTTTACTATTGTTTATTTTTTAAAAAACTAGTTTTTAGGCTGTAGTAATGCAGATTAATTATGTCTTTACCTCTTTCCAGGATTCTTGGAATTCCTGGAAAACATTAGGGAATTTTGGGGGGGGGGCGGGGCAGGAGTGCGGGGTGAATCATCTGGGTGAAAACAAGAATCTTGTGGAGTGACCACAGGTGGGTTCATACCAATGCCATCTCACTTGTTGAGCCCTTCCTTATCCTGCAGCAGGTGATAATTTTGAATTTTTCAGGTTTAAGAATATTTTAATAAAAGATAGAGGTCAATTAATGTTAATAACGAAGAATTACTGTGTGTTTGTGTGAGTAAAGGTTTTTTGATTAGCCCTGGTTACCACTCATGGAATGGACAACAGTTAGAGACTATAGCATAATAACAAAAGATGTAAGACATGAGAATTTATATATTAAAAAAATAGAATGAGAAAATAAAGAATAATAACCTAAGTTACCCTTTAGTGAGTGGCTTCTCTGTGTTAGACACTGTCCTCTTTTTGTTGCCTTATTTCATTTGATACTACCAATGGCCAATGTAATATATCCAAAAATCCCTTATTTACAGCATTCACAAAAGATTTATCATGATTCTTATTCTTCCTTTTCCTTAATATATATAATTTCTCACTTTCTGGTGTCTGTGACTTCAGATGTGTTTCCACATTTGGAAGGGGAAGGGGTGAATATACTGTTCACACTCCATTTTTCAAATTTACTTATTTATTTAAGTATAGTTGGTATACAATCTTATATTGGTTCTATTAGTTTCAGGTGTACAATAGAGTCATTCAACAGTTTTATACCTCACAATGTTATCACTCCACTAGTTAATTGTCACCATGTAAACTTACCACAATGATATTGTCTGTATTCCTTTTCCCCTTAACACCCATCCACCCCCCTCTCCTTTCTGCTAACCATCCCTTGATCTCTTATTTGACGGCTTATTTTTCTAGGTTTCTAACATTTGCTTAGACTACTTTTAGGATGCAGATTTAGTTGAAATCTATCTTCAAACACCACTTGCCCAAAACACATTCCAGGGAACCATCACCTCTCAACTCAGAAAAGAAGATAAACTTGTGCTTCTGCAGTGAGAATGGTGATAAATTTTTAAAACACAGCCCTAGATAAGAGCTCACAATTGTTTCATATCATTATTTACTTGAACTGCATAATGGTTTGTTAGAATATATATAAAAAAATTAATTTGGTACATTTCCAGATTTTAGGTTAAAAATATTTCTTTTTTTCTTTTCACTTTTTTTTTTTTTTTTTTTTACAGGGACAGAGAGAGAGTCAGAGAGAGGGATAAATAGGGACAGACAGACAGGAACGGAGAGAGGTGAAAAGCATCAATCATTAGTTTTTTGTTGCTGTCGCAACACCTTAGTTGTTCATTGATTGCTTTCTCACATGTGCCTTGACTGTGGGCCTTCAGCAGACCTAACCACCCCTTGCTGGAGCCAACGACCTTGGATCCAAGCTGACGAGCTTTATGCTCAACCAGATGGGCCCCCGCTCAAACTGGCGAGATCAGGGTCTTGAACCTGCGTCTTCCGCATCCCAGTCCAACGCTCTATCCACTGCGCCACCGCCTGGTCAGGCTAGGTTAAAAAGATTTCTAAGCATTACTTTTGCATTGAGAAAGTAATGAAAAACAGTAATAAAATAAGATTAGTCCCTGAAGCATTAGATACTCTAAAAAGTTTTTTAAGTATAGAGTATTTTCTAAATCTCTAAATCAAGGGTAGGATGACTCTAATCCTTTTAATGTAAATCAAATTGGTCAAGTTGTACTTGGAAAGGACATGAACAAAGTTGGATGGTTTCAATTTTATTGTAATATGTATTATATCATGTCATTGTTGTGTTACTGTTACCAAAAGTGGTAATATGCATGGAAAAGAGAAAAGTCCATATGTAAAGATCTAGCCACATATTTCCATTCTTTGCAATTAAGAACTCTGTTTAATATGTCTGGTATACTTGGTTTATCAATTGATTTTGTGTTTGGCTTTATGTATCCAAAAACCCAAACTGACTGTGGTTTACACAAGATAAGGTAGTCCAGGGCTGGGAAAATGCTATGTGGTTTCAGAGATATATGAGCCTTCTTTCTTGTTTCTCTGCCTCACTCTACATATATGTGTTTCTTCATGGTCCTATTTATATAGATTGTAGGGAAAAAAGATATATTTAATTTTGTTTCCTTTGAGCAAAATTTATTTTCAGTAAAATTTATGTTTCTAATTATCTTCTAGCTAAAGTACTGAAATCACTAAGTCTTTATTTTCCAAACCTTCTTCCGTTAATATATAGAGTACACTATCTTTCATAAGTTCGAATTATATTTTCTAGATTTAGGATGTTTTTTACCCATTCTTTATATATTCACGAGAACAGGGTGGTATGTACTCTTTTGCAGAGGGAATATTATTGCTAGGAAACCTCTAATACTTCTCTTCACTCTATTTTTTTCCCTCCACAGAAGAGAAAAGCTTTCTCTGATTGGTCATATGAGGTAAGCAGCTGCCCAGTACCAACATCTAAGGTATATGGGTGCTTTTCTCTCTGAGTAATCAGACTGCATGCTCCCCAGGCTCAGTCTCCTACCCCTTATCTCCCCACTGTGGCTGATCTTACCCCTGCAGGGAGGCCTCAGATTTTCAGGGGCTTTAGCTATCCTTGCATGGGTAATTTCTTTTGTGGGGAAGGAAAGAGGAGGAAAGACATTTTAACAATTTCCAGGAAATAGTGCCCAATCCAATTTTAACATGAGTAAACCTAAAACGTAGATTGTTCTGACTCTTTTATCTACCTCTCCATCAGTGCAGGGCTTGGAGGGCACAAAAATAATTAATTAATTTAACTTAATGTTCAATAAGTGCAGGTAGAGGGGAATACTGGCTAGTTCATAGCAAGTTAACAGTTTCTGCCATACCTGATTTTTTTTTAACCTTCTTTTGGACAAAGTGTTACATTTACTGTGGGGGGAAAAAAACTAAGTATTTTTCCAGCTATTTTGAGACATAATTAATAAATAAAAGTGCAAAACATGATGATTTGATATACATATATATTGTGAAAAGATTCCCCCATCAATTTGATTAATACACGTATCACCATACATACTTACTTTTTTGTGTGTGTGCAAGAGAACTAAGTTCTATTCTCATAGCAAATTTCAACCTCCAGGATGAAGTAAAGTAAATAATGAGATTTGTTCATTTTAATCATCTCAGTGTTCACATATCTTTACCTGCTGTCAGATCTCTGAGTCATATATTTGGGGGGTGTTTTTTCCCCCAGTTTTAATAGTTGTTCATAGGGTATAATAAGCATGCTTTTTCTTACTGCGTTATGGTCTAAAGTAAAAACTCTTTGGGAAATATTTTGAGTTTACTTTTACCTTAGGTCTAAGGAATACATCTGAGAGGAGGGAGGTATTTTCAAAGCCTTTTCATTTGACCATCTGCTACATAATTTCTGGGAGAGCTTATTAAAATTCTTATTTCTCCACTCTATCCTAATCTAATCAAAACCCCCAGGAATGAATCAAAAGTATTTATATTCTGCATAAGTGTCCCTAGCTGGTTATTAGGCAGAATAAGGATTATAAACACCTATATCCCTGGCCGGGTAACTCAGTTAGTTAGAGCATTGTTCTGATATGCCAAGGTTGTAGGTTCAATCCCCAGTCAGTACACATAACATTATGTGAAACAACAAATTGAAACAATGAATGTATAACAAAGTGAAACAACAAATTGATGTTTCTCTTTCTCCTTTCCTCTCTCTCTAAAGTCTATAAATTAAAAAGAAGTATATCAAAACAAATCAACAAACCCGTAGAATAGACTATATTAAGCAGAGATGTGGTTTGCAGTTTTCTTGTATATGTCATATGGAATGTATATACTGAATTTGTAAAAATATCAGAGCAGTTACTGAACCTGGATTTTGAGCACCCTAATCAGGGATGCTATAAATCAGAATGTCAGGTGCCGCATAGCCAGATTGCTCATTATGGGGTTTGGGTTGTTGTAAAATATCACTTTTGGAAATTTATAATATGAAAGAAAGTTTGTTTCATGAAACTTTCAATCTACTGTGTGAGATGTGCGGTGTGATCTGACATGCTCCCATAGAACCGAAAGGCATTACAAGGGAACAACCCTCCATGGACCACTATCTGGTTTACATGGTTGTCTTGAAACTGAGGGCACCATTGCAAGAAATTGAGAGGAAAATGTCAGGTGTTGCTGACCAGCGCGATTGGGGAGGTGGAGTAAGGAAGGGGAATGCGTGAGCAAAAGACAAAGAAAACAGAAGTAGGGAGATTTAGAAGGCAAACATTATTATTCTTCAACTGTCTGAAGAAGGTCAGAAGGCATCAGAAATAACCTTGTCTGGGCTACATTTGGTTCTGAATAACACTCGCAAGTAATATGATGCCATTTCAGATTAAGTGAGATAGATGAATACAGACTCATGTCTTCCTGTTAAGCAGAAAAGCTCAAGAAAAATCTTGAGTAGAAGATGCATAGACTTTGGCTTAGCTCTTTTCCCACAGTCTCTGTTGGTTTTTGCCAAAAATGGGTTTGACTGCCACCTAAAACAATGCTTTCTAAAACACTTCCCTTTCTTACACACACACACACACACACACACACACACGTATATATTTTAAAATATATATGTAAACTATATATTTTTAAGAAAGGTTAAATGGCCATGTAAAAAAATGCCATTTAATTTTTGTAGTAAAATTATTGATTGCAGGTGGAAGGCAGCAGAATTAAAGGAAATCATGGTGCTGCTGACTTTTGCTTTCAATCTATTCAGATTGAAATAGGGTATTTTCACCTGCTTCTTGTGAGGGGGAGGAGAGAGAATAGTCTGTTTGCTAAGTCAGCCATTTGGAACTGTCCACTGATTATGCTGAGCACTTGAAAATGACTTCCACATCGCACTTACTTTACTTCCAGTCTTTTGACCCCCTTGACCCTACCGTGCCTCACATCCATCTGAGGAACAGTCAGTGTGCAAGCCAGCCCTCCTGAGGTCGTTTGAGTAAGGGAACAATTGGATAATTTCCAAATCATCTCTGTGGTTAGGGAGAACCAATTAAAGATGTGCCATATTGTCCCTGAGTCAGCAGCATAGTTTGAAAAGCAGCACAATTTGAAAAAGTACAGAGAGGGATGTTTAAAGAGGAGGACAATGGCTTATTACAACTTCTTCTTTAGTTTCTCATGGAAAATAATTTAATTTCTACCTGTTTTAGTTGTTTTACTTAGACATATAGACAAAATAGATACTGCTGTTTCTCCCTCTACATCACCCTACTTGGACTAGACATTCTTTGTATTTATAATGAAATTTGAATTTAAAAACTGTTAGAGATTTATAAAAAAGGTACAGAGAGCATCTAAAGACATCTATATACCCTGGACTCAGTTTGCCCCATTGAACATTCTACGTAACTATGCTTCAGTTGTCATAACTACTGAGCCGATGTCAATGCATTGTTATTAACTAAATTCCATGCTTTCTTAGCCTTTTCTTAGTTTTTATCTAAAGTCCATTTTCTGTCCCAGGATCCCATGTAAGTTGCCATATTATACTTGGTTGTCATGTGCCCTGGGCTCCTCCATGTCAGTGATTTTCACCTTGTGCCTCACAAGAGTTTTTTTTTTAAAAATATATTTTATTATTATTAATTCTAATGGGGTGACACCAATAAATCAGGGTACATATGTAAAATGAAAACATCTCCAGGTTATCTTATCATTCAATTGTGTTGCATACCCGTCACCAAAAGTCAAATTGTCCTCTGTCACCTTCTATCTGGTTTTCCCTGTGTCCCTCCCCTCCTCCCTATCCCACCCTTCCCTTCCTTCCCCCACCTCGTAACCACCACTCTCTTGTCCATGTCTCATAGTCTCACTTTTATGTCCCACCTATGTATGAAATCATGCTGTTCTCAGTTTTTCTTTTTTTCTGATTTACTTATTTCATGTTCTCAGTTTTTAAAACACGCCCTACTTGACTATTCAGGGGCACAGATCTCTTTTCTCTTAGGTTAAATGAAAATATGACATCAGCCAATACAATAATAGCCGTCTAGTGTGAATGAGTCTAAATTATACCTATTTTATTTGTCAGATTGGCTAAAAATATATATTTTGGTGTGCCACAGAATGTTGGTAATTAGTTTCTGTGTGCCATGGGATGAAAAAGGTTGAAAAGCACTGCTCTAGGGTGTGATGATTTTTCAGTCTTTTCTAGATTTTGGTCATTTTTTTATAATGAATAATTAATTGACTGGTCAGGCAAAAGGCAATGAAATAAAATATAAAATAATAAAAATAAAATAAATATATAAATGTAAAAAAAATAAATTGATTTTAAAAAAAGACCAGAAATACCTTTGGTTGACCTCTACTATTTCAAAGCTTAGATTTTAAAGAATATAGAGATAATGCTCAGTAAGTACTCTTTTTAGGTAGGTTCTAAAATGTCACTTAAAAATGGAATTTTTGCCTAACTTGTGGTAGCACAGTGGATAAAGCGTGGACCTGGAATGCTGAGGTTACTGGTTCAAAACCCTGGGCTTGCCTGGTCAAGGCACATATGAGGGTTGATGCTTCCTGTTCCCTCTCACTCTCTCTAAAAAAATGAATAAACAATAAATGTGCCCAACTTTGTGTCTCTTTTTTTTTTTAAAAAAAGGAATATTTGGCTATTCTGTACCTTTTCCACTGTGGTTAAAAGTCTGAAAACACTGTTCTCTCCCTTCTAACATTTGAGTTTTCTGGATCATTACATTTATATTGATTTATCAATGTAATTCATCTACAAAGTTTGACTTTGGAAGGTGGTGTGTTATTCTGTTTGAGAAAGTTTTTTATGGGAACAATAAATTTGTATGATATTAATGTAAATTGCATATCTTTGTGCCTACTTAGTAGTTGTAGCAACCTCTTGAACCAGGAAAAATATTAAAACATTAAAATCAGTTTTCCATTAACATTTATATACATTTAAGGATCTTAACATAATGTTGAGACCTTAGTAAGAAATATTTAAATTGAGGTCTATGTGATAGCAGACTTGTTTAGGTTGAATATCATCTGCAAGTATAATTGAGGAGTATGTACAAAGGAATTGTTGGGTACGATCAAATGTGAGAAAGGGCATGGGAGAAAGAGAGCTCGAGCAACAATTATAATCTCTGCTAATTTCATGATTTTGTTGCCCTTATCAGGTAGCTCAGTAGGTTAGATATGATTATTTTCAAATTGAGAACTAATACTGTCTTGCTCTTGTGTTTGGGTCCTTGGCAGACACATTTCTCTGAATCTCCTTTATTATAAACCCAGAACAGGGTTTCACAGGTCAGCCTCTGTGCCTTCCTGTGGTCTTGTGGACAGGGTAAAGATTTAGGCACCAAATGGATATAGGTTCACGTTCTACTCCAACTGTGTAGTAGCTACTGGTTCTTTGACAACTTCTTTGATACTGTTTAGCCTTTACCCCTGATTTGAAAGTATGTAATGACTTCCTGACCAGGTTGTGACACAGTGGAAAGAGTGTTGAACTGGGACACAGAGGGACCAGGTTTGAAACCCCAAGGACAGTAGGGTGAGCGTGGGCTCATCTGGCTTGAGTGCGGGTTCACCAGCTGGAGCGTAGGGTCTCTGGGTTGAGCATAGGATCATAGACATGACCCCATGGTCGCTGGCTTAAGCCCAAAGGTCACTGAATTGAACCCCAAGGTTTTGGCTTGAGCTCAAAGTCACTGGCATGAGCAAGGGGTCACTTGCTCTGCTGTAGCCCCTTGGTCAAGGCACATATGAGAAAGCAATCAATGAACAACAAAGGTGCTGCAACAAAGAATTGATGCTTCTCATCTTTCTCCCTTCCTGTCTGTCTGTCCCTATCTGGCTCTCTCTCTCTCTCTCAAAAAAAAGTATGAAATGACTATTTAAAAAGGAAATATATTGAAGAATGCATCATTCTAGCATACCTAAATACATCCACGATAAAGTCATATATTTAAACAAAAAGTAAATAACACTTTAATTTCTTATTGTGTTCACTGATTTTCTAATTGATATTTGGCACACTGTTTATTTAATCTGTTTTCAAGTTCTGTATTATATAAATTATAAAATCCAAAATAAGATTTTAAAACTTATTTTTATAAATATTTTTGTACAAATTACCTATGTCATCAGAAACCTTTATCACAAACACAAGTGACAAAGTTCCAAGAAAGCCTATATGCAAAGCTCTAGTTTTCATGTACTCTCTGGTACACGAATATAAGTGAAATATATCGGTATCATTGAAAAGTACCTTCAACTGTCCTTTATTAGCTATCAAGCTAACTATTTTTTTTATTCTCTATCAACTCTTCATCTAGTAGCAACAATTTTCACTTTTCCTTGCAGTGAGATATCACTGCGGCATAAGGTGATGAATGATACTCAGAGAACTGTTTCCTGAAGTATTTTTGGAAAGACCATGTGTTCAACATAGTTTGTGTCAAAAGGTACAGACCACAAATCCAGCTTCTCTCCATATGCTTGAAGGTCAGACAGTGGCAATGAGTACTAAAGGAGGGACATCTCTTGTCATTGCTTCTATTAATGATGCCTCCTTATGAAAATCTCATTTCAGAGTGCTTCTCTGAGAAGAATTTAAAATTAAAAAGAAGTCATCTGTTTCAAAGTGTTTTTCAAGCTAAGTGTAGCATTTGTCTTGTTCATTGGAGAAAGTTGGTTGTAAGTCATGATAAGGTTACTTTTATGTTTAAGAGGAAAACTCTACACTGCAATTTTATTTAGCTTAATGAAATTTTTACTCATTTAATATCAATATCTATCTATAAAATTTCCACATCTCATTTCTATTTGCCTATGACTACGTCACCTTAATATTTTACCTGATTTTTGTAAGAACCTGTCTATGTTTATGAAGATTTTCTTTCTATATATGTTTTCTCAGAAATACCAAACAAAAAATTGAGTGACAGTGACAAAAAGGTTTCATAATATATAAGTATAATTTATGTCCATCTTTGCTATGTCATGTATTCTCACTAGGTGCTAAATTACATAGATATCTGTTTTATCATAAGGACCTCAACACAGATGAAACCTGAAAATATTAACTGATTATAACTGAAATTGGTGAGGCCCAATTACCTAAAACAATGAAGGCTGTCACCTCCCTGCCTAGCTTATTACAACACTCCATGGAAACCCTCCATGTATGGAGGAGACCGTGAATATAGCACTATAACTTGTTAGGATAAAAGCCCTTGGTCAAAGGGGGAAGAAGTATAGAGAAGGAAAGAAGAGGTAGAAGAACATAGGGGTCACCTTAAGAGGATGAAACAAATGGCCTTTTAGAAGGTAAAATGGTCATTCAGTGTTTTGGTTCCACCTCTTGCCTTCAGAGTGTTAGAGCTAAAGTCTTTTTCTGTGATACCACATTTCCTATCACCTTATGCCAACTTTCCCACAAAACGTTTCAAGTCCC
This sequence comes from Rhynchonycteris naso, assembly GCA_037038555.1. Lineage (NCBI taxonomy): Eukaryota > Metazoa > Chordata > Mammalia > Chiroptera > Emballonuridae > Rhynchonycteris > Rhynchonycteris naso. Next base: position 15,140,987 of record CM073000.1, read on the forward strand.
AGTCCATTTACTTGTCCTGGAGCCCTGTTTCAGTGCATAGATCAACTCGTTCTGTACTTTTTCTTGCTAGTCTATTAACATTTCCTTGTCTTGCACTTGACTCATCTCCTGGTGAACTTCATCTGTCAAAATTACCCATTCCAGCTTCCTGTGTTAGACATTGAGGTATTTTATAAAACCAAGTTACCATTGTTTTTGTGTATTTTAAACCAGAGAAGGGAAAAAGACGAGACATTTGTTCACTTTAGTCTGAAAGGGAAGGATATATGTTCATCTGGGATAAAAATAAAAGAGAGCATTCTGTAAAGCCCAAGGATGTGGCTGAAACTCAATAGAGCAAGTCCAGGGCACTCTATCTAGATGACTCAGATACTTGGTGACTACCTTGCTTCTTCTTCATGATTATTGATTAGCCTCAAATAGAGTTCATATGAAATTAGCACAACTGTGCCTTAAGATCCTTGGACCAAGTCCACCAAGAATATTGACTCTTTTCCCTGGAGTTAAAATTCACTCCAGTGTCCCCTAATCATCCTGAAATAAACTCCACTTTTTGCTTCCCTAACCCTGATTTTTTAGATCAGACTCTTATGACCTGTCTGATCGTCTCCCCATCAATCTATTTATAGTTCTTCTAGGCATAAACTTTCTTGATCAAAACTATTCTACTGAAACAGACCTTTTGTATGAAGTTGCCCAGAATATACATTAATACAAACTGGTTTTTAAAAAATACAGAAATACATAGATAAAAAATAAACACCCTACTATTAGTCCACAGTTTCTCAGTTACTGAAAAGTAACCAAACTGTACATATATGTATATATTTCTAAACATTTAAAAAACATTTAAATCATACATTATCCATATAGGTTGAATTACTATTGATGAAAAATAAAATCATTGCATAGTTAGGTATTTTTAATATTAAAAGCATATCTTGAATATTTTTTTAGTATAGTTAGTTTCATCTCATTTTTATCTGTTCCATAATATATTATAGTATTAATATTATGCAAACCTTAATTTATGACCATTTTATATATTTTAAATATTTTGGTATTAAACATAAAGATGCAAAGAACATTCCTTTTTTGGTTCTCCTCTCTAACATATTGTTAAAACTGATTTACCGAAGTGAAATTTCCAAATCAATGCATTTGTATTCTTTATATTTTGATAAACATTGTTAAATTACAAACCAAAACATGTGAAATTGAACTTATAGTGAATTGCAATTTTTATGTATTTTTCTATCTCTGAACTTTACCAATATTTTCAACATATGATTAAAATTAAAAGACAAAAATATCTCAGCATTTCAAAATGCATTTCTGAGATTATGTGTTTAAACTTTTCTATTTTTAATTGTCTCTTTTTATCTTTTGTTTATCTTTCTATTGGTATGCTTTTTACAGAGTTTTTTTTTTAATCTAAGTTCATGATTGTCTTTGTGCATAAGACTCTATCACAACCTGTTTCTATAACCTCAAATTCTCATGACAGTTTTCCCATTGAGCACAACACCTAATTTTGAGTAAAAATTATTTTTTTAAAGTATGGCTATTTAAAGTGCAAAAGTCTGTTTTTGTTATGCTATCCTTAATGCAAGAAAGAAGTATATATGTAAAAATACACATGATATGCACACTTGAGAAAAAAAAAGCCAAAATGATAAACATGAAACTAAAAACCAAAGTGTTTACTTACAAGAATGAGTGGGTTTAGAGCAAAAGGCAGGTAGAATGGGAATGGGTAGCAGGAATGAGGATGGGGCAGCAATTTTTGAGTATATCTTTATTAAAAGCTATGAGTCTTACAATGGTAGTAATATTCTAATACTCTCCACTTATCCCCAAAATAGAACAACTAGGATGTGAATACAAACACTAACAAATAAACCTTAATTGTGTTAAAAATGAAATGCATTACCACACTGATTATAGTAACTTTAGAAAACAATATTTTATTTATATATTGTAAAACTAAAGACAAAAATAATTATAAATATACACTATAATCTATTTAGTAAGTGTTTATCACAAGGTGTGTGCAAGCATTGTTTTTTTAATTTTATCAATAAATTATATTTATAATTTTCTTTTAAAAATTCTTTATTGAATTTGCTGGGGTGACATTGTTTAATAAAATTATATAGGTTTCAGCAATACATCATCTGTATATTGCATGTGTGTTCACCACCCTAAGTCGTTTGTGCTAGCAGTTTTAACCCTTTGAGTAGTACGAATGTTCCTGTACGTCCTCGTGCCTCCTGATCATTCAGAGCATGATCGTACCTGTGTAAGGCAACATTAAAAAAAGGCAAATGTATGTTCTTCTTTTCTCCATAAATTGGTTATCAAACAAACATGACTTTAAGTTAATAAAGCTGTAACTGGAAGTAATTTCTTTCTTTCTTTCTTTCTTTTTTTTTTTTACAGAGACAGAGGGAGAGTCAGAGAGAGGGATAGACAGACAGGAATGGAGAGAGGTAAGAAACATCAATCATTATTTTGTTGCCGTTGCGACACCTTAGTTGTTCATTGATTGCTTTCTCACACGTGCCTTGACCTCCGGCCTTCAGCAGACAGAGCAACCTCTTGCTGGAGCCAGTGACCTTGTGTCCAAACTGGCAAGCTTTTGCTCAAGCCAGATGGACCTGCGCTCAAGCTGGCGATCTCAGGTTCTCCAACCTGGGTCTTCTGCATCCCAGTCTGACGCTCTATCCACTGCACCACTGCCTGCTCAGGCGGTAATTTCATTTTTTGAAAGAAACTCACGCCTGGAGGTTAGTGAGCATGTAAAAAACTCACTACTCAAATATTTAAACTATTTTATGTGTGTGCCAGAATTGAACAAATACATCAATATAGATAATAACAACCAGTTTCCCACAATGGTGAGAAAGAAGTTATAAATACTGAAAAGGAGAAGGTTGAAATGAGCCCTGAGGTGTTGGATAGGAATCAATAGATGGGTGTATTTGTGTGCATTAGTATTTACATGTGTATTTCCTACCATCATCTGCTGAAACTCCAAGAAGCCATGGCACACCCGTAGCAATGAGAACAGTTAGTGTCAGCTCTTGGTTTCTAAACACCATCTTCAATAAAAGGAACCAGGACTTCTCACAGAAGAGGTTGCCTCTGAGGCCAAGACTGGGAAAATACAAGAGAGGTTTGAAACACCTTGTGAGGTCACAGAATAAAGAAGAAATCTGAAAAAATCGGGCTTGTTGAAAGAACGTATAAACCAAACTGAACAATGTGATTAACAAAATAAATTATGATATAAATGGGTTATAAACCACAGAATAAAATGTCCATGAGCTAATTCTGATATAAATAACCAAATGAATGAGTGAAAAGGAGCAAGCTTTCCTTGTTGTAGAAGTCCAGTTAATAAAAGTAGGAAGAATGAAGAAAATAGAATATCACGGCTTGGGAAACACTGTAGTAGTGAGAAAACATCAAATAAATGCAAATTGAGGGACATTTGACAAAGACAGCTGAGCAGTATTTTTTAAAAGTTTCAAAGAGAGAAAAGACTAAAAAGTTTTTCTTGAGAGCAGAAAGTTAAAGGGAAATAACAAATACATGCAATGTAGGATTCTGGCTAGTATCCTAGAATGGAAAAAGGATATTAGAAGCTGTTGAAACTGAATAAGGTCTTTAGTTCAGGGATCACTTTGCTGCCTTTGTCAATAAAGTATTATTGGGACACAGTCACATTCATTCACACATGTGTTGCTTTCTCTCCTCAGTGACTATGTGGAGTAGTTGTAACAGAGATTGTATGGCCTGAAAAGCCTTTAATAGATATTGTTTTGTAATTTAGGGAAACAGTTTGCTGACCCCTGGTTTAGTTACTGTATTTCCCCATGTATAAGACACTCCCATGTATAAGACACATCTTAATTTTGGGGCCTGAAATTTGAAAAAAAATGAATTACATAAAATTGTTAAAATCAAGTTTTATTCATTATAAAATTCATACAACTCCTCATCACTGTCAAAACTCCCACCTATTAGCTTGTCCTCATCTGTGTCTGATGACAAATCACTGTCTTCATATATTGCTTCATCCTCAGTTCCATCTATGGCATTTGAAATGCCATACTTCTTAAATGAAAATCTACAACCACTGTATAAGATGCACCCAGTTTTTATACCCCAAATATTTCAAAAAAGGGTGTGTCTTATACATGGGGAAATATGGTAATATTAGTGTATCAATGTTTATTTCATGTTTTTGATAATTGTAATGTGGTAAAGTAAGATATAATCAGCACCAGGAAAAACTGGATGAGGAATATATGAAAGTTCTCTGCATCATTTAAAAATTTTTATATAAGTCTAAAATCAGTTAAAAATAAAATGTTTTTCAACAAGCAATCATATAGTGAGGAAGAGGTGCTATCATTATAGAAATATCATCTTTTTAACTGGTCTAGATCTAATTCACTTTTTAAGGGCTGATGTGGTTCTATAATAATTTGATCAACCATTTTTTATTAATGAAAATTATATCATGTTTGCTACTACTAATGCCATAATAAACAAAAACAAATATATGGTTACCATGTGTAAACCATTTCTAGCTAAAAACCAAATGATAGCTATCTGGAACAGAATAATGGCTTATTTTGAAAAATGTTGTTGTAACACTTCATTTATAAACCTGTTCTTTAATTTAGGCCTTTTTCAGTCAGACGTGTGACTAGATGAGGGGATCTCAATCTCTTCACTGTTGCCGTTTGCGACAGAAGGAGCTTTTGCTGGTGGTGCTGTTCTGACCTCCGCTCACTGGGTGCCGGTAGCATAGCCAGAATGTCTCCGCCCATTCCCTAATATCCTTTAGGACACCAAATAGTTCTCAGATGAAAGTATTAGTTTATTTTCACTTATAAGGAAAATAGGTTGAAATTCAAGCTTCTATATTATTCAATATACAGTTTTCATCAGTTATGACAAAGAAAGCAGAGATGAACAACTAATTCGCTGTTTCATGAGAATCCTTGCCAATAGCTCAGTTGGTTAGAGCATTATTCCAATGCGCCAAGGTTGTGGGTTTGATCCCCACTCAGGGCACATACAATTAACCAATGAATGCATAAATAGGTGGAACACCAAATAGATTTCTCTCTCCTTCCTCTCTCTCTAAATAAATCAATAAAAAATTCAAAGAGTAATACATTTCTAAATTTGATTTTTTGTAACTGTTTACTTAAGTATTATTGCAACCTTTATGGTAAGTAAATATGACTATTACATTCATGCTATAACTAAACGATTGATTTAATTTATCCTAAATTACAGAAGTACTATTTACAACCATATAAGGACATCTGAAATGTCAATCCACTTGAAGTAAGAGCTAACAGTAATGCAAATATAATTTACTCGTGAATTTGAAAGGCCTTGTGTTAAAGCTATAGCACAGAGACTAGAAGGAGGTTTCAGAAGGGACATTTGTATTTCTGGCTCCACTACACACTAGCTGTGTGAAATTGGGCAAGTTATGCAACTTCTGTGAGCCACAATGCTATCGTCGCTCAAAGAGGGCAATAAAAACATAATTACCTTCCTGCCTAACTGATAAAGGCCTCAATTCTAACTATGCAGCTTGTAGAACAATGTCTGACATACAGCAGGCAGCAGGCCTCAATAAATACTTGTTGTATGAATGAATGAATGAGTAGGACATTTGTAGAAATTAAATGAGATAGTGTGTTTGAGACCACTTTGAAATAATATGAATAATTTTTCTCTAATACATTGATTACATGAACAAATTATAATATTTAAAATACTTGTGAGATAGCCAGGGTTTGGCAATTTTTTTATTTAATAATTAAGAATATCAGAAAAACTCACTGTGGGGAAGAGAGAAACTTGAGCACAAAATTCCTATTCTTATTCTTCAGATTCAGGTAAAACAGAACATTTATCTTTTATATACAGTAGCCTGCCCTTATCTTTGCTTTCACTTTCTGTAATTTCAGTTACCTGCAGTCAACTGCAGTCTCAAAGTGTTAACTGGAAAATTCCAGAAATAAACTATAAGTGTTTAATTGGACACCATTCTGAGTGCATGATGAAATTTCTTGCTGTCCAGCTCTGTTCCGCCCAGAAAATGAGTTGTTCCTTTGTCCAGGGTATCCAGGATGTATATGCTTTCCACCCTTTAGTCATTTGGTAGCTGTTTCTATTATCAGATCGACTGCTATCACAGTGCTTGGGTTCAAGTAACCATGATTTTGCTTAATAATGGTCCCAACATGGAAGAGTAGTGATGCTGGCAATTTGCATATGTCTAAGAGAAGCTGTAAAGTATATGTATGTATGTTTAGGGAAAGCTGTGTACATAGAACTTGGTACAATCCATGGTTTCAGGCATCCATTTAGGGTCTTGGAATGTATCTCCTGCAGACAAGGTAAGGCTACTGTACTGGATTCTATCTTACACTTCAAAAAAGGGGAGGTAGTCAATTGTTAAATATACATAGTTATACAGTGAGGATAATAATAGCAAAACAAAACTACAACCCCTAAGAACTGAACACTGTTGTGATAAGAGAGAAATATGGTTATGATTCGGACTTAGATCAAACTAGGAACCTGTCATTGAAGCAGCGGTTAATGTCTAAAATATTGAAGTCATTCGGAGAAAGTTTCATCTGGGTGCTCATGTTGGAATCTGGTCACACAAAAGGGATGTCCAAAGTTAAGCAGCAGCAGCTATTTACACCAGTCAGTGTCCAGACTGTCCTAGACACCAAAATGCAAGATAGTCTTTTAAGAACTGGGGAAACAGGAATCAGACAGGCAATGTGCAGAAACTGAACGAGCAGGACAAATGAAGCAGAGAAATAGACGTAAGTCACTAGTAACAGGAAGAACACAGACAAGGGAGGCAGAGTGTTGCCTTGGGCTTTTGACTTGTGTGGTTTCTGTCCGGGTGGAAACAGTTTGAGCCTGGCTGGTCTTGGAGGAGACAGTAATTGGGAAGAACTATTTGGGACTGTGTGGTGTGGGCAGAAGCAGGGAGGGTTTGACATCACACAGTTCACATTATGTTGACAGAAAAGACCAGTAAGAGGCTCTCACAGAGTTGGATTTTTCTAAACTTTTCTTATCTTGATCCAGGGTTGAACTGCCACACAGCTTTATAATAAATATCCTTTAGTTAATGCCATAGAACTATTTGAACACATTTATGCATAGATGTCTGAGAACTTTTTGTGTATTGATTTATGTAATGTTAATAATGCTTTAAGGTAGATTGTATGTATAGCATCCTTACTTCCAAAATTTAGAAAATAAGGGACAGAAATGTTGAATACCTTTCCTAAACTCATACAGCTGGAAAGCAATTGAGCTGGGGCTTCAAATGCAAAACTTGGACAGGAGAACAGCAAACACAAAGGCAGTGCAACAGGTTTGGAGTTTCAGGGAACAGAGAAAAACCCAATGCCATGGGATCAGAGTGTAGGATGGGCTACATGCTGGGTGCCCATACAGAGCTCTTCAGAAAACTCCACAAGGCCCTGGCCAGTGGCTCAGTGAATAGAGTATCTTCCAGCTCTGTTCTGCCCAGAAAATGTTGTTTTTGGGTGCGCTTTGTTCTTGCCAGCAGCAATTACAGGGCCCTCCAACCCTGTGTTTTCTTAACTCAGCATATTTTCTTAATTCTGCACCGTTCCCACTCAGGACCTGGAATTACTAGCTGCACTGGTTCACGGCATGTGCCCAGATATAAAAATAAATATAGTTACTCTATTATATGGTATACCATTTCATATGGAAATACCACTCTTTTTGTTAACACATCATTATATTATTTTTAGATAAATACACCCAAATAAAATGGATAGATTTCTCAGAAAGAAGTGTGATATTGAAGAATTTGATTCTAGAAGTGAGCAAAAGTTAAGTGCAAGTAAGAAAGCAAAATTGCAGCCTACTTGCAAATATAATAAAAGTTATTTGAGCTTTGATTTCACTTGGACCGGAAGTAAAGATCATTCTTTACTACTATGTTTAGTATGTGGACCGGAAGTAAAGATCATTCTTTACTACTATGTTTAGTATGTGGATGTAAAATGGCAAATGAATCATTGCTTCCTAGTAAATTCAGTAAACATTTTAAAACTATACACTCTAATTTACAAGATAAATCTGTAAGTTTTTTCAAGAGATTGTCTGAACCACAAACAAAAGCGGCAAATTCTTTTAAAAGTATAATGACTGTTTCTGATAAAGCTCAAATTGCTTCTTATCAAGTCTCAGAACTCATAGAAAAAATATGAAAGCTCATACTTTGGGTGAGTCACTTATTTTGCCTGCATGCAAAAAGAAGGTCATGACAATGCTAGGAAATGAAGCAGCAATGAAAATAAGTAAGATTCCTCTGTCCAATGATACAGTTTACAGGCGTATTATAGAAATTTCTTCTGATATCGAGAAAACTGTATGCAGTTATAAGCTTCAGTATTCAAATTTTGCATTTGGAGTTGATGAGTTAACAGATATTACCCAAACAGCGCAACTCTTAGCATTCATCCGTTTTATTAATGTAGATCAAATATTAAATCAGTTTCTTTTTTGAAAAGAATTAGGTGTGTCTACAAAAGGTGAAGACATTTTTCACATTTTGAATAACTATCTTGATAAATGGCAGTGAACATGGAAGTCATGTGTAGGCATTTGTACAGATGGCGCCCCTTCCATGGCAGGCTGTGTGAAGGGTCTTACATCTTTTGTAAAAAAACAAAATGAGAATGTTATTGTAACTCACTGTTTTCATTGTAGGGAGGCCTTGATGACAAAATCATTGGGAGAAAAATTAAGAGAAGTTTTACGTCAAGTTGTTCAGATGGTAAACTTTATTAAAATAAGACTTGTCAAATTGCGTTTATTCAAAAAGCTTTGTATCAATATGGATTTACAACACAGACAGCTGCTTTTACACACTAGATGAGGTGGTTGTCAAGGGGAAAAGTACTTACCCATATACATGAGCTATGACAAGAACTTCTTGCATTTTTTGAAAAGATGAAACAGTTACATTTTTGTAACCTCCTTTGTTGTGTATTTTGGATTGCCAGATTACAGTATTTGGTCGATATATTTCAGCAGCTCAATATTTTGAATAGTAGCAGGCAAGGGAAAGAAGAAAATATTCTCACATCCACTGACAAAATAAGAGCGTTTCAGAGAAAACTACAGATTTGAAAAAAGGAAAGCTCTTGAAGGTAATTTGGAAATGTTTCCATTGGTAAATAACACTTGCATAACTGAAACACTTCCAATAATAGTTGAACATTTAATAGGTGAAAAGAAAAATTGTTTGGTTTTTTCTTTTTCCCATCACTTAACACTGAACAATACAATTGGATTAGAAACCCATTCATGGAAGCTTCAAGTGATTTTGGTTTAACATTAACAGAAGAAGAACTGGCAGCTATATCCACTGATCGTGGATTGATGATTAAACATAAGGAATTTTCTCTTGAAGCCTTTTGGATTTCTATAAAAGAAGAATATGTAGCAATATCTAAAAAAAGCTTTGAACATTTCACTACAATTTTCAACATCCTATTTATGTGAATTAGGATTTTCTACCTTCAACACAAGAGTAAAAAGAGAAGAATTCTTCAATGTATTGACGAGGAAATCAGAGTTTGCCTTCAAATATATGCCCAAATATTGAAGAAATCACTAGAACACATCAGGCTCATGTTTCTCATAAACACAAGAATGAAAAAACTTAACACATTTGTGCCGGGACCTGCCGAATTTACTAAATCTTACTAAGAATATCTATATATATAAAAAGATAACCTTTTTGTCATTTTTTTATTTTTAACCCCTCTCTTTTATAAATTCTAAAAAGGATAACTCAAAAAAGTAACATAAAAATGTTTTTTAATGTCAGAATAAATTTAATTTTGTTGTATTTATTTCATTTAATTACCATAAAAGCACACTTGGACTTTATATTTTTTTCATTAATATTTGACTTAATTATTATAACATATTTCTCAGAAACTTGTATATAGTGTGCCTACAATTATTTGTAGGATTTTAAATGTGCCCGACTTCAAAAAGATTGAGAACCACTGCCTTCAAGTCATGTTTACACTATTTCATCTTGCATCTCTCCAAAACATAGTCTTTAGATGACTCCCAAAGAGCTTTACTCCTGATACCACTTTTACATGATTTCCTTTGAATATTTATAAATGAAAGCTCACTCATTTCAAGTCAGCTTATCTCAAACTTGACATTATTTGATCTTCCAAATCAGATAGTTACAAGAGTCCCTTTTCTGTGATATAATTATTGTTCATTACAGAATAGGAGATCCTGTGTTTTTAATGTTTCCCCTCTCTCCAGTCTCTTCTATCTAATCATCCTCTAATTGTGCCTTTTTATCCTTTGAAATATTTTTGTATTATTGACACTTCCAAATTCCGATTATGAACACTTGGCTTCTAACTATGCCTTACCTTTAGTCTTTCTGCCTCAGTCTTTCCCTTCCCTTATGAGTTGATCTTGTATCTTCCCACTAGAATCATCTTTCTTAGTGTTTGGTTGCTCCAGCACTATATATAAAGCATGGATAAAGTAGGTTTACAGTAGTGTGTATGAAAAATAATAAAATATTGATAAATAATAATACAAGAATAAACTGTTTTGCATACTCACAACTGTAAATCTACTTTTGCCCACCCCTGTATTTATATTGATATTCTGAATGGGAATGTTCTAATTAATATTCCTTGACCATTAGCTGTTATATACTAGCACTGCTAGAGGAAAGAAAGCATAAATTGTGCCATGTGACTCATCATTATCTATTGTGGTACCGAGATTGCTCATGTATTAAAAATGGAGGTAGATACAATGTTTACATCAGATATGTTAATTTTAAGGATTGAGATGTTTTGCTTTAAGATATTTCATATGTAATAAATCAGCAAAAATGTGGTTATTATTGAGGGTTTGAAATAGGTTGATTTTTTCAGGCAGATATTATTGCTTATTAATTGGCATCTACCCTTTACCCTCCCACCCAACTGCACAATAGATCTCATGTGACAGAGCCTATTTCTATCTACAGGCTGAAAATCCCTGGTTTATTCTCTGCCAGCTTCTCTTACAGCAAGACATGTGCATACAATTTGATCCTGGTCAGTGGCACTGGTAAGAAAATCTGCAAGAGGAAGGTATTTCTGGAAGTGATAGAAGACAATTTGACTTTGGGTGATGGGTATGCAACATAATCAAATGTAAAATAACCTGGAGATGTTTTCTCTGAACATATGTACCTTGATTGATCTATGTCACTCCATTAAAATTAATAAAAAAAAGTCTGAGAAGATACCACGCCTCCCTCTACCCCCACACTTTTTTTCTCCGTCTGAATGGTGTTGTATCAGGATGTGATACTTATAGTTGTGGTATTCATCTTGCAAATGAGAGTAGTATAATATAACAAAAGATGGAATTTGGTCACTGAGGGTATTTGCTAGCTCATATCCACCCTCTTACTGCCTAGTGAGACTTCATTTACAAAAATAACAACAACAAAAAACGTATGTCCTCCAAGTTTTTAACACTTAAATAAATATTGTTATTTGCACTTGAAAACTTCCTGTCTTATCCATATTTTTACTGTGTTCTTCATAGTGCCTACCATAATGTTATGCATTTAATAAATTCTAGTTACCTGACCTGTGGTGGCACAGTGAATAAAACATCAACCTGGAATGCTGAGGTTGCTGGTTTGAAACCCTGGGCTTGTCCAGTCTAGGCACGTATGAGAGGCAACTACAGTGAGTTGATGCTTCTCACTCTTCTCATCACCCCCATTTTTCTCTCTCTTTTTACTCTCTAAAAATCAAAATAAAATCATTAAAAAATAAATTATAGTTGCTTGATTAGTAATTATTATATCATTCTTCAAGATGTTTCTTTGTGAAATAGTGAAACAACTGATATTGTCCTTGGACAGGCCAAAAAGGAAGGTCACATAGGATGAAAAAGCATCAAAAAATTAATACAATCATATTCAGTAGCAGAACTCCACAGGACTAAAGCTTGAATAAACAAGATTTAAAATTACAGCAGTCATGCTGTGGGCAATAAAGTACTTCAATAAAATCTAAAGTTATGATCTAGTACCACGCTTCTCAGCTGTGATATGATACAATGTAACAAAGTAAAATTCCATTGCTTCATGCCTAAGATCTCTTTCTTCATTGCCTCATTATTAATACTGCTCAAAAGTTTTCTACTTCTTTTACCTCCTGATGGAGTGGCACCAAATAACATAAAGTCAGAAACAATGATTAGGAATACTTTAGAAATACTAAAACACCTGAGTGAATAAATAGCCCATAATATTCTTGAAGACTAACTAGTCCTTAGAAAATGTAGTGCCTATTATTATAAACTTGTGTCATCAAAAGAAAACTACTCTGTCAACCTTTGAAAATGTTTCACAGTCTATGACCCTAGTAAAAATAGCATCAGATATATTTTTATCAGGCAGGAAATTATCTCTGAAGCACTGCCATTCAATATTTTATAGGCCTACGTTTCAGTTCGCATCAAAGTGTGAAATTGTGGTGGTTATTTGACTATATGATAGAAGACCTTATATGATTGCACCAATTTTGGTTAAGCTGCTAGTAGAAATGCTGATACTGTAGCTAAAATAATTTTACAAACCACAAAACTGCTTAAGAGCATAGAAATTGTCTACATGATCCAGCCAAATTTAAGTTTCAGTTTGCAAACACAGCTGGAAGCCTTTGAAAGCAACTTCCAGATGTCAGAACAGAACTTCCTCCAGATTTTGAACAGCTCCTGTCAAAATGACAACAGGAAACAGACACTATGCCAGTGGGAAATTGAGTTTGTTTTTAATCTCGTAGCTGACAATTTCAGTAGTTTCATAACACAGGACAGAGGCTTGTAATGATCTAACTGTACTTTGTGCTCGTACTGGGTGTTAGAAATTCTGTTCAATCTCCTCAGTGCAGTGAGCCCTTTACTCTTCATACAGACATAATGTGAGAATTTTGTTAGCATGAGAGGTCTAGGATTCAACTTCAAATATTTGAATCATTACACTGGACATAAACCCAGGGGTCTGAATTTAAATTTTTTCTTTTTAATAAAAACTTTATTTTTAGAGTACTGTTTGGTTCACAGCAAAACTGAGAGGAAAGTACAGAGACTTCTCAGATAGTCCCTGTTCCACAGACTTACTCAATTGTCAGCACCCTGCACTAGAGTGATACATTTGTTATAATTGATGAGCTTACATTGACACATCATTAATACCCAAAGTCCATAATTTTCACTAAATTTCACTCTTGGTGTTGTACATTCCATGAGTTTGGACAAATTTATAATGGCGTATATCCATGGCATAGAATAGTCTTACTGCCCTAAAAATCCTTTATATTCATTTTTCTTGCCTGGCCCCCTGGACAACCACTGATTTTTATAATGTCTCCATATGGTGTCTATTCCAAAATGTCCTTTATTTGCAATCATATAGTATTCAGTCTCTTCAGATTGGCTTCTTTTATTTAGTTATATGCATTTAGGTTTCCTTCATGTCTTTTCATGGCTTGATAGCTCATTTCTTTTAAACACTTTGTCAAATATCCATTGATTATATTTATGTGGGTTTATTTCTGGACTCTATTCAGTTCTATTGATCTATTTGTCTATTCTTCTACACGTTTTCATTATTGTAGCTTTATAATTAAGTTTTTAAATTAATTTTAATTGGGTGACATTGATAAATCAGGGCATATATGTTCAGAGAAAATATTTCCAGATTATTTTGACATTTGATTATATTGCGTACCCATCACCCAAAGTCAAATTGTTCTCCGTCACCTTCTATCTGGTTTTATTTGTGCCCCTCCCCTCTCCCTATTCCCTCCCTCAACCCCCCTCCCCCCCTGGGACACCGGTATACTCTTGTCCATGTCTCTGAGTCTCATTTCTATGTCCCATCTATGTATGGACTCATATAGTCCTTAGTTTTTTCTGATATACTTACTTTACTCAGTATAACATTATCAAGATCCATCCATGTTGTTCCAAATGATCCAATGTCATCATTTCTTATGACTGAGTAGTATTCCATGGTATATATGTACCAAAGCTTTTTAATCCACTCGTCATCTGATGGACACTTGGGCTGTTTCCAGATCTTTGCTATTGTGAACAATGCTGTCACGAACATGGGGGCACATTTCTTCTTTTCGAACAGTGCTATGGTGTTCTTAGGGTATACTCCTAAAAGTGGGATAGCTGGGTCAAAAGACAGTTTGATTTTTAATTTTTTGAGGAATCTCCATACTGTTTTCCACAGCAGTGCAGGAGGGTTCCCTTTTCTCCACATCCTGGCCAGCACTTATTCTGTGTTGTTTTGCTGACGAGTGCCATTCTGACTGGTGTGAGGTGATATCTCATTGTGGTTTTAATTTGCATTTCTCTAATGATTAGTGATGTTGAGCATTTTTTCATATGTCTTTTGGCCATCTGTATGTCCTTTTTGGAGAAATTTCCATTCATTTCTTTTGCCCATTTTTTGATTGGATTGTTTGTCTTCCTGGTGTTTAGTTAAGTTTTGAAGTTGGGTGGTCAGTCCACAAATTTTGTTCTTTTCTTTCAATATTGAGTTGGCTGTATTGAATCTTTTGCCTCCTATATAAACAGGTATAAAATATCAGTTCATTGATATCTGCAGAATAACTTGCTGGGATTTAGATTGGGATTCATTAATAATGTAAATAGACATATGTTTTTAATTTTAAATTCTATTTGTTCTGTGCTGCTATGTAGATGATCATGTCCTCTGTGAACAAAAAGGTTTTCATTTCTTCCTTGCTAATCTGTATATCCTCTATGTCCCTTTTTTGTCTCATTGCAGTAGCTAGGATTGCCCATATGAAGTTGAAAAGCAGTATTGAGAGGTGACATCCTTGTCTTGTTC
Source organism: Rhynchonycteris naso (assembly GCA_037038555.1). Lineage (NCBI taxonomy): Eukaryota > Metazoa > Chordata > Mammalia > Chiroptera > Emballonuridae > Rhynchonycteris > Rhynchonycteris naso. The sequence goes on from CM073000.1 coordinate 15,156,018, forward strand.
TTGGCCTTAGTGGAAATGTTAGTTTCCCTTCTAATAGGCACGATAGCTCTAGGGTTTTTGAATAGATGTTCTTTATAAGTTGAAGGAGTTCACTTCTATTTTAGTTTGCTTAGAGTTTTTAATCATGAATGGGTTTTGGATTATCTAAAATGCTTTTCTTTGCATTTATTGATATGATCATATAGTTTCTTTAGCTTGCTGATATAGTGGATTACATTAATTGATTTTTCTGGGTTAAATCTCATGTGGTCATAGTGTATAATCCTTTTAGACATTATTAAATTTGATTTGATAATATGTTTAAGATTTTTGCATCTATATGCAAAGTAGATATTGGTCTAGAGTTCTCTTGTAATTTTATTTTAAATTCAGTGAGAGGAGGGCAGGCAGATTCCTGCATGTGTCCCAACCGGGATCCACCCAGCAAGCCCACAAGGGTGCAGTGCTCTGCCCATCTGGGACATTGCTCTTTTGCTCAGCAATTGAGCTCTCCTTAGCGCCTGAGGCCATGGAGCCATCCTCAGAGCCCAGGGCCAACTCCCTTCAATTGAGCCATGGCTGCAGGAAGAGAAGAGAGCGAGAGAAGCAAGAGGGGGATGGGTGGAAAAGCAGATGGGCACTTCTCTTGTGTGCCTTGCCTGGAATTGAACCCGGAACATGCACACACTGGGCCAACAATCTACCACTGAGCCAACCAGCTAGGGCATCTTTTCTTAAAATTTTGTTGTTTGATTTTGGTGTCAGGGTAATGCTGGTCTCACTGAATGAGTCAAGGAGTATTCTCTTGTTTGGTGTCCTGGGTGAGATTGTAGACATTATAATTAGAACTTTGTACCTTTTGACCAACATTTTCTTGTTTTCTCCACCCCTAGCTCCTGGCAACCACCACCCTACTCTCTGCTTCTATGAGTTCAGCTTTTTAAAAATTTTAGAAATAAGCGAAATCATATTGTGTTATTTTTCTCTAACTTTTCCACTTAGCAATGTGCTCTTGAGATCCATCTATGTTGTCCAAAATGGCAGAATTTATTATTTTCTTATATAAACCACATTTATGCACTTATTTGTCAATTGGACACCTAGGTTGTTTTTATGTATTTGTACTTGTGAATAATATTGCAATGAACCTGGGGGTACGGACAGATATCTTTTCAAGGTAATGATTTTATTTCCTTTAAATATATGCCCAGAAGTGGGATAGCTGAAAATGTGCTTGCTCATTTGTAATTTTTTGAGAAAACTCTATATTGTTTTTCATAATGGCTCTACCATTTTACATCTTTTGAATGGTAGCCATTCTAACTAGAATATGGTGATATCTCATTGTGGTTTTGCTTTGCATTTCCCTGGTGGTTAATGATGTCAAGCATCTTTTCATATACCTGTTGGGCATTTGTATGTTTCCTCAGAAAAATATCTATGGAAGTCCTTTTCAATCTTTTAGCTGGATTATTGAGGGTTTATTTTGTTGTTGTTGCTTTTATTTTTGTTTTGCTATTTAATTGTGTGAGTTATTTATTTTAACCCATTATCAGATACATGGTTTACATATATTTTCTCTCATTCTATAGGTGGCTATTTTATAGGTGGCCTTTATTTTATGCCTTTTCTTTCTGCAGAAGCTTTTTAGTTTGTTATAGTTCCACTTCTTTTATTTATTTATTTTTGCTTTTGTTTCTTAAACTTTTGTTGTTTTATCCTAGAAATTATTGTCAAGACAAATGTCAAAAAGCATTTTTTTTAATGTTTTCTTCTACAAATTTTATAAAATCATGTCTTACTATTTAGTCTTTATTCTATTTTGAGTTAAATTTGTGAGTGGTATAGAGACTATTCTTTGTCCATTGAGTATTTTAAGGTTTTTTTTAATTTTTTTTATTTTTATTTATTCATTTTAGAGAGAAGACAGAGTGAGAGAAAGAGGGAGAGAGAGAGAGAGAGAGAAAGGAGAGAGGAGCTAGAAGCATCAACTCCCATATGTGCCTTGACCAGACCAGTGCAGGGTTTTGAACTGGCGACCTCAGTGTTCCCAGGTCGACGTTTTATCCACTGCGCCACCACAGGTCAGGCTGTCCATTGAGTATTTTATATGATCTTTTTATTTTATTCTATTAATGAGGTATGTAACATCTATTGATTTGTGTATGTTGAAATCTTGCAATTCTGGGATTAATGCAGTTGTCATGGTTTTAATCCTTTTAATATTTTCTTGAATTCTATTTGCTAGTATTTTGTTAAAATTTTGCAATTATATTCATTAGACATATTGGTCTGTAGTTTTCTTTCTAAGTTGTATCACTATCTGACTTGGTATCAGGATAATGCTGGCCTCATAAGTTGCATTTGGAAGTGTCCACTCCTGATTTTTAGAAGAGTTTGAAGACTGGCATAATTTCTCTAAATTAAATTTCCTTGGTAGAATTCACCAGTGAAATCATCTTATCCTGGGGTTTTCTTTGTTGGAAGTTCTTATCTGATTTAATCTATTTAGTCACTATTGGTCTGTTCAGATTTTCTATTTTTTTATGATTCTGTTTGTTATATTGTATGTTTCTAGCACTTTATTTCTTTTAGGTTATTTAATTTGTTGGCATATAATTCTTCATAGTAGTCTCTTATGATTCTTTGTACTTCTGCGATATCAGTTGTAATATCTATTCTTTTATTTCTGATTTTCACTATTTTTCTTAGTCTAGCTAAAGATTTGTCAATTTTATCTATTCAAAGAGTTAGGTCTTAAGTTTTATTATTCTGGTATTTATTTCATTTATTACTTCTCTGATGCATATTATTTCCTTCCTACTTCTAATGTTGAGCTTAGCTTTCTTTTGTGTTCCAGTTCATTGAGTTATGAAGTTGGGTCATTGTTTGCTTTCTTCTTCCTTAATGTAGTTTTTTATTGCTGTAAACTTTCCTCAGTACTGCTTTTATTACATTTCACTAGAATTGATATGTTATGTTTTCATTTTTATTTGTCTCAAAATATTTTTTAATTTCCATTTTAATTTTTTCTTTGACCCTTAGGTTATTCAGCAATGTGTGGTATAATTATTTCATATTTATAAATTTCCCATTGTTGTTGATTTCTAGTTCATTCCACTGTGGTCAGGAAAACTACCTATATCATTTCAGTCTTCTTAAGTTTTTTACCATTGTAAAGTGAATTTTTCACTTTAATTTTTGTATTCTTTAGCACCAATATATATCTTTTTGGTACTTTTAAAATATTTTCTGTCTCTGTTGAAATTCTCACTTTGGTCATGTATTATTCTCCTGACCTTTTTGATCATCTTTATGATTTATTTGAATTCTCTATCTGCTAGATGATATATCTCCATCTCATTAGTGTCAGTTTCTGAAGGTTTATCCTTGTCTTTTGCTTGGGACATAATTCCCTCTTTTTTCTCTCTTTTTAAAATCTTTTTTGTTGTTATCTGAGTATGAATAAAAACAGCCACCTCTCTCTGCCTTCATGAGATACTCCTGTACAGATAGGGTAAGACCCTCAATGATCCATCTGTCCCAATATTCTGTGGCCTTCCAAACTTTCACACTAGTCCAAACTCCATATTTGTTCTTAGCAGCCCCCAAGTATATAAAGTTTGCTAGGTCTTTTCAATGCTTAAAGATAGATGAGACAGAAATCAGACCCTTGTCAGTCCACAAAAATGTTGGAATATTTGCCGTGTGGGCTAACTCTTTTCCTCCCCAAGATGAAGTTGGGATGTTGGGATTTTGCCTACTCCCACTGCACTGAGCTGAAGAGAGGGGCTGTGCTGGTTTTTGCTTGCTGTCCTCATTCTCACTGGCTGCAAGTGTCAGTGTGTGCCAGTGCTACATAAACCAGAATAGGTGATAGAAAACCAGTGCCTTGGGCCCCCCACGGAAAAGTTAAGATATTGGATGCACAGGCTAACAGTCCTTCCTTTGGGGAATGTGGGAGCTGAGAACTTCCTTCAGAAGTTGGGATTATGTGCCAGAGATATAAGTTATGGTGAAAAGTTGTCTTGCATTTTCCTACTGGCTTTAATGTGACTGGTTTAACTTCATACCAGAGAAAATTCCCAATCAGTGCCACATAGAAGGTTGTACTTATGCGAAAGGTAGCAACAAGCTGGAGCTGCAGAAAGCAACTTAAGTTTGCCAATCAGAATGAGGTTATATAGGCATCCCTGGGCTCCCTGTGGAATTGCTATTTTGAACAATTTCATAGATCCCGGGGTATTGTGGCTATCCCTGGTTGTCTGGTACCTGGCCCTGGGATTTAATAACATGATAAAAGAAGGTGTTTTGGGTGCACACTTAGGGGCCCTGGTGGTGAAATTCTGATTTTTTTAAAAATGGTTGAGGGGTGGCTTAGTAAATAGACACAGGGAAATTGAGAGTTTTCAGCAATGAGTTAACTGAGTCAAGACAACACTTGTGAAATATTATATTATGTAAGAATTGGAATAGAGACAGAATACAGTAGAACTCCCAGTCTAGCATACTTTTATGATGTGCTAGAAACCTAAGTGGTGATCAGCATATGACATTGTATTTAAAACTTATTTAAACTGTATATCACATTGAATAAAATTAGTTTTCAATTTGGGTTGCACAATCACAGCTTCAATGCTGAAGAACTTACCTCTTTTTAGTTTGCACAGTGTTGGGGCTAAACTGCTGATAATTGGGCACATTAATCTTTTGGTGACAGGATACTGTTATTTAGCACTTACCTTGTCTTCAAGGAATTATTCATAAATAATGAGCACATTCTCTTTTTAGAGAGAGGTATCTGATAAACATATTCTTGTATTGGAAAGTGTATAATTTTCTTGGAAATCATTTTTATATAAATATAACATGTCCATGGTCTAAAGAAAAAGATTCCAAACCATCCTAGAAATACCTCCAATGATAATTTCATCTCAATGAAAGGTAAAGTTTGGAAAAGGGTATGATAACTAATTTAGGAAGCATGTAATTTGGACCCTTCCATGTTATTCACTAGAGGCACAACATCAAACAAGTTCTTACTGTTTTGTGGTTACATTTTTCTCATTTGAAAATTAAACTAATGGTGATTTCGATAGAATCATCAAACACTAAAGTGGGAAATGGATTGGACAGTGGAAAATGTTTGTGACTTTAGTCTAGTTCCAACCATTACTTGAACTGTTGTTATCAAAGTTGTATTAGATATAAGACAATTACATTTGGTTCTTTGAGGCTCATTTAATGTGATCCACATGTTACTCTGATAAGCAAGAATCTAAACTGAGAGTGTGCTGACTCCTCCTGTTCCATTTTCTTTTTCTCTGAAGAAGTACACAGGTAGAGGGTCAGGGGGATCATGTGCAGATGTGGGTGTTATCTCACTGTGGATCTTGCCCTGAACAAAAGGCTCCTGACATTCTTATCTACTGGGCAGTGGAGGGCAGTGAGGGGTCTGTGAGGAAGTGGAGTAGAAAATACTGAGTAGCTGGTCAGGATAGAGAAAGATATCTTTCAGGTATTTCCCTCCTGCTATACCCTAGCTAGCCCCAAGGAGACCTAACAGAGGTACCTGAAGAAGACCTCAGCCCAAGGCCTTAGGTATAGAGACCTAGGAACAAAAGTACTAGGGCTGGGCTATTTGCAAAGGGCATGAAGGGCTAAAAGGTCTTACATCTTTGACCATAACTTCCTTCAGAGACTGCAGTGCACTGGCTTTGCACCAAGTCTGTTGTGGGGCATCCCACTAGGTAAAACTTTTATCATTACCTGTGCTCAGCCCTGAAAAGTCACACAAAGAGTTGCATCAGAGGTGGACTTCTCAAATATGCCAAGAAAAATAAGAAAAGTAGGATGGATACCAGAAGTAATAAATTAAGGGAGAGAAGTATGATCATTCTTGAATTAAGGGAGAGAAGTATGATCATTCTTGAAGTGCTAATAAAATACTTAAGTCACACCTTTATTCTGTCTTCTATGACATTATCAGCTCCTTAAGAATGCTAATGAATTACTGTTTACTCTTTGAAGTTTTATTCCTGAACTACTATTGTTCTGTTGTAAAAAAAGATAACATCAATACAATATTAATGCCATTCTATTAATAAAAAATGGTAACTAATTAAGCAGAATTGAGCAGATAGAAAACTGAATGATCAAATTATCATTTTTTTTGGAGGAAAGTATAAGACACTTGTAACTTTCAGCATAGAAAGTGATCCAAGCCAAGTTACTACTAATATTTTATTCTAATGCATTACCAAAGGAGATAACAAGAATAAGACTCTCTTATGGTCTCTCCACTTATAACTGTATAGTTTTCTTAGGGGCACAAAATGCCATGGTTCTGAAAGCAAAAATTTTATCTCTTTCTTTAAAAAAATGTCAGATACACTTTGAAGTAACTCTGAGAAGAAAAATAACAACTCCAATTTGTATTTCTGAGTATAGTTATATCTTGTGAATTTTACAAAAATGTGTAGTTTGCAAGAAAATCAATGTTTAAGCTATTTTATTTTTTAGTTCTTTTTTTGTTGAATATCATAATAAAATTTAATTTCCTAGCAAATCAGTCTGTTTCTTTTCTGTTGATAAGGAAGGTGCTTAAATATTATAACCCTGAAATTTTCTGGTAAGTGTAGATTCAGATCTGTATTGGAGTACTTGGGACTCCAATCTCTGAGACAAGATTTAGGGCAGTGCAGAGATGTGTGCCTGCTTCCCTAAGGGCTCAATCCCACATATGATCAAAGACAGTGAGCTCCCACTCTGTCACTGACCAAGATTGCCTGCCTTACTATTCTCAGCTTGACTAAATTTTGGACAGGTTTCTTCCTATTAACAATTTTCTTAGAACATTAACTAAAAAATTTGCAATTTAAAATTTTTTCTTTAACTCTATGAAATGTAAATCTTCTTCCAGTCTCTTGTCACTGCTCCAAACCAGGGATGTCTTTTTTCAGGAACTTGGTAAAATGTGATCATCAAGAAAAGAAGTCACCTATTTTTCTCAGTTAACTCTTTTAGGAAAGCCTAACTATTATTCTAAGAACCGGTTAGCAAACGCAGATGGCCCAATCACATTGACCAACTTCTTTTCCATCGTCCTCCAGTGCTTTCCATTAGCTCACCCAGTGCTTGAAAACACCCCCAGCTTTTATTTTAGCAGAGTTAGAGTCCAGCTCTCTCCTTTATTGCAATAGTCTTGAAGGAAGTCTTTCTTGACTGTTTCACATTGTTCAGAGCAATTTCTTTTGACATAGTTCTGTACCTACCTTTCAAGTACATCTTTCTCTGTGGTTAGGGTTCAGCATGAATCTCCTCCTTTGTGTATAAATCTTAATTTTGATGACCAACAGTTTGACTGTGGTCCAAAAATCAAAATTGTTCTTGGTTCCTTCCTAGTGCTATATGAGTTGTAATTGACATAGAGACATGGTGACAAGTATGACAAATTAGTTTTTATTAAAGGTTAAAAGAAATAAATTTATATTAGGCATCTTTATTTATTGATGAAGAAATGATACCCAATGAGTGACAGATAGAAAGAGAAGGGGTCTGATACTTACGAGCACCTAATATGTACTAGAGGCTCACCGAGCTTTATATAAATGTTTTCATTTATTCTTCATAATCAGCATAGGATATATGTGTTAATTATTTCCTCTTTTCAAATGAATAAACAGAGATAAAAATATGGAAAATGACAGTCAAGGTTATTAACCATAGGTTGGTTGACTCAAATAACTGAACAATTTTTTTCTTTATTCTATGATGATGTCTTTGTGTTCAGTTGAGAAACATATCTAATATAGATATATTTTTGAGTATTTAGATGCACTAGTTATCATTAATTGTTCTGCAGAATAAGAAATCTTCAAACCCATAATAAAGGAAAAAGGGGTAAATCATTTGAAGGGAGAAGACTGTCATGCTATCCAAATCTTTTAATAACTGCATTATATATCTATATGTCTTTCTATATATTATATATACTATGTATAGTATATATAATATATACATATTATTTTATACACATACTGTATATGTTAGTTATATATTTTTTCAAATATCTAAAAAAATAAAGATGAGGAATAGAGATAAAATGGGACTGCCATTTGTGAGCAAGCATCGGATTCAGACCCCATAATTAGGGAAAATTTCTCCTGTGTGATCCATAATATTGGCAAGCAGTCATCTGAAGTTTCTAAGGGAAAGGGAACTAAAATTTGGTTGCACTGACTCACTATAGGTGCATGTGATGATCAAGATAGAATCATGGTTAGAGAACATTTGTATATAAATAGCTTCCAAGAATTATTGCTATTTAGTTATATTATTAAAATTTATAGAAACCACTGACTGGGAGATCAGATATTTTCTCTATGACCAGCTTTATAAATGATAACCTAAAGTTAGTTTGCCATCATGGATATGATAATTAATCTAAGCTAAGAAAAGGATTACATTGAGCTTTGTGTCTGGGATGACAGAAGGTGGAATAAAGTTCAAAAATAGGGTTGATTCAGAGATCTGGGATTGTAACAAAGCACAGTGGCTTAGCCAGACCTGAGATATCATGGGTTAGTGAGGAAAGATTGCAGAATTCCTTTTTAGGAGTAGAAATAATAAGTGTGTAGATTTTTCTGTATGGACAGGAGATTACTGAAATTGATAACTGCTGTTTCTTCACATAGTTTTTCTCTTCCTTTTTAGTAATGGCATTCCCTGCTGTCTTTGTGAAGTCATTATTCTGTCATTATAAGTAGAATGATCTCTTCGTAAGTTTTGAAATAGATTCTAGTTGGCACCAACTAAGACCTTATTTGAGAAAGGCTCTGAAACTTCTATTGTTCCAGTGAAAACAAACTTTCTAATTGGAGTAAAGGAATAAACTTTTAGCCTCAAACAAAGATTTAGGGCAGAAGAATGGAGTGACATAGCTATTGGGGGAACAGAGAGTGAAGTGGACGAGCAAGGGTGGAGATGATCCAGAGGGAGTCAAGTCAAGATATGGATCCAGTTAGAGTTCTCAGGTCAGGTCTGGTTCTTTTTGATGTGATACCTATTTCTGTACTCATTGTTTCATTTAGACATCAACTTCACCTTTTATTTAAGGAAGTTGATTTGGAATTTTTGCAATTTGGACCTAGAAAAATCTTTACCCACTGCCAGTCCCATCAAAAAGCCAGGATATATAGGCTTTTTTAATAAAAAGTTACCTCCTCAGAGAAAACTCACCCTGAGTAAAGAATACTTCTATCAGGGTAGGACAGGCAGGTTTTGCTTCAGGACTGGGGTGTTGGAATGAATAGATATGACAAAACTAGGTGAGATCACTGTCTCTACTCCCTGTACCTGTGTACTCCTGAGAGAAGATGATCAGGGTAAAAATGAAAAGACTATCTGTGATACTCCAGTAGAGGAACTAGACACAATAAATGTGTCTATTGATGACTCGCTGACGAGGGAAGTACCAGAAATGTGGAAATAGGTTGGTAGTGGAACTGACAGGATCCTGTCATTGGTATGGAACTCCACAGGCCCAGGTTCCTACTTACTAAGCAAGTAGTACAGGCAGTGGCCTCACATAGGCACAGATATAGCACACCTATAGAGAGCAGGCTGATTCTGAGAGACACCCAAACTGAACACTCCAAAGAAAAATTACTATCAGTTAGGGACCATAAACAATGTAGCCTGTGCAGGCTGTAGTTAAATAAAACTAATATATACTTTTGCTTTATTTTGTTTATCGTGGTACAAAAATACAGTTGATGATGTGGCAAAAATGTTGCCACCTAAGGTCGGAAGGTTTGAGTTCCTCCAGCAGAACAATGAAAAGAATGCTTCCTGGTGGAGCTGAATCCAAGCACGCAGCCATTCCTGTACACATGTTCTTTGTAAGCCTCTCTGGGTGCTGAAAATTATATGGAAGGGAAATCCCTAGAAGGAGCAGAATTTACCATTAATCTAGTGGGGAGAGCATGTATTTACCAGCTGATAAAAGGGCTTTGGGATATAATCACTCAGGGTATAATTATTCATGATTTCCAGGCATACTTCTTGATGGTCCTTTCCCCCAATCTAGAAATTTCAGTTCTTGCTTAGTAAGACACTGAACCTTCAGCTGTAAAATCTTTTAAAGATATAAATATGAAATGGAGCATAGAATTACCAACTGCTGCAGGAGGAAATGCAGCAGCTTGGCAGTATGGTCACCTAAATGTTGTGCCTGAATCTGAGTTTTCAATTCTCTGGTTTCAACTTGTTAATCTTTAAAATTAGAAACTTGGATACCATATTCTCTAAGACACTTGGATACCATATTCTCTAAGATTTCCCCCACCCCCATAAATTTCAGGTAAATAGAACCTCGGGCAGCAGCTGATTCTATACTACATACCAATTCAAATCTTAAGAAGTATCTTTGCCAGAGATGCTGATTTGGCAAAAGAGAAAAATACATCTAGTCAACCATGGAAGATATGATTTTTTTGCATATGTCCTCATCAGCAGATCCTTCTAGAAATCTTACCACTGAGATGGACCTGACCTTCTTTTTAGAATAAAAATGTGTAATTTTCCAACTGGAACAAACAGATGTTTTCTAGAGCAGCTGCCTCCTATATTGCCGTTTCATTTATTAAACTAGATTTACATACCACCTGGCCCAGGTGGCCCATCTGCAGTTATTGGAAAATTACTACACTTGTTGGATCTAATCACTGATATTCTTTTTCTCTTCTCCACATAGCAATTTCTCCATGTATCAATTGACAAATGAGTTTTTAGCCAGATAGCATTGAAAAGTTATAAAATTATATTTGAATAAAATAATTTATTATATTTGTACAGATTAAATATTAGATGAGCCTACCATTGAGAGCAAATATTTTTAATTTCTCAAAATACTTTTCTACAAAATATTTTTCTTCAAAATTTTTTGACTTACCCAAAGACTGAAAGGTTATTTTCTTTATTCAATGGAGCACAGAGGCTGAGTAGGGAATATTTAAAACCAAATACAAACTAACCAAAGTAATATTTACTACCTCTTCATAGTCATTCTTATTATGCTTCTTTTCAAAAAAAAATTACTGAAATTAAGAAAGAGTTTTTACTCGTTTTAGAGTCTAGGAATATGAGTTTAACTCTCATTGTCTTAAGTAAATCACTTCATTGCTCACTGCTTCCATTTCCAAACCAAAACAAGAAACTTAATGATTTGTAGAATCCTACACAATGCCAAACTCCTAATGAAACAATCAATTGCCTTTTAGGATTGATCTCAAATCTAGAAACAGTTAAAATGCAGAAAGAGAATAAGATGATCATTCATTTGAATCAGTGTTCAGCAAACATGCTTGGTCCAGCACCAGTGTTGTTAAATATTCTATGGGGAAAAGGTTCTATTACTAATACTTTTGGGAAGCATCATTGACTGTACTCCTTTCTAATAAGGAGATCATACCATTTCTATCCCATTAAGGGTTCTGATAAATCTTGTAGTTAGAAATCCATTTATCTTTTGTAACCTCTTTTTTTCCTGAGTGTATTTGAGATCTTAAAATTTTTTCTCTTCAAATTATACATATTAAAAATATGTAACACACACAGAATAATCTTTGCAAAGTTATCTCCTTGATAATATTTGCATTGAAGTTCTTTGGGTTTTGAATGGGAATGATATAAAATTTCTATTATTTCAGAGTTCTTATAAAAAGGTTGGTAGTGTCAATAGTACTTCTCACCTTTGGCTGCATGTTCAATGGTGGGTGGTTTCACAGAATGGTTATATACTCTTGTTTCCTGTCTTTAACCGTAAAATCAATTCAAGGGATACTTTTTTCTTACAAAAAAATAAGCATCTTACATATGCAAGATTAGTGGCTCTAGGGTCATTCAAGACTACAGTGCAATTTTGTTTCCAAGGATAGCAGATCAGTCTGAATAGCATACAATATTTTGTTCTATTTATTTGAACTTAAAGCAGAGGTTTGTGAAGAAAAATAGTCATAATATTTGTAACATTATATTTAGTTATAAGGTATGTCCCTGTTCAGTCCAGAAAAATTTTGTATTATTTTATATGATCTAAAAAGCACATATCCATAGAAAAATAGGCTGATAGTAAGTGCACCAAATTTGAAAGTTTTCTTCTAACCTCTGTCCATTTATGAAACTCTGACATTAAAATAAGAATATTATTTTTCAGATTTAGTTTGATTTTTTAAAATTCATGTATGTTATTTGTTTATAGTCATGAAAGAAGTTCATTAAATGTTATAGTACTTTATTCACTCATACACTGATGGGCACTTGGGCTATTTCCAGATCCTGGCTATTGTAGTAACTAACACTACAGTGAACATATGGGCACACATATTCTTTCAAATTACTGTTCTGGGTTCCTTTGGATATATTCCCAAACATGGAGTTATTGGGTCATAAGGCAGTTCCATTTTTAATGTTTTTAAAAGTTTTATTAATTTTAATTTATTGTATTTACATGTATTCAAGGTCCCAGTGAATATAACACCCCCACCCCCACCCCTGTGTCCCTATTTATACCCCCTTTGCCCCCCATCCTGCTAACTCCCTTCCCCTTCTCCTCTGGGATTTGCTGTCCTGTTATCTGTATCTCTATGTCCATTTTTAATTTTTGTTAGCTCCATACTGCTTTCCACGGTGGCTGTACCAATCTGCATTCCCACCAACAATGCATGAGGGTTCCCTTCTTTCCACAACCTCATCAACAATTGTTGCTTGTTGATTTATTGATGATAGCATTCTGACAGGTGTGAGGTGATATCTCATTGTGCTTGTAGTACATTTACACAATGGAATAGTATTTGGCCATTAAAAAAGGAAGGAAATCTTATGCTTTGTGACTGCATAGATAGACCTGGAGAGCATTACGTGAAGTGAAATCAGCCAGTTGGAGAAAGGCAAATATTAGATTATTTCAATTATATGTGGAATCTAATGAACAAAAATCAACTAACAAACAAAATAGAAACAGTCTCATAGATACAGGACAGACTGACAGCTGTCAGAAGGGAGGCTTTCAAGGGTCTGGGTGAAAAAAGTTCAAAAATTAAGCAAAAAGAAAAAGAAAAAAGAGAGAGAGACAACACAACTTATAGGCAATGGTATGGTGATTACAAGAGAAAAAGGGGAATGAGGAGGTAGAAGAGAGTTAACAGGGATACATGGTGATGAACAGAAGATTTGACTTGGGGTGGTAAACCCACGATGCAATATAGAGATGATGTATTATAGAATTGTACACCTGAAACCTGTATAATTCTATTAAGAAATATCACTTTAATAATTCAATAAATAAAATAACAGTAATAAAGTAAAAATAAAAATGAATAAAAGAAAAATGTATAGTACTTTAAATTGACAATGACAGGCAATTTCAGTGCATTTTATTTCTCCAGGATTATGTGTATAGTTTATTTCTCAAAGGAAAGGAGACAATGTCAATTTTGAAGTTCTACATACAATTTCCTTTTGCTGCATTTTTGGCACTGGCAAGTGTGCTGCGCCCTCCCTGGTAGAGAAGTTCTGGGTTTCCCACTCCTGCCTTTATCTCTCCCTTTCTGTTTTTTTTTTTATTATTTAATTAGGTTGTTTTTGTATTCATGATATCACAATAATTCATATTTGAAAAATTGTTATATTATCCTAAAAGAGCTTTCACATTGGTTTTATGTTACCAGCTTTAAATCTAGTTTCTCATTTTGTGACTCACTTATATGCAATAATGTTATGTGAATGATGGTGCTATACTATGTCATCATGTTCTGGGTTGTTGCCGCCATCAATCCGAAGAAAGATTAGTACTAGGTAAGACTTTGTCTATCTTATAATAGAAAAAAGTTTATTTATTAACCAAAATGCACCTCACACCCAGTTTCAAAGCTGCAAAAATCAAACTTTAGACACTCATCCTAATGTTGGTAATATTTGGTTCATGGATGGCTATGTGGCATTTATTGAAAAGGAGCCCACATGCAGTCTAGAGACAAGGGCGAGCTTCATTAGGCATGCAGTACGGAAAATCATTAAGCAGGCTCTCTGTATAACATCAGGTAAAAATACTTGTTATCTAGATCCTGATATGCTCTGACTTGCATGTGATGTTGTAGTTATAATAAATAGCCATGTTTGTAGAAGTGACAAATAAAAATAAATAACAGGAATAAATTATAATATGGTGGTCAAACCCTATACAAACACCAAATTGATATATGAGGGACTTCAGAATTGCAGTTAAATTTTTACTAACAGAATTTTGAGATAAATAGCAATAAGATGTGTGATATTTAGAAAAATGTGTACTTATCAAAAAGTGTTTTCGTAAGTACATGTTTTAGAATAGAGTGTATAATTAAATAAAATTACTCAGTTAAGCTAATATTTGAATGAAAGCAACATAATCACTGGAATGTGAATGATAGAAATATTACTGAGGTTGTGAAATCAGGCTCTTATCTTTCTTTTTTATTTTTTATTTCTCAATTATAGTTAACATTCAATATTATTATGTATCAGTAGGTGTACAGCATAATGGTTAGACAATCATATACGTTACACAGTATTCCCCTAGACATTTCTAGTACTTACCTGGCACCATACAGAATTATTACAATGTTATTGACTATATTCCCTATGCTGTACTTTATATCCCATGGCTATTTTATGATTACCAATTTGTACTTCTAAATCCCTTCACCTTTTTCACTCAGTTCCCCAACCCCCCTCCCCTCTGGCCACCTCCAGTCTGTTCTCTTGTTGCTAAAATTGTTGCTTTGCCTTTCCTTTTTCAAGTTCATACTTTCTCTTACTTTTCTAAATATACCATTCCAGGAGGAGTTTGTCTACTATGACCTGGCTAGCAAGTAAGTTCACCTGACATTTGAAGGTAACATCCCACCTGACTCTTCCTGCCTCCTTAATAGAGCTCAGCCACGGATCCAGTGTGCATCCCAGTGCCAGCCCTTCCCGTTAAATGGAACATAGTCAGTCAAGAACTAGTTTATTTCTTTAAAGACAACAGTGGGAAAAGCATAAGCATGTTTCCTGACCTAACTGAACTTTCAATCTGGTCTACAAGATAGTTATGGTGTAAAAATACAGAGTGCTTTGTTTCAGGGGGTTTAGCAGAAACTACCTGGAGAAGTGAAATGTGTTCAAGTCTGGAAGATGGATGAGAAGAATGAGCCCGTTGGGAAGTCAGCAACAAGGGGGAGGGGGAATTAAGGAGAATGTGTAAGGGAGCACATCAAAGTAAGAATAAATAATTATATATATTTTATCTCATTTATTTTATCATTGTTGTTCCTATTCTAAAGTCAGTATATAAGTATATTATTATTGTACAAGTTTCAAGAACATTGAGTACTAGGACAGAAACATGGAAAATGTCCATTTCACTTCTAAATATAGATAAGACTCAAGTGTATGGTCTGTGTCATCCCATCTCTTCAGTTGTTTTATGTGCGTACATTCAAATACATCTAATATATTCATATACGTGTTTTAACTTAACTGGCTCTTATTATATACTTTGTTTGACTTGATTTTTTGATGTAAGTATATCTTGGAGCATTTCTCAAGAAAGTACACATAGTCTACCTCCCTTTTAATGGCTGCATAACTTCCCATAATGCATATAACTTCGTTATACTTGCATAACCACTTTTTCAGATATGGATTTTTAAATCAATTTTATTTTTTTTTCTATCATAAAAAGTTGCAGTGAACATCCTTAAATCTATAATTTTAAGTTCTAATGCAAGTATTTCCTTAAGCTAGAACTAGAGGCATTGTGTCAAATATATGCCAATTTTATTTTGTAAGGTGTACTGCCCATCTAATTGCCCTCCAAAAAATTGTTTTACAGAATTGTAGTCCTACCAGAAATTGTACCACTGGGGAGTTTCTCACAGCCTTACCTTCCAGCATTATACATTTTTCAAGCATTTTTTGTTGACAGGTGGTTCTATATACCTTGACACATTTTCTATTGTATATTAGATAAATATAAGGGCTCAAATTCAACGACCTGTAGGAGTCAAGCAAATAAAAAAAACCAGGTTTGAATCAATAAAAGAAAATAGCACAGTGGTTGAGAGCCTAGCAAACTGCCACATTAGATACTGAAATTTAGACTTTTTGGAAAATAATCTGTTCATCAAATAAACAAACATTATGGCTTGAGGACCACCAGTTTGAAATCTTGCTTTAAAGGTAGAAGTCCTTGGTGGGAAGTCAGTCAGGTGAAGGTGTCACTAGTCCTCTGGTAGCAGTCTCTGTCCTGCCTGTATGCTCAAGGTCGACCCTTGTCATCACACAGATTCAGAGATCCACGTAGGACCATCCTATTTTGGGAACTGAGGTGTGAGAAACTCTCTATTACCTTAGCAGGGGATTACTTTTTCATACTTTGTAGAAAAGTCATTTATCATAGCCAGAGTTAGAATGATAAAAGATAAAACACTTGAAAATAATTTGACATGTTTTTGACCATTTCTATGCAAAATCTGTGGTTAGCTGCAACAACTCAGCTTTGAAGAGGCTCCAATTACCTCCCCAGTGAAACCAAGAATTTTAGACTTTAGACTTCATCTCCCACTACCTTTCTCTTTCTTTCTTCAGACACATTGCTAAAATTTGTATGACTAAAAAGTTTTACCTAAAAACTATTTTCCCTTTTCTGTAGATATTTAACTTAACATGTTTTAAGTAGCAATGCTTGGCTCTATTAATTAGATTGTCATTAAAATGCATTGTAGTGCAGTTTTTTTTTATTATTTAAAAAGAAAATCTTCTTAGCTTCTATCTATCATCTATCTATCTATCTATCTATCTATCTATCTATCTATCTATCTATCTATCTATCATCTATCTATCTATCTATCAATCATCTATCTGTCATCTATCTATCATCTATCTATCTATCTATCTATCTATCTACCTATCTATCTATCTACCTATCTATCTATCATCTATCTATCTATCTATCTATCTATCTATCTATCTATCTATCTATCATCTATCTATCTATCTATCATCATCATCATCATCATCATCATCATCTATTTTAGGGTGACAAACTGCCCCCTCTTGTTCTCATGATACCCAGCAGGTATAGATGAAAGCATACATTATGGTAATGAGCCTGAATACTATTACTAATATTTTTGGCTTACTCTGAAGGCCAAATTTAATATCTATGAGGTACTGGGTTCATGAGTTTTTGAAAACTGTCATAGTCTTAGTGGAAAAAAGAGAATAGATATTTTTCCAAATTCAGCTTACATCTATCTGCTTTAAAAGATCATGCTCAGCTGCTCACTGCTCCAGGTTACCTGGATTTATAAATGTGTGAATGTGGTAAATATTTTTGCAGAATGAATTTTCTGACTTAAGCCAGAGCCATCCCCTGGCCAAGTGGTGAAGTAAGCCAGCTTTGGATGGAGAGGATGTCTTTAATATTAGTATGAGTGTCTGAATCAGAATATCTGATTTAAACCCCACATTTGATACTTTTATAATGTGACATGTAATTACTGTAACATGCAAAAAACCTTAGTTTTCTGATAGGTTGTATTGAAAAACCCACAAATCTCATCCTGTGTCTCTGTCCTTTACTTTTGCACAGAATGCTTAACTTCCGACACTTCCTTCCACCAAATGTGTGAGTTTCTTTACAACACCAAACCACTCTCTACCACGGGCTGGGTGTCCCAAAAA
Organism: Rhynchonycteris naso; assembly: GCA_037038555.1. NCBI lineage: Eukaryota > Metazoa > Chordata > Mammalia > Chiroptera > Emballonuridae > Rhynchonycteris > Rhynchonycteris naso. The sequence continues at coordinate 15,173,766 of CM073000.1, forward strand.
TTAACTCCATTCTGACACTATCTTTCTGGAGATAGCCTCATATTCTACAGAGTAAGGGCTCAGTCCTATGAGAGTGCCTGTTCACCCACTTCAGGTGCCAATCACAAATAGTTCGTCCCCTGTTACCCACCATTTTTGTCAGACATGGCTGAAAATTAGAAATTCCCATGAGCTCCTCCCCCATTGATTTGATTATTTCCTAGAGTGGCTCACAGAACTCGGGGAACCACTTACTTGCATTCACCAGTTTATCAAAAGATGTGATAAAAAATACAGATAGACAGCCAGATGAAGACATATATAGAGTGAGGTCTGGGGGTTCCCCAGTGTGGGTGCTTCTGTTTCCATGGAGTTGGGGTGCACTACACTTCTGGTATGTGGATGTGCTCACAAATCGGAAGCTCTCCCGACTCCTTACCCTGTGGTTTTATGAAAGATTTCTCATGAAGGCACAATAATTAATTCCATTTCCAGCCCCCCTTCCCTCTCTAGAACATGGGGGGTGGAGGCTAAAAATTCCAAACTTCTAATCATGGCTTGGCCTTTCTGGTGACCAGCTCCCAGACAGGAGTCCACTCGCGTCACTTAATTAGATTAAGTGACAATCTCAGTGCTCTTATTACTTAGGAAATTACAAGGGTGTTAGGATCTCTGTGCCAGAAACTGAGAGCAGATACTAATAATGCCTAATTATTACTAATTAGTATAAATAATTTAAGTAGTACTAATAGTACCTACCTCTTTTGGTTGTATGTATTATCCAAGCTGTGGTACATAAAATGCCAAGCACTAGGCCAGCTTTAGTTGCTCAGTGAATGTCATCAAGTGAGAAAGGGATTTCTTTATAATTTCTCTTATCTCACCTTCTTCGTGGGTAATTTGGGTTTGTTCAGTTGTTCTGACCCATTAAGTAGGTGCCCCTTTCTTCTTGGACGTCTGATGTTGCACAATAATCTGCTCAAATTAATGGCCCGTTGCAATAAAGAAAATCATTATCTATCCAAAGAGCATGAAGAACTGTCCCACTCCCACCCCAGCCTTTCATTTTGACCACAGGTACCTCCTTCCTCCTCTTGATGTCCTTCCTAGCATTCATTACGTCACACCCTGATCGGTCCTTGGGCGTTAGACTAAATTACCTTCATTTTCTATTTCTTCATGTCATTCTCTAAATTAGAAGAGTATTTTTAACCATGCTCGTCTCCTTCTTCAAACACCACCTCTATCTCTGAGTCCAGTTCTTGTCATTTTGTATCTTTCATTTTTTTAAGTGAATTTGTCTTCCGTCTTCCCCCTTGATTCATTATCTCAAAATCTTGCTCTTCGTAACTGAAGCTTCTAAATTGGTTTGCTTAATTTTTTTTTCCCTCACCAAGCAGTAAATGTTGATGTCACTCCCATGCTCAGGAAACTCGAATGCCTCTCCTCTGCCTGGACCTAGAGGTCTTCTTTCCCCTCTAGTCTCTTCCCTGTTTTGCATGATTCCCTCTTTTAAAGGCTACTACTTTGGCTCAAGTTTTGGTCCGTGTGTGTGTGTGTGTGTGTGTGTGTGTGTGTGTGTGTGTGTGTGTGTGACAGAAAGAGAGAGAGAGAGATGGCTTTATAATAGATCAGTAGTAATAACTCTGTTGATCTTTACAAATATGTAGTGGGACTTTTAAAATCCATCATACAGTATGACCAATAATTTGATACATTCATTGTTTGTCTCTCCAATTATCAAAGCTTGATCCCCATAGACTGAAGGTCTGTGAAATATATGAGGCTCATTATTTTGTTAATTAACTTGTCAATGTAATGTCAGTGTCATTTGATGTTCCATGAATGATGAGATTCTTCCCATATATACTGATGACTTTTTTGACTTTGGAAAACCCTGTATGTCACCCAGACTTTCTATAAGGTTGTTTAAATGATTCTAATGTAGATATCTCTTTCAATAAATGCTCAGCTATAGTATATTTAAATTATATTACCTTTGATCATCAATATGATAGATAATCTACTATATAAAAAGCACTGGATTCTTAAAATCTTTGGAGAAGTTACCTTTATAATGAAGGGCCGTCTGATTATTGACTTGTCTGGCCCCCCACCTTTCAGCTGTCATTGCCTACAATCAACTCTTTTTGGACTTCTAAAAAAGCATTTTCACTTCTAATGACAGGAAAGATTCTAAAGCAGCTGAAAACCAAATGGTTAGCTAGTTGCATATCAAAATGGACCAAAAATTTAAATGAGATTGCTATTCATAGAGAAACGTATAAGGAAAATTGGCAATGGACATGCATTCAAAGTAAGAGCTTTTTCATTTCTTTGTAGTAGATACTCTCAGATATCTACCAGGAGGTATGCACATATGTTATGTTAGAAAACCCAGTGTTGTTAATCTAATAGTGGATCCCATGCCATTCAATGTTTCTAAATCCAGAAATCATAGGCGATAACAATTCAGAGTTACTTTTGTTACAGGGATGGTCTTCTTCCACTACCATGTATTTAGAACATGTAATAAACCAGAGGTCTGACTGTATATTATTGTGAAAAAAATCTATCAGATAAATTTAAAAGTAGAAATAGTAGATTATGAAATAAGCTAAAATCATTTGTTCTCTATTGAATTAGTACACTTTTTTTCCCTGATTAAACATATATACAATACTAAAGGCAGAGATACAGACTCCTGCATGTGCCCTGACAGGAATCCATCCACCAGACAACCCCCCCAATGGGGTGATGCCCTGCCCATCTGGTCTGCTGCTCTATTGTTTGGCAACCGAGCTATTTCAGTTCCTAAGGCAAGGCCATGAGGCCATCCTCAGCACCCAGGGCCAAATTGCTTGATCCATTTCAGCCATGGCTGCAGGAGGGGAGGAGAAAGGGAGGGAGAGAAAAAGAGAGAGAGAAGGGGGAGGAAGAGGGGAGAAGTAGATGGTCATTTTTCCCATGTGCCCTGACCGGGAATCAAACCCAGGACTTCCACATGCCCAGCGATGTTCTACAGCTGAGCCAACATGACCAGAGCCAAAGAGAAAAAAAAATTTACAACAATTTATTGGTACACCTAAATCTCTTTGAATCTCAACCTAATATTCAGAAGCAATCAGAATTAATCAATTCAAAAGAATTTATTTAGAACATAACACCAGTTCTCCTTGGAAAACTTTAAAAAAATACCTACTAATGGATTTTGCCACAAAACAATAAAAAAATGGTGGTTTAGATCGTATTAGTTGCTGCTGCTGCTGTTGCTTTTTAAAACTCCCTAGGTAATTTCATCTGCAAATAAGTTTATGAAACACTAATGTATACTGCCTAGTGCTACTAATTTTCTACTGACCTGGAGTTTTCAATGATTTTTAATTATGGTATTTGATAACTGCATCAACTTAGACTAGTACCTAGTTGCATGTAACAGTTTTTATAGGCAAAGAGCTGTAGCTATCAAGAACTTCAAAGATCAGGTCCAAGGTTAAATAAGCCACTGTACAAATTCATTAACGCTGTGGGGTCCTTAACTTCCTCTTCAAACAATAGACTAGATGTTCCTTCCAGGCTCTGCTGTGTTTCTAGGAAAGAATATGAAGAATTAATAAAGAGGTAGGAGAGATTGTGTTAGTAGAAAAGCACGTGTTCTAGTAACTTCCAATCGACTCAGTGCCAAAGAACTTGAGCCACAAAAGAAGCTGAGAAAACCTGGGAGACACATTGCAAGTATTTTTCTTTACACCAGTATTAGTCTTACCCTGCATCCTCAAGCTCTGTGTACCATCTAGATATACTTGGTTGGCTTACGACACTCTTTTCTCACGTGTTAAAAAGTCAGCAATGTTTCTGTTGGAAAGACATTTTTCTCATCTAGTACAAACATAACATTTAACATCTCTTTCGGGACCCATTTCTAAATGATAAATAATTTTTCATGAATACTGTGGTAGCTAATATGCTTAATGATATTGCCAATCATATGTGGTGAAATTGTAGTACTAAGAAAATTATCTATATGTGATGTCTGTTAACCAACCTTTCTAATTTACTCTTTGATCAATGCTCATGAAAGCTTTGTTCCATGGCTAGAAGTCATCTCTATCAATTATGACTCTTGAAAGATTCAGATGGTGTATTCTTTGTCTTTCATTCTACATCCAAAGAGAAAAGTCCTATTTTCACCCCAGTTTAGTTTAATTATAAATGTAATTGTTCTGGACATTAACTATATAATTACATCCTCCACCTCAAACTTTTATTGCTGATGAATTCCTCTGGGATATTGTTTCAGAAGAACAATATAGTGAGAGAAAAATTTACCAGACTGATATATTCCACTTGCAAAAATTGCTACTTAATCATGTAGAAGACTTGGAAAAGATTTCAGTATTTTTTCCTTCTATCAGTCAGGATCCAATCAGGTGACACTAATCACACAAATCCCTTTGAAAAGAGAGAGCTCAATATAAAGAATAGTTAAAACAAACAAACAACTAAACAAGCTCATTGACACAGACAATAGTACAGTGGGTACCAGAGGAGAAGGGAGATGGAGAGAGGATGAAGAAGATAAAGGCGGTTGACTATATGGGGATGGAAGAAACCTTGACTTTGGATGCTTGTATTATGGAATTATACACCTGAAACCTATGCAATGTATTAACCAATGTTGCCCCAATAAATTTAATTTTAAAAAAGAATTGTTAATAATAAAGAATTTTTATAAAGGAGTAAAGAGTGTTTTGCAGTGTTTTTCAACTGCTGGTTCACCAGAAATTTTGTGCTGGTCCATGAAATTACCCACCCTGATGTTCTATGAAGATGATAGAGTCTGATGGCACAAAATTTCTTGCAGACCAGCAGTGGCCCATGAACCAGCAGTTGAAAACCACTGCTCTAAAGAAAACCTACCCTGTGAGTGAGGGAGAGTACCCAAGGAAAAAATAAACCTTAAGGCTTGAATTCAGACCTCACTGGAGAAGGAGTGATTGCAGACATGGGATGGCAGAGAAGGTGCCTGGGTAACCCAGGTCAGACTTGGTTCACAGTTGTTGCATAAGCAGGAAAAAACCCTTTCAAGATGCAGGACAAGGAAACCATGGCTAGTACTGAAATACCATAGACTCCCTTATCTGTGGTTTTGTTTTTCACAGTTTCAGTTATCCGTGGTCAACCACTGTCTAAAAATATTAAATAGCCAATTCCAGAAATAAACAATTCATAAGTTTTAAATTGTACAATGTTCTGAGGAGCATGACAAAATCTTGGGCTGTCCTACTTCATCTCATCCAAGATGTGAATCACCCCTTTGTCCATTGTATCCATTACTGTATTCACTCTCCAACTAGAAGTGGCTTAGTAGCCATCTGAGTTATCAGATCAACTGTCATAGTATTGCAGTGCTTGTTCAAGTGACCCTTATTCTACTAAATAATGGATCCAAAGCACAAAAAGGGATGTTAGCAATTCAGATATGACAAGGAGAAGCTGTAAAGTGCTTCCTTGAAGTGAAAGGTGGAAGTTTTTTATCTACCAAGGAAAAAAAATATTGTATGTTGAAGTTACTAAGACCCATGGTCAGAACAAATCTATTGGTGAAACCATGAAGCAGGAAAAATAAATCTGTGCTAGTTTTGCTGTTGCACTCAAACTGCAAAAGGTATAGTCACAGTGTATGATAAGTGTTTAAATAAAATGAAAAAGGCATTAAATTTGTGGGTGGAAGACATGAACAAAAAATGTGTTTCAATTGATAGTAACATGTTACGGCAGTAAGCGCCAAAGCTATATGAAGACTTCTGCAAGGGATCCCCTGAAATAAGTGACCACATTCACATAACTTTCATTGTAGTATATTGTTATGATTATTGTATTTTATTATTATGTATTGTTACTTTTATTGTGCCTAATTTATAAATTAAACTTTATCATAGGAATGTTCATAAAGGAAAAAACATAGTATATTTAGGGTTTGGAGCTATCCATGGTTTCAGGAATCCAATAGAGGTCTTGGAACTTACCCCATGGAGAAAGGAGGGACTACTCTATGCTTTTTTTATTTTCCCCAAAGTGAGAAGCGGAGGGGCAGCAGACAGACAGACTCCCACATGTGCCTGACTGGAATTCACCCAGCATGACCACCAGGGGGGGATGCCTGGCCCATCTAGGGTATTGCTCCACTGCAACCAGAGCCATTCTAGTGCCAGAGGCAGAGGCTATGGAGCTATCCTCATTGCCCGCGCCAACTTTGCTCCAATGGAGCCTTGGCTGCGGGAGGGGAAGAGAGAGACAGAGAGAAAGGAGAGGGGAAGAGTGGAGAAGCAGATGGGTGCTTCTCCTGTGTGCCCTGGCCAGGAATCAAACCCAGGACTTCCACATGCCAGGCCAATGCTCTACCGCTGAGCCAACCGGCTAGGGCTCTATGCTTTTGAATTACTGCCAGGATAAATCTGGGAACTACCCACTAGCATAGAAGCCTCATGGTAATTTATGTGACACACCAATGAATCTAAATGGGATCCAGTCCAAGGGGCTGCTACTGATATTTGATGAAAATAATATAGACAGCTGTTTTCTCATGTGGAGGCAAGAAAAGCTGTCTGGGGATTTTTAAGTTTTTTATAAAGATACTCATCATATTTAAGAGGGTCCCACCCTCATGACCTAATCATCTACCAAAGGCCCTACCTCCAAACAATATCACATTGAAGGTTACATTTCCAGATATGAATTTTGAATGGGTACTAAAATTCAGTTCATTGTATCCTTCCCTTGACTCCTGAAAATTCATATCTTTGCATGCAAAATGCATTTATTTCATCCTATTAGTCCCAAAAGTCTTAACTCATTCCAACAACAACCTTAAAGTCTAAGTCCAATGTAACATTTTATTATCACCTAAATTGGTTATGGGTGAGACTCAAGATATGACTTATCCTGAAGCAAAATCCTCTCCATCTGTGAACTTGTAAAATCACACGTTATATGTGTCTAAAATATAAAGAACGGATAGAGATTCCCATTCCAAGTGGGAGAAATAGAAAAGAAGAAATGCATAACAGGTTCTAAGGTAGTTCACTACCAAATAGGGAAACTCTATTAGACCTTAAGGCTTGAGAATAGTCCTCTTTGGCCCCATGCTCTAGGGCCTTTGTGGCAAGGGATCACCTTTCACTTCCCCTGGGTTATTGGTTGTGCCCTGTTGCTTTCCCGGGTGAGAGTTGGACCTCCAAGGCTGTAGTTGGATCCCCCTGTTCCCACTTTTTGGCTGAAAATCCCGACAGGATCTCTGCCAAGGTATCCAAAGATACAATGGTTTAAACACTTGCAGTTGGACATTTTGGGAGCCCTTGATTTAAATACAACAGTTTTTTTAAATCTTCTATTCCATTTCTCAACTTGTCTTTTTTTCTACTTTTTGAAAAAAAATAAAGAAGAAATGTCGGAATGTCAGTATCACCTTGAGTTCCCCTGGATGGCAACTCAAAAGCACTTTTATAACCTCATAATTAGACTGTTGAGAATATCTTTCATGCTGTATTTTCAGAGACTATGTGGCTGTTTTTATTTCATTTTATATGTGAAGCTGTGAATTTTGCCTAAAGAGAATGAAATTTATTTTGAAACTTCCTCATTAGCCCGATGTATGCTGTGTGTCTTCAGTGAGAAATCTCTTTACGTCCTTTAATATGGAAGGGGCTTGATATCTGTGTGGTTTTGAAAACGTAACTCATGGCAATGACATGACATTCATTTTAGTAGCCATCCCCAGGGATGCTGCTGTACATGTAAGCATGTCTGTGTGAAATGTAGCCAGGGGACCGAGAAAAGTAATTATTTGGTCTTTTATGGATTGCTCAACTGTGACTTCCATTGTCACCACATTTCTTATAGGCATAAAGACAGTAGACATGATAATGTTTATTCAGTTATCTCCTGCAAAATGTGATTTATATAAGTATGGAGTATTAGTATGTTTAATTTCTGTATTTGAAAATGGATACAGAAATTACTATAAAAAATAATTGTTTCTTGAGAGATGGCTATTCCCTAAATTCCAGTCTCTCTGCCACTGCACTCACCTGTGCCCCTAGGAGGGAAGAACAAACCTGCAAAATAGTTGCCTTTGTTGCTCTTACTGTCCAAATGCTAGTTTTGACCAGGTATTGTTTTCTTCTCTCATTATTTCACACCCAAGTAGACACCTCTTTTTTTTTTTATCATTTCTCAAACTGTTATTTAAGATTTTATATATATATGATATATGAGAGAGAGAGAGAGAGTGCCAGGTATTGTTGTTTAGGTATTATTTATTTGTAAGGGCTGGGGATCCAACTCACAACCTTGGGATATTGACCAACTGAGCTACTGAGCTACCTGGCCAGTAGTATTTCCAAATACTACTCAGGGAGTATTTCCAAAAGGTCATTGTATATAAGCATCACTAAAGAGGGTTGTTAAGGTATGGATTTCTACACCCTAAATCAGAGACTTTGGTTAAATAGGTTACTGATGTGTCTTAGAAACCTCCAATTTTATCGAGCTATAATTTCTGAAAACATTTATGTATCCAAGTCTTCAATATCTGATAAACTATGATCTGTCTAAGGTCTCCTATTTCACACTCTGTAGGCAGCTGCTTCTCTGCCTCCTTACAAGGCAAGCAAGTGCTATTCTCAGTATGTCTCACTGAGCCAGAAACATTAGTCTCTTTTATAGCCATCTACTCACATGTATTCCAATAGCCATTTGTTCATTCAACAAATATTACATGATTCCCTATGTGTAAACTACTCTAGTCATTTGGGTTATATCAGTGAAAGAACAGAACAGAGCCCTGGCTGGGTTGCTCAGTGGATAGAGCGTTGGTTCAGCTTGAGTATATCTGGGTTTAATCCCTGGTCAGGACACTCATAAGAAGTGGCCATCTGCTTCTCTCCCCTCCCTCTTCCTCTTCTATCTGTCTTTCCCTCCTGCAGCCAGTGGCTCAAGATATTCGAACATTGACCTGGGCACTAAGAATAGCTAATTTGGTCTGAGTGTTGGCCCCGGGTGCTGAGGATAGCTCAGTTGATTTGAGCATCGAGGGGTTGCTGGATGGGGTACATGCAGGCATCTGTGTTTCTATCTCCCCTCCTCTCACTTAAAAAAAAGAGAACAGAACAAGTTCTGTCTTGACAGACTTTCTTTTAAGAAGCAGAGGTAGCTAATAAGCACCAATTATTAAGTAAGCACATTTTATATAATATAAGTGCTATGGGGAAAAGAAAAAGTAAAGTAAGGGAAGGAAGCTGAGTAGTGTGAGTCTGGTGGAACAAAGATGACATTTAAGTACCATGGTAAGGGTAAGCCTCATGGAGAAGGTGACATTTGAACAATGACTTGAAAGACATCATAAAGTTAGGCATGTGAGTACATGCAGAAAGGGTACTCCTGGGAGAGTGAGGCAGAGTGCACCTGTGGTAGCTGTGGAATGCCCAGATGTTGGTATGTCTGGTATGGACTAAGCAAGGAGGACAGTCTGTAAGGGCTTCAGCAGACAACCTGGAAGCCAGATGCCATAAAGTGTTTCGACCCATTGTAAGAAGTTGGCATTTGCTCTCAGTGATATCAGGTCCCATTAAATTATTTTAAGCTGAGGAATGGCACATTCTGTCAAATTTTAAAAACATCACCCTGGCTTCTGTGTCAAGAAGAAACATTAGAAGGACAAAGGTGGAAACAGGAAGAGATGACAGTGGCTTAGACTGGGGGGTAGCAGTGGAGGCGTTGAGAAATAGTTGGATTAAACTTGATACGTTTTGCAAAGAGAACGCACAGTATTTCATATATATGAATGTGGAGTGTGAAAGAAGGTAAAGATGACTCCACAGTTTTGTACTTCATAACAGCATGGGAAAAATAGCAAATTAAAGAAGCTTAGTGGGCATAAAGAGTTTAGTTGTGGACTTACTGATGTTTAAGATATCTATTAATTTCTGGCTCTGGGGAAGTAGGGATATAAGTGTGTACCTTTTAGAAGAGAGTTATGAGCTAAAGATATAAGTATGGAGCTTGTAAAAAGCATTTATGAAAGTAGATGTGAGTGCAGAGATAGTGATTTTACAGAAAGAGGAAAGAATTAAGACTGAATCCTGAGTGCTGTTTGGGTACTGGAGGACTCCACTGCTGGCTGACTACAAATTGGACTCAGAAGATATGAAGCTACTCACCCCTCCCCTGTCCTTGGAATGTACATTCCACTCAAAGTTACCACAGTGTAAATTGTTATCAAGGACATACCCTCAAGCAAGTAATGTGTTGTGGAGACCATCTGGACTGACTACATGACTAAGCCCAGTGAAGGTCTAAAATTCTGGTGGGTGGGTATGGAGAGTTGCTCATCTTACTGCAACCCAAGGCAAGACTCATATATAAGTTCCCTTGCTTATTAAACTAGCCACCTGCCAGTCCGGAATGGTCTGTCTCTTTCTTCAATTTCTTTTTGCTCCAAATGAGTATAGGGACCAATTTACAAACCAACGGGTACTTGAGTATTAAGAGAACAATGGGGAAGAAAAAATACCAGCAAAGAAAAATGAGAAAGTGTGACCAGAGATGTAGGAATAAAACCAAGAGAGAACTGTATTCTGGTATCCAAGGGAGTGGAGGAGGTCAAGGTTGGCTGAGCTGATAGCTAAAGTAAAATGAAGACTGGAAATTGACCACTGTGTTTTCTAATGGGGATGTCACTGGAGAGTTAGATTAGAGCTGTTTTGGTATAACAGTGTGGGCAAAAGCATGATTGGATTGTGTTTAAGAGACTGAGGAAGGAAAGGAGAGCAATAAATACAGACAAGTATTTAGAATTTCTTTTTCTGTAAAGAAAGAACTGGTTTTAGGGGAAATGGAAAAATGAGAGTGGTTTTTGTTTTGTTTTGAAGATGGGAGAAATATATTTGTATAGTAAGGTGAAATCTTGAACAATTAAAAAAATGAATAATATGGATAACAGTACCCTGGAGATCAGAAAATGCAAAAATACTTATACTCAAGGGTTATAACCAAGGGCATCATGGGAAGTTTTTAAGGGTTAGAATGAGGAGGACATCTGACTCAGTCCTAGAAATCACAAGGGTTTCCCATCATTGTTCATTAGTGGATGTCTTACCTTTTCTTAATAATTCTGTTAATCCTGCCCATGTATTTGTAACTAGCATTTAAATTCCTTAATTAGTGTTTTGGATTTCTTCAGATATATTCCTTCTCTGGGAATCTCTGGGTCACAAAGCAATTCCATTTTTATTTTTTTGAGGAAATTCCACACTGCCTTCCACAGTGGCTGCACCAATCTGCATTCCCTCCAGCAGTGCATGAGGGTTCCCTTTTCTCCACACTCACCAACACTTGTTGTTTGTTGACTTATTGATAATAGCCATTGTGACTGGTGTGAAGTGATATTTCATTGTGGTTTTAATTTGCATTTCTCTGATGATTAGAGACATTGAGCATCTTTTCACCTGTCTATTGATCTTCTGTGTGTCCTCTTTGGAGAAGTGTCTATTCAGATCTTTCACCCATTTTTTAACTGGATTGTTTTATATTTTGGTATTGAGGTTTATCAGTTCTTTATAAATTTTGGATATGCACCCTTATGTTCATTGCAGTGTTATTTGCAATAGCCAACATTTGGGAGCAGCCCAAGTGGTCATCTACTCAGTAGATGAGTAGATAAAAAAGCTGTGGTACGTTTACACCGCAGAATATTACTTGGCTGTAAAAAAGAAATCACACCCTTTATAATAGCACGGGTGGTCCTGGAGAGCATTATGGTAAGTGAAATAAGCTGGTCAGAGAAAGACAAGTACAGCATTATTATTTTTTTATTCATTTGCTGAAATCTAAGAAACAAAATAGAAATGGACTGATAGAGAATAGACTGACAGCTGTCAGAGGGGAGGGTGGTTGTGAGGTTGGGTGAAAAAGGTGAAGAGATTAAACAAAAACCAACCAAACAAACAAAAACCTCATAGTACCTGACCTGTGGTAGTGCAGTAGATGAAGCATCAACCTGGAATGCTGAGGTTGCTGGTACAAAACCCCTGACTTCTCTGGTCTAGGTACATATTAGAAGCAACTACTGTGAGTTTACATTTTCTGCTCTTCCCCCTGCCATTCCTCTCTTTCTCTCTCTCTCCTTTATCTAAAATCAATAAATAAAATCTTAAAAAAAAGAGAAAAACTCATAGACACAGAAAACAGCATGGTGTTTACCAGAGAGAAATGCGGGGGTGGAGGGAGGTATAAGAGGGTAAAGGCGAGATAAATGATGACGGAAAAAGGCTTGACTTGGGGTGGTGGACACACAATACAATATATATATAATGTATTATGTAATTGATTACCTAAACCTATACAATTTCTTTAGCCAATGTCACCTTGATAAATTAAATAAAAAGTAATTTTAATTATCTCTTAATTATTTTTTGAATGTACTGTCTCTTGCTAATATTTTAATCTACAAAGTTCCAGAGGCTAACATGTGAAGTAGTGTGCTCTTTAACACTGATATTTTTTGAATAGAAAATTAAGAATTATTTTTCTGTGATGTAGAAAAGAAATTTCTCTGTTGGTTTAAAAGTTGGTCTGATATTTTTTCAAAGTTCTTTTTAATTTTAAGACTGTGGCATTGAGAGCACTGGCTGGTTTGCTCAGTGTTAGAGCTTGACCTGGCATGTGGAAGTCCTGGGTTCAATTCCTGGTCAGGGCATGCAGGAGGGACTACCATCTTCTGTTCTCCCCTCCTCATTCCCCTTCTCTCCCCTCCTACTCTCCCTTTATTTCCCCTCTCTCTTCCCCTCTCAGTTGCAAGCATGGCCCGAGATGGGCAGAGCACTGGTTCCAGATGGGGGTTAGTTACCCAGTGGATACCTGTTGGGAGCACATTTGGGAGTCTATCTTTCTATTTCCCCTCCTCTCACTTAAAAATAAATAAATAAATAAATAAATAAATAAATAAATAAATAAATAAGACTGTGGCTTTGAAATTAGCTGCGTTCCAGGAAACAGAGCATTGAGAGAATCAGAACTATATGGGATTGCTGTATAATTATCATTTTAAAAATATATTTCCAGTACTGAAAATGATAAATCCTTCATTTTTTCTAATGTTGTGTATTTTTTTTAACAGTCTGGGGCTTCAGTTTCTTCCAATTATCATTCATTCATTAAGAATTGATCTGTCCTCGTAGATGGCAGATGCTCAACCTAACTTTCATAGCATTGAAGAATCTTCAACAATCTTAATCTACTGCTGATTTTTGTCATCTATTTCCTGGGATAGTTTATTGAATGTACCTCGAGAATCTCTCAATTTTGTTGTGGTTTATTTTCATTCTTGGTGTTATCAATTGTATTTTACTAGTCAGCCATTATGGATCAGTATTAACAGAAGAATGCCAATAAGTATAAGAGATGACCCTCAACTGAATGAACACTATACATTTCTGATCATATTCATTTTGAAAAAGTAGAGTATCCAAAATTTTGGCTGAAAAACTTAACCATATGGTAGAGTAGTAATGCTAATCAGTAAAGTGTGTAGAGCGCCATCTGTTTTACACATTCTTACTGGCTGAAAGCTAATGATAACACCCTCTTACTATCAGAAAACATACTCAACAATAAACATTAATGTAGTATTGGATTTTTCCCTATGTATACATATTAATTTATGTGTATTTGGGTCTATCAGGAAATATATGTACTAAGTGCTTACCATAAATGAATGAAGTATGCATATAAAGATTTATTATTATATCTAATTATCAAAGATAAGAAGATTAAGAAAAGGAGAGAAAAAAATTGGCCAAGAACCTACTATATGCCAGATACTATGTTATAAATATATTGTGTCTTTTATTTCATTTGATCTGTGCAAAATCCCTGAGTGATAGGCATGTTAATTTCCACTTTACAGATGAGGAAAATAATTAAAAATATAATATAATTGGCAAAAACATGTTATGGACTCATCTGAGATTCAAACCTTCTGAATCCAGAAACCATGAATTTTTTTATAACACCATATGAATTGCTTTTGTGGGAAGACTAACCATCTAGCTATCTTAAGTTTAATGGATTCCTACATATTTTCCTTGTGTTTTACAAGAAAAAGAAGAAATTGGGGGAAAAGGTAGAGAAGGAGGATAAGAAGAAAAAAAAGAATTAGGAGAAGTAAAAGCACTGAAAGGAAAAGGAAAAAGTATATATATATATGTATGTATGTAAATGTATGTAAATACATATCATAGGAAATGCAGTAAGGAGACTATAATCTGACCTTGATTTAGATATGTCTTTGAATTGTGGATATAAGGGTTAAAGATTACTGGTAAATTGTAACCATTTTTTGACATTTCTTTGTGTATGAAATAAGGTTTATACTTGCTTATCACAGCAGAAGGTAGCTCTTAATTGAGACATTGGAAGACATCAGAGAGTCCTGAATTTGTGGGCATCTTATTCACAGGAAAGAAAGAAAGAAAAGCCCACCTCAGGCTTTCAGCCAATAATAGGAAAGACTGGTGCAAAGAATCAAAGGAAGGAGCTGGAAATAGGACACATTCTGATGGCTCAAAGTGGCGCAGGTTAATGGATGGAAGAACAGTGAACTAGGCTGATCTGTACAGAAGTGAGCACAGCCACACATTTTCTTATGGCTCAAGCAGATTTCACCAGAGTCCCTTGTCAGCATCTAAATTTACCAAAAGAAAACTCAAAGTTTGTCAAGGTTTATAAAAGGAGGTATAAATAGAATTCATCATGAGGTGTATGGGTAGAAATCCATGCATTGTGTAATAATTACGTAGAAGAAAAAGCATTGATTGCAGTAATACAAACTTTTCTATAAGCGTTAAAAATTTTTTTTTATTGGTTTTTATCCTATTTAAACACTCTAGGCTTCATGGGCCTAAGATGATATTTCTGCTCAGATGTTTGAGTTTTGTTTCAGGAAGCGTTCCACAATACCAGTTTTGTTGTTGTTTGTATTTTTAGAAAATTAAATTCAATGCGGTGACATTGATCAATAAGAGTACATCGGTTTCAGATAAACATTTCTCTAGCATTTGAACTGTTGGTTGTGTTGTGTGCCCATCACCCAAAGTCAAATCATTTTCTGTCGTTATATATTTGTCCCTCTTTACTCCCCTCCTTCCACCTTCTCCCCTCTCCTGGTAACGACTTTACTTTTATTTATGTTCATGAGTTTCATTCTTATAACCCACCTATGTGTGAAATCATAGAATTCTTACATTTTACTTATTTTTAATTGAAAAGGCTGTCAGAGTTGCTCAAATATGAAAATAATTATTATTCTCACTTCTAAACAACAACAACAAAATCTCCAGCACACTTGTAAAAGAAAATGACAGGCACCTAGAATAATTTTTCCCTAAAGATGAACAGAAGCTATTTTTTCTAGTGCCAAGTCAGATGTTGATTCATCAAGTCACACATTGTTACAGAGAGAAAGTTTGCTATCTCCTTCTAACCCTTCTAAGATATACCATATTTTCTCTTTTATATTTAATAGAAAATTATCTGAAAAACTTTTAAGTGCATCCTAGTTATTATATTGTGCTTTCTACTAGATCTTGAAAGGCTAAACCAGTTCTAGGAGAAAAGAGGATTATTTATGCTTAAATTTCAGATGTGATTATTCTTCCAGTGAAGATTGCAAGGAAGGTATTAAATGAAACAAGTTTTTTAAAGTATGTGTCTTTGGTATGCTAGTGTTTTTTTTGTTGTTGTTTTTTGTTTTGTTTTGTTTTGTTTTTACAGAGACAGAGAGAGAGAGAGAGAGAGTCAGAGAGAGGGATAGACAGGGACAGACAGACGGGAATGGGGAGAGATGAGAAGCATCAATTATCAGTTTTTCATTTTTGACATCTTAGTTGTTCATTGATTGCTTTCTTACATATGCCTTGACCATGGGCCTTCAGCAGACCGAGTAACCCCTTGCTCAAGGCAGCGACTTTGGACTCAAGCTGGTGAGCTTTTTTGCTCAAACCAGATGAGCCCGCGCTCAAGCTGGCGACCTTGGGGTCTGAAATCTGGGCCCTTCTGCATCCCAGTCCAATGCTCTATCCACTGTGCCACTGCCTGTTCAGGCTGCTAGTGAATTTTTAAACACGTTCTCTTCTTAGTTTTCAGATATATGGAGGTTTAGCACTCTTGCATCTGAAATTGTTCAACTGACTATTTTTAAATATATATTTTTAATTTCTAGATATTTGAAAATAACATTTATAAGGGAATGACAGTTGCACAGTGTTGTGTTTCAATCATCATTAATGATTTTTCATACATTATCTAATTTTTTTATCATAATAACCAATAACCTGTGGAAAGGAGAGAATCTGAGGGGTATTAAATAATTACCTAAATTACCATAGTTGTTGAAACGGTTCTTGCTTAAATATCCTACCTTAAAATATAAAAGCACACTCATTTTTTATCACAAAAAGTATCTCTAAATCACACAGCTTCTACATGTCAAGATATTTGCTACAGAATCAAACAACAGATTCTGAAGTTTCTGTTGCTTGCTATATATTTTTTTGGTGCCTCATGATTGTCGTGTGATATTATTTAGCTGACTTGATTTCACTCAAATTACATAATTGTTTACTGATTATCCCCCTCCAATCTACCAAATTTACAAACTCATTGGAAAAGAAATCCCAAACTATCAATTTGGTCATTTGAAACCACACAAATTAAGCAACTAATTATTTTTCATCTTATTGTTCCTTTTTGGGGAGGGTCCTGAATATTTCAAGTTGAAAAGATGCCTACTATAGGTATCTCTTCTCCTTCTGCATACTGATATTGGATGATGATGATGGTGAAGATAATCAATTGAGGAAAACAGGAATCGAACACATTTTTCTTTAAAAGAGTAGGAAGGTACACATACGCACACACACACACACACAGACGTACAATATTAATGAGGAGCAAGAGAATGCAACAATGAAAGAGAAATGGATAAAGAAACAATCTCAGAGAAAAAACTGGTTTTAAATTTTAGTTCTGACACTCATAGGTGTTGAGGGTCTGAGTGGATTGCTTATTTAACATCTATTCTAACTTCCTTTCAGCATGCCATTAAACTCACATTGCCCAGATTCCAGTCTAATTCAAGTTCTGAGTCCAATTTAAGTTTTATCTTTAAATGCCCTTACATGAAAGGCATCAAAACTAAGGAGAGAAAAGTGGCAAGGTATAAGGCTTTCATTTCTTGTACAGAGGTGGTGAGGTATTGAAGCCCTCAATGTTAGAGATACTTCTTTATTGAGTAACTAGGTTGAATAGGTGGATTCCATGTCATGGTTGACATCAGCTCTCATGGTAACCCAGATTTGGAGTGTTGCATGTAGAATTCATCTCTTAAAGTTCAGCCATTGCCTGTTTTTCTTAGCCCTCCCAACAATTCTGTAAGCCATTTACTATGCCATAATCAATTACTTTTTCCTCCGCTTTGCTAGGATACATTGTTTTCTACGATCAAACCTTGGCTAATTCAGTGTGAAGACACATTACATCATTTCTATAAGTCTATGTTTATTCTTTCATAAAATAGAAGAAAAATAAAAATATAGTATACAATTAGTATTCTTTGCAATAAATAAGATAGAATATTTTAGCACAATGATCAACACACCAAGTATTCCACAAATATTTGGAATTGCCATAAGGATTACTCTGAAAAGGTGGAGGAAACAAAATAGCTCTTCTGTCTTAATTATGTCCTGGTGTATCACATGCACATGCAAACCTAGTAGTGTAAAATAATTATTTTATTGTGTTACACATTCTATTATTTAGGGATTCAGAAAGACATATTGGATTGCTCATCACTGCTCTAGCATGTCTAAGGCTCAAGTTTAAAGAACTTAAAGGCATAGGTGACTCACTGGCATGGTTGCCATCTGCAGACTCACCCTCTCACAAGCCTGCCACCTGGACTTGGAGAATAGTATACTGTGGCACCTGCACCGACAGGGGTGGGCAAAAGTAGGTTTACAGTTGTATATCAATAATTAAAAAATAAAACAAGAATAAACTCCGTGTTTTGTGTACTCACAACTATAAACGTACTTTTGCCCACCCCTCTGTTTTTCTGTGGCTTGCTTTGTTTGGGACCTGGCAGCCTTCATGGTAGTTCCAGGCAAAATTCCTCAGCAAAATTTCAGCAGGTTAAATTTCACAGTATGTACCAATATATTAATATATCATGAATAAGTAGAATTATATCAGAAGTGCAAGGTTACCCAAGATTTAAAATTCAGTGAATAGAGCAGTGGTTCTTAACCTGGGTTCTATGGAACCCTAGGGGTTCGATGAGTCAGTCTCAGGGGTTCGGAGAAGCCTCTGCCGCGGCGGCCAGAATAAAGTAATACCGTAATTTGTTGTGAGTTCATGCACTTTGTTGGTTTTGTTCTTTGAGCAAGGTGATGTTCATGCGGCTCATTTTGTGCACGAGTAAAAAAACATATACCTATGTCTTGAATTTGAAAAAAAATCATATTTTATTTATCACTAAAGAAGGGTTCGGTGAATGTGCATATGAAACTGGTAGGTTCGGTACCTCAAAAAAGGTTAAGAAACACTGGAATAGAGAGATTCTCAAGTGGAAGAAATTTTGAAGGAAGTAGGTGAATATTTTCTATAAAATAAGATATGTATGATGCTGGACAAAATTGTCAAAAGCAGCCTTTTCAGAGTGCTGAAAGTTAATCAAGGGAATACAATAAAGTGTAGCAGTATTTATTCTTAGAAAAGGGCCACAGATTTTGTAAGAACAGAGATTGTAGCCTTATCTGGAGCTGCTCCCGTCTCTTCACCCTACCATTTAATTACCAAGAATGATAGTTCTACTAATACAGGTATTGTGTAAGACTGGTAGTTTTACCAATATAGATATGCTCTTTAGCTGGAGGCAAAGGCTTAATTAGGAGAGGGAAGTGGGAGAGCCCAAGGCTCTGTCAGCTAACATTGTGCATTCAATACGAATGGGGAAAGCCCAGAGCTTTAGACCTGTAATTTTTGTGGGTAGAGTAACCTGAATTTTTTTTGAAGAGACCAGGAAGTAGTAAAGGAAACTAGGAAACTAGTGGAGAAACCTTATGAGTCAATTGTAGCGTTAAAGGAAATTTTTTTTATTAATTTTAATGGGGTAACACCAATAAATCAGGGTACATATGTACAACGAAAACATCTCCAGGTTATCCCATCATTCAATCATGTTGCATACCCGTCACCCAAAGGAAATTTTAAAACTGGTTGAGCTTTGAATGCATTTTCCAACATACACGAACATCAGTTGGCAGAGGGAGGAAGCCTGTGATGTTTGTGATGGCAGAGCAGAAGAGTTGCTTTTTTCATCACCTAAACAATAAGATATGTACAAACAATGGCAACTCCTAAGAGGCCAGGCTTAGAATATAAAAATAAATATCAGAAAACATGAGAAAAGATATCAGCGCCTGAACAGAAGAAGATATATTCTGCAGTTTAAATGCAGGCAAACATGCTTCCATATTTTTGTTCATGATGCTACTATAGATTTGGAACTCTGCAAAAAGGAAGGAAAATAAATAAAAGATGTATGTACTAGAAATGAAAATGTAAAGTTATTTTTAGTTAAAGATAACCTAACATTGTATGCAAAAAATCCTAAGCAATCTATGTTTTTATAAAAATAACTCCTTGAACTAATAACCCAGTTTAGCAAGAGCTCAGAATTAAAGTTACACTAAGGAATGTAAAAAAAAAAAAAATGGGGGGATTTTGAAAAGATTGAAAAATAATTTGCCTAGCTAAAGGGAGAAAGTACAGATTAACTATTTAGAAAGTTTATATGTGCTCATTAATATTAATGTAACATTTTACACACACACAAAAAAAAAAAAAAGAGAAAAGAAGGAAAATACAATTTCTTTCACAATTGGCCTCTTGGAAAAACGTGAACTTAATTGAAAGGCAGTGGAAAGAGTTGTTTTCAATGTTATTGTTGTTTTGGTTTTACAAGGGACACCTAAGACTGATTTGAAAATACTCCAGTATGAGACAATGCCCTCTCAGAAGAGCTAAAGGACACTGAAAAAATTATCCAGTTGCAAAGAATCAATAATACTTAGGTTAACCTACAAATGTTTTCTTACATCAATATGTGTTTTTGTTTCACTCATAGATAATATATTATCAGTATATGTTTTAAATCAATAGATGACCAATCTCAGTATGCAGACAAATATTTTTAGCAAAACTTAATGAGTAGAAAGCATGGGTGGGAAAAATGAGAAAGCTGAAAACATAAAAATGGGTAAAATCAGGTCAGAATTAAAGGCTGGTGCATAAATATAAAAGATCTGAAATTCAGAATTTTACCAAAGAGACCAAAAATGTATTATGGAAAATGCATCTGGAATCTGAAGATAAATGGCTTCTACAGATGTGTGTTATAAATGCAATCAAATTAAATTTTTATTTTTATTTGACTTGACATTGAGAAGTCTGCTCTTAGTGTGAGGAATGAATGGTGCGAGGGGAATGTATAAACTACAGTCAATGGGAATAAGATCTTCAGAATAAAGAAATCAGACTGGTTTCTCTCAGTTATTTAAGAAAATAATTTTTACAGGTTGGTCAGAGAGTAAATCTTCCAAAGATAACAAATCAGGCAGACTTCTTCCTCTTCCCCAGATGGATAATGTTTTGAACATAATAGAATATTAGTATTTTTTTCAGATATATCACCCAATTATACTAGTAAGTGAAGATGTAAGGACCATAGGTCTATAAGTGGAATTTAAACCATTTGTTGTTGGGTCAGTGGCAAGTGCATGTTCCACACTTTGCCCAGCTTCATTTCCTGTTTCATGATCTGGCTTCTATATGTCCATATTGTTTCTACCATTTCTCCTTGTTTATATCATAATCTTAAAACTGTCATATATTTAAAAGATGATGGTAATATACCAGATGTGAATAATAGATAATATGAACATCTAAAATTTAGGTGTACTCAGCAGAGATTATAGCAAGCAAATGTGTGTGTGTGTGTGTGTGTGTGTGTGTGTGTGTGTGTGTGTGTGTTTATGAGAGAGAGAGAGAGAGAGAGAGCGCAGCAGAGACAGAGACAAAGAGAGAATCCTAGAATAATTGGATGGCTGTTATTATTCTAAACTTTGGGTATAGTGGATGTTATGCTTACTCCACATTTCCTCTCCAAGATTGAAGCATTTATTGCCGCAGCAGCAAGGGTGATGGCAGCTGATAGCTGTCAAGTAAGTCTTGCTCTGGTACTCGGCCCTGGCTGAACAGAGCTGTTTTACTCAAGGTTATCATTGGTAGTGGAAGGGGAATAACATCTCAGTTCCATTTTTACAATTTTGGACAACTCCAAAGAGCCATTTCAGCTCTAGTTGTCCCCATATAATCAGCAGAGCACTTCATTTCAAATTTGTCATAATCCTGGTGTCACCTCTTCACAATCCTGCTTCCATCTCTCCCTGAAATGTGTTGATTTTAGGAGCATTCCCTAATAAATCTCTTAGTTCCAAATCTTCAGCTAAGTTTGCCTGCTAGAGGATCTGGATGGAGACATTTAGTACCAAAAATAGAACAAGGAAATAGGGTTTTAGAGCTGGATCAACCATCAGCTCACCAGCAATGAGAACCCCACTTCTGCTGATAGGTAGAACATGAATGGCCTGTAGCAGATGGTAGTGCTGTAAGTGTCCATCTTCACTTGTAAATTAACGATGATGATATCTGCAATAGAATAAACTGGCAAGTGAACTGTATCAGGAGTTTGAGAAATATGATAAAAAAAATAATGATAATAATAAATAGTGCAAAACTGAAGTACTTAATACACTGGAGGAACACCAGGGAAGGCCCAGGATATGTAGCAAGTTATAGGTTGTGGGACTTCTATACAGCACGTAAAGAGATTTTATCTCCTGCAGTGAGAACATGGAAAAATCTTGGTATATAATCCACCACTTAGTTATAAAAGTAGCAGAGTTCTTGAGGTATTTAAATGGTCAACCTTCAGAGTTCCGCTGGACCAAGGTGGAGTCCCTGATAATGAGTATGTGGAATCCTGTGACATGAAATGGTGACACCAACATGTATGTAAATCTTTGGCCTTGGAAATGAGTTGACCCCTTTATTCCTCTTAAAGTTTTAATCCCCATTTGTTTGAAGACAGAGCCAAAGTCTTTCTGTCTTGCAAGGTTTTTGTATCTCCTTCAGATGTCCCACATCTTCTCTCCTGACCTTTAGACCAGTATTTAGGGGTAGGACCAGAAAAACCACAAGATAATATGTTCTCTGGGAGGTCCTAGAGGACACTCACTGGCCATAGATCTGATGAGAGAGATACTGACATCATTGAGAAGGACAGAGATGGCTATCTTCTGTATGACAGGATTTGTGGTGCAAGATGTTACATAAAAGGGCTCTCTGATTATAATGGATTTTGCACAGTGCTAAATAAATATAAAGGAAGGCAGATGGTGGTATTTACTCAAACAAGACGGGTGCAGTTATTGTTATGACGGGTAAGGTCAAAGAGTCAACCAGGGGTCTAACCCACAGAGAGCTGTTGGAATACTAAATAGAGCATAGGATCTATAGAAGCAAGTTAGACGGGCAGCCATGAAAGGTGATGCTTAATCTCCAAATCCAAAACAAATCATGTATGATTAATCAAGAGGCTGAAGGCAGCCACCCCAATAAAAAGACACAGTTCCTTGCCTGGTTTCTGGACCTGATTTAGTTTTCAGACTCAAGAACCACTGACTGAAGGATAAGTAGGCACCTGGGAAAGAATGTCTTAATGATATCATAACACGTGCACAGATAGGGTAATAATTTCTGCAGCCCACCCCCAAAGATATATTTATTTGGGCAATTATACACTAGATAAAGTTAACATTCAAACATTTTGAGGTCTTTTGGTACAGGCTGAATATTGATAAACAGGAAACAGAGACACCACCATGGCTCCATATTTGGGGTGGAGGCATAAGAGAACCAGTTATCAATGGACTCCTGGACTCAGTGGGTACATTTGGTCAGTAATTCCAACAAGTGGTCATATTCCATCTGCATATTTGGAGTGATCGTACTTGGTAATTGGCAGAAACTTCAACTGATTGCTTCGTGTGTGGGGTAAGGACAATTATAGTAAGGAAAGACAAGTAAAAAAGTCTAAAACTTCATCTGTTTCAGCAAGATATTAATAAACTATATTAAGTAAAAATAACATTATACCTATACCTAGGACTAATGATGGAGGTTAGTGCCAATTGTTAAGAACTAAAGAATGCAGTAGTTGTGTTTTCCATCCTATTCACCTTAAATTTACTTGTCTGTCCACAAAAGTTAGGCAGAACCTGTAAAATGATAGCAGACGACTGCACAGTCCACCAAGTGGTGGCCACCATTGCAGCGACTGTGCCAGATGTATTCTCCACTAAAGTAAATTAACATGGCTTCAGCACTATGGCATTTGGCCACCAGCTGGTGTTCTTTTCCATACCTGTCAGAAAGGAATAGAAACAGCTTGCATTCTCATCAGATGGGAAACCAAATACATTTACGGTTTGTCCCAGAGATATGGGAACTTTCTTGTCCTCTGTCATATCATCAGAGAGAGCCAGAAATAGCTAGATCAGGACCATAAGAATTGAAACAGTATATTGAATTGGTATTGTTGTTCAAATAAAATGAGTCCAAAGTGACAAGTTTCTTGAAGGTTTTAATAAGACACCCAGACTCTGGAGAGCGGCTGATCAAACCCATGAAGACTCAAGGGTTTGCAATGTCAGTGGCATTTTTAGGAGAACAGTGATCTGTGAAATGCTAAGGCATTGCCTCCAAAAAAAAAAAAGCACATCACTGAATCCCATCCCTTCACCCGTAAGAAGGAAACACAAAGCACAGCAAGCTTCCTTGGGTTCTCACAGGAAACATATTATATACTTGCTCCACCCCATTAACCAGATCATACAAAGACTGCCTACTGTGAATGAGGCCCCACACTGGAAGAGGGCTGCAGCAGGACTATGTTGCAGTGCAAAGGGCCCTACTGCCTGAACCACATGGCACGGGAAGGGATTGGTTACACTACCACTTTGCTCAGAAACCACTCTGGAAAGTGTGGTAAAGAGAGATTATTTTAGAGACAAAGCTCTGGTTAAGGTACCTGGTCATTTACCTTTTGTAGAAAAAAAAAAAAAAAAAGGTTTAGTTGGTTGACCAGAAATCTAGAAAGTACTATTGAAAGATTCAGGGAAAGGAACATATTTGAATTTCAAATTTGGTCACTTTCACAATTATGAAGGCTAGAAGCACAAGATCAAAGTGTCAGCGGGACCACACTCCCACTGGAGGATTTAGGAGAGAATCTATTCTTTACTTTTTTAAGTTTCTGGTGCCTTTCAGAATTCATTGAATGTAACCACTCTAATCTCTGTGTCCATGGGTCACTTTGCTTCCTCCCTGTGTCTTATCTTCCACCTGTCTCCTCTATGTATCTTTTTTAAGGACACTTGTCATTAGATTTAGGGCCCACCCAGATATCCAGGATAATGTCTCCATTTTGAGATTCTTAACTTAATTGCTTCTGTAAAGACTTTTCACAAAAGGTAGCATTCACAGATATTCAAGTTAAGTCTCTGATATAATTCTATCTCTGAAGAAGATAGTTAGGTTCTCTGTGGCAAGTTGACTATGTTAGACCACTTGTATCATGAGAACTCAATAATTTCTTTTGACTGTTTTCAATTTATGTTCCAATTATTATTTTGCTTTCTTGCATGCAGGATGTCAGCCAGCACACTGTCAAATATCATAAAATGTATTGGCTCTTCTGTCATGCATGGATCCTACATAATATAACTTAGACTATGGGATGCATTTCATTGCAAAGGAGATACAGGCATTGTCACACAAGCATGATAACCACTAGACCTACCATGTACTCCACTTTCCAGGGCCTGTTAGTTTAAGAGTAGTCTGTTGAAATCATTGAAGAAGATAGTGTGAGATATTCAGGTACTGAGGTAGGCACAATTTTAAGATCGCCTCCAAGATCCTTGCCTTGTATTGTAGGAGTACTGCTTACCCTAAGGACTGAGATTATGACAGCTTTTGCTCCCAGGATTGTTACTGCAAAAGAAAATTTGCATTTGTAATTGAGGTCTTAAATTGCTTGTCATTAAGTTAGAGTGACTATCCAGTTAGACCTGACTATCACATGAGCCCTGTAAGTCTGGGGCTAGAGGTCAGAGATCATGGGAAGTAAGAAATTCAAAGCATGAGATGGAATTGATGAGCAATTATTGTCTTTAAGATGGATAGAACCACATGGCAAAGGATATCAGAAGTCTCTAGTAACTGAGGGTCACCCCCAGATAATAGTAAACAAGGCAACAACAAACTCAGTTCTACTGCCACAAGGAAGTGAATTTTGACAATAGCAAGAGTCACTTTGGAATCATATTTTTCTCCAACACTTCCAAATGAGAACTTAGCCTCATTGAAGAATCAACAAGTGGTCACCAAAAGAGATTCTGGGCCATTTTGAAAACAGCTGAAGCTACTAGGTTTTTCCACACTTAAGTGTAAAAGAATATGTAGAGTCCTGATTAACTGTTGTTGGGTCCTGGTCTTGAGTTCACAGGATGCCTTGCAAAGGACCTGATGAAGTTACCACCCAGTGAAGGGCCTGACAATGAAAAAAGAAATTGCAATGAAACAGAAAAAGGAACATACATATAAAGGAAAGGAGGCAGTTGGATAAACATGGAAGAGAAGTACAGAACCAGAAAACTCTCAGAAAGGACATTGCTGTCTTTTAAAATGCATCTTCACAATACCATAACTGGAATTGTATGAAGTTAGAAAATCTATCTTGAATGCTTTAAAAGCTTAGATAAAATATTCTGTTCAAAATGAGCAATGGAAAATATGATGGTCAATTTCCATTAAATGGTATGTAAGTAAAACAGACAGGGGTGGAATTAAATTGCTATGGTCAAGAATAGTATGCTATACAGATATGCCCACAAAACAAATCACAGTGTAACCTATTAGATCTAAATGAGATAAAATACATGATAATAAAAGGATGTAGCATGAAAAACAAAATGCTTTTCAAAATTAAAAAACTCACAAGTAATGTAAAATAACTCAGGTATGAATTAAATATAAAAGAAGAACAGTTTACAGTTAAATTCTGAACTTGAAGAAATACCAGAAGCAAATAAAATAAATAACTTATTAAAAGAAATACATAAAAGGTGAAGAGGAAATTAAAAAAAAAATAAAAATAGTAGAGTTAAAAATGAACTTTTAAAATTGAAAAAGATGGGAAGCAGTCAATAAAAAATCCCTGAGGAAGAAAATCAAAGCAAAGTAGCCTAAAAAATACTAAACAACAGGAGAGGAGCAAGATGGCGACGGAGTAGGCGGACGTACCAACTTCCAACTCCCAGAACCAAAGTGGATTACAACTCAATTTTAAGAACCACCACCTGGATAAACCAACTTTGAACAAAACTAAGTGGACTCTTCAACCAAGGAACACAGAAGAAGCCACATTGAGACTGGTAGGAATAGCGAAAACGCGAAGAGGGCTGCCCAGCTCCCCGGAGCAAACGGCAGCCCGGAGAGACCCGCGGAGCGGGAGGAAAGTTTGGCGGAGAGGGAGGGACCTGGGTCCCAGGAACCAAGCCCCAGCCTCCAGTCCTAGAGCCTAGAAGAGGCGTTTGGACAGTATTGAGCTGTGAAACAAGTGAGGGAGCTCCCAGGCCTACAGTGTGGAGTATTAGGTCCCTTCCTACTCTGCTGAGGGCTGCTTAAGGTTTTGGGGCAGCAGGACGCTGAAAGGTGGTTCTGTCGGCGTGGGCAGAGGCCAAGCCGGTGGGAGATCGGTCTAGCCCAGAGGGTTGGAGGGGAAGCGCGAGAGCGGTCCGGAAGCTGCGGGCCCGCCTTTAATCCCACTTACGGGGACAAAGCGGGAGGCCAGGAACGGGCAGGCCCTGCGCAAGCCGGCCCTGACCGCGGGGACCGGGCTAGGACCAGGGACGGGCAGGGGCTCGCGGCTGAGCTGATGCTACCAGTCCCCCCCCCGCACCCCCCCCCCGAGAAACCGCGGTTGGCCAGTATACGTGCGCGAGCGGGCTCCGAGCGCGGGAATGGGGTGGACCCCGAGACGGGTGGAGGCTCGCAGCTGAGCCCACGCTATTATCCCCATCCGGCCGGAGAAAACGCAGATAGCATTCAACGTGCACGAGCGGGCTCCGAACGCGGGGGCGGGGTAGAGTCCGGGATGAGCGGAAGTATGCAGCTGAGTGGAAGCCAGCAAACACGCCCGCCCCAATAAACCTTGGTTTCCAACCCTGCGCAAAGGGCCCTGGCCTCGAGGGCGGGGCTAAAGCTCCGGACGGGCAAAGGCTTACAGCTGAGAGCACATCAAAAGCCCCGCCTAACCCGCGGAACTGTAGCGAGCAGGCTCCGACTGCTGGTTCTGGGCAGAAGTCCGGAAATAGGCTGGGTCCGCAGCTGAGCAAAGGTGCTCACCTCTACCCTTGGTGCTAATCTTGTGGCTTCAGTGACAGCCCCTCCCACGGAGGAGAGGCAGAAAACACAGCAAAAGCCACAGTGGGCCGGCGCTGGCAACGCTCATACCCAACCACCCTAGGCACCGGCAGAGGGGGTGGGGGGCCTGCAGATAGACCACACCTAGAGAACACAAAGGCAACACCTACTGGACTCCAGTGGCCACAACTTGCTTATACACAGAAAAAATGGGCAGGCAGAGGAATGCAAACCAAATGAATCAAGAGAAATCCCCAGAGAAGGACCTGAAAAAACGAGATATAACCAAATTACCAGAAGCAGAATTTAGAATAATGATAGTTAGGATGTTCAAAGAAATTAGAGCAACAATGGATAGTCATTATGAACACCTAAATAAAGAGATAACAAGTATAAAAAATGAAATTGAAATAATAAAAAAGAATTAGACAGAAATGACAAATACAGTATCAGAACTGAAGACCACAATGGAAGGAATTAAAAGCAGGATGGATGACGCTGAGGATCGAATAAGCGAGTTAGAGGACACAATAAACAAAGGCACAGAAGCAGAGAAGAAAAAGGAAAAGAGACTTAAAAAATGTGAGGAAACTCTAAGGGATCTTTGTGACAACATGAAGAGAAACAACATTCGCATCATAGGGGTGCTTGAAGAAGAGGAGAGAACACAGGAAATGGAAACTTTGTTCAATCAAATCATAGCAGAAAACTTTCCTAAATTAAGGCTGGGAAACACTCCACACATTCAAGAAGCACACAGAACTCCATTAAAAAGAAACCCAAAAAGATCTACACCAAGACACATCATAGTTAAAATACCAAAGCTAATGGATAAAGAAAAAATTTTAAAGCTGCTAGAGAAAAAAAGGCTATCACCTACAAAGGAGCCCCCATAAGGATGACATCGGACTTCTCAACAGAAACACTTGAGGCCAGAAGGGAATGGCAAGAAATAATCAAAGTAATGCAGAACAAGAACCTACAACCAAGACTACTTTATCCAGCAAGGCTAACTTTTAAAATTGAAGGAGAAATAAAGAGCTTCCCAGAAAAAGAAAGCCTGAAGAAATTCATAAAAACCAAACCAATTCTGCAAGAGATACTAAGGGGCCTCTTGTGAACAGTTTAAAGGGAGGAATGAATAGAGCAAAAGAAGAATACAGCTTTAAAGAGTAAAATGGCAATAAACAACTACATATCAATAATAACCTTAAATGTAAATGGATTAAATGATCCAATCAAAAGACATAGGGTAGCTGCATGGATAAAGAAACAGGACCCATACATATGCTGTCTACAAGAGACACACCTTAAAACAAAAGATGCTCATAGACTGAAGGTAAAAGGATGGAAAAAAATATTTCATGCAAATGGAAATGAAAAAAAAGCAGGGGTAGCAATACTTATATCAGACAAAATGGACTTTAAAACAAAGGCTGTAGTAAGAGATAAAGAAGGACACTACATAATGATAAAGGGAACAATTCAACAGGAAGATATAACTATTGTAAATATCTATGCAACAAATATAGGAGCCCCGATATACATAAAGCAGACTTTGATGGATATACAGGGCGAGATTAACAGCAATACTATCATAGTAGGGGATTTCAATACCCCTCTAACAACACTGGATAGATCCTCAAGAAAGAAAATTAATAAAGAAACAGCAGACTTAAAGGATATACTAGATCAACTTGATTTAATAGATATCTTCAGAACTTTTCACCCTAAAGCAGTAGAATATACATTCTTCTCAAGCGCTCATGGTACGTTTTCTAGGATAGACCACATGTTAGGACACAAAAATGGTCTCAATAAATTTAAGAAGATTGAAATCATATCAAGCATTTTCTCTGATCACAATGCCATGAAACTAGAAATTAACCACAAAAGAAAAACTGAAAGATACTCAAACACTTGGAAACTAAATAGCATGATATTAAATAATGAATGGATTAACAATGAGATCAAAGAAGAAATAAAAAAGTTTCTAGAAACAAATGATAATGAGCATACATCAACTCAAAATTTATGGGACACAGCAAAAGCAGTTCTGAGAGGGAAGTTTATTGCACTACAGGCATATCATAAGAAGCTAGAAAAAGCTCAAATAAGCAACCTAACCCTGCATCTAAAAGAACTAGAAAAACAACAACAAATAAAACCCAAGACAAGTAGGAGAAAGGAAATAATAAAGGTCAGAGCAGAAATAAATGACATAGAGGCTAAGGAAACAATACAGAGGATCAATGAAACAAGAAGCTGGTTCTTTGAAAAGGTAAACAAGATTGATGAACCTTTAACTAGACTCACCAAGAAAAAAAGAGAGAGGACTCAAATAAATAAAATTAGAAAGGACAGTGGAGAAATAACAACTGACACAACAGAAATACAAAGCATTGTAAGAAAATACTATGAAGAACTATATGCCAAAAAATTAGACAATCTTGGTGAAATGGACAAATTTCTTGAATCATATAACCTTCCAAAAATCAATCTGGAAGAATCAGAACACCTAAACAGACCAATTACAGCAAATGAGATAGAAACAGTTATCAAAAAACTCCCAAAAAAGAAAAGTCCTGGGCCTGATTGCTTCACAAGTGAATTCTACCAAATATTCAAAGAAGAACTAACTCCTATTTTCCTCAAGCTATTTCAAAAAGTTCAAGAGGAAGGAAGACTTCCAAACTCCTTTTATGAGGCGAGCATAATTCTGATCCCAAAACCAGGCAAAGACAACACAAAGAAAGAAAATTATAGGCCTATATCCCTGATGAATTTAGATGCTAAAATTCTCAACAAAATATTAGCCAACCGGATCCAGCAATATATGAAAAAAATCATACACCACGATCAAGTGGGATTTATTCTGGAGAGGCAAGGCTGGTTCAATATTCGCAAATCAATCAATTTGATTCACCACATAAACAAAAGGAAGGACAAAAATCACATGATAATTTCAATAGATGCAGAAAAGGCATTTGATAAAATCCAGCACCCATTCATGCTCAAAACTCTCAGTAAAGTGGGAATACAGGGATCATTCCTTAACATGATAAAGGCCATCTACGATAAACCGACAGCAAACATCATACTAAATGGACAAAGATTAAAAGCAATCCCCTTAAGATCAGGAACCAGGCAGGGTTGCCCACTTTCACCACTCTTATTCAACATAGTTCTGGAAGTCCTAGCTACAGCAATCACACAAGAAGAAGAAATAAAAGGCATACAAATTGGAAAGGAAGATGTAAAACTGTCATTATTTGCAGATGATATGATATTGTATATTGAAAACCCTAAAGTCTCAGTCAAAAAACTACTGGACCTTATAAATGATTTCAGCAAGGTGGCAGGATATAAAATTAATACTCAGAAATCAGAGGCATTTCTATACACCAACAATGAAATATCAGCAAAAGAAATTAAGGAAACAATCCCCTTCACTATTGCAGCCAAAAAAATAAAGTACCTAGGAGTAAATTTAACCAAGGAGGTTAAGGACTTGTACTCGGAAAATTATAGAACATTGATAAAAGAAATCAAGGAGGATACAAACAGGTGGAAGCATATACCGTGCTCATGGCTAGGAAGAATAAACATCATTAAAATGTCTATATTACCTAAGGCAATTTATAAATTTAATGCAATTCCAATTAAAATACCAATGACATACTTCAAAGATATAGAACACATATTCCAAAAATTTATATGGAACCAAAAAAGAACACGAATAGCCTCAGTAATCTTAAAAAGAAAAAATAAAGCAGGAGGTATCACGCTTCCTGATATCAAGGTTTACTATAAGGCCATTATACTCAAGACAGCCTGGTACTGGCAGAAGAACAGGCCCATAGATCAATGGAACAGAACAGAGAACCCAGAAATAAACCCACAGCTTTATGGACAACTGATATTTGACAAAGGAGGAAAGAACATACAATGGAGTAAAGACAGCCTCTTTAACAAATGGTGTTGGGAAAATTGGACATCTACCTGCAAAAAAATGAAACTAGACCATCAACTTACACCATTCACAAAAACAAACTCAAAATGGATAAAAGACTTAAATGTAAGCCGTGAAACCATAAGCATCTTAGAAGAAAACATAGGCAGCAAGCTCTCCGACATCTGTAGCAGCGGTATATTTGCAGATTTATCTCCACGGGCAACTGAAATAAAAGGCAAGATAAACAAATGGGACTATGTCAAACTAAAAAGTTTTTGCACAGCTAAAGACAATAGAAACAGAATAAAAAGACAAACCACACAATGGGAGAACATATTCGACAGCACATCTGTTAAGGGGTTAATAACTAAAATTTATAAAGAACTTATAAAACGCAACACCAGGAAGACAAACAACCCAATCAAAAAATGGGCAAAAGAAATGAATAGAAATTTCTCCAAAGAGGACATACAGATGGCCAATAGGCATATGAAAAAATGCTCAACATCACTAATCATTAGAGAAATGCAAATTAAAACCACAATGAGATATCACCTCACACCAGTCAGAATGGCACTTATCAGCAAAACAACACAGAATAAGTGCTGACGAGGATGTGGAGAAAAGGGAACCCTTCTGCACTGCTGGTGGGAATGCAGACTGGTGCAGCCACTGTGGAAAACAGTTTGGAGATTCCTCAGAAAATTAAATATTGAACTGCCTTTTGACCCAGCTATCCCACTTTTAGGAATATACCCTAAGAACACCATAGCACTGTTCGAAAAGAAGAAATGCGCCCCCATGTTTGTGGCAGCATTGTTCACAATAGCGAAGATCTGGAACCAGCCCAAGTGTCCGTCAGAAGACAAGTGGATTAAAAAGCTATGGTACATATATACTATGGAATACTACTCAGCCATAAGAAACGATGACATCGGATCATTTATAACAAAATGGATGTACCTTGATAACATTATACGAAGTGAAATAAGTAAGAAAGAAAAAAAGAAAAACTGAGAACAGCACAATTACATACATAGGTGGGACATGAAAGTGAGGGTATGAGACATGGACAAGAGAGTGTTGGATATGGGATGGGGGGAGGGAAGGAAGAGTGGGATAGGGAGGAGGGGAGGGACACAGGGAAAACCAGATTGAAGGTGACAGAGGACAATTTGACTTTTGGTGATGGGTATGCAACACAATTGAATGATAAGATAACCTGGAGATGTTTTCATTGTACATATGTACCCTGATTTATTGGTGTCACCCCATTAGAATTAATAATAATAAAATATATATTAAAAAAATACTTAACAACATATTTCAAATACTATTGGAAAACATAAAAGAAATGAAACTATAAATTGAAAGAATGCAATTTCTATTTGAGACAATAAATTCAGAAAAACCAATAGCCAAACATATTTTTATAAAATTCCTGAACTTTAAACAAAAGAAAAATCATTTGCTCATTTAGGAAAGATAAAAGAAAGAAGAAAAGAACTTAATAAGGGGGTAATGTAGATTATCATCAAACATTTTGGCAGTACAGTAACACTTTATGCCAGATGAAATAAAATGTGAGCCAAAGATTTTACACCAGAAAAGCTGATAATCAAATATCAAGGCCACAAATAATCAACATCCAGGAACTCAAGAATTATACCTCCCATGAGCACCTCCTGAGAAGTGAACTAGAGAATAAGCTGTGGACAACCAAAACAACTAGGGAAACATCAGTATTGAATTCTAGATATGGTAACGGGGATTCAATAAAAATGACATAGAAGTGAAACTAATCAGACTTAAAAGAGAAAGTATAGTTTGTAATGAGCCTGTGTTTACACAATGTAGATAACGTACAACTTTTAAAATATTGGGGAAAATTGGAAGAGCATGCACAAAATTTAACTTTTTTGACTAATAATCATATTATTCTGATGCTATTGTGTTTAAGTGTGATAAAGCAAATGGTATATTCCATCCTTCCTTGTGTCCTTGAAAATCAGCTTTGTAGCAAAATATTTATATACAAATGTAGAATAAAAGAAGTAAAACTCCTCTAGTCCTGAATTTTAATAATGAGGTATTTCATATACATATATTGAATCCATCTAGTAGACAGACTTCTAAGACAGCTTCCAATGGTCCCAGTCTTCTCGAAGTTGTCACCTGGTATAAGCCCTACTCTCGAATAACTTGCTTCTAACAAATAAGGGCAAATAAGGGCAAATAAGGCAACATTGAGGGTTGTCACTTCTATGATTACAGTATAAAAGACTGTAGCCTCCATCTTGCCAGGAGAATCAATGTGGCTTTCTCAGTTTGATGAAATCAGCTGCCATGTTGAATACTCAAGGAATTCAGCACGGCCTCTATCCAAAGCTGAGCTATGAACTGGAACCTTCCATTCAAAACATAAAGAACTGAATTCAACCAACAGCCATGTAAGCTTGGAAGTGGATCTTCCCCAGCTGAGTCTTCAGATTGGATTTCAGCCCTGGGCATCACTTTAATTATAGCATGGTAAGAAATCTTGAATATTGCATCCCTAAGGACCTGCATATAGTCAGTACTCTGTTCATATTTGTGGAGTGAGTGAATACAGTAGAGCACATTTTTAGAACACACACAATGTAAAGAATTATTGACTTGTAATTTATCTAAGATATAGTTAATAGATTTTTAAGTTCCTAATAGAAAATGTTTTAAAAAATTGGTTCCTGAAGAGTTAACCATCCTCTGGAAACTATCAAGTACAATAAACTTTTATGGTTAAAAACACAGTTCTATTCCCATTCTTATATGGATAGAATGATTGCATAAAGAACAGGGTTGTCTGCTGAGCGTTTTCAGCTAATTATGTCTTAATGAATTCCTTTCAGATTTGTGAAACATGTAATGCCTCTCAATATGAAGCCATTTCTAATTATGGGGCACTTGAATACAAAAATTCAGGATGGGTTGATCCATTGCTTATCAATTAATCTGAAAGGAGGTACGAGTTTGAGAAGTGAAACTAAGGGGTAAGTATTGTTAACAGATTACCAGTTGCAGATAAGAAACACAATTCAGCATATAGCAGTTCCCAAGGAGTTTAGTCTTCTAAATGAATTTACGATAGATAGAATGTGAAATATGAAGGCATTATGACTTCCTAGTATTTTAGTATAGAAACTGTTCCTCACTAGTAGGGTTAGAAATACAATTCTGTTAGGTCATTGCTGAACTAAATCCTAGTTTCTCTTTTACTAGTTATAGACAATAATTGGAAAAGTACATTTCTACTAGTAGCATAAAACCAAGAGATATTTGGAGATGGTGGTGTTGGAAATGTATGCTGTCTTAGAGTGATTTATAATTAAAAGTAAAGGGTACATCATAATTTTACCAAATAAAAGGAAGACACATTTATTTGCTTTTAACCCAAGTTAATTAATAGCTTTACTATTCAGAAACATTTTTATATTTTATGAAAAGTAGATGCTATTTATCTTAAGAGATTTCTAAGAAAAAATGCTGCCATTTTTAATTGTAAAGCATAAACAATTGTAAAATGCTTCCTGATTTCGGAGATGATAAAATGTGTAAAAATGTGAATTATAAAATATTACATGGGTTGTTACTAAGTCACCAGGCCACAGGTGTAAACTTAGATGTTTCAGGCAGACATAAGATGAAGTCTTGCTTTTCTGTTTGTGTTAGATGCAGCTTATTCTATTATCTTCTAGGCACAATGCAAAAAAAATAAATAAATAAACCCAAAACAAAAAAAAACATTGATTCCTCCAGCTTCAGTAAGTAAAAAATATTAAGTTATGAGTATATATTAAATGAGACATTCTCCCAATTTCCACTAAAAATGCCTGTGTTTTCAATTCTGAATAAAAGTCTAGGCCCTGAGGGTATAATGTGATGGTAAATGAGAGAGAAAGCTGTTATCACATTATATAAAGCCTTATGTAGACTATGATTTTCACAAAGCTATGCAAAAGTATGTTCTGTCTTTATAAGGGGAATGAAAGCTCAAGAGATCCAGGTCCTAGTCTTTTGAATGGGGAAGCTGAGCCCATCTTTCCATCTCACATATAGTCCCACACTGAATGTAAGACAAACTCCAGGCAGTCACAAAATTTTAGTGATCCCTGAAATCTGAACATTGTGAATTTTTTCTGTTAAACCCAGATTTTAAGATAGTATTGGGAAAATGAGTTTATAATAAGGTATACTTAAAGATTTATGGGAATTTTTATGAGGAACAGATTTTAATTAAGGAAAGCTCCAGGAGCTCTGTGCTTTCAAGACAGTAGATACATTCTAGAAATTTCCAGACTTTGAATTCTGTATTAGTTTACTGGGGCTGCCATAACAAAGTAACACAAACTGCGTGATTTAAACATCGGAAATTTATTTTCTCTTGATGTTGAAGGCTAGAAGTTAAAGATCAAAGTGTCAGTTTGGTTTCTTCTGAGAACCTAACTCTTTGGCTTATAGATGATGGCCATCTTCTCTCTCTGTCTCTCTCTCTTTTTTCTTTTTTAATTTAATTTTTAATAGATTGACTTTAGAGAAAGGAAGAAAGAGAGAAGCATCCGTTTGTTGTTCCAGTTATTTATGCACTCACTGATTAATTCTTGTTTGTGCGCTGACTGGGGGTCGAACACACAACCTTGGCGTATTGAGATGATGCTCTATCCAACTGAGCTACCCAGCCAGGGCTCTCTGCATCTTCATATGATCATCTCTCTGTCCACATCTGTTTCCTAATTTCTTATAAGGATACCAGTCATGTTGGATTACAGCTCACCCTAATGAGCTCATTTTACCTTAATTAACTCTGTAAAAGACCCAATCTCCAAATAGAGTCACATTCTAGGTAGTGAACATTAGGACTGCAATATATGAATTGGGAGTGGGGAGCACAATTCAGCCAATACAAACTTCAAGGGATTTAGGCTTCTAAATGAATTTAAAATCACAGAGCTCACAGGAATTACACAGCTAGCAATTCTGTGCTATGGTCTTGGGCTCTGATCTTAGGAGTACAAGTGATATCTGTTATGTTAGATATAATTTTGGAGCTTAATAGTCAAGGTGTGCAGGGCTTAGAGATAGGATGAGACTGAAGGTGGGTTTAATGCTGTGGGAGGCAGTTCTAAGGATTCTTGTGTATCTTCCATATTAATCAAGTAACAACACAGGGATATAGCACATATTATTCCACCCTGATACCCAGGTCTGGATGCTAAGTTTACAGCCACACCAAGAGATTTAATGGTAGCAATGTGGAAACAGATGTAAAATTATATCAATTCAATGTCACATAAATATACGGTTTGTTCTTTTCCACTGAATGTTCAGTTTGGAGAAAAGAAAATCAAGCCAGTTGCTTGATTTCTAAAGGAGTGCTGTTTTATAAACTCATAGAGAAGAAAATGAGAAAGATCTAAGTAAATCAATAATGAAATAAATGATTTGGATTCCTGAAAATATTTTCCTAAATGTATATTTAAAATTTAGGTTTTTGGATTTGAATACCTAAGAATGGCACAAAACCATTAAAACACACACACACACACATACACACACATGCACACGCACACTTACTAAAGGCGCTAAAATTCGTAGGAACCAGAAAATTCCTGATTACCATTAATCAACCTATGGGCAGTTTATGGGGATTACAGTTCTAGAGCATGAATACATTAGTATCAATTCCACACTCCCACTTACTTTACAACTCTGAAAGGCCCGGCTGATATTAAAGATCTTTTTTGAAATACTAAACTTTGTACTTTTCTGAGTTATTATGCCTTGATATATTTAAGACAGAACAGTTCTGTCATATGTACCCTATTCTGTGTGATTTCTTAAAACCCCAGAAAATTGTTTGAGTATATGGAACATAGAGACATCTTCTTTATGTTTGCCCTAAATCTTACTTTACTTTTCTCTTAGGATCTCTGATGAGAGACTGTTTGGTCTTTCAGTTTTTGATAATTGAGTGTGGCTATGGATGGGACACTCCTTCAAGATAAAAGTTTA
The DNA here is from genome assembly GCA_037038555.1 of Rhynchonycteris naso. NCBI lineage: Eukaryota > Metazoa > Chordata > Mammalia > Chiroptera > Emballonuridae > Rhynchonycteris > Rhynchonycteris naso. The sequence continues at coordinate 15,211,420 of CM073000.1, forward strand.
AGGACTATGCATTAGCTAGGCTTCTTCTTTTTCTTTCTTTTTTTTTTGGGGGGGGGACCCAACTCTACAGTGTTGTTTTATCACCAGGCTTTCTCACTTCAGAGGCTTTCTTTAGTCATAGCTTAAAATCATGCAACTTCCCTGTTTCTCTGAAGAAGAGAAATAGAGGCTTTGGGGAGATTTAATTGAAAGTAACAGTTAAGGAGATACTGTTCATCTCAGTAGAATGGAACTTCCCAAGGACAGTTGGTTTTTAAACATAAAATCATAGCCCTAGCTATGATCAGAGAATAACTAGAAAAGGTTTATAAAAATAATTTGCTACTTAACCTGAGAAAACTGAGGTCTAGAGAAATTAATAGCTTATTTAGTTACACTACAAATTAATGTCAAAACCTTATTTAAGTGCATTTCCTGAATCCTAAATCACCAATCCCGATATTTTGCTGTTTTGTTTCTTCATAGGGTCTTCACCAATATTTTTAACTTTATTGAGATATAATTGTATATAAATTGTGTAAGTTAAAGGTGTATAACTTGTTAATTTGACCCATGAATATATTGCAAAATGATGACCACGATCGCGTTAGCTATTTAAATTAACCCATTTCATTTTTACAGTGATTTATAGTATACAAAATATTTTCATACATACTCTATGCATTTTTATTTTATTATCAAAATGACCTCTTCAAAAGATAAAAAAAAAATATTTTAACCATTGAATTTACATTTACAGATAAGGAAACGGAACCCCGGGGACATGCAGTGATTTGAAGATTACATAGTTAAAAAGAAATACAAACATTTCCAGATAAAGAAATTGAACCCCAGAGACATGAAGAAATTTGAAAATTACATAGTTTGGAAGAAATACAGTCATGATCAGTCCTGTGCAATCTTACTATAGAGCTTTGACCATTCCAATATCTAAAGTAATTTTTTGGTCAAGTACCTAACACTTCCTCAGGCTAAGCACAACTGGAATCTATAACTTCATAATAGTTTTCCAGGTGCACAATGCTGATTCAGTTGTAGTGCTATTATTATATTACAGATGTGCTGTAAAATGGGTCCCACAATCATGGCATAGACAACTTTATATTCTGAGTACATGAAATATTATTTTTAAGTCACATTTACAATTTTATACTTGTCCCCCATTTTCCCACTAGTAAAACATGTTGTGAAGAGGTAAATTTTACTTTGTCTGCTCTGGGCAAATTAATAAGGTTAACAGAAAAAATTTCAACTTCTTCAGAAAAATATAGCCCAAAGTACAAGTGGTTCCCTTTCTAAGATTTTCATGTCATTTTCCACTCTCAAAGAAAATCACCTAGTCAATAAATATTTGTTGAGCTTCATATATTTGCAAGCCACTATGCTATATCCGGAGATTCAGTGGTCTGTGTGGTACAGTCCTTGTCTACAATGTCTTCCTCTATTTTTTCTGTGCTTGTAAAACTGGGAAGGCAGGGAGTATTCTACTAAGACAGGGAGTATTTCTAGGAGACAACTCAGTGCAATCAATTTGCTCATATCTAGTATTAAAGTGATAAAAGAACTTAATTGGGAGCCAGGAATTCTTTATTCTAGCCCAAACTGTACCATGATCACCTTTTGAGGCTGTAGAAATGTTGCCGGGACTCCTAAAGCATCTGACTTCTAAAGCTTTTGAGTAAGATAGTCTAGGAGATCTTTGCTGCTTCCAAGGCATAGGTGCAGTTGATAAAGTGTGGACCTGAAATTTTGAAGTCACTGGTTCGAAATCCCGGATTTTCCGAGCCAAGGCACATATGAGAAGCAACTACTATGAGTTAATGCTTCCTGCTCCTTCTCCCCTTTAGCTCTCTCTCCTCTCTCCAAAATCAGTGGATTAAATCTAAAAAACAAGGAATTTATTCATTTGATTTTCTGCTAGTTTTTCAGAATAAGGAGGAAAAGAAACTTATTCAAGTTGAATAATGCCTACTATTTCTTCAATTTGGGAAAGTTTATGATTAGCAATTTATTTTTAATAATTATATTTTATTTAATTTTAGAGTTATTTATCAAAGTGTAATTCTAGTCTAATGCCTCTTTTCAAAGAAAGCAGAGATACTGATCCAGTTCACAAACTTTGTAGGTGTTAGGCTTGGGAGTGGAGGCAACTAAGTTGCAAAGGACAGAATGAGCTCAAGGTATATTACACCAACACCCACCAGCACACACATAAACTTTCTGCTTCCATGAAGTCTAAATCATTCATCCATTCATGTACTCATTCATTCATCTATCCATTTTTAGTGTAAAATTTGCTGATCCTCATATATGTATTGGGTTTGGAACTAAACACAGAGCATATTGAGTTAATAAACTGGGTTTATGAATTCTGGAAATGAGAAAAAGAACACAAATTTTGGCTCAATCTGTGATTTATGTTAATCTATAATCTACCTAATTCTAATTTTTTTAACTATAATAATAGATAGTGTTTCTTAATTTATAGAGTTATTATATGAATATTAAGTGAGATAATTTGAATATATCTAGTCCCTGGAGCTCTAGAATTAATGGGTACTAAAAATCCATTTTTTAGTTACTAAAGATTACGCATAAACATACACATGAATAAATACATACACTTTAATTCATATATACACACAAGCATACATTGACACAAACACACAAGAACATACTTGGGTATTAGATTTTTGAAATTCTCAGCACTAAACTGTTATATAAATGAGTTCAAATTTACAAATCATAAAGATATAAATAAATCTAAATTTAAAGAGCATAAAGACATAAATGAATCTAAATTTAAAGATTATAAGGCAGGCCATGGTTGGTTGACTCAGTAGTAAAGCATCAATTTGGTGTGTGGATGTCCCAGGTTTGATTCCTGGTCAGGGCACACAAGAGGTAACCATCTGCTTCTCCACCCCCCTCCCCCATTTTCTCTCCTTCTCTTTTCTTTTCATCTCCTGCAGCCATGGCTTAATTGATTTGAGTTCATTGGCCCCGGGCACCAGGGGTGCCTCTGTGGAGCCTCTGCCTCAAACACTAAAAATAGTTTGGTTATAAGCATGATCCCAGATGGGCAGAGCATTGGCCCCCCCAATGGGGGTTGCTGGGTGGATGCCGATTGGGGTGCATGTGGAAGTCTGTCTCTTTATCTCCCCTCCTCTCACTCGGAAATAAATAAATAAATAAATATTATAAGTCTAGCTATTAAACATGAAACCAGTGAAAGAAAATCATATTTTAAGCAGTATTTTACAATTACTATGAAAACTGTAATGAGTAAATTTTTTTTGTTCTTTAGATATTTCACTGTTCATCTTGTATTGACTTGAAGATGTAAGGAAAAGGAAGGGCCTTGCAGGTTAAACATGTAATTGTTAAAATTCTAGTCTTTTATATACATTGTGTAGCTATAAACAAGCATTTTAAGCTCTCAAAGCCTTAATTTTCCTATTGTTGGTATAGGAATAATAATCCCTAATAGATGGAGAGTTAGAGCGAAGAATGAATAAAATAACACACTTAAAGCCCTGATACAGTACATTTATTTAGGTCATCATTTTTTGTCTCTGCAGTGTCTTTCTCATTGAAATACCAAAATGCACAGCCAAAAATTAAGTTCTTCCTGTAGTTATTCTTTGAATCTGTGGCCTTCCTGATTCCTGAATCAGAATTGTATTCTGCTCAAAGAAACACAAGCCTGTAGCTGAAAAGTAATTTGAAAATAGCTACTTGCTATCCCCTGAATGTGATACAATTACCAAGACTACAAAAAACAACAATTGTTAGCTCTCCTTTCCTTCTTGTTCATTTCTCAAACATTAGTCAGCTGCTCTAAGGATGGTCTATATGATTTTGATTCAGATACCAATTCCAATGTTTGTGGTTTTCCCTCATCACTAAGCAAGAAACACAGTTTTGACAATATCTACTAGAGATAGTATAAGATCCCACAAGTTAAGAGCTCAATCCTACAAGATGGCCTCACCCCATTTCAGATGCCAATTGAAACTTCAATTTGTCACCTGTACTTCTGATCAACCAGCTATAGATTGAAGATTCCAATGACCCTCTCATTGAGTACAACTAATTTGCTAGAGCAGCTCAAAGAACTCAGAGAAGCCTTTTACTTACTAGATTACCAGTTTATTATGAGCAGTTATAAGCCAGGTGAAAGAGAAGCTTAGGGCAGGGTGGGTGGGAAGGAGCATAGATCTATGCTCACTGAATGTCCCCAGGTGTTCACCAGTCCAGAGGCTCTCCCAACCTCATCCTTTTGGGTTTTTATGGAAGTTTCATTATTACCCAGGTATGATTATGGTAAGTGGAGAGGAGAAGAGAGAGAATCCAAATAACAAAGACTGATATAATAAAAATGCAGATTAATTCTCTCTTTTGGGTAAACATTTAGTGGATCTTCTTGATTAGAAGAAGGAAGGGGTGGGGTGGAGAGAGAGAGAGAGAGAAGGGGAAGGTAGTAAGGAGTAACATGTTATATTCATCCATTCATCTACCAACCATAGAACTAGGGAGCTAGGTAAGGGGTGAGCGGGGGTTTGGACTAGGCTGCTATGCATTCAAATAAATACTCTTTTTTTTTTTTAAAAAAAGAAGTTTTCAATACATGTTTGCAAGGATTGATTTGGAGAAGTAAAGATGGGGTGAGTTTCTTTATACCTCTTTCCAAGAATTAACTTAGTAAGTTTACTAGGTGTAGGTAAAAAAAACAACGCTGGAGAAAAAAAGAGAGCATACACACGTGTTGGTGTGTGTGTGTGTGTGTGTGTGTGTGTGTGTGTATGTACGTGTACAAAAGAGAAAAAGGTCATTCAAACATTATGTACATAGTATCCTTGTCAAAAGAACTAATCATCTACTTCAGCAATGTATTTGCTCTCTGGTTTGCACAAGGTTTCTTCTATTCCCATTCGCCCTTTGAAATGCTTCACACTGAGGAGATCAGTTAGGTGGGAAGATAGAGAGTATGAATGGATGTGCCAACAGTCTTCACTGGGACAGGAATAGTTCCCAGGACACTTTGTGCTAGAAGCAGATGGGGGACCACAATTAGAAACTACATGTTTTCAAAATTTCAGAGTATCATTTGGTCTTAAAGAGTTCCTTAAAAGGTCATAAATGCTCTGAGTCCAAGTATGTACACTTGTTAAATGGCATAAAGACTGAGTGAGAATATAGAACAAACATGTACCCAGCATACAGTAGTTAAAAATTGATTAACTTGAAAAAGAGTCTCATCTTTGTATTTTAAAAAAATGATGTATTTTTGTTATGCTGAACTAGATGATAATTGTGCTGCACATATAAGAATTATATGGATGAATTGTGGAAAGAAAATAAGTGGCACCTGACTTGTGGTGGCTCTGTGGATAAAGCATCGACCTGGAAACACCGGGGTCGCTGGTTCAAAACCCCAGGCTTGCTTGGTCAAGGCACATATGGGAGTTGGTGCTTCCTGCTCTTTCCCGCTACTCTTTCTCTCCACTCTCTCTCTAAAAATGAATAAATAAAATAAAAAAAGGAAGTAAATGGCAAGTGAGTACAGTTTTGTTCATATATCAGATTAAAATAATAACAAGAGATGCACATTTGATTATGATTTAAATTATTAATGTAACTTAATAGCATAGTAATAGTTTCTTTGTTTAATTCACCAAATGTTCTGTTTCTGCTCTTATGTGTTGAAATCCACTACCATGTAAACAATTATAATAAATTAAATATTTTAAAGATGAAATTGGAAAAAAAATCAAAGCTCCCAAATCCTTTGCTATCCTAATATTAAAGGAGATAGGATCTGTTTATATCTATATCTATATCTATATATATATAGATATAGATATAGATAGATAGATAGAGAGAGAGAGAGAGATCCTTGTGGTAACCTATGTACCTAGACGGCCACATTTTCTTCTGCTGTATATTTATTAAAAATGATAAGAATTCTCAGGTGTGTCTCCAATTTATGTTTGATGTAACTTGGTTTTAGTGATATGTGGTATGGTCAGTCACTGTGATTAATCAAGTTATATATGGTCTTTAGGGATTGGCATCTGACTGGCATAGAGAGAATAAGTAATTAAAATTGCTGAATAACAGTGTGAACATTATCAAAGAAAACAAAGATGCAATTCATCTCACCAGTGATGATTTTATGAGGCTCAATCCATCATTAAACAAGTCCACATTGATCCAACGCTGTTTTACCATCACTCAGCAATGCTAGCAATCTAATTTTGCTCCAGACTCAATAAAAGGTAGATGTTATTCATCAAAATGTTTTAAAGGCTATTTTTCTTTTGCCTTCTTCTATAGATTAGTAGATTGGAGCCGTTAAGATTTTCCAAAAGAGTTAACTACATTCACTTATAAGTAAGAGTATCCACAGATAAAGTGATCTTTAAAAATAAATAACATAATGGCACTCATCAGCAAAACAACACAGAATAAGTGCTGGCGAGGATGTGGAGAAAAGGGAACCCTTCTGCACTGCTGGTGGGAATGCAGACTGGTGCAGCCACTGTGGAAAACAGTTTGGAGATTCCTCAAAAAATTAAAAGTCAAACTGCCTTTTGACCCAGCTATCCCACTTATAGGAATATACCCTAAGAACACCATAGCACTGTTCGAAAAGCAAAAATGCGCCGCCATGTTCGTGGCAGCATTGTTCACAATAGCGAAGATCTGGAAACAGCCCAAGTGTCCATCAGAAGACGAGTGGATTAAAAAGCTTTGGTACATATATACTATGGAATACTACTCAGCCATAAGAAATGATGACATCGGATCATTTACAACAAAATGGATGGACCTTGATAACATTATACGGAGTGAAATAAGTAAATCAGAAAAAAAAAACAACTGAGAACAGCATGATTTCATAAATAGGTGGGACATAAAAGTGAGACTATGAGACATGGACAAGAGAGTGGTGGTTACGGGGTGGGGGGAGGGAGGGAAGGGTGGGATAGGGAGGAGGGGAGGGGCACAGGGAAAACCAGATCGAAGGTGACAGAGGACAATTTAACTTTGGGTGACAGGTATGCAATACAATTGAATGATAAGATAATCTGGAGATGTTTTCATTGTGCATATGTACCCTGATTTATTGGTGTCACCCCATTAAAATTAGTAATAAACAAATAAATAAAAAATAAATAAATAACATAATATTTAAAAGCTCTGAAATAATGTTACCTGCTAGATTTTTTCCCCAAAATAAGCTATTAGTATTGGATGGAATTAATATTTTACACTTGGTAAATTAACATATATAGTACAGTGAGTGGTCCCTCATCTATCGCGAGGGTTATGCTCCCTTGCGATAGGCGAAAATCCGCGAAGTAGCAACCTTATATTTATTTCATTATTTATATATATTTTAAGGCTTTATAAACAGTCCCCACACTCTTATCAACCTTTCTCACACTGTCATTAACCTTTCCCACTCTTATTTTGCTGCAAAATTAAAATGATAAATATATAAAAATGCCTATATACTGCAGCCTGACCAGGTGGTGGTGCAGTGGATAGAGCGTCGGACTGCGATGTGGAAGACCCAGGTTCTTGATCCCGAGCTCACCAGCTTGAGCGTGGGCCCATTTTGGTTGAGCAAAAGCTCATCAGCTTGGACCCAAGGTCGCTGGCTCCAGCAAGGGGTTGCTCAGTCTGCTGAAGGCCCCCGGTCAAGGCACATGTGAGAAAGCAATCAATGAACAATGAAGGTGTTGCGACAGCAATGAAAAAGTAATGATTGATGCTTCTCACCTCTCTCTGTTCTTGTCTGTGTGGCCTTATCTATCCCTCTCTCTGACTCTCTCTCTGTCTCTGTTAAAAAAAAACAAAACACCTATATACTGCAAAATCCTGCAATCTAGTGGAAAATCTGCGATACAAAGTTAGATATATACAATTTAAAATCTGTGATACAGTGAGACCATGAAAAGTGAACCACGATATGACAAGGGATGACTGTATACTGTATAATATATATATTATATACTCTAGTATCTTATCAGCTTATATTAGACAAAAGAAACGGCACTGTTTTCTTCCTTTTTTGAGAAAGTGACTATCATTTTAAAGCCCTTATTTGTTATTTTACTACAAGCATATCAAAAATCAAAGTTGTTTGTCTTTATTTTCCCCCAAATAGTTAGAAACTATGGAACAAATATACAACAGCATCAGGTCTTATGGAATTATTGGGGGATTTTGTTCATTTATTAGTCCTGCACTAATGAACTGAATTTAAGAACTAGCTTAAGTAAAAGATAATATTTTTGAAATTTAAATTTTCTCCTCTGAGATTCAAATATACTGTATTTGGCATTCAAATTTATATCACAAGTTGGTATGAATGCAAAATGTTTTGTTTGTTCATTTTGCTTATCTAGTTGTTGTTGTTGCTTTTTTAAGTTACCCCATCCCCTTGCTCATGTTTTCTGCCCTTTTATGTAATCTCTACTTCCTCTTTGGTTTGGAAGATTTTGCTTCTACTTTCTCCTCGGGGGGGGGGGATATTTATGATGGTTGCGTGTCCACATTCAGTCCCGGAGAATAGACAGTTTTGAGAAACTATACATTCTTACTTTTGGCTTTCTGAATGCCATATTGGTTTTAGTTTTCCACTGACTTCCATTTTGGAAAAAAAGAGGAAAGATTGAGCTTTCCTTTCCTTTTTTAATTAAAATATGTTTGGTATATAATATGGTATAAATTTAAGGTATACACATGTTAATTAAATACATTTATGTATTGTTATATGATTGACATTGTAGGGATAATTCGCACCTTGATCACATTACATAATTATTTTTTTCTTTTTAGTGGTTGAAATAATTTTTTCCTCTTAGCATGTTTGATGATTACAATACAGTATTGTTGTCTATATTTACTATACTGTCCATTAGATCTCTAGTGTTTATTAACCCTTATACAACATCTGTCCTGACCCCTTGCCCTCTACTACCTGGTAACCATCATTTTACTCTGTTTTATATGTTTGACCATTTAGAGTCCACATCTAAGTTGTATGACTTACCTTTTTCTGTCTGACTTACTGTAACACTGTGTTTTCTGAAAAACAATGCTTTGAGAAAGACTAAAATACTTTTTTATTAAATAATAATTTTATTTAGAAAATTGAATTTAATGGGGTGACATTGATCAATACATAGGTTTCAGGTGACCATTTCTATAGCATTTGAACTGTTGATTATGTTATGTATCCATCACCCAGTCAACTCATTTTCCATCACCATATATTTGTCCCTCTTTACTCCCCTCCCACTCAGCTCCCTCCCCGTAGTAACCACATCACCTTTATTTATGTCCATGAGTCTCATTTTTATATTCCACCTATCTGTGAAATCATAAAGTTCTTAGCTTTTTATGATTTACTTATTTCACTTAGTAATGTTCTCAAGTGTCATCCATGTTGTTGTAAATGGCACTATGTCATCATTTCTTATGGCTGAGTAGTATTCCATTATATATATCACATCTTCTGTATCCAATACTCTAGCAAGGGACACTGGTTGTTTCCATACTGTGAATAATTCTGCTATGAACATGGGGATGCATGTGTCTTTGTATATCAATGTTTTTGAGTTTTGAGAGTAGATACCACATAGAGGGATTGCTGGATCATATTGTAGTTCTATTCTTAATTTTCTGAGGTACCACTATATTTTATTTCATAATAGCTGAACCAGTTTACATTTCCACCAATAATAAATGAGTTTGCTTTTCTCTACAGCCTCTTCAACACTTGTTATTACCTATCTTGTTGATAACAGTCAATCTAACAAGCGTGAGGTAGTATCACATTGTAGTTTTGATTTGCATTTCTCTAATAGCTAGCAAAGATGAGCATCTTTTCATATATATGTTGGCCATTTGTATGTCTTCTTGAGAGAAATATCTGTTCAGGTCCTCTCCCCATTTTTTAATTAGATTGTTTGCTTGTTTGTTGCTGAGCTTTGTGAGTTATTTATATATTTTGGATATTAACCTACTATTAGAGCTGTTGTTATAAATATCATCTCCCATTTGGTTGGCTACCTTTTTGTTTTGTTGTCGGTTTCTTTTGCTGTGCAGCTATTTTGATATAGTTACATTTGTTTATTTTTGCCTTTACTTTCCTTGCCTTTGGGTCAAACTCATCAAATGTTCTCTACAGCCAAGGTCCATACGTTTAATAACTATATTTTGTTCTTTGTAGTTGGTTTCAGATCTTATATTTAGGTCTTTGATCTATTTGAATTAATTTTTGTGCAAAGGACAAGGTGTTCAAATCAGAGAGGCAATTACCAAAGGAATTTCTCCATTTCTCAGTATAAATTAATAAGAAATTCAATAATTTTCCTTCTGCTTGAAGCCTCCTTTCACTGCTGCTCCAGAAAATTAAATGTTTTCTTCCCTAAAAGGTGTGGTTGTTTTGTTCCTCAGAGCCTTTTAAATACAAAGGAATGAATATTTCATTTTACAATTATAAATGTCTGCTTGGCAGAAATTTTCCTGGCCCTTGTTTACATGACTCTTGGGGTAGCCTCTTCATACAAGGTTTTGTAGAGAATGGAGAGCCACTTTTAACAAGGAGATGGTGATGAAATATAGATCTCAAACACCACTCATATTCAAGTTCTTGTCAGAAAAATTTGGTCTCATAGGAAAAAATGTACTCTTCTCTTAGTTTATGCAGAACCTGTATTTTCTCAAGTGCTTTTATAGGTAAGACTTAATGGTGTCTTTGTGTTTGTTGTGCTGCTGTTCTGTCAGAGAAAGACACAATTATGAATGAGTTCCTTCACAATTCTGGAAGCTCAAATAAATTTCCAATTGTGTGTCGGAATTGAGAGCACGTCAGGATTTTTACAATGTTAATGACATGGTGGTGAAAACCTCAAATCTACCTGAGTCAAATTCCTAATAGTCCATGTAATTGCTTTGTGATCATGAGCAAGATAGTTAACTGTAATTTTCCTGTTCCTCATTTAAAAATGGTGATAATAACAGCACATTTGTCCTAGGGTTGTGGTGAGGCTTTAAGAGGATATGACACAAGGATGAGCTATCGTTATCAAATGGTATTAATTCAGGTCTATACTTTCATAATACAGTAATTACTGTTTCTACTTTCATACTCTTTAATACAATTGCAAATCTCTGCTTTCTCCCTACTGCTCTTTCCCTTTCTTAAAAACTTTTATTCCGGGTCAGTAGTGACATCTCATTTGCTGAATAAATGGGTATTTTTCAGATGTTATCCTCAACTCCCTGAAAGTTTTGGCACTGTTTCTCCGTCTTGCAACTCTTTCCTCTTTTGCCTTCTCAGTTATTGGTGAAAACAGTAATCTCAAAGTGTGAGCTTCCTTTCTTAACTTCCTGCCCAGCTGCTAAGGAACTCTGTTGTTTTAAGCATATTCCCCATACTCTATGCCATATATGACCTATGTCCTTCTCTCCAGACTGTTGTGTTGACCTTTGTTTGCAGTATGGGTTTTCCAAAAGTAAAGGTAGCAATGCATCTAGTTGCTACTTGAAACAGAAGACATTACTTGTCAAAACAAAGACACATTATTTGAATGACCAACTATGTGTGTAATAGGCATACTCTATAGCTCCTAGCTATAGCTTCACAGACTACTTGCCCTTAGTGCGTTATCATATGTTACCAGGGTCCAGCTACTTTGGTTTTGGATTCCAGCTTAAAAAAAAAAAAGAATTAGTTTAGGATCCATAGGTGAGATAAGGGTATTTCACATTGTCCCTGGTGACCCTCTTATTGCAAATCAGATCTAATTGCCTCTCTAATTGGGAACAGGTGATTAAAAGACAAAAAAAAATTAGAACATGAAACAGCAAGACAAATCTGGATACTATTGTTGCTATTTTAACACCAACAGGCAAGAGACTTAGCCAGCTAATGAAGAATAATTTCAACAGCAAGAAAAGGTCTAGGGCAGTGGTTCTTAACCTGGGTTCTATCGAACCCTAGGGGTTTGATGAGTCGGTCTCAGGGGTTCAGAGAAGCCTCTGCTGCGGAGGCCAGAATAAAGTAATACCGTAATTTGTTGTGAGTTCATGCAGTTTGTTGGTTTTGTTCTTTGAGCAAGGTGATGCTCATGCACGGCTCATTTTGTGCACCAGTAAAAAAGCATATACCTATGTCTTGAATTTGGAAAAAAAAAATCATATTTCATTTATCACTAAAGAAGGGTTCAGTGAATGTGCATATAAAACTGGTGGGTTCTGTACCTCAAAAAAGGTTAAGAACCACTGGTCTAGGGTAATAGTTCTTAAAGATGAATGCCCAGCAGAATCTTCTGGGATGTTTGTTAAAAAGACAGACTTAGGTAGTCTTTAGAGGATATCTTATATGTGCTCTTAGAATCTTTCCCTGATGACTTCTGTTGCTCTCCTACCTGGGCTGCTGGGCATCTGACGTGTCCCCTGGGAGTTTGCTTTGTCCCTGGGCATCATGGGCTACACCTGGACAGTGCTGTTTCTCCTCTCAGAATGCCACTCGGCCAGAGTGCTGTTTCCCAAGTAGCCGAGTACCAAGTAAAATCCCTGTACTAACACTGCCCTCCCTGTGGCTCCTCTGCAGTGGAGCCCAGTGCTCAACACTCTGCACAGGAATGGCGAGGAGATGCACTGCTACCCTGTCAACCCCCTGCCTCTGGATTCACTGCCACACACCTGCAAGAAATTTAACTGTTTCATCTCTCTCCTTCCCCATATGCACTGAGCAGTAAATAGAGGTCTTAGGGGTCTTTGGCTGCATCTCTCCAGCCCCATTTGAGATCTACTGAGAAACAACACTGAACTGTAATTTTTGCCTGAATTTTTACAACAGTTTTTTTTGTTGACATCTTTGCTTCTTGTCTCACTTCTCTGGCCAGTTCTATCCTCAGCTGGTGGACTGGTCTTTCTCTAATGCAAACCTCATCGTGTCACTCTGTGGTTTAGATCCCTCAATGGGTACCTGTTGTTTTCAGGATGACATCTAATCCAACACGACCAGCACTGGGTACATCACTCAGCCTCAGTTCTCACTACTTGCCGCACAGCTCACACCTGTCTTTCAGGCATTATCTCTCAGTCTGAGTCCTTGCAGAAATTAGCACGACCAACACCTTTTCTCCATTTCCTGGTCACAAGCCATTTAACCTAGTAATACTGTAATGTCATTTTGATCAGGGATTATATCTTATTCTTTTGTATTTTCATGTTTCCTAGCATAGGACTTACTTTAAATATAATAGTTGCTAAGAAAAGTCAACAAGATAGAAAAATAGAAGGAAAGTGAGAAGGCAGGAAGGCAGGAAGGAAGGCAAGAAGGCAGGAAGGCAAGAAAGAAGGAAGGAAGGAAGGAAGGGAGGGAGGGAGGGAGGGAGGGAGGGAGGAAGGAAGGAAGGAAAGAAGGGAAGGAAGGGAAACTATACATTTGTCTATAGACTAATATCTATATATAAAGGTTTGCTTAACCCCCTCCCTATGCTAATGATTTGTTCTTCTTTAATTTGCTTTTATTATTACAGAAAAAATTCATACCGAGTGAACAATATGCTATTTCTTCTTGGCTCAGTTTCCCAGTGCCACTATTTTTATTCCTTTTCTCTCAGGTACATATCACTAATGTGACCATCCATTTGTGCTGCTGGCTATTAAATGGGAATCCATAGAATGCCTTCCATCATTCATATTGCTGGGCAGGGAAGGAAGTCAGCTTGATAAAGAAATATTCCCAGAGCGAGGAAGGTAAGAAGAGAAAATGCATGAGAGAAGCAAATGAAAATCCATAAGTTAGGGGTTTTAAATGGGTCTCCTTCACAGTTATTTTGCTGTTCTGAAATAATCCTTGAACACTCATCAGAACCTTCAGCCAGGCTGGCAAGCAATGGCACAATTTCTTTTAGTTCTCAGTGGTGTAATGAATACCAATGGAAGGCAATGCCTTTCATGTGTAATGCCTTTCGCAGTGTCTCTCTCGACATCTAATCATTAAAGAAGAAAGGAGTCAGATAGAACTGCTATTTGTCCATGCATAGTCCTCAGCCAAGGCCAGCCTTGGACACTCTGCTCTCTTGAAGCTGAGGCTGCCCTCCACAGGTTGTTTTTGTCTGCTAGAGTTGTGTTGAGTCCTAAGATTCGTGGGTTTTTGTGAGAGAGTGGATGGCGAGAAGAGAGAGGAGACCAGCTTCCTGCTTCCTTGCTGTTCCCAGTACCATCAAACCACTGTATCTCCTTATCATAACACTAGCAATAGGTCCCAGACTCTAGCTTTTTTTTTTTTTTTTACCATCCTAGAACTAAGCCCCATCTGAGCCCAGACTGTAGAAACGGACTGACGCTCTCTCCTGTGTGGTTTCCGATCACCTCTCATGACCTCTCCAACTTTCTGCAATCCGATCCTTTCCATTTTGTTTTTCTAGCTGCAGGATGCTAAATGCTTACTTCCCCCAAATTATGTCCTTTGGGTGCTCCAGCATTCAATTTTTGCTGTTTGTTGACCCCCCTCAGGTTACTAACAGCCTAAATTGAATCTGCTCTTGAAATATCTAGTGTTAGTTCTGTGTTCCTGAGTCTACGCTCATACGTTAGGACTCTGGACTCTGTTTCCAGTATCCTAGTCATTCAGAGGTAGTAATATTTCTACGCTGACTGATGTCAAACTTATATCCAGGTGTCTGGATTACATTAAGGGCATATTTCATTTTAATTTTTCCCATTTCTACTAAGCCACAATTCTTGCCATGCCAACGTACAAGCCTTACCTTAAGTTATCCCTGTATTCCCCATGCCCAACACATCTGCAAACCTACTCTTATCTAGATGAATTATTTTGTGTAATTTCTTCAACATTTTTCTTCTGCCTATCTAAGATACCCACCTCAAAGTGCTGCCCCTCAGGCCACCACTTACAATACTCAGCTTCTATGTAAGCTATTAAAAATTTGATCTTTTCTTAAAATCATGTTGCTAATGGATGATGATTTTTTGCTGGTCAATTCTGTTTTATTGAAGTTAAAGGTTATGTGAAGACAGAGGCTGTATCCTCCATGTCTTTTCCATTGCCCTGTGCATAGAGATGCTCTTTCATTATATATAGGTTGTTTCATTTCTTCCAGCAGCTAAGTGAGGGGCCTTTGTTCATTTCTTTCTCAGTGTAGATGGTTCTAAATGTTCTTTCCAGTCTATCAATGCTCGCCTTGCGATATGGGTAGTAGAATGCTGCTCTTCATAGTGATAGACTGTTTTACACTAAGCCCAGGTCAAATCTTCCTGGCAGGTTCATTCCTCCTTTAGTTCTTTCAAGGCCCTGATTGAAATTCCAGGCCTGACATGCGCTTGGGTAATTGAGAGTCCTGTCCCTGTTTGTGGCATGCCAACAGTTCCATGACCGGAATACCCTAATTTGATTTTTGCTTTCCCCACCGAAAGGGAGGCCTGTTTGCCGGTGGGAAAGAGTGGAGGAAATGATTCTGTCGTCGCTTTAATTCGATCTTCACGCTGCCTCCCTCCCTAGCAGTTCTGCACATTTTCTTCCCCATCACGGCTCTAATTAGGTGGAGTGGAGCTGCTGAGTGCGAAGAACTGCCACTTAAAAATAACACTGCAGGGACGCCTGATCTCGGAGGTGCGTGATCCTCAGGAAAACAGTCAGTTCAAAGGCAGCGTTTGCCACTTTTCTTTAAATAACACTGTAAATAAAAGATGCTATTCCAACTTGCTCTTATGGGGCACATTTTTTTTTTTTTAGCAAGTAAAATATACTACAGAAAAGAAGATTATTCTAGGTTGTTCTTTTTTATTTTCTTTATTTAGAAGTGAAAGGCTCTAATGAAACAAACTTTTGATTTTCAGATGTGAAGGGTAATGAAATTTGAAGTATGTTGTAAGCTTTCACTGTCTGGTATGCAACTAAAAAGAAGGAGAGAAAAGGAAGAAGGAGAGGTGAAGGGGAGAGGGAGGAGGAGGGGCATTAGTCAGACAGAAAATTCTAGACAAATTCTTCTACTAGACACAGTAGTAAGTTCCAGGATCTAACTTCCTATAATACGTGGAGGCAAAGGAAATTTATTTGGTCAGATAGAGACAGTTGTCTACACAGCCGAATGAAAATAAGTCAGAGGAACTGGTTCACTTCTGCCGATGAATAAGTAATGTTTGGAGGAGAGGGGAGAAAGAATGAAAGAAACAATGTGGGAAGCAGTAATATTTCCTTAGGGTTTTCACCTGCTTTGGGCCAGTCTTTTCCTGTGTTTAACATCTTTTCCTCCGCTTTCTTCAGCTTCTTTCCCCCTCAGTATCTTTGGACTAAGGTAGACTGTGGCTCTAACCTCAGTCCTATCATCAGATAAGTCAATGAGTCAAGTCATCCATCAAGACCTGGGACATAGTGTCCAATTCACTGCAGGGCTCCTCTCTGAGCGGTCAGATAATAGCTCCTGTGTGTGAGTGCTTATAATTTTTCCCTCCTTAAATCTCTTCTTATTCCTTAGTTCCCTCCATACCATGTTCCCAAAGCTATCTGAGATTCTGCTCCTCATTTTCGACTTGCATTTTATTTCCCCTTTATCATGGGAACCTGCAAAGAAGGATTATTGGATTATTCTTGTTTCTCATCCTCCAAATATTGGGAATCTGGAATATCAAGCTAATGGCTGCCCAGTTTTCCTGCAGCTCCATTCTGCCTGTCTGATCAAACATATTGGGCTCACCCTAGAGTATTCTGAGGACTCTGACCCAGATTCTTGTGCTCCCTGGTGATCTGGTGTTAATCTATCACTATGAGCAATGAGATCACCTGAATTCTCCTTTCTTCCTCCTATTTTAGCAGGTTACTTTCAGAAACATATCATGAAAATACTATTAACTCATTTGTAAGCATTCTTTGCTTTTTAGTTTTTGTATTTAGCTTTTTACTCTATTTTCTTCTCTGTTTATGTTTTTTAAACCTTTTGGACTTTCTCTGATTCTTAACAGGGATAGAGAGTAGCTAATTAAATTCAGTGAAGCCTTCTACCTTTAAGGTGGTAGTAGAAGGTTAAAACAAACAAACAAACAAACAAAAACCAAATGTCTTTGGCAGACAGGTTCATGCATGCTTCTTCTGACACAAAACATTTGGGGATTTACTGTAGATTTCTGTTAACTGTGTTATGAGAAACCAGGGTTGGTCTCAGTACTCACAGCTGAATGGTGCAGTGGTTTTTCATTGTTCTGATATTTTACCCTGCTTACAAGTCATGTGTTAGCTTATAGCTTTGTGGATGCTGGCAGATGACATGAAACTCCAAGGTCAGAGACAATAAACAAGCATGCTGTTGAGTTCCACGAGGGGTGATGGGGGGTGGGGCAACTCAGTTGGATGATACACATGCACTGAATTTGCACTGTCAGCCAGAAACTCTAAGCTTGGAGAACCACTGTTTTCATAGCGAGCCTGCTCTTTGTCTTGGTAATGACAAAACCCTAAGAAAGTGTCTGAGTAAAGAGTGATCAATGACCTATATGCTTGTCATATCCAGCAAAAATAGGTATGGATACTCAATACTCACTCCAGATCGCCTCTCCCAGCTGGCTTCAATTTTAATAGGAATATCTTGACTAATTTGTTTAAAATTTGTGTTCCTGGATTCCACAAAGAGACATTTGGACATGCTATACATAGACACCTTCCTTTGCTCAGGTAGCCTCCAAAGTCCACTGACAGCGGAGAGCAGGACAGCGAGCGTGTCTGCAGCTCAGCAGTCATTTTACAGGAAGGGAGATATGTTTCTACAAATTCAGAAACTCAGTATTCTTTTAGAGCCCATTTCAGTTAGCTCTCATAGGGGAACCATTATGTTACCTTCCGCACATCATTCCATACTAGGCTGAGAGCTCTCCACTTCGGGAACTCTCTTCAGTTCCTTCCAAATGCGCTTTTATCACAGTTTTGATATTCTCTTTTACAGCCTGGATGGGAGGCTAGTAGCTAAAACAGTCTTGTTCTTTGTTCTCTATGGATGTGTCTACTAGGTCACAAATAATGAATGCTTTTTCAAAGAGTTTGGAGAGAGAGGGGGAAGGAGGGAAGGAAAAAGAGAGGGACAGAGGAAAGGAGGAAGAAAGAAAAGCAACATTGATATTACTGGGTACAAATTTACAAAGGTAAAATTTTAGAAGAAAACTGAGACTGTTAATGAGACTTAGGCTTTTCTAACACATATGCAAAGTGTTCACTCAGGCAATGAAGATTGAGATCTATGGGGACAAATATTTATTTTTTTATTTTTATGATCATAAATTTAGAGGACACTACACAGAAAGTGCTAGAACATAAGTATGTATATGTGCATGCATGTGCACATGTTTACATGTTCACATATTTCCTTCTAGTAGTCCTAAATCTCTTTTCCACAGTCCCATATATGTATTATAGGAGAAACCTGGATAAGCAGTAATAAACCAGTTACCATAGCTCTTCTTGGCAGATTGTCTTATGTTCCACTATTTCTTATAAGTGCTGCTAGCTGTTAATATTATCAAGGGGAGTAGTTATTTTATCAAGGGGTGAGATGATGGAGAGAGGAAATAGGACACAGTATTTCTATGATAAATTTTATAGTAGGGAATATTTTAGATTTTCCATAGTTGTCACTGAAAAAAGTTATAAGGTCATGTTGGAGGTCCACTATAATATGCCCAGAATAATTGAAATATGAGTGAGTTTTGATAGTTTGAAAATGAGGATCTGGAATGGTCATACTGCTACTTACTTGTCTCAGAATTGTGAAAGGATGTCAAGAATTCTTACAGTGGCCTGCTTGGCCTTGGGTAGGATATACTGTATTTATGTTAATGAGAGTGAGCTTTTAATTTATTGCCCTTCAGAAAGACATCACATGAAATGTAGTGACTGCCATGTCTGAATTATTTCTTTCACATTTTACCTTAGAGAAAGCATTTTAACTACAGTAACATTCAGGGTACTTATAGATCTCTTTATACTCAAGAGGAGGATGATCAAGTCATGAAAATGTGGACATTTCTTTTCAGAATTTTTGGTCTTTAAATTTGCCTTTGGAAAAATCCTGTTAAGTGCTGACCAACAATGCCCTTGTTTGGTTCCTATCTTTTATAGCATCATCAAATTGAAAGATGAGGAATCTGATAAGATAAGGAGAATGTACATCCTTGATGAGTTGCTGTATCTGATTTTCTGTTGTGCTTGCTTGTGTGTTAATTGCCATGGATTCTTTGTGGAAGCACTGAAGCTGTTGAGTGTGTATGTGTGTATGTTTTTAAATCATTGCTAGCCATTGAGAAACAGACCATGGAAAATTTTCTATTTTTTAAGTAGTTGCATTAATACAAAAAATTATTCTACTTATCCTAATGCTAGTGTAGGTGTCATTTATCCATCCTTCACAAGACTAACTTTTTTAAAAGTTGATTTTAGAGAGAGAGAAAGAAAGAAACTTTGACTTGTTGTTCCATGTATTTATGTATTCACTGGTTGATTCTTGCATGTATACCAACGTGGGGATCAAAATCACATCCTTAGTGTATCGGGACAACACTTTAACCAACTGAGCTACCTGGTCAGTACCAAGACTGGCTTTTTTTTTTTTTTTTTCAGGGACAGAGAGAGAGTCAGAGTGAGGATAGATAGGGACAGACAGGAACGGAGAGAGGTGAGAATCATCAATCACTAGTTTTTTATTGCCGTTGCGACATCTTAGTTGCTCATTGATTGCTTTCTCACTGTGGGCCTTCAGCAGACTGAGCCACCCCTTGCTGGAGCCAGCGACCTTGGGTCCAAGCCGACGAGCTTTTGTTCAAGTCAGATGGGCCCACACTCAAGCTGGCGAGCTCGGGGTCTCGAACCTGGGTCTTCCACATCCCAGTCCGACGCTCTATCCACTGCGCCACTGCCTGGTCAGGCCTGGCTTTTTTATTACATTAAAAGCTTATTTTACAAAGGAGACAGAATGCTTATGAGATATTGTGGAATTGAGGTGACAGGTTAGTCATCCAGATCTTTGTTCAGGTCGATGTGCTTTTTGGTGCTCAGATACTAACAAGACTGCAGTGTTGCCATCTCTTAAAAATCATGTATTAATTACCTACGGCATGCTCAAAACTCTATGACACATTGTGGACAGACACTAGAGAAAAATATATAAACTTTACTTTTAAGAATTTTCCTCTCCAACCAAGGACATATAATGAGAATATGTGGCTATGACTTAAGAATTTTCACACAATTTCCCTAAGTGGGAAATGCTCTACCACATATTAACTGAATGATCTCAAAAAAGCTGATTATGCTGAACATCAGTCTTCTTGTTTAGAGAATGGAGATCGAATTAAATTTTTTTACCTTTTTGTGAAGGTGTTTGCAGAGAATTATTTTACAAATGAAAGCACATTGTATAAAAGCTGGTTATAGAAGTATGTCCTTAGGAATCTTAGAGTGAAGGAAATTAAAACACTGTGCTAATCAGAGTAAGTGACCTCTGATGCTTGAATTACAGGGGTTGGGACACTAGAGATCATGCTCCTGGAGCCCTTCTCCAAACCAGACTGCCCAAACAGTTGTGCACAGATTACACTGTGCATCATCTGTGACTTGACTTTTTGTTGTTTGTTTGTTTTTGAGTTGATATCGTTAAAAGGGATTCTGGCAGAACTGAAAGAATTAATTAGATGGATGTCAATGAAGAGATTAGAGGTGTTTGCATGTATGTGTTATAATTTAGAGCAATTTTTTAATTCAGTTAGATAATATATTTCAAAACACGGGATGAACAACCCCCTAAAATCAGCACCCTGATCAAGAAATAGAACAGAAATCTTCCTAAAATCAAGT
Source organism: Rhynchonycteris naso (assembly GCA_037038555.1). Lineage (NCBI taxonomy): Eukaryota > Metazoa > Chordata > Mammalia > Chiroptera > Emballonuridae > Rhynchonycteris > Rhynchonycteris naso. The sequence continues at coordinate 15,232,313 of CM073000.1, forward strand.
CAGAAAATTGCCCTTAAAGGGTAGCTGCTATAATACACTAATTTTTTTTTTGTTAATTTGTTGCCTGTCCTTACACACTACATGAATGGAATCATATTGTACATACTCAGTGGGCCTAGTTCCATTTGTTCAATGTTATGCTTTTGAGTTTTATTTATACTGTTGCATGCACCGATAATCATTATTTCTCATTGCTCAATTTAATCTAAAGGACAAATATACCACACTCTATTTATCTATTTTACTACAAATGAACATTTGGGCTCTTCCGAACTTTATTATTTTTATTATTATTACAAATAATGCTCTTCAAACTTTCCTGTGTTTCTTAGTACATACATGCACACAATTATGTTGGATAAATTTATGTGTCATGGTACATGTGCATATTCAGTATTAAAATGTACTGCCAAACACTACTCAGAAGTTGCATAAATTCATCTGCTTACAGTGTACAAGACTTTAAGTTGTTTCTGTACTTTCTACACTCTGGTATAGTCAGTCTATAATCTTAACTATTCTGGTGGATTTTTAGTCAAATCTCACTATGAGTTTAATGTGCATTTAAAAAAATTTTTTATTAAGTGAGAGGTAGGGAGGCAGAGAGGCAGAGACAGACTCCCACATGTGCTCTACTCGGCGATATGGACCACTGTTCTGTTGCTGAGCAATGAAGTCATTTCTTGGGGGCCTGAAGCAAGGCCATGGAACCATCTTCAGTGATCAGGGCCAACTTTGCTTGAACCATTTGAGCTATGGCTGCAGGAGGGGAAGAGAGAGAGGGTGGGGGGTGGAGAAGCAGATGGTTGCTTCTCCTCTGTACCATGACTGGAAATCAAAGCCAGGACTTGCACACATCAGGCTGACACTCTACTGCTGAGCCATCCAGCCAGAGCCTTAACATGCATTTTCTTAATGACTAATAACACTAAACATCTTATCATATACTTATCCATTCAGATATATACTTCAAAATGCCACTCAAGTTATAACCCACTTGTTAAATTGGTTTAATAGTTGTTCTTTTCCTCAGTGCTTTGTAAGAATTTTTCATGTAGTCTGCATACAAGTCCTTTGTTGGATATCTGTGTTGGGAACATTGTCTAGGCTTTACCTTGCCTTTTTATTGTCATAACACTGTCTCTTGATAATAAAAGTTCTTAATTTGAATACAGTAGTTTAGCAACCTTTTTCAAACTGGATGGAGCTTTTGGTGTCTTGTTTAAAAAATCTTTCACAATCCCACTCTGCTCGGATAGGTCGGTGGGTTACAGCATAGTCTTGAAGTACAGACGTTGCCTGTTAGATCCCCGGTAGGGACACATACAGGTTCATATCAATGTCCCTGTCTCTCTCTCCCTTCCTCTCTCACTAAAATTAATCAATAAAAACTTTTTAAGATTAAAAAATCTTGCACAATCCCAATACAATTTATATATCTTCCTATGTTATTTTATGGAAGTTTTATTGCTCTGTTTTTCACATTTACATCTGGTAAATATCTGAAATTGTTTTGTTATACTGTCTGAAAAGAGTCTAGATACATATTTTTTCTCAAATGCATAGCCAATTTCTCCAACAAAATTTATTGAGGAAAACATCCTTTCCCTCGTGCACTGTGGTATCATTTTGGTCCTTTATCCAGTGACTTACGAATGTGGCCTTTTATAAGGAGATTTATTAGTTTAATTAATTTTATAGCTTCTATTATATTTTGGTTCTTTATACTCTCTTGTTTCTTGGTCATATTTTCAAGTTTTCCTTTCCCTATAAAATGCTTTGTAAGATTATTTTATATTCTGATACTGATCATTTCAATATTTTAAGGCTTTGAATGTTTGATGGTACTGTTTTGATTCTTCAGCTCACTCTTACTGAGCACCAGAAGTTGTATTAGTTTTGTGAGTATTTTTTCTTTTCTTATTTTTTTTTAAACTTTTAAAATTTGCTTTTACTCTGGGCAGATAATGTCTCTGGGAATGTGGTCTGTGTGTTTTCTTTGAGATCTGGGTTGTAGGAGAGTTCCTCTGGGGAAAATTCATTTTCTGTCTCCCATTTACCAGGGGTTTACCAGTAGTCTGAGACCATTTTAAATTAAATTCAACATTGAAGCTTTATTTCAGATACTGAAGGCAGCGTGGATACTGACTAAAGTCTATTTTCCATTTGAGATGATTTTGGGTCTTGTGAATAACATTAATTCATGGGTTATCCTGTGGTTATAATTTCTCAGGGGAGAGTTACAGACAAGCAAAATTTGTTTCTGGCATCTTCTGTATTATGATTTCATGTGTGTGTGTGTGTGTTTGGTTTTGACATTTATCCTGACCTGTGGGTGGGAGAAATACTCCTTTGGGAACTCAAAATTATGAAGGGATATTTTATAGCTTGTTGTTAGAAAAGAATCATGGCTTTTATTTTTTATCCTCAGCACCAGAAGCAGTTACCAAACTAGGAACTCTGGAGTTCAGCAGAATGCTTCACAGAAAAAGATAAATTTGAGGTTATTTTAGCTCCCAAGATCTCAGCTTTAATTTTGTTTTGCCTTGCAAATATTTTTGCTGTCAGTGCTATGATAGTTTGTATTATTTTAAATCAAACATTGTGTTGTCTATACTACTCAGCATAGTATTGTCCTCACATACCTTTACTTTGTAAATTCTTTTTTTCTCCAATATAAGCACAACATTTCTTTCCTACTGAAGCGCCTGTCATAAAGAGATCAGTGACTTCCTGAACGGGTGAAAATCCCTGGAAGACTGCCTTTATACAGAACAGAGGAGCTTCGAGGTGAAGAGAGAACTCCTGAATCCTAACCAGACCTCATTTCCTGGGCTTTAAAAGGGAAATATCAATGATTGATGTGATCATTGATTTTGCAGAATAAAAAGAATAATTCTTTTTATATTTTAACTCAATAAAGCAATTAAGACCAAATCCAAAGGAATCCATTTGTGCGATCATCTTTGTGTAACAGGCTATCTTACACAGTGGAAATTTTCATAGAGTACCAGTCTGCAGTCACCATTTGGGATAGAGAAATGCTGATTATCTAACAAATGTTATAGATGCTCTGAGGGGTTGGAAAATAATGGCATGGACTAGCTTTCTACTCCATTCAGTCACTTCCAAATGTAGCATCTTATATTTTACAGCCACACATCACTTTTCAGTCAGAAGAGGAAGTACCCACAAGCTTTTTATGCAATATAGTTTTGAGAATGAAGAGCCTGGAAGTGGGGCCACCTACCTTTTCCTCTGTTAGATGCCTTGCTGACTCCTGAATACAGTAATTAATGACTCTGAATATAGTAATCAATGTGTTCATATATTCTATTTTTCCCATTCCTCTTAAGGACTCTCCAGCTCTGTGCTGGGCAGCAAATGGGTCCATAGCAATGAGCCAACTAAGAAAGATAGTGAATGAGCATTCAGAAATAAATTTAATGTGAATGTGGGATTAAGCTTGTATGTGTATGCAAAATTCTTATCAGCAGAACTCTAAGTTACTAGGTCTCATTACGCTTTGTTTTTCAGTGTTGATGAGTCCTTTGCTTGTGGCCATGACTTAGAGGGAGATGTTTATGTACTTGCTGCTCTTGATAAGGTATCCTGGAAGACTACCCAATGACCCATTTCAGTTACTTTCTACTTTTTATTGACAACAAATAATAAAACTTCTCCCAAGTATATTTGCATTTTAATAGAGGATGTCACAAGGGCTTCATAATTTAAAAACTCACACACCCAGTAAAGGAGGAGCAAAGCAAATGCTAGTTTGGCAGAAGGACTTTTCTGACATCTCAAATTTCCTGACTGTGATTTTTCAAAGCTGAAGTCATTTATTGTGTTGCTATAAGGACGGAAAACCTTGATGGGCCCAATTTTTGCTACATAATTTTTTGACATAAAGGAGAGAGTTTGTTTTCTTTCTTTTTTCCTCTTCTGCTGACATAGCATCAAAGCAATCAAAGGAGCAGAATCCAATAACAGGAATCAGGCCCAGGACAAGCCTGATGTGCTTGATATTTCTTAGGATCAACCAGTAATATATCAAATCTGCCAAAGTTTGTCTTCTGTTATCTGCCTTGAGTCACCATTGTATTAAATAAAATGAAAACAAAATAGCCCATATTTTCAACTATTTGTGTTTATAGTAGAATGTATTAAACAGCCTTCTGACCCCTATAAACAACATCTTCCAGATGCTTAAAATTTGTAAAATTCTATAAGTTTGACTCTCTTTTCTTCTTTCTTTGCCTGATATACAAGTTAAGAAATGGTAAAGAAAAGGTCATATATGAATAAATGACATCATTTTTATATCCTGGGGGAAAAGACACCAAATTATTCCTGGCCAAAAATATGATTTAACCTGTCACTACACATGAGGTGTTTTTTTCAGTTTGGCTTTAAATATTTGATTTAGAGGGTGATAGTACTATACAGGATCTGCAGTGATGATCTGTTTGTCGATCTCAATGAAAAGAAATGCCAACTTCACTCCGTTCAGGATGCCAGGTTGAGATTTAAATCTGTGCTTAGGGGTAGGTGACTTGTCTTAGTTCCCTATTGCTACATAAATTACTGCAAGATCTTGTGGCTTCAAACATTTATTATGTTGCCCTCTTTCGGTCAGTAATATGGGTATGGCTAACTGAGTGCTTTACTTCCCGGTCTTCTACAGGCTGCAGTCAAGTTGCCAGCTGAGCTGTGGTCAGCTTAAAACTTCACTGGGCAAAGATTTGCTTTTGAACCAAGTGGTTCTTGTTAGAATTCAGTTCCTCATGAATTGTTGCACTGAAGGCTTTAATTCTTCACTGTGTGTTAAACACATTTCAAGAAGCAGTTTGACACTTTCACAGGTGCAATATTCAAAAAGTATTCTTAATATACTGATACTCCAAACTCATAAAGTGCAGATATTTCTCCAGGTAAAAGGTAAAGCTATGATTCATTTTCATTTTGGCTAATGGAAGTCTGATTTTCCCTTCTTTCTCCTCTTCCTCCTCTTCGTCCTCCTCCTCTGCTTCCACCGCTGCTACAGAAAGAGAAACAGACAGGAACAGACAGATAGAAAAGAAGCATCAATTCTTCATTGCAGCATCTTAGTTGTTCATTGATTGCTTTCTCATATGTGCCTTGACCATGTGGCTCCAATGGAGCCAGTGACCCCTTGCTCAAGCCAGTGACCTTGGGCTCAAGCCAGCAACCTTGGGCTCAAGCCAGCAACCTTTGGGCTAAAACCAGTGACCATGGTGTCATGTCTATGATCCCATGCTCAAGCCAACAATTCCCCCACTCAAGCTGGTGAGTCTGTGCGCAAGCTGGTGACCTCGGGACTTTGAACCTGGATCATCTGCATCCCAGTCCGACATTCTATCCACTGCACCACCACCTGGTCAAGCTGATTTTCTCTTCTTTAAGATAACTGGTCATTAGGCAGAATGGAAGAGCTGAGGTATTATTGATTTGCAGACAGGTTCACAAATGGGAGATATAAAATACTAGTATTTATTCATCGTGGTTCCTTTTTTTCTAGCAATACAATTTTCCTTTCCCACCTAGCAGCTTATAGTATGTCCAGACAAATTCAGTATTTCCATTTAATAAATTGCTGAGACTAAATATTAGCATTTCATACCCCCTGTTACTGAAATGAAGCCTAAAATGATCAAAACAGCCTTTGGTTTTACGTTGGACTTAATAAATATTTACTCAAAGGTAATTGAATTGACATTGAGCACTTTAATATATTCTACCTTAAGCAATTTGGTGCCAAAGAAGCTAGTCAGAAGCTCTGATCATGCTAGAAAGATATTCAACATGGTAAACATTGAGGAGTATTGGGAAAATTGAGGGAAAAAATGAGTGCTACTTAACATGTAATACAATTAATTTTTCCTTCTTTGTGCCCTCTCAGCATTCTTAATATTCCAGTTAGTAGGCATTTCAAATACAAAACATCTCTGCCTCGACCAAGGTTCTTGTTCAAGTCATCATCCTCCCTTGACTAGACTAGAGAAATAACCTCTTAAATAGCTTCTCTGCTTCTGGCCTTGTCCCCCTAATTGCTTTGCTTCCTAAAAAAATCACAAGGACAAATAAATAATCATGAGGTGTTATGTCAATAGTGGAAATGTTGTGTGTTGTGCGGGGGGGGGGGCAAGAAGTATGTGGGAACTCTTGGCACTTTCTGCTCAATTTTTGCTGTGAACCTAAAATGTGCTGAAAAATTAAGTGTATTATTATTTTTAAGAAAGCCACATGAATTCTTTTGAAACAGGTCATTTTTTCCCCTCCTCTACTCAGAATCTTTCAACACTTCTTATCTCTATAAAAATAAAATTTATTATCCTTATCACAACTTAGCAGCTGTCTGAGATCTGGTCCTGGCTCCTTCTCTGACATCGCTACCACTTGGTTCTTCCGTTTTCGGCAAATGCCTCCTTGTTACTCCCCATGCACCGGTCAGTCTGGTACCTTTGAGTTGTTGCCTGTTCTGCTTCGTCTAATGGAACTCTCTCCTCCCAGATATCTACATTTGTTGCTCCTCTCTTCAGTCTGTGTCAGAGGGCAGCACGCCTTCCTGTCTAAGAGGCCCTTTCTCACCACCGAATCTTATAGAGTAAGCCATTCTCCTCCATCACTCTTTATCCTCTGATACTTCATGTAGCTGAGTCCCACAATATAAACCTTGTATTCTGACCATAAAATATTGAATGGAAACTTTCAAAAGTATTTCTGCCTATTATACTTTATTAACGTGCTCAGGTAATCACTGGTGAATATTACAAGTATACTATCTGTAACCTTTCTGTTCTTGGAAGACTGAATCATAGAAAGGATGTGGAGTTGCTTAACTTTGAGGGTACTTCAGTATGAAATACAACCATTGCTATTATGATTGAGTGCATGTTGTGATATGCATTAAAGCAGGACTTCAAGAAACTACTGATATCACATGTAGAAATCATACTGACCTTTAAATACTACCTGTCTTATACATCATGTGAGAAAGCCTCTTTAAAGCAGGTCACGGCTCCCACATTCAGAAAGCTCACTGTGATACTGGAAAATATAAAGGATTTCAAAAGTTAATGAAAGGATTTTTTGGCATTAGCAAATAGATTTGCTAGTACCAGCTTCAGCATCTCCTAACCAGGTATGCAACCACTTCTACTTAAGATGGGCCTTACTCACTACAAGCAGCCCCACTCCTTATGCTAAAAGACTGAACACACGGCCAGAAGATGCCTAGACCAAATACTAAAATAGAACTCTTCCCCATAACCTGCATCAAACAGCAGGGAAAGCTGACCTATAGCTGCAACAGCCAGTTCACACGCTAAATTGTACCCCATCTCTGTATCCCTCAACCCCAATGGGTGGTACTTGCACAATTATTGACAGCTTCCCTAACATTATTGACAGCTTCCCTAACTTACAACTTCCAACCAACCACAGAAAGCCACATATAGTCCATTAACAAATCACAAAATGTTTTGCCTTCAGTTAACCTGCCTCCAGCAGGATTACAAACAAAATTATTTTTATTGAACTGCTGTTCTTTCTGAGAATTGCTTGGAGGTCTGTGAACCCGAAGTGAAGAATTTCTCCACATTTGGTGGCTAGAAGATTGTCCAAGTATGGAACTTGTGGAACAGAGTAAGTTACATCAGCCTCAGTTTTTCAGCTATAAAATTAGAATAACATAGGGGCAAAAGAGAAAGCTTCGAGATGACCCCATTAGAGATTGTTGACATGGGGAAACTGGAGGTAGGTTTTACTTTATGCTTATTTAATCTTCACAGCTTGTTGTTCAAATGAAAGAGACATGTTGGCACCTACTTATATTATAGACACCCATTCACATGTTATTTCTGTGCTCACCAACTATGCCCTTCATTTTTACCCACTCATTAATAATCACAAACTTACACAGATAATGTAACATTGAATAAAAATGTCTACATAAGCTTTCAAGCACTACTTTCAATGTTTAACATTTTTAAGTCCTAATCTACCCTTTCAGAGGAAGACACACTTGGGAAATTTTAATCATTTCAGTCTGAGGATTCAAAAGTTATAAAATAATAGCAACAAAGCACTATTACTTTCTTTATGTCAAGCATCACAATGGAGGGGTGTTTAGCACAGCTAACATTCTTCCTAATTAGTTCAGAAAATCTCTAGGAGTTCACTTGAAGTTGAATAGATCCCCTCTAGCTGCCTCTGGGTTTCTTTTCTCCCTCCTACTCTTGGTGCTGGCTTGATGGAGTAACATCCTTGTTCATTTTATCAAAGCTTCACTTAGTAGGTTTTCCTTGTATTCTCATTTCTTGTAGAGATGTCAGAGGTAACAACAGTTAAAACTTACACTGCAGATCCCTGTCCTTAGGACCCATACATCATCAATCCCAGAGGACTTGGAAGTCCAAGGTAGGCAATCCTTGAGTTTATAAAAAATAATCTAGGAAAGGCTTGAACCTCAGTTTAACTGAGTCTTGAAAGAACATCTTATGATTGTCCCAACTGTGAGAGGATGGGGGGCCTGTAAGGATGAGCTCATCTCCTGATCACCTCTCTACTCCTGGGAGGCTGTCACAGTACAGTTCTTCATTACCTTGAGGCTTCTTATGACGAATGGGCATTCTTCCCTGACCCTTCAGAACAGAGCTGCAGACTGAAACCTCTCTCCTGCAGGCCAACCTTGGTTCCTCAGCAATGATCTGTGCCCCCACTTGTGCTGCAATCATCTGGCTATTTTTTTTCTTTTTGTCTTAGTGTTATCCTTGTTGGTGTGTGGAAAGAAGGGAACTGATACCCTTGGCTAGTCTTTCTTTCACTGTCTGTGTAATAAACTGTCTTAACCTAAAAGTGTTCGCTGTATTTTACTGGCCAAATTAATCAGGCCCTGGCCTTGGGCGTGCCTTTTCTTGTATATGCTTGGCAAGTTGCAGCCCCGGGCCCATGCTCAGAAGGTTGGCCACAGACCAACGGAGGTAGCAGCTACACAGAGGTAACGGCCTTCCCTCGATCTCTCCACAGCTTCCTTGTCTTGCTACTATTTTGGAAGCTGAAAATATCTGACTTTTCAGTGTTTCCCTACGAGCTCTAAACTGTCCACTCAAATCAATGTTTTAATAATTCTGGTTAGTATGAGCTTTTCCTTCACCTTCCACTTCTGATGGAATCGGGGGATTTGCACATTACCATCTCTTCCTAGAAAGGTACATTGTCTCCTTACTGTAGTAAATCCCTTGGACCCGTAACACGCATAGTAGATCTACTTCCCTGACTTAATTGTGTCTGATAGAATCAGATTTTTTTTTTCTAAAACTCACTTTGAAATGGTCAATTTCAATAAAGAGGATTTAGCATATGTTAATAAATAGGAAAACTTTTGTCGAAAAGACATAGCATTATAGTTTGAAATTAGGTCAGTTCTGAGCAATTTATTTTCTTATTTTTCTTCCTCAAAGCCTAATAAATCCAATCCAAATCTCTGGATTGTGAGTGAGCAACTTTGTTGTAAGTCCTTGTCTCCTAATTAAGTTTTTATCCTAATGTCATTGGCAAACCTTGATTTTACTTTTTCTATAGCTCTAAAATACAGAGACATGAAACGGGCTTACAACTCAAAAACAACTGGATGATGAAAATTGAGCAGAATCTCTGGGGATGACAAGACTGTGTGGAACAAAGTATCCACCTCTGCTAAAGAAAAATTTCTACAGACATAGGGACACTTGCTCTAGTCTGAGCACAGGACACACATATTAAATGAATTTTGAAGTCCCTTTCTGTTTTATTATGCATTAACAGTGACATATTTTTTCTTAAATCTGTATCTTGAAGTTTTTAAAACGTTATTTTATGTTTTAAATTTGTATGAATACAATTGCAAACTGAAAAACAACCTTCACAAATAATATTAGTTTTGTTTTCAAATAATTTCTGTAATTTATGTTAGGCAGACTTGATTTTGTAAATGAAAACTCAAAGTAAGTAGTGTGAGTGACCTGTATGTTCAGCTTTATAAACCTTGGAAGTGGTAGCTTTTTGCGTGTTTGTTTGTTTGCTCATTTTTTTTGTTTACAGTGGTCCGTTGTCTATCACAGGGGTTACGTTCAAAAACCCCCCGCAACAGGCAAAATAATCCTTGAAGTAGCGATCTTATATTTATTTTATTATGCATACATATTTTAAGGCTTTATAAACCTCCCCACATTCTTACTTATTTTTTTCCACACTTATTTTGCTGCAAAAATAATTAAAATAGTAAACATATAAAAATATCTGTATACCGCAGATATTTTTCGCACAATGTAGCGAAAAATCGGTGATACAAAATTAGATATATACATTTTAAAAATCTGCGATACAGTGAGACCGCGAAAAGTGAACCGCGATATGGCAAGGGAGGACTGTATTTGTAAAAAACCTTCCCTCTCTAAAGCTTCTTTCTGAGAATTGGGCTCTTCACACCTTGATTGGTGAAGAGAGAATTAAGATCCTGGCAGGGGAAAGGCTGAGGTGACTTTACTAGCAGCAATGCCAGAAGTTAACAGAGATGTCATCCAAAGAAAACATTTTTATTCTTGTGAGAAAGCCGGGTTGGCATATCGAAATAAAGCTAGGAATAAATGGGAGATTTTTAGTACTGTAATTTGAAATCGATAGTGTTTTTTTTCTCACTCAAGGTATTGTTATAAAATTTCTAAGCTTATGGCAAGATTTTGCTATAAACCTGTTTTCATTACTATGGCTGAACACCCCCCTAGAATTAATAAAGTGGTAAATACTGCATCGTGAATAGATTTTCTAGCTTTAGAGTTAGAAGTGACGTGAAGAAAATAAGAAATGAAACATTTCATCCATGATCTCTGGAGAAAGCAGTAGAAAGAGATTGCTCTATGAGGATTCAATCTGAAGTGCTCATAATTGAGCCTCACAGCAGGACATATATGTCTTAAATAGCAAGAGACTCAGCTGCAATGTATCCGAGTTGGCGGTGCAGACATTTGAGAATTAACATGCCAGAAATAAGGCCTACTTAGTGAAGTAATGACTGTAGGATCTGAAAAAATAAATCTCTTTTGTCCTTTTCAGTTTTTGTTCTATTTTTATAACTTCTTAACAACTTCCAACTAAAACTGATGTCTACCTGCTAGCCAGATACAAATACTCCACTAGTAAATAAAACTTCAGCGATAAATACTATAAGGCCAATTTCCTGTAATCCCTTTACATTGTCCAGTAGTAGGCCCCAGACATCCTTAAGACATACTCACTCGATCATCCTCTGACTGTTCTTTTATCTGGATAATTCTGATACTGAATTAGCACAACGACCAAGATCATCAATCTATTTACTCATAGAACCCCATCTCCAAGTTTCTTCTGGCAAGATGGGAGGTGTTAGTGATCGTACTTATTTATGGAGCACCTGCTGTCTCCTCCTCCAAGTGCTGGGTTCTGGTGTGAGGCGAGTGGGCATGTCCTATAGACCTTCTCTTCTTGAAACATACATTCTAGTGGTAGATAGTAAGTTGCTTACCTTTTTAAGTTCCAATTTTCTTAATACCACATGTGTATGATTTCTGGGAGATTTAAATAGCTTACGAAAGTTTATTTATTTATTTACTTATTTATTTATTTTTTTACAGGGACAGAGAGAGAGTCAGAGAGAGGGATAGACAGGACAGACAGACAGGAATGGAGAGAGATGAGAAGCATCAATCATTAGTTTTTCGTTGCCGTTGCAACACCTTAGTTGTTCATTGATTGATTTCTCACATGTGCCTTGACCGCGGGCCTTCAGCAGACCGAGCAACCAATTGCTGGAACCAGCGAACTTGGGTCCAAGCTGGCTAGCTTTTGCTCAAACCAGATGAGCCCGTGCTCATGCTGGCGACCTCGGGGTCTCGAACCTGGGTCTTCCACATCTCAGTCCAACGCTCTATCCACTGCGCCACCGCCTGGTCAGGCAGCTTATGAAAGTTTAAAAGAAGTTTAAGGTTCTATAAATCCAGCCAAATTTCAGAAAACAAGATAGAACTCTGTATACTGAATGCATTTAAAAATTTCACACCAAACATAAAAGGCCTTTATAACTAAAGCTATTGGTCTCTGCGAAAATAATAATGATTAAAATGTTAATAATAATAACAATAATAGCAACTAACATTTATCAGGCTTTTTAGCTGCCAGGAACTCTCTGTCCTCAGGGACATAGAAATTTATATTCCTCATACTGCTGAGTGAAGTGCTGGGTATAAAATTATGGCATATTTGTTGAAACACAGTCCCACCAATATCCATTTTCTCATCTGTTGTCCAGAAATTTGACATTTCCCCACTCCTTCTGAAACTGGATGGGTCCTCATTGCTGCCTCCATGGACAGAATGTGGTGAACTGAGGCTGTGCCTTCTGCACCAGGTGATCAAAGGTGACACCATTTCTGCCTGGCTGGTCTCTCTCTGGTACATTTACACTGAGATCTCAGCTGCCCCAGAGGGAACCCCGGGCCCTATGGAGAAGCCCCATGTACTGAACAGGATGCCCAAAAGTCTCAGCTGCACCGCGTTCACTGCCAGACCTGGGGGAGACTTGTCAGAATGTTCTTGTCCCTAGCCTTTCAGCCACTCAGGTGATGGTGAGCGGGCCAGAGACAAGCTATTCCTGCACAAATTGAAAATTTTTGAACAATATTAATGCTGTCATCATTTTAAGTCACTAATTTTTGGGATGACTTGTTACTCAATGATAGATAACCAAAGAAACGAGTTAATTTAATTCTTACAAGAATCATTTCACGTAGATATTTACAAGTAGCTCAGTAGTATTCTTATTTTTTTTAATTGATTTTAATTTATTGTGTTTACATAGATTCTAGTGTTGCCCCAAATGCATCCCCCCTCCCCTGTATTCCCCTCAACATTTTTCTTGCCCCCCTCCACATTGTGCCCTCCCACCTTCCCTTCAGGTTTATCTTCTATCATCCCCTTTCCCTCTGTCCTCTTTTCCTCTGGTCCCTTTCATCCCTCCTCTGTCTCAATTCCATTCCTCAGTTCTCATTCTTCATTGGATTCCTCAAATGAGTGAGGTCATATGTTATTTTTCTTTTTCTGCCGGGCTTATTTCACTCAACATAATAGTTTCCAGGTCCATCTATATTGTCGCAAAAGGTAAGATTTCCTTCCTTTTCGTGGCGCCATAGTATTCCATTGTATATATATACCACTGCTTTTGATAAATTAATTTTAATGGGGTGACACCAATAAATCAGGTACACATGTTCAAAGAGAACATCTCCAGGTTATCGTATCATTCAATTGTGTTGCATACCCGTCACCCAAAGTCAAATTGACCTCTGTCACCTTCTGTCTGGTTTTCACTGTGCCCCTCCCCCCCTCCCTATCTAACCCTCTCCTCCCTCTCCCCACCCTGTAACCACCACTCTCTTGTTCATGTCTCATAGTCTCACTTTTATGTCCCCCCTATGTATGAAATCATGCTGTTCATAGTTTTTTTCTGATTTACTTATTTCACTTCGTATAATGTTATCAAGGTCCATCCATTTTGTTGAAAATGATCGGATGTAATCATTTCTTATGGCTGAGTAGTATTCCATAGTATATATGTACCAAAGCTTTTTAATCCACTCATCCTCTGACGGACACTTGGGCTGTTTCCAGATCTTCGCTATTGTGAACAATGCTGCCACGAACATGGGGGCGCATTTCTTCTTTTCGAACAGTGCTATGGTGTTCTTAGGGTATATTCCTAAAAGTGGGATAGCTGGGTCAAAAGGCAGTTTGATTTTTAATTTTCTGAGGAATCTCCAAACTGTTTTCCACAGTGGCTGCACCAGTCTGCATTCCCACCAGCAGTGCAGGAGGGTTCCCTTTTCTCCACATCCTCGTCAGCACTTATTCTGTGTTGTTTTGCAGATGAGTGCCATTCTGACTGGTGTGAGGTGATATCTCATTGCGGTTTTAATTTGCATTTCTCTAATGATTAGTGATATTGAGCATTTTTGCATATACTTATCGGCCATCTGTATGTCCTCTTCAGAGAAGTGTCTATTCATTTATTTTGCCCATTTTTTGATTAGATTGTTTATTTTCCTGGTGTGGAGTTTTACAAGTTCTTTATAAATTTTGGTTATTAACCCCTTATCAGATGTATTGTCAAATATGTTCTCCCATTGTGTAGTTTGTCTTGTTATTCTGTTCTTATTCTCTTTAGATGTGCAAAACTTTTTAGGTTGATATAGTCCCATTTGTTTATCTTGCCTTTTACTTCACTTGCCCATAGAGATAAATCAGCAAGTATATATTGCTACGAGAGATGTCAGAGAGCTTACTGCCTATGTTTTCTTCTAAGATGTTTATGATTTCATGGCTTACATTTAAGTCTTTTATACATTTTGAGTTGGTTTTTGTGAATGGTGTAAGTTGGTGGTCTAGTTTCATTTTTTTTGCAGGTAGATGTCCAATTTTCCCAACACAATTTGTTAAAGAGGCTGTCTTTACTCCATTGTATGCTCCTACCTCCTTTGTCAAATATCAGTTGTCCATAAAGGTGTGGGTTTATTTCTGTGTTCTCTGTTCTGTTCCATTGATCTATGTGCCTGTTCTTATGTGAGTACCAGGCTGTCTTGAGTATAATGGCCTTGTAGTAAACCTTGATATCCCGAAGAGTGATACCTCCTGCTTTATTTTTTCTTTTTAAGATTGCTGAGGCTATTCGTGTTCTTTTTTGGTTCCGTATAAATTTTTGGAATATGTGTTCTATATCTTTGAAGTATGTCATTGGTATTTCAATTGATATTGCATTGAATTTATAAATTGCTTTGGGTAATATAGACATATTATTGATGCTTATTCTTCCTATCCATGAACATGGTATATTCATCCACTTGTTAGTATCTTTCTTGATTTCTTTTGTCAATGTTTTACAATTTTCCGAGTACAAGTCTTTAATCTCATTGGTTAAATTTACTCTTAGGGACTTATTTTTTTGTTGTTGCAATAGTGAAGGGGATTATTTCCTTAATTTCTCTTTCAGACAGTACATTGTTGCTGTATAAAAATGCCTTTGATTTCTGAGTATTAATTTTATATCTTTCACCTTTCTGAATTTATTTATCAGGTCCAGTAGTTTTTTGACTGAGACTTTAGGGTTTTCTATATACAATATCATATCATCTGCAAGTTTTACTTCTTTTTCAATTTGGGTACAATTTATTTCTTCTTCTTGTCTGATTGCTGTGGCTAGGACTTTCAAAACTATGTTGAATAAGAGTGGTGAAAGGGGGCACCCCTGCCTGGTTCCTGATCTTAATGGGATTGATTTTAATTTTTGCCCATTGAGTATGATGTTGGCTGTGGGTTTGTCATAGATGGCCTTTATCATGTTGAGGTATGCCCCTTGTTTTCCCACTTTGCTGAGAGTTTTGATCATGAATGGGTGCTGGATTTTATCAAATGCTTTTTTTGCATCTATTAAAATTATCATGTGGTTTTTGTCCTTCCTTTTGTTTATGTGATAAATCAAATTGATTAGTAAATATTGTATCCGACTTGCCTCTCCAGAAAAAAATCACACTTGATATGATTTTTTTCATATATTGCTGGATCTGGTTGGCTAATATTTTGTTGAAAATTTTAGCATCTAGATTGATCAGGGATATTGGCCTATAATTTTCTTTTTTATGTTGTCTTTGCCTGGTTTTGGGATCAGAATTATGCTCGCTTCATGAAGGAAACTTGGAAGTCTTCCTGCCTCTTGAATTTTTAGAATAGCTTGAGAAAGATAGGAGTTAGTTCTTCTTTGAATATTTGTTTGAATTCACCAGTGAAGATATCTGTCCTGGGGCTTTCGTTTGTTGGGAGTTTTTTGAAAACTGTTTCAATCTCATTTGTTGTCATCGGCCTGTTTAGGTTTTCTGATTATTCCACATTGATTTTTGAAAGATTATATGTTCCAAGGAATTTGTCCATTTCACCTAGGTTGTCTAATTTTTTCGCATACAGTTCTTCATAGTATTTTCTTACAATCCTTGGATTTCTGTGTCAGTTGTTATTTCTCCACTCTCATTACCAATTTTATTTATTTGAGTGCTCTCGTTTTATTTGTTTGTTTGTTTTGGTCAGTCTGGTTAAAGGTTCATCAATCTTGTTTACCTTTTCAAGGAACCAGCTCTTTGTTTCATTGATCCTCTGTATTGTTTCTTTAGCCTCCATGTCATTTATTTCCACTCTGATGTTTATTATTTCCTTTCTTCTACTACCTCTGGGCTTTACTTGCTGTTCTTTTGTTGTTGTTGTTCTTTTAGATGCAAGGTTAGGTTGTTTATTTGAGATTTTATAAGTTCTTAAGGTATGCCTGTAATGCTATGAACTTCCCTCTCAGCACTGCTTTTGCTGTGTCCCATAATTTTGAGTTTTTGTATGCTCATTTTCATTCATTTCTAGGAATTTTTAAAATTTCTTCTTGGATTTCATTTTTAAACATTCGTTATTTAATAACATTCTATTTAGTTTCCAAGTGTTTGAGTATTTTTCAGTTTTTCTGTTGTGGTTGATTTCTAGTTTCATGCCATTGTGATTAGAGAAGATGATTGATATGATTTCAATCTTCTTAAATTTGTTGAGACTTCTTTTGTGTCCTAACATGTGGTCTATCCTAGAGAATGTACTATGAGCACTTAAAAACAATGTATATTTTGCTGCTTTAGGGTGAAAGGTTCTGAAGGTATCTATTCAATCCAGTTGATCTAGTGTGTCCTTTAAGTCTACTGTTTCTTTGTTAATTTTCTTTCTTGAGGATCCATCTGGTGATGTTGATGAGGTATTGAAATCCCCTACTATTATAGTATTGCTGTTGATCTCATCCTTTATATCCATCAAAATCTGCTTTATATATTTAGGTGCTCCTATATTAGGTGCATAGATATTTATAATGGTTATATCTTCCTGTTGAATTGCTCCCTTTATCATTATGTAGTGACCTTTTTTATCTTTACTATAGCCTTTGTTTTAAAGTCTATTTTGTTAGATATAAGTATTGCTACTCCAGCTCATTTTTCATTTCCATTTGCATGAAATTTTTTTTCCAACCTTTTACTTTCAGTCTATATGCATCTTTTGTTTTGAGTTGTGTCTTTTTTAGACTGTATATGTATGGGTCCTGTTTTTTTATCCACACAGCTACCCTATGTCTTTTGATTGGATCATTTAATCCATTTACATTTAAGATTATTATTGATATGTAGTTGTTTATTGCCATTTTATTCTTTACCATATTCTTTTCCTCTTTTACCCTCATTGTTCTGTTTACAACAGGCCCCTTAACATTTCTTGCATCATTGGTTGGTTGTAATAAATTCTTTGAGTTTTTTGGGTTTTTTTTTGGTCTGGAAAGCTTTTGATTTCACCTTCAATTTTAAATGATAGCCTTTCTGGATAAAGAATCTTGGTTGTAGGCTCTTGTTCTGCATTACTTTGAATATTTCTTGCCATTCCCTTCTGGCCTCAACTGTTTCTGTTGAGAAGTCAGATGTCATCCTTATGGAGACTCCTTTGTAGGTAATAGACTGCTCTTCTCTTACAGCTTTTTGTGTTTTTTCTTTATCTATTAGCTTTGGTATTTTAATTATGATGTGTTTTGATGTAGATTTCTTTGGGTTTCTCTTTAATAAAAATTTCTGTGCTTCTTGAACCTATGTGACTTTTTTCTTTATCAATTTAGGGATGTTTTCAGCTATAATTTCTTTGAACAAAATCTCTATCTCTTTTTCTTTCTCTTCTTCAGGAATCTCTATGAAGCGGATGTTATTTCTCTTCATGTTGTCACAGAGCTCTCTTAGAGTTTTCTCAGACTTCTTGAGTATCTTCTTTTTGCTGCTCTGCTTCGGTACCTTTGTTTATCTTGTCCTCTAACTCATTAATTTGATCCTCAGCTTTCTCCATCCTGCTTTTAATTCCTTCCATTGTGGTCTTCATTTCTGATATTGTATTTGTCATTTCTGACTGATTCTTTTTTATTATTTCAATGTCCTTTTTTTACACTTGCTATCTCTTTATTTATTTGCTTGTTATGTCCATCTATTGTTGTTCTAAGATCTTTGACATCCTAACAATCTTTATTTATACTCAGCAGCTGGTAATTTTGTTATATCTGACTCATTTAAGTCCTTTTCTGGAGATTTCTCTTGATTCTTTTGGGTTGCATTTCTTTGCCTTCCCATTTTGTCTGTGTATAAGAAGGGTGTGGCCACAGCAGTCCAATGGGTGTGGCCTCTGTATTCCTTAGGTGTGGTCTGTCTGCAGGCTTGCCACCCCCTCTGCCACTGCCTCGGATGTTCGAATATGGGTGTTGCAGGAGCTGGTTGGTTGCAGCAGTCACTGTGGTTCCACCTCTCCTCCACCAGTGGGACTGTGTTCACATGCCAGTGCTACAAGCCTTGGTCAGACTCAAACTTGCTCCACCCCCACTGGTGGGGCTGCGCCATGCCAGGGCTTCATACCTCAGCACTGGGGGTTGGGCTTTGCACCTATGCTCAGCTGTGAGTCTCCACTGGTTCCCCGGCTATTGCTCCGCCCCACTTGCGGTGCTGTGCTGTGCTCATGCTGGGCTGCAAGCCCTGGCTCCATGGGTGGGACTGCACACCAGCACTTTGCCACAGTTCTTTGTGGTTCCCAAGCTTTTGCCTTGCCCCTGTAGGCAGAACTGCAGGCAGGACTGCTCTTACTAACCCAGCCCACAGGCGGGTCAGACCACTTTTGTGTGCCTCTTCCTCCCGTGCTGGGCAGGACTGAGTTCACGTTGGGCCTCAGTTGTGGTCGGCCTGGCTTCTGCTCTCATCAATGGGACCATGCTTCTGCGTCCTGCTGCTGCCTGCACTTGGGGGACCTCAGCAGTGTGGATGGGGGTGCTGCAGCTCAGACCGTAGCACTCAATACTGTTTTCCTGATGGCTCCCTCCTTCTAAGCGACTCTGCTCTGAGTGCTGCAGTAGGTGTCCTGCATCCCTTTGCTGGTATTGCTGGTTCCAGGGGAAATATTCACTTTTGATTTGGGGGGTGACTCAGCCCAGGGGTTAGGGTTGCTTCCCGTCAAAGTGTTTCTCCCTGTGCCTCCTAGATTACAGTCTGTTCCTTCTACTCCACTCCTCTCATCTCTCCCCATCCCCCAGAGTCCCAGGTGAATGGTTGTGAAAAAGGTTTCCTGCGTGGTTCCTTTAAGAAAAATCCTGGGTCTATGAAATCTGTCTCTTTCTCACAAACTGTATTTTGTCTTGTTTTGCAGCTAAATACTGTTTGTACACCTCTTCTATGCTCTGGGGCTGCAGGCTGGAGCTTTGTTCCTGGGACCCAGGACCCTCCCCTCTCTGCTAAACTCTCTTCCCGCCACGTGAGCCCCTCCAGGCTGCTATTCACTCCCGGAAGCTGCGCAGCCCTCTCTGCATTTCTGCTTTTCCTACCGGTCTCAGTGTGGCTTCTTCAGTGTTCCTTGGTTAAAGAGTCCTCTTAGTTTAGTCCAAAGTTGGTTTTTCTAGATGATGGTTCTTAAAATTAAGTTGTAATCCACTTTGGTTCTGGGAGGTGGAAGTTGGTACATCTGCCTACTGCATCACCATCTTGTTCCCCCTCACAGTCTAGTATTCTTATTTTATATAAGGGAAGCCTAGGAAATAGTAAGGGTAAATAACTTGTTGACTGTCACACAATTAGTAAATGGCAAATATAAGTGCCTAAAAGTCATATATTACTAAAGACATTCAAAAACAGAATAGATGTGCACCATTTCCCCCAGAAATGCTGATTTCTTGTAACCTTACCTGTCACCTACATTCCACCTGCAGGTTCTGGGAAGACCCCAACATCACAATTTTATTTGCATTGCAGTACTCTTCTCGATGCAGAGAAGGAGGCTGGCTCTGTTAGCAGAGTGTTCCCAAGTATGATTTGGCCCCCACTCAGTTCCCAGCGATATCTGATATCCCCAAGTCTCCCAGATTCTGCCCTAGATCACTGTCTCTGTTCTGATGACTTGTTTTTGATAAGTCTTCAGGTATAGTCCCACGATGTGCCTGCCAATGTTTGCCTGAGCGTAGTTAGATATTGCTATTAACAGCTAAATATTCCCCCAAATTTACGTCTGTTTTACAGACATTTATTAATGTATAGTGGATACCTATTAACCTGTCCATTTTCTGTGTTCTCTAATGGTCAAAAAAAAAAAAAAGAGCTTATCTTTTTAAAAATTGATTTTAGAGAGAATAGAAGAGAGAGATAACAAGAGAGAGAGAGATAAGTACGTTGATGTGTTGTTCCACCCATCCATGCACTCATTGGTTGGCTGTTGTATGTACTCCAATTGGGGATTGAACCTACGACCTTGGCGTATTGAGATAGCACTTTATCCAACTGAGCTATCTGGCCAAGGCAAGAGCTCCTTATTTTATCAGTCAAACTTAAACTTTACTCCAGCCTTCTATGCATCATTTTTTGGTAACTAAATCCAATTAATATGCATAAACATCCATGTGTATATTTTAAGATGTTATTAATACAAGACTAGCATATCCTGGGACAAAAGTTAGGACACACGACACATTTAATGTGGAGTAGATTTGGAGGACATGGAATAACATTTTTGAAATGGTAAAACATTTTATACACCACAGGATTATAATAGAAAAATAAGAACAAAGAGTTATCATAATGATTCCCTTAAATAATAAATACTAGGCAAATTAAAATGTATACTTGTATTTTTAAGCTTTCTAAATCTCTAAGAACTTAGTTCATTTGTATTAAAATTATAACATAAATCCTATAAAATGTTAACCTATAACATATTTCTCTCAGAAGATAACTATTTTTGAAAAGTGAATAACACTTTATACATGTTCAGGAAAAAGTGGAAAAGAGAAGTTTTACTCTATGTAAACAACATAAAATTGATCTTATACTATTAATTTAATGTAATGCCCATGTCATTGAGTTATTATTTGAATTTCTTTTGGTGTGTTAGTTGACAAAAATGACCACAGTTTTTTTATTCAACATGGTTTTCATTTTCTTTGCAGTATGACTTTGAAGTTTCTCATGCCAAGAGACAGTACAGTATTCCCTTCCTTGGGTCTGGGCTGTCCCTGTGAGTTAGTCTGGCCAACAGCACACAGTGAAAGTGGTAGGTACTAGTTCCCAGCCTAGGACTCAAAAAACTTGCATGTTTCTACAAATATATATCATATATTTTCAAATTATTTCATGCACTGGAATGTAAATGCATGAAATACAGTATATGTGTCTGTATATATATATATATATATATATATATATATCCTTATTTTTTTCTTCTTTTCCAAGTGAGAGGAAGGGAAATAGAAATAAAGACTCCTGCCCTGGCCAGTTGGTTCAGTGGTAGAGTGTTGGCCTGGTGTGTGAATGTCCTGGGTTCATTTTCTGGTCAGGGAACATAGGAGAAGAAACAAACTACTTCTCTACTCCTCTCCCTCTTTTCTCTCTCTCTCTCTTTTCCCCCTTCCTGCAGCCATGGCTTGATGGGTTTGAGTGAGTTGGCCCCAGGTGCTGAGGAAAGCTCCATAGCCTCCACCTTAGGCACCACAAAAAAAATGGCTCGGTTGCTGAGCAATGGAGCAATAGCCCCAGACAGGCAGAGCATTGCCCCTTGATGAGCTTGCCAGGTGGATCCTGGTCAGGGTGCATACAGGAGTCTGTCTGTCTGTCTCCTTGCCTCTCACTAAAATAAAAATAAAAACAAAAAAAAAAGAAAAGAAAAAAGAAAGAAAGAGAAAGAAAGATTCTCATGTGCACTCTCACTGGTTTCCAACTGGCATCCCCTTTCTGGTGCCAATGCTCTACCCATCAGGCCATACTTGCAACTGAGCTATTTTTAGTGCCTGAGGTGGAGGCTGCATGGAGTCATCCTCAGCACCTGGGCTGATGTGCTCAAAACAATTGATCCATGACTGCTGGAGGAGAGAGAGAGGGAGAGAGAGAAAGAGAGAGAGAGAGAAAGAAGGAGAAGGGGGAAGGATGAAGAAGCAGACACTTCTTCTGTGTCTTGACCAGGAATTGAACCTGGGACATTCACATGTTGGGCCCATACTCTACTGCTGAGCCAACCAGCCAGGGTCATGAAATATATTTTTCAAATAGTTTTTTCTTTTGCCTCTCCGTAGTTTTTTGTTTGTTTGTTTTATTTGTTTGTTTTTTGTATTTTTCTGCAGTTAGAGGTAGGGAGGCAGAGAGATGGACTCCCGCATGTGCCCAACTGGGATCCACCCAGCAAGCCCACTAGGGGGCGATGCTCTACCCATCTGGGGTGTTGCTCAGTTGCAACTGGATCTCTTCTAGTACCTGAGGCAGAGGCCATGGAGCTATCCTCAGTGCCCAGGTCAACTTTGCTCCAATGGAACCTTGGCTGTGGGAAGGGAAGAGAGAGATAGAGAGAAAGGGGGAGGCAGAAAGGTGGAGAAGCAGATGGGCACTTCTCCTGTGTGCCCTTGCCCGGGAGTCGAACCCAGGACTTCCACACACCAGGCTAACACTCTACCACTGAGCCAACTGGCCAAGGCTGCCTCTATAGTTTAACCTTAGGGATAATTGTCATTTGCTTTCTCTTCATCATCTATTTACCTTATTGGACATTAACTTCAGATAATGAACAGGAAAATTCTAATTATTTTTTGGTGGGTTATCAGTTGATCACTTGGAAATGATGGCATTAATTTTGATTTAGTTGAAAGTATGAAAAAAGGTGATGTCTTAGCTACAGATATTGATGAGTAGTGCTTGGTCATGTCCAGCCCAAGACATAATGAAATAGATAGCACTGAAATGTGAGCCCCACTGTGAAATATCTGTTAACCTGGTTTCAAACATTAATTGCCTGGCATTAAGTCTAATTTTTTTTAAAAGTAGGTCAGTCTGTATAAATTATGAAGGATTTAGGAGATTTAAATTACTTTTTCCTGGAAACAGGAAGGTGAGAGACTCATGACTTTAGACTTACACTCAAATAACAGAATAAGACTTTTTCAAACCAGAATTCCATCTGCTCATTGGTTCAAAATAGGCAAGTCAGTCTTATTGGTTTTAAGAAACAATAAGAGGACTGTTGTTACTAATGTTTAGTTGGAGAAAGAGAAAAAAGTGAGGGGTCATGAAAGGCAACACACTTAACATCTCTTTCATTGACCCTGGACTACACTGTCCTTGTTTTTCTAAAAGTCCTTGGTTTCATACTCATTTTCTGAAGCAATTATCTGTTGGAGACTGAAAGCTGACAGGGTCCTTGCGGTCTAGATTTTTGGGGTACAGAGGTGTGGGGGACTGGCAGTAAGCTGACAGGATCCTTGCTGCCCATCCCCCTACCTCACTTGCTTGAATAAATTGCTAAAGGCTAAGTTCTTCTCCACACTTCCGTGTTAGCTGTGTTTCCACTGTCCCATCCTCCATGTCCCTCAAAGAGACTGAAAGCAGTTTTCTTTTTATCCTTTGGGTTATGAAGTTAAGATGCATGCAGGATGGAGGGTTTTCTGCACTTGGGAGAATTCTTGGGTTGCCTTGGAAATGTGACTTTGTATCAGAGATCTCTTTGGTTTGCTAATGACTTTACCCTATAAATAAAGTGGTTTGGGGTGGAGACTTGCTCTTGCAAGCTATTGGCTGTGCAGAGACCTCCTGATCTCATCCTTTTTCTCTCTGAGTTTATTTCTTCATTCCGCCCTGTTCTCACTCAGGACCTGGACAATTACTAGCTGCACAGTTCCATGGTATTTATCAGTCTCATACATTTCAGCAATGTGGAGAGCTTGGTTTATTTATTTATTTTTTGTAGCACAATGTAAGAAGGAACCAATAGAATGGAAGATGCTACTGGGTGCCTACCTGGGACTTCAGTGATGGGTCTTAGGTTCGAGCTTAGGAAATGTGAATCAATGAACCATTGAAAATAGATGCTATAACAGCTACACCTGAAGCAGTCCTTTCTCAAATTATTTACCACTTCTTGTAAACTTCCAAATTATTTACCATTTCTCCCAGAGTTTCTCTTCCCTCCCCTTGCCTCATGTTCTTTTCCTAAGAATGCAGTTAGTAAAGATTTCACATTTCTTTATTTGAAAGCACTCAAGAGACTTTCCAGATGTACTCTCATAAAGCTTTTATTTAAAGGCAAAAGATGATACAGCAAGAATTCTGGAAAGCATTGGAGGTTCAAGTGAGGGTCCTCAATCCCATGCAGACCTGCTCTGTCTCCTAAGTGAACCTCTGAGAAATGTGTGGTGCATAATGGCACATGTTTAAAGCCCCTTTTTTCTCCAACCACATTATAGTACATAACATTTATTTTGTGTCTTTTACCTTCATATTCTTTGCTCTGTTTAACTTTTCCTATGTATAATCTAACTTATCTGCTTGTTCCTTCTCTCTTTCCTTGGACAATTACCAATCACTAGTAGATGCTTGGGCTACCCAAATAAATAAAAAATATTTCTTTACTTCATCAGCTCTCATCCAGTGTCCCTCTGTCTCTTAGGTTCTCATTCATGAGAAACAATACATATTCAAAAATTTGGAGAGAGAAGGGAGTTAGGAAGCTTTAGGGCACAAAAGCTTGTCCTAGGGGTAAATGGATATTGTTGTCCTTGTAGTGCTACTGGTAAGGTTTAGTCTTAGACCTGCCCTACAAATATAGTCTTTATCTCAGATAATGCAGCTTAGCATTTTTATTTAGAAAAATACTGACATACCAGTTTGACCCTGAAAATACCTGGTGATGATGTGTCCTCTATTAAACATATCATTATAAAGATGAAGGAGATAATAAATTAGTGCTTATCTTACTCATAACTTTTTGTAGCTATTTCAGACATCTCTGTAGAATGACCTGAGTTAATTTTCCTATAATCGCTCAGGATATCTACCTTTCAGCAAGGGTAATTGATTTATTTCCTTTCTGAATTGGAGGAAGAATTAATTTGCTGGTTGTAGCCTTGAGCAAAAGCAAATGTTAAGTTGGCCTATTTCTCTCTAACCTTTTCAGCATTAACAGTGGATAATAAGGGTAAATAATATATAAAAATAATAATTGTATGTGTGTGTGTAATCACACATACAACTGCTGGTTAAATTCACCAAAAAGGAAAGTCTCCTCTTTGTGATTTTGGGAAATAAACCCCTTTCTCTTAAGGAGTTTCAATAAACATACATAGAGTCATTTTACTTGTTTCCATTCTCCTTGCATATGTATTTGGTCATTCATACCATTTTTTTTTCTTCCCTTAAGTGAGAAGCAGAGAGGCAGAGAGGAAGACTCCTGCATGCATCCTGACTGGGATCCACTCCGCAAGCCCCCTATGTGTGATACTCTGCCCATCTGGAGCATTTTGCTCTATTGCTTGGCAACAGAGCTATTTTAGTGCCTGAGGCCAAGCCATGGAGCCATCTCAGTGCTCGGGGACAGCTTACTCCAACCAAGTCATGGCTGTGGGAGGGGAAGAGAAAGATAGAGACAGAGAAGGGATAGGGGAAGGAATGGAGAAGCAGATGGTCGCTTCTCTTGTGTGCCCTAACCAGGAACCTGTGACATCCACATGCCAGGCTGATGCTTTACCATTGATCCAGCTGGCCAGGGCCCAGTTATATCATTTTGATGCTTCTAAATGTCCAATTTTTCTCATATCCTTCGTTTTCTCATATCCTTTGTTTTTTTTTGTTTTTTTTTTTGTTGTTGTTGTTTTTTTGCATTCTCATTTAAACCCTCTGAGTTTATTTATTCATCCTCTATTATCTGGATTGATAATCCTAATATACCAACTTCTCTGCCAGCAATGTTTAGATTTTTGCTTTACCAACAGAAATGTAGTTCTAAAAACTGAAATATTTAAACCTACTTTTCGAACATGTTCCACGGATTCTCAGTGTATAAATCAAGTCAAAACCTCTAATGATTCTGTTTCTATTCTATCTTTATTCAATTTGATGCAAAGATAAATTGGAGTTTTTCCCATGTGGAAGGCACATTGGTGAGGCCACTTGAATCCCTGTTCATTGTCCTGGCGAGATCCCCTGCTTTCATACTGTCCCTCTGCTCGGAGAGTGCAGAGCTGGCTGCACATCGTACACCCTACTGGCAGGACCATTCTTCCACCCCGACCCCGACCCCTCGTACTCTTTCTTTCCCTTATTAGTTGTTTTGGTATTTTTAAACCATTTGTTACAGAAATGTTCAAATATACATAATAAAAGAGAATAGCATAGTAAAGACTCGTGCACACCCATCTCACAAATTCAACTCAGTTGCCAGTGGTAGCCAAATGTGCTTTCTTCGTAGCCCCCACACCTGCTTCCCCATCCCTATTGTTGGGATTACCTTCTGAGAGCACCTGTCCAGCTGGATTACCTTGAAAAGAAGTGCGTATAGGTTAGGCAGGATATGTTCTTGATTTTTTTTTTTTTTTTGCTCCATTTACCATTTTGATGTGTTAGAGAAATTTTAACATGGCCAGTTTAGTTGTTTTGAGTTTGAAACCATGGATTTTTTTTCTTTTACCAGATTTGATGGGTATAAATCTATTATAGTCATTGTTCCTTATGATATTCAAGTTGTCCCATTTTAACCAGAGACACTCTTTTAAATTGTTTCTTCTTTTTTTTTAGCATAACACAATACATAATATATTTTCTCCCTGAGGCAGATCTAGAGCCAGCCATTATTCTGAGAAGCTCTGCTTGCTTTCTGTAGAAAATGGAATTAAGAGTCCACCTCTGAATGAAAGCTAATCAGTGCTAATGTATTGGGATATCAGTTTTTTTCATTGATTAAAGCTAATAAAGATTTTTTGAGAAATGTTTACACTGATAGTTTCCATTTAAAATGAAGGATACAGGGATATTTAATTAACTTTTAAAAATATTTTATGTCTGCATCTATTTCTTGTATATTGAACTTTGGTTTCACATACTATTAATATAATTACTTATTTGCCTCCCCCAATAATGGGTGTAGTATAGTTTCATAATGATAAAACCAGTGTTATTACTAAAAAGACCAGTCATTAACTGAATACGGTAACACTTCATTGCATTTTTTTGTCCTTAAGGTATAATATATTAGAGACAGTTCAAATTACTTGTTTTAAATTTTATTCAAATAATTCTCTTTTACATGGTTATGCTATCAATTTATATCTATATGCACATAACTACACATAAATATAAAGTCATAACACACACACACACACACACACACACACTATATTGATACATGAGCTCACCTAAATTCAGCAACACAATGCCCATTCAGTTGGTTGACAAAAACACTCTATATACATTTTGACTATTGACCAGAATGACTTAGGAATGTAAATGGCTTGGTCAAATTGAAGGTGAAGGATCTTAATCTCTATAGATGAGCTGTGTAGGAAAGGCAAGTGCTGGTAAGAATTACAATTTAGGAAAGGATGAATGGTTGGTTGAGGTTGAAAGATTTTAATTAAATTTGATTTTTGCACACTCTTCAAATCATACTTTGCTAGTAGAAGTCTCTCAATTATCTCTTAATTTTAATATTTTTCTACAGTCAAAACAGACATTATAACTTATAAATCCAATTTATTCTGTGATGATCTTGACTGGCTTCTTTATATAACCATTTAGCTTAATGTGGTAAAATTTACCTCTAGTTTGCAAGTCCAAATATACGAGCCAGTAACTTTTATCTGGTATATAGAAAGGAAGAGGTATAAATGTGGTTCTGGTGATTATAATGAGATCCTGCATTCCCAAGTAAATGGCTAAATTTCTTCTCATGCTAGAGGCCTCAGTTAATACCATTAGTTACTTCTTTAGTTACGAGGCATCTTACATAAACAAATATAAAATATTTTCAGTGGTCTCAACTCATTTAGCTTTAGGCTTTACACCTTGCATGCTTCAGTTGGTTTAGACACAAGTACTCCAAAGAGCAGTGCTCAGTCCCTAGGAAGAGAAGTCACTACGAATAAGGTGTCAAGCTCTGCTGACAATCGCTAGTGTTCTCATCCTTAGTGAAGAGCACTGGGTGTGCTCAGGGTGGGGACACACATATTTTAACAAAATAAAAGGCTGTTCCCTGAACAATACAGATGGTCACAATCCAGGTACAATGGAAATATAAATTAATCCCACAAATAAAAATTCTCATTGGTAAAAACACTTCTAAGAATGTGAATTAGTTCCAAAGAATTTTAGAGGACATTCTATCACTACCTAAGACTTTCCAGGGAAAGAGCAAAGTGCTACTCCCAGTGAAAATAAAGAGAAGGTGAGGAGAACTGACTTCAAGAAATACCTTGGGGCAGTCTGACATGTGAACTTACTCTGAGTCTTTTCATAAATTCAAATGACATTAGAAACAGTTTTGAAACTGGAGACGTTAGCTTTCATTTTTCACCAAGAAGACCCCATATAACACAGCTGTGTCATTAGCTGTGTCTCATATATGCAGAATCAGCTCACCCTTCCACTCTATTACTAGAAAACTAAATTGCTAATTGGACTAGAAATATTTAGAAGGGAAAAGAGCATATAGAAATTGAGAGACTGGAGATGTGCCTAGAAAGGAATGGTGACAGAACACTTTAAAACATAAAGGTGACATAGAGGTTTATACTGCAGCAACATTTTTTATTTCTTTTAATCTCCTCCAAATTGCATCCTGAAACCAAACCCAACCAGGCCAGACAGAGATATTAATATATATTCCTGGCTGGTGGCTCAGTGGCTAGAGCACTGGCCGGACATATGGATGTCCCAGATTCAATTACCGGTCAGGGCATACAGCAGAAGTGACCACCTGCTTCTCACCCCTCCCTCTCCCCCTTCTCTCCTTCTTCCCCTCCTACAGCCAGTGGTACGAGCATGGCCTGAGCACTGAGGATAGCTCAGTTGTCTGAGCATGTCAGCATCAGGTGCTGAGGATAGATCGGTACTCGAGCATCGGCCCCAGATGGAGTTGCCAGGTGGATCTTAGTCAGGACACATGCAGGAGTCTGCCTCACCATCTCCCCTCCTCTCATCTAAAGAAAAAGAAGGAGAGAAAGAAAGAAAGAAAGAAAGAAAGAAAGAAAGAAAGAAAGAAAGAAAGAAAGAAAGAAAGAAAGAAAATAAAGACACAGGACAGAGAAAAATACCACATTGTGTAAATAACCTCATCAACATAGATTACAGTAAGGCCCACAGACCCCAGAATACAGGCAAGTGATACCAAATGACCACCAGTAGCAAAATCAGAATAAACTCGGGTAACAAATGCAAGTGAAGATCGAATTAGAAAACCCTCCAGTCTGACACCCTAAGAAGCAACTCACCTTAGTTACAATCACCAGGAATTAAACTGTTAGCAAAAGATTTGGTCAGGAAATCGAAACAGAGTAATCAGGCTGCCAACACTTCAATCCAGCTTTCATATTAGCTTCAAAGTAATAATTATCATTTTGTGCCTTTGGATATGAAGCAATTTGAAGCACATGGTACCTTCTATGGAAAAATCTTGTCAAAATTGAAACCTGAACTTAACCAACTTCTAGAAATAGTATTTATTCTTGGAGTACATGAGGGATAGGTAAACAAGTTGAATGATATCACAAGAAAGAAAACAGCTACAGATTATGGGGCATTGTACAGGACGAAGATTCTTTGCTATAATAAGTCAGTGGCAAAGGAAAAAGAGGGGGTATTGATTTAAGTTTTATAAGACTTTAGATATAGATATATATATGCTAATACAATCTTTGGATTTTGTTTTAATATATATTTGACAAATAACTGTAAAAATATATTTATGAGACAACAGAGGAAATCTGGTTTGGATTTGGTATTAGGTGGCCTTAAAATGTTATTATTAATTATATTAGTTGAGACCATGCTATTGTGATTATGTAAGAAAATTCACATTTTTTAGAGATGATTACTGATACCTGAACAATATAAATAAATCACATCCAAGTATCACTCTATGATAGATCTAATTCTACTGGTAAAATATTTCCTGAGAATTTGAGTAATTATAGGTATGTGCTAGCAATGTCGGCAGAAACGACATAGTGTCCAAAGGGAAACGAGGAAAAGCTGAAAAGAATGTAAGTGAGGTAAAGTTGGCAAAAGCTTGGTAGGTTTTAAATCTGCAGGATGTGTCTTCCACTAGTCTCCCTAAATCTATGTGTTTGAATATTTTATAATTAAAATCATTAAAAATGTAATAATAAATTGCAGTTCTTTTATTCAAGAAATTAATAGGCATCTCTTTGGGGCCAGGCCTAGTGAGTCAATTCAGACCTGGGCGAGGCCGGCATGGGAATCACTTTTTATTTTATAAAAACAATCAAAACCAAGTTGATAAAATATTGTGAACACCTCTATGTGCCCCGGAGGCAATAAACAGGTGCTGAAATAGGTGAAATAGAGAATGAGAAGGATCGTTGGAAACAGGGACCCGGTCAGCACCTTCAGAGGACTTTCATCTGGGATTGGAAAAGTTTAGTCTTTTTTTTTTTTAATGGGATAAAGTGTTTTCTAGATAGAGAAAACATTTATTATTTTTTCTTTTTTTTTTTAACAGGGACAGAGAGAGAGTCAGAGAGAGGGATAGACAGGGACAGACAGACAGGAACAGAGAGATGAGAAGCATCAATCATTAGTTTTTCGTTGCCGTCGCAACACCTTAGTTGTTCATTGATCGCTTTCTCACATGTGCCTTGACCGCGGGCCTTCAGCAGACCGAGCAACCCCTTGCTGGAGCCAGCGACCTTGGGTCCAAGCTGGCGAGCTTTTGCTCAAGCCAGATGGGCCCGCGCTCAAGCTGGCAACCTCGGGGTCTCGAACCTGGGTCTTCCACATCCCAGTCCAACACTCTATCCACTGTGCCACCACCTGGTCAGGCTATTTCCCCTTTTTTAAAATTGTTTTTTAATGGTGGTTTACAGTTCATATGATTTTGTATTCGTTTCAGGTGCACACATAGTGGTTAGACAGCACATACTTTACGAAGTGTTCCCCCTGGTATTTTGGTATTTCCAGCACCGTACATAGTTATTGACTGTACTCCCTATGCGTACTTTGCATCCCCATCACTAGTTTGTAACTACTTCTCAATTCCTTCACCTTTCACCAAATTCCCCAGCCCCACTCTCCTCTGGCAACCAATAGCCTGTTCTCTGTCACCATGAGTCAGTTTCCGGAGAACAGGATCTATAAAATCTGGTTGGGAAATGGTTTGATTGGCTGGATAAAAAGCCACCACTGGTTTTAGAACTTGGTAATGACCCAGGTGAGGTGAGGGAAGGAAAAGGAACGGGCCAGTAGATCCCATAAGCCTCAGAAAAAGACAAATTGCATTTTCGCATATGTGCAGGGGGAAGCCACAGAATGTCTTCAGAAAATGTCATTTTTCTTTTTACAACATTTTAAGATCACCATAACTGGTGCATATAAAAGAGTTTGGAAAATATAGTATGTGTACTTATTTCTTCAGTCTGGCAGTAAATGCTGGATTAGTGTTTATGGAGATACTAAATGCTTACGTGATTGTTTTTCCTTAGTAATTTTAGAACAAGAGAAGAATAGAAGAGAACTGAAAAAAATCATTAAAAACAAATTGCTTCCCAAATTTAAAAGAATGTTTTAGTTTTTAAGCATCTATTTTCAATGCAAGAAAAGCACTGACTGGAATGAAAAAAAACAAGTAGTTTGATTTTGGACAATTTCTACTGTATTTTTTCCCTGATAGAGCTATAGCTAGGTAGAGCAAAGTTCTCCTGAATTGCAAATGAATGATTTTAGAAAATGCATTGTAAAATACATAAAATCCCTGGGGTAGGTAGGGGGAGGGGGACAAAATGACAACAAAAAGAAAAAGAAAAACAAAGAATAGTTTCTGATCCTTTTATTATGCAGAAGTAAGTATGGCTGATTACTTTTGTCCTAGTCTGTGCCAAATGACACTAAGAATAATATGACTGCTTGTACCCTTTTCTAATCAAAGTGTTTTATTTGCATTGTTTTTAGTTCCTCACTGTCTATTTCTAAAGTATTTTGAGACTCACATTCAAAATATAGCCAAGGGAGCCAGATTTGCCTAGTGAAATAGCTGGTTTAGACAGGTGTGACTTATTTCTGACATATGCTGTACAAGCAATTGTGTTAGGAAGACATCCATCAGAGATAATGGCAAGCTAAAAATGGCACAATCATATTTCATTCTGATAATCATAAAAGCATACACAGTATGCCTAATATTTCAGCGCATGGGGTGGGGGGAAACCTTTCAATTGGTTTTTATAGCACAGATGTATTTAAACCAAGGTAGGAGGAAAGGGACATTGCTCAAAACTATTCTAGTCATATTGGAATTTCACTTGAGTGAGTTAAAATTAACTTTTAGTAAATCTCTGCTTCTAGTTCCTGTATCAACAAAATTATCATTGCCATTTATGAAATGTGTTTTCCAAGGACCTAACATTACATACAATGCCTGATACATGGCCAGTTATTGAGTGAATTCTTTAAGTTTTCAATCTGTGAGGAAATCTACTTACCCGAGCCAACAGACATTATTTTGTAAGTAATTCTACTGAGAAACCTCATGTTATAATTTTACTCTGGACTTAAGCTTTTTGGTTTATTTCTCTTGAGGAGCAGAAGTTAGCAGTATCTGGAAATATCCTTGATATGAATGGGGGAAGTTCTTCCAATTCATAGAAATAAGGTAGAAAGTTTGTGTCTATCTGCCACGAAACTGCCTAGTATTTTGGATATAATATGTTTCTCTATTATTGAAACCTCCTGATCATTTTAAAAATTATGCTGTAATAGTGTAGTAATCACTGTTCAAGATTGGCTTTACTGAAAAGGGGACATTTGAATAGAACCAAGGAGAATGTGTTGGAGTGAGACCTAGAGACACTGGGCAGATTGTTCTAAGCAGAGAGGAAGAGTGGACTCACTGTATTCTTACACGGTATAAGGTGCAAGTTAAAAACAGTAAGTGGCAGGCTGGGGTGGGATGTGGTGCAGGTGGGCTGGAGCAGAGTAAACATTAGAGGGGAGATTGGAAGATGAGTTTGGAGAATAACAGTGAGTTAGACCAGGTAGGACATGCAGATAAGGGTAAGCATCCTAGCTCTTTCTCTGAGAGAAATAGGAAGCCATGAAAGGATTATGAACGGAAGAGTGACATGAGTAGACTTAGGTGTTAAACACTCTGACTTTAGTATTTATTAAGAACAGACTGCAAAGAGAAGGGAGGAAACAAGAAGACCGGTAGAGAAGAGCCATAAGGACAGAGGTGAGAGGTGTGAAGATGCCATAGTTCAGATGTTGAGAAGTGATCATATTGTGGAAAGATTTAGTAGCACCCCTTAAATTATCCTTGTGGACAAACCAAATATATGTGGCTGGAACGGTGGGTAGAGTTATATGATTTACAGTAAGTTTTGCTAAATAAATGACTGTCACCCTGATTAAATGGCTCTTATCAAAGGGTTCTCACTTTGACAATGTCTCTAGTTATTATTCTCTTCTTGCTTAGATATGGTGTTGTATTTAGGAATATATTACAACAACTAAATGCTTATGTTATAGTTTGGGTAATAATAGGCATTATAATTTTAAGACTATTATTATAATTTTAATAGCAGTAATATATATTATCATACATATATTATTATATTTTAAAATATTTTTTTTCAATATTTTTGCTGTAAGCAAAATGGTTTCCTCTCTAATTTTTCAATATTGGGATAGTGGAATGATGAAGTAATAATGGATTTGTCTAATAATAAAATATGTGAGTATAAGCTTAAAACTTTAATTAGGAACAGAGTGGGAATTCTTTTTTCCCTTTGAAAAGCATTTTATACCCAAATTAAAATATTTAATATTTTGTCAGAAAAGAAATAGACATAGGCCATTAATTGCAGGTAATTAAATAAATTTCCCAAGCATTTGTTATTGAGTCCATTATATTAGAGAGAAAGTTTTAACTCAATTAGCATAGCCAGAGCTTTGGAATGATGCTTCTACAGCAAGCACAATCATTCTGAAGAAAGATGGTTGCCATTTAGATTATGTCTTTGTACTAGGGAGTCACACATTAAAGGCAAGGGGTTTGGGAGAAGCTGAGCTTATTTCTAGTGAAATATCTTCCTATGGCTTCATCTTTATTTCTTCTATCTCTCAGGAAAAAATTGTGTTTATCAGCTAGGCCCCAGAAATTTTGGGAAAATGTTTGTTCTGTGTCTACACAGCAGTTTGTAAAATTGTCAGTCCCAATCAATAGAAGAGTGAAATTCATGTCCCTTGATGGTTGCATATACACCACGTGAGAGCAAGTGGCTAGAGCCAGAAAAGGGGTCAGCAAAGGTGAACTTGATAAAGTTATAAGTTAGGATCAAAGAACAAAAGATTCATTAAGGACTAATTTGTTTTTGCATACTAGAGCAGCTCAACATTTTATCCATTTTCTAGGAGATCCTCAGTTTCGACAGGGATCTTCCTGGCAGAGCCTTGCAGCCTTTTCCCTGGAAAATATGGATTTATGAAAGAAAAATCTATTGTGTGTTTAGGAGTCTCAGTTCCCCAGAGAAACAGAACCCACAGAATATATTTATACACAGAGCTATTTAGCTTAAGGAAGTGGGTCATGAAATTGTGGGGGCATGCTAAATCCCAGTGCGCAGGGTAGGAGAGCAGGCTGAAGACCCAGAAGGAGTTGCAGTCTGAGTCCAAAGACAGACTACTGGAGTTCTTTCTTGCTTGGGAAGGTCCTGACCTTTTTTTTTGTTTTAGTAAGACCTTCAACTGATTGGATAAGACCCACTCACACAATGGAGAATATTGTATGTTATTCAAAGTCTACTGATTTAAATGTAAATCTCATCCAAAAACACTTGCACAAACATGTTCAGAATAACATTTGACCAACTATCTGGGCACTGTGGCCCAGCCAAATTGACACTTTAAAATTAAGCATCACAGTGAGACTGTGTTAAATGTGGTCAGTTCTGCTTTATATTATCCCTTAGTGAAAAATGGAAAATTTCAGCAGCAGATATGGGAGGAAGCAAAACCTAGTGAGTTAAGCGCCAAGGAAGAGCTGGTCTACTTGGGGCACAGTGATATTTTTGTGACAAAGAACACAAAGTTAGCTAGAAGTACAGTGAAACCTTGGTTTTCATCAATAATCCATCTGAAAACAATCAGTGAAATCCGAAACCTGTGAAAACCTAAGCAATTATTTCCATATGAATCCATATAAATCTAATTAATTCATTCTAAACACTCCAAAATACATACCAAAAATGCATTTTATAGAGAATAAATGTAGTGTTTAAAAACAATAAGAAATTACACCTAATACTGTATACACTATAATCACATGTAATTTTTATTGATTGCAAGAATAAAAAAAGCAATCAGTAAAAAAAGCACAAGAACTCTGGAAAGCAATGGAATTGTTTGGCTAGATGTGCGGGGTGATGCTCACACAATGAGAACAATGCCACACTGAGCAGGAGAAGGCTAAGTCGCCCTTTGTTTTCGCAAAATTAGCAGCAAGGTCATGTGGGCACACCGACGAAATCCGAGGCAACCAAAGAAAACTGAGACAAATTTTTCAAGGAAAAAAACAACAACCCAAACTGACAATAATCAAAGTCAACGAAAACTGAGGCATTACTGTAATCTGTTTTGCTGAAAAATTGAAGTATGTTATTATATTTGACATTAAATTGTTTCTGATACAGTCTTGTTGGAACAGAAGAGGATTATTATGCTAAGTGAAATAAGCCAATCAGAGAAATAAAAATACCATATGATCTCACTTATATGTGGACTCTAATAAACTAAGTAAATAGAATAGAAAAAAATGCTGAAATTTCTGTTTCAGACATCCTTCAACTCTGTTAGATTCCTCAGCACTCATGGCCCTCTGACCTTTGACCCCATCTTGCCTTTATCTCCCTTCTCCCACCCAAATTTAGAGACATTTTAGGATGCCTTTTGGGCTCAGATGCATCATTTGTTTATAATCTTTTCATGTGCTTCTGATGCTTGTTACACTTTGTGAATAGAACTGATTGGTTCCATGAAGTGTCATTTCATAATTTTTCTGAGGTTAGTTCTAAGCTTTTTGAGAACATTGACTATATGTTTCAATTTTTGGTGTGAATATTATGGTAATTTGTAAAGCCAGTAGTTGCGGCCATCATCACAGCCGCCTGGCCCATGCAGGTTTGCATTAGATTTGAACAGTTGGTAATGAAATTATGGAGCCAAGAACTGGTGGGCCATCATATTTAATTCTAGCTTGTACCTGACAGGCAAGTAGAAAAACACACTGGGCTCCAAAACCCACTCATTCAGTGCTCGCAAAGCTACTGACTTATCTGAGTTTCCTAGAATCAAAGGTTTCTAGCTTACCAGTTTTAATCACCTCTGTTCCCCATCTCCTTCTCTCTGCACAAACTGGCTTCTCCCTCAGCACTCTGCGATCTTGGCTGCTTCTCCTGGCCTCCTCCATGTGGCCTTTCCCTGCTCTCCTCTCTAATGCTAATCTCAGGAACTGAGAGAGTGCAAATTCCCGGTCTGCCTCACTTTATAGTGTAGTTTCAAAACCGTTAATCCAATATACAAACAAGGAAGCCTCTGATACAAAGTCACTTATCTGAGGCATAATGGGATTCCTCATGAGAGTGCATCACCCTACATCAGAAAGGGTGGGAAAGGCTTAGTCTTAAAATTAAGCCTTGGGCTATAATTACTCTGCCTGCTTACAGCCTGTCCCCCACACATATTAATATAATCATGCACATCCCAAGCAAGAAGGGCAACCAATACCATCACCTGGGTGATGGGCTTCCACGTGGGCAGTGACATCTTTAACAAAGTGAGCATAATATATTTTATCTGCCCAACAAGGAGGAGCCCATGCTGTAGGAGGTCACGTGGAGGAGGCCAGGAGAAGTAGCCAAGATGGCGGAGTGCTGAGGGAGAAGCCGGTTTGTATAGAATTTGTGCAGAGAGAGGGAGATGGGGAACAGAGGTGAATAAGACTGGTGAGCTAGGAAACTTTGATTCTAGGAAATTCGGATAAGTCAGTAGCTTTGTGAGCACTGAATGAGTGGGTTTTGGAGCCCAGTGTGTGTTTTTACTTGCCCGCCGGGTGCAAGCTAGGATTAAAGATGATGGCCCACCAGTTTTTGGCTCCGTTGTTTCATTACCGACTGTCCGAATCTAATGCGAACCTGCACAGGCCAGGCGACTGTGATGGTGGCCACGACTACTGGCCATACATAATGGTTTGTAAAAAAAAAGAAAAACAAGATGTGCTGTGATTCCTAATTAGCTTCTTCATGAAATATATATAAGTGCTTTGAAGTCTCCATGAAAATAAATAGTGAATTAACAGAGATATATTTCTATTTGGGTTTAATTACATGCAGATTCATTTTCTAAGGAAACAAATGTTTCAAGAATTGATTATATAAATCTCCCGAACCTAGTTCTCTTTTATCCTCATAACCAAACTCCCTGAAACCTCCCCAAAATACAAGCATGTAATCAGTCTTATGATCATGTCTTATTTGCTTTTTTAAAAATTACTATTAGTTTTAGTGAGAGAGGAATGGAGAGAGAGAGAGAGAGAGAGAGAAGAACATCAATCTGTGCTTG
Source organism: Rhynchonycteris naso (assembly GCA_037038555.1). Lineage (NCBI taxonomy): Eukaryota > Metazoa > Chordata > Mammalia > Chiroptera > Emballonuridae > Rhynchonycteris > Rhynchonycteris naso. The sequence continues at coordinate 15,270,073 of CM073000.1, forward strand.
TATGTGCTCTGACTGGGGATTGAACCAGAAACTTCTGTGCTTCAGGACAAACCTCCAACCAACTGACCTATCCAGTCAGGGCCTTATTTGCTTTTTTTCTTTTCCTTAAATTTTAGGCAACCAGCTACCCATTTTTTGCCCAAGCCACTGACTAGGAGAGAGATCTATCCTATCAGTCATGTTGGGTATAAATTTGGATTTAGATGCTTGATAATCATTTTGCAATTAGTCAAGTCACAAACTGAAACAGGTATTATTTCAAATAAATATGCAGCTAGAAGTCAAGTGTAAAATAAGTAGCTAAGTTACACATAATTGTATCAAAGAACATATCTTACTTTATTTTCCCAGTGTCTTCACAGATCCAAACTGAACATGTGAATCTCATTCTCATTACCTATAATATCCTATATAACTATAGTTTCAACCCTAATAATCCTATTTGATAAGTTCAGTGTATTCTTTCTTTCCTGAGTGGCAGTCAATTTTTATTACCAAAACAATTTAATCAAGAAAGTATATACTCTTTGAATAGATTATACAAAATTCAATTCCTTGTTATAATTTTACTGAGTATAAGAGACTGTTTTGAAAACTAGATTCATCATAATATCTCTTTGAATCAATTTCTAACTATGAAATTCTAACTATTTTATCATAGTTAGAATGTGACCATTTCAAGTTTAGCAAAAACCCCCACAGTACCTTAAGAATATAATTATAGGTTTTAAGTCTCCTAATTCTCCCACACAAGACATATTGAAAGATATAAGATATAGAAAATCCTTCACAACTCTCAAACTTATGACCCTGGGAGCTGAGAAGGTGGTTGAGAAAAATATATGTAAGTATAATTTACATTTTTCCCTTGTCTTCCATTTCAATAAATGGATAGAGGGTTAAAACAATCCCATAATCCCTAATAGCTGTTACTGGATATTTACCAAAATATTACCCTCTCAAGCAAACAAACAAACAAAATAACAACACAAACACTGTTTCCTGATAGGCTATCTCAGACAGAAATATTTCACCATGATTTATATTTTTCTATAAAGGTACAGAAATCAGTCTCATAGCAAATTATATTTTCTGAAGGGTTGAATTTAAAACTATTGTCATTGATCAGAATTACTTGGTAGTTTTTCAGTTAGAAAATTTGAAAGACTACGGTGCAAGACTGATGAAATTTACAGCTGTGGTGATTGTGGGGGGAAAGTGGAGGAGGGAACAGTGGTGGACAAAGACTTGACTTGGGGGGTGAGCAAACAATACGGTGTACAGAGATATGCTGAAGAACTGGGCACCTGAAACCTGTATAATTATGTTAACTAGTATCACCCCAATAAATCTCGATAAAAAATAGAGACTAGAAAATAAGGGAAAACATTTGAATTCCTATTGAGCCAGGGCTACTTGTTATGACCATCAGGGTGGTAATCTATTTGCAGACACGGTGGAGAGGAAGATGCAGAGAGAAGCAGGGAGAACCCCTTATCCAGAGCCTTGAGAGTCAGAGTGTGGTTCATGACTAGCATGCTTAGGGACTTATTAGAAATGTAGAATCATAGGTCTTACTGAATCACAAGATTGACTGAATTCTAAATTGTGTTTTAACAAGATTCTAAATTCATAGGGACATTGTCTGAGAAGTACTGATCTACATGATAATCTGGTCTAGAGCTAGCCTTGTTCTTTAGGGTTTGGATAATGAGCTTTGACTTTTCATCACTTGCAAAGTCCAATATAATGGAATGCTTTTAATGGGTTGATTGGCTACAGCTCACAAACAGTGCCATGAGCAACCCACACAGGAATAACAGATTTGCTGGCACTGCAATTTGTGGAAAATTATACAATTTTCCCAGTCATTCTGACAAGAAAGAGAGGCATATTGGAATGATAAACATGTCTACTTGAATTCTATAGTCCTTAGTCAAATCCTTTACAATTTGAGTAAGGTATTCAAACACTTTGAACTTCAACTTTTCATTCTATAATTTGGGAAATATAATGCCTATTTTGTAGGATTTCATGTGGATTAAGCTAGATAAATTGTGTAAATTTCTTGGTATAAATCCAGAAACATGTTTGGGTTTCCTGTGTGTGTATCCTATGTAGTTGTATGTATATTTGCATTATATATATGTGTGTGTGTGTGTGTGTGTGTGTGTGTGTGTGTTATAATGCAAATGCATGTATAATGTAAACATATATAATGCAAATATATGCTACTATATATAATACATATTTGATATATTTTAGATATATGTGTGTATATATAGTATGTAAATATCCTAGAGTTGAGATATATAATTCCATGTATATGCATATACACATATATGTTTATGTGTCTATGCATATAAACTATGTAGACATTCTATATAGTTGGTTTTATATACTATATAAATATATTGTACAATATATAGTTATCCTTATAGATATGCTGTATAGTTATATTTTATGTATGCATATGCACATATATGTATATGCATATACACATGTGTGTGTTTGTGCATAAATCTCCAGAGTCAATACCTTTTGACTTATTTATTTAATAGGTCCCCTCCATTCTGTAGAATCTCCTCCTTTATGCCAAGCCTGCATGACCTTAGAGTTCCAACAAATATGGCAAATTCCTCCAATAGTCTTCTCTCAATCTAATGATATTATACACAGTGACCTCCTAATAATTTTCTACCTTGGCCTCGTATTGATCATTATTGGTTTGTATAGGTTTGTGTGGTGCAGTTAAACCTCTTCCCCAAATACTGTGGACTAGAGAGTAGAAACAACTTGTGTTTCAGTCATCTGTGCTGTGTAGTAAAGCATCTTAGCACTTTGTGACATTAAACAAGATTTCCTTTAGTTATCTACTTTTATAGGTCAGGAATTTGGGCAGGACTACTCTCAAGGATCTTTTTATTTAATTGATGGTTTTGATTGGGTGGAAACATCTAACATAGCTTTTATGTGACTGCTTTTTATTGCATGGGTGGCCTAGAAAGAAGGTCCAAGATGGCCTCACTTGGGTCTGGGAGCTTAGGTCTGTCAACTGGGCACCTTATTTCTCTTGCATACAGTCTCTTCCCTACTGTTTTCTCCTTCATCAGGGACTGTCTACATATCCTCTTTCCATCAGGATAGTTTTGATTTTTTTTTAATAGCATGGTTTCTGGTTCTACAAGATAGGCTTCTAAAATGAAAAAGCAAAACAAAACAAAACAAAAACTGTTGTGCTTTCTTAATGTCTATGGCTGAAACTGAATGCCATTGTTTCTTTTCTATTTTATGGGTAAAAGCATGTCAGTAGGACGGTGAAGGAACTCTTCCAGGGTACAAGTGCTGGAAGGAATGTTTCATGTGGATTACAAATGTGACATACTGCACAAATATCTTAATGGCAAAGTAGGTGTTTATCAATGCTTTTAGACATGAGGAAAGTTTACATAAGGAAAGGTGAGTTGAAATAGAAAGGAGGAAGTAACAGAAAACCTGGATCATTTAATTGAAATTATTCCAACATACCTCATTAATTATATTGAGGAAATTATTGTTATATAGTCCACTGGAGCTCCAAATATTATAGAAGAAATAGTATGACTGTTTTATATAAACATGTAATTCTTTTTACGTTTCAAATTGTCTAGGACTTATTACTGAATAAATTTTTTTCTTAATTGTTGTCTATGTGTTACTATAGTGCTGTAAAATTCTTTTTTTAAAAACTGTGTTGGAAAAAATTAGTGGCCAACTAACTGTAAAACACTGTGTGTTATATTTAACCCACATAAGCATATTTTAAAAAGGCAATTACATCAGTAGAGAACCTATTAACTTTTTTTAACTTAGTGTTCCCAAGACATTTTACCCCATAAAGCAAAGTAGTGCCCTAAAAATACTTTGGGAAATGCTAAAATCTATCGTTTCTATATTAATATCAATGTGAGAAGTACATTTTCACCAAGAGCTCTACCGTTTATATAAAGCTTAGATTCTAAGAATTATATTTTTTCTTACTACTAGCTGGAGAATTTTTGAGGCATACCTTAATGTAATTCTTACATTTGATGCTTTTCTTTTGAGATTCTTACAGAAATTTTTATTTTTTATTTTACATTTCCAAAGACAGGCCAAAGCAGATGAAGATTTTTCTGCAAATTATACTTCGTGTGGGAGTCAACAAATGGCCCCATTTCTTGCTGTACTCACCTGTCCCTCTGTACCCACAGTGTTTCCTCAACAGGGAATTTCCTCTTGGCTCCCAGCACTTGGCTACGCTTACTAACCAGGATGAATGCAGAGTACTCACAGGAGTGTTTTACACCAGAATGTGCCAAAAAAATTATTGTCAGAGTGCAGGCCAGGCCTCAGGGTATCCTCTCCGGCTGTCAGCACTTGCTTCCCAGTGATGACTTCAGGACAGCGGGAGCGGCGAGGGAGGGACTTGTACCCGGGCAACCTGCTCCCTGCGCTTCTTCATTATTGCGCTCTGCTGGTACAAAATCTTTGTTTTTACTCCTCATTCTCCCTGTATCCTTCCAGAGCATGTGAGAGAATTGCAGCCAAAATAATCTCCCTATCTTAATAAAGGAAAAGCTATAGAGAATTAGCAGAAAGCAAGAGAGTCCTTTTTTACAGCATTGAAGAAAACAAAATGTGTACTCACGTCACCGTTTGAACATTGTACTGAAAACACTGCAGAGTCTTATGTTTTCCAGGTCACCATTATGTTCAGTTACTGGGCACCTCCTCAGTCTAGTGTTGTGCGAAGGTTTAAATGCATGGTGTCTTTTCCATCACACTTTGAAGTAAGTACTATTATCTATGTTTTAGAAATGAAACAGATGAAGCTTCAAAAGGTTAAGTATTTGTAGTTTGCACCGGGTCAAAATTCTGTAACCTAAAATCAAAATCAGCTGAAGGTGTGCCTGCCTTCCTTAACCACTGTGTTAATGTTAATATCTATATTGGTCTAATAATTTACCGTCAGAAGACTGATTCTTTGTGCCCTGGCCAGGTACTCAGTTGGTTAGAGTATTATTCTGATACACCAAGGTTGTGGGTTCAGTCCTCTGTTAGGGCACATATAGGAGTAAATAAATACATAAATAAGTGGAATAACAAATTAATGCTTCTCTCTCCCTTTCTCTCTATAATCAATCAGTAATAAATTTTAAAAATGACAGTATAGGCACCACAGAAAATTAAGAGGAACATTTTCTTACTGCTAGTTCTTTTCAGACTCATCATCATAATTACTATTGTCCTCTTTTAAGTTATCAGCATAGCAACCAGTTAAAAGCTTATTAAGTTATAAATATCTATTCTATATATATATATATATATATATATATATATATATATATATATATATATATATTTCTCTCTGTTGGGCAGATAAAATATATTATGCTCACTTTGTTAAAGATGGTGTTGCCCATGTGGAAGCCTGTCTCCCAGGTGATGATATTGCTTGGGATGGACATGGTTATATTAATGTGTGTGGGGGACAGGCTGTAAGCGGGCAAAGTCATTATAGCCCAAGGCTTAATTTTAAGACTAATCCTTTCCCACCCTTTCTGATGTAGGGTGGTGCACTCTCATGAGGAATCCCATTATGCCTCAGATAAGTGACTTTGTATCAGAAGCTTCCTTGTTTGTATATTGGATTAAAGGTGTTGAATCTACACTATAAAGTGGAGCAGACTGGGAGATTGCTCTCTTTCGGTTCCTGAGATTAGCATTAGAGAGGAGAGGAGAAGTAGCCAAAGTGAGACAATTTCTTTTATTTGGCCATTCCTGAGACGGATATTGTGTAATAAACAAGGAATCTGTAAGTCAATTGTTAGTTTCTGAACCTGCAAGCCGTTCTAGCAAATTATTGAACCCGTGGAAGGGATCAATTTATAGCCACCATAACCTGGAACTTGAGATTGGCATCTGAAGTTGGGGTGGGCAGTCTTAAGTGCAGGCAGACCGTGGAGAATTGGATTGTCTTATAGGACACCTACGTGTCCACAGAGAATTAGAAAATTGCTCGGTGGGAAAACCCCACACATTTGATGTTAGAAGTGTTGTGAGTAAAACAAACAAACAATACACATACTTCTCCTTTATTCATTTAATTCTCACAACTTTGTAAATGAGAAACTGTTAACCTCATTTTTAGGATGTTGAAGTGGAGGCAGAAAAAGGTTAAGTGAGTAACTTGTGTTAAGCATGCTGCCAGTAAGAAAGTCCCAGGCAGGCAGTCTTACTCAGCACCGCTCTTCAGAGTGACTCTCTTATGGAATAATAAATAAATAATTCCCATAGTGGGAAAAGGGTTTCCACAGTAAAGTCTAAACTTTCTTCATTCACGGTATTAGCTTGCTTAAAAGCATCACTAAAACCATTAACATGGTATTAAAGTACCAATTCTGAAAGGTTGAAATGATTACCTGAGTAAAATATGTCCTAAATAGAAAAACAATAGGAAATATTGGGAAGAAACTAGAGAAGTGGAAAACATTTCCTTTCTTCCCTTCTGGTTTTTTTGGCCTGATCTAATAATTAACTCGACAAAAGACAGATTAACAGGAGAAAAAGAAATATTGTGCATTGGGAAGGCCCATCAAAATATGAGACTCCCTGGCAGTCAGGTAACTGAGGTGAATACACTATCCTGAGCTAAGGAGAAGGGGATAGGGTGTGCGGGATCCGAGGGGAGGAAGGCATTTCATGGCAAGCTGAGGAGAGCGGATGTTTGGTAAACAAATGTTTACTATGCCATGCCAATAACTTTTTTGGATATAAAATGTTATCTTTGGCAATAGCTCTCTTCCTAGGACAGGCCCCTGTCTAACCTCTTGTAGGCAATGAGGGGGGAGGTAAGAAGCTCTTCTTGAGTGTGCTGGACCCTGATTGTCTGTAGCTCAAAATAATTCACATGCCAAATTGATACATTCTGGGGTGCCGTATTCTGCCTCCCTGTCCCCGAAACCAACCACACAGCAAAACAAATGAATAAACAAACAAACAAATAAATAAATACATATATGTATGGAAAAGCTTTTGGTAGCAGAAGCTAAGAACCACCAAGCAGGAACACAGAAGGGAGACCAAGTATTAAGAATGCAGAATAGGCTCTTGTAGAATCTGTGCTCCTCCACCTTCCCTATCATTCTCCTCCTGCCTTGGCTTGCCTTCGTCCAGGCTAGCCTGCTCCAGCCATTCCTCTGCTCCGTCCCAAAGATGACTCTCGCAACACAAACAGAATCATGTGCTTCCCTTGAAAAACTTTCCTACATGATGCTTCACAATTGCTCTAACGTGACAAATACTGTTTCCAAAACAGTCCCCAGGTCTCCTTTTCTCCTCCGCTTTCATTTCCCACCTACGTGGAGATCATCCCAAACTTGCTGTTATATGAACACAGCTAACACGTTCAACTCCTCCTGACTTCAAAATTCTATTTCTATATCTGACATGTCTTTATTCTTCTTTGCATCTCAAACTCCTACTTATATTTTGGATATGATACAGTTTTATTGAAAATCTTATCTAATGGTATCTTTCTTTTCTAGTTAGTCTTTCTCACCTTATGCTGTTAAAGTACTGAATACCTCGTGTTTTCCTAAAAGTCCTCCCACTTCATTATACACTTACCTCCCCCACCAAATCCTCAGAGAAAGAAACTCTTCTTTAATGCTTCTTTGGATTTTGAGCAAATAAGCAGAGTATATGCCAAAGTAGGTTTTCAATAAATGAATGTTTATTTGTTTGAATCAATGGGAAGAATCAGTGCACTTCCACAAGAGAGAAAAGATTCTTGCTTTTTACAAGTTACCCTTAAGCCACTTGTACAATTATGCTTTTTTAAGCATTCATAATCATAGGTCATGTGAAGAGCTCTTGATTAGGAGAGAGGGATAACCGTGTTTCCCTTCTAGCTGCACAACCTTTGTTAACCTAACCAAATGAACTTGGCCATTTACTTATTTTTTAAAGACTCAGTTTCTAACCTGTGAAATACAGGTAGCACACTTTGTATTCTGAACTCATAGAACTGTTGTAAGATGAAGTAGAATGACACACTTGAAAGCACTTAAAAAGTCCGAAAGTACCACATTTATGGAAGCACAAGGGAGGCTCATTTTTACTATCTAGCCAGTGTCAGCCCCCAGAGAAATAAGGTAGAAGAGTGGCATTTGGGGTATGAGTGAAATCAGGTAGTGAACTGGGGCAGAGAATTTTGGAAGAAGCACTGAATTTGCAGGAGTTGGGGCCAGGAGTGGGCCATGCTGTAGGAGTAGAGAAAAGAGACAAATAACACTTTAAAAAACTAATTGTTCCAAAGCTACAACTAAAATGTGTTTTCATCAAAGGCAAATTTATCTTATATTACATTTTGGAAGAAAAATAATCCTTCTATGAATTTAGGGGAAATAGTGTTCTAATGGGAATTTTGGGTTTCTGATGCAGTGGTAAAAAATAAACTCACTTTCTTTCCAAATTAGATTGTTTTTATATTAATTTAGTGTACATTTGCAATGTTCTCTAACAATATCAACTGTAAAACTAATGTGTCCAGAAAATGATTCTGAAGAGCTCAGTTTGTTTAAACCATTCCCCCTAGTCTGTTATAATATCTGCAGTTTCATAGCAGATGCAGTGAGAGATAGGTTGAGATCTGACCTGATTTGCTCCCTAAAGATTAGTAGTTTATATTTTGGAAAGACATATATACATTTTAAACATGGTTTAAATAGTTTCATTAAAGAAAATAAATTGGCTTTTTATGAATTCCCTCATAATATTTTGTGCTGCCAAGGTTTATTTCAATAATTTGGGAATGACATTGAGACCTTTAGCCTTCAATGGTAATGAAACTGCAGACTATATTAGCATTATGATTTCTAACAGAGCTTTTATATGACTCTAGGGGAAAAACAGTATATGAGAGGTTGCCATCATGAAGGTAATAAGTTTTCCTTGCAGTAATTTCTTCCATGCTTCAGTTCATTGTAATTGTCAATGCGATTGCATTTTTGTATTCATGTGTGATTCTCCCTGATAATATCAAGTGTAGTTCTGCCCGGACTTGTTAGATCCTGTTTGTCCTTTGATTTTACAGATGAGAGTTCTTTATAAAAGAATCATCAAGGGTGTGAACATCACAAATTAGAATTCCCATTGTATTTATAACACTGGAAATCACTCAGAGAAGAGAGAGCAAGATACGACCAATGTGGTTTCAAAAGCCCATCTGGGCTTTGGCTAGCAGACAAGAGAGGACTGCTTCTTCTGATATGGGGTACCACATATAAGACCATTTTGCATACTGTTAAAAATAAAAAGAATGTGACCTGTTTATTTTATTTGGCCCTCTTCCTCTGCCAGACTTTGGCCCACATCCTGTAACAGACATTTTATAAAATTATTTTTACTAATTATAGTTTTTGCAACTCATGTGACTCTCTTATTTATGAGCCACTTTTATCCATACAGAGGCCTAAAAGTGTCTTATATATTATGTAAAAAAAAACAAAACACATTTTTATGACCACTATTAATTTGCCATAATCTTAAAGATTTTATACTTCCCACATAATTTACTAAGTGGTCTTCTACTTCCCTGAGCACAACTTTAATCATTTTATATAAGCTGATTAGTCAAACTACCAGTAATAGATATTAATCATTTTTGAAGTGCTTGAAAATATTTGTATCTTATTTGAATCCCTTTCAAATACTCACTTATCTATTTCATGTGGTGCTTTTAACCATTCATACTATGCTTCTTCCCTTAATCAAGCAAAAATCCATTAAACATTCTATATTCCATTATCTTTATTACTTTAGAGTTGCATCATTATCTACTCCTATTTTCAATTTACTACCTAAATGAATTAGAATGTTTATCCTGCTGTTTACTTCTTCTCTGTTCTATAAACATTTTAAAACATTAGAGTTTCCGGGAGTTTCTATTTTACATACTCTTTCCAGTAAAACCAGTTCTTTAATTAAAAAATGTAGTGTGATTTATGTAAGATTTTTTTTTGTATTTATATTTGCAAATATGTAAAAGTGTCAGACAACATGATATAATTTTAGATTCAGAAAACGAGGCTCATACAGATATAGTTCTATTTCCCTATACATACTGAATCCTTTTTTTCAGGACTCTCTTGATCAGAATAATAACTGCTGAAAGTCTTTGAACAACTATTTATTTTTTAAGTAGCTGCTTTATTTATTTATATTTTTCCACAGGGACAAAGAGAGAGTCAGAGAGAGGGACAGACAGGGACAGACAGATAGGAATGGAGAGAGGTGAGAAGCATCAATCACTAGTTTTCCGTTGCCATCGCGACACCACAGTTGCTCATTGACTGCTCTCCCACAAGTGCCCCGACCGACCGTGGACCCTCAGCAGACCGAGCAACCCCCCTGCAGGAGCCAGCGACCCTGGGTCCAAGCTGACGAGCCCCTGCTCAAGCTAGTTGGGCCCGCGCCCAAGCCCACAAGCTCGGGGTCTCGAACCTGGGTCCCCGTCCCCCGCATCCCAGTCCAATGCTCCATCCACAGCGCCACCGCCTGGCCAGGCCTGTTACTTTTTTAGAAAAAAATGTTTGGAGGGAAGTTGTGGATCTCTAGGAAGCAGAAGATATTAGGGATAGAATGTGATGAGTATTAGCTATTCCTGTAGTATTCAGACTATTAAATAAACTAATATGTCAGTAGATTGGCTACAAATGGCCATGGATGAATTATGTACAACTCACAAAACAAGAGGTGAAGAACAGTTTGGATAAGTCATAAAAATCATTTAGGTATGTTCTAGAAAAAGTGGTTTTTATATTAATGGAATAACAATTTTAAAACCTAATGCTACTTGGCTCTAATATATACTGAAAATAATCTGATGTAATCCTCAGTGCTCAGAATCTGACATCTAATATCCTTCTCCATGAGAAAGGATTTGTGTTTTAGTGAATGGCTGGTTACATATCCTGGTTCTGGGAGAAACTGAACAGACAAGTAACTCTTTGTTGTTGCCAGTTAATAATATTGCATGAAGAAATGTTCAATGGTCTTACTCAAATAAAGACAAAGGATCAAACTTAAAGGGCTTTCACTGATCAAATTGTATCAATTTGAATGTCCAAAAGTGAATCATAATTATAGTTTATTGCAAGTTAAATCCTAAAAATTCATGAGTCAAATAATAAATAGGAAAAATACTTTGAAGTACTTTTCAAAAGTAGTTGTAATACAAAAGATAGGCAAATAAATTGGAAACATTTAAAAAATTTTAACATATAAAGGAAATATTTATAATTATAGAAGTTCTTTACTATTTCTTCTCATGTTTTTTAATAACTTAGATGTGTAGTTATCAAGGTTGTTAACAGTAGTAACTCTAACAATCCCCATATCCCAATGGCTTAACACACGTATATTTCACTCAGGCAGAATCTAATGTGGATTGGTTGTAATAATAAAATTTCTAGGTGCCTAAGTTTTCTCTCTTTGCCTCATGTCACATGACCTCGTGCCACTTTCTCACTCACATTCCACTGAATGAAACTCATCACATGGCCTACCTATCTCCAAGGGGGGATGAAAAATGCAGAGAAGGATGTGGATATTGGTGAATTCTCTGAATTTTTGCCACAATAGACATGCATTTTCTCAATCTAGACAATAAAGGAATGGTGGGCACAGGCACTGAGAGAGAAAAATCAAATGGTTGCAGAAGTAGCAACTACACCAAGAATAGTGACGATTTCACCAGATAGAAAGAAGGTCCAATAATATATTGTCAGTTGATGAGTTAAGAAAATATCCTGAGGAAACCTCTGGCTCTGTAAACTTACCTCTCAATTTGAGGGAGAGAAATATTCTGGACAGCATTACTATTTATAATGAATGGCTAAAGAGGGATAACAAAGTCAATGTTAACTGAGTCAGTGCATCCTATAACCAAGACTGGATGGTGAACAGAGGGAGGCACCGGTTCCAAACACAAGATGCAGCCTGATTAATCCACTTGTGGTGGTGAAAGCACATCACTATAAAAGAGAGTCTGGCCCAACCAACACCTATTGGGGTCTGAATCCCTCAGGAAAGAACAGAAATTTTTCATACCAAGCATAAGAAAGAATACTTGAATGGGCTATGTATTTTATATCTAGATAATAAGCATAGGAAGGCATAAATATGTTATTATATAACCTCAAAAAGGTATAAAATATACAAGGAGAAAGAGGAAGAAGAGGAGAGGAGAGACTCAGAGGCAAAAGAGAGGGTGAAAAGGAAACAGAAGGGGCTGGAGGGAGGGAAAAGAGAGGAAGACATTATTTGATACAGAGAATTGATATTAAAGTTTAAATTTTGAAATAATATAAATCTATATGTGATATATAAACCCATCTATTATGGATTTGTAATTTTTTTATGAATGTATGTCTGACTTGGTAATTCCACATGATTAATTTTTGTTTTAATTTTTCCATTAATTTGAGAGAGAGAGAGAAATAGAGGCATCAACCAGTTGTTCCACTTAGATGTTCACTCATTGATTGCTTCTCCTACATGCCCTCACTGGATATAAATCCGATTACCTCAGTCATGGGATTTACTTCTGGTTGAAGCTTTATTCACTAAGCCACCCAGCTAAGGCCATGGTTAATTTACTTTAAAGGTGATCTCATTTACTAAATAAAATGATTCCTGAACTATGTGTGTATATATAAGTGTGTGAGTATGTGTGTCTGTATTGAGGGTATCTTAATTAGAGAGCCTGTGACTACAGAGTAAGAAAAGAAAAAAGAACTGAATAGAACATAGGATGAATTGAAAAGAATTGAAAAACTAAGCATTAAAAACAAGGAGAGATAAGACTGACCAGGTGGTGATGCAGTGGATAGAGCATCCACCTGGGATGCTGAGGACCCAGGTTCAAAACCCTGAGGTTTCTGGCTTGAGCAAGGGCTCACCAGCTTGAGCATGGGGTTGCTGGCTTGAGTGTGGGATCACAGATATGACTCCATGGTTGCTGGCTTGAGACCAAACTTTGCTGGCTTGAAGCCCAAGGTCACTGGCTTGAGCCCAAGGTTGCTGGTTTGAGCAAGGGGTCACTGGCTCAGCTGGAGCCTTGTCCCTTTCTTTCCAGGTACATATGAAAAGCAATCAATTAACAACTAGTGCTACAACTATGAATTGATGCTTCTCATTTCTCTCCCTTCCTGTCTGTCCCTCTCTCCCTCTTGATAAAAAACAAAACAGAACAAAAACAAGAAAAGAGAAATGTGGGATAAAAGCTAAAATATGATGCCATTCATTGAAACCCTGCTATAGATTATTATAGGCACTGGGTTAGGTACAATGTGTTTATCATTCACAAAAATTAAAAAAGAAGTTGGATATACTGAAATCTGAGGGAAGTCCAATTAAAGTTAAAAGTACATAGAACAAACCAATGACATGAGTAAAGTCATTGAATGAAATGATTGAGATAACAACAGTTCAGTTTATAGGAAAATACCTAAACACTATTTTTTTTTCTAGGAAAGAATGAGATGGTGTGTGTGTGTGTGTGTGTGTGTGTGTGTGGAAATAGAGAGAAAAAAGGTGTAAAGAACATGGTTGGGAAGTGGTAGAAAGTAAAATGATCCAGCATAAAAGAAGACTGAATAAAAAGAGTTCATGAAAATCTATCTAAAATTGAAACTGTACCATTTTAATTGTGCAATTTGCAAATGACTGCACATATATATTTAACTTACCTCAACATGAAACAGTTTGTGTAAGAGTTTTTCCCATAGAACTAAAAATATCAGTGAATTGGAAAAGATTCCAAGCGCACCATGCTGCAGAAGACAGAATGCTTGGTGAAAGGGGTTCCATAGAAGAAAATAATAAGAATAAATCAATGTGTGGAAACAGTCAACCAAAATTAAAAATTTATTTTACACAAGGAACAGACTGGGAACTGTCTCTTCAGAATAAGGGCTTCTTGATCCTTTTCCTCACTTTATATGTCTTAAAGAGAGGCAGCAAAAATTTACTCAGGTCTAGATGGAAACCCCTGGAAGCCTTTCATTATTCCACATTTCCCTGAGACTGTCTGGTTTGTTACCTGGTAAATCCATGTGTATGTGTACTTGTATTAATGAGACACTTTTCAGATCACAGATATTCTCAATTACTGTTATGAGTTTATAAATGTTTGAAGCACCAAATATTTTAACATTTGAACAAGAGTCATGTGTTAGTGGCATAATTGACTTAATAAACAATCTGCTGCTTTCTTTGCTTTGCCAAACCTAATCACATTCATGAAAGACAAGGAGCTAGACTCCCTAACATGTTAGGGATATTAACTTCAAGACATTTATAAAAATTGATGGACAGATCATTACAGGACATATCAGATTAGCTTCCATGTCCTTATATCTTCTCTACTTGAAACAAAAAGATCTATTTAGGGAAGAAACAAACTGACCAAGTGTAGAAAAAACAAAGCCATAAATATATTGTTAAAGGAATAGAAGTAATGAACAAATCAGACCTTTAACCCATTAGAGATGGTCTAAATGTTTACTTTGTTAAGCAAATAAACTTTCAAAGTAATTTATCTGTGACTTGTACATATACAGCTGAGACACAGATAAATGTGCAGCATTCTGTAGTAGGATGGATGGACATTAGTAGGGAATATAAGGAGGCCAATGGGAGGCTCTTTCTGTCTGCATTTAGCAGAAACATCTATAAATTTAAGTCATTAGCACTTTAGAAAACCCTGATGGTGTGAAAAGAAGAGATAGTTTCCACTATCACCTAATTTTTATAAGCCAAAGGTCTTTATGAATCTGAAAACTTTCCTATTGTGACTTCAAAAGCAAGAAATCAAATATAAATATTACACTGGGATTCTTCTTATGGTCTAGCCCCATCACAATTGGACCCCAGTAATAAATATGGAATTAGCTACACACACACATGTGCAGTCACACATGCTGCTTAAAAGTCTTAACCTTGAAGCTTTGAAGAATTATAAACATTGAAGACATTTTAAAGAACTTTTTAAAAATTTAAAGAAACATTATTTTCCAAGTGCAAAGCTAGTCTGAGATACCACCCCTGATACTAGTGTCATTGCTAACAAATTAATAGAGGCCTGTATTAGGGAAATTTGAAGAAATGAGTGATAGTTTCTCAATTAACTCCAGCAGGGTCTTAATTAAGCTGATCACAGGGTTGAGCAAGGAAAAACAAAAGCATTAATCATTGGTATTCCTCCATTGCTGTATTAAACTGTTTCAGAATTAACACTAGAATTCCGAATGTTTTAGCAACTGATGTTTATGGCCCAATTATTTTCACCCAGAAGAGAGAGAGAGAGAGTGTGTGTGTGTGTGTATGTGTGTGTGTGTGTATGTGTGTGTGTGTGTGTGTGTGTGTGTGTGTGTGTGAGAGAGAGAGAGAGAGAGAGAGAGAGAAAAGAATATATTTAAGAGACTCTGATATGAATAATAGGGTAAGAAAAAGGACAAATACAATAACTTCTACATTATGTTGCATGAAACCTTGCTTAGTGAATAAACAAATCTGAGAAATGAATATTTTAATTTTGACTGTTGACTCATGTTAATTTAAATCAATATTAAATAGGCAGATCCTGAGATTTACTTATGGTTGACTGTGATTACTTTTGTTTTAAAATATAAGGCCAAAGCTCTTTTCTGTTTTGTAATATCAGATTCTAGCTTACTCCAACATTTTTTATTTACCTCCCTAAGTTGCAATGTCCCTTTTGGTGTTCCAGTACTATTAGTTCATCTTAATGTAAAGCGGACTGAAATATAGTTATGACCAATAATGACAGATGTTCAGATAGAGCCTAAAAACATCAGATTAATAAAGACATATTTTGCCTTTTTCAGGAAACAGAGCCAGTAATGGACATCTATTTATATGTGCTCTGGGAGGGAAGGAACATGTAATTTGCTCTTGAAGGCTTATGTATTTCATTTGTGTAAGAAAAATAAAAAGGCGACAATATCACCAATAGTCCACCAAAAGAATAGGGTAGCGCAATGGATAAAATGTAGACCTGGAGGGTGCAGGTTCAAATCCCTGGGCAAGGCATATACAGGAAGCAACTACTACCAGTAGATGCTTTCCACTTCTCTCCCCTCTTTCTCACTCCCCCCACCCCTCGCCCTCTCTCCAAATTTCAATAAATAAAATCTAAAAAAAAAAAATACTAATCTTAGGTTTAGAACCTGTCTCACAATAGGTTTTTTGTTTGTTTATTTTGTTTTGAGAGAGAGAGACAGGATTATCAAGCTGCTCCTGTATGTGCCCTGACTGGGGAATCAAACCGGCAACCTCCATGCTCTGGGAAGGACACTCCAACTAATGAAACTATCTGACCAGGGCTTAATTTTTATTGATTTTTAGAGACAGAGAGAGAGGAAGGGAGAGAGAGGGGGAAAGGGACCACTTGTCCACTCAGTCGTGCATTGCTTGGTTGCTTCCTGTGTGTGCCCTGCCCTGGCCAAACCTGTAACTTGGTTGTTTCTGGATGACACTCTTAACCAACTGAGCTAACTGGTCAGGGCCATGATATCAAAAGTTACTTTTTATTTATTTATTTTCCATAAAGAAAATGAAGGCTTGCAAATTTCTTTCTATTGCACCTGCACTCATTGATGGAGGGGAAACACCCTCATTGTCTTTTGACCCTAATTCAGCCGATGAGAGGCCCTTCTTATGGGAGTCCAAATATGTGGCCAATATGTGTTCAGAAGAGGAAGGAATAACCACCAGCCTTCCCAGAGAGAACTGTTGGCCATTGATCTCTTTCTCTAGTGAGTGTAAATTACATGAGGACCAGAGTCTCAGGAGGAACAGCAAGGGAACCCCCTCTAATTCATGGGACTGGGCTTGTTTACCATGACTCCGGAAGGGAAGTTCATGCAGGGTAATAAATGAGACTTTCGTCTCTCCCTGGCACACACACCGCACGCTGTGAATCCTGCTTGTCTTCTGTGGGCTGCAGAAACCACAGCAAACCCAAGCTGTGCTTCTGTAGAACAGGAGGCCATCTGAGACATACAGGACACGGTCATCAGCAGCCAAGCGTCTTGAACCTTAGCATCTCACAAAAAATAGAGGAATGAATCGTGATTCATGTAAAACAAAAGAGAACAACGCTAAACAAATAAGTAAGAGAAAGAAAGAAAAATTCTGCCTATCAAATTACAGTGCCATCCATGATAGGACTTGTCATGATTTCAGAGAACTAAAATATGATAACGTATGCCTTTGAATTGCTAAAATATAATTAGTTGTTCCTCTCAAATCCTGAGTGAGTTGTTTGACTATAGAAAGGATATCACAGGATCAGACTGGCTGGAGGCAACATAGTGCTATAAAAGTAAAAATCATCTTCTATTTTTAAGCCATGTAAATAGACAAATTCTCCCCATCCCACCTCCCTTCTTCACGTAGCTCTTAACCATCTCTCCTGTAGCAAAGGGAAATTTGCACTTCACCAAGACTCCGGGTGATGGTTGGGAACATTAAAATCTGAGGCATGCCAGCATAGTACATACAATGTCCTGTCCCGAATTGGGGTAAGTGAAGATGCCCTACCAGCTTGTGAAGGAAAGCTGATCTTTGTGAAATGATACAATTAACTTCGAAGTAAGAACTCACAGTGTTTCCAACAGCTAACTGGAGAATATGCTTAAATATTAAAATCTTTATGCAATAAAAGATCCAAAAATTATATTATGTAAGTAAATAATTCTCAATGATAAGACAATGGTACATGATTTAATCAACATCTTAAGAAAGATTAAAATATCCTCCTCATGACTAACATATAAAACTCAGAAGATGCTGGTAAGAAAAAGAACCCGACGAAGCAGCGATGATATTGTGGCACGATCCGCCCACCCTCCATCATGGACCCCGTAGATGCCCATTTTATGTCTTGTTGGGTGACATAGGTCGCCTTGTAGAGGCACGATTTTCTCATCTAAAACATTAATACGAAGATGCTTGCTTCAGCCTCTGTGGGGAAGTTTCATAGGTCCGCCAAGCAATTGTGAGCTCTTTCATCTTTTTTCATACATGTCAGTTTTAGGCTATTCAACCCAATTAAGTTATATAACAGGCACGCAAAGTCTAGCTGTATTTTGTTTAAACTAGAAGAGAAATATAAGATTTCTGTGTGGAATCAATGGAGTGACACATATAGATCGCCTGGAACACCGGTGAGCATCTAATAGATACTCAACAAATACCTTTATTCTTTTCATTGTTCCAAATGAGAAAGGGAGAGTCCTTCGATCATAGAGGATCCAGGGTGATTCCCATCTATCTCCCTTCTTTCCTCTAGCTAGCTAAAGTGTTCAGACTTAAAATTGATAATTGTTTCAAATTTCTAGCATATGAGAAAGTCTGTGTGAAGTTTGTCTGTGGGGCAAATAAGGGTTTGGTGAGCCTGTGTGAGCTGGACATTTTTAATCTTCACAATCTCTTGCTATGACATGAATCCTCTCCATGCTCCTCCAGACGCTTTCAGTGTGAACAATCATGGCTGTTTCCAAAGGGAAATTAGTAGGACACTGGGAAATTCTTTTCAGATAGCAAGAGCTGCTGTCATTTAGTTATTTGTTTAAAATTTAGATTTCCACAATTTGCTCTTGTGAAGATAAAATACTTTCACCGTTTCTTGCAGGTCAGACACAAAAAGAAGCTTAAAATGCTGAATGTCTCACTTTCTCAGAAGTGCCTACCAGGTGGAGACTTTTTGAGGGTTAGTAGGGCTCAGCTGCTTTCAGATTTTATGCATGAACTAAACAGGGGGAGAAGAGGAGGTGACAATCAACATCTTGCATGAGTGTGCCCAACACCTAACAAGGCAGAGAACTCGGGGTGACTTTATCCCAACCATCCAGGATTACATGAAATCAAATAAGAAAATCATCAAGTTAGTATGAGCTGTGATAAAATGCTTTGTGTGCATTAGGAAAGTGAAGCTAATTTCAAAATATTTTTACAATTCTTTTGAACAGTTTCAAAATAGAGTCACAATGAATAGGTTTTACGTAAATGAGAAGTGATGTATCAGAGCCTAGGTCATAAGTTTTGATGTGATAATTGGGTAGGGTGCTGCTGTTTAGCAGATGAAGCAAAGACTCCAAAGCATCCTGCAACATGTGGGACAGGATAAAATGATCCCACATCTAAATAGAAGTTCATGAATGTAGAAAAAACATACGTCTAATGACTTGAGTAGAGAATCAAACTATTTAAAATTATTTTGGCATGAATTGAATATACCTAAAACTTTCCTGGCATGCAAATTACATTGTTGAAATTTTAGCAAGAGTTATTCACCATTTAAACATACCAAAAGCATTATGCTTGAATAGTAGTTAGAGTTGTGTATACTCTATATCATTTTGGAAGTAATGACTGGTAATTTCTCAAAAATATTCCATCTTCCAAATGCTGGAAACTCTATACCTGCCCATTGAAATTTATTTTCTTTTCTTTGTATAATGTTATCATACAAACCTCACACATAAATTGGTAATATTTAATGTTCTTGATGCTGTTTTAAATAGCATTAAAAATTTTAATTTCAATCACTTATTTATACTATTGAGAAATAAGTCAAATTTATTTATACTATTTTTACTGAATTTATTGGGGTGACATTGGTTAATAAAACCATCAAAGTTTCAGGTAGACAATTCTATAGCATATCAACTGTATACTGTATTATGTGTTCACCCCAAGTCAAGTCTCCTTACACCACCATTTATACATCCTATAACCTCTTCAACCTCTCCCAATCACCCTTCCCCTCTGGTAATCACCATGTGGTTATCTGTGTTTATGAGGGTTTTTTTTTCCTTAAACTTTTCACCTTTTCCACCCAGCCCCACAAACCCCCTCCCCTCTCACAGCTGTCAGCCTGCTCTCTATGACTCTGTCTCTGTTTTGGCTGATAGTTCATTAGGTTCCACAAACAAGTTAATTCATATGGTATGTGTCTTTCTATGATTGGATTATTTCACTTAACATAGTGCACTCCAGGTTCATCTATGCTGTTGCAAAGGGAAAGATTTCCTTTCTTTTTATAGCTGAGTCTTAGTCTATTGTGTAAATGTACCCCAGCTCTTTTTTCTTTTTATCCACTCATATACTGATGGATACTCGGGCTGCTTCCAAATGTTGGCTATTATAAATAACGCTGCAGTGAACTTAAGGGTGCACATATTCTTTCAAATTAGTGTTTTGGGTTTCTTCAAATACGTTCCCAGGAGTGGACTTGTTGGGTCATAAGACAGTTCCATTTTAATTTTTTGAGGTACCTCCATACTGCTTTCCACAGTGCCTGTACCAATCTGCATTCCCACCAACAGCGCAGGAGGGTTCCCTTTTCTTCACATCCTCGCCAGCACTTGCTTGTTGATTTTACTGATGACAGTCATTCTGACAGGTGTGAGGTGATGTCTCATTATGTTTTTAATTTGCATTTCTCTAATGGTTATTGATGTTGAGCATCTTTTCATATGTCTATAGGCCATCTCTACTATTTTGATTTACTGTTTTGGCATCATATTTTATAATCTTGTAAAACTATTTATTTTTGGAGCTTTTTTTGTAGATTCTTTAGTATTTTCTATGTATACATTCTTGGCTTTTATAAATAAAGGCAGTTTTATATTTTCCTTTAAAACTTTTATCTTTTCCAAATTTTATTATATTTTAATTTATTTGCTTTACTAACACTTGCTAGAATCTGTAATAAAACATTGACTAGAAATTGGGAATGAACATCCTTGCTTTGTTCCCAACTTCAGTGTGAAAACACTCAATTTAACACCATTAATTATGACATTAGCTGTTTTTTTTTTAAGTCTTTCCAGATGGAAGTTTCCTTCTATTTTTGTTTCTGATTATTTTTTTAAAATCATAAATAGAAATTGAATTTTGTAAAATGTGCTCTCTTTATCTATTGGACTAGTAATATGTTTTCTCTTCTCTGGTCTATGATATAGTAAAATACATTGACTAATTGTTAAATGTTGTACCATTTTTATATTCCTGTAATAAATCCCTCTTGGTCATTGATTTACTATCCTTTTTAAATATTGATAAATTTGATTTGCTAATATTTGGTTAAGAATTTTCACATCTAGCTTCATGGTTACCACATGACTTAACCTTTATTATAAAGTAACTGATTAATAGGGTTCCAGAATTTATGATGGTTGGCCTATTGTTTATAACTAAGATCATATGGTATGAATAGCTATGCCTAAAGAGAGCACAAAGAAATTTATATCTTATTCCCAGTTCCCTTAATGTCCTCTCACACAATGTAGGAGAAATAAAAGTAACAAGTGTAATTTTGAGTTTTGATTTGAGTAGCAGACTATAATTAATATATTTATCTAAAATAGCAGGATTCTACCACATATTTAATTTATCGGAGCTTAATTGTTAGAGATAAAAATAATGTACCTTTACATACACTTTATTACCTAGAGATTTTTAGATTCATATAATGAATGATGTGATTTCTAGCCACAGGATCATGCATGTAAAACCTTGGTTTGTAGGGGTTATGTGGTGGTCTAGAAAGTATAGTGGACTCATCCAGATCAAACAAAATAGATGAGAAGGGACCAAGCCTCTATATTCAGAGTGCAATCATATTTATTATTCTACTTTTCCTCTTCCACTTCTTCAAAGAATCATCCCCTGAATTCCTTAATTCAGTCTTTCTACCAAAATTCTTTGGTGTACTTTTCAACAAATTGGAAGAGGAAACGGACTGGGTTATAACAATCTGAGTTTCTGGGAGGTTTGTAAATTGAGGCATTACTGTGATCCCAACTCTACTAATTGAAAAAAAAAATGATTAGTAAAGGACAGAGAATCAGAATTGGTCATAAAGTTAAAAGACCTGATAGATTTTGGTATAGTACTGGCATTTCTGCATACAAATTGTGTTGTCTTAGACAATACATTTAATTTCTTTTAATATTAGAGTACTCAGTCACAAAATGGATATATAGATGCTTATTTCATAGGTACAGTATTCAGAGGATTGAATGAGATAATGACCAAGATAGTTTGTTAGCTATAAACCATTAACAAATGTAAGCTATGGATTGTGGTCTACAGAAGAAAAAGACATCTAGATTTCAGTGACCAAGTTTTGGCTCCTGACTGAAACAGATAGATAAGCTTCATAACATCAGCTCTCTCACCTCTGGCTTCCCAATCTTAAGAAAAAAATAATATGTTCTCATCAAAGTTGTTTTCTTTTGCTAGGTCAATGAGGTACTATATAAAAATGTAACCTGCTATTGAAAAGTTCTCTAGGAATAAGATATACTTTAATAATAAAAATTATGATGATATATTTACTAATATGTTATCAATTAAGGTAATCCTCCGATACAAAAAGAGAAAATATGTCTCAAAACTGGTGAGGATCTTATGATATCAAAATATATTCATATACAAAGGTCAATCAGAAGGTCCTTATGCACTGGATGAAATGTAGAAACAAATCTACTATTAATTCTACAAATCTACTATCTAAGTTCATGGTTTAGATAGCTATGTTTTAATATATTCACCTAATGTTATGTATTTTTCTCAAATGATTTTTCTCAATTTAATAAAAAAAATTCTTAATTATTGTGTAATGATTTCCAGATTTATGTTTGTTCCTTAGCTTTCCAAAAGTATGTCTGGGACGAGAAAATTTATTTGAAGCATTTTCCACATCAAGTGATGGCCATCTTTATTTTTTTCTTGAGCACAAATTAATATTTTTTAAAACATTCAGCTGACTTGTATTAAATAATTCACCATTAAAGAAACTGAAAGCTATTTCTGTCAATAATTACCTTATTTTTTTATTTCAGAACTTTATTTTAGAAAAGAATAACAATGGATCATGATTGTATCTATTAGTACACATTCAGTTGGATAAATAAGACCTGTTAACATATTAGAAAACACAACTTGCTGGTTAATGATTAATTGATTATAACAAAAACATATAAGTGGCAAATCTGAAGTATAATGGATACCAGCATTCTTGTATATTTAATAAATCATAATTTGAGAATTTGTCCTCTTAGTGTTAAATTCTTATTTTTGTGTGTGAAACAATTATATGTACTCTTTATTTGATGTTGTGTCCAACTTAATTTGACTTAGCAGAAACTCTGAAAACTCTTTGCTCATTTATATTTGTAAACTTCATCCAAGCAATAAACCAGCCCATATGGCATTCCCAAAAGACCTCAAAATGACAATGGGACTATCAACAGAACAGATTAAGTTTACATTGTACTATTTGCACAGTTTTACATTTGCCAAAATAAAGAATTAATTTCATGGAATTTTTTATATTCTACTTAGCAAATGAAAAATGAACTTTAATTGTTAGCAGTTGCACTTACAGCTTATTCTACTCTCCAACTTACTATTCTATGTAAATGTAGTTTCTTTTTATCTGATAATTAATATATCCATCACTTACTTTTGATTTTACAGACATCTACTTTGATGGAAAACTAACTAGAAATTGGATTTATACTCTAATTTTATGGTTGTATATGATCATCTGGCATCACATGAAGACAGTAGGACAGATAATACTGTTCCTATTTTTCTTAAGTGAACACTGAAACTCAGAACTATTTACCAATTTGTGCAAGCTGAACAGCTTAACATTAAGCAAAGCCCAAATCCATTCTACCTCTTCTGATTTCAAGTCCTTTGCTTTTTTTATTCTCTCATCTAAGCCATCAATCAAACAGTTCTATGATCTGTTTTATGAAGAATATTGAGACTACAGACACACACTCTATTCATTTATCATACCATAAATCATAGGCACACACACACCCCTTTCATTTGCATTATCAGAAGAAACAATACTCATGCTCCTTTTCAAGGTTAATTTTTTCATTTGTGTCTTTACTAAGATTTTCTCTCATTTACTTTGGGACCATCTGCTGTTTCTGATTTTATTCTATTTTTGTTCCTTTGTATACTCGGTTCTTTTCCATATATATATATATATATATATTTTATATATATATATATATATATATATATATTTTATATATATATATATATATGACCAAGGAAAATTAAAAAAAGAAAAAGCACTCCATTAGTTTGATCCACTAGTTGGTATTTTTCTTTTCTGTAAAACACAAGTTTCAAGAGAGAAATAACCTCAATTGCTTCACTCTCCATCTTCCATTTGCTACACACAGGTATTACTCTAGCAATTCCCTAAATGCCAATCAAAGGCTGCTTTTCAACCTATATGAGCCTACATCTCTTCAGCATCTGATATTTCATCACTCCCTTCCTCTTGAACTCTATTCTCTGGCCCCTAGTTCACCTCTTTTTCTGCTGTGCGTACTTTCAGAACTTAGTTCTTCACTCTTCAAAGTTTATGTTGCACAGTCTCACTAAATTATTTCTTCCATATGTATGTCAACAGCTACTGCCTATAAATGAATAACCAGGTGGAAGAAATAATTAGTTAAAATTCATGATCTCCCTCAGTTGACATAGAATTGTGCCTAAGATACAGATGTGCAGCTAGGTTCTAAATTTCCCACCTGTGTGAGAAGCACTGCCAATGTTATATGAGCATTCATAGTTTGTCCTTGGCTTTTAACTAGGACATACTCCATATACATACTCTCTTCTCTTCAAATGATGTTTCCACATCTCTGACTCTCCTGCATTTCAGTCCTGCAAAATGCTGCCTACTTGAATTTTAAGTCAACTTTTCAATAGAAGCTTTCCTGTTGCTGCAGAATTCTTTTGCACACAACTGTCTTGATGCCTATTCCACTTACATGTCTATCTAATTCTACTAAATTACTGTATAAGCCTTTCAAGCCAAAGACCACAAAACCTAGTCTTTTATCTCTAATATCTAGCTTAAGATCTAGTACATAGTAAACATTAAACACTAGTTTGTTGTGTGAATGAATGCCTTCCTACAACTTTTTCTGGCTCCATAGAGTGGACTCATAGAAACTGGGTAATATTGCTCTCTCTGTAAAGTCTCCTTCCCCCAGTGTTCATCCCATGTAAAACAATAGGAAAATAAATCTCATGATGTAAGAAAGAGTCCAGAAATTTGATGTTTTTCAATTTATATTTTCAAAGTAATGTTAAGAACTACTAATTAATAGTAATATACCCTCAATGTATAGGAAAAACTGTAGTAAAAAATTGGAATGCTGCCGTTTCTATTTATCTAAGATAAATTATGACAGATAGAAATAAGGTGCATGGTTTCTTCTCCATCATTGCTTAGCACGATTCACAACTGTGGCTACATACCTTTTTCTACTTTCTTTGCAGGACTTTTTCAGGAGTTTATGGGAAAGCACAAGTTAAAATTAGTTAAAAGAATACATTTACTGGGACTTATTTGCACTTTGTGACTAGAAGTGAGTATCCATAGATGGGTAATCTATATGTCAGCCTCTTCACTACTCAATTATTAGATGTTTTATCTTGATGCCAGTTCAAACTTTAGTTGGGTGAGGATGCTCTACGTAAATGGAGAAAAGTGTGCTGCAACTGCAAAGTTTGGCAGTTCATTTGTTTATTTGGTCTTTTGGTTAATTTTCTAAGTGGTTTTGCTGAGTATTGCAACCCTAAAAGCTTAAATCTGATTTACAGTATGAATTTTATGTATCTTGTGACATTACTCTTTGTAGTACTTTACTTTTGAATTTGAAAGTTTTCTTATCTTTTTTTATTATCTTTTAGCTGATACCTATAAGTTATAATTGGTTTGAAATTATTTTTTATTTATTTACTATTATTCTTTCCAGAATGAAATGTGGAATTGGAGATCATGAAGCTTTGGACTTTGTTGTGTTAACATTCAAGTTAGAATATATTATAAGTGGAAAATTAAGGTTTCCTCTTAACATTAAGAGAGAAAATGACCAAAAGTATGTGTCTCTATTTGGTAGCTTTTCAATTTCTTGAATCTTTGGTATCCCCACCATTCTTGCTACAGATATATTTTTTTAATTCTTTTTATTTATTCATTTTAGAGAGGAGACACAGAGTGAGAGAGGGAGAAAGAAAGAGAGAAAGGGGGGAGGAGCTGGAAGCATCAACTCCCATATGTGCCTTGACCAGACCAGTGCAGAGTTTTGAACTGGTGACCTCAGTGTTCCCAGGTCGACGCCTTATCCACTGCGCCACCACAGGTCAGGCAACTACAGATATTTTTGAGATAATCTGAGAAGAGTCCCACTCATATATGTTCATACAACTATTTTTATATATATATATATATATATTTTATTATTATTAATTCTAATGGGGTGACACCAATAAATCAGGGTACATATGTACAATGAAAACATCTCCAGGTTATCTTATCATTATATTGTGTTGCATACCCGTCACCAAAAGTCAAATTGTCCTCTGTCACCTTCTATCTGGTTTTCCCTGTGTCCCTCCCCTCATCCGTATCCCACTCTTCCCTCCCTCCCCCCATCCCATAACCACCACTCTCTTGTCCATGTCTCATACAACTATTTTTTAAGTGAGCAATACATTTGCATTTTAACTATGTAGAATTACTATTTACAGAAATTGAAAGAACAACTATGGGCTGTTGATTAGTTCAATTGTTTTAGATGCAAGTACAAGTTACTTTATTCAAAGTCAAGCTATATGTTCATGTAAATGTATGTTTCAAGGTAAAGCTTCAGCTAACATGGTATCTGATGGCTCAGTGATATTGCCAAAAAAACTACTTTGTTTCTATCTTTTTAATCCCTTTTTCCTTAATTTTGGCTTCATCTCATATGATGATCCTTGCAAGGCAAAGATAATGGACAGAGATCACCAGGACTACATGTTTCCTGGTTCATAATCAGCAATGGTGAAAGTGAATCTGTTCCTCAGCATTCTCAGCAATATACCAGAGTGACTGAAGACTTAGGTGTTATATGTACAACAAGATCTACTGCTCTAGAGCTAATAATGAGTTGACTGTATTTCTCCATTCTTAAGTCAATAACTGGCCAAGACAGGAGATAGACTATCTTAACAATCAAACATCAGAATTGAAAACAGAAGTGCCAGTCCTATAGAGTCTCATTGCTGATAATGGTACTGAAAGTTATCTGTAAAACAATCAAATCAGAATACTGACTACTGAGGGAAAATATGAATAGAAAGTGACAACACCACAGATGCCTACCATGATATTTATCCTTGAATATGATTTAACTGGAAAATGGAAAGGATTTGATATTTTTCATTATTTGTTAAATGAGATCTACCAGACGAAGAATGTCAGTCTTAAAACAGCATTCCCTTATGTTCATCCTGCTATCCACCAAAGGATATATTTGCTATGTAGCTTGACAGGATTTCACTTAAGAAAACAGAGAATATTTGAGAAAAACCCTGACTTCTTAATTGTAGATATATTTATATTGCAAAGCTCCCAGAAATAACAGAAATTTAGCAACTCATATTAATTTTTAAGAGTTACAAATTTCTTTATAAGTGGTGACAGACACCAATCTATAGAAAAAGACTTTATTAATGTAATTTAAAATTTTACTTTCTATTTTAAACAGCATTGCACCTTAATGATGACTTTATGCTGATAATTTTATTACAAAGGATAATAGTCTATGACAGCCAGTATCTCCAAACTTCCAGACTATTACATGTCTGCATAGCAACTTTTGCTTATCAAATTCCTAATAGCATTATGATTAAAATGTATTTATCAACTTCCTACGTTATTTCCTGAATTCTCTTGAGGATAAAGAATGAAAAAATAAAAGTCATGAAACTGAGCTTAATAAGAGCACCTAGGATGTTATTAAACATTAATTGAATTCATATAAACTTGTGTGTTTGAGCTAGCCTTTTGTTTAGTAGTACTCTATATCTGAAGTGACATTTTATAATTATGAAGTGAAAAAATTTGTATATTTATATGTAAAATACTGAGTATAAGTAATAATATTTAAGTGCCTTAAATTCTACCAGACAGAGGTAGCATCTGTTAAATATTTCTCTTTCTTCTTCTATTCATTACTTCCTCTCTTCTCTATTTCTCCAGTTGAATAAATAGAGTGACAGACAAACATGTAAGGGTCTATTACATTTGGTGATGTGAGATAAGGAGATGTTTTACAAGAAAGATTACTGGAGTTGTACTTACATTTTTTCTAACTGCTGTACTTCACCAGCCACCTGGCAAAATAAATAAATAAATAAAAATGAAAAATTAGAAGGTTTTCAGAAATGCTCTTGTGGAAATTTTTATATGTTCCCATGAGGCAACTTGACCAAGGGCTATTTTCTTTGGACTCTGGGTATACAGTGATGTATATTCATAGTGTATATCTTTGCAGTCAGCATTAGAGGCACATTTAATAAACTGGTATAACTGAGAGGTACAGGAACTGATGATTATAATTCATGGCAAAACTGAACCTGAATGATGTTCAGAAGCCTTCCTTGAAGAAATTGAAGTGTGATAGTAACTAGGCTAAGACTTTGGTGTGCAGGTGGGTGAAAGGGCGTTGGTAGCATATAATTTAGATAAGACAATAGTATATAAAAAGGTCTTGAGACTAGAAAGAACACAAGATAGAAAAAAAAAGAAAGCTGTTGTATAGGTAGAATGTATCCTGTGAGGAGACAGGTAAAACATAAACATGATTTATTTTATTAAACAATCCAGTATCTTGGGCAATGTTAATATCCTGGTGTTTTCCTCTAGGAAAATGGGATAATTAGAAAGTTTTAGGTAGAAGAATAAAATAATCAAGATTATTTTTAAAAGTCTATTTTGTTATAGAGAATTATCTTGAAAGAGAAAGAGTATTTGGGTTCCACCTAGGCTCGGAGATGGTGTGATAATCAAAACAAGTAAAACTATTTATAGGACTTAGGATGTCAGAGGAAATTCATAACAAATAATGGTTTAGAGTTATTTAGGCAGGATAACTAATGCTTTGTGATTGATTCAATCTAGGAGCTAAGAATGAGCAAAAGTGAAATGCAAATTTCACGTACAGTAGGAGTAAAAAACCATTTGTTGAGATAACAAATTGGGAGATGGTGGGTATCATTATTCAAATTTTAGACACATGATCTGGCCAGGCTAGGGCATTTAGTAGAAAGGTAAGTGCATATTTAGAAATCAAGAGAAAATAGGCACTGGAGTTATAAATTTGAAATTATTCATATATATATATATATATATATATATCAACTGAATTCATGAGAATGTGTAAGAGAAAGCAGGCTTCAATTAGATGTCAACATTTAATTATTAAGGTCAGTTGATAGAGGTGCTAAAAAACGAAAAAAAATATTGGAAGGAAAATGAGGAGAATTTCATGTCACTCGGACAAAGGAGAGAGAATGTTTAAATTGGAGATATACTTCAAAACATAAAAAACTTTCTGTTGCCTGCCTGTCAGTGACTTTCTGAGCACTGATAATCATAAAATCAAAGAAAGTTAGATTTGAGTTTCAAAAATAAATTTATCTCAGAGAGCAACCTAAACAAATATAAAGTTAAACACACTATAATATGGGATAGTGAAAGAAAGATCAAACTCAGTATGCAACTGAAATAAACATGAAGATTAAAATTTCAAATTGACCTATTTATTCAACTTCTCAGAACCTAACTTCTTTGTTCTGAATGTTTGTGTCCATCCACAATTCATATATTTAGTTCCTAACTTAGGAGGTGGGGCCGTTAAGAGGTGAACTCCCTGACAATTATGCCACGTAAGGATACAAAGGAGGTCTGTGACCTGAAAGAGGGCTCTCACGTGCTCATGCTGGCATCCTGATCTCAGACTAACAGCCTCTGGATCTGAGAGAAATAAATTTCTGTTTTTTATAAGCTAGCCAGTCTCTGGTATTTTGTTATAGCAACCTGAATGGGCTAAGATACTATCCTAAAGAAATACTTGCTAGTCCAGATAATAAAATAAAGATTCCGAACTTCTTCAGGGCAGAGTCACACAGTGATGCTATGTTAGGGACTGTCCTGTAAAAATCCAATTTCTTTCTAGGCAGAGTGCTAACTCATTTTTTCATCACATTAGATAATTCATCAGTGTGAATGTTCTTATAGTGACAAAGGAAGTAAGACCATGCGCTAATGGGCCTGTTTGGACTCTGTTTTTTCTCTTACTTAACATTTATATGTATCTAAAATGATACAAGTGAATACAGTTGATTTTTATTTTACTGCTACCTCTTAAATACTCACAAGAACATACCAGTGTAACTTGCATAGCTGGGGAGCAGGAAAGGAGTTAAAAACAAAAAGACAGGGTATGGTGGTACCACATCTTGCCTATACCCTAGGGAGAGAAAAATTAATATTTCATCAGCTTGATTGGGTGACTTTTATTATTACACCAATATTACATCAAAGTCTTTTTAATACAGATTTTCACTCTTCATAAAATATGTGTAAAATAGTGAAATTTAATAAAACTATATGAAGACTCTGAGGCAGCTGCCTAAATATCATAAAATTAATATAAAGCAAGTGGAAAAGACATATTTAATCTAATTTAAAAAGTAAATATTAAGCAACCTCTCCACATTGGACACAGTAAAGAATTCAAAGACATATCTCTTCTTTGAATGGATAAAACGTGCGAATAATTTACAAGCAATCATTCATTCGTTGACCTTGACATCTTCAGCATTGAGTTAGGCAATTTGATATTTTAGAAAGGACATATTTCGTCCCGCAGAGGTTTTATATTTATTTTGGAAGATTAGTAAGAATAGTAAAACAACCCAGGCAAAATACCTTACTATGTGAAAATAGAAAAGATTTTTAAAACAAGTCCTAAAACACTAATTGTTATAAGCTAGAAATGTAATTCGAGCTTTAAAAGACACAAAGATGAATGTATTTGAAAAAGAGGGGATTTTAGACTGAGTCGTGGGAGAGAATAGGGTTTCCTCAGGTGATAAGGAGGAGAAGACATTTCAGGAAAAGTGAGAGAACAGAAGATGAGCACAAGCACATGACAGGGTGGGAATGACCATGACATGTGCAGCAAGCAGCAGGGAAAGACCCTCGATGTGGAAACAGTGCTCCTGGAGAAACGCAGGAGTGGCCTGCTGGGTAGTGGAGAATGCAGACACCTGAGGCCTGAGGGCTCTGGGCCTTGTTCCTGCCTCTGGTGTTCTCACTGTACTATCAGCACAACTGCAGTGCCGCAGCATGGTGGTCAAGTGGAAATCGCATAATGCCAAAGGCAGCGCGTGCAGGGATTAAGCGATAACCCTTGTTACAACAGGCGTTGTCAGTGGGTACTAACCCACTAGTATCCCTTTCCTTTCCAACATTGTCTCAGTCTAGTGTGGGTAATTTCTCTATAGTCATAACATGAGTCTTTTAAGTTGACAACAATCAGGCAGTTACTACAAATGCAGTAGCGATGCCAGTTACTCCTCAGTAGGGGCCCAACTTGGGGCCTGAAATAGGAGAGACAGGTTGACCTTGCTTCAGGAGTTTCCTGCCAGAGTGGGTGGTATTTTCTTTGAAATATGGCTAAGGCATTTAGCCTAGTGAAATGAGTATCTATATGAATGACAGTGTAGGCCAGTAGAAAGATTACAGAGTTTGGAAGAAGAAGAATGGGGTTCGAATATTGGCTTCATTGCACACAACATGTGCTCCAGGCAAGTCGAGTAAGGTGTCTGGGCCCCAGTTCCCAAAGGTGACAATAAAGCCTGTCATTTTACAAGTTTCTTGTCAATATTGTGTAATTCACAAGAACAAGAACTCTATAAACTCCAAAGTACTGTGCCCATTATAATTACACTCATTTTCTTATGAAGAAATGAGGACCAAGTGTCCTTCCCATTCAATTTTTATCAGTGTGTGCTCTCTTAACACACCTCCAGATAGATTACTTATAGGTGTCCTTGATCCTATTCTTTTTCTACAGTTTCCAGATATGGCGCCAATTCTCAGGGATTCTTTATTCCTAAAACTAAATAAGAATTCAGAATTAAGTTCCAAGAACCAGGAGATAATTGGAAAAAAAAAACCAAAAACAACAACCACAAATCACCCATATTTTGATCCATATTTAAACTTTGAGGGAAATTTACTCATCTATTTTATTCTGCACAAGTCTGTCTTATCTAAACAAGAATCCCAAACAAAATGGGATTCTCGGAAATATATTCAACTCATAAATTATTCCTACTGAGCATCACAGACATTCTACAAACATTACCCTGGTTTGGGAAATTGCCACAGAACTCTGGTTTGTACAGAACTTTGTTTCCTTTTTTTTTTTTTTTTTTATCCTTTCTTACTGTGACAGATTTCTTCTTTAGCTCATACAGAAACAAACAAAAGGCCTTCTTTCTTTCCGTCTCAATTCCATGTTGCAACCAATCTGACTCTGCTGCAGTTATACTAAATGCCTTCTTTCAGAAGAATCCTAACTGTTGTAATAAAGTGTCCCTGAAATAGCCTGTAACAAAAAGTTGCTCCTTTCTTGCAGGCTTCTGGTCTTAGTCACCAGTTTAAAGATACTGCAGAAAGACGTTGGCTAACCTCATCAGCATATATATTGGTCTTTTTTTTCTTCTATCTTTTATTTGACTACTTAATCTTTTCCTTGTAGCAGTTCCTTGCCAGCAGGAGGTCCCTGCTGCATTTTTTTTTTTTAGCGTATTGTTGAGCATCTCTGCAGATCTTGTGTATGACTCTATCTCCTCTTTGCTGGGTCAAAACAGGGTGCGACAAACAGGTCTTTAGCAGATAAGGCTGTTCATTTTTACTGTTATGTACAAAAAGCACCAATGTCTACAACACAGGAAATTTAACCATTCATAACTGAGTGAATAAAAGAGCAGCTAAAAACCAAAAGCTGGAGAAGGAATGAAAACAGTACTGTAAGAATGGAATGGAGTTTTTAGACTCTCAAATAGTTGATTTTAAAGGTCCACAGAGGCCCATTAATAGATGTGTTTATGTTTACATATAGCAGATGGCTGGGAACATGCAGTGACTGTTAAATTTTAGAAATATTTTGGAAATAGTGGACAACTAATGTTTCTCCTAGCCAATTCATGTCCTCTTTTGCATCTCTTCCAGAATCTGTTTATGCATGACCATTATTGGCAATATGCTTAATTTGGTTATTTCTATTTACTTTTTACATTGCTAGGACAGTTTTACTTAAATTCTTTTTCTTTTTTTTTTTGACAGAGACAGAGAGAGGCAGAGAGAGGGACAGATAGGGACAGACAGATAGGAAAAGAGAGAGAAGAGAAGCACTAAGGTGTTGTGGCACCTTAGTTGTTCATTGATTGCTTTCTCATATATGCCTTGACTGGGGAGGCTACAGCAGACCGAGTGACCCCTTGCTCAAGCCAGTGACCTTGGGCTCAAGCTGGTGAGCCTTGCTCTAACCAGATGAGCCCTCGCTCAAGTGGCGACCTAGGGGTTTCGAACCTGAGTCCTCTGCATCCCAGTCCGACGCTCTATCCACTGTGCAAACGCCTGGTCAGGCTTACTTAATTTCTTTAAGGTGGTGCCAATATCTTATGACAGAGGGACTCTCAGAAGTCCAGTTGGATTTATCACTCTCGTCAGTCTTAATAAGTAGATCTATAGATATCTGGCTGAAAAGTGAGAAACCAGGTTGATTCAGTGTGCTTAGGATATAGCTGTGCTCCCTGAGAAAGCTCTGGTGTGTCTTGTGACTATGTGTGCATGTGTGTACATGTGTGTGTATGTTAGAGGGAGAGAAAGATGGAAGAATAGAGTGACAGAGAC
Organism: Rhynchonycteris naso; assembly: GCA_037038555.1. Lineage (NCBI taxonomy): Eukaryota > Metazoa > Chordata > Mammalia > Chiroptera > Emballonuridae > Rhynchonycteris > Rhynchonycteris naso. The sequence continues at coordinate 15,303,995 of CM073000.1, forward strand.
TGAAAAGAAAAAATATATCTTTAAATACTTGAGGCTTGTTTTATATTTAACTTTGTCTTCTTTATTCTCCATCCCAATTATCCTCAGTTCTGTCAAGAAGAAGTAAATAAAAAAAAAAATACCGAAGTCATGTATTATGTGCTAGGGATGTTACTATGCTAAGATAAATTGGGTGTTTTCATAGACATCACTAATGATCACTGATGTCTGTTTTCTTCTCCTTTCCTGAGCATGAAGAAGACCGCACTCCTTAGGCCCTCAGCTTAGGCTGGATCATATGTTTCTGGCTAATATATAGTGAGAGGGAATGCCTAACAAGATGAAATGGCAAGAAGTCCCTGAGTAACCTGGCCCTTCTTTCTTTCCCTCTGTGGTTCCTAGGAGGCTTGTTGTTGGGATATGGAGTCATGGATCAGAATTAGTCTGGATCACCAGTCACCATACAGAGGTCAACTGCTTCATACAGTTAGATAGAGTCTGAGCAGAGTTTGAGCAGAAGAATAACATTTCTTGTATTGAGTGACTGCTCTAGCAGGACTGCTTGATACTGCAGCATAGTGATGCCAACCACACCAACACTATCTTACTTTTCCCATCTTATTGAAGCTTAGAGACTATAAATAACTTTCCCTGTATTGCAGTTAGTGAGTAACTGATGCAAGAGTTAAACCCAATCTGGCTGCCATGATAATGAGAGTCCTATGGTGCCAACACTGCCTCCACCAAACCCTTTAGTTCTGCCCTCTGTAATGCCACTCACCTCCTCCAGCTACCATGTTGGCAGTTTGTGCTGTCTTTGGCTAAAGCAATGGCCTCCCATCTAGTCCTCTGATGTTATTCTTTCTCTAGTCCAGTGTATATAGTATTCCTTGCCAGAATAATTTCCTAAAATATTCCTTAGATCACAACTCTTTTCTGTCAAAGAGCAGTTATAATTTCCTGCTCTGTATAGGCTGAAATTTACTAAAACAAAAAGAATTGCCATGCTTAAAGGGACCATAGGATGATCTATTTCAACCTTATTATAAAGAATAAAAAACTAAAGTTTATGGTTTCAGTCACTACTCCCATGGTCACATAATAGTAACTAACCAAGTCAGAGGAGAAATTACAGTGATTCTTCATTCACAGAGCTATATAAACTGGCTTTAACCCTCTTAATGAGCATGAGTTATAGAACCAGGTACCTGGGTTGAATCCAATTTCTGTTGGATACTAGCTGGGCAAACTTGCCAAGTCACTTAAACTCTTAGGACCTACTTTCCTCATTTGCAAACTGGGAATAATAATGCTGTCTATTTCAAAAAGTTCTTGTGAAGATTAAATGAGTTTATGTAGATAAAGTATTTAAAGCAGTGTCTGCCATGGCAAAAGCTCTATGCAAATATAAGCAATTAACATTACTTCTCCAAATAATTTCTCTGCTTCCTCCTTGCCACTGTCCCTCCTTTCGCCTAGAACATGTCATTTGAATTCACACAACTATATTTGTGCCTTTGCCATTTCCTCTGGTTGGGTACATACTTTTCTTTTTATACCTGCATAGCATTTATATATTTCTCAAGGTCTGTGTAAAATGAACTCTTGCCTGCTATCTGAATCATTCTCTGAAAGCCTTTCTGATCATAGGACTCTGACAGAATGTGTATGTAGACATGCACACACTTGTTAATGAGCATCTCCCACACCTTGCTGCTTGTCACATCCTGTGTTATGTCATCATCTTAGAAGTAAACTTTCTCCATGCCTTTCTCATTTTGAACACTCTGCTGAATGAAGCAAACTGTGTAGTAAGGAACTAAGATCAGCTTTCAGACAAAAACCAGCTAATGCCCAAAGAACTAGAACCTTCAGTCCAACCCTTGAGGACCTGAATTTGGCCAAAAAGCATGTGACAGTGGCTGGGTATTCTCCCCATTTCAGTCTATGTATGAGACTTCAACCCCGGCCAACACCTTGATTGTAGCCTTGTGAGAGGTCCTCAATCAGAGGACCCAGTTGCCACCCTTGTACTTCTCACCCACAGAAACTGTGACATTAATAAACATGTATTTTAAGCTGCTCAACTTACAGTTGATCATCTTTTTCAGTAGCAGTAAATAACTAATATTCCTATGCTGGTTGGTGGAGGAAAAGCAGACCTTAGATATCATTTTGAAAATTGAGCAAGAGAAACAATCTGGAAATAATGCAGATCAGTGCTGACAGAAGACCTTATAGTACATGTACTACCTGTGCTTTTAGATGTCATCAAGTAAATGCAGTAAACTGGAGGAGAAATACAAAGAGAAGCTCAAGTTACTAGTGATCACTAGCAAGTTTTTTTTTTTTTAGATTGAACATCTCCACCATTGCACGACAGATGTTTTCTATTACCTGTAAATAACAGCAAAGAGTTTGCTTGCTAAACATGCTTTCTGTTCTCTAGTAATAAATAAGATCAAGAGACCTTTGAGGAACTCACATTTCAATCTCAGAGAAGATCAAACAGAATATTTTTGCTCCCCTCCAGTCCCTGCTCACTCAAATCTTTTTTTACGTCTTGTTTTATTCATTTTCTCCTTGGAATGTTTTCTCATTAGACAAATGTGAATGCTACAATGTAAGAATAGAAACCAGCATTTCTTGCCTTTCTCCCAGTTTAATTTCCCATCTACTTCCTCAGAATATAGATAGAGCCTATTAACTTATAAAGAACTGCAGCTCAGCAAAAGTATTTGCCTTACGGAAATGATGCCATGCAGCTGAAAATATCTGTCACATGGAAGATGGTTTGTTTTAATTCAGTAGAGGCTGTGCACCATAGAATAAGAAACGAGTACTTAGAAGCTAGAAAACAAATTTGAATTTTGCATCAATAATGTATCAGCTTTTTCACATTTGTTTTTAAATCTCACTGAATCTGTTCTCTCAATTGTAAAATTGAGATAAAAATATCTATCTTGATGTGATTTTGATAAATATATCAAGTAATGAATATAATGTCCTTGTGACTTTTTAATAGTTTATCAGTTATTAACTACCTTCTTTCAGCCTTTTCCTTGTCTCTTCCACTCACCAAGTACACACTGGCAAACATATTTTTCCCACACCTTTTCTTCTCTATCTTTTTTTCTTTTTAAAAAGCTTTGATTTTTTTACTTGATTGTTTTAATTCTCTGCTTTTTAAAATTAAAGTGTGCCTGACCAAGCAGTGGCACAGTAAATAGCGCATCAACCTGGGACACTGAGGACCCAGGTTTGAAACCCTGAGGTTGCAGGCTTGATCACAGGCTCACCAGCTTGAGCATGGAATTGCCAGCTGGAATATGAGATCATAGACATGACTTCATGGTTGCTAGCTTGAAGCCCAAGGTCACTGGCTTGAACCCAAGGTCACTGGCTTGAACCCAAAGTCACTGACTTGACAAGCAAGGGTTCATTGGCTCAGCTAGAGCCTCCTTGTCAAGGCACATATGAGAAAGCAATCAATGAACAACTAACGTGTTGAAACATCAAGTTGATGCCTCTCATCTTTCTCCCTTTCTTTGACTGTCTGTCCCTCTCTCTCTCTAAAGAAAAGAATAAATAAATAAAATCAAAGTGTAACTGACATTCAACATTATGTTCTTTCAGGTATATAATATAATTATTCCACATTTGTATATAATGTGAAATGATGTTCATAATAAGCCTATTTATCATCTGTCTTCATAAAAAATTATAATTCTTTTCTTTTTTTATTTTTATTTATTCATTTTTAGAGAGGAAACACAGAGTGAGTGAGAGAGAGAGAGAGAGAAAGGGGGGAGGAGCTAGAAGCATCAACTCCCATATGTGCCTTGACCAGACCAGTGCAGGGTTTTGAACTGGTGACCTCAGTGTTCCCAGGTTGACACTTTATCCACTGCGCCACCACGGGTCAGGCTAATTCTTTTCTTGTAATTAGATAATTCAAGACCTACTTTCTTAGCAACTTTTAAATTTACAAAACAATATTATTGACTATTGTTACTATGCTGGACATTATATTCCCATCTCTTGTTTATTTTATAACTGGAAGTTTGTACCTCTTCATTCCTTTCACCCATTTTCTCCACTACCCAACACCTCCCCCCTCTGGAAACCACCAATTAGTTCTCTGTGCCTATAAGATATTTTTAAATTTAATTTTCATTTCTTTTAGATATCACATATAAATAAAATCATGTGGTATTTGCCTTTCTCTGTCTGGCTTGTTTCACTTAGCATAATGCCCTCCAGGTCCATTCATGTTGTCACAAATGGCAAAATTTTATTCTTCTATCTCTGGCTAATTTGTATGGAATCACAAAAAATCCTGAATAGCCTAAGCAACCTTGGGGAAAAAGAACAAATATAGTGGCATTATGCTCCCTGACTTCAAACTATATCACAAAATTATTGTAATCAAAACTGTGTAAGGCTGGTGTGCGTTGGCTTAGTGGGTAAAGCATCAACCTGGAATGCTGAGATCACCAACCAGGTTAAAACCTGGGGCTTGTCTGGTCAAGGCACATATGGAAACTAATGGTTTCTGTTCTTCCCCAACCCCTTTTATCTCACTTTTCTCTCTCTCTCTGCTTTCTAAAATGAATAAATAAAATTTATAAAAACAAACAAACAAAAACTATGATATTGGCATAAAAACAAACATTAAGGTGACAGAGGACAATTTGACTTTGGGTGATGGGTATGCAACATAATTGAATGATAAGATAACCTGGAGATATTTTCTTGGAACATATGTACCCTGATTTATTGGTGTCACCCCATTAAAATTAATTTAAAAAAACCAAAACAAAACAAACATTAATCGATGGAATAGGATAAAGAGCCGAGAAATAAACCCACATCTATGTGGTCAATTAATTTATGACAAAGAAGAAAAAATATACAATGGGGAAAGGACAGTCTCTTCAATAAATGGTGCTGGGAAACCACTATCTTACACAATACACAAAAATTAAATTAAAATAAACTAAAGACTTCCATTTAAGACCTGTAATCATATAACTCCTAGAAGAAAACACAGGCAGTAAGCTCCTTGCCACAAATATTGGCACGGATTTATTGGATCTGACTCCAAAGATATGGGCAAAAAGCAAAAATAAACAAATGGAACAACATCAAACTAAAAAGCTTTCGCACAATGAAGTAAATGATAGACAAAGTGAAAAAGCAACTTACTACAGAGAAATGGGAAAAGATATTTGAAAATCATACATCCATCACTTTCTGCAGTTGATTGTTTCTCAGAGAAAATTATGGGATATTTTGGTCTTAGACAAGAACCGATCTTTTGTAGAGCACAGTCAACAGTTCATTAAAACACGTCCACTTCTTCCTAGAACTATGTTTCTTATTTCCCTGTGAAGGCAAGTGAAACTTTAATGTGAGTTAATGGTTTCCACAGTTCATCTTTGAGACATTCAGCTGAAGCTGTTCATGAAATTGTGTAAGTCTGTGGTTCCAGGCAGGATACATTTCCAAGATAAAAGAGCATCCTATTATCCTAATTCAGAAAAAAAATTATGTTTATAGAAAGCTCTGATTCATATTTTATATTCAAGAGCTTTCCTTCATATTTGAAAATTTCCAAGCTCTAAGGGGTTTCTGCTCAGTGATTCAGTTGCAGGCTATCCATGCCTTGTAGTAGGAAAATGACATTCATTGGTGTGAACATATTTATCTTTTTTTTCTCTCTCTCTTTTTTTTTATAACAGAGACAAAGAGAGACAGAGAGAGGGACAGACAGGCAGGAAGGGAGAGAGATGTGAAGCATCAGTTCTTTGTTGTGGTACCTTAGTTATTCACTGACTGCCCTCTTGACCGGGGGGCTACTGCAGATGAAGTGACCCCTTTTTCAAGCCAACGACCTTACACTGAAGCTGGTGAGCATTGCTCAAACCAGATAAACCCACGCTCAAGCTGGCAACCTTGGGGTTTCAACCTGAGTCCACTGCATCCCAGTCCAACGCTCTATCTACCGTGCCATCACCCGGTCAGGTTCTTCTCGCTTTTTAATTAAGTTGATGCATGCTGCAAAATTCAGTGTTTGAATGATCATTATTTTTGTTGTATTAGAATAATTTTCTGATTTCTCTTGCCATTAATTAATTAATTTGTAATATTTTGATAGTTTTAATTTTTATTTATATACATAATTTCTGGAAATTAATTTTGTAAGATTTGAATTTAGCAGTATTTCCTTTTCAAAAGGAGATTCGGTTGTTCCAACAATGTTTATTGAATAATACCTCCTTTTCCCACTGATTTTAATGCCATCTTGCTCTATAATAAATTCTTATAAATGCCAGTGTCTTTTTCCAAAACCTCTTTTCTGTCTCACTGATTGGTTTGTGTGGGCTGGTGCAGCACTGCACTATTTTAATGTATCCAGGCTTACAGTGTATTTTCTTAACTGGTAAGGCAAATATCCTCTCTTCTTAATTCTTTAAAACACACCCTCGTTTTTTAATCTTTTATTTTGTGGGTAAACATTATAACTAATTGTTCAAGTAAAAACATATCTTGTTAAAAGATTGATTGGAGTTGCATTAAATGTATAGATTAACTTGTGAAAAATTATATCTTGAAATATCACCTTTCCATTTAAAGCATACAATGTCTTTTTGTTGATTAAGCTCTTCCATGTCTTTCAGTCAAGTTTTGTCATTTCTTTTTTCCTTTTTCTGTTTTTTATATTTTTTGAGTTAATTTTTTTAATTGAATTGATTGGGGTGACATTGGTTAGCAAAACTATTTCAAGCGTAGAACTCAACAAACTGTCTTCTGCATGCCACATTATTGGCCCAAGCAAAGTCTCTTTCTGTTGCCATTTTCCCCCCTTTGCACACCTCCACCCAGCTCCCCATTTCCTTCTGGCCATCACCACACTGTCGTCTGCATCTATGTGTTATGTATATACCTGTTTTCTTGCTGTTAATTTAGTATATTAACCCGCAAGAAAGAAGTGATTTTTATTTGTCCTTGACTAGATGTCATACTATTTACCCCTTGGCTCAAAGGATATCTTTGAAATTAGATTAATTAAAGCTCAGGTTTTAGTGTGTGCTGCCTGATATAACTATCTGATGCACCATTATTTATTATTATTTTTTAAAATTTTGGAACATATTTTATTGTCAGTGTTAGCTTGAATTCCTTCAGACATTGGAATGGCACTGTTCTCTGATGTGTATCAAGTTGAGTGGTCGTCTTAGAGAGCAGACTACATCTTGAGTCATATCGGGAGGGAGTATACATTCAGGCTCTTAATTGCAGTTATTTGCAATGAAGTATTAATGAAGCTGACATCTTAGATTTAGTAAGCTGAAATCCAAATGTCTGTATTACTGTCTATACTCCAGAAAAACTCAAAATGCAGGCATCCTACCATTTGGAATCAGGAAAATTTGCTAATAACTAGGTAAAATGTCTCTAATTCTTATCTGAAAAATGTCTTCACTGTAAGCCCTATGAATGCTGGATCAGTAGAAGTACTGGGCTTTAGCATAAATGGAGTAGATTATCTTCAAAATAATGTTAAGTCAAAGTACTATTTTAGTTTGGATTTCCCCAAAAAACATAGCAGACACAAGGCCTTACATGCAAGAAGTTTGGGGAATGTGATCCCAGAAGTATGAGAGAGTGACCAAACGTTTGTATTAACAAGTTTCTGCTGTAGGAAATGAGTCCTTCAGTCTGCAGGATCTCTGAGAAGTGTACCCAGAATTGTTTACCTGCTAGATAAGAAGCTGTAACATTTCTCCCATCTCTGATCTCCAATTGCTCAAGGTTCATCTTTGGGAGCATTAACACCACAGCACTTCTGGAATTTTCGAGCAAGCAGGGGCAGCAATAACGATGTTATTAGAAAAGACCTGGAGGAAGAATGAGAAAAGATGGGTGGTGCAATGTATAGTGGGACAGCAGCAGCACGGATGAATTCCAGACCTTCAGAACTGCAACTGAATTGGAGATCCACCGTGGTATGGGACATGCGTGCCAAAGCTCTTTTATACTATTGAGTAGATCTGTACCTTGAATTCCTTTTTTAGCTAATTTTTAAACTCTTCTTATTGGAAAGAATGATTTTTATCCCCATACCAAATGTAAGTTTAAAAGGTGAGTGCTTCTTATAGAAAGAAAGATACTTTGTCATTTTATGGAGGTTGCTGCTATCTGAGACTTCTATCACAGGGCTCAAGAGTCCAAGATGGCATCACACGGAAGTCTAACATTTGATGAACGTGGCTGCAAGGCTGTACTGAACTGTGACTGCCAACTGGAGAAGCTGGATGTGGCTTTCCTTGTGTGGTACTCTCAGGAGGATTAGATTTTTTACATGCCTCTCAGGGTGCACACAGAGAGTAATCCCAGAGGCCTGCATGGAAGAGGAAGCTTTTCAAACCTGACCTTAGTTGTATCAGAATGTCACTTGTGTCACATGCTATTAATCAAGCATGTCACTAAGGCAGCCTAGATATAAAGAGAGAAGAATTAGACTCCACTTCTTAATGTAAGGAAAAGCAAAGAGTTTATACATTCTTTAACTTACCAGAGCTGTGATATTGTATCTTGATTTGAAATCAGTGTTTTTATATGGTTTTATGAGAGATGTGAAGTTTTGCTTCATTGCATTAAGGTCTCTTCTTTTAAAATGCAAGAAATGAAATCCCAGTTTACATGCCAAGTCTCAAAAGGAAAGAGTGATCAAAGACTAAATAAACAGAATTTTTAAAACAGATGGAAATTCAGCCAAGATTTATCACACTGCTACTGTTGAAACTTTGAAATGAAGTTTAATAGTCAGGCTCATATTTTGAAATAATTAATGTCATGTAGTGAGTTGTCTTTTTTTGACCAGATGCTTTACATGAAAACAACTGATCCAACTAAAACATTTGCCAAACTTCTTATAAAGTGTTGTCACATTTAGAACTAAGTGGGGCCTCATGTTTAAACTGTACATGCTATTAAATGCATGTTTGAAGTGTCATATTATTCTCAGAAAAGCGGCTTTAGCTGAATTAACAGCACCATAATCTTCCTATTTCTACAATTTCCCCACTAATAGTTAATAAATTCAACCTCTTTTGGAGTAGCTTCCTCTCAGGTTTACTCTTGGAGTTTATTTGTAGCTTTTAGAGTAAGTCAGACTGTCTTCCAGTTCTCCTGTGTTATGCAGGAGTGTGCTCAGCATGTGCGTGCTTACTCAGATTGCAGCGAGTTCCAGAGGCTTGTGTGTTTGTCTTAGTACTCCCCAAAGCACCACGGGAGCAAAGATAACAGTCACAGAGTCAGCAGGACTGCGTAGAAAACGACTGTGTTGGTAGCCTTGGGGCACTTCCCCTCATTGACAACTTTCCCTGACTATTAAATGAATAGAAGAGCAGCCCCCCCCAACCCCCCCCCCCCTTCATAGGCTCCAACGTGGAAGTCTAGATCTTCCCTTTCACTCCAATGCTCCCCTCCCAGAGGGCTGGCAATGGGATCACCCACCAAATTGTGAAAGAGGTGGTCTCAATACAAAACCCAATGTCAAGGTATTAATTTAGAAACAATTTGACGACAGGTTCTGCTCATGTTCCCTCTCAGTGCTTCTGTCTCCTGATTCAGAGCCTCGCCTCTTCCTACGTATCTGTCCTGTTCAGCAAAAGGCCTTATTTGCCAGCTCATGTTCTCATTGGAAAGTCTGTTATATCACAAGAATTTCTCTAAATTTTCTCTTGAATCTAATATTCCCATCCACCTAAAAATCTTTAGTATATTAATCATGAGAATGGGAAATTATAGTTTGTAAAGAGGAGGGAACATTACGGCCTGAAATTTTGAGTCTTAATCCCTAGCTTCATGCTCCATGTGCCTAGGTCTTTCTGTCATCAGACTGTTTTATGTTTCTACTTCCTGGATCACTCCCAAATTTCTCATGTGAAAACTCATTTTAAAGCTATCTTCAGGCAGTTATCCCCATTTCCAACTAAGATGTTGATTTTTGCCTCTCCTGAAACTCTAATGGAAATATTTACACATTCATTATATCAAGTATTTTTGTCTGTCTTGCAGTACAGATTTTTTGATTTAACCTCCCCTTCTTCCCCACTGCATGCACCGTTTTTATTGTTTTTTGTTTGTTTGTGTCAGAGACAGAGAGAGTCAGAGAGAGGATCAGATAGGGACAGACAGGAAGGGAGAGAGATGAGAAACATCAGTTGTTTGTTGAGGCTCCTTAGTTGTTCATTCATTGATTTCTCATATGTGCCTTGACCAGGAGGGCTACAGCAGATCAAGTGACCTCTTGCTTGAGCCAGTGACCTTGGGCTCAAGCTGGTGAGCCTTGCTCAAACCAGATGAGCTCATGCTCAAGCTGACAACCTTGGGGTCTCGAACCTGAGTCCTCCACATCCCTGTCCGATGCTCTATTCACTGCGCCACCACCTGGTTAGGGTGCATTCAGTGTTGAATAAAAATCTGTGGACAAATGTTTACTATATTTTAAAGTACAGTTTTCTCTTATTAGCTAGTTTGATTTTAAAAGTAAAGCACTTGGTAAAAAGTATAAACAGAATGAAAAGCTGTACAATAAAATTTAAATGTCTCTTCAAGTCACAAAAAGCAGCTACTGTTAACAGTTTATACTTTCAAGAAATTGTACTATATATACTAATATGTTTTCAAATATATTTATATATGTGCTAACCATTTTTTAAAAAACACTATTACCTTTTTTCAATTACACTTAACATTTAATATTATTTTTTATTAGTTTCAGGTGTACAAAATAGTGGTTAGACAGTCATACTTTACAAAGTGTTTTCCCTGATATTTCAGTATCCAACTGGCACTGTATATGATTATTACAATATTATTGACTATATTCTCTATGCTGTACTTTGCATCCCCATGACTGCTTTGTAACTGCCAATCAGTTCTTATCAATTTCTCCATTTTCCACCCAGCCTACCAAACCCACAACCCTCTGTCAACCATCAGTCTGTTTTTTGTATTTATGAGTATTTTCTGTGCTGTTTGTTCAGTTATATTGTTCACTTGATTCTACATACAAGTGAGATCATATGGCATTTGTCTTTCTCTGACAAACATATTTTACTTAGCGTAATACCCTCCAAGTCCACCCATGGTTTAGCTCTGCCCAATTTGAGTTGATGTATCTTTAAGTATAAATTATTATAAAAAATATTAACATGTATCAATTTCTTTTAATACTCATAAATATCCTTTGAGACAATACTTCCAACGTCATTGGACAAAAGAATAAGGGTATTACCATGAAATTTGGATGCATTAGTCTTCTTTTATTTATGGTCAAGGCATGTTGTATACTGAGGAAACTAAAGACAGGGTGATTTTTTTAGAAAAACATCTGGCTGGCATAAATCTTCTATCTTAGATGGGGAAATATTGTAAAAGAAGAAAAGAATTTCTAGTAAAAAGGCCACTTATTAATTCTTATTTACTTAGGTTTGAGTATTGTTTGTTAAAAAACTAATAGGCAGATCAATACATATTTAATGAATACTTGAATAAGGAAATGAGACAAATCATAGACGGAAAGCATTTATTGTACTTCTCAGCTTGTCTCATCTTCTTCCTGAATGTCCCTCTCCTCTACTTTATTACCTATCCCTCTATCTCTGTCTCTATTTGTCTGTCTCTCTCTGTCTCTGTCACACACACACACACACACACACACACACACACACACACACACACACACACACATGCATCATAGTAATTTGGGCTGGTGGACTAAATGGGCCTAGTTAATTTATAAAGAAAAATTGTTAAATCAGAAGCATTGATCACTTTTTAAAAAATTTAAGATTTTTATTTATTCATTTTAGAGAGGAGAAGAGAGAGGGGTGGGAGAGGAGCAGGAAGCATCAACTTCCATATTTTTCTTGATTGGGCAAGCCCCGGGTTTCTAACCGGTGACCTCAGCATTCCAGGTGAACACTTTATCTCCTGTGCCACCACAGGCCAGGACATTGATCATTTTTTAATACTCTATGTTAACCTTAGCTAGCCAAGTTTCTTCTTTTCCCTACCTTGACCATAATTCTTTAGGCTCAATATTAATACCCATAATTTCTAGAAATTTTAAAATTCTTTAATCATTCACAAGTAGGAATAGTGATTTATTATTAAAAATTAAATACATTATTTCTGTTTTAAGTAATAAAATCTCAGTGGACTATATTCTAAAGAAAATTTTTTAGATATTAAAGTGCATTTTTATTTTTAATTTTTATTAAATTTATTGGGGTGGCATTGGTTAATAAAAAATATACAGGTTTTAGGTGCACAATTCTATAATACATTATCTGTATATTACATTGTATTTACCACCCCAAGTCAAGTCTCCCTTTATTACCATCTGTCCCCTCTTGACTCCCTCCTCTACCTCTTCACCACCCTGCCATCTCCACACTGTTGTCTCTGTCTATAAGTTTTTTTTCCCATTGTTTAAGCCCTTCACTTATTTTATCCAGCCCCTGACCTCCATTTCCTCTGACAGCTGTCAGTCTATTCTTTATATCTATAAGTCTGTTTCTATTTTGTTTGTTAGTTTATTTTGTTCATTAGATCCCACATATAGGTGAAATCATACAGTCCTTGTTTTTCTGTGACTGACTCTTTTACTTAGTATGCTAATCTTCAAATCCATTCAGTCAGCTGTAAAAGGTAATATTACCTTCTTTTTTATGGCTGAGTAGTATTCCATTGTGTAAACGTACCATGGCTTCATTATCCTCTCATTTACTAATGAGCACATGGGCTGCTTCCAAACATTGGCTGTTGTAAATAATGCTGCAATGAACATAGGAGTGCATATTAGATACCTCATCATATTATTATGCTTTTTGTTTTTATTATTTTTAGTGTTTTGTTATCACTTTTTCTAGGCAGGTGCCTTCTCAAGAAGTTACCCTCATGGATAAATATATAGCTGTATATAGACTAAAACTTAATGGCTTTGATTTCTATCTGTAAAGAAAACAATTATTAATTATTATTGAATCTTATAATTATGTGTTTTCTATTAATTTTTCAAAGAAAGACCTTAAGAAATTTCTCAGGTTAACTAAAGAATAAAGATTCCACACCTTCAAGATGGTGGAAGATTATCTCAGGATGTAAGATTTTTCTGTTAAAACATACCTTATGTTAGAAAGAATTACTTTAACTTATGTAGCTTTCAATTTTAAGAATAATCTAAAATTTAGCTTCCAGAGCACTAACAATTAAAGCAATAATACCAGAGGAGATTTTTTGAACAAAATAATTTAGCATATAAGGAAAGGAAAAACTCTCAGTCTTAAAATGCTGAGTAATTCACCTTCTTTGACATGTAAATTCTAAGTTTAACTAATAATGCATTTTTAAACATTATGGCTAATACCTATTATCCACAGAACCAGGAAGTTTCTTTGACCTTTATGTAAGAAAAACATTATTTATTTAATGCAAGGGCAAGAAAAAGTATATTCTGAACACTTGAATTAATATTGAAAGTGCACAAGCTATTTAATAAGTTAATTGTATTCATAGAATGTCGCTGAAGTAGACTAATTGACCCATGGAAAACCTAATACTTTTTACTGTTTTATGCTTCTCTGCCCTCATTAATGTTCTCCAAATGCATAAACTGCTCTTCCCCTCTTTCCTCACTATTAAGCGTCTATTATAAAACTCAGGTAACTCAAATATTTTTGCTTCCATAACATTTAACTTCATTGCTCTATTCCAGGACCTCTGTTTTAGAACTTCTCACACTGGATCATAGTAATTATTTTCCTCTCGTTTGTTATTGTAACTTACCCATCTAACTAAGAAACAAAGACTCATTTTGATTGTTAAATAATATAGTGTTTTCACAAGGAAAACAAAAAGTGAACAGCACTATTTTGCAACATTTTCCAAAGAACTGTGAAAGAAATGTAAGTTAAATGAAGCAGTAATTTTAAAGGCATGTGTAAATTATTCACCTAAAATATATCAAGCAGAATCAGAAAATACAAAGTCTCTGTTTGAATCAAATTCTCAGTTCACCCAAGCAAAACAAGGTTCTCCAAAATCATTCTGAACCAATAAACCCAAAATAACAACAGATTTTAATGTAGCTTAAATCTTACAGAGAGCTGGAAATACTTGACTATGTAAAGAACTTCAAGGGTTATTATATTGGATGATTTATACCAATAATTGGTCCAGAGATCACTTAGAAATTCATTTTCTAGAAACTTAATGACATTTTCTACTTTGCTTTTGAAAAACATTGAAGTTCTTTCTTCTTCTTCTTCTTCTTCTTCTTCTTCTTCTTCTTCTTCTTCTTCCTCTTCTTCAGAACTAAAATACAGTAGTGTGAAATGCAAGATTGGAGAATTGCTGAGAACAGCCTAATAACCCTGCCAAATAAACATCTGGGGAAATATAACTTCTGTTCATTAGAGCAAGGCTTGCAGTTTAAGATGCTTGCTCACCTGCTGGAGTAGGAGAATATTAGGCAGGCAGATGTTAACACTTCTTAACATGGGCATCTGAACAGCTACTTTTAAGGGCTAGAGCATTAGATGAAGAATGGCCTTGAAGAAAAATGAACTTCTGGACCTATTTTATAGTGTTTTTGCTGTTCCCCAAAAAACTAGTTTTTTTAAAAATGACATGAAAGGGATAAATATGGCCATGTCTAGTATTTTTCCACGAATGTTAGCCAGCAAATATTATGGTTCTATTATTTTATTGTCTTCTACATTTTCAAGTTTATGTCTTTAGAAACTTTGTTTACATATTTAGCAGAGGGTCTTTCTTGAATCTTCATGTTTAGAGGAACTGGAATTTTCAACACATTGTCAAACATTTAAAAATTATTTTAAGAATATTAAAGACATTGATCCTTGTGTTTTAGAGACAGTCTTGCTTGGAAAAATTAAATTTTATGTCATTGTGCATCAAGTTTTCATGTAACAGACCCCAGTAAGTAATTGTATAAAAAATCTGAAGTCCTACCATGATGTTCTTTTATTCATTCAATATTTCATAACTGAGTCTACTATAAAACAGGCACTGTTCTACCACTGAAAATATACCTATTGGGTGAAGGGGTAAGGTGTTAAAGAGACATGACATATTAAAAATAATATTATGTAGTTTAATAGGGAATGATAAATACTAAAAAACAACAAGGGAAGTTGGAAGAGCTATGGGAGAGGCTCCAGATATAAACAGAATGACCTGGGTGGTCTCCTGAAGGTGGCATGGGGGTAGAGATTCAAAGAGTAGATGTAGTAAGTCCTGCTAATATCTATGAGAAAGATTTTCTAAGCACAGAGAAAACAAGTGCAAAGCTCCAGGATTGGATTGTGTTCCTGGCAAGCTCAAGAAGCAGCAAAGGGGAGCTGAGTGAGCAGGAAAAGAATTGTAGTTAAATATGTCAAGGTACAATACCATTATTGGGATTTCACATTTACTCTGAAAGATGTGTGGAGGTTTTTGAGGAAAGGGTGTGATATAATGTGATGTACATTTTAATGGGATGTTTTCAAAAAAGACTTTGTGGAGACAAGGGTGAGAGTGAAAGATCAGTAGAGAGTCTAATGCAATTTTCAATGCCTGCCTAACCAGTGGTGGCGCAACAGAGTGTCGACCTGAAACGCTGAGGTCCCATCCCTCATTTAAAACCCTGGAGTCACCAGCTTGAGTTTGGGATCATTGACGTGATCCCAAGGTCCCTGGCTTGAAACCCAAGATTGCTGTCTTGAGCAAGGGGTCACTGGCTTGGTTTGAGACCCTGGGCAAGGCACATATTGGAAGCAATCAATGAACAACTAGAGTGAAGCAACTATGCGTTCATGCTTCTTATCTCTTTCCTCCCCGTCTCTCTCTTCCAGCCTCTCTCTCTCTCTCTCAAAATAATAATAATATAATAATAATAATAATAATAATAATAAATAATCAATGCCAGAAATGATGATGCTTTGAATATGGGTAAGAGTGATGGAAATAGTGATAAGTCAATGGTTCTGGATTTATTTTGAAGGTAGAGTTAACTGTTAATGGAGAGAATGTAGCATGTAGGGAAAAAAAGAAAGAAAGACTTTTGGCTTGAGCTATTGAGTGATGAAGCTGCCAAGAATTATGTGGGAAATTTTAAGTAAACCAGCATCAGGGGATAAAATTATAAGGTTTTGTTTTTAAACACATTAAATTATAGATGTCTGGACGTTGCCGGACTTTTCTATCAGAAAGTAGTGGACATGTCATCTAGAAGGCAGTTGGATAAAGAAGCTGGGGTTTCGGGAGAGAAGTCAAAGCTGGTGAAATAAATTTGCAAATCATCAGCAAGAGATGGCATTTGTGGAGATTAACTGAACCCCCAAAGAGATTATAACTGCAGGCAGAACAGAAGTAATTTGAAAAATAAATCCTGAGAGCCTCAAGGCAATCTTAATAGAGTGTGAGGACATGTTTACAATAAGGAAGGAAGAAAATGAGGAGAGTTGTGGCCATTTAGAATCCAAGTAACAAAGGTATTTCTTGATGGAAGGAATAATCAAATGTATCAAATGTTGCATTTAGGCAAAAATAAAAAAAAATGAGGACTGAAAATTGACTTTCATATTTAATAATGAGAAATTATTTGATGTTCTGGAATTTTTAAATAATCTCACATTACTATGTAAGTTATTTATATGTTTACTAGCATTGTACTATGATAAGTACAAAAAACAATGTAGTAGTATTTTGGGGAACATTTTATTGCTGTGGTTTGCTAATTGCTGAAATGATCTTGCATTTCAATTAGGCTACTGATGTATCCTCTGAGAGAATAAAAATAGCATGAAATTTGCATAAAGACATGAGCTTAAATCTTTAATTTTGAATATTCTTGAATTTATTAGTTCAGTTAAATAATCAAATTATTTAACCACCCCAGAGACTCCGCTTAACCTATGAATGAGAATAACAATACCCAATTTACGGGGTAGCTATAAGTATTACAAATACTGTGTTTCCATTAAGTCATGGTGCACTTTTGACCAGTCAACCGGTCAAAAGTGCACCATGACTTCACGGACACACTGTATACCATTCATAGATTTACCAAAAGTTAAAGTAATCTATATGGTAACATTAAAATTATTATGAGTATCTTGTCTTTCAAAATGAAAGATGGAACATAAACATTTATCATCTCTTCCTTTTGAGACTTCAGTACAATGACAATACAATAAGGAAAAGGGATACATATTCAACAACAGCAACAGAAAAAAATTGGAGGTAGTGATCTACAGATAAGAGCATCTTTTGGGAAAAAGTTAAAGTAGATGGAGTAGTGACCCATAAAGCAGAGCAGAAGGAGCTGCAATAGAATGTATACGGTCCAAGCCACTTTGCCGGGGAATTAATGTGAACAGTTGAACAAATAATGTTATTATTTCTATTACTTGATAAGGAAAGTAAGGCTTATGCTCATTAAGCTATATTACTATAATCCTAAAGCTAATAAGTGGTAAAGCCAAGATTTGATTTCTTTTTTCCTTTAATTTCACTCATTAATAATGTCAAATTTTCCAACAGAGAATGGAACACCAACAAACACAATATGTTTATTAGGTGATGCAATTTTTAATCCTTCATATTTATTTATTTAATTAATTTTTAATTATAAGTTTTATTATGTTGGAATGGTTTCAACTGTCCCATTCAATATAACACCAGTAAACCTACTTATTATGCCCCCCATGTGCCATGCATAGTCTCTTTCCATTCTCATTTCACCCCCTCTACCCCCTCCCCCTACCTCAATCCCTCCTTTCGCTCTGGGACTTGCTACCCTGTTTTTGGTATCTATGTGTTATATATATATAATTTGGCTAATCTCCTCACCTTCTTTGATCTTGTCCAGTCATCCCCCTTTCCTCTGACAGTTGTCCATCTGTTCTCTGTGATCCAGCCTCTGTTTTGTTCCTCAGTTTATTGTGTTCATTAGTTTCCACATATAGGTGAGATCATATGATATTTGTATTTCTCTGCCTGGCTTATTTCACTTAGCATAACAATCTCCAGGACCATATGTGCTGTTGTGAAATAACTATTTACATATTTTAAAATACAAGTTTTGTTGTCCTAAGAAACGTTAGTCATTAAATATCCTGCCAGCCTAATAATTAATTACTTTCCCCCAAATTCCTTTTTTTAAAGGAGGGGTGCTATCAATATACCTGGAAAAAAACCAGATGCACTACTACTAACAAACTCTTTTGATTAGTTATTGTATAAACAGAAAGTGGGAAGCAATAATATATAAAATGAAAAAAAAGTAAATGACAAGTTAGACTGTATTTAATATCTGTTATGTAGTAGTGCACCTAAAGATATTCAGTATTATTTGACAGTTAAAGATTATAAAATCGCAAATTATAGTGAGGCTCTATTCTAATTGTTCAATTTAAGTGAAAGGTGTGCACATCTTCTGTTAAGGCTGTTGCAGTCCAAGTCGTTTTTATTATTATTATTTATTGATTTTAGAGATAGAAACATTCATTTATTGTTCCAGTTATTTATTTATTCATTGGTTGATTCTTGTATGTGCCCTGATTGAGGATTGAACCCACAACCTTGGCATATCTAGACTATGCTCTACAATTAAGCTATGCAGCTAGGACTCTAGTCCAAGTCTTGAGGGTAACTAGAATATGTTAGAGAAACTCTAATATAGAATTCAAAAATTAAACTTCTGCAGGATATAAAAAATGACCAAGTTTGTGTTAGGCTTCAACCTGTTATTCTAAGTAAATTATAAAAATATAGAATTAAAAGGTCTAGTAATAATGTTAAATATAATTTTTTAGATATCATTTAAGAACATCTAAAGTATTCTAAAAATTCAGATAAAAATATTTAAGTCAAAATTAAGAACTAAGTCAGAATGTCAATTCACACCATTGTTATTTGGCATTTAATTGGAGTTTTCAGGGAATATAATAAGGTGAATATCTGTCATACACTGGAAACAAATTGTTATTTATCGCTGGAATAACCATGATAGTATGTAAAGAAAACTCAATAGAATCTGTCAAAAATTATATTTTATTTATTTATTTGTCTATCATCAATGAACATTTTATAATGAAAATTGGAGAAAATTCTAGTAAGAAAATGGAAATTATAATATAAGTAATACTGAATTTGACAAGAAGGACATCAGATTTATGTCAACAAGTTAAGAATTTATTTCAGAGAACCAACAAGAAACAAATTAAATAAAATTTTAATATCCTTAGGTTCCAAACCACAACTTCTAAGAGCTAATTTTAATATCATAAAGTTATAAACTCATCAGGGCTCCCAAACTTAACATTATTTTAAATGTACAACAGACCTATAACCAAATAATTTTTATTGTTGTAAAGTGATTTAAAGTTCATATAGAAAAATAATTACCCCCCAAAAGGCTAGAAATATAAAATGGAGGCCATGTATGTGAGCTTGCTTACCTGATATACAAACTATAAAGCTATAAGAATCAGATCAATATGTTATCAGCCTAGAAATAGAAATAATTTTTTCTCAGAAAAAGAAAATCCTAGAATACTTTATAGTATGTATGAGACAGTAATCTTTGTTAAGAAAGCATTTGAATATAATGAAGAAACAAATGAATAATTAATATAGTATTAGGACCCAACTGGGTATGTGTGAGGAAGAAAATAGAGTTGGATCTTATACTGGGCAGAAATGTTTCCCAGCACTAGTAATAGAAAATAACTCATATGTAGGTGTTGATCTATCTCACATTGAACAAAATCTACAAGTCAGAAGTATAGGCTGAGTTAGATGCACCAGGGTGTAATAACTAGTCTTCTGAACCAGTCTGCTCCTAGCTTTCTGCTCTTCTGGGTTTGCAGAGAAACATTACACATGCCTATCTGCATGGTTACAAACTGTCTGCTGGTAATCCTGAAAATGAAAAGGGAATGCACTTCCCCCTGGCTGGGTTTTGCCATATTTTAAAAGGAAGCTGAGCCTTCCTATGATGAGCCTATATCTCTTTGGTCAGAACTTGACTTTCCTGGCTTCAGGGAAGGCTGCTAAAAGATTATATATTAAGCTCTACAGCCACTATTTAAAAAATAGACGTAGGAGAAAGTGGCTGAGTAAGAAAATTGAATAAGAAAATTTTCATACAACAAAACTACCACTAATCTGTATAAAGCACAATATATATATCACATATATTTTAATACTTAAACAAGCAGAGGGACAGCTTTCAGAGAAAGGGGGGATGAGGAGATGGGATCAGAGAAGGTTAAGGAATTAGTGACATATAACACATAGATACAGATAACAGGACAGTAAATCCCAAGGGAAGAGGGGAAGGAGTTAGGGGGACGGAGACGAAGGGGGTATAAAGGGGGTACGTGGTTGGAGGGTGAGAGTGTTAAGTTGACTGGGACACTTGAATCCATGTTAACACAATAAATTAAAATTTGTAAAAAAAAATACTTAGGCATAAACCACAGAAACCTACCAGAAATTTAAGGAGGCTATACGAACCATCTAAGTTTGAAGGGCCATGCTAAACCAAACTATCTAAGGAAGAAAATAGAATCTCATCAGACTCTTTAGTGATTAAACTATTTTATTTGGTAAAAAATATATTAGTTGATAAAAGTATATTTAATAAGTTACAATGAAAATGTATGTCAAAATTCTTGTATCCAAAATACTCTAAAAGGCACCTTTACACACTGAGAATAAAGGAGTCAGAAATGAGGAAGAGACACACATTCAAATCTTAAAAAAATAAAATAAAATAAAAACAACTATCTTCTTCAACCACACAGGCTCCAAGTTAATGCTCTTTTTGTCTCTTCCCTGCCTCTCTTGGTGAAGCTGTCCAGAATAAATTTGCCCATGCTGTTTACCTCTCCTCACCTCCAACTCTAATTTCCTCTCGCCCAATGTAGTGTCCACTCCATTTTGCCACTGAACCTGCTCTTTCAAATAATACTAATGACCCCCTTAAAGCTTAATCCAATGAACATATTTTAGTCATTCATTTTCTTCTTCACTTTGTTGAACTCTATTAAACGTGCCCTTTTTTTCTAACATCTTTTATCATCTGTTTAACTATGTATTTAAAATAATTCTAGACTGACAGGAAGTTGGAAGTATAATACATAGAGTTCCTTATCCACTCTACCCAGCTTTTCTGAGTGGTATCATCTTGTATAATTGCAGAATATCATCAAAACCTGGAAACTGACACTGGAATAATGCTATTAACTAGACTACAGGCCTCATTAAGTTTTTGCATGCTTCATTTTGTGTGTGGGCATGTATGTGTGTGTCGTTTTATGCAATTTTCTTCCTATATACAGTCTCATGTAACCATTACTAAAACCAAGAAACAGAATTGTCCCATCACCACAAAGGAACTCCCTGGTGCTACCTCTTTACATCTACTCACTCACCCACATCTCTACCCCATGACACTATGACACTCCTTTTGTTTCTATTATGATGCAACATTTTTCTGGTTTTCTCTTACCCTGTTGCTTAGCATCTTTAAACATTTGTTTTCATCTTAGCTCTATCACAGGCTCTTCCTTTTTTTTCTCTTCCAAGTGAGAGGAGGGGAGATAGAGAGACAGATTCTTGTATGCACCGCAATCGGGATCCGCCTGGCAACCCCCGTTCTGGGGCTGATGGTCTGCCCACCTTGGGGCCTTGCTCGCAACCAAGCTATTTTTAGTGCCTGAGACAGAGACTACATAGAGCCATCCTCAGTGCCCTGGGTCAACACACTGGAATCAATCAAACCACGGTTGTCAAAGGGGAAGGGAGGGAGGGGAAGAGAAACAGATGGTTATTTCTCTTGTGTGCCCTGACTGGAAATTGAACCCAGAACATCCACACACTGGGCCACTCTACCACTGAGCCAATCAGCCAGGGCCCGTCAGCGACTTTTCCCTTTGCAGTCTCTATCAGCACTTTCTAGCCCAGGTAACTCCTCTCAGGCTCAGTCTTCTAAATCAAAATCTCCCTTGCCTCAAGGCATTTACACATGGCATTCTCTCTCTACCTGCCACACTTTTACTACACACTCTGGCTCCTATCCACCTACTATCCAATGAGCTTACCATTTTTATCTCTCAGATGGACTTTCTCACCTTGTGCCACGTTTTATTAGGTTAGGACTCCTTTTTATATACTCCCATTGACACTTGTACTCATTATATTAAAAACCATAATAAGTTATTTTAATTACTTATTTAATGGTGTGACTCCCCTGGTTAAAAAAAAAAAAATGTAGCCCATAAGAGCAAGAAACATGTCCATCTTATTTTCTGCTGTGCTCTGAGAATCTTAGCCATACTTGGCTCATATTAGGTATTCCATAATATAATAATTTAATGAACTGATGAACTGAGTTGGTCTCAATGCTGGTCAGACTTCAAAAAGCAAGTCTTTTGCCATCATGACCTCTTTCTACTTCTGATAATGTTCTAGCATCTCAGACCTTGGCTTGTCACACAGCCATATGGAAAAAGGACAAGGCATGATATTAAAAGGATTACTTGTGTTGTAGGTAAATTTAAGCAAAAAAGTATTGGGCAATTTCTAATGGATCAGGTTTCCATTGAGAGAATAAAAACTCCCCCTAGTCATGCATTTCTTTCTGAATATTGCTAATTTTAGTTAAGAAGTTTTTATTGAAGTGAAGAAAATGAGGCTATAGTCTATAAGCATGCAAAAAGGAGTTAATGTACTACTTCTTGATAAATCTTTTGTCTGTTCTCTCCATATATATCTCTGACCTGAGGCCAAGTTAACTATTGATAAGCTAGATGCCCCAATACACAAAGGAGGGTCTCTAGTTTGGATGCTATCTTCAAAGTTTGGCAAAAAGTAATACATGTACTCCTATATTAAGCTTATCAAAAGCTTTTCAAATTCTCAAATATATTTTTACCTACTTTCTCAAACCCTAATAGACCTTTCCATTACTGTCACTCCTCTACCTATTTACATAACCCCTCTATTCTCCAAGTACCCAATTGCAATGTTCATTTCTTCATTTCCTAAATTTCACTTCTACCTATAGGCAGAAGGGTAGCAGGTCTTGGAACTTTGATATTCCTGTTCATCTATGATCTTCCCCTGCTTTGTGCACACATATTTTTTCCCTGTCAACCATTTGAGATTTCTCTTCTGATAATGGTGAGTCAGTTTGACAACAGAGTCATAGAAACATAGGTGGGGGAAAGGATATAAACTAAATATCTTGTTGAGGGTAATGATTTTATATGCTTTCTCTCATTCTTAGTTGCTTTGTAACACTGAATAATCTCAAATGGGATAAAACTCTTGTTATTGTTTGTGGTTTTATTTTTCTCATCTTTTTAAAAATTGTTTTAACTTTTTAAAGTTAAATTATTCAGTAATATTTAATATGTATGTTCTCTTCATTCAGCCCTTTTAAATAAAGTATCTATTTTACAAAATTATAGTTACTGGGTGTGAGGATCCTAACAGTGAAGACCAGGATGTGAGCTCTGGTTCTTATGAGAAATTACAAGCAGCACCCACTCCCCTGACTCTCTGAGCTGTGCGCCCTCGGACCAGCTCCCATATTTGGGCTAGCTGGCTTAGACTTGGTTTCCAGGTATTTCTAGGTCAGCTACCCAGAAGACTACCTTTTTGGGTATAGGGAAGCAAGCTCAGCAAGTTGACATCACCACACTAATGTAATGGTTGATGTGATATTGATTCCATACTGCTATTGTCCCTAAGCCCTCTATCTACCTGCGCTGGCACTGCTAGGAGGGGGGAGATAGGGGACATCAGAATCCAGAAGACTTGAGACTTTAGACTGAGGAGACCGGGGAGAGCATCAGAAGCACAAATAACAGCAGCAGCAATAGGAGCAGAAGCAGCAGAGATGAATCAGCAATAAAGCACTGAAAAATGTACCACCTTGCCTACAGCTCCTCGTGCTTTTCTTCGCCTTGGGGATTGCACCGCCTAAGTCATTCCTTGCAGAACAGGTGTGCTCCAACACTGGGAAATCTTACAACATCACTCTGCAGTTGATCACAATTTTCGTTATGGCATGACTATGAAAGATACAGGAATAGAGGGTTAAGTCATAGAGAAATTGATACATAGTGGTCCTGAATAATTAGCAATAATCCCATTATATTTAGGTCCTTTACAAAGAAGTGTTTTTTCTTATATATGATGTTAATCTGAAAAAAATGCTACTTAGAAAATAGAGTGCAGTGTTACAATTATAAAAACAGGAAAATATTTTATAGATTATATGATGATGTTATTATATGAGGAGAAGATAATTTTTAAAAGTTTTTATCCCTCAAAGATGAATATTTGTTTTAAAAATCTCAACATATTTAACCAAC
The DNA here is from genome assembly GCA_037038555.1 of Rhynchonycteris naso. Taxonomy (NCBI): domain Eukaryota; kingdom Metazoa; phylum Chordata; class Mammalia; order Chiroptera; family Emballonuridae; genus Rhynchonycteris; species Rhynchonycteris naso. Next base: position 15,328,447 of record CM073000.1, read on the forward strand.
TTCTTCTAAAATGAATTTTTTTGTAAACCCGTTAAGTTGTAATCAAAGTTACATTGAGAATTTTTGGTAACCAAGATGTGTAAGATCTATGGTATAGTTGAAGATTCCACTTTTCATGAGCTAGATGAAAACAAATGTTAGTGTGGGTGTTTTATTTATTTTTTATTGCTGAACCTTTATGATATAAAATTGAATGAAGTCTCTGAGGAATAATAAAATATTGAAGCATGTGAAATATGCTTATTATGGAAGGGGCAACTTATTGCCAAAAGAAATGATTCTTCTGCCTTCCTGTAATGTTTGTGAACAGATCATATTTGTCCTTTACTGACCCATATTTTAATATACAACATGATGTTGCCTTTCATGACACTTTAATAATTCTCTGTTGTTGCCAACTGTCACCAAAAATATTCAGCAGTATTCAAACAAAAATTAGTTTGTTTTATTGCCTAAACACATTTATATTAAATTTCTTTGCCTTTCAAGCTGCTCAGTGTCAAGTGTGTAATATATATATATATATATATATATATATATATATATATATATATATATATATAGTAAAGTTTCTTTTTTAAATCACATTTTGACAAATTCCCAGAGCAATAATGGAGGATAACACAGAATAACAAAGGATTGGCTGCAAATGGCTGCAAAGATTTCTTTAGTAAGACCATGGAGAGCATAGTGAACACGTACTTGCCAAATAGTTATATCATGGCACTCTAATGATCATTTTGTATTTTTTAGAAGACAGATTTAGAATTCTGATTCTGTAATCTTATGGTTCATGGTTTCTATGAGGTAGATTTATTATTCAGAATTCATCAATAAGCCTGACCAGGCGGTGGCCCAATGGATAGAGCATTGGACTGGGATTCAGAGAACCCGGGTTTGAAACCTCGAGGTTGCCGGTTTGAGCGCAGGCTCATCAGCTTGAGCAAGGGGTGGCTGGGTTGAGCGTGGGATTATAGACATGACCTCATGGTCACTGGCTTGAAACCCAAGGTCACTAGCTTGAGCAAGGGGTCACTCAACTCTGCTGTAGCACCCCAGTCAAGGCACATATGAGGAGGCAATCACTGAATAACTAGGAAGCTGCAATGAAGATTTAATGTGTCTCATCTCTCTCCCTTCCTGTCTGTCTGTCCCTCTCTCTGTCTCTGTCAAAAAAAATTCATTAATGACATTAAATTAATATACTCATTTTCTATTGACATAATCCTACAAATAATGCATTTTTGTATATAGCATGGTATAATCTTTGGACCTTGTCATTCTAAAATGTCTGACTTCCTGAGGGGAACACAGAAATAATACACAGTACATGACGACTATACAGCAAACAACTAACAGAGCACTATCTTATCACATATGTAACTATTATATTTAGGCTTCATAACTCATGGTACTAAAGGAGCAAATCTATGAGCATGCCTCTACTGTGTGATATACAGAGCATATTGGTATAATTATGCAGAACCCTACCTTGATTTAACTTTAGCTCTAAAAATAATTATCTGATAGTATTTGGGCAAATTGTTTAATTTCTCTAGCTCTGGATTTTCTCATCTATATTTATATATTGTACGTGTGTGTGTGTAATATATACACACACAAAAGTACTTACACAAAGATAGGTCTCCAAAAAAGACCAAGAATGAAATAATATTTTTATCTTTCAAGCTTCAACTCCAAATATATTTTTTATTTTTGTTGGCATCACCATTTGCTGAGTAGTCTATGTTAGAAATTTTAGAGTCATCCTTTTCTAACCTATTCACACTTATCTCCCAGAATCTTATGAGTCAACAACTTTTAAAAATACCACTTATATAAGGCTCTTAATTCTGCTTAGATGTTTGTGATATTTGATTCTTTTATATGAAGAATTCATGTATTTAACATATATTGGAGATAAGGATAAGTAGAAACTGAAGCCTAGCTTCAAATCAGCTCAATCACTAATAAGCTATGTGAAATTTAAAAAATAGAAGAAGTTAAACTCATGAAAACAGAGAGTCAAGCAGGATTGCTAGGGGTTAGGGGAAATAGAGAGAGGTTGGTAAAAGAGTACAAACTTTCAGCTATAAAATGAATAAGGTCTGAAGACCTACATGGTTGTTGTAGTTGATAATACTATATTGTATAATTGAAATTTTCTAATCGAGTAGAACTTAAATGTTCTCACACATGCAGAAGAAATATGTGAAATGAAGGACATATTTACTAATGGAGGTAATCTTTTCACAATATGTACTTATACCAAATCACTACATTGTATACTTTAGATATCTTACAATGGTACATGACAATTATATCTCAAAAAGCTGAAAAAATAAAATCACTTATGGGTTTAAAAAGGATCTACCCCTAACCTTAACTGTCTGAAATTATTAAGACAAATCCTCCTTGGATAGAAATAACATAATCTTGAACTTCACTTTATCTCTTTAACAATTATACACTGAATATTGAAAATATCATAAAGGCAATTAAAGAGTACCACATATATAAAGATATGCTATATTCATGAAAGACTCATTAATAAAATGATAGCAATTGATTTGTAAATTCAGCAAAATCACAATGAAATTCTTAGAATCTTATTCTGGAAATTGACAAGGTGATTTAAAAATGTATTTAAAAATAAAAATGTAAAAAATAGTTAAGACAAACTTGAAGAAAATTGATGGAATCAAACCACCATAGATTGAGACATTATAAAGAATCACCAATTAAACATTGTGGTATCAGAGAAATGAAAGACAAATAGACTACTATGTTAAAATAACACTAGCAAACAGGTCTATGCATACATGGATACTTGATTTGTAAAATAGCTGGCTTTACAAAGCAGTGGGGAAAGGCATATTTTTTTATGATTTGTAGCTATATAAATAACATTGTATCTTGAACCCTACCTCACATAATACACAAATAAAAGTTATACACCCTAGTGTGAATGATTAAAAATAACACAGAACTTTTAGAATATATTGTTGAATATCTTCATGACTTTGCAATAGGCAAATATATCTTTAATATAACAATAAACCAATGATCAACTAAATTAAACTTAGAATTTTCTGTTCATCAAAAGATGCCATTAAGAGAGTGAAAAAGTCTGCCCTCCAATTTAGCAATTCCTTAACCCATAGCTCAGCCTGCAAGGCTAGGTCTCAACACTAATGAATTCTGTAGCTGCCAGAACAGAGCTCTTAACCTCATCCAAACCCAGGTGTCATGTGGCGAAAGTCATCGAACTAAGATGTAGAGGAATTGACTTAAGTACCTCACTCCTGATACAAAGACTATCCTAGAGAAATAGGCACACCACATTGTAATTATGTGCTTCTGCAGACATTGGGAAAAATTTTAAGGACATCATGCTTTGTTTATTGCTGTGTCGTCAGCATATCACCAGAGCATGGAGCATAGAATATGTTTAGAAATATATATTTATTGAAAAAATTAATAACTACTAATAAGTGTCAATATTTTAGTGTGGAAAGTGGCACAGCCAGCTATGCAACTGTATTTTTAAAAATGAAATGGAATCAAGCCATAAGTTCTGTGCTGTGAAGAGTGTACTACTTATTCCCAGTGACTTCCCAAAGGTCCAAATGGTCAAGGAAACCAGTCAGCACGTAGGTTTGAGAGGGCTCTAAGTAGCTTCTTCTACTTGACACTTTACGTATATCAGCTGAAAGAGCTCTATCCCTAAATTCCCTCAATGTAAGTGCACACATTTACTTTCCTTTCTCTGGTCATGATCTTTTTTGTCATCCCATGACTTGTTTACTTTTTCTTTGTAGGAAACAAAGAATCCAATTATGAAAAGAATCTAATGACTACATTCTAATTCTCTTTTCATATGCTTTACAACTAGATTTTTTAATATAGTAATGAATCCTACTAATTATTCAGAATGTACTCTCCATTAGTGAGGAAGTTTAGTTTTTATTTTCTTAACAACCCCAGTGGTGTAAGGGTCCCAACAGTGTGTTCTGTGCTTAAACAGGGGGCAGAGAAAGTACAGAAGGAGAAGGTATATAATTCATTAATAGTTGTATTAGCCTGGACTCTTCAGAAAAACAGAACTAATAGAATAGAGAGATGGAGACAGAGAGAGAGAAAGAGAGGGAGAATTTCTTATAAGAATCATGTGGCTCACATAATTAGGGGGGCTAAGAAGTCCTGAGATATGCAGACAGCCCACTGAAGACCCTGCGGAAACAATGGAGTAAGTTCCAATCTGAGTCTGAGTCTAAAGGCAGAAGACCAATGCCACAGCTTGGAGATAGTCAGGAAGAGAGAAATAAGTTATTTTTTACTCAGCTTTTTGGTTTATTTGGGCTGTGAAGTCTACTTTACTTACTCTACTAACTCAGATTCAGATGTTAATCTCATCTGGAAACACCCTGAATAATATTTAACCAAATATCTTGGCATCCTTTGATCCAGTCAAGCTGACACATAAAATTAATCATAATAGTAAGCACCAATCATTTCTAAAGGTCTTTTGGACAATGCCTTTAAGAGCTGCCTTAGTTGGTCAACATCAGAAAGAACCAAAATAACACATGAGGGAGCTACCCTGCTCTACATGAAGACATTCTTTGCTCTTTTAGATGATGGAGCAGAAAGAGGTGAGAGGAGAAAGAGAAGCAAGGAGATGAAAATTTTCTTAGCAAATGAAGTGATGTTTCCCAAGAGAATCTCTTTAACCTCTATGCCAGGATTGGAAAATAATTCTGAATGAGATAGTCTAGATGCTGTTTTTAAAATTTATTTTTATTTATTTATTTTTTAGAGAGGAGACACAGAGTGAGAGAGAGAGAGAGAAAGAGAGAAAGGGGGGAGGAGCTGGAAGCATCAACTCCCATATGTGCCTTGACCAGACCAGTGCAGGGTTTTGAACTGGTGACCTCAATGTTCCCAGGTCTACGCTTTATCCACTGCGCCAGCAAAGGTCGGGCTAGATGCTGTTTTAAGTTGCTTGATATGAGTAAGTGTATTACATATTCCCATGACTGACCAAACTACACAAGCAGAATCCTTCCATCTGTAGTGGTTTGCACAGAAAACTTGGGAGAACAAAGCAAAGGATTTCCCCTCCCACCCTGTCCCCTTACCAGTCCCTGTGGTACAAAATAAGAAATACTATAACATGCCAAATACAAAGAAAGGTTTTATGGACAGAAAAATCTGTATTCAGCAGTAATAAGGAATTTGAGAAATCTCACCTCTGCAGTTTCACAAGCATGACCCAGAACACTGAGCCAATCTAATCTAATCTGGGTTTCCAGTGGTCAGGAACCTCAGGTAATCATTGGCTGAGGGTGTGTGTGCATGCGTGTGTGTGCGTGAGTGTTAAGAGCACCAAAAATCTACAACTGTACTATCAACTATAGTCACCAGGCTAGTCACTATATATCTAGACTTATTTATCCTACATAACTGCGACTGTGTATCCTCTGAGCAACATCTCCCCACTTCCCTGCCTCCCTGCCCTGCATAACCACCATTCGACTCTGCATTTGCATATGATTTCACCTTTTTAGATTCCACATATAAGTGAGAACATTCAGTTTTTCTTTTTGTGTCTGGCTTACTTCAGTTAACATAATGTCCTCCACTACCTTTTGTCATGTCTTTATCAATAACCAGCACTTATATTTTTATATTCTAATTTTTCAAGAACACTGATAAAGTCCAGATGGATCAATTTAGTCTGATATTTTGACTTCCTTTCTTTGTTGAGTGCAGGCAGATGAAGAGGGGACTTGGGAAAACCAGTCTGGTCAGATCAGTCAGTTGATTCCATTGATAGGTAAAGAATAAGCCAAAAGCTTTCACTTTTAGTTACCTGGTAAGGCTTTCAGACACTCACTCTATATCCAGTAATCTTGAGGGTTCTTGTCAGAACAAATAGCTAGTATGCAAACAAAGATGTTCTAGATATTACAATGATATTGGATTTCACTCTCGATATAAAGCTGGTGAAAATCACCAAAAATAACATCAGAGAAGCACTGTGATCACTTACATGTCCCCATCTGCAACAAATACAGAAGGGTTCTTCACACCCGAAAAAAATAAGAGATCACTCTCCTTGCCTCTCCAAGTGCATAAGCATGCTCTCTACTCCTCTTGCAGGAAGAACAGAATTCCGACCAGTGGAGCTAGAGGTAAATGTGTTATAAGTATCTCTCTATGCCTGTCTGAGCAGTTCTTCCTTTTATTTTGTAACTATACTCATCAGATTCCTTAGGTAAGCTCTCAGACTACACTTCCACCTCCTTCAGCTCAGATTCTTCATGGAGGGAGCCTGTTGTGACCATGGCCATCAGCTCAGATTCTTCATGGAGGGAGCCTGTCGTGACCACGTGCTACCTTGTTTCCATAGAGCTTCCTCTTCATTACGAATGGAACCTTTCCCTGTTGAATCCAGTAAGTGTTCGGACTGTTCTACGGTGTTGAAGATGAAGGTTAAAGTACACTAAATAAATGCTTTTTATATCTCACTTCAGAAACGAACTTTTTGGGAATTTTAAGAAATTGGAAAATTTTTTATGAAAGTGAGAAGTTAAAGAAAAAGAAGGAAACTTACTTAGAATTCTGATTCATAATATAATTTTTACAGACATAATCTATCTCTATTTTTGTTTCTCTATCTTTATTTTCATGATGTTTTAACTCATTATTTTCTTGTTATTTTCCCAAAGTATAGGATTCTAAAATTTTCTAACATTTTTTGAATTCTATCCTAAAATTAAGCCAATACAGATTTATATTTATTGCTACTGATTGCAACCACCTACAGCTTCAGGTGAGAATGTGAGATACAAAACGAGTTGTAGCAAGAAAGAAAAATGTCGAAGAAGCTAGTGGCAAAGAAGCTATAAAATCAAGTCAAGAATTGAGACAATTTTGTACTAAGTAAAACATATAAGTACACTCACATGTTTATTGTAAGAAACCTTTGAGGCTTACGTGAGCAATATTGGAAATGCCTCAATATATACAGCATTATATATTTATATGATAAGTTTAAGACTGTTTTAAAACACTAATGTTAGTTTATAGATTGCTTGACTATTTATTTACATTTTAGTGTTACACTAAGATATAGCTACAAAACAGAATCATCTGACAAATGTCCCGAGTGTTTGTAGTATGTCATCTTTGCATGCTAGTTCAATGACAATGATACTGGTTGATTACTTTTTAAAATTTTCATTTGAGATTGACCAGAAATTATTATACCATGACAGATATTAAGCTGATAAAATTAAAAATATATAATTTATTAAATTATCTGGTTTGCTCAGGGGCATCATTTCTAGACATAGATAAATAAATATGAGTCTAGAGATGTTACCCAGGAAAGGATGAGACCTTGATTCTTGACTTTTTGAGAGAAAGAATGCAGTCAAGAGACAAAGTGTAGCAAGTAAAGGAAGAATTTATTGAACGTGCAAGAAGGAAGTCAGAGAAAGGGGGGCCTTGGAGATAGGTTTGGGTGGGGGTTAGCCCAGGATGAGCTGCTGCTGCCCACTGCCCCCCAAGCTGCCAGTCTCTTGGAGTACCTTAGACCTTAGGAGAGAAAGAGCCAAAAAAACTACCATGGGAGAGGTTGATGGAAGAAGAGGGGGAGGATAAGGGTGGAAAAGTTTGGGTATGCTCCAAAAAGGAAGAGCAAGTTGGGATCACCTTTCTAAGGGTTTTTAAGGGTACAGATCTTAGGGGAGGTCTGAACGGAAGATCTCAATAGAATGTTTATTAGCATTCCAGGTGGGTCCTTTTAATATTGTGGTCTCCACTGATTGGTCAGTGCTAGGGCAGGGTCATAAGTCAATGCAGCTGGTCCTGAGTTCAGCTGTAATTTTGCTTCTCTTTTAGCTGCTTTTCTGGGCCTCAAGCTGAAACACAACTGAGACTTAGATAGTGTCTCTAGGATTAATGCTTACAGGAGTGGTTTCACAGGGGCTTGTGTGGGGGTCATAGGATGCTATTCTCCAGCCCTTTGTTTCTCCTCTAAGGGGGGTTAAAACCATATGACTAGTAATATTCCTGGGGGACAAAGTTCAGAGAAGGGTCCCAACTGCATTACAGTGATATGGCGAATCAGGGGGTTTAAACCACATGAGCAGCTCAGGGAGGAAAAGTCACCCTGGAGACGAGGTCCTTGTTTTCCCAGTTTTGCTGTTGCTAGGCACCTGGGACTTTTCAACCTGGTGGTCCTCTGTGCTGGCCTTTAGTGCTTGTTTTGCTCACATCTGTCTAACTGCCTACCACACAACTACCAAGTCTGTTCCCAGAGGATGAAGTATTGCTACCTTTTATGACATTGAAAATAATGTGGCTGATTGTCCATAAACAAATACATACGTTTACCTGATTTACGTCAAAAGCAACATTGCAGTTCATCAGGGAAAGTATAAACTTTTCCTGTGAAAAGTTATGTGATTCTAGATATCTGTATTGTAAAAAATGTATATGTCCTCTACATCATCTCATATTCAAAAATTAGTTGTACATGAATCAAAGATTTAAACGTAAAAGACAAAAACGTAGAGCTATTGGAGGTGGGAGGACATCATTGTGATTTATAAGTAGGCAAAAACTTTCTAAATCAGACCTAGAAAGACTAACGATAAGGGGAAAGTAACTGATAAATAGGACTCTATTAAACACCATTAAGTGACTGTAAAAACAACTCATACAGTTAGAGAAGACATCCTAATACATATTTTTAAATTGAATGTATTGAAATGACACTGATTAACATTATTATTTCGGTTTCAGGTCCTAGTACATATTTCTGACAAAGTACTCAGAATATTCAGAATACACTTAGGGACACACGCACACACAGAGACACGTGCACACACCCCCCATGCACACTCACACCACAAACTCAAATATCCAAATGTAAAAAAAAAAAAAAAAACGACCCAATGACAAATGGACAAAGAACTTAAAAACCTAGTTTGCAAAACAGAAGAGCTCTAAATTTTTAGTTAACATATAAAAAGGTTACCTTCATTAGCAAAATGCAAATTAAACCTCAATGAGTTATCACTATACACCTATATGAGTACTTTAAAAATTTAAAATATATCAAATTAGAAATATTTTAACCAACCTAATAGTAATATGCTGCAGTAGTACACTGCACGTAGATAGGTAAATAGGTACAATTTTAGCAAACTCATTGACAACACCTACTAAACAAAAATTTGCATATTGTATACAATGTGACCTAATGATATTAGGTTGTATTCAATGGAACTGACAATGCTCAATGGTCTGTGATTTATAAAAATTACAAATTCATATAGTTCAATATCCCCCAAAACAGATTTATATATATTTATATGTTATTTTAAGAATGTTTTCAGCAGTATTATTCATAATAGTCCTAAACTGGAAACTAATCAATTGCTCAACAGAATAATGTTGTCTATGCATTCAGTTCACTATAAAGCAGTGAGGAAATATTATTTACAAGTATACCCAACTACACGGAGAATAGATGCTGTTGAGGAAAGAAGCCATTCAGAAACACACACACACACACACACACACACACACACACACACACACACGCACACACGCACACACACACACACTGTGATTTGGGTTATATAAGGTATAAAAACAGTCAAAACTGATCTAGATGATAGATGTCTAGGGATTGTTTATCATTGTTTGGGTTAAGCAGTAACAGAAAGTGATAAGGAGAGCACTCCTGGTGTGTGGATGGTGATCTGTTCCTTAATCTGTGCTCAGTTCACTGTTTGTGAAGTTTTCATGAGCTGTACCTTCATACATGCAGTTTTCAATGTGAACATTGTACTTCACTAGTTTTTTAACAATAATAAGTTTTTTCCATGCTATAAAAGGTAAAATTTGAAGATAAGTTCAAAAGTATTGCAGAAATACTCAGCTTATTGGAAAAGTATTTGGATTACTGAGAATTTTTTACATGAACTTAAAACTCAAAGCCCCCCTTTGTTTGTAAGACAAGACACAAAGCTGTACTCAAGGCAGGGCTAGGTGCTGCAGAAATTATTGAAATTATTCTGAAAGCTGTATCTCAATAATGACAAGTGGTCAAAAAGACTCTATTTGCTACAGTTTTGACATAATTGATGCATGTGAAGATTGCCACATTAGATCTTTTCAAATGTCAAGTCCAGGAAGAATTATGTAGATTGGCAGTAATTCAAAAGTGTTCATAAACTTCATGTTAGGCTTTTTTTTTTTACCCAGTAAAATAGGAGTAATTATTTTTAAAAAATCATTTTACGTCTTGTACACAGTGCTTTTATAGTATCAGTCATCCCTCCATGATGGCCCTTCTACTTCCATAGAGGAGCTTCATGTAATTCTAGAAAATATATATTCCATATTTTGTTCACTATCAGTTTTTACTTCTTGGCTTTGATGATTTAATGACACTTGAGTACATATAATACCTAAGTTGTATAAAAAGTCAATGTTTACTTTGGTCGCATGTATATAAAGTCACTTTAATTTACTTGATGTAAATTTACTTCTCTCTGATGACTATAACACACTTGTTCATCCATTTTTAGCAGAGATAATATATTTTTTTTCAGATTCCAAGATTATTCTCATTCAGACACAGCTGTGTTGTTGGATATTTATATCATTTCGTCCTCAGTGAAATTTAGGGGTATCGGTTATTTTTTACAAATATTGAAAGAACACTTTCTGCCGATAAGGAAGCATTGCAGGCAACATGCTTATAAGCAAAGGTGGACATTGACATACTACAAAAATCTTAAAACTTCAAATTGATTTATAATAATATTAGGCTTAAAAAGAATTAAATTTTCTCTCTGTTAAGATTAGGCTTCAAATTTCAAGTGTATGCTTGAACATTATAGTCAGAAATCAAGAATCTACCATTTTTAGAATTAGTTTATAGTTGAAAATAGATGACCATAAGAAATAATGGCAATAATAGCTTATCTTTGAATAGCAGTTGATTGATTTGGAAACTGAGTTTCAGAAAGCTAAGTAATTTATTCAAGATTATAACTTTAGCACATAGCAGGGGCTGGGGCTAAAGAATGAATTTTAGAATTATTTACTTAGAATAATTTCTTTTCTATTAGCACTCTATTATCAAGATTAATGGGTCAAAATATTTTTCTAATTTAATTTGAATGAAAAAGGAAGAAATAGCAAGATGGAATAGTTTGCCTAAAGAAAAGAAATGGTATACCTAACAGAGAATCAGTTTACAGGAGCTCCATATGTAATGATAATAAAAGACATAAAACTAGGTAAGGTCACTTGAGAACTAATGCCATTGAGTCGTGAAGTTTGTGCCTGAACTTGTTCCAGGGCTCAAGTCCCTGGAACCCCATATTCAACATAAGCCAGAAGAACACAGGATATTCTTAGACTGTGAAACTTGGCACCTTAGTCATACTTTCTTAGCCAGAAAGAGTTAGAGAGAATACCGGGGCAAAAATAAATAAATAAACAAGTGGGAAGTTCTATGGGGTAATCAAAACCAATTTATTTTATAATTTCAGGGACTCTAGTCTACTGAATGGACAATAATAGATGATGCTAAATGTTATACTATATATATGTAATCCCCTGAATTTAAAGATTGATCCCTAAAGAGATAGTATTTGGGCATATAAAATTAGAAAATATATCTATATCTAGTTTACATCTATATTGATATAGATATTTAAAAATACATATCATCAGATTTCACTTATATGTGGAATCTAAAAAACACAGAAAATGAACAAAACAAAATTGAAACAGACTCTTAAATACAGACAACAGATAATTGGTAGCCAGGTGGGAGGGGATTTGGGGGACTGGGTAAAAAAGCTGAAGAGATTAAGAATTACAGATTGGTAGTTAAAAAATAGTGGTGGGATTGTAAAGTACAGCACAGGGCATATAGTCAATAATATTGTAATAACCTGGTTTGGTTCCAGGTGGGCACCACTTTGTAAAGTATATAATTAGCCATTTCGCTGTATACCTGAAACTAATACTAAATAATATTGAATGTAAACTGTAATTAAACATAAATAAACAGATATATACAATCAAGGAAAAAATAAAACTCATATCCTCTATATTGTGCTTGTTATATCTGGATAGATTTATAGATATCAAATGAGGATTTGAACATTATTCAAAATATTCACCTGTGCAGGAATTATCATAGTATTTTTACTGAATCAAGCTCTATCTGATTCTGACGCTTCATCCCTCTGTGATTGTGAGAAATTCAGTCTTAGACCACAGGATCTCATGGGTCTTACCCAGCTCACACTTGTCAGTTCCACCCCCATACCCAACAGTGTCTTCGGACCATGCCAATCACCAGTGATTCCTTTTGCCCAGGTCAGGTAGTTGGTAGTGGGAACCGTTTTTCTGTGTGGTTTGGAGTCTGTCTTACCTTACAGCACCACAAGACCAGTAACTAGTGTAGCCCACTAAGTGTACAAGGCACTCTGGTTCTTGTAGAGCCTCATGGTTTGAGTTAGATGCTCATAGTTTGAGGAAAATCGACCTTCTCCTTCCTTTAGCTTGCATTTTACCACATGTCTTCCCTTCAGTTAACAATTCAAACTAAACAAAACCACTCTGACAGGTGCAGAGTTCTGCAAAGCCAAGCCAGAAATTCAGGTTTCCTAAGGCAACTGGAGTTTATTTTACATCTCAAGACTGTTGAGGCTAGGGGACTATAAGACTGGCTACAGTCAGGTAAAGGGTGAAGATGTGTGAATACAGAGTACTAGACACTAATGAAATTGTGAAGAGATTACTTGTTACATGTAAGGCCACAATATGAAGGTTAGTAATTTGTATTAGCAGAACCAATACCCAATTGTTCTTTAAAAATATTCTATGTGCCTCGATAACCCAGGTTTTCTTCTCTTTCTGTGATTATATTGAATTTATCCTTTGCTGCTGTTAATAATGATGTTGACTTGTTGGGCAAATAAGTTTGCAAAATGTGATTTTTATGCTCACTTAGTTAAAAATGGCTGCTGCCCATGTGAATGGTCACTGCCAGGTAAAACTACTAATTACCTTCCTACTTGGAGAGAGGCTTTGTTATGCTAATGTGTGCTGGAGGAAGGGTTTTCATGCCAAAAAGTTTTAAGAAGAAAAAGAAGAAAGAAGGAGACCATGCTTTTGCAGAGTGAGAGCAGGAAGGAAGTGTGGTGAGGAGAAGCAGCAGCCAACATGGCAGGGCGCTGAAGGAGAAGCCAGTTTGTGCAGAGTTTATGCAGAGAGAAGAAAATGGGGAACCAGAGGGGACTGAGACTGGTGGGGGGCCTTTGATTCTAGGAAAAACTGGAAAAGATTCTTCTGGTTGTGGAACTGAAGAATGTGTGAGTGGGTTTTGGAGCCCTCTGTGTGTTTGATTTTACTTGCTAGCCAGTCGTGAGGCTAGAATAAAGGTATGGCCCACCAGTCTTTGACTCCACTATTTTTTCACTGTCTGTCCAAATCTAATGGGAACCTGCACCTGCACTTGCCTGGCTGTGATGGCTGTGGCTGCTGGCCATACATGTTTCATTGAGCTTAGGTTTGGCTTGGTTGAAATCATATGCTTTTCTGATCTAATACAGCCCTGGGTTAGCTCTTAGAGTCAGTTGGAGTTTGTTTTCTTGTGTGTGTGTGGGGGGGAGTAGGAGGGACAGTAATTTCTGTGTATTGCTGAGCATTCTCTTTCATAAAAGAGATCTTATTTTAAGTTTTATAGCTCTAGCCAACACAAACTTATAGATATCCTGAATCTAAGAGCTGGTTAGCTTCCAAAGTGGCAAAGTTGTTCTGGGTGCTGCTGTTCTCTGGGCACTCTGAAGTGTGAAGATGACTGAAGTTGCAGCCCACACTGGCTCCTGAAGAAGACCAATCTCAAGGTTAAATAAGCTTAATTTCTTCTTTAGACAATGTTAATCACCTATCCCCGTGGCTACACCCTAAGTTATTTTACAGTGTAACTCTTATATCCATTCTTCTGTGCAGAATTTTAAAAAGCAGGCTAAAAAAAGTTTGTTTTTTTTTAAGTAAGAGAAGGGATGATAGACAGATTTCTCCATGCACCCAACCAAATCCACCTGGAAAACCCTTCTAGGGTCAGTGCTTGAATCAACCCAGCTATCCTCAGCCCCGTGGACTGATGCTTGAACCAATCAAGTCATTGGCTGCAGGAAGAGAAGAGGGAGAGAAGGGGGAGAGGGAGTGGAAGAAAAGCAGATGCTTGTTTCTACTATGTGCCATGACTGGGAATTGAACCCAGGACTTCTGCATGCCAGGCCAATGCTTTTTTTTTTGGGGGGGGAGGCCTGAGCCAACTGGCCAGGGCCCCAAAATTCTTAATAATATATCTACCTATGCCTAAATATAATTTTTAAAGATACAAAACTGACATTGTTTACTCCGTAACCAGACATGAGGCTTACTTACATCCTTGAAACTTCCTTGATTTGCATAGTTTAGCATGTCTTTGTGTCCTGTTTCCATACAATACTCATCCTCCTATTCTAAGTAGAAGGTTGTATGTATATAGCGCAAAAGAAAGTGGCTGAGGTTAGAGTAACAGAGGTCTGCCAAATGTCCATTGCATTCTGCTTTAGTTTACTATGTTCTCTCTAATATTACATTACACAGTTCAGTTAACAATTATAAGCATGCTTTTATATATATTATATATTTTGCACAAAACCATGTTTTAGGAGAAATGTAAATGAGATGGAAATGGTAGCACATTTAATCACTGAATTTCAAAATTAATATAGTACCTTAAGATAAATATTTTAAACTTAAAATTCAAGGTTTGGGGTAAATTTTTATTGCAGAGCTTTTATTAAGAGCTGGTCAAAGAAATCTGCCAGATTAATGCAAGTTATTTTCCATCTATAAAAATAAACACCATGATCTGTGCATATAATGTTAGGATTCATAATTGGTATTTGCTTTATTTGTGGCCTCTGAGTAAAGAAAACCATTTACTGAAATTCTTGATATACAGATAGTAAAGCTATATGTAATGCTCTTCAGATTTCCCAAGGTACGAATTTAAGATACAAGAATTAGTCATGTACCACATTAGCGTTGCCATTTATGATAACATGGCTGGACCTTGAGAACATTATACTAAGTAAAATACGTAAATCAGAAAAATCTAAAAACTCTATCATTTCACACATAGGTAGAATATAAAACTGAGCCTTATGAACATAGAGAAAAGTGAAGTGGTTACCAGAGGGGGGGGCGAGGGCAGCAGTAAAAAAGGACAAATATACGGTGATAGAAAGTGATTTGAATTTGGGTGATGGGCATACAATGCTATCAACAGTTGAAATGCTATAGAGATGTTTATCTGAAACTTACCTACTCTTATTAATCAACATCACCCCTTAAGTATAATTTCTAAATTAAAAAGATGCTTAAAAATGACAGAAGACAGTGTTATAGAATTCAAGCTTAATTGTTTTTAATATTGTGAAATGGTGATTTAAACACATTCTATTTATTTATTTATTTATTTATTTATTGTGGCAGAGACAGAGAGAGTCAGAGAGAGGGACAGATAGGGACAGACAGACAGGAAGAGAGAGAAATGAAAAACATCAGTTCTTCATTGTGGCACCTTAGTTGTTCATTGATTGCTTTCTCATATGTGCCTTGACCGGGGGGGGGGCTACAGCAGATCAAGTGACCTCTTGCTTGAGCCAGTGATCTTGGGCTCAAGCTGGTGAGCCTTGCTCAAACCAGATGAACCCATGCTTAAGCTGGCAACCTTGGGGTCTCGAACCTGGGTCCTCCACATCCCAGTCTGACGCTCTACCCACTGCGCCACTGCCTGGTCAGGCTAAAAACATTTTAATAAAAATGTATCACATCATAAAACTTAAAGATAATTTGAGAACCATTCTCGAAGTTTTCTACTTACAAAATTAAACAGATCTTTCACAGTTTTTCACTGTTATATGTAATGATGTCATCTGTAGACACAGTCTTTTAACATATATTATAAAGTTAATGGAGACTACTTTTAGGCTATTAAATATTTTTTAATAGTAGGAAGGGCCACTTGTCTGATTAGTTCAAACTGTATAAATGGCTATGTCTTCATGAACTTCAGTCCACATTAACACCTAGGTATATCTAACATTTGAGGTCTTTCACTTACATAAACTTCTGGCCAAACTCTGTTTCCCTGTCATGTGAATGCTGGTAAGTTAATACCATGTGTTATCAGTTTTATGACAAGGCAAGTAGCTATACTTGAAATTGAAATTTTTAATCAAGCAAGAGAAGTTGTTACTAGGTACAATTGGCATTGTTATAAAAATTTTGGAATCAGAGCTTTCTTGTTCATAAGAGCTTAACTATTTTATATTACAGAATTTGTGCTCAGCAATGCACTTCACCCAGTCTGAAAATCTACCTCTCACAGCTGTCCTCTATTATATAATAATTCCATTGATTCTTGAAATTATGTGCCTTAGCCACCATCTCATAAAAATGTTACTACCTGATCATCTTAGCATTTGGAAAAACTTCACTGGGAACACTTTTGAGCAAAATAAGAACAGTGACAGAATATAAATGAAAGTAAAATGCAAGGTAACCCCTGAAGATATAGGATGATAAGGTTTAGAAATGAAGAAAGATGAGGAGGTCTCTGACAGAAAGCTGTTGAGCAATGATACTAAAGTTAAAGTTTGATTATTTCTAAAGTTTGCCTTAGCTAACTTCTTTTGAATATTTCCAAGCCTTCTAAAGTGATAGAGTTAAACTATATTAGTTAAGTGAGTTTGAAAAATGTAGAATCTTTTCCATTCTCTATAAATATATGTTATGACAATATTCTCAATACCAGTGCTAACATCAAGGAGTTGAATTTATTCCTATATTCCCCAACAATAATTACACAATTGCTGAACTTTATTTTAAAAGTGATGTACTTAAGTGATAGACTTTTGAAGCACTCTGAATTTTAAGATAAAAAGAGATGCGAGATGTCTCAACTGGTTTTGATGTGTGCCCTTCCATGGAGCTACTTTTACTTTTTTTTTTTTACAGGGACAGAGAGAGAGTCAGAGAGAGGGATAGATAGGGACAGAAAGACAGGAATGGAGAGAGGTGAGAAGCATCAATCATCAGTTTTTCGTCGCGACACCTTAGTTGTTCTGGAGCTACTTTTTCTTATCAAGAAATTGGCCAGATACATAACAGTATAGACAGATAAATATATTCTGGAAACAGAGAATTTTTGTCTCCCTTAGAAAGGTAGATATGAAGTGGGGATCTTGATTTTCAGTGATTTGAAGGATTTTGTTTTAATAAACCAAATACTCCACATATTAAAGGAGAAAGGAACTCTAGAAAGTAGGGATGGTGGGAAATGAAGCTGAGCTAGTTTTCTCAAAATGATTTGCCTCTAAGAAGTGACTTCATCAGAAACCAAGATCCTGAGCCCTAGATCTCAGGAATGAAGGCATGATGTCAGAGTGCAGAGACTTGGATATGGGATCAGCATGGAGAGTGTGGCATTCATTTATAGGAATGAGCAGAACTGAACACATCAATAATAAACACAGCAACAGTATGCTGATCTCATTCTGTTTTCTGATGTATGGCTTTGGGAGAGTAATGTGAGTATAGGAAGTAAGACCCTGACTTTCTTGGGAAGTTGAAAATGGGTGTTAAGAAGAGAAAGTTGCTGTTTGAATATCATAATCTCTGGTGAATGTCCCTCACCTCCCTTTTTTACTTAACCTGTTGATTTACATCATTCTTTCAAAAATACTTCCCCACCTTTCTGATTATCATCTTTCACTTCAGGTCTCTGAACCATCTTTTATTTTTTTAATATAATGAAGGTCCATAAATAAATAAGCCAGATAAATTTTCTGTTTTCTGGACATTTCAGATGACCAAAAAGCAAATAATTAATAAATACTTCCCTTACAAAAATACATTAAAAACCGCCAATCCAAAATTAACAAGGAAATATTTTATTTTGTTTTTAACAGACATAATATCAAATATTGTATTTTGTTTATCCTTTTTCTCATTTGGCTAACCGTCGTCCTCTACCTGGGTATCTTCTAGGGTAGGCACACCTAGGAGATATTACCTCCAGAGAAGAGAATGTATCTTGAAGACTCTTATGACACTAAGAACTCAATACTATTCTTGCAAAGACCCCATAAAAATCCAACATATGGGGCATTCAATCTTTGGAAAGCAATTTCAAAATCTTTTTACCATCTCATCATGAAAAATAGCTTCCTACATTTGACCACAACTGCTGCAGTCTCAACTCTGTGGATGGATACAATTAAAGCAAAGGTTGCTGGCTCTTTCTCCACATTGGGTGTGTGAATGCAGGAATGGAAAAGGCTAGTCCCCACAAGGCAGGACTCCCTAACTGCACTGATAGTCCACTTCAAGTCCATGGAAAAGCAATAACTAGCACAGGAAGAGAAGATGCAAGCAAAGCATGCCAACACTACTTTATACTTCCATCAGTGTTTATCAGTATCACCAGCCTTGGCCTCAGAAGCTATGTCAACATAGCGATGCTGATAGACAGTCTACTATGGTGATAACAGACAACCCAATTAATGGCCATTGATTCACTTAGAACAGCTTGTTTGTAGAAACCATGTTTCAGTCTTAATTTCACAGGGCACTATCTAGGATGCTGATTCACCGGAACTCTTAGCCATCTCTGGATTTTAAATTTGAGGCTTTTTAATCTGAACTTTAGTCTCTTGGCAGTAATTCTTTGGAGACTCTTACTCCTAGCTCATACCTATTTCTACACTCTTCCAGTGGAGATCATTGTATTCCACCCTTGAAGGAAACAGCTTATATATTCAAACTGATCTCTAAATATAGCAATTAATGTTGATTATACAAAAGGGAGAAAATACTGTAAATGATCTACTAATACATCCATGTTTTACTCTATAGTTTATTTATTTCCCTAGGGTAGGATTTTTTTTCATATGTAAAATATCATTGGATCTGTCTTTTTCTCAAACATATTTTGAATAGTCTAATTTCATTTAGTCTTATAGGAGAATTTTAAAATAATTTGACATCTTTTTAATTTTTTTGTGTGCATCTGGGCAATCTATAGAAACCAAGTTTGGTGAAAGTCATTTTATTTTTATAAGTATCTAAAATAAATCTATGTCCTGTTCTTATGATTAACATAATACTATGCCTGTAGACATTCCCCTTTGGAAATCCAAGAAGAATTTAAAATAAAACCCTCAATTTATGTTGTATCAGCTGCATGACTTCCTCACCATGTAAATCAGGTAAACCGAGCTCAGAGAAAAAACTTCCACAAACACTTTTAGGTCATATTTTACTAAGTTCATCCCAACTGCTCAATTCTATTCCTTTCCCATTATTCCACTTATCTATTTATATCATCTGAAGACAAGGAACACTTCCCAATTTCAGGACTTATAATAAAGCTACAGTAATACAGACAGTGTGGTACTGGCAAAATAGACAAATATACTGTTCATAAAATTTAAGGAATATTTCAAAATAAATACGAAGTGATAAAATATCCCCTATTTTTTTAAAGGGACAGAGAGAGAGTCAGAGAGAGGGATAGACAGGGACAGACAGACAGGAATGGAGAGAGGTGAGAAGCATCAATCATTAGTTTTTCGTTGCCGTCGCAACACCTTAGTTGTCCATTGATTGCTTTCTCACATGTGCCTTGACCGCGGGCCTTCAGCAGACCAAGCCACCCCTTGCTGGAGCCAGCGACCTTGGGTCCAAGCTGACAAGCTTTTGCTCAAGCCAGATGGGCCTGCTCTCAAGCTGGCGAGCTCAGGGTCTCCAACCTGGGTCTTCCATATCCCAGTTCGATGCTCTATCCACTGCGCCACTGCCTGGTCTGGCAAAATATCCCCTATTTTTTTGTGTGAGGAGAATTAGGGAATATTTCAAAATGAATATAAAATGATAATATTCCTTAATGTTTGTGAGCAGTGTACATCAATAAAACACAAAAGAGAGCCCCAAATAAACCCTATAAATGTAACCAACTGTTCTTTGACAAAGGAGCTAAGGCAATACAATGCAGTCAAGGTGTGTTCTTCTGCAAATAGTTCTGGAACAACTGGAACCTATAGGCAAAGCAGGGAGCTTAGATATAGACTTTACATCCTTCATAAAATGAGCTCAAAATGGATCTCAGACCTAAATGGAAAACACAAAACTATAAAAGTCTTAAAAGTTTGCTTAGGTACAAACCTAGATGGCCTTGGGTATGCTGATGCCTTAGAAATACAACAAACACACACTGAACTGAACTTCATTTAATTAAAAACTTCTCAGTTAAAGACAATATAAAGTAATTAGAAGACTGGGAGAAAATATTTGCAAGAGTGTTATCTCATAAAAGACTATTGATCTCAAATATACTGCTCACAAAAATTAGGGGATATTTCAAAAATGAATATGAAGTGATAAAATACCTATTAATTTGTTTAAGCAGTGTATAATAAACTCTTATTACTCAATAAACCCTGGCCAGGTAGCTCAGAGCATTATTCCAATATGCCAAAGTTGCAGGTTCAATCCCTGGTAGAGCACATATAAGAATCAACCAATGAATGCATAAATAAGTTGAACAACAAATCAATAGTTCTCTCTCCCCCTCCTCTCTCTAAGTTTAATAAAAATAAAATTAAAAAAATAATAAGAAAATGGACACCTAGATTGCTGGTCTTCACACCTATAAATTCCTAGGACAGCTAACAAGAAACAAAGTATTTTGTTCAAGCCCTACGCCCATTTTTTTTGTTTCATTTAATTATGCATTCACTCGTTGATTCTTTATTTTTTATTAATTCTAATGGGTGACATTAATAAATCAGGGTACATATGTTCAAAGAAAACATCTCCAGGTTATCTTGTCATTCAGTTATGTTACATACCCATCACCCAAAGTCAAATTGTCCTCTGTCACCTTCTATCTGGTTTTCTTTGTGTCCCTTCCCTCCCCCCTCTCCCTCACTCTCCTCCCCTTCCCCGTAACCACCACACTCATGTCCATGTCTCTTAGTCTCTTTTTTATGTCCCACCTATGTATGGAATCATGCAGTTCTTAGTTTTTTTCTGATTTACTTATTTCACTCCATATAATGTTATCAAGATCCATCCATTTTGTTGTAAATGATCCAATGTCATCATTTCTTATGGCTGAGTAGTATTCCATGGTATATATGTACCACATCTTCTTTATCCAGTCATCTATTGAAGGGCTTTTTGGTTGTTTCTATGTCTTGGCCACTGTGAACAATGCTGCAATGAACATGGGGCTGCATGTGTCTTTACGTACCAGTGTTTTTGAGTTTTGAGAGTATATTCCCAGTAGAGGGATTGCTGGGTCATATGGTAGTTCTATTTTTAGTTTTTTGAAGAGCCACCATACTTTCTTTCATAATGGTTGTACTACTTTACATTCCCACCAACAGTGGATGAGGGTTCTTTTTTCTCCACAGCCTTTCCAACACTTCTTATTACCTGTCTTGTTGATAACAGCTAATCTAACAGGTACGAGGTGGCATCTCATTGTAGTTTTGATTTGCATTTCTCTAATAGCTAATGAAGATGAGCATCTTTTCATATATCTGTTGGCCATTTGTATTTCTTCCTGGGAGAAATGTCTGTTCATGTCCTCTTCCCATTTTTTTTTATTGGATTGTTTGTTTGTTTGTTGTTGAGTTTTGTGAGTTCTTTGTATATTTTGGATATTAGGCCCTTATCTGTGCTGTTGTTTGAAAATATCATCCCCCATTTAGTTGGTTGTCTGTTTATTTTGTTGTCAGTTTCTCTTGCTGTGAAAAAACTTCTTAACCTGATCCTATGCCCATTTTTAAATTAGATTATTTGGGTTTTTTGTGTGTGTGTGTTAAGTTGTATGAACTTTTTATAGATGTTGTATATTAACCACTTTTCATAACTGTTCTTTGCCAATATCATCTCCCATTTGGTTGGTTGCCTTCTTGTTTTGCTGGTCATTTCATTTGATGGTGGTCAAAAGATACATGAAGAGGTACTCAACTTCACTAGCTGTTAGGGAAATGCAAATCAAAACTACAATTAGATATACCTGACACCTGTTTGAATGGCTATTATTAAGAAGACAAGTAAATAACAAGTGTTGAAGAGGTTGCAGAGAGAAAGGAACCCTCATTCACTGCTGGTGGGGATATAAACTGGTAGAGCTACTATGGAAAACAGTATAAATGTTCCTCAAAAAAAATAATAATAGAGTAACCATATGATCCAGAAACCCCTCTTTGAGATATTTACCATATTTTTTGCTCCATAAAATGCAACTTACCATAAGATACACCTAGGGTTTTAAGGAGGAAAAAAAATATTCTGAACCAAATGGTGTGTTAAAATATTTAATAAAATATACCACAATAATATTTCAACAATGTAAACTCAACAGCAGTATTAACAACCATTAGCACTGTTAGTAACAAACGAGGACAGACATTAATGTTTAAATACTCTTCTAGTTGTCTGGGAACCCCAGGAACTCATCATCACTAGTGTCAGAGTTTAAGAAGCTCAGTTGCTCACAATCACTGGTATGACTTTCTTTTAGACCCTAGGACTGGCCATTCAGGTTGTTGTTCTTCTTTAATTCAGGATACTCCCTGCTGCTGCACCGGGGAAAGTCCAGTTATTTTTTACTCTAGTGCAGGGGTAGTCAACCTTTTTTACCTACTGCCCACTTTTGTATATCTCTTAGTAGTAAAATTTTCTAACCACCCACTGTTTCCACAGTAATGGTGATTTATAAAGTAGGGAAGTAATTTTACTTTATAAAATTTATAAAGCAGAGTTACAGCAAGTTAAAGCATACAATAACAATTACTTACCAAGTACTTTATTTCAAATTTTTGCTAGTGGGCAGTAAGGACCGAGTTGACTACCACTGCTTTAATGTCACTACATAGGTAAACTACCTGGATTACAGCTGGAATAAACTGATAGAGATGAGCAGCATAGATTGCTCCATCTGCTGCTGCTTTGCCTGTGCTCGCACTGGCTTCCTAGCTCACTGCACATGCCTTGCACCCTTGGTCACTCCCTTATCTGCAAGCCATCCAGCCAATGAAATGCTATTACGTTGGAAACAAGTGACATCAGCACTTCACACAGAGCTCCAGCAGCTTCAGCGCAGCCCTCCACCACTGCAGTGCACCTGTTAATGTTTGCCCTGGATGATGCAGATGCATGCACCCACACAATGTTGCTTGCCTTCCCTCCTGCACTGCATGCAACTGTGGAAACCAGAACCAGAAGATCACTCAGCAGATGTCAGGGTGCCACACACTGCTGCATGCTGTGTTGCGGGTATGATTACACTCCCGCTGGCGCTCATTTTACATATGTTTACCCGCACAGTGCCTTGCAGCAGCTAAAAAAATATGAACATTCGCTCCATAAGACACATGGGCATTTTCTCCTCCACTTTTTTGGGGAAAAAAGTGCATCTTATGGAGCGAAAAATATGGTACTCAAAAGATTTGAAAACACTTATTTGCAAAGCTGTACGCACCCCTATATTTATTGTGGCATTATTTGTGATGGCCAAGATGTAGAAACAACCAAAGTGTCCTTTGACAGATGATTATATAAAATGTGGTACATAAACTCGCCTGACCAGGTGGTGGCACAGTGGATAGAGCCTAGGACTGTGACTCAGAGAACCCAGGTTTGAAACACCAAGGTTGCTGGCTTGAGCATGGGCTTATTCTGCTTGAGAGCAGGCCTTTAGTGTGGGATCATAGACATAACCCCATGGTCACTGGCTTGAGCCCAAAGGTCACTGGCTTGAAGCCCAAGGTCGTTGGCTTGAGCCCAAGGTTGCTGGCTTGAGCAAGGGGTCACTTGCTCTGCTGTAGCTCCTCCCACCCCCCTCAAGACACATATGAGAATGCAATCAATGAACAACTAAGGTGCCTCATGAAGACTTGATGCTTCTCATCACTCTCCCTTCCTGTCTGTCTGTCTCTCTCTCTCTGACTCTCTCATTGTCTCTGTAAAAATAAAGAAAAAATAGTTGTTGTACATAAACACAATGGAATATGACTCAACCAAAGAAAGATCCATGCCATTTGTGACAACGTGGGTGGACCTTGAGAATATCATGTTAAGCTAAATAAGTCAGTCAGAAAAATTCAAGAATCATGTGATTTTACTTATGTGTGAGATATTAAACTAAAACTCAGAGACACAGACAAGGGTATAATTGTTACCAGAGGGAAGAGGGGTCGATAAGGTAGTAAGGTGTGTAGGGGACCAAATATATGGTGACAGAAGATGATTTGACTTTGGGTTGTAGGCACACAATGCAATATACTAATCATGTTTCATAGAAATGTGCACTTGAAACATATATAATCCTAGTAAGCAATGTCACCCCAATAAATTTAACTTAAAAAAAGAAAAAAAAGCATTTGACATTGTCAGAAAATCATGTAAGGCAAAGTATCATTTCAGGACCCTTGTGCCACATATATTTTAAAAGAAGGATTCCTTTTTAATCTTAGATTCTAATTTAATTATGTGGAAACAAAAAGCTGAAAAGGTCATATTACTGATGTATAGATATTCACATGCATTCTGTTTAAGGCACCTAAGCTAGGACTATGTAAAGGACATTAGACTTTTTCTTTCTTTCTTTTTTTTGTGACAGAGAGGGACAGATGGACAGGAAGGGAGAGAAATGAGAAGCATCAAGTCTTTGTTGTGGTGCCTTAGATGTTCATTGATTGCTTTCTCATATGTGCCTTAAATGGGCGGCTCCAGCAGAGCAAGTAATCCCATGCTCAAGCCAGCTACCTTAGGCTCAAGCCAGTGACCTTGGGCTCAAGCTAGTCATCTTGGGCTTCAATCCAGAGACCGAGGGGTTTTGAACCTGGGTCCTTCATGTCCCAGTCCAACACTCTATCCTCTGTGCCACCGCCTGGTCAGGATGGACTTTATTTTTCTGTCTGAAGTCTCTGTGTGATTGATTATATTTCTCCTCAGCATGTATGGAGAAACAGGTTAAGTTTGACAGAGACAACATAAAATCAAGTAACAAGAGAAACAGTTTACTCAATTATCATTGGCTGAACAGGTCTGGCATTAAGAATTCAACTCCTTGATTTAGA
Source organism: Rhynchonycteris naso (assembly GCA_037038555.1). Lineage (NCBI taxonomy): Eukaryota > Metazoa > Chordata > Mammalia > Chiroptera > Emballonuridae > Rhynchonycteris > Rhynchonycteris naso. The sequence continues at coordinate 15,353,712 of CM073000.1, forward strand.
GAACACAAATCTGGCATCATAAACTTCAATATTATTAAAGTGTGTGTCTAGATTCAGGCTGAGCTAAGAAGAGAAGTAGTTTTATACCCTGAGAAAACAAGTTCTTTTTTTTCTCTTTCTAGCATTCTCAAATTGCCCTGATTTAGGTGTCTATTAAAAAGCCAATTTAAACTTGTGGGTTGAAACTTATTCTCAAGCTGAGTCAGACTTGAATTTCAAAAGTATTTTATTCCTTAATGAGAAATCTTCACCTCTTCTGAAAAACACAGTATTGAAAATAGTGTTTTTTCCTTCTGGTTTTGAATATGCTTTTTTTTCTAATCAAGAATATATTCTTAAATATTATTTTAATGAGTTCCACTAAGTATATGAAAATTGGCTTATGGTGGTATTTTTTATAGTAATGATATATTATTTAATAGTATTCATATTCTCTATAAATCCAGTATTTAACCATTTTAATGGACTTGAAGTTTTTTATGTTGTCCCTTTAAAAGTGTTTGAAGAGGCCAGTGAGTTGTTGATCCAGCCTTGGCACGAAGCATTGCTGCAGAGATCCCAATGTCCTCCAGCTCCTCTCGCCAAAGAATGATGTCAGCGATCTGAATCCATTATTTGGCTCTAGGGCCATCCAATATGGTACCCTGGGAACATTGCTGCTTACTTACACTGCTGCTTAGCACACATTTAAAGTCAGTCTAGAAAATAATTGCTGGCACGTCAGTCTTTCATGTTCTGACTCTTGGTTGAACTAGTAGAACTAATCAGTAAAGAGAAAATTGAAATCAAGATAATGTAATTAGCTTCCAGCACCGTTTGAGGAATCTGCATAGATGTTAATACTCATATTTCCTTCCAATAGTGTTGCTGGAGTAGGTTTCCATTTGCTGATTATTTATTCTTCAGTCTAAAAAGCTGAGATATGATCAAAGAATCATCTGTATTATAGGCACATCTATAAGTTTTTAGAGAGTGACTTGACCAGTACTTTTTAAGAAAGCATTAAAATGCAATTCAGACTTCTATGCTTCATCCTGGCCTACTATAAATTCAGTTCTACAGTCTGACCTCATCCCCAAGTCTTCTTTTTCCTTTTTCTGTTTTCTTATCTTTAAATTGAGACAATTCCCTTAAGGTCTTTCTTGCCTCCAAAAATTCTACACATTTATGGCTTGTAAAATTCTACACTTCAGATGAGTTATTTTTGAGAATATATGCCTGTTAAAAATACAGGCATATTCAGTCTATTTTAAGTTTGACATAGCTGCTTTAGTGTTAATCTAAAGAACACCAGAGAGAAAAACAATACATCTTTATACTTTCCATCATATAAAGAAGCATCACCAAATGAATTCAACTTTCAAATATATATTGATTAAGGTTCTTTGTTCTCAAGTAACAGTAGCAGTTGCATCTCCCAGAACACAGTGGCAGGGAGTGCACCCGGACCCTGCAAGGAGTTGAACCAGGGGCTGTGTGGCAGTCAGAGCTGATTGCCCTCCAAGCAATTCCACCTACACTGTTTAGCTTAAAGAGTACAATTTGCAGAAGACCTTTGCCTCTCCTGACTTTTTCCAATCTAAAGTATTTTCTCCTGTTACACTTCTCTCTTTTAAGGGTCTTTGCTTTCTGGGTACGTTAAGAGAATTTCCACCACATTTATTCTATGGGTGTGCTTATTTATTATGCATCTAATTGTGTTCTCCTCACTGTCAATGTAAGCTCTCAGAAGGTATGGGTCATGACCATTAGGTTTATTGATGCGTTCCATGCAGCTAGCTCTTGAATGAATGAAGAAAGACATATGGTCCTTTGCATCTTTCCCCATCAGCTTCATTCCTTTCTCTACATATGTATAGGCCTGCTTCCTTGTTTCCCCATACATGGATGTCATTCTGACCATAAAAGTCTTAAAATCAGTCTCAACTTTTGAAGCTGATTCTTTATCTATAGATTAGTGCCATCTGGTTTTCACAATAATTTTATGGTACTTGTAGTGGATACTAAATGTTGACCACCTTTTTTGCAAGACATATACATGTATTATCTATTTTCTTTAAAAGCAAATTTAGTACTTAATTTTTCATTAATTATGCAGTTCTATTTTTAAACTTACTGCTGTCATTAGCTGCTAAACAAAATAGTATTACTAAACAGCAAAATTAGAGATTTATGCTAAATACCAAAAGTGATAAAACCATACTAATAAGAAAATTTGAACCACAGAGTAGACACTGGTTGCAGAACTACTCAATTTCTACTTCTTGTATGCACTTCATATGTACATCTAACCAGGACTTCCCATGCATCCCACTCACCCCACTGGCTTCCTGTATCTCTCAGGCAATAGCAAGAGCCATGGCATACCTGGAGTAACTAGTGGACAACAGGTCTGGATACTTCCTTAATATTATACAAAAAAAATCCAAAAAGAGTTGGTTATTTCTAGTGGTTTATATCCAGGAGCATTTAAATTTATCCACAGATACTTTGCATGCTGTCTTTCACAGACAGATGTTGAATATGTTCTTTCTGGTCTGGAAAGTGTTAGTAAGAAAGATACAGAAACAGACTCATAGATACAGAGAACAGACTGATGATAGTGAGAGGTAAGGAGGGGGTTTAGAAGACTGGGTGAAAAAGGTGAAGGGATTGAGAAGCACAGAATTGAAATTGCAAAATAGGCATGGGGGTGTAAAGTACAGCATAGGAGAAAGTCATTTTTATTGCATAACTTTGTATGGTGTCAAATGAATATGAGAAATAACAAAGGGAACGCTTTGTAAAGGTTGTGATTGTCTAAGCATTATGCTGAACACCTGAAACTAACTCAAAATAATTTTGAATGTAAGCTTTAATTGAAAAAAATGCTTTAATTTGAATAAAAATATATTATTGTAACTTTTAGATTTGAACAAGTGTTTGAATTGCAAACTTTGTTGGCTACCTGTACTTCTATTTGAGGCCACAGCAGATGTTACAAATGTAAAGTAGAGGCATATCAAACCCACCCCTGTGTATAGAGAGGGATATCAGACATATATAATGACTTGCTTAGGGAAATGTATATATCATTCCTTCAGTGACAAACCATGGTGAAGAATACTGGTACTGAGAGAAGGCTGCTGTTGCTGAGTCATGTCCAGTGTATAAAAGCTGGTAGAAGAACGTGACTTCCTGATGAATAAAGGATTTAGTGTACATGGAAAATAACATGGGGAGGGGTTCTATTTTAGTCTGCTCAGTCTGCTCTAACAAAATATTGGAGACTTGGTGGCTTATAAACAACAGAAATTTCACATAATTCTAGAGACTGGAAAATCCAAGATCAAGGTGCTGGCTGATTTGGTGTCTAGTGAGAATCTGCTTCTTGCTTCATAGATGGCTGTATTATCTCTGTATCATCATAAGGCAGCAGGGGATGAGGGAGCTCTGTGGGTCTCTTTTATAAGAGTACTAAATCCATTTATGAGGGTTTCACCCTCACAATCTAATTAACTCCCAAAGGCCTCATCTCCAAATACCATCACACTAAGGATTAGATTTCAATATTTGAATTTTAGGAAAACACACTCAGTCTATAGCAGGCACCACTATAGTAAAAGGTGTCAACTTCTACAGGAAATGTACCTTCATCCAGCCAGTCTTAATTTGTATGCACAGTCACCTCCAGGGACTGCACATCAGCCCCAGGATGTCATGTCAGATTTGGTTCAGGTACTCACACTTGCTGAGATAAAGCAACTGTTCTCCTTCTTATTTCCCTGGGAGTACATTAGGGGTTAGGAAACATTTCCGAAAACATCCTCAGAGTACATGGCATGCTAATTTATATTATCCTTTTCTCCTAGAAGGCTCCTCAGCCACACTTCTAAGTAAAACTCCAGTAGATCCAGAAGTCCTTCCTCTCACTCTTTCTCATAGAGATCACCCTTGGTGAGTTTCAGAGAATCCTGCATTCTTTGTGCTGAATAAAAGGATAAAGTTTTTTAATATCTAATAAGGTGGTCCAACAGAAAAGCATAGGTTTCACAACTGGAGCCTCGGATGAAGGCTTCAGTATATAAAACTAAAGAGAATTTCTGCTTTCAACTCTTTCCTTATTCACCATCTCTATTAATAATGAAAAACCTGTGTCTGTTTAAGCTCATGTCGATCCATTTCTTCTGCCTCTTTGCTTATCACACAGGTTAAATAAGAGAGTCTGTGTTAAAAAATATAGAAAAAGTAAAAGAAACATAACTTGGGCTAAACACAAGCACCATACTGGGATCTTTTTATTTGCCAAGAGTACTTCCTTCCTTCTGGCACAGAACATCCACTTTAAACAAATGAGTTCTGGTTTTACAAGAGTGAAACAAATGCTCATCATAAATCAACATGGGAAACAAATCACACTTCGCTGAACTGTGTTCATTTCTGGGGCCATATATAAGGTTCCATAACCACTAGAGCTTTCCAATGCCCAGGGTGAGTCCCTTTAATAATGAGTGTTCCAGACCCTAGCAAGAACAAAGGTAACCTATCAAATTTGAAAAGAACCTCATAGAAGGTCAAAGAGGAAGAATAGCCAAGGGTAGTCCCATCACAACAGTTGAACAAAGAGAAAAAAAGAGAGAATTGAGACTAGGTCAAGACTATTATTGTGTCTCTCAACTGAATACATACAATCAATCAAAGTAGAATTCCCTGCTGATATGAAAACCTACATTGAGGGGATTCAGCCTTGAGATGTATCAGGAAGGACATAAACCTACAACCTAAATGTTAAGTAGTTACTAGAAAAAGAGGAAGAAAGAGTGAAGAGTGCTGTTTCATGGAAGCCAAAGGATGGTAGTGATTTGAAGAGGCAGAAGTAGTCAATAATGTTGAGTGCTCTTATGCTGCAAAGGAAGATGAGAGCAAAAATAAATGCCCATTAGGTCTAGCAAAATGGATATCAAAGTTGCCTTGGTGAAACCCAAATAAAATATATATAACATTCTCAATTTTTGATATAATCTGAGAAACTACAAACCATGTAAGTCATAATGGACAACAAGTATTTAGAAAGCATTGATTTTGGTACCTTAAGACTGTCTTTGAATTCTGCCTCTACCTCCTATCAGGTCTGTGATTTTTAATAAATTTATAATCTAATATTTTATTTAATTCTAAAATGATGATAATACAAGTTCTATCTGCAACATTTATTGTGAACATTAAATCGGATGCCATGTAATAGGTCAGGTACAGCGCACCAAAACCAGTTGGAGCAGCTAAGTAAATTAACTACAAATAATGGTAGATGAAGTTAGAAATTGTCAAAAATAAAAAAGAATTGAATATCCATTTGGCAACTTTGTCTCAAACAAGGTGATTACTTTAAATATAGGTATTTCATCACATCATTATATGGATATGAAAGAGAAGGAAATGTAGTTATATAATTCCCTCTCATGCAAATTAATTTAGTTACATAAGAATAGGTATTAAGAGAAACTTTAAAAGAACAAACCTTTTCCTTGAATCTGAATTTCAATCTTTCCATCAACACATGCAAACTCCTACTATTCACACCAGGGAGCAAAAAATACTTTTCTGTGTGAAATTCTTTATAGTAGATGAAAACATGCGTAAACCTAAAGATATTTGAGCTTCCATCTGAAAATGAAAATCTAGATTTTAAATATTATAGTGTCTCCTGGATTTAGTATTATAAAAATACTGTCACTCTACACAATACTTTGAACTGACACTTTATGAAGGCCAAAGAACCAATAAACAAACAAAAATTTCTCATTGGGGAAATGCAAATTAAATCTATGAGATACTCCCACACACCCATCAGAATGGCTAAAATGTTCACAATGGAAAATACCAAGTATTGGCGATGAATTGAATGTCTTAGAATTCTCATGCACTCTTGGTATGACTAAATTGGTACAACCACTTTGGAAATATTTATTCGAGCAGCTCATACAACTCAGCAATTTTTTTCCTTAGGTAATACCCAATACCTTTCCATAGGTAAATTCATACGTATGCTCACCAAAAGATTTATACTATGATGTTTATAGTGACACCATTCATAATAGTCATGATAGAATTAGACAGATGTTCAACATTATGAATGGATCCCACAGACAATGCAGATTGTAAAGTAGTCAGACACATAAGAGTATATACAATATAGCTCTATTAAAATACTGAAACAGTCAAAACTAATTTATTTTTTAGAAATCAAGTTTGGAGTTTGGGCAATATTTTTTTAACCTTGGAGCTGATTATAAGGTTGTGTTCAATTGTGAAAATTCAGGAAGATATACATTCATGAAATGTGCACTTCTCCTTGTGTATTGCGTTTCATTCATAACTTAAAAAAATAGTGTCAGCATAGTAATGAGATAATTCTATTTCTTTGAAAATTTGTGTTATCAAACTTAGATAGTTTAATAAAGACAGAAGCGAGTAAGTTTTGAATCCACACTATTTCATTCCCAAACAAATTCTTTCCTATTCTCAGGAAAAAAATTTAAGTACTTAAGAAAAATAACTAGAAAATATTGAACAAATTCATTCTATGATAATGTCTGACTTTTATCTAAGGGTAATTAACGATCTTTTGTTTTCCATCCTCAAGATTTTTAATTGGTACCTTTCATCAATTGTTTTGACAAAAGAGACAAATAAATTCAATAAAGCACTTTTTCAAAAGCCCATGCTTACCTTGAATACTAATATCTTATCAGAGAATCCCTCTACTTATCAATAGTTAAGGTTGTGTATGACAATTCCTATTCAAATTGACACTATATACTATCATCTAAGACCATCTGTGGATGCTGGATCCAGATAATTACCTTTTGCTCTGTAAGCTCAGTTTTATTTGTATTTATAATATTTCATTATTTGAACAGTTATAAATATTTTATATAACCAAAAATAATCTATATAATTATATTCCCTGTTTAATCAACTGTGTTCTATTTAATTAGTTATTAAAAGCAAGCGAAAGAACTCCCATTTTATTTTAAAAGTATGATCTCCTTTATGTGGAATCTAAAACAAACAAAAAGCAAGCTTATAGGTACAGAGAACTGATGGGTGGTTGCCAGAGTCAGAGGATGGGAGAAATGGAAATGGGGCCAAAAAGTTTAAACTCATGGGTATATAATATTTTTTAAAATTAATCAATTAATTAAATAAAATCATTGGAGAAGAAATAGGTTTACCACCAGTGAGAGAGTCATCCTAGTTATAGCTATTGACACTTCTTTCAAGGGGGTAACATGTTACTCTTGCTTACTCTTTGAGTTACAAAACTCAGTCAGCTTCTGCTCCTTAGTTCTTTCTATTCCTTACAATCCAGACAGCATGTTTAAGGCATGACTCAATCAGTGGTTCAAGTAATGATCATGTGGACCCAGGTTTTTTTTTTTAATTTTATTCCTAGCTCCACTCTTCTCTATGCTGACTTTATCTCAGACAGAAAACCTCTGGTAGATGCAAGATAACTGTGGTATCTTCTATCCTTGTCTTTCTAGCTTCAAATTCTATGGGAAAGAGCAAGAATTTCTCTCCCATAAATTCCAACAAAAACTTCATTTCATCTCATTGGCTCTAACTGGTCTAAGTCAACCACCGTAGCCTAAGTCAATCACTGTAACAAGTACAAGTGCAATATGCTACTGGGGCCTAGGCTTGGATCTTCTTGTGCTGTATCCCTGGGATGGCAATAAGAAACCTATTCACACCTAATGAATTGAACACAAGGGAAGGGAAGGGTGTATCTCCACATCGTTATTTTTGGAAGTTGGATGCATGGACTCTGGTTAGCCAAAAACCAGATATGTCTTCTACACATTCTTTGGAGTAGCACAGATATTTCTACCCTTTTTTGTAGACATCTTTATAAATTTCTTTCTCACCAAAGAGCCATATTGATTCATGTGTAATAATCTGGTTCTCTGAATATAAATATCAGTACTACAATAAAAGCATCAACAACAGGTACTATTTATCAAGCATCTTCTATTTACCAGTTAATTTTTTAAATCTTCTGCATTTATTGCCTCATTTATCTCATACATATAAGGTATAAATATTACTGTTCTCATGACGATGAAACAACTATTGAGGGTCCCTAGTATGTCTTGGGTCGCACGGCTTAATAAAAGATTTACATATTGCACCTAAGCTTGTCTGACTGAATTTTAGGTGCTTAGCATATACCATACACGATGGCCTTTAAATATATACACTTGGAGACAATGACCCTTTGAGGAAATACCAAAAACAAATTTACAGTATCAGAATAGTTCCTAATATAATAGATACTCTGGACCTCCAAATTACATGCTTCTTCACTTCCCACTTTTTATAATAGAAATTTTGTTTTCCTTTTTATAAGGGAAAAAATTTTAGATTATACTCTGAATGTGGAAATGGTTTTTTTAAACAATATCAAATTATAACAAGATTTTTGAATCTGCGGGATGTTCTCTTTTAGAACAAGAAAGTTTGTATATAAGTTAAATATCTGCCTCTCTAAATTTTTGCCAACAAGGGAGTTACATTGCCCTCCCTTAAACATTCTAGGTACGTTCTCTTGATTATGATCTACTTAGTCACAGTCCACTGCTTTCAATCTTTACAGAAGGTCAAGGTGTCAGTTTATAAAATTACGTTTGCTAACACAGAGGAAATAATATTTTTAAACAAACCAGTCTGACTTTTCTGTTGTACTGAAAACTTTACATGAGAGTTCTCTGAACATAAATTCAGCATCAATAGCATGATTAACTGTAACTTGTATCTTAAGCTTCAATGCCAAGGCTGAATGCAACTCGACTCTCCTATCTACAAAAACAAGTAAAATGTAAGCTAATGCACATGGAGGTAGAGGCATGCGGTAGTGGGCAAGGGCATCGGGAACTGCGGAGTTACTATCATGTGCTAACCCACAGTGTCTGCTTCCTGCTCACTCTCTGTTTCAGTCTACATTCGAACAAGAGAAAGAAACCACATAGCAATCCAAACAGAGAAATATATATATAAAAATAATGAAGTTATGATAAAAGAGTGACGATAAGATGGAAAGAGGCTTCTAACAAATACCCTACTGCTGACAGAGGAGGAGCCAACTGGAATGGTGGTTCCCCTCTCCAACGCAGGGTCCAGACCTCACTGGAGTAGATGTGCTAACAACCTGCCATACTGTACAGAATTCACCAGGTGGTCCAGGCCACAGGTGGTTCACAGTCACCTGACAAACAAACAGAAAGAGATCCTTCAGGCACAGAGGAGCCACAGCCTGTGAGCAGTAACCCAGCATGCTGGGACTGTCTGAGCCCTGCTGTGGACAGAAGTCCTGGAGCCACTGGTTAGGAGGGCTGGAGGATAGTGATCTCTAGCCAGGCCACATCTGTCCTTCAGCCAGAATGCTGCCAGCCAATTTATTCCTAAGAGAAATGACAATACCCCAGAATTTATCATTATAAACTGACTACACTAGGATGACGGCCTTTCTTTGCCCCTATTTTGGGGGTAAAGAAAAAGATAGCATTTTATATGAAAAGTAGTCAAGTTTGTTGGGGGTGAGTGCTTTAGTCAAACATTTAATTCCACTGGAGGCATACACATTAAAGCAGGAGACAGAGTACAAGCTACAGGACAGCAACTCATGCTGGAGTCTCTCAGCATACAGTGGGGATAGGAGGATGTGGGTAAGGGGGCTCTGTGATTGGGCAGGCCAGGTCTTTGAGATGATCAAGAAACCGTGCATTCTGTGTGCATTATGGGAAAGTGTCCTCTCACCCAAACCACTGACCACAGGTGCAGCCCAAGAGAAGCCCTTTACTCCTGCAACATTGCTCCAGCGCCGTGTTCTGAGAAACCTTAGAGCATGCTGAATGCAAAGTGCAGAAAAGAGCTCCTCCCATTCAATGTGGAAAAGCAGAAAATAAAGACTAATTTTGGTGTAGAAAGCAACTGGTACCATCTCACTGGAACAGTTTATACATTTTCTATACAAACTTGATCATAAAATTTCTATTATAAGTGCTTCTGTGTCAAATACTGTCATTATTTGATACATTTTTAATTTCAACCCAGGATGAAAACATTGAGTTCAGAAGAAAGTTCTGCAATGAACAGATCTGAATTTGAATCCTGGCTCTGCCTATTCTGATGTCTATAATACTTTAAATATAAACGTCCCTCTCTGTAACATAGAGCTAATAATAGCACCTTCATCCTAAGAACTGTGTGGTGATCCTAGCACTGAGTGCCGCATCTGACAGGTAGTAAGAGTTCCAGAAATGAGGTCCTAACACCATAAATGTCCAGTTTTCCTACTTTATGAGACCTCAGTGAATCACTTCACATACACTGTTTCTCACATATTATCATCAAAGACAAAATCATTAACCTTCCATCATAATGAAACAGAAAACTATGTAAATTTCTTTTTGTCTTAGCTAGAAAGTCATTACCACTCAAAAAAACTTTTTTTTTTTTACAGATACAGAGAGTCAGACAAACAGGAACAGAGAGAGAGAGAAGAGAAGCATCAATCATCAGTTTTTCATTGCAACACCTTAGTTGTTCATTGATTGCTTTCTCATATGTGCCTTGACCATGGGCCTTCAGCAGATGGAGTAACCCCTTGCTCAAGCCAGTGACCTTGGGTCCAAGCTGGTGAGCTTTTGCTCAAGCCAGATGGGCCCACGCTCAAGCTGGCGAGCTCGGAGTCTCAAACCTGGGTCCTCCACATCCCAGTCTGACACTCTATTCACTGTGCCACCACCTGGTCAGGAGAAATTCTCCCTTTTTTAAATCCCTAAAGTATAAAGCAATGGTTCTGAACCTGGGTTCTATCGAACCCTAAGGGTTCGATGAGTCAGTCTCAGGGGTTCGGAGAAGCCTCTGCCATGGAGGTAAAGACACACTTGTGTGAAGTCATTATGACACGCCCCGCTTGGCCATCACTTGCTGCAGAGGATCATGTTACATTGCTTGGCCAACCAGTGCTGAGGGAATTTAGTGTGTGCAGTAGTCTACGGCTGTCGTAGTTGTACGTCGTGTGGTTTCTATCTTAATATTTTAATCCATACTAAATATGTCGAGCAAAAAAAGAAAGTGGTGGGACGAATATGTACAACATAGATTCACATGTATCATGGAACGGGATGGGAGTCAGTGTCCTATCTGCATGATATGCAATGCCAAGTTGAGCAACTCTAGTCTTGCACCGGCAAAACTAAATTTGGAAAAGAAATCATATTTTATTTATCACTAAAGAAGAATTTGGTGAATGCGCATATAAAACTGGTGAGTTTGGTACCTCAAAAAAGGTTAAGAACCACTGGTATAAGGTAACAACACAGAGTCTCCCTCTTGGTCAGAAATAAAAACTATAATGTCTTGGGTTATTTGCAATAGCCCCTAATGAGACACTGCAGAAGCCCTGAGGCATCTGTACAAATGAATAGCCAAGCACGCAGAAGCGCTTGCATTTTTAATGCTCTGTGTGAATAACACCAGCAGACTGTAAATCCCACTGAGAAGGGCTAAGCTCTGAGTGTAGGAGTCTTCTCAATGATATTTCTCATTTTAGTGGAAGCGTGTGGCTAGATAAATTTTGGTGGGGATTGGTGGGAAAATCTATTATCATAAGAAGCTTGTCTAGGGAAAAGAAAAAGCTAACAGAGAATGGATACTGTTCATCCCATTTGTTTCCCAATATCATTCACGGAGGTGCTGCAATGAGAGAATGGTAGAAAAAGCAGAATCCTACTGACATAGAGACAAGCTGATATTAAAGGTCTCTGGTATGTTTTAAAAATGTGAACTCTTAAAAAGAAAACCTCCCTTGAACGAGAGTCTTATATTATCTCCTTACAAATCCCATTGTTATTTGTTCTTAATGTTTGTTTTTACTTAAAGTTAAATAATATGACCTCCCTCACGCCGTCACGTCACCACCAAATTCTTAAGCTGCAAGTAGGAGAAGACTTTGTTGGCTCCTGATATTTTTTTATTTTTAATACTTTTTATTATGGAATAGGTAAACTTACAGAAAAATTGCCAAGATAATACCGAGAGTGACCGTCCACTGACCCTGATTATTTGTGACTGGCATTTCCCTGGAGCATTAAGGTGAATGTGTCACTTTAGCTTTGAGTAATATGATCCTCTACTGAGGATGACCTTTAAAGGTAATAACCTACCAGGCACTTGGTTGATTTCTCTGTGGTATTTGCTCTGTGTGAAAGGAAGTCATAAAAAGAGCGAATGAGCCTTTTGGAGACCCAGCCAGCTTACACAGCCTTATTCATGGAAAAGGTTATGTGAGCAGGTTGCAGATGAAGACACAGCTCCTCTTTCTCATCTGCTTCCTATGGTCAAGCCCCACCCTCCACACCTTCTAGAGATGCCCTTTCCTGGTCAAGAGGCTTTTCCCTAGAAACTGAAGCCTCAGAACGAGGACGACACTATCTACAATTCCAGGTCTCCTTGGTTCCAGAAGGACAGCTTACATTCCATTCTGATGAACACTTTGGGGGAAGGAGGGAGGGAGGAGAGTGATAAAGAGGGTGGAGTGAAAAAGAAGAAAGTGTTGGAAGGATTTTCACTGGAATCACACCAGGAGTATTCCACCTGTCCCAACTACTCCTAAGTCACAGCTTTTTGCTAAAATGCCCTGTCGGCGATAATGTGATATCAAGGTGGGTGAGGCTAGAATAGCAGCTGCTTCAAGATGATCCCAGGAGGCAGCTCTGGCAAACTTCAGGGAAGGCAACCAAAGGCCCTCGTGTGGCTGCACTTTTGACCTAGTTAGAATCCTCCCAAGATGAAATTACTTGGTGCTCTGAGCTTCTCTTCAAAGCCTTTAGAGCTCTATGGGAAACAGATGGTGGGTAAGGAGGCTCAGGCATGTGTCTGCAGTTGGAGGAAGTTCAGGTAGCTGCCTAGTGAAAAGTTATGCATGCCCACATGCCGTGTCACCCTGAGACCACATTCCTACCTCTCTGCACCTAATAGAACCTGGGAAGCCGACTGCCTATTAGCAGACGGGCCCTGGAGTAGGAGCAAAGGAAACTGAGGACTGTTCTCTTTATTATTAAAGCTGAGTCACTTGATTCTCATGACTCTGAGTCCCTGAACTAGTGGGGAGTCCAGGTGGCTCACAGTTGTCAGAAGGCACCTATATCACCCAGGCTCACAGATACCTGCTGATTCATCTTATTGAGAAGTTAGCAACTCCCTTTCTTAAAAGATGAAAAACCTCCAGCTATATTGGCCCACTGGACATGAAGCCTTAGTGTAAATAACTGCAAAAAGATTGTTCTGTTCATATAGACCATCAATCTTCAACCTTTACTAGCCCATGGGACACTTAAAGTAATTACTAACATTCTGTGGCATGCATATATATATATATATATATATATATATATATATATATATATATATATATATATATATATTGCTGGCCTGACAAAAGAAACTTAGGTGTAATTTTGACTCAGTCACAACAGATGGTTATTTGGGGTTGGTGGCTGTCTTTTTATTTTTAATTTGACAATTCGACAATCTAAGGGAAAAATGGTCAGTGCCCCTGACTAAATAGTTAGGTATTGCATATTTTAAGAAGTCTTGCTGTCAGAGGGGAGAGCAGTGGGGGGACTGGATGAAAGAAGGTGAAGGGATCAGCCAAAGAACATGTATACAAATAACTTGTAGACACAGTCAACAGTGTGGCAATAGCCAGAAGGATAGGGTGGAGGTGGAAAAAGGTGGGGGAAATTGGGACAGAAAGAGATGCTGCTGGGGTGGAGGACATACAGTGTGGGCGGCAGATGGTGGTTTGTTGAGTTGTGCACTTTAAACCTGTATGGCTTTGCATACCAATGTCATCTCAATAAACTTGATGAAAGAAAAAAAAATCTTGCAGCACACAGGTTGAAAATAGCAGACATACACTATTATACAATCACATGGTCATTTAAATGATGGCATCAGTTATCAGTTCACTACCTGCCTCTCATGGTGTGATCATCTTGACAAATGGATTGCAATTTCATTGTTTAAACATCGCATTTTGAAATGTTGCTAAGTTTTGAACTGCATGCCTCAAAAAAAAAAAAAAAAAGAAAGAAAGAAAAGAAAAAAGTAAAACAAATAAGAAATGCATGCCTCATGCCTGATCTTTTTTCTGCTGTTCAACTGAGGAAACAGTGATGGTCTATCCCAGGAAATAAACCACCAATGACTGCATTAGAGGTATTTTAATGTATCTCTTTTAAGGCATCTTCCTGAAGGATTTTCCAGGATCATTTTAAATAAAGGTCAGTTCACTGCATACTGTGCCCTTTGGCATAATACCCCTCAAACCCAGACCACCACTTCATTAGACTCTTCATCACTGTGAGGTAGGCAGCAAAGGGTCAAGCTGAATCTTCTAAGGAGGGTCACCTGAGGAGCTAATGGGATTAGATTGAGAGGCTCTGGTATTCTGAGGAACAGGCAATAAAAGGGAGAGTGAGAAGGCCAGGAAGGAAGGGAGGCTGTTCATGGAGGAGGAGAATGAGACAGTACGGGTGATCTCTGGGATCTGAAAAAGGATACAATGAGGATACACCTGTGAGTGCTGACAGTTTAGCCTTGGCTCACGCTTAGTACAGTTCGTGAAAAACCTAATCATTGCGCCCCATCGATGGAACTGAGAGACAAAAGGATTAAGGTGAAAACAAAAATATGAAAATAAGCATAGGGAAAAGCATATCGTAATTAAAAAGATAGTAGCATAGACAAATTTTAAAACAGTTTATAGAAAATAACTTAAAGTCCTAAGAGAGTCACCATAAGAAAAATTTTTAAAGGACTAAGACTTTTAGCATGAAGATATTTGTTATAAGAATGAACGCTATAGTTTTGAAAATTAACAATTAACATTTCCATGCTACAGCACAAAACCTGAAGAGAATAAACGGCCCAGAAAATGAGACTGCTGGCCCAGAACAGGGCAGAGTTCAGTATATTTTATGGAGAGATTTGACCCTAGAAGTAGAAGTGTTGCTATGGCAACAAGTGCTCTAGAAAGCAAACTAAAAAATAAAATCAATAACCTCTTATACTTATTTCCTCCCACACACAAAAAAAGTACTATTGAACCTTCAAGGAGAAAAAAAATTAAAAGAAATGACAAAATTTAACAGTGGTAAGAATGTCCCTTGTTCTTTACAACAAAACGTGGCACATGCGCTGCTTCGGAGAAAAACAGACCCTGCAGAAGGACGCATGCGCATTAAGCATTGCACCACTCCAAGCCTGGCCGAACTGGCCCACGATTCTAAAAGTAAAGCAGTGTAGGTGTTGTAGCAGGGGGGAGGCATACACTCTGTAACAAAACTGTCACAATTATGTCGGAAAGATATCTAAAATCTCATCGCACACATTCTCAGATTTCTTGTGCCTAGAAGTTGCTGTGCTGCTTAATAAGCCATTGTCAGCTCCAGCCTTTTATGGCTTCTATGAGGCCGAGGCTACATACAGCCTTATTTCCACAGTTTTGCTGCAACAGCAGAGGCTCTGCCAATATGGGGGGCTGGAGGTAGCCCAGGGTTGGAGGA
This sequence comes from Rhynchonycteris naso, assembly GCA_037038555.1. Taxonomy (NCBI): domain Eukaryota; kingdom Metazoa; phylum Chordata; class Mammalia; order Chiroptera; family Emballonuridae; genus Rhynchonycteris; species Rhynchonycteris naso. The sequence goes on from CM073000.1 coordinate 15,369,329, forward strand.
GGGATTGACTCCTTCTTGTTTCTGTCAGTCACTCCTTGGCTATACCCACCCTGGTAACAATAGTTTGTCCAATAGCAGCCTTTGACTGGTTTCCAATATTTGCGGAACCAGCATTGGAGCTCCGCTCAGAAGATGGGCCTCAGGCCAGCAGCAAACAGCCTGGGAGGTCTGGGAACTAACCACAGAGCCCTTTCTGAGCCCAGACAGCCAAACAGCAGTCAGCCCAGGCATCCTCCTCATGCGAGTGAGTTTCAGCTCCATGAGACTTCTCCTCCAAGTTTCTAAATTATAATAGTCACAGCCACTGCCCCTTGTTCAGACAGCCCTAGAGGCGGCAGCTGCTACCTGCAGTTATTCATTCGGGGACCATTGTTTCCCCCTTTAGGCTTTTCAGTTCTCCAGTATCTTGCTTAACAGTTTATACAGAATCATTCCTATTAGAAGATCATGAACTAAGGTTGCCTTAACATTGTCCTGAATTAAAACCCTGCCTATAAAAGACAGGATCCTCAAATCAATTTTCAAGTATTTTTAAAACTATTTTTTCTTTCTTTCTTTCTTTCTTTCTTTCTTTCTTTTTTTTTTTTTTTTTTTTTTTTTACAGAGAGCGGGGAAATGAACCAGATTTCAAAGAGCCAGCTCAACTACTTGGTAAGCTGACTACAAATAAAACTTAGAAAAACATTTTGCACACACTAGAATTATGGAGTGTGCCAGGAATCACAACATATTCATGCTGAATACTTTCCTGTCACTAAAGTTTTTTCTAGAGTTTCTATCATGCTGGCTCTTCAAGAAACTTTCTATTTACCAACACATGTTTCATTAATACGACTAAATTTTATTCTCATCCCACTTCACCACCTCACTCTGGAAGTCTGTTTTCAGTGAAGAAGTTAGGTTCACTCTGCGTGGTATCAATTTTCTGTCTAAAACTTCTAAGCACTAACCAATTTTGTATAATTAAATGCAAATGTTAATTTGGTTGCCTGCTCATTAAACATATTGATTTAGCTGTTGTGTTTGCTATATACTGAAAATAACTTAATTATATTCATATAATGCTTTAAGGCTGTTGAAGTTATTTCACATTATTTCATTTATCTTCAGCATCACACCAAAACAAAGATAAGGTCTGTTTTTGTTTTTTTTTTAAACCATAAGTCAGTGAAACACAAGAGGCAGAAATTTATGTGACATCTCAGAGGCAAAATTAGAGCCTAAACCATATTATTTTTATAGTTGTTCATTCATTCTGAAAACGTTCACCAAGTGTTCATTTATGGAGAAGTAGAAGTAAACAGGAACAAAATGGTTTCACTGGCACACAGTCTACTAAAGCTGAGTCACTGCATATGTAATTAAACGTATAAACCTGTGAAGAAGAAAATCAGATGTGTGTGGGAAACAGAGTGTGTTAGTTCCCTATTGCTGCTGTAACAAAGTGCTATAAAATTAGTGGCTTAAAAATAAATTTGTTATCTCACAGTTCTGTAGATAGAAGTCTCCCATAGATCTCACTGAGCTGAAACCTAGATATCAGCATGGTTCCCTTCCTCTGGAGGCTCTAGAAGATAATTCTTCTTCTGTCTTTTCCATCCTCCTTGATTGATAGTTTCATTTCTTTCAATAAGCCAGCAATGGTGGATTGGATCTGACTTACAATGACTGTGAAATCTTCTTCCTTCCATTTTTATGGAATTGTGATTACATTGGGCCCATCTGGACATTCCAGAATACTTTCCTTACTTACTGTCAACTGATTAACAACCTTAATTCTACCTACAGCCTTAATTCCCTTTTGCCATAAAACCTAGCATACTCACAAATTTCAGGAATTATGATATGGACATCATTGAGGAGCCATTAGTCTGCCTCCCACACAGGTAAATCACATTGGTTGGATCAAAGTTGGCAGTTGAATGACATTCTAGAAAATAACCCTGAAGCAAAAAAGAACAAGGGACAATGAGTAAAAAGATAGAAAGGCAATTAAGCTAAAACAGACAAGAAGTGGGAAAGGAGAGAAAAATAGAGGCTGAGAAGTTGGCAGGGAACAGATCCTACAGACTTTGCAATAGTTTCTGTTCTTCATTGTAAATGAAATAGGGAAATTAAGAATAAATTTAAGCAAGAAAGTGATATAATTTGTTTTTGTTTTTTAAGGAATGTTTTGACTTCAGTAAAGAAAATAGATTTAAAAGGCATAGAAGTGTCTAAGGGGACTAGCACAGGCCTGGAAGCTAGATAAGAAGGGGGTCTGGATCAAATTGCTGTCAACAGAGATGGAGAAAAGTGGTTGGATTTGAGAGAAATTTTAGAATTACAATGAACAGGAAATAGTGATTACTTTTTAATAGGACATTTATTCCAATCTTTCCTCCAAGAACTTGGATGAGCCCATTTGATGAGGCTCACAAATGGAAGAGAGACAATATGATGACAGGGGAATAATTAGCTTAATTTAGGACCTTTTGAATAATTAGTTTAATATGAGGCCTATCAGTGAAGATATTGAGATAGCTTGAGAAGTCAGTATAGCTGCCAAAGGTATTAATCAAGAGCTTTCTGATTATAGAGAAACATGAACTGCAATATCACCTAGAATAGTGGTTCTCCTTTAGGTGGGGTGGGGGGTTGATTTTTGCCTCTGAGGACACGTTAGGCAAAGTAGATGTTTTTGGTTATCACATCTAGAGGAGAGTATGCTCATGGCATCTAATAGGTAGAAAGAAGGGATACTGGTAAACATTTTCTAATATATAGAACAGCCCCCACATAAAAAAATTGTCTAGTCCAAAATGGTAATAATGCCAAGACTGAGAAACTCTGTTTGACTTCTAGAGAAACAGCAGACTCTGAAAAGAAAGATAATCAAGAATGAGCCTTGAGAATTTTTGATATTTAATGGTTTTAATTAAATAAAGGATGTGGTGAAGGAGCAGCCAGAGAGATGAAGAATTCAGGAAAATGTAGTATCATGGAGAAAAGTATGTATTTCCTAGTGGATCATCAATGTCACATATTTGCAAAGTGGTCAAATATAATGACCAATAGAAAGGAGTCTTTCATTTTACTACTTGGAAATTATTGTCAACCTTTGGAAAATATCTTCAGTAATGACAAGAGGACAAGAACCATATTGGTAGAGTGTGGGAAATAAGTAAAAGGTATGAATATGAAAGGAGGAAATCAGGAAATTCTTGAGAATTTTTATTTTGACGCAGATCAGAGGGAGTTGTAAATAGAGGCATAAATAGACAAAGTTTTATTATTTTTTATTATTCCCCCCCCCTCTCAGTACCTAAAAATTCAAAAATGATAATGAAAGGGAGCCAGGAGAAACAGAAGGATGGACATATCAGAGAGATACAGGAGAGTTGATAATGTAATTTCTTAAGAATAAAAAAGAACATTGCCCTGGCTTGGTAGCTAAATTGGTTGGAGTGTCTTCTCAATATGTCAAGGTTGTGGGTTTGATCCCTGGCCAGAGCACGTACAGGAATCAACCAATGAATGCATAAATAAGTAGAACAACAATCAGTGTTTCTCTTTCTCTTTCTGTCTACCTTATTCTCTTTTTTATATAAAAAAAGGAAGAAAAGAAAAAGAAAAAGAGCATTCATTCATTTATTCACTAAGTCATTTATCCAATGAAAATGTATTGAATACCTCCCAACTGCCTTTTGGAAAGCTTAAACTTATATAGGAGAAGCAGTTCCTCTACTTTAACAGAATGAGAGAAGTAAGGAATTAGTGTAGACTTTGAACAGTAGACATGTTTTATTGGGGCTCAGAGGTCCTTTCCATCCAATCTTGCTGCTCTTCCTCTTGACTGTCTACAAAGGTAATATGTTCCATAATAATACCTTGGTAATAAACTGTAGGAAAAATAGAAGAGACTATCATACAACTTTTAATACAAGTATGAGTTATTTTATGTTAACTTTGTATGGAATAAAATATATTATATATACAGAGCTTATAAAGTATTAATATTGTCCCAGATTGTATAACCTATATAAACACAATTGATAATATTTTTTCAATATAACAATATAGGGATCTAAGGCTTGCAAAGTTTTTATTTTTACTCAATATTCTTAGTAGCAGCATTTTAAATAGACAGTCAGTATAGACCTTTATGAGGAAGAACGAAATAATTTTTTAGATTAAAAGCAAAGCTTGTTTTAAAATATGCTTCTATTTATATTAAAATTTCTTGGAGAAACAATGAAGAGAAAATAATTGTTTCACATAGTTGATGCTTTATCGATATCTAGGAAAGATATGAAATTAGACCCTAGGGGCTTCATCAGTGATTCATCGCCTTCTGGAACATAAAACTCTGCATATGCAATGGTTTGTTTCTTTGACTAAAGTGGCAAGCATAGCTTTTAGTTTTCTTATATTCCGTAGAAGATAGGTATTTAGCATTTTCCAAACTCCTTGTGGTCACACACACGTATGAGATGCACTGCCAGCTCAAAACTCCCCCCCTTCTTTTCTATGGGTATGACAAAGGGAACATAGCCTTTTCCTCCAGGAGAAGAAATTGAAAAATTGTAAAACAAAATTACATATTAAGAGACCATCAGAAACAATTTTCTTGAAGAAACCCTGCCATTTGCGACAAGTATGGACTTTGAAGGCATTGCGTAAAGCGAAATAAGTCAGATGAAGATATACAAATGCTGTATGATCTCACTTACATGGGGAATCGAGAAACAAAACAAGACCAAAACCAAAAAATAACTTCACAGAAAAAGAGATCAGAGTTGTAATTAGCAGGCAGAGGTGAAGCATGGAGGGAGAGGGAATTACAAGAAGATGGTACAGACTTTTGGTTATAAGATAAATAATTACTAGGTTTGTCAACGTGAAAACCACAGCACACTGATGTATGATATACAGAAATGTTAAGAGAGTAAATCTTAAGAGTTACCAAGAGTTACCATCATCAGAAGATTTATTTTTCCATTTTTTTTCTTCTTTCTTTTTTTTTCTTTTTTTTTTTTTTGTGTCTGTGTGAGAAGATGAATGCTAGCTAAACCTATTGTGGTAATTATTTTACAATATAAATTAAATCATGCTGTATGCCTTAAACTTATACTCTAATGTATATCCATTATTTATCAATAATATTGTAAAAAATAGTTTTTTATTGGAATTAGGTCAAAGTGTGAAGTAGGTTTGCCATAAAGAAATGGCCTTGTATATACTCAGGTCATAGGGACAAATCAAAAACTCAACCCCGACCACTCTGTTATTCTCATGTGACTTCCCCTGCCCACATGTCTACATCTCTTATTTACTATATGGTTCTTTACCTTAAGATATCTCCCATTCTTTTCATTCCAACTTTTATGTTAAATAATTTCTTAAATACTTGTATAGTCTGATACTCACCATAGAGGCATAGGATAATTTAGTCAGTGCAATTTTGTCAAATCAATGCATTGAGGTTTTTAATGTTTTTATGTTATAAACAAAAGTGAAAAAAATATGTTTTAAGCAAAATAACAAGCTCTCTAGAAAACAGCTGCAAAAAGTTAAAGGAAACATCTGGTCTTAAAGAATATAAAGCTGAAATTCTAAGTTCATTACAGAGAAAAATGTATGGAAATCTTTTGCAGACTATTATCATCAGACTGCAGTACTTTATGGCTGATGATAAAGTTCTAAAAGAAGCATAGGAAGACAGCGGAGGCTTGAAATAGCAGCTATGACCTTTTATTAATTCAAAGCAGAGTATCAGGTCTCCTCTGTTGAAAATCAAAGGCCATTTATAAATTATTTTTACAAGCCATCTGAAATAAGTCATGGACCACCTCTAAGACACAGTCTTTCCAAACCAGAAGAATTACGTTAATTTAGGAGCATTGAAAGTCTATCTCTATGTGAAAGAAGTCTGAGAAAAGCAATTTGGAAAGCTGGGATAAGGAACTTGTTTTGAAGCAATGTTTGCTCAGCAGACACAGTTTTTACTAAGCTTCTAGATTAAATTTCGGTAGTTTGGTGTGGGAAGATAAAATGAAAATTATGTGCCTTCTCTCCCAACCCACTCCTTGTTTTTGGCACTGTTGAAACATTATGGAAAGTCATAGACACAATTGTTCAATATAGCCAAGATTTCTATTAATACAGATGAGCTTATAAAACATCATATTTTTATATATTGCATAATTTATTTAAATCTTAAGTTATTCAAATTTAGAAAAAAATGTTTATGTACTTTAAAATGATAAAAAGAGATGAACATATTTCTCCCCCACACTTAACCATGATTATAAAAAATCAGGATAAACAAAATAAACAAACAAAAAGCATAATTTGGTTTCAATATAAATCAAGTGCTTTGGAAAATAGAGGACTGTAGAGTAATGATTTCAGCCCTGGCCTTGCATTAACGTCACTTGGAAAAAATTGTTAAAGATGAGATGTTTCTAGGTCCATCCATAAAGATTTTGATTTAATTAGTCTGTGATGGGGACCAGCGTCATGTTTTCAGATTTCAGGAAGTTCTAATCTGCCATCAGGGTTGAAAATAGCTGCCACAGAACATTAGCCTCAAAACTTTAATTGTGAAAGTGAGTATTAGATTATATTTTGTAATATAAGTGGATTGCATAGTCATATTCTGACAGTTAAGAAAAAATGTTTAGGAGTTCATTCCTAACAATTAGGGATTCAAAAAGTGTAGAGGAATAGGGCAATACCAATCATGGAAAAAACTAAAGACATTTAATCTGCTAATAGTTTATTTATCCTTCAAATATTTTTGCTATGAAGTCATTATAAAAAAATACACAGCTAGCTAAATAAAAACATCAAAATAAGTATCAACAAGTAAACCCATTCTTGACTCTAAAGGAAAAATCTTATAGTCAAATGGTATTCTCTTAGTACAACAAGCAAGTGCTGGAGTCAGTATTTTTATGAGATTCATCAGGTTCCTATATTATATTATATCTCTGTTTTGCTTGTTAATTTATTTTGTTTATTAAATTCCACATATGATACTTATCTGACATCTGTCATGGAAGTGTGTAGGGGGGTTGAATCTAGGGGAGGAATGGAGGGATTGAGCAAAAAAATAAAAATAAAATAAAATAAAATAAAAGAGCCTGACTAGTTGGTGGTGCAGTGGATAGAGCATAGAACTGGGACACAGAGGATCCATCTTGAGCATAGGCTCACCAGCTTGAGCGTGGGGTCGCTGGCTTGAGCATGCAATCATAGACATGATCCCATGGTCACTGGCTCGAGCCCAAGGTTGCTGGCTTGAGCAAGGGGCCATTCGCTCTGTTGGAGCCCCCCCACCCCCAAAGGCACTTATGCGAAAGCAATCAGTGAACAACTAAGGTGATGCAATTATTGCATTTCTCCTCTCTCTCCTTTTCTGTCTGTCTGTCCCTATCTGTCCCTCTCTCTGTCTTTCTGTCTCTGTCACAACAACAAAAAAATAAAAAAGAAAAGAAACAACACATGGACAACAATATGGTGATTGCTGGTGGAAGGGGGACTGAGGGGAGGTAGAGAAGGGTATAGGGAAATAAATGTGATAGAAAAAGACTTGACTTGGGTTTGATGAACATGCAATGCAATATATAGATGATGCAATGTAGAATTGTGCACCTGAAACCTGTATAATATTGTTAAGCAATAAATTCCATAAAAAGTACATCATTCTACTTATTAGCTTTCAAAGTTATCACATTCGTTTGTCAGCTAATTATATATATGCCCAAGTTACCTTTGCTTAAAGAAGGGAGAAGAGGGAATGGAATAAGAATCTAATATTCTTTTATTTTAAATTATTCCATCCCACAGTTCCTCTCATGCCTATAAAATGGAGTTTCAAATTTGCAAAATGAAAAACTTTTGGTGATCTGATTCACAACGTCAATATACTTAACACTACTGAACTTTACACTTAAAAATAGTTACTATATTAAGTTTTAAATTATGTGCACAATAAAAAAACAACAATAAAAGTAAACAACCAATAAATAATTAAAAATATTATTTAAAAGGGTCCTATTTGTATGCTCTATCATGACTCAGAAAGCTTTCCTCACCATTACCTGATGTTCTGCATGCAGTGTTTCTGCCACTCAAAATTGCTCACTCTTTTGTTTTAAAAAACATCACACATTGTCCTGTTTCAAATATTTTTGCCTCAGCTTGAGACTCATTCTCCTCTCTGACAGCTTGGACAGAGGACAGTTCTTACTTACCAGGATTCAAATATCAGTTTTGTTTTTGTTTTCGCTTTTTAAATGAGGTTTGCTGGGAAGCTGTTGAAGCCTGAATATTTTCTTGCTCAGGATTGAGTGAGTCTATAAAACTTGGTGATTCATATATACATTGGTCATCAATAAATTATTATGAAGTATCTATTAAGTGTGAGCTATACCACCTGAGACATAATAACTACCTCCTAAAAGTTTGTAACTTAGATGAGTATATAATTGAGATAGAGAACACACTAATATCCATTAAGTAGTAAGTGCTTAAATGTGTCATAGGAGGGATGAGTGAAATCAGAGTCAGAAAGGCTGATATCAGTGCAGTCTAGGATAGTCTGAGGAGGACTGAAAGGTGAAGAACATGCTTGCTTCATTCATAACTGTAACCCCAGTCCTTGGCTTAGTGCCTTTCATACAAATTGGGAACGCGGTAAGTACAGTGTGTCCGTAAAGTCATGATGCACTTTTGACTGGTCATAGGAAAGCAACAAAAGATGATAGAAATGTGAAATCCGCACCAAATAAAAGGAAAGCTCTCCCTGTTTCATACCTATTCAGTGCAGTTCGATGTGGGCTTCATTTGTTGCCCTACACACATCCAAACAATAGTGAAGTTCCTGCCACACACGGGTAAGGACGTCTGGTGTAACAAAGTGAATAATGTCTGTGATTCTCTCTTTTAAGTGATTAATGTCATCGATACATTCAATGTACACATGTTGCTTCACATAACCCCAAAAGTAAAAGTCTAAGGGTGTCAGATCCAGGGATTGTGGTAGCCATGGCTTGACAGAACCCCTGCCTATCCACTGCCAGAGGAATGTTCTATCCAGAAACTCATGAACAATGGTGGCGTAGTGTGGAGGAGCATCGTCCTGTTGAAAGATGAGACCTTCTGGAAATTGTGGCACTGCATACAATTCCAACATGTCAAGATAGGTGTTTGCCATCACAGACTGCTCCACGAAAAAAAATGGGCCTATCACCTTATCATGCATCAGGCCACACCACACGTTCACTTTAGGGGTGTTACGTTTGTACTCAACGTAGGCATGAGGATGTTCAGCAGCCCATATTCGGACGTTATGGCGATGAACATGTCCACAGATATGGAAGGTCGCCTCATCGCTAAACACAATCTTCTGCAAAAATATTGCATCATTGTAGATCTCATGAAGCGTATCTGTAGCAAATGCGCATCATGTGGGTCTATCCGCTGGTTTGATAGCATACAATAGCCGCAATTTCTACCCCGTAAAACAGAGATGTTTCTTTAACACCTTATAAACTGTAGTCTTGCTTAGGTGTCATTGTCGAGCACACACACACACACACAGATTTTTTAGGGCTCCTTAGGTAGCTATCCCATATAGCCTCTATAGACTTGTCACTGACTGATGGCCTACCAGAATGGGGTTTCTCCACCAAACTGCCGGGTTCCTTCAACTGCTTATCCCACCGAGTAATGTTATTCCTATGTAGTGGTGCTTCATTATAAATGTGCTGATATTCACGTTGCACTTTGGTCACAGATTCGAATTTAGCGAGCCACAGAACACACTGAACTTTCCTCTCTACCATCCACATCTCGACTGACATGGCCATGGGCTGCTCTGCTGTATACATGGTGTTACATCATTATCTGTGCATGCTCACATGCTGCCACATCATCCTACAGAAACTGGGAGGGTTTTCCTTTTATTTGGTGCAGATTGCACATTTCTATTGTCTTTTGTTGCTTTCCTGTGACCGGTCAAAAGTGCACCATGACTTTACGGACACACTGTATTTCTTGAGTGAATGAATAAAAGCATGAATGAGAAGTGTCTCCTGAAAACATGAAAATTAGTTTGATATTACAAAATAGGCAGACTATAGATGTAGTAATAATTAAGCATAGAATGGCATTAAGTTAGAATAACCTCTACTCTTGCTGTGCTAGTGACTGAGATTATTCTAGTACTATAATTAAAACAAGAAATATCTTTCTGCACAATCCAAAGGAAAAATTTGTTAAGTATCTAAATCCCAAAACTGTTTGCAGATGATTCCTTCCCTGTCAGTCTCCAATTTTGAATGTATTGATTAAATAAATAAGCTTTATCTGCTGTTATTTATTTATTTATTTATTTTTACTTCATTTGGTTTACGTTTCCTGACCTGTCCTGCTGCTCATCTGCATAAAGGCAGTGATACTCTACACAGTCTTGAAAAAAAATAACTCAAGGACATAAAATATGTAAGTGGTCACCCAGAAGCAGGTCAATTCTAAACCTAGTTATGTACAGCATACCTATTAATTCTGATTGATATTTTTCATACAATTATTGTTTTAATTTTTTACTGCTGCTATAAAACAAAAACAAAAACAAACACTACCATAAGCTAATGGCTTAAAACAACACAAATGTATTATCTTATAGTTCTGGAAGACAGAAGTTCCCAATCAGTTTTATTGGGCTAACGTCAGATGTCAGCGGGGCCTGTTCCCTCTGGAGGCTTTAGAGAAAAAGCCATTTTACTGCCTTGTACAGCTTGTAAAGGCCACCTGCATTTCTTGGCTATTGGCCATTTCTTTCATCTTCAAAGTGCATTAATCCCACCTAAACTCCTAAAGTCTGCCATCGTATCTCCTTTTGGAATCTAACTCTGCTGCCTTCTTTATCATTACAGTACACCCACCCAGATAATCCAGGATAATCCCCCCATCTCAAGATTCTTAATTCAACCCATTTACAAAATTTCTTTTGTTATTTAAATTAATATATTTATTAGTTTCCAGGAGTAGGAGGTGAACATCTTGGGGGGAGGCAATTATTCTACCCTCGATACTTCTGATCAGTTTTATTTAAAGATTTGTATTTATATAATGTTGGCCCAGTTATTACTCTTCCCCATCAACTGAGAAATCTGTCTATTATATTTCCACACTCTTATATAACTTCAGCTACTCTAGTCAGGAAGGATGTATCACTTTCTTCCTGCCCCTCAAGCCTCCCTCCTCCTGGTGTTTGCCCTCTGGGTCAGATATGACTGCTGGATGGAACTCTTACATTACTGTTTACATGCCAATACTGATCTGTGCTATCACCCAAATCCTCTTTGATCCTAGTAACCTAACCTCCAGTTCATTCCCTTGTCTCATCTTCTTTATATATTTCTGAGGTATTATTGTGGATTCACCTGAATTCAAATATTTGCTTTACTACTAATACTCTGAGTCTTATCTGGATTTCATCTCTAAAATGCAGATAATATTGCCTACTCTATTGGACAGGTTGTGGATTGAACAGATCAGAAATACATATCTGGTACAAGGTAGATATTTTATAAATATTAGTAAACTTGTCTCTATTTATTGTCATCCTTTTTTAAATAGGAGTCAGGGTAACCTATAATTAATTTCAATGTTTCCCATTTATTTAGAAGCATATTTAATTCTTAGGTAATATACCTGTGGTAATTTTCATCAAATAATCAATGTGGAGTGTGCAGTGTGATGCACATTCAATAGTCAATACAGACTGTATGTTGGTAGAAAGGACTTTTCTCATAGAAGATCATTGCTGATTCAGGTTACAGTGGTTTCTCTGATAATCCAGCATTTAAATGATACATGGACTCTTTTGATTCTTTCATGTGATCAACAATCAATAATACAGAGTCCTTTCCCCTACTTTAAATAATCTATTTGACTGAAAGATAAAATAGAGAAAAACATTTTCTTAACCTTTAGAGAATTTTTATTTCATCACCTAAAAATATGTTGGAATGAAAATTGGGAACTTAAATTTTTTATTTTTAGGATTTTCTTAGACAACTCCTTCAGTTACTTTATTGTTTTCTTTCTCAGTGGAACATCCCATGCCACTTGTTAGAAATAAAATTCTTTATTTGTCGTCTGTGGCCAGGGGTCTCTATCATCTGAGAATTAAAATCCATGCCTCCAGCCAACTGTTTTGATTGAGAAGTCTCCTCTGCCTTCTTTCTTACTTTTCCAACTTCCTTGACCAATCTCTCACTTTACCTGTTTGTTCTCCTTTTGACTACCTACAGAAAATACAGAGTCTGATTGAAAGAAATGTTGTATACAACCTTTCCCTGATGATTTATCATGGCCACATTATGTACCACCTGTGGCCCTAAAGAACACAGCATCTCAAAAGCTGTCTTCCAAAGCCATAGGAACTCCCCCAGAAGAATCCAACAAGTCAGTATGGTACAGCATGAGAACCCTAGAGAGGAGAAATTTTGTGCCTGGGAGAGGAAAATGGTTGGAAAGTAATCAGGACACTTTTTCTAGAGTCAAGTAGACTGATTGAACTATTACCCTATCAATAGGAAATTTAAAAGATAAAGTAGAGTTGGCCCAAAGCACTAAAGGCAGAAGGCAGGAGGCAGACTGGGGTGGCTGAAATGCACAGTTTCTTCCCTCTGACAAGTCTGCAGTGTTTCTCGTTACTGGGTTGCACATACAACTGAGTGTGTTGTGTGCACACAAGGCCACTTGTGCATGTGCAATATTCATCAGAAGAACTCTCTACCACTACTCATAATGGTTATGTTTTTGTTTATTTGTTTGTTTTGGTGAGAAGATGAGAGATAGTGAGTCAGACTCCCACATACACCCCAACAGGGATCCACCTGGCAACCTCTGTCTGGGCCAATGCTTGAGTAGAAAGCTATTTTTAATGCCTGAGGCTGATGTGCTCCAAAGGGGCTATTATCCTCAGCTCCAAAGGGGACACACTTGAATCAAGTGAGACACTGGTTGCAGGAAGGGAAGAGAAAAAGAAGGGGTGAGGAGAAGCAGATGATCACCTCTCCTATGTGCCCAGATGTCCATAGCCAGGCCGATGCTCTATCCACTGAGTCATTGGCCAGGGCTCTCATAATGTTTTTGAAGTGCAAAAGCAATCAAGAATAAATGTAATGCTACTATTGCCTGAGAGGTCAACAATAGGTACAATATATGGACAAAACTAATATGACAATTGCTTGTCAGATCGCATTCTCATGATAATCTGAAAGATAAATGAGTGAAGATTTTTGTAAGGCTCTCTTTTCAAATATTTTATTTTAATATACAAAATGGATGGGAAGGGCCTTTAGAAAAAGAGCATGCTAATGCCATTTGTATTACTGTTTTTAGAAGTGCCATAGCACTGATGCATGCAAAGTCTAAAGAAATTTATCTTTTTTAGGTGCTATGTTTATAGTTATCCTAAGAAATATAATGTATATAATGTGATCATACTTAAGAATTACAAAACTGACATAATATTAATGAACAATTTGTAGAGAGGCATTAAAGTTTTTGGCCTCATAATCCATAATCCATTTTATCTATTGATTACAGTCATATGCTCCTCTTTATAGCTTATATAAACATATTGCCTGTAATCATCAGAAAATAGAATTACTACACACTGATGACTTTATGCCATTACTCACATTATGTAACAATGTCTAACAAGCCCTCCTTAGCTTAAAATAACTCTAAATGTATACCTAACAGGTCTTTCAGAGATTACTCATAATACTACCATTTGACACAGAAATTAATATAAATATACAACCATCCTTAACACATATGAGCTTTAATGAAAAATAGAATGTCAATGTCATTATAAATAGTACTCCAAAATTCCTCTTATTGCTTTACCATCATAAATATGTCTAGAATCTGACTACTTCTCATAAACCATAATGTAGTCATTCTCATCCAAGCCACAGTCATTTGATTTTTGCCAAAACCTTCTTCTGGTTTCACCTTTTTCTGTTCTTTTATACCCAGTCAATTCTCAAACCAGCAACCAATATGATACTGTTGGGGTAACAGTGAAATCACCGTGCTCATCTTCTCAGAAGCCACCCATATCTCAGCCCGTCACTCAGTAAATGGACTGTGCCCAACAGGGCCTGCTACCTAGTGGCATCACCACTGAGCTCATATGTTCTCTTTCCCTCCTCTACTCTAGTCATTAAACTCCTTGCTATTCCTTGCTGTACACAATAGGCATGTTTTCCCCTCAGGGGCTTGGCACTCAGCCTGAAATGCTCTTCCCTGGATGTCCAAATGCCTCACCTCCTAAGAAAGTTAACCTTCTCCAGGCAGACAGATTTAACCATTAGTGCTTCATCACTCAGTTACCTGTTCTCCATTCCCGTTCCCCTGTTCTACTTTTGCTTCCACAATACATGCTAACTTCTTGCAGACTATGTGATTGAGTTGTTGTTTGTCATCTGTCTTCTTCCATTAGGATGTAAGTGCCACAGAAGCAGCGGTGTGTGTCAGTTTTGTTAATCGCTGTGCCCTCATCATTTGGAATAGTGCCTGGGACAATTTAGGCTTTTAATAAGTAATTGTTGAACATATAAATGGAACAAACAATAAAAGAAATGGAAATTGCTGTCTACGCACTCCACAATACCTTTTTAGCTGTGAAGGTATTTAAGTTTTACTGACTGGGCTTTCATAGGTACTGAAGCCATGGAAAGGGATTGGCAACCAGACTGGCTCTGCTCTGTTGTTGCTCAGCCTCCAAATGTTCTTTTGGCCTGACTCACTGCTTCAGTTACATGAATGCAATCATCCCGCAGTTTTCTCTTCGTTGCCTTAACTGATTCTACCCAATGCTTTTTCTGATCTTTACATGTTGCCTGCATACACGGAGTTAACACTCTGTCATTTCATTGACTAGATCTAATCAATTTTATACTACGCTCTTTACTTTCTGGTCTCTACTCTGCAACCATGCTTTAATCTTTATCCAACCACATGCCAACTGTACAACTTTGGACAACATACTGAACTTCTTAAAATCTCAATTGGTTCAACTTTTAATCTGGGATAATAATAACTATGTTTCAGAATTAGGTACTTTGAGGTATAAATAAGAACATGGGCAAAGAAGCATGTTGTAAAGTGTCCTAAAAGATATTATTGTTTTACCAGAATTGATATTTTGGGGGGGATATGCCAATCAGTATAAAGAGCAGAAGGAAAATCATTGAAGACTATAGGTAGTTATGTACTGTGACTATTTCAGCTATATATTTTTCACCCGAAAAAGAAAATGTGGCTCATACTGGCCAAATATATTAAACTCATACAAAGTATTTTAAAAATCTAGTGCTTCTTGAACTCCTCAATAGTAAGCAATATGTTTTATATATTGATGATGACTTTAAACACAGTATAGCTAATTTATTTAGTCATGTGTCACCATGGTTTAAAATTCATTAGGTATTTTGCTTCAATGAAAAATGAATTTGATCATGGTAAAACCAATGTGTGTGATTTACAGGATCACTTCACCAGTTTGTGGTGTGTAAGTGTTTCTTTTTGAAATATTGCCAAGGCAAATGTGATTTATACAAGAATTGAAAACATGTCACTTTGCAAGAGCCAAGTAGTATAAATAAGTAAAACTCCTAAATTTATTATAGCATCTTAATTGCCATGGGAAAAGAGAGATTGAGCTACTTTGCAACATTTTTTTTTCAACAAGTGCGTTTGTTGTAAGCATTGCCATTAAGGGTATTTCATTTAGTTTTCTGCTATTAGAATTTAGCTATTATATATAGATACATTTTTAAGATAAAGTATGGGTATCAGTTTAAGAATTAAATCTATTAAAAAGAAACTCATAGAAGCTTATGTTAAAAAGCTCTCTAAAATATATATTTTCATGGATTTTTGTCAGAATAAAATAAATGTATGGTGGCAAATTAGACTATATATACATAAATATATACTATTATAAAAAACAAGGAGATTCAGTTTGTGACCCATATTACTTATTCTATCTGAATTTCGGTTTCCTTATTTGTAAAACAGTGGCAACAATTTCTACCCACCAAGGTTTACACTGGCTTCAATGTGCTGTTTCAGCTGGGATGAGAATACTGGGAATCTACAGCCTTCTTCTCTTTGTGGTCACCCCATGCACACCCCCAGCTTGGTTGCTGAGACTCACAGTTCAACCAAAGTGGACAGTGCAGCCGCAATGACCAGCAGCTTTGCTGCCAGAGAAGGCACAGGGACCGGGGATTAGAAGCAAGAACTCAGAGATTTGTCAGCTAAAAGTGGTGAACAAGATAGGAAGTAAAGAGAAGGAAAAATGGTCATCCTTTTTAGCTTTGGGTTGGGGTCTTAGCTGCATCAAGCATTGTACCAGTCAAAAATTTAACAAGATTGAGTATCAGAGAGCACAGAGAAGGCTAGACAAGTGTACCCTTCATCTGTAACTGACTGAATGACAGCATGTTTTTCATGTGTACGGGAGACTCAAGAGAGCCCAGCAGGAAGTAGAATGAAATGAGGACTTATCGATGTGCACACCAAACATACAGATCCATCAAGGGAACGTGGCAGCTTTACAGGCTCAGGATGAACAGACACAGCCTCTGTTCACATCACTGGCTGAATGCAGATGAGGCAACACCTAAGGGCTTGTTTCTCTCATTCACTGATTAGAAATATTTCATTCTCAAATCACTTTGGAGATATGGAAAGCTAGATTTTCTATTTCCTTCTGATCTTTACTAGCGTGTTTCCTTTTTCAGCTGTTGTCTTTGTTGTTCTGTATTTTCTACCCCGTAAGACACTTTTAACTTTCTATAGAAAATCTGGCTGGAGGAATAAACCCTTGAGAAAAGATTGAATGAACAATTTTAAAAAGTCTTTGCTTGCTGTATCTCGGGATCTTTTTATATGACACAGAGGGCTTGGTTCCCAGGCTAAGATAAATGCTCACATTTTAATGCAAAACTTTTGGAGTAATTCCAGTTTATTATTTAGCCTAATCTTGCGGCCACACTGCAGATGATATAAATGTGGGTGGAGTCCAGCACAAAAGCTCAGAGAAGGGGGACTGTGTGGAGGGGCTGACTAAACTGTGCATTACATTCAGTCCCAATAAACTCCTGCGGGCGACACTTCCTAGTTAGAAGAAAATCTCAAGTAAAACGGCATTCTAAAATATTCTACTCCTGAGGCAGAGAGTAGTGAAGAATTCATAAACTTGACTTTTTTGGTCATTGTAGGAAACTATTACAGTTTCTAGAAGTAGGAAGTAATGTTTTGTCTTTAAAATGAGGGAAGGGTGGATTTCACAGTGTGTTTCTGATGTGTTTTTGTCTAGATGAATATTTTGTTTGGTGTTCGGAGTAGAGGCTTTGAGGGACAATACCTCAGTATAATTTAGAATTCAGGAAGTTTAGTTCTTTTATTTTTACAGTTTAGTTCTTTTATAGTTACATATTGATTTGCAAAGTATCTACTGAGCACCTCTTTGGGCCAGGGTATTATGCGACCTGCATGCAGAGTTACAAGAAGAACAAGGCACATAAGTCTGCTGCCCTCAGGAGTTTACTGTCTATTTGGGATACAAACAAACAGACAGTTTATTTGTAGGGTAGTAGGTTCTAGATCTGTGATGGCGAACCTGTGACATGCGTGTCATCGCTGACACACGTAGCCATTTTTGATGACATGCAGTAGCATACCAGAGAAGTATGGGACCACATGCCGAGAAGGACATTTCATCCTCAGCTCCTGCATGGCCAGGTGCAGTATCCGAGGATAAAACATTTGCTGTAGTGTAGACACTCTGTGCCGGAGGTCTGTAGGCCAAAACAACAGAACTCCGGCACAGAACGTCTAGTTCTGGGACTTCTAGTTAGGCCGTTTTTCTCGAAGTGACACACCAAGCTCAAAAGATTGCCCATCACTGTTCTAGTTTCTAGCTACTTAAAGCTTCTTAACTTTGGCAAGAGAGTTTCAGTGGAATAATGGGAAAGTCAGGTGATGATGGGAAAAATATCAAATAATTGTGCAACAGTAAAGCTCAAAATGCATACACATAACTGTTTTGAGAGGTTTAACTACAAAGGGAGAAAAAGAAGGCAACAACTGAAAATTTCAGTAGATGGGATTAGGAGAATGTTAAGTGCTTGTTGTTGCCTTTAATGAAAGAGCAGCTAGCAATGAAGAAGTGTGGAAGGTAGAGTTTGGAGGTTAAAATCCAAAAAGTGAGATCTTGAGACTATTCTAAAGAAGATTGAAGATAGATGGGCTACATGTCTGGGGGAGAGGAGAGGGTTGGTCCAGAAGCAAAGAGGAAGCTCTTCCAATATAATTAGACAGTGATAGATAAAATGGCTACTCAGCCACCATCTTTCTTAAGAACAGTGCAGGACTGAAGGAGGAAGAAGGACTTGCCTACTCAGTAATCGGGCTCAGAACTCCCTTTCAGCTGGATGCTGATAAGGGGCGACTGGACCAGGGTGCAGACAATTTTGAGGAATGGTGGCACCACTCCCAACCACAAACAGAAGAAGTGATCTTGTAGCTGCCTTTGTCCAAGGTCCTTTGACCAATCCATATAGCCCCTACCCTATCCCTCACTCAGGGCTGCACTCTTTGCTGGTCTCAGCTCACCTGCACCCAGGCATTTTTAAAATATATTTTCCTTTTGGAACGTACTAGCCTTGTGTTTTGGGTTTGGCCCATGGTTTCTGTCTTTCAGACAAAAGGTTAAATAGATAGTTTTATAAGCTCATTATTTTTTATGTTTAATGACAAGAAGTATATTACTAACTTAACGACTTCTATTTTCTTTGTGACAGATGATATAAGTGTGCCTTCTAATGATAAAAGATAAGAAAATGGTGTTGGTTTTGTTGAAGGTTTGAAGAAAGCATGAGAGTTTTAAAAGAGCCATATTGCCAATAGATGGCTAGAAAGAAAAGTAAGGTATACTGGACAAGGCAGAATAACCAGATGATAACTGAGTCTCTAGACTATATTAAAACTAATCTATGATGCTGTATAATTTTCTTTGGCAGATTTCAACATTTGATATTTTATAAAGTCAATATTTCTATAAGTTCATGTTTGAGACTATTTCTGTTTGTATAAAATATAAATAAAATGAAATGAACATGTCGAAGTTACTTATAAGAGGAGACTTTTTATTTATTTTCATTTAGAAATTAAATATAATGGGGTGACATTGATCAGTAAGAGTACATAGGTTTCAGGGGAACATCTCTATAGCATTTGAACTGTGGATTGCATTGTGTACCCATCACCCAATGTCAAATCATTTTCAGTCACCACATATTTGTCCCTCTTTACTTCTCTCCCCCACTAATCCCCCACAATTCTCCTCCCCCTGGTAACCACTTCTCTTTTATCTATGTCCATGAGTCTCAGTTTTATATCCTACCTATGTGTGAAATCCTATAGTTCTTAGTTTTTTTCTGATTTACTTATTTCCCTTAGTATAATGTTCTAAGAGAAGAGTTTAAATGATGCATTAAAGAATCTAAGCTACAAAGAGAAAGCAATAAGGCCAGGATGGTGCAAAAGGTTAAAGAAGAGTTCAGGGATGGGATGTTAGATCTATCAACAGAAGGTACAGAGGACATAAATACCAGAAGATTGTGGTCAGAAGGTCAGGTACCTGAGTGACATACCTGAGATTAACTGTCTTCAGTGTAGCCATATGGTCAGAAAAAATGAAAACAGGAGTCACTGACAATGACAGGTCAAAGAATTACAAATTCTGAGAACTGGAAGGGACTGGCTAAATTGAACCCGGGTGATGGTAGTATATATGGTAGAGGAGAGGGTTATAAATAAGAGCCATCGTCTTTAGATCATTAGAATGAGCAAGAAGTCAACAGGGTGCAATGACAGGGACAACAGAGTAACTCCAGCTTGGAACTAGCAGGGGTTTTAACAGGCAGGTGGCAGAGTGATGTTCTGATTGTCAGAAAGAATGAACTGATCTCAGACTGCACTTCCTTAACAAGGGTTTCACAGATCTGGGAGAATAAGCTGTTTCCACTTTACCTGCTGCCTTATCAATGGCACTGATATGGAAGCTCTGATCTCAGATGAGATAACATAAGTTAAAGACATAAGGTGATATGATAAACCAGATATCTGATAAAACTTCTGCGACATCCTTCTTCCACAAATTCTAACCAACATCTTTTTAAAAGCACTGAATTCACTGGAAAGTCAAAGGAATCCCCAAGAGCCACAGTAAAGGGGAACGAGAAAGGCATGGTGGCAAATGGGCATTAAAGCCAGAGCAGTAGCTGTCTAGATATTTCCAGTCCTAGTGAAAACTCAGCTGGGCTTTGCCTCACAGAAGACAAGATTCTGAGCTTGTAAAATGCACAGATAGAAGCTACAGTGCTGAAGTCCAGTTGGGACTGGTGAAATTCTATAACCTCAATTCAATAATCAAGCAGAAAGGTTCACCTATTGCCAGAGGAAAATGAAGAGGAAAACTATTTCAGCAAAAACTGTTAGAGGAACAAAAGGAGGGAGGAGCTCCCTTGAGAAATTAAAACCATCGACCCAGCCTTATGTGGGTTTGTACTTGACACTTGTCCAAGATGGGTATTGCTACAGGGCCTTGGGAAAAACAAATGCAATTCTCCCAGGAAGATGTATCCTCGACCCAAAATAATAGAATCCCCACAGAAAACCAGTCAAATGCATAAGAGAAATTCAAGACTTCCATTGGAGTCAATTTTAGCCTAAATTTCTCTCTTTCGTGTTAAATTTTCTCTTTCCTAATGGATATAACTTACAAAGATGCAGTCCCCCCCCCCCCGTCTTTATGGGCTAAATTCTGTAAAAGGTAGCTCAGGGAACTGCAGCTGTTTTGTATCTCAGGGAGGCAGCATGCCCAAGGGCTCCCTCGGGTCCCTCTCTCATTAAGACCACCTCAGCACACCATCCACCTTCCTGTGTGGTATGGAGAGCTCTCTGGTGTTTTGCTAGTTTCTCCCATCCTGACACAAAGCACAGGTATCTTCTGTTCTCAGACCCCTAACCTGCTTGGGAAGCGGTATGTTATTGTTTTTCTTTTGCTGGAAACTTGGGCAGGAGGAGGCTCAGCAATTTCTCTTACATTTCCCTCTGTTTGCTCACCCTGTAATTTTTTTTTTTTTTGTATATCTTTTCTATATAAAGAACAAGACCTTGAACTTTGATGCACAGTAAAGACAAGCTTTGAAAACTTAAATGTCTTTTTCTAAAACCTGTTGTGTCTGCCATGGGTTTTAAATGTTTATTTTTAAAAAGAAATCCATATGTCACTTATTTTTCTTAAATTTCTGCAGTAAACCCACTATCCTAAAGAGCACACGGAGACGAAAAAGCATAGCCGTTTGGTTTGGGGGCAGGTCATATATAAGGTAGCGAAGATTCAAAAAATAATAAATGATGCTTGCTGATGTTTCCCCAAACTCTCTAGTGACATGAACATAAACTAAATATTTGTTAGATGTTCCATCTTTTGTCTCTTTCACGGTTTGTGGCAAAGCTTCTGACTCGCCAAGATAAACAAGATGTGTGTGTGTGTGTGTGTGTGTGTGTGTGTGTGTAAATTTATCATGGAGTAGGTTTGGAGAGAGGCTGAGGCTGATGGGAGAAAGGATACCTGTTAAACTCAAACATAGCTTATTGTCTCTGTTTTACTCATACACACATCAGAACAGCTTTACAAACTTTTGAACAAATCGAATGTATCAGAGAGGCAATGAATAATGCTAAAGAGGAATGAGAAACCCTATAATGTTGCAATCCAACAAAAATTGCTTCTTTTTGAAAAAAATCTAGGGAATATTATTCAGTAATTTCCTCCTTTTTAGTAAACATGAATACTGTTCTCAAAACTGTTTCAACCCTCTATCATGAATTAATACTTAAATGGGTATCCATACCTAATATTCTGCTTAAAAAGTTTTCAAGAGAAATAACTCAATTAAAATTAAAAAACAAGACAACTCTCCATTGGTTCACCATTCTAGATAGTGGCTTCCTTCCTGGGGAGCTCACTGCTGGTTGTTATGGTGTCTTCTTTCAAACCCCTCACTCACTTACTGTTGCGGCCACTACCAGCAGGTGGCACAGTCCATGGTGCATGAGCTGTGGACAAACCATGCTGGTGGGCTGACACACTGGCCTGGCGGTGTAATAGGCAGAAGGCTATGCTCCTGACCTAGATTCCATAGTAATTGCTGTCAGTAGAGTTAAGAAGGATGGGGGAAAGAAGTGAGAATGCCTGACAAAAAGACTTTTCTGGGCAAAGAGCAGATCAAATTCTAGGAATCAGCCTTCTTACAATGTGTATAAAAGTCTAATCCTGAGAGTCCAGCTGAGCAGAACAGCAATGGGCTCAGACAGTTAAAATACCATATTTCCCTATTTAAAAGATGCATTTTTTAAAAAAATAATTTGTCTAAAAACTGGGTGCATTTTATACAGTGGTTGTAGATTTTTTACTTGCATTTCTCACTTTTTCATGCGGATGAGGGGTTGTATGAATTTTAAGATGAATAAACCTTGAATTCAATAACTTTATGTAGTATACTTTCTTTTTCAAATTTTGGGGCCCAAAATTAAGGTGCATCTTTTACATAGGAGCATCATGTACATGGGGAAATATGGTACAAAGTTCTACTGAAGGCTTTAGCAGGCCTGAGGAATCATACAGGAGGAAGGATTAAGGCCAATGGACAAAGAGTTATTTTATGCCACTGACCCCCTTAATCACACTTCCTTCCCACTGGCCTGTTCTTGTTGGAATGCACTAATCTCATTCTCATTTTATCATATTGCTGGGCTTATCCCTCACTTCCCTGAACTAGAACTTAGTATTTTTTGTATAGGTGGGTTCTTTCTGAGCCTTCAGATCCCAGGCTGACACCTAAGAAGATTTCATTACTTCTAAGAATGACGTATTTTCATCCCCAGCATTTATCACAAGAGTTTTGCTTATTTGTCTGTTGTTGGCCTTTTGTGTGTATGTGAGTGAATGTATGATTTTAAATTTATTTGTATATGCTTGTGTCTACTTCTTTATTGTCCATTTTCCCTCCAGAATTTAGCTTTAGGAGAGCAGGCACCTTTTCTGCCACATTCACTCTTGTTTGTCTAAGTGCCAAGAACAAGTCCTGGGCATCAAATCAGTTCTCAACAAAAATGCATAGGATCTTGTTAGAGTTTGCAAAGTTATTTATTCTGACAAGCTGGGTATAGCAACTAGTGCCAGAATATTCCATTTTCTGTCTGTTTCCTGCATTTGAGCCTGATAAAAGGATGTGGGTTCCACTTCAATGTCTGGGCCTTAGTCTTTCAGAGAAATAGTGACTTAACTGAGAACTCCTGAAGCAGGTGCAGGCCCTCACAGAGGGAGGCTAAATGCTCTGATGCTCAGGAGCAGGTGATAAGGTAGAGTGTTGGAAGAAATGTCTCGGAGGGTGACTATAACCCTAATGACTCTATATTTTGACAAAAATAAATTATTAGGTAAAAATTTAAACCTAGTTATGATTGAGAATTTTTTTATGTCATCTCGATATTAAAGGAACAATGAAAAATGGAAAGAAAGAATGTGGAAAGTGCCTGACCAGGCAGTAGCGCAGTGGATAGAGCGTTGGACTGGGATGTGGAAGACCCAGGTTCGAGACCCTGAGCTCACCAGCTTGAGCACGGGCCCATCTGGCTTGAGCAAAAGCTCAACAGCTTGGACCCAAGGTCGCTGGCTCCAGCAGGGGGTGGCTCGGTCTGCTGAAGGCCCGCGGTCAAGGCACGTGTGAGAAAGCAATCAATGAACAACTAAGGTTTCACAACAGCAACGAAAAAATAATGACTGATGCTTCTCACCTCTCTCCAGTCCTGTCTGTCTGTACGTCCCTATCTATCCCTCTCTCTCTGTCCCTGTAAAAAAGAAAAAAATTAAATAAAAAAGGATGGGAAAAGTTCAGATATTCACAGAATAGAGATACTCATTCAGTAGCAGTGGGAAAGAACACGGTGATCCTGTGCAGTTTGAAATCTCCATGCAGAGAAATTGGCAGCATTCCTACAACACTGGATGTGCGATTAAGTCTGAGCTGGGTGATATTTTATAGTTACAAATATAAGGCTACTTTTGAATGCTTGCATGTCTATTTCTTAAAAGCCCCTGGTTCAAGACACCTTCTGATGTGTACCCTTACTTCTGTGAAAAGCTAGATTTGGGGCACATGTGTGTTAGGAGCAGTAGGGGAGACATATTTGGAGCTTAAGAAGGATTTATGTCATGATGTATAGAAAACATGTGGTATGTATTAGCTGCTATTATTATTATCGTCTCATTTTCTTTCTTATTTTCTAAATAAATTCTTTTATTGGGAGAAAATGTTGTGGATGATAGCTTAAAATGCATATTATACTGGGGAAAAAAAGTTTTGTTGCATCCACAAAAGAGTTGTTCTTACCTAACTCAAGTGTGCTGATCTCAAATCTGACATTAATTTTTCTCTGTAAGCTACAGTTGTTTTGCAATTCAAGATTTTAGGTTTTCATCTTATTGTAAAATTTTCAACATTTAGTTTAACATAATGAAGTATAATGTCTTCTTGGGCATCATCTTTGTGAAAATATAATGATTTATATAATGCAGTAAATACACTAATACACTAAAAGATAAGATTGCATCAGAATTTGTCTACCATTTCAAAATAGAACATATTAAAACACTTATTTTAATCATAAAATTTGCACAAAACTTATTTAAATTCTATTCAGGCAAAAATTTGTGTTTGTAGCTCTTGTGTTTGTGTACTTGTTGAGGACAATCTCATTTGATGCTCTAGTAGTAGTCTGCCATCATTTAGAGCTGTCAAGTAATAGCTGCCATTCTGTTGGACTGTATGTGGTAACACCTAGCACACTGAGAAGACTACTGATATCATGACATTAAACAAAGTGTTTGTCTTTGGAAAAAAGGTCCTCAAAAATTGGTTCATGCTTCCTGAAATGGGATACTTTAGCTGACTGGTGAAGTATGTTATTTTCTTGAAGACTGGAGGCTAATAACTCAGCTGTTTTCTTTGACAGGCCCAAATCTCTTACTACATCATTCAATTCAGGTTGGCTAAACTGCTGAGTGGTTAATGACTGCTTGGCATCAGAAGAAGACCCTTCAGATTCTACAACCACTTCCTCATGCATCTTATCAAAATACACTTGATCACTATGTTCACTTTCTTCATCCTTAGAAGAAATAAAACCATTAAAAACTGGAACCGGGAGTGTCTCAGAGTTTGGGATAGGTCGTATTGCTGAAGAAATATTTAGGATATGCGATCATATGCCATTTTTACTTGCTGATGCCCTTTGTATGGATCAGACAGTAATAACAGTCACTGCTGTGGTCCTTAGGTTCACGCCAAACCATGGGAATACCAAAAGCCATTCATTTGCATTTTCCTTTTATCCAGTCACGAAGTATTTCCTCACAATTATGACACACAATATGAGAAGCCCAATTCTTGTCTTGGTCGCCAAGGGGAACTTGAAAATAGGCAATATATGCATGTGTCAGAAATGATGAAATATTGCACCTTTGACTTTGAAGTATGTAACAACCACATATATAACAGAAGGTGTCAGGAGTATTCTTACATTTACGCCTACTTGAAAAAACCATGATTCCATCTTAAAACAAAATAAGAGGGTGTTTTTATCAGATAATAACTTTTTCCACTTAAAAATAACTACTGTTATGTAAAAGTGATGTTTGTAAAACATTAATTGCCTTGTGGTTATGTTCAATCCAAGAGTTGTTGCCCTTTAACTCCAACTTATAAACTAATGCATGCCATTAACTGTAACAAAAAAATTAAAATTGCATAAAAACTAGAGCATGCACCTAAAAACAGGTTTCAGATTTAGAATCATTGATGCAGAAATATATAGAAAAAGTTCTAAAACCTCATGCAACAGAAAACGAAAAAAAATTGTTCCCCAGTGATATGAACTGAATATCATAATATATATATCCATGTACTCTCAAGCAGGAGAGAGAGCTGGTTACTCCAAACTTTTTGACATACCATGCAAAGCTTATCTTGATCTGGTCTCTCTTTACCTCATTGTTCTTCACCCTACCTTGTTTTTTCAACAACCATCCATCAAAACCTGATCCTTCCTGCCTGACCAGGTGGTGGCGTAGTGGATAGAGTGTCGGAATGGGATGCAAAAGGATCCAGGTTTGAGACCCCGAGCTCGCCAGCTTGAGCACAGGCCCATCTGGCTTAAGCAAAAGCTCATCAGCTTGGACCCAAGGTCGCTGGCTCCAGCAAGGGGTTGCTTAATGTGCCGAAGGCCCGTGGTCAAGGCACATGTGAGAAAGCAATCAATGAACAATTAAGGTGTTGCAATGGCAACGAAAAACTAATGATTGATGCTTCTCACCTCTCTCCATTCCTATCTGTCTGTCCCTATCTATCCCTCCCTCTGACTTTCTCTCTCTCTGTCCCTGTAAAAAAAAAATCTTTTAAAAAACCTGATCCTTCCTACCCCAGAACAGTGGTCACTGCCGGCTTCATGGGTACGTGACCTGTTTTGTACAGGTCCCCATGATCAGAATTGTCCTTCGCTTGGTAAAGCCTGTTATTAAAAGAATAAGAGAAAAGTACTGATGAGGATGTGGAGAAAAGAAAACCCTTGTGCACTGTTGATGGGAATATAAACTGCTGCAGGAACTATGGAAAACACTACGGAGGTTCCTTAGAAAACTAAATATAGAGCTACGTTAGGATCCAGCAATCCCACTTCTGCATCTATAAAGGAAAAAATATCATTCGATAGAAGAGATGTCTGTACTTTCATGCTCACTGCAGCATTATTCACAATATCCAAAATAGCCAAGGTATCAAAATATCTTAAGTCTCTGTCAATGTATAAAAAGATAAAGAAAATGTGATGTATACACATGTACATGCATACAATGGACTTTCAGTCAGATTTAAGAATTTTAATAAAGTAAACCCTTCCATTTGCATAAACATGAATTAACCTAAATGGCATTATACTAGGTGAAATAAGCCAGACCAAAAAAATAAAAATAAAAAAAGTCTGACTCCTGAAAAGAAGTCTTACAGAGTAGAAAAGTGATTACCAGAGGGTGAGGATGACATAAATAGGGAGAGGTTGGTAAAAGGGTACAAACTTTCAGCTCTAAGTGGAATAAGGTCTGGAAATAACCCTTTCACATTCCATACATGTATCAAATCATCACATTGTATATATGTTTTATATATCTTACATTTTTGTCAATTATCCTTCAACAAAGCTTTAAAAAAAAATTCTGTAACCATGTTGAAATTGAAATTCTTAATAATTAAGAGACCTCACATTTTCTCTTTGCAATACGCTCATGTCTTAGGTAACCAGTCCTGTCTCTGTTTCTGGACTGCTTCTGAATTTTACTAAATATGTCTCGTTGTTGTTGTTTTTCTCTCCTCTGTCCTTGCATTCCCATGATTGCTTCCTACTTTCAGACTCAGAGAATACATTATCTCTTGTAGAGAGTCTTCCTATGTCCTACAAATATGTGTGATTTGGAGGCCACTGTTCCACTCTTACCACATCTGAATTAGTCTTCAAAGATCTTATCCTAAAATACTTAATATCCTCATTACTTATTTGTCTTCTTCTTTTTAGACTATACGTGGTGGGCATGGATGTAGAATGTATACATATTTATATTCTTGCTATAAAGGGATATAAAAGAGAAAAATTAGTAAGTACTGATTGAATGTTATTGAATTAAATTGAGTCCCCTTGGTAAACCATGAACTTAGCTGGTTTTAGAGGTCAAAACATATTATTGCTTAACCCATTATATCCTGGTTTCTTGCCAATTTATTTTACCATATGATGACTACTGAAAATTCTTGAAGAATGACTCATTGCAAAGTCCATTAAGAGCAACAAGAAAAATCATTTTTCTAGGACTTGTAACTATCAACAAGAAGAAGATAGAGCCTTCACAGAGAATTGTGAGTATTTTATTTACTAGAAATACTGATAATGCTGAGAAAAATACAAGTCCTCTCTCTTTAGGTGTATGTACAATAGTGCAATATAAGCTCCAGGCAAAGGTTCTCTAGGACAGGAAGAAAAATGAGAGGAAATCATGAGCGTAAGAGAACAAACCATCAAAATACTAGAACATTTACTTTGGCAAGAATTCAGGACATGATATGCTTCATTAATTCTGAGGATTTTTCCCCTTGACAACTATATTTAGAAGCTCTATGAAATCACCTAAGACTAAGAATTTAGAGTGAGACACACTAAAGGAAACTAAACAAATAGTTAGAATTTGTCTTTTTGTTTATAATTTCCCTAGTGTTGGGCACAAAACATAAATAAAAATTTATAAAATAAAATTAATCATATCTACCATTCACCGTGACCACTTTCATTTCTCAAGAAGCATATAAATTTATATTATAGAGGATAAAGGGGGATAAATGGTGATGGAAGAAGACTCAATTTGGGGTGATGAACACACAACACAATATACAGATGATGTATTACATAATTATATGCCAGAAACCTGTATAATTTTATTAACCAATGTCACTTCTATTAATTCAATAAAAACAAAAAAGAGTTACGGGGTGGGGGGAGGGAAAAGAGGATGGGATAGGGAGGAGGGGAGGGGCACAGGGAAAACCAGACAGAAGGTGACAGAGGACAATTTGACTTTGAGTGACGGGTATGCAACATAATTGAATGATAAGATAACCTGGAGATGTTTTTGTTGTACATATGTACCCTGATTTATTGGTGTCACTCCATTAAAATTAATAATAAAAAATAAAAATTTTAAAAAAGAGTATAATGCAATGGAAAAAGTGAACAGGACCTAAGACAGAAGCTATAGGTTCTAGATCTGGCTTTTCCAGCAACTATCCATGTGCTATTTGACAAATAATTTGAACTGACTGTGTTTGGATTCTTTATTTGAAAAAATTATAAATCATATGAACTATCACATTCTGTAAAAAGATTTTCACCAAGCCAAAAGTTGATTTCCATAAAGCAAATGCAGTTTTGAAGAAAAGAGTAATATTTTCTTTAATTGGTGTAGAAGCACTGGCACCTAAAATCTATCCCAGAAACATACCTTGATTTTTCCTTTTCTGTCTAATCTTCTTGCATACTTATAAAATCTATCTTTAAATGCATTTCTACCACCAGTGAATGACAGCTCACCATAATTGCTCAATTAAGTAGTCATGGTGCCTTTAGTCCTCTCCATAGGTAGAATGATTGAACTCTAACATCAGCTTTAATTTTTAAAAATTATTCATCTACATTAATTTCAGTGCTTTTCTGGTATGTTTCCAGAAACACTTGCCTCAGAAACTTCTGGGTTCCTTGTTAAAATACAGATTTGTGGACCCCAAGCCATACTTACTGAGTATATCTTTTAGAGTTTCACTCTATTTTAGCTAAGTTCCACGGATTTCTTTCTACACTAAAATTCTGGTTCTATATGTACATGTAATATTTTTCCCACAAGAAATTATTATTTTTGAACTGCACTCAACTTGAGAAAACTTTAAGAGACAGGATGTTTAGGAAGAGAATAGCAATATACTCTAGAACTGTCTGTGGAAGATTACTGTCTCACATCTCAGAAGTCACACTAAGGTTCTTTCTAAAAACCAAACCTTTTAAGTTTGGTGGGGAAAGTGTCTGAGAATTGCTTTCATGTCTGGGCTAATGCTCTCAGTCTGGTGTATCTCCAAGAGAGAATCAAAAGAGACAATGGCTGGGTAAAATAAAACCATAATAATAATTTTTAAAATAAAATATCATAAATAGAATTTATTATTGATTCAGATTTTCAAATCTTTCTAATTTTTTTTCAGTAGCCATTAAATTGTCCTGGAAAACTGACTCATGAAAGTGACAGGCAATAATAAAACATGATTGAAAGCTGTGTTGCTATGTCTAGGCCCTGGCTGTGCAGGAGGCTTCATGGATTCTGGTCCCAGAGTTTCACTTAACTTTCCAGAGTCTCAGGTTCCTTCCCTCGTAAAATGAGTCTCCTGAGCTCAATGACCTCAACTGAATGAAAATATTTTTGAGTGCACTCTTTCTTTCTCATTGACCTTGCTGCACAATCATCTAAGAAACATTAGATGAGTCAGAAGGAAGTGAGCATCTATGAAGACACAAATAAGCACATTTAAGGAGTACAAGTTGGATGCAGCATAGAATATATTCACTTGGTTTCAAAACACCTTTTCACAAAATGCCCTATTAATTACAGAAGACAAATGAGTAACTTTTCATTGGAAAAACCTGCAGACTCCTTCTTAATGATGAAATCAAAGTGAACATCATCAATAATGAGGCAAATTGAAATGTGTGTGCCTGAGCGGAGGCGGGAAAGGGAACACAGCCTCAGTGCTGGGATCGGCTTGCCAAAGAGCTATATAATTTGAATCTAATCATGAGGAAACATCAGACAAACAAAGTGAAGGGCATTGTATAAAATTATGGGCCAGTACTGTTCAAAGTGTCAAGATTAATAAAGGCGCAGAAAGACTAAAGCTCTGCTCCCAAGCACTGAGTGCAATGTGTGATCTTGAGCTGTACCTTTTGCTGTAAAATATATGATTGAGACAATTGGTAAGACTTGAATGGATCTAAAGAATAGATGGTGGACAAACACGCAGTGACGGAAAATGATTTGACTTTGGGTGATGGGTACACAAGACAACCAACAGGGAAAATTTTATTGAAATGTTTACCTAAAATCTATGTGCTCTTATTGACCAATGTCACCCTGTCACCCTTTTCAGTATAATTTTTCAAATAAAAATTTTAAAAAAGAAGAGATGGTAGTAATTTCTTATATACTAAACAAAAAAAAAGGCGGCTTTCACCCAGTTAAATAACACTAAACCCATCTCCAAATAAATATTATTAGATTTACTTTACCCCACTGACTTGATGTTTTATATATATATATATATATATATATATATATATATATATATATATATATATATATATAGTGTTTGAGAATTGCTTTCAATTATCTATATATAAGCTAATAAGACACACAGACACGTATATACATATATAGATGCTAGTTAATGTAATTCATTTTATCTTTACTTGATGCTGTATTACATAAGTGTTTCCATGTCTTGGCCCAATGTCTGGAATGTTAGCTGTGTATAAATATTTTGGCACTAGTAAATGTTAAAAAAAATGTTAAAAGGGACTCTGTTGGAGTTAGAATGATCATTGAGAACATCAGGTGTGAATAATCACGTATTCTAGAGACCGTCCACACAGAACTTGCTAACACTTATTTCCAAACTGTGCTGTACAACGGTAGTCCATGCATCCAGTGTTGTCAATGTAGGAATGGGAAGGGTTTGGAAGTGTTTAGGGGGAAAGAAAATTCTTAAAAAAATTTGTTCTGAGTCTTGAGGATCCTCTTCTTCAATGCAGATCAGGTTGGGAGCTTCAGTGAAAAGAATGAGCTTTCAATGGAAAAATATCAAGTTTGATTTATTTGGGGTTGGATTGTTAATTGCGTAAAATAGCACTGCTTTTAAATAAGCATGATGGGGAAAGCTACGATTCCCATTTAAGATATCCAAGGATATGAAAAAGAGAGCTTGTCATATTTAAAAAATAATAATATAAGAGAAGATAAAGCTATTTTCTACTTTACCTCAGCCAACCTAGTACAATAAGCTGGCTATGTTAATTAACTAACTAATGAACTAAAACACTTGCTATCTGAATGGCATTGTTACATACTTTGTAATAGATCTGATTCTCAACACAGAAAAATAATGTTAACATTATCAATTTCTGATTTTAGAAGAACTATGACCCTTAGATGTGTTTGGCTAGTTTTTACAAATTAAAATTGAAATGATCTATTGAATATATCTTGATGTTTATAACTTATTATCCATAAACTATTTACAAGGACAGGGATACAAGCAGAACCATAGCACCTTTAAACTTCAAAGCTGTTGTAGAGATATATTAACATCTCATCTTAAATGAAATAGAATCCAGGGACAGTGTTTCTTTACCCAAAAGCAATAATCAAATTCTGAGAGCCACCTTGTTGAGAGTATGAGTGTTTGAAGAATTTTAACCTTTATAGGAAAAAGAAACCAGAAGACTGAGTTTGTGGGTAAACCTAAGAAAGCTTTGATGTTATTCATATGCATGAAAATAAAAGACTATCAATTATCATTCACAAATCTTACTTTAGTACTAATAATTGCAATTAACTTTCAGTAAGAACCATTCATTTTTTTTTTTTTTGATTGATAGAAAATATTCAGGCTGTCTTTTAGGCAGTTTTAATGAGATGTTCATACATTTGGCAGACAGTATGCATATACAGAGAGTAATTTTCCTCTGTTACTTTTACAATGCCTCTTTGACAAATTTTAACACCATTTCAAGGCTCTCGTTGTGATTAGATATGTGAGTATTGTATGCACTTAACTAGATATAATACTAGACCAATTTATTTTTTCCTGTAGTTGTGTTTCCTCAGAGCCACTTTCTGATATCAGACATTGCAGAGTAACTTCATTCAGCTCTCATGAGAATGCAGAAGACCATTTTTATCAGATTTCTACAGCTTCTCCCAACCTGCTGGCAACAAATGCTGATTTGAAATGATAAATCCTAGCTTCATTGTTGCAATTTCTTTTTATATAAAAAGGACACACCAAAAAATATATATTTCTTATCTCTCACTTGCTTTACTTTCACTTTTATATCCCCAACATTCAATTCTAAATTTGTATAATTATTGGCAACATAAGGGATTCAAATTTAAATAAGCCTCAAACAAAATATCAGCCCTGAGGAATAGGCATATAAAAAAACTGAATTGTTATATCCCAGATTGGAGGACTGGTGATCTTATTTCTAAAGAATCCTCTCACCATCAAGCGCCTAGCCTGATTACCACTTCTATGAAGTTTCAAGCATGAACGTCCTCAAGTACGAAGAAAAAGTTACTGCATTACATATTCCTCCAGAGAGGAAAAGAAGGAATTTAAATTAGCTTTCAACAAATCCATAGTGCATATTTTAACATGGAATTATATTAATTCAAGCTCTCCTGCATGTGGGAGAGAAAGATTAAATATAATTTTAACAACATTTATAGCTGAAAATACCTACTTTAAAAATATTAGAGATAAGATCTCTTCTTTATTTACATAATCTTAAAATGTTGACAAGGAGATGAATATAAACAGAGAATACCATCTAATAACAGCAACATTGTTAGAAAGTTTGAATTTTTTCCAAAAGGATGACTGAATTTCTGTCACAACAATTTCTAAATGTTAAATAAACCTAAAGGACAGCAACAGCATTAAAACCAGGTTCATATGTTTGGGGCATTTGACTTAAAGGTATCAGTTAAACCTATATAATTTTTAAGGTTAATTCATCATAGGCTTGCTTAGAGCCAGAGTTAAAATGAACACTATAACTCAAGTCTTATATACAAAAAGACACCTTTAATCCTTTTTCTCTCATATAAGCATTCTGAAAATCATTAAATTTTATCTGAACTCATTAATAATATTTTAAATTTTTTTAAAAAAATACATTCTTGCTAAGAATAGAGCCATTTTTCATGGGTTAATATGAATCTTGTGCCTTCAAAATTATGGTGGAGAGGAAATTGAAAAATCTCCTTCTGCGGAATGTCTAACAAAAACTAATAAAATAATTCAAAATCTTTCCTAAATAACTACATTAGCTTGCAGAACATGCAGAACATAAAGGAAACCTCAAAACAAGTACAGTAAGGGAATAAGGACCAAGGATTTAAGCTAGAACCTGAAATGAATGTTAACCTGAGGCAGACATAGATCCCATGTTACTTAGAGCTTTCAGAGTAAAAAGTTGAACTAATCTCATACAACAATGGTTACAGCAGATAAAGATGCCCCATAGAGGCAAATAATAAAATTAATATAAAGTATCAGGTATAAATGGCTTTGGCACTAGTGGAGTGTTTGTTTGTTTATTTGTTTGTTTGTTTTTGCAAATAAGACCTTCATTGATAGTATGTGGTCAAAAATTGGACTTCAAATATTTTGTGGTCTGAACTTACTATGTTTATTCACTTCAAAATACATGCCAAGAATTGTAATTTATATTAGACCTAGAATGATATTTTACCCATGTACTTTGAAGAAGTTATTCAAAATTATACCTAAAAAATTTATAACCAATGAATACTGTTAACAAATATGAACTCTCAATAAAAAAAATTAAGCCAAACACAAAGGAGAACAACAGAAACAACACCAGAATTATAAAAACTCAGATATTCAAACTGTTTTAAAAGAATACTCAAGGGATATGCTTAATAAATATAAGGAAATAAGATAAAATTAAAATTATGTAAGGAAAAATGACTATCATCAGAAAATGGAGATGAACTTAAACATATTTATTAAAGAACTAGAAAAAAGTTATAGAATAAGTCAATAAAATTAACAACTTAATGAGATGTTACAGAGGAGTTTGACAGCACTGAGGAGAATCAGTGAATGGAAGAAAAATCTAAGACATTATACAAAACTCAACACAGTGATCAAGAAATAAAAAAGTAAAAGAAAATGTAAGAGATATAGAGGATAGAGTGAGAAGATCCAAAATATATTTTAAATAAAATATCAGAAAAAAAATAAAGAAAAGTATAGTAGAAGTAATATTTAGAGAAGTAATACCTGAGAGTTTTCTAGTATTAAATAAAATGATGAGTGATGACATTTGCAAGACAAAGAATCCCAAATGAAATAAATTAAAAAAAATCTTAGCTAAAGAAATTGTGGTGAAATGGAAAAAAAATAAAGATTCTAGCAACTTTGAAAAAAATTAACAGGCATGATTATTAGAATGACAAATTTTCAAGAGAAATAATGGTGTCAAGTAAGAGTAAAATATATTGTCAAAATTCAGAGAGAAAATAAGTTTCCAATTACATTGGTTTTTAGTAAATCTCTTTTCAATAATGAAAGAAAGTAAAAATATCTACAGATTAAACTCTTTCTAAAGAATTTTTAAATAACCTAATTAAAAAGATGAGAAAATATTTCTAGAAAGAATATCAGAAATCAGAGTGATACTGGTAAACAAAGAGAATAATCATATATGGACATCTAAAGATAAACTAATGGAGTAAAAATAATAGTAATTAGTTTTTTTTTAAAGTGGCTTGTAAGAAGTCTGAATTAAAATAGAGACACAATCCTGTAATGTCTAAAATACCCACACTGCTGAATGTCATTCTCATTACCTAAGTCCTTTCCCTCTACCTTCAGTGATGCTAGCTCTAATGTTTGTTGTTGTGGTTTAGTCATTTTCATTAGACAGGAAATGGA
Source organism: Rhynchonycteris naso (assembly GCA_037038555.1). Classification (NCBI taxonomy): domain Eukaryota; kingdom Metazoa; phylum Chordata; class Mammalia; order Chiroptera; family Emballonuridae; genus Rhynchonycteris; species Rhynchonycteris naso. The sequence goes on from CM073000.1 coordinate 15,404,869, forward strand.
ATACTTAGAGTTTAAGCTATCTTAGATCCTTATATTACTCCAGTTGTATGCAAAGATGTTGACTTGATTAAATATTCATTTGAGCCTGACCAGGTGGTGGCATAGTGAATAGAGCATTGACATAGGATACTAAAGACCCAGGTTCAAAACCCTGAGGTGAGTGGATTGAGCGTGGGTTCATCCAGGTTGAGTGTGAGGTCTTGGCTTAAGTGTAGGATCATAGACAAAACCCCATGATCATTGGCTTGAGACCAAAGGCCTGTGGCTTGAATCACAAGGTTGGTGGCTTGAGCAAGAGGTCATTTGCCCCACTGGAGCCCCCTGCCCCATCAGGGCATGTATGAGAAAGCAATTAAGGAACATTTAAAGTGCTGCAACTATGAGCTGATGCTTCTCATCTCTCTCCCTTCCTGTATTTCTGTCTATGTCTGTCTGTCTGTCTGTCTCTCACACAAAATAAATAAATAAATATTCATTTGAATGTTCACAGTAGCTACTAAAGAATTGAAATGCTCATATGGAATGGAGAGGAAACTTTAATAATAACTTCAAACAATTCACACAAAAAAGAAAGCATATGAGAAAAAATATTATCATAAGAGAAATGAGTAAAACAAGACAAATAGAACAATGCCAAATGAAAATATTGATATTAAATTATTTTAGATCAGTAATTTTAATAAATGTTCAGATAATACAAAATAACTGTGCCTTTAATGAGATCTCTTCTTCCTCCCTCAATAATCTCTTTCTCTCTCTCTCTCTCTCTCTCTCTCTCTCACACACACACACACACACACACACACACACTTATATACACAAATTATGGGTAATGAGAAATAGAGTTTTTTGTCCTACTTTTATTAAGTGCCCTTGAAGGGATAAGATGGGCATTTTCACCCCTTTCTCCTTCACTCTGGCTGAAATGAGACTGTGATGGCATGAGCTTGAGTAGCTCTCTTGGGCTATGAGCTGGAAGCACTATGGTGAGGACAATAGAGCCACAAGATAGAAGTCATCTGTTTTCCTCCCAGCCTGGGACCCCACAACAGCCCTTGGGTGCCTCTCTTCAGATTTTGTTTTCACAGGTTGTGGTCTTGAAAGTGAGGCCTTTATGGGCCTGAGAAGTGGACTGAAGGCCATTTTGACAAAGCATAAATAATCCCAAAGACCCAGATCATCATCTAGAAATGGGATGGGTTCCAGGTGGACATGACTCCTTGACTAGAAGAAAAACACTGTTAGAAGAAATCCAGAGCAGACCTTCTAATTAAGGGCTCCAGTGGCAAAACTATGGCACTTGGGCCAAAGTGAGGTGTCAAAAGCTCTCACAGAGTTATGATGAAGGATAAATGAGATAAAGTACAGCAAGTACATAGCTCAATACCCAATACAAAGTAAACATGCAATGCTGATAAGAGTTGATAACAATTGGGTGCCAGCCATTGTGTGGATCCAAAGCCAAGACTGACCCCAAAACTGACTCCTGAAAATTATTCCTATTACTATGTTCTTTCTCTTTCTGTTCTATCTTGTCAGTAATTTCAATAAATGTATCTAATAATACTAAATAACTGTGCCTTTAAGAAGACCTTTTTTCCCGCCCTCAGTTCTCTCTCTCTCTCTCTCTCTCTCTCTCTCTCTCTTCTTGCACTTATTTTCCTCCTGTCAACATTTTTGTTGTTGTTCAGCCTGGAAGACAATCATTTCAGCTTCTGTTAGGAACATGGTCTCTCCTAGGGCAGCGTGGTAATGGAATGCAGGACATGTTCACCCACGAGAAACATTACCCCAGTCTACACTGATGCTACTTCATCTGAGGAACCACAAGGCAGAGTCCCACAGCTCTTCAAAACCATAGAAGAGCATCAATTCTCAATCCAGCTCTAGGCTTCCAGGAATGATGAACTACAGTAAAATATCAGGACCAACAATGGAAAAAGCCTATGAGTCTTGGTCCTACAAGTTCAATCAGGGACAAATCCTCAGCCGAAACCCTTAGATCAATCTGAAGTTCTTTGAAATTGCAGTTTGTGAAGGATATTTCTTGCCTGTCACCTTTAAATTCAGTTGTCCAGTGAATTAAATTTCCAGTTCACAATGTTTTCAATAAACAGAATCCAACATAATAATACACTTTTATATTTCCTCAACAACTGACAGCAAAATGCATTTATAACCATCTCTCATGGCCAACAATGGTTTTATAAGTTCTGACTAATACCTTCAGGGGACAAAAATTATATTTTCACTAGTAGTGTTTTTACAGGGATTTATAGATTGAACAAAAGATTGTCTTCATAGAGTTTTCCACCAAGAAGTATATTTCAATCTTCTCATAGGACGAATTTTGTAGATAAGAGCTAATTTCTTCCATCTTTGGGGAAATAATCAATTCTTATCAGATTATCAGATCAGAGAAAGAATGATCCAGCTTTTGAGAAATAATCAATTCTTATTTGTCTAGACTTTACAATTAATGTAATATTACTAAAATTGGAAGACATATTTAGGGACTCACATTCACGGTGAAATTTGAAATCAACAAAATGTATGATTTCTTCTTTTGACAGTCTGTTTGGACTCACTGGAAATGTCATAAATTTCCTATAGGTAGAGCTTTTGAGAGTGAATTCTTGCATTGAATGGCAGTTGGGAATCCCTCAGTAGAATAATAGTGGGTGATTAAAGCTACAATGACTCACTCTGGTACTTACCAGATCTGTTGTCTTGCAGAGTCTCAGAAGATTAGGACTGGAGACCACCCTAATGATCCCTACAGTACTTTTTAACTCTGATGACTTATTAGAACCATCTGGAAAGCATTACAACTTACAGATGTCCAGGAGCACCTCAGACAACTTAAATTAAAATACCTTGTAACAATGATTAATCATTAGTAAATGTTTAAAGTTCTTTCATGTTATTTTAATGTGGATCCAGGTTAACATTCAATTCTTTTGTAGCCAAACTCCTCAATTTATAGAAGGGGAAATCTAGTAATTCCAAGAAAAGTGGATGGTAACAGGTTCATCCTCTTTTTTCTTGTATCTTTTATCTAATGGCTCTGTGTCCAGAAATGAAAAGCTTTCATTCAGCTCAATATATCAATATATGAAGGAACAACTTTTAGGAACTTCTTGGATCCCACCACATAAACCATTTTACATTTATTTTTACTTTAAATATTTTTTTTATTTTTTAATTATAGTTGATGTACACTATTATATTTTAATTGAGCATGAAGGCATTTTTAGGGGAATTACATTACAAGTCAGCATTTATATATTTAGAACATTAGGGCATTCATGCATTAAATGGGTTACCCTAGGTAGCTTCTAAAATCCCCTTGTGGTCTAACAGTCTTTGCTTAATTTTCATTTTAAAATTCATCTCCTTTTAGGATAGGCTGATGGAGAACACAATTCAGCAGTGAGAGAAACCTCAGTCTACCTCTCATTCTTGTAGGGATAAATTTAGCCCTTGTTCATCTTACAAATGAACATATATGTATTATGTGCTTTTGGTGGACAAATTACAGCACTCTTGGATATAATCTGTACATTAAAAGAGATGATCATATAACAGAGTATAAAACAAACAAATTTAAGTTAACTAGACTGCTTTGAACTTATTGTAGGTGTTCAACATAGTTTATGGCAAGTGAGTTGTAGATTGTATAAAACTATTGTTTTTCCAAAGGTCAATACTTAATGATTCAGATAATTTGCAAAATGTAAATTGTGTTGAACCATTAGAATTTTTAGTTCCCACCCAACAGGTTTAATTTCTAGCTCCTCTTGATTAGTAACCTGCTTTCTGGACAGTTCTGGATATAATGGAATGAGATATCAAAGAAATCTCCTGAATTTTGTTTCATATTTGTAAGGCCAGTAGTAGTCAGGGCCATTATCACAGCTGCCTGGCCAGTGCAGGTTCACATTAGATTCAGACAGTTGGTAATGAAACAATGGAGCCAAGAATTGGTGAGCCATCAGCTTTAATTCTAACTTGCACCCGGTGGGCAAGTAAAAACACACACTGGGCTCCCAAACTCACTCACTCGGTGCTCACAAAGCTACTGAGTTATCCAAGTTTCCTAGAATCAAAGGTCTCTAGCTCACCAGACTTATTCACCTCTGTTCCCCATCTCCTTCTCTCTGCACAAACTCTGCTCAAACTGGCTTCTTCCTCAGCACTCTGCCATCTTGGCTTCTTCTCCTCTCCTACACGTGACCTTAATCTGCTCTTCTCTCTAATGCTAACCTCAGGAACCGAGAGGGAGCAAACTCCTGTTCTGCCCCACTTTATAGTGTAGAAATCTGAACCTTTAATCTAATCTACAAACAAGGAAGTCTCTGATACAAAGTTAATTATCTGAGGCATAATGAGAGGATTTCTCATGAGAGTGACGACGCCACATCATCCAATCAGTCAAGGGTGTGAGCAAAAGCTTACTCTTAAAACTTGCATGTGGGCAGTGCCATCTTTAACAAAGTGAGCATAATATATTTTATCTGCCCAACAATATCTCTTCTGTTGCCCATGTCAAGTTGTGGAAATGAAGAAAAACATGGATTACATTAATTGAGTGTGCTTTTCTCTCTGAGAAGGAGAATATATTTCCCAAAGAAGAGCCTCTTTATTCAATCTAGAGTTCTATCAAAAAGACCAATCAGTGTTTCAGGGACAGTAACACACATCACCTTTCTATTATTTTTAGTAGGAAGTACACACTATCTGTCAAGTAGTGATCCTCTAAGAACATGTATGTTGTTCTGGGAGGTATCTATGTCACCATGACCATTTGTTGGGCAGATAAAATATATTATGCTCACTTTGTTAAAGATGGTGCTGCCCACATGCAAGTCCATTGATATTAATGTGTTTTGGGGGACAGGCTGTGGGCAGGCCAGGTCGTTATAGCCTACACCTTAGTTTTAAGAGTAAGCTTTTCCCTATACCCTTAACTGATTGAATGATGTGGGGTGGCACACTCTCATGAGGAATCCCATTGTGCCTCAGATGAGTGACTTTGTATCAGAGACTTTCTTGTTTGTAGATCAGATTAAAGGTTTGGATTTCTACACTATAAAGTGGGGCAGACTGGGAGTTTGCTCTCTCTTGGTTCCTGAGGTTAGTATTAGAGAGGAGAGCATATTAAGGCCACGTGGAGTAGAGGAGAATCAGCCAAGATGGCAGAATGCTGAGGGAGAAGCCAGTTTGTGCAGAGTTTGTGCAGGAGGAGATGGGGAACAGAGGTGAATAAGTCTGGTGATCTAGAAACCTTTGATTCTAGGAAACTTGGATAAGTCAGTAGCTTTGTGAGCACTGAATGAGTGGGTTTTGGAGCCCAGTGTGTGCAAGCTAAGATTAAAGCTGATGGCTCACCAGTTCTTGGCTCCATTGTTTCATTACCGACTGTCCGAATCAAATGCAAACCTGCACTGGCCAGACGGCTGTGATGGTGGCCTCGGCTCCTGGCTTTACACCATTCTATAAAAAAATGGAAGTTTCATCTGGGAGTTTGGACATGATGATCCTGTAATAGTCTGCCAACACCTACAGAGAAATTATCGTTACTTGTATTAGAGAATGCCTCAGACCAGTCTTGAAGTCAGGGTTTTCTGGGATGGTAAAATAAAAAGGGAAGATACTCTGAGAAACTGACCTTTGATTTGCCCTTGTGGTTATCACTCAAACATGTGTTGGTTTGTGGACAAATACCTGAACCTAATGGGTGGGTAGATGTCTTACCAATTTTCATAAAAGGAGAGGTTATCAGAGTAGACTGAGAGTTATTTTTTAAAAGGTTTGAAATCCCGAGATAAGTCTAGAAGAAAAAATTCTATAGAGTCTTACCATCACATTTAGACAAGCAGGCATACCCTGCATTTATGTTTGTGGCCTCTGTCCGCTGACAGCGTCCTATCAATGTCTACCACTGTTTTGAAAATTGTGAAACACGTAAACAAATTGCAGACTAGTATATTGACTTCAGGAACTAAATTTCTTTCTTAAAAATTACATGCATTACCGTATATATTCATTCATTTATAAATCTATTATTTATTAAGACTCAGGATTACAACACTGACCTTAGAGCTAGAATTGCATGCTTTCTTCCTAAAACACTTTAAAAAAAATTATTATTCAAAACATCTCTATTTACTAAAGGAAATAATCGTATTCAATTTGTAATTCAACACCAATCTGCACATTGATAAACGTGTCTCATTGGGAGTCTCATCACTACCCTTTATGAACATGTTTTCTCATTAACTTTTTTAGTTCATTATTTATATGTTTGTCATTGCTCTTACTGAAAGTTCCTGTCCACCACCCAAACTCTTTTTATTTTTCAGCACCAGGTTTGATACCCATCTTCTCTATGTAGTTTATTCACCTACCTGAGCAATCCACTGGTTTTTCTTTGACATTGTGCAGTACATATTATCTATGTAACTGTTTCAACCTTATTACAATTTAATTGTGAAACCACATCTTAATTGTGAAGCATTTTACATTTGATGATGTTCATTTTGTGACCCAGGCACTAAGTGCTGCAGAAGTGTTAAAAAGAGGAATGTCAATGAAAGATGTTTATGTTCCCATTAATTTCAAGCACAGATTAAAGCAGAAGCTTTTAGATGTAAAATACAGTAGTCCTTTGAACTTGGAAGTTGAGCCAACTTCTGGATAAGAAAGGACATTTTTCTGGCAAAAAGCAGAGAAGTGATGAGTTTCTGGGATTCTAACTTCCCCTTAATGGAAGCAGAAATAAAAGGCAACAGCTGTTTATCATGCTTTATAAAGACTGCAGATTTCACCATTTAAATGCTGAATTGATTAATTCCAAGCCATGCATTGAGTATGTTTTCTGAAAACTGATGAATATACAAATCGCATTTTGAAAGAGGTTTTATTTCTCAGAGTAATTGAAGAGTAATTTTATTGTCCGGTGATAATATAGCTATGGAGAGGGTCTGGTAGAGAACTAGGTATTTAAGATTCCTGGGCTTGTGGGTAACATACTAGTTGGCCTATCTCTCTTAATCTTTGTTTTTCAAGTTCTAATGTGCTTTCAAACACCTGAGGATCCTGATAAAAATGCATATTCTAAATGACATGTCTTGGGACAAATCTAGATTCTGCGTTTCTAATAAGCTCCCTGGTAATGCAAATCACACCTTGAGTAACAAGGACCTAAACCATCTTTCTCCCACTTCCATGAGGCACATTTTTCCGCCGCCTCTCACTTTCTGAGAGCACCCACTACTGCAGCTAGAAAGGTGCTGCCACAAGTCAAGGTCACAGAAGTGTGTTTTTATTGCAGTTTCAATGCATTTCCTTGGGAGTCAGTGTTATAGACGGTGGTAAAGTACAGTTGAATGATTTGGCCCAATTTATGTATTCTAGTAAAATTTATTGAGTGTTGGCTATATGTAAAGCATAAAACCAAAGATAAACAGACCTGTTTGTGGTTATGACATTAGCTCATTTCACCTGCTAGATTGTAACTCATGAATCCACAGTATTATAGAGGTGTATGAACATTGGGATATTAAGAATTGCTGAGAGTAATCTCATGAGTAACATAGTTCATCTATATCATTCGTGGAAAAATAGAAATTGAGTTACTATTCACAGGAACAATACTTGTCTCTCACCCTAACAGGAAAAAAAAAACCTGGAAAAGAAAATTAAGGGACGTTGATAGTAATTACAATTGTAATGAGAATATTTCTATGGTAATTCCTAATCAGAAAAATACTTGAATGACTAGCGCCCATATTTTTCCTTTTTCTTGTAAAATGTCATTGTTGCTCATTCATTCACACATTTATTTTCTTGCTAAATTAGCATTTACTACATGCTAAATATTTTTCTGGGTCCTGGAAAGATCAGGTATGAAAAAAACATTACTGATTATATGGAGCTAAGTAACAATGAGAATTAGGACATAAAGTAAATGAATGAAGAACTACACAAAAAATATTCAAAGTGGTGAATACTTTGCACAAGTAACACAGGATTTAGTGACAGTGGTTCAGAAGAAGAAGGTTGTGTCAAAAGACATTTGCATGTCATTGCCACTGTCTCCAGTACAGGACTTCAGCATGATACTTGAGTCTCTGACTGAGAGTTCTCTGCCCACTAAGGACATTTCCTTAGTGTGTGGGGAATGATTTTTATTTCTTCTATCTTATCACCAACTTAAGAGATTTACAGCAACATGCTATGATAGACTAAAAAATCATCACAGAGTATTTTCTTCTTCCCCTAATATTTTACAGTATCTATAATTTAAAATGCTTGGTTCTATGCAATAAAGTAAATGCAAAACTTTATGGAAACATAAATAAGGTCAATACCAGGGATCCAAAAGATATCAAAGTGGGATTGTGAAGACAAGACATTGACCTTGGAGTGGGACAGATGAGCAAGTTTTCCATGGGCAAGATGATACAAGCATTCTGGACATCAGAAAGTTGTGGACCAAGGCAACAAAAAGAAGGAAAATTAGAATTTGGTATATATCCTACTGTGCTGCACCTAGTATAATATATGCCAAATCCAGGAACACACCTTCCATATACAACAATTCTGTTTATAGAAAGAACAAGATCCAAGATTCAAACTTGGAACACATTACATCGGTAAATGTCCAGATAAATGGAATACATTATGGAAGGCAAGAAATGCAAGCATGAATGCAAGCCCTTAAGTCCTCAGAGATTTATAACCAGTACAAAATGTTATTCATGCAAATGTGTTCAGCTATATTTCATAGGTTCCTACTATCTTGCCTCTTGGAAACCTACTTTAGACTTCCTATCAGATTTTCTTCAGAAACCTATCACTTTGTTCCCTACTTTGCCTTGATACATTATGAAGGTGGCCTGGTATCTGATCTTAGTAATTTAATTCATTCTATACACCGTATACTATTTTTAGGTATCTGAATATTCCAAACTCTGTCTGCTCTATTGCTGTTCTTACCCATGTCTGTCCTTTGACCACTCAAAGTGACCCACATCATTACAGAACTGGAGATAGAATGGCAAGTTGTAGACTGCTTATATGTGAATTGACATAGCTCTTAAGTATACATTTAGAGTGTTAAGTCTCTATATATTTTCTTACTCTCTTGAGTATGATTAAGAAAATCAAAATGCATTTATATTTGAACTTTTCATTCAAGAAGGGCGTTTGAATATATCTCAAATTTTTTATTTAAATTCATGGATTTGTAATAAAATGATGGATGAAATGCTGATGTTCGCTCCATTAAGAGAGCTACTCATATATTTCAAATTCATGCGTAAACATTAAGAAACTAAATCCCTATAATTAAATTAAAATTTCCATAGATAACATTTACTAATTTGCTTTTTATTTCTTTTTGAACAGCAATGCCCCATGGCACAGGCCAAAAGCTATTATTCCTTTTCCTTTTAAAGTTTGTATTTGCTTGAATATTATTTGTGCACAATTGGGTAAGTGCTCAAAACATATAATTTCTGCAAATAATTCAGAAATTGAGCTTCTTTTCTCTTCAAAATGTCATTTGTTTTTCCAGTTTTTTCCCGCAGTTCTAAGTGAACTGTTATGTAAATGTGTTTTCTATTATCTAAAATAAATATGACTCTAGCATGAACAATAATAGTGCCTGAGATAATAATACCTGCCTATTTATCTCAAAGACAGACTCAAACATATTCATCTGTTTGCTACTTAACAATTATGTATTGAGGGATGATGATCTTATGCCAGGCACCGTGCTGAAATTATTTCCTCACAAGACTATAAATTTGAGTGATTCCATTATAAAATTATTGAAATTCTGTACTAATCGATCAGCCAACATTCTAATGCTCAATGCAACCTTTCAAGGTAAGCATTATTCTAGTTTTGTCAACTTAAAAAAAGAAACTCAGAAAAGTTAGCATGCCCATATTTACAGAGCTTATAAACATGAAGACTTCCGTTGGGTTGGTTTGACCCAAGTTTTTCTTTCCTTTCCAAGACCCCTGCTCTTTCTGCTTCACGACAAGAATTCAGGACGTTAATATGTGTGGCCATTTTCTGCATCAGGAGCAGACACTGTGATTATAACCTTAAATGCCCTTGCAGTTTCAAACTTGGCCCTCATAATAACCTTGAAAAAGTTGGGAGAGTATAATTACTACACTGGATATTAAGCCTCTTCATCAGACTTCCTTTGCTGGGTATTAATAACTCCTACTGTCTCCTGCTAACTTATTGCTTCTTAAAGCCATGGCCATGTTTTACTTAATTATGTGTCTTTGCCTAGCATAACACTGGTCATACAACAGGTGCTCTGTGAGTAGAAATGAAATGAATGTTTCTGAAGCTATTTTCTTATCTACACTCACAACAATAATGCAAAGTTACAGAAAAAGTTTACATTATGTCCAATCCTTTCCTGTTGAAGAAATTTGTATTTAGGATGAAATAGATTTCCATAAAAAATGATTAAAATACAATGAAGAGCTCTGTGCTTGATAAAATGGCCTTCGGATCTGATACTGTATTGATATAACTTTGAAAACTATGTTCTATTTGCAAATATAAAGCACTGCTATTATCTCAGAAGGATATACCATCCTTTCAAAGATAATTTCACTTTGTTTTTAGGCATTGCAACATTATTATCTGTCATATGTTTTCTGCATTGAGTTACCCTTCGTTGTACACTGAAGATAGCTTTTAAACAGTTAACCTCAAAAAAATCTGGTACAATGACAATTCTTTTATAAAACAATTGAATTCAAGCAAATCAGAAGGCAGATATGTCCATAACTAAATGAAGAAAAAGCAAGATTAAATTATGCCATCAATTATAAACAGACAGGTATATCGTTTTTATCTTCTGGAAGAAATGCCAGCCCGCATTATAAATTCTAGCACACTTCCACACATGCTGACCTGGCTTGCAGCTTGCTTCTGTTGTGCTTCTGTGAAATTTGACCTTCTCTACAGGATTCTGTAATTATTTTCCCAAACAACCAACGATCTCTGGGACATAGAAGAGTTATAGCTCCTTCACACCATTAACATTTCAATTCTTTCTCATTAGAAGATTAATCCCACAGTATCAGTCTCTATCCTTAGTTGCAAGCAAAAGAAACTAATTGCAACTGATTTAAGCAGAAGAGAAATTTGAAGGATATTAGGTAGTTCATAAATTATGCAGTAAGGTGGGCCATATCTGGAGATATTTAGACAGCAGGAATGCTCAAAATTATTCTGCAGAACTTGCCTTAGGACTCTTGTCTTGCTGTAGCTACGTCCTCCACTTGCACAGTTAACCCTGTGGGTTACAGGGCGCTGTTGCAGGCGCTATTGCAAGCGCTGTTGCTAACACTGGTTCCACAATGCAGTTTTCCTCTCAGCCAGAATCTTCTCTCCTGGCCCTTATCTCCTTGAGAGTGGACTGCAGAGTCAAGTATGGTAGGTTTCTCTGATTGGCAAAATCTTAGGTCATATATCTAAATCCTGGTTGCAAAGAGAGCCAGGAAAGTAAGCACTTGGGTTCTATTCCAGGTAATATGTCTGTCTCTCATCAAGATCCACTGGTGTTCAGACACTGGGCTGCCACATGTAAGGCATATATGTAATACAAGTCTATGAGCTGTTGCCTTAGTCTCACAGCTATTAAAAGGCACTTGAGTTCACAAAAGGTAATCTCTACCAAGGAGTTTATGACCTAAGCATGCCTCAATGAACAAATCAATGTGTAATACCTTCTGTAAAATATTGTATTGGTACTATACCAGAAAATTTCCTTTTTAAAATATAAGACTTTGTCAGGATGTTAATAATCATTGCACATTAAAAAGATTTTTGGATCAAATGCTAAACAGTTTGGGAAAAACAAACTTAAAAAGAGTTGTTCCAGTTTGGACCCAAGGTCGGTGGCTTGAGCAAGAGGTTACTGGTCTGCTGAAAGCCTGCGGTCAAGGCAGATATGAGAAAACAATTAATGAATAACTAAGGTGTTGCAATGAAAAACTGATGATTGATGCTTCTCACCTCTCTCCGTTCCTGTCTGTCTGTCCCTATCTATCCCTCTCTCTGACCCTCTGTCTCTGTAAAAAAAAAAAAAAAGAGTTATTTTTTTTCCTGAAAGTCATTGTAGATCGTCAATATACCCATGTGCAGTAGTGTTTGAAGGTGACAGAAAGCTATAATTTGTAGAATGTATAAAACTTGATTGACCCCAAATTTTCTTCTTTTTCCCTTCTCCATGTCTTTCATTTTGTTTTCTTTCTTTCCCTCTGTTTATTTCTTTCGCCATTGTTTTCTTTCTTGTCCTTTTAAAATATAACCCCTGGCCAACTGATTTACAGATGACCTTTGAAAAATATTATTAATATATTGAATAATTGCAATTTAGCTGTTGCTTTCTGCAAGAATAAATGACTCTATATAAACAAATCTATCTCAGTGCTGTTTGGCTTATAATCAATTTCTAAGTTTAATTGTTTGTCAAGAAAGCTATGGGAAGCTGTGAGATCAATCTTCATTGCATTGTCCTTTTCTGAGTTATATAAGTTTGATCTACATGAAACTACCATTTTTGTAGATCAAAAATTGCCAAAGACCGGTAAATATATATTCATCCTAATACTATATCTAGTGTGAACAATAATAACAACTCATATTTATACAACAATTTATAGTTTTCAAGGCACAACATACATTTGCAGCCAGCTCACTTAAACCTGAAGTATTTTATCCATTTTGATAGGAACAGTCTGGAAGAACAATAAACCTGGTGAAATTCAATACATATGTTTTAGAATCAGACCAGCTTCATTGCTTAACCCTCTCAAACACAAAGTTTAGCAGAAGAAATGTTTTTAATCTGAAAAATATCACACCAGCCTAACCAGGCGGTGGCGCAGCGGATGGACCATCGGACTGGGATGCAGAAGACCCAGGTTCGAGACCCCGAGCTTGCCAGCTTGAGCGCGGGCCCATCTGGCTTGAGCAAAAAGCTCACCAGCTTGGACCCAACGTCGCTGGCTCCAGCAAGGGGTTGCTCAGTCTGCTGAGGGCCCACGGTCAAGGCACGTGTGAGAAAGCAATCAATGAACAACTAAGGTGTTGCAACGGCAATGAAAAACTAATGATTGATGCTTCTCACCTCTCTTCGTTCCTGTCTGTCTGTCCCTATCTATCCATCTCTCTGACTCTCTCTCTCTGTCTCTGTATTAAAAAAAAGAAAGAGAAATATCACACCTGTCAGAATGTCTTTCTGTCCAGATACCTCTATCTACTTATTGTTTCACCAAAAAATATTTGAATACCTACTTTATACAAGCTTGACCACAAAGTTGCTCAAAATGTACTAGAGAAGCGATATCATGTTGCAATCATTAGCATCTAGTAGTTTATCTGCTGCTTTTGGGAGAGAAATGTCTATCCCTAAATTCCTGTGGAAGGAAGCAAATGGCAATTCCTAGCGTAGTTAGTTCTTTTTCCTTGTTCATCATTAAAAACATTTGGGATATTTTTTATGGTTATTTTAATTTTAATTTTTCAAAATTTTAATAAAGAGTTTCTTTTCTGGGGATTCTTATTCAGCTGATATAGTACTCTATTTTGGTTTTTCTTAAAATTTCACTAGGTGATTCTAATCAACAATGTGATCAGTAAATATATATTTACATAATCAGAAAATGTACCACCAATGTGAGAACCACTATCTTAGGAAAATCTGGAGCCTACTTCCTTTTCCTTAGGGCAAATCACTTTCCAGAGTCCGCCTTTCCTTATCCAGTGTTTTACAGAGAGCTATGGTACAAAATAGACTGCCTAAAATGTACACATCTCAGTACCTCACAGATTTAACTTCACTGAATTTTATATTCATATTTGTCTATTTGAATCCAAAATATATTGAAGGAAGTAGACAAGTGCACTCCATTATTGCTTATTGGTTTGTCTATTCTTGTTATCAGTAGAGTACCTTCTTGATTTCTGTGGAATTTAAATATATTTTACTATCTTGGAATAATTTTCTTAATAATGTCATTAATTATAAATGGAACTGCCTGTTCTTGTTCATTTATTTTTCCTCATGGCATTTTGCTAAATGATAGATTTCTATTCACATTTTAACATAATGGCAATAAATTTATTAAAAGTTAAGAGATAATTTATTTATATAAAATATTGAATATATTGTGTCTTTGATATAATGTATTTTTATGCCCTTCAACAGTGTTTTGTTTTGTTTCTTTCTCTTCATAGAGGTTTTTTTTCTTCATAGATATTTTCTATGTTTATTCTTAGACTTATCCTTAAATATTGCTAGTGGGATAGTATTTCTAACTATTAGAGAAACTGTATTTTCTACAGGTCTATTTCTAATTTTTAAAAATACTATTGTCATTTTAATTTTTATTAAATATTCAGATGAAGTTTTAAATTATATTTGGTTCTAATGGTAAACCAATTATTATTTTTGCTTTGGAGTAAAAGAAGTTTACTACCAGAAAATAACGATTATGTTGTCTGTTCCATTCAAGTAATTATAGTTTATATTTTTTTGCTATAATTGTCTGAATGATAAAAAAGAAATATTGTAAAAATGTATTATAAGGATCATTATTCTGCTATTAACAATTTTGGAAATTCGTATTGTAGGCATTGTTATTCTATTTTTAACAATTTTAAGAATTCCTCTACTGCTTTATTTTTTTATACAAAGATTGCTGTTTTATTTTATAGGTACAAAAGTATCATACTATAAGTTCTATCAGCAATATTTATGTCTCAATACAGAAATTGCTTGTTTTTCATTTTAATCTGTCACAAATCCATTATACAAAGATTTGGCACTTTGCCTAACACTCTGTTATTGCCTTCTGTAATCCACACATCCTTCCTGCAACCCTCTCAATATTTTTCAATATTCTTTTATTTTGCTTATAACAATATATTTTTGTAATGTATTTCCAATAGTTCATTGTTAGCATTGCTCACTTAAAATTTCATTCCATATTTTATTGTTTCTGCTTTTCAACCATATGTGTTCTGTTTAGTTACATTTTTCTACATAAGAAAAATGAGGGCTTGAGAGCTCAGAGGTAGGATTCAGGATTTAGGGTCTGGACTGTCAATATCTCAGAATTTGTATTTGTATGTTATCCTGTGTGTAAATAATATAACCCAACTAATGTTTCTAGCATATGTTGATAATTGTTGAAACTGAGTAATGAATTCAAAAGAATACATTATATTATAATCATTGTTTTTATATATATTTAATTTTTAAAAATATTTTTTAATGATTAAAAAAAAGTTAGTGATACTGCTATACCGTTTGGGGAGGAGCTTCTGTTGGTAAATATCTTCTATTTTTCTTAATGTCCTGAGATAAACACTTGTTCTTTTTTTTTAATCCTGGAAAATCAAAAATTAACTGATACTCCCTTTTATTTTCCTAAGCATATGCTCATTCAACTTATGTCTTAAAGAAGACTATATTTAATTATTTCTTCTAAAAATAACAAAATGTTTTAAGCCTATTCATTCCCCAACTCCACCTTTTTTCTCCCAAATAGAGTAATCTACTAAAATAGCATAACATGTAAATATAACTATTGTTAAAATCTTGATAGTTCAACTTTCTTTCTGAATACATTTTTAATATATTTCCAAAATATATATGTCTTTAGTATGTTATTATTTCTATGCCTAGATTTGGAATATCAGAGACACTCAAAATAGGCCTGAATGTGTTCAATGGGTTGATGGCCATTACAAAACCTATAAAAATGCTGATAGTTCCATGGTCTACATTAAAATGTTGATATAAACATAAATTCCTATTTTCAGTTTAATACTAAGTTACTAAATAAATAGCACTAAAAATTTAAATTGACTTCCGAGGATTACATTTTAAAAAGTGCAATCTGTATCAGATGACTGCTATGAGTGCTTATTAACAATGTGTAATCTTTAATTAACTTATCTGAAACTATAGTCTTTATAGCATCAAATATCTACATACTTGTCAACATTGGGGATGTTCAAAATATGTAGAAAATCAAACATTTTGAAATAAAAAATAATGGAAAATATTAATTGGAAATAGTTGAATATGGTTGTGGTACTACTATTAAAAGAAAGCATGATAAGTTTCATCAAAATAATTTTTAAATTGTGGTTACATAAAACCATTCTAAATTAAGTACATGGCCATCACAAAAGGAGAGTCTTCTATAAAAAGAATTGAATAATATAGTTTTTATTTTTAATTAAAAATATAGACATTATGATGAAACAGAAGCATAACTTTCCATATGAATAAACTATGAAGGATTATTCATGAATAGTTGTAAAGTAAAGGTATTTCTAAAGTGTCAATGAGTAATCCAGTAATTTTGTTTAAATTCTTTCTTGATATTTTCTTTATTAACATCTTAATTGCTAACACTGACAAAGATATAGGACTGAAAGAAAGAGGAAAAAAAAAGAACCTGAGAGAGTGTTGTAGAAGTTGCAAAATTAGCCTTCAACATTGATAAAATTAGTAAAAATTTCAAGTTGAAAATAGTTAGCTGGCCATGATGGTAAGATTTGATTATTATATTCTTTATCTGAAAATAAGTATTAACAAATTTTATTCATTTAAGAATAAAGTACACAGAAACACCTGGAGAAATTAAGTGTTCTTACAAAATACTTTGTGTAGATGATTCTTTTTTTATAGGTTTCACTCTCATGAAAAGCCATAGATGATCATTTATCAGAAAAGTATAGATATAACTTCAAATAATATAAATTACAAGAATACAAGGTGTCTCCAGGTTTCCACATCTCCAAATTATCAAAATAATCTGATGAAATATTTTTAAAAAAGTACTCCATAATCCTTCCCAAGACCTTCTGACCAGATGGGTTTGAATGGGACCCAGGAATCCTTATAATCAGCCTGATAAAAAGCAACCTTAAACTTGGTTATCTGTAAGAGGGAAGAGAAGTGATTGAGAAAGGTTAGAATATGTTTATAAAAGGGAGTTCCAACGATGTTCATAGCCACATTATTCACAATGGTTACATACAATGGAGCATTTTTTATTCAGCTTTAAAAAGCAAGAAAATTCTGACACATACTACAAGATAAATGAACCTTTAAGACATTATGTTAAAAGAAATAGGCCAGTCACAAAAAAAGAAAAACATTTCTGTATGATTCCACTTATAAAAGATGTTTAGAGTAGTCAAATCCATAGAAACCGAGAATAAAATGGTGGTTACCAGAGACTTGGGGGCAGAAGAATGAGGATTTGTTTCATGGACATTGAAGTTTTGCAAGACAAAAAGTTCTGGAGATGGGTTTCACATTGTGAATTACTTAACACTACTGGACTGTACACTAACGGAGAGTTAAAATGGTAATTTTTTTGTTGTGTATATTTTAGTATAATGAAACATTTTTTAAAAAGAAACTGCAGTGGCAAAATAAAAATTAAAAATTAAAAAAAAATTCTGATCCACACTCTTGCTCTGGAAGAGCCCTGTAAAAATATGGCCCACTCTGTATAACAACAGATTGACATCACAGACAAATTAAAATACATTTTACTTTTTTAAATTGTGGGTTTGGCCTATCTCCCTCACAGCAGCAGACCCCAGAGAGGCATCCTACCTACAGGGTTTATCCATAAAAGGAAAGAAGATGTGAGAGTGGGTTAGTTTAATAAGATTCTGATTCACACATGGCAGCATTAGAGGAAAATTCTCTGATCTGAAGGATCAAAAAGATTTTCAGAGTGCGCACAACACTGGAGTATAAAAATGCATGGAAAATATTGTTTGTTATTAATTTTATTCAACATTACATTTAGAGACTGTTTTTCTTAGATTAAAAAAGTAAACAGGTAGAACTCCGAACCTAAGTATTGCCTTACTCTTGAGATTCAGCAGCGTCTTACAGAAAGAGCTACATTGTATAATGTTACTGGCTCCTCTCTGGAAGCTCCCAGGATATTTGTAGCTTGCTGATTCATAGTTCTCAGGCTTAGAGTTTGTGCTGGATAATTTATTTATTAATCTGTGCCATATTACCCCAGATGGACTAAATCGAGTTATTGGCATAGGAAGCCAAATGGGAGAGAAAGGAATCCCTGGAAACTCATCAAATCTTATTCTGGGCATTATGTGATCATGGAAATTGCTACCTTGACAATTGAAAAATTCACATCTCAAATAAAAACGTTAAATTATTTTAGCTATAAAAACACATAGGGTATGGATGGTGGTTCTGCATTCCTGGGTGCACTGGTGCAATCAATAAGCCATTTACACACACCGTTTTCAAAAATATCCACATTGGTTGTAGATTTCTGTTCAATTTAGATTATTTACTTATACAGAAAGTTGACAGAAATATGTCTTCAGAAAGTTTTAATATTTTTAATTTTCAGGGGCCTGAGAAAATAAAATTAAAATAAACAATTACCCTTAATGGCCTCACACTGAAGTTTTCAGAGTGCTGTTAATTCAATTTAATAAACTTGTATTTGAGATGTATAAAGCACTGACCACATATTTTGTAATGTTACGTTCCTGTCCCTATAGATGGTACAATTTATTGGAGAAAGAGATATAACAGAATTTGTCAAATTGTATATTAAAATCACTTGGGAGATTAAAAAAAAAAAGCATGGGTGCCCAGCCCCCTACCTTAGAAGTTTTGATTTAATTTATCTGACTTTGGGCCTAATATTGCTATTTGGTAAAACTTAGATAATGCTATTAGTCAGAATCAAATAAGTAGTTCTCAACAAAGCTTGGTTCCAAATCGGATGTTTCAAATCAACATGGTTGATGAGATGCCATCAGCATTTGCCCTTTCTTCCTAATATTTATATGAAATAAGAGAAAAGATACATTTTAAAAATAGCAAAGCTGAAATAAAAAAAGGGATACTATGGGAAGACCCGACTTCTAGTGAATTTCTAAAAAGCAGAATCATTTTGTTGGAGAAAACAGAATGGAAGAAATTACAGCCCCAAACAGAGCAGAGCAAGCCAGTCAGAGAAGTCGTCCCAGAATTATGTCAGAAAAGCTCCCAGGTTGGAGTCAATAGATAGAAGGAATATGATGCAAAATTAATAGTTTTTTAGTCCACATACATTCAGAACAACGTGACAGATGTGCCCATGTTTACCTGTATGTAGAAAGAGGATGAAATCCTCAAAAAATTTTTTTAATTTATTGATTTTATGAACAATAATTTTTGTTTCATTTATCTATGCATTAATTGGTTGATTCTTTTATGTGCCGTGACCAGGGATCGACTCCACAACCTTGGCTTATCGGAGATGACACTCTAACCCGTTGAGTTCCCTGGCCAGGGCTGTCGACGAAGTCTTTTAGATAAAATATAGAGAAGAATTTAGAAGTATTCCTACTGGAAGATTTAACTCCTGAGACAGAAAAACATGATTTCAGTTTACTCTGCTCCTCCTCATCACATGCAATGGGAAAAATGTAAATAAACAAATAAATGACAAATCACTCTACATGTGTGAAATAAACTAGAATAGTCTACATACAAAAAAAAGCAAGCTTTCCTCCTTATTTTGGCAAATACAGGTCTCTCCAGGTTATCCACTCATGCACCCTGTATAGAAGCAAGTCTGTTGACACGAACTAGCCTCACATCATAATGATCACAGTTAGCTATTGCACCAAAGGAAGAGCTATTATTGCATTGTAGGGGAAGAAAACCAACCTACAAAATCACAAAGATAACCCATGACTCTCACAACTATCCATCAGCCTCATCATTAACTTATAATAATGATGGATGCACAACTAAAGATCATTAGACACAGAGGGAAGAACAGTAGCATAAAAAAAGGACCAAAAATGAACAAATGGTCTTGAGAGAAACCACTTAGGTAATGAGAGAATTTTAAAATATCTATTTGGCATTCTTAGGATTATTTGAAAAGAACAAGAATAGGTTAATATGAATAAAGATGCCCCATAAGAAAAAGAGCATTGACCATATAGAGAAAGCACCAACACAGGCCAAACCTGGAACAGAGCTGCTGCCTGGTTGCTGGAAATGCCACAGGATGAGAGGGAAGAAAACGGAGAGAGAAATGAAAGAATCTTATTGGCTATTTTATATATGAAAAGAAGGATTCTTGGTTTTGAGACCTTAATAAATGTTAATTAAAATTATTGATTAATACTTAGAAATATCACTGAAGATTTTCATTTCTGTATATCTGGACATTTCCCCTCAACATCATCTCTACATAATAGCATATCCTAAAGATGACATTAGATTCACCCTTTGAAATCCTGAATTTCTAAAGCAGTAATATTGCTGACTTTCTTTTTTTTTAAACATATTCTGTTTTTCAATTACAGTTGACAGTCAACATTATTTTATATTAGTTTCAGGTATATACCATTGTGTTTAGACAATCATATAATTTACAAAGTGATCCTCCTTATATTTCAAGTATCCCCCTGGCACCATACACAGTTATTAAAATATAATTGACTATATCCTCTATACTAAAAATGGTCAAAATAGAACTCTGATTCCCTCTTATTAAACTCTTCTTTCTCCTCAGTCAGCCCCATCTATATAAAAGGTATCACAATCCTCTACTTGATTGAGTTAAAATCTAGGAATTTTCTCTGAAACTCCCCTTAAATTATCATCAATATATAATTAATTGGAAATTTAAGACACTACCCTCACAATATGACCTTTGCCTATCCTACTTCCCCATCTTCACACTACCATCCTAAACCAGAGCGCCATCTATCATCAGGTCCTCCTAAAAACGTTTCTAATTTGTTCTCATTTTCATTCTCTTGTTTCTAAAATCTTTCTCTTAAGAGCAGCCAGAGCAATTTAGTGAAGTGTAAATTGAATCATGTAGCTCCTATGCCTACATTCTGCCTAGGCACTATTTTCTGTTGCATTTAATGTATATCAAATCAAATAAGATATGTTTGGTTTTATATTTGGCTACTGACTTTTCCCATATGTTTCATAAGCTTTGGCTTTCCATTCATAGTCATGAATTAAAGACCATATTCTTAAATATTGGTAGTTTTCATAGTGATTAGGTCACTGTGCTCTATAGGAATTTTCCATTAATTTAAATAAAATAATTACACAATGTATAAGTATATGGAATCATCAAATTGTATGCCTTAAATACACACAATAGTATAATTCAATAAGCTGGAAAAAATAAAATTTATAACCATTGAATTATATACTTTAAATGGGTAAATTGCACCTCAATAAAGATATATGTGAATTATATCTCATTAAAACTGTTAGCAAAAAATAAACAATAGAGGATAAAATTAAATACATTATCTCTATATATGCATACAACCAACACTCCTTACTTTGGTATACAATGCCCTGTATTATCTGATCATTGCCATCTATGTGACCTCTTCTCATGACACTCAGCATCTTCTAATGCGACAGACATAACCACCTTTCAGTGAGAATTTAACAAGCTCTTTACAACCCTGAAATATCTGTATTAGCTATTTCTTATGCTTGAAGTAATTATCTCCTTTACTCTCTCATGATTTGCTTCCTCTGGTCATTTGTATCTCAATTTTGCATTCTCCTCAAAAGGGCATCTGCTGAGCAATTAATTTAAAAATATTGCCCCGTTAGGTCCTGGCCATTTAGCTCAGTCAGTTACAGCACTGTCACGAAACACTAAGGTTGTGGGTTCAGTCCCTGGTCAGGACACATACAGGAAGTGATAAATGAGTGCACAATCAAGTGGAACAAAAGGATCAATGCTTCCCTCTCTCTCTTTCTCTCTCTTCCTCTCTAAAATAAATTAATAAAAAATATAATGACAAAAAAAATAAAAATCTTACCTAGTTATTACACTCTGTACCATCAGAATGTAATTCTTATCGCAAAACATGTAATATTATTTTTCTTTTTGTGTATATTATTTTATGTGTGTCTTTGTATTGTATTCCCTCTTCTAGTCGTGATGATTACATTGAAGAATAGGTGACAGGTTGGAGGTGGGGATACAGTAAACAAGAAGAAAATTAAGCCACACGGATTGTTGGCTTCCATTAGTTCTGTTAAATTGTCAGCCAGTATCTCATCAAACATTGCTTCACTCCCAAACCGGCCCCAATCTCTTTTTTTAGAACTACAATTAATATATACTTTATAACTAGCCAGTAAAGTTATTACATTTTTTTCTGGGCCTTTACATTTTCATTCTATAGTGCCTTCTGGATTTTAAAAACTATATTGTATTTAATTTTTTTTTCATTTTAAGTTTCTTTTAATAGACTGTTAAACTCATTTATGTTTTTATTTTCCCTTATTGTATAATCAATATTAGACACTCTATGCTTTTGAATATGTGCTTTCTACATATTTATTGCTTCTTCATCCTGCAGATGTTTTGGATGTTCTTTACATATTTATATGTAGTGAGGAAAGCCATTTTGTAATGTGAGTCTAGGGATTCCAGTATCTGAAGATTTCACAGGTCTGGTGGTTGTACTGATTTTTGTTCAGGATACTCATTTCCTTGTGTGTTTTATTTTCTGTGACTGTGTGCTTGTCCCTGCCTGTAAAAAAGAATGTGAGATACCCTGAGGCCTCAGATAAAATGCCTTCATGAGG
The DNA here is from genome assembly GCA_037038555.1 of Rhynchonycteris naso. NCBI lineage: Eukaryota > Metazoa > Chordata > Mammalia > Chiroptera > Emballonuridae > Rhynchonycteris > Rhynchonycteris naso. The sequence goes on from CM073000.1 coordinate 15,427,577, forward strand.
AACAGCAATTTGTATTGTTTCTTTCGAGGATTTAGCGCCACTGTCAGTGTGGGACCAGTTGAAACTATATCCTAAATCTCAGGGATGTGATTTGGGCTGCAAATCCGAACAGCAGCAGCCAATGGATAAATCCTCTCAGGGAAAATTATCCATCTGTTTTTGCCCTTCCTTTGCGTGGAGCCAGAGAAACTCTCCATGAAATTCCCTGGAAATGTGAATAGCAATACATATAAGTTTAGTTCCGGTTGATATTTACCAAGAAGAAATGCCTTAGTCAATGAAGGCTGCTATAACAAAAATGCCATAAAGTAAGTGATTTAAACAACAATTTATTTCTCATAGTTCTGGGGGCTGGAAATCAAAGTTCAAGTTGCTGGCCGATTCAGATTCTTGTGAGAGCCCACTTCCTGGTTCACTGCTGGCTGTCTTTTCTCAGTGTCTCCACCTGTTGAAGGGAGGCAAAGAAGCTCTCCTGGTTCTTTTTTTGTAAGGACACTAATCTCATTCATGAGAGCTCCACCCTCATGTCATAATTACCTCCCAAAGGCCTCAGCTTCTAATATCATCACATGGGGTTTATGCTTTAACATATGAACTTTGGAGGAGACAGATATTCAGTCTACAGCAGTAAGTAGATACTCAGAGACCAAGTTCAATGTTGAAATAAAGAGAATCTAGTAAAAATTTAAGCAAAGCCTGGCATTTGATATTTGTTTCATTTTTATAAACATATAACTCTTTGGGAAAAATTAACATAAAATGTTCAGCTTATGCCTTTGAGTTTTGTCTTTTTCTTTAAGATTTGACCTGCTAGCTCCTTACTAACTTATGTGTTTTTATAATACAACTTTTAGGATTTGTTTCCTCAGCATTTTGTTTGTTCTAATGATTTTTTTCTCTGAAAAATATATTGTACTATAACTGGAATAGAAATATTGATTAGAAGATTGGCACAAACTGGTTACTTAATTATTATATATTGCATAAGTATATAAAAAAAATGGTGAAGCCCTTCAAGGCAATGTAAAGAAGTTTGGAATTTATTTTATAGATGAAGAGAAGTCATGTAATTTGGTTTGCCTCTTTGTTTTGTTTTTATTTTATTTTTTTAATGTTTTTATGTTTATTGATTTTCATTTTAGAGAGAGAGAGAAAGGGAGAAAAGAGAGAGAGATAGGAACAATCTGTTTCTGTATATGACCTGACTAGAGATAAAACCAGCAAACTGTGCTTCAGGACAATGCTCTAACCAGCCAAGCTATCTGGCCAGGACTGTTTTTAATATGGTGCTCGGTGTTCACATTTTTATTACTGAATAAAACAATGGATTGCAGCAATACTTATGTTAATGTAAAAGAGCAGTAGACTAGATCAGAGCACTGAAAGTATGCGATAATGTAAGTTGATAGAACTCAGAGCTAGTTCAGATACAGTACTGAAGAATTTGATATAATGGGTATAGAAGGTGAATGACAGGTATGAATCAAGACCTCTCCCAAATTTGTTCTTCAGTGTCATGGTAGATGATGTTGTCCTTCTCAGAGCTGGGAAACACTGAAAGAGAAATAGGTTTTTTAGATGATTAATTAGTCCTCCAAATACTGAGCCTAATTTCCTTCTTGTAGTTATAGAAAGCATAAGGAAAATCTGGAGATGTGGTGGATTTGGCCTAACTCCTCGACTTTAAAATATTTTATTATCTAAGTATGTAAGTCCCTTAGAATTATCAGCATACAGATAAACCAACTGGAAGCACAATAATTGAACAAATACTATGTTAGATCTCTACTTTAAATAAAGAATATAGTCACAATCTGAGGGTTACTGTAGTTTCTCTGCCGTTGTCAACTTTCATTTTAGTATAGTCAATATGGGAAGAAAAATACACCCTTAAGTTTATGGCACTCAAAATGTAGTAAAGTAACAAACCAAATGTGTACAAAGTTAAATTCAATTATATTTACTTTCTTTAAAATATCATTGCATTTTAATTTCATGCTTTATTTTGATTTTCCACTTAGACTATAGACATACATCATACCTTTTACTTATTCCAAGGTGGCATGCGCATAGATTAGTAATATATGATTTTACAAAAACTAAATTTTTTGCACTCATTGACCAAGTTGGTGGCCAGGCATATTACTTAATGATTCACTTCACAAAATTTTAGTTTCTCTTAGTCACACAGTTGAACACTTCTACCTCCTTATAATGGCTTTTCCATTGAATATTTGCACAGGTTTGTATAAGACACGTGTACATGCTTGTGTATGTTCACACCTAACCTATAGTACAACACTCTGTCTTCTGTGAATATGATCTTCAGCAAGCCTCTGATTATCTGTGGACCTAAATTTCTTATTTATAACTTAAGGCAGTAGAATTAAGTGATCTCTAACATTTATTTTAGCTTTAAGATCTATATTTCTATGCTAGAATGGCTGTAATTTGAAGCAGTGTCTGGAGTTTTGTTTTATGTATCTCGTTATTATTAATTTTTTCTATTCAGGCCAGATTACATTATTTTTACTACCAAAACAAGATGTTTTCCACAAAGTCTTGGGGAAAAAAAAAATCTCAGAAACAAATACAAGTGGTTCCCTATTACTACAAAATAAAGCCCAGCTCCTTTGCAAGGATATGGGACTTCAGGTGGCCCAGATTCTTCAGACTCTCCAGCCTTACTGCTTGCTGCTCCTTGCCACACGGTCTCTGCTCAAGATATACGGAACAGTGTCTTGATTCCTCTTCTTTCCTTCTATCCATGCTGTTTTCTGCTTTTCTTCAACAACATCACTCCACTACATCCTTTCAAATCAGCCCAGGCATCCTGCCTTTTAAACTGTCCCAAAATGCTAAGCCAGGCTTGGTGTTCCTTCTCTGGGTTGATACTACCATAGCACTTATGAACAAGTTAAAACCACCTCCTCCTGAACCACCCTCCACACAGGCCAGTAAGCTCCCTGAAGACAGGGACTGCTGTCATTTATCTTGATAGCTACTAAGGAATATTTAGTAAATTGCTTGAAGAAAGTTAAAGTTGACTTTTGAAAAAATAATTGGCATTTTTGCTTCTGACTTTTAATCTGTTCTCCATCGACACAGCCTGTTTTATTCATATTTTAAAAATTGTGGTAAAACTGGTCAGATTTATTTTCATAGTAGGACTTCAGCATTTTTACTATTCTCTTAAACATAATTTTATTTGATATGATGGTCAATATCATTTTTTGAAAACGGATGCATTCAATTTCACATTTAGTTGAAACTAATGGGATAGAATGAAAGGGTTCAAAAACGTTCTGCAAATTTGCTGTTCGGAAAACTTATACTGGTGAATGCATTCTATACATTGAGATATACATGAGATGAGGTGCCATTTTACCATACAAGATAAATAAAAATTATTAGTCTTGGTAGTTAATACATTGTAAGTAATTTGATTGATAATTTAAAAAGGGAGATAAATGATGATGGACGGAGACTTGACTCGGTGTGATGAACACACCGTTCAGTGTACAGATGATGTGTTATGAAGTTGTACAACTGAAATTGGCATGACTCTATTAACCAATATCACTGCAATAAATTCAATTAAAACTAACACCTCTAATTTATTATTTATTTTATTCCATACGCTGTTTTAAGAGCTTTAATCATATCTCAGTAGATACCCACATAATTGCTATAGGTGGGTGTTAACATTGTTCCTATTCTACAAATGTGCTTATGGAGGAATTTGAATAGAAGTCTTAACTATCAATGCAGTGCTTACTTCTCCGGTGTTTTTCACTTGACCTGGAATACCTATTGAAATGGATTAACTTAACTGTTCATCAGCTGAAGAATAATCATGGCATTAGACACATGTAGTAAAGGATTGTCCTGCTGTGGGGAAAACACTTAAGACATAACTCCTAACCTTGAAGCATTTGCTATCTTATAGAGGAAACAAGATGTACGAATATGTTATAAATGAATTCTTCTAATGTTTTTCATTACTCAGAGATTCACACTGTATTTAATTAATTTTTGACACATTGTCAAGAATAAACATAATGAATAATGAAAGTATTAAATTAATCCACACAGTAATACTTGCTTGTGAAAAACCATATACTTGACATCTTCAGAAATGCTCATAATAAACACTTGATAAGATAAATATAAATAACAGTATTGTTTGTCTTACTGGTTACTCAAATGTAGTAAGAATGCTAAGTTTAATAATTTTGATAAATACTGAAGGTGAACCTAAGCTGAACTTTCTCAAATACTATCAAAATCATAAAGATTATTGTAAAAAGGACAGTGTTTTTAGAGCACACACTTTGGTAGTCCCAGTTATTCTTAGCACATACCATTCAAATGAATTGATTTGAACAGAACCATCTGCTATCTAATTGCCTCATAGCCATGGGATTTATGTAAGTAAATGAATATCAGAGATAGAAAGAATACTAATGTAAATCTGTTTCATTAAACATGTCTCCTTTCTCATCCACAAAAATTAGATATATTAAAATGCAGGCAGATATAAAAGAGCTTATTTTTAAGATTTCCCTGCTTTACCAAGATTTAGTAACCTGAAGGAGATTCATCTTTATGCTGCAAACATCAGAAAAATAAATGAACATGATACATGAAACAATGGTTTTCAAGACATTGTACATTGGGCAATGAGAGAGTAAGAATTGAGAGAGGGGAAATAAACAAGGTGAGCTCTCGGGTTGTCTCACTTTTCCATCTGGAAGGGATTTTCATATCACAGCACAAGAGAAGAAAACCAGATAGAGCCCATGGTTTGAAGAGACATAGTGGGGAGAGTAGGACTGCCAGAGTTAGCGGAGTCTGCAGTGCAGGGTAAATAAGAGGAGAGAGTTGCACAGAGAAAGAACTCCAGAGATCTGAAAGGGTTCCTATGATTATAAGCTGAATATTGAGTAGTACATGCACACAGGATAATGGCTTGAGACTGGGGAAAGAAAGGCCTAGAAACACCTAGAAACCATTTTCTTTTTTTTTTTTTTTTTTACAGGGACAGAGAGAGAGACTCAGACAGAGGGATAGATAGAGACAGACAGACAGGAACGGAGAGAGGTGAGAAGCATCAATCATTAGTTTTTCATTGCCGTTGTGACACCATAGTTGTTCATTGATTGCTTTCTCACATGTGCCTTGACCGCGGGTCTTCAGCAGATCGAGCAACCCCTTTCTGGAGCCAGCGACCTTGGGTCCAAGCTGGCGAGCTTTTTGCTCAAGCTAGATGAGCCTGCGCTCAAGCTGGCAAGCTCAGGGTCTCGAACCTGGGTCTTCCACATCCCAGTCTGACGCTCTATCCACTGCGCCACCACCTGGTCAGGGTTTGTTTCTTTGTTTTTAAGTGAGAGGAAGGCAAATAGTGAGACAGACTTCCACATGGACCCCAACTGGGGTCCACCTGGCTATTCCTGTCTGGGACTGATGCTCAACCAAGTTATTTCTAGGTCAATGCTCAGAATAACAGAACTCTCCTCATACTCTAGGACTAAAGCTTGGACAAATCGAGTCACTAGCTGGGAGAGGGGAAAAATGAGAGAAGGGGGAGATGGAGGAGAGAGAAGCAGATGGTCGCTTCTCCTGTGTATCCTGATTGGAAATTGAACCTGGGACATACATACATTGGCCCAAAGCTCTCTACACTGAGTCAACCGGCCACAACCTAGAAATACTTAAAGTCAATGATCCTTTGAGCTCACAGAGGGCTATATAAACAAATGCCTATTCCCACCAACCAGAGTGGAAGTTCTAATAATTCACAGGGTATAAAGTAGGATACTCAGAAAATGTTGCCTCAACTATGGGGTAAAAGTAACAATAGGCTAAATTCTGCCCTGATCTTGCCTAAAAGGATTTAAAGGTAGTATGTAGACCTGAATTGCAAAGAATGTTAAAGGAATTCCTTTAGGCAGAAGGAAAATAGCACCAGATAGAAATAGGGATCTGCTGTAAGAGATGATTTTACAATCTATTACAGATCATATTTTTCTATTTTTCTGCTTTGCATGCCTTAGGATTTTACTCTAAAGATGGACATTGCAAACTCTACCTTATTAGGTGCTAGGTTTATTTTTCTTGTCTCCCTATAAATATTCTTGATCTTTGTTGTGGAATATGATTATTTTTAGAAAAAAAAACACAGTTTGATCTTTTTAGGTCTTTCCTTTAGCATATACTGAACACCCACAGAAAGAAGCAATAGTACAAAATTCATCCAAAGAAAATTTCTCCAGTGGTATTGCAAGTCATGCAAATTCATCCCTATTGTAATGGATTGCCTCAAGAAGTGTTTTAGCAAATATCTATTTGAAATTATCTGATTATATCATGCAGCCATTATGAGCTTGGTAGGTTATAACCTACAGGCTATTCTAACTTGATAATTCCTAACTGTTCTTTTCAGAATTATAAAGCAAATGTTGTGCATTGGTGATGGAATCCTTGAACTCCTTCATGCAGTCTATTCTATGAGAAACTTTTATATAAAGACTTTAGTAATGACTAATAAAGATAATATCCCAAAAGTATTGAATAAAAATTTGGTATTCAAGTATCCAGTTCTTGTTTTAGGATATGGACATTTCCCAAACTATAAAGCACAATCATCAGATCTCCTTCACTAGTAAGGGAATTAGAATATGACTAAAGATAATGTTAATATGGTTTAATACATATTGAAGTACATGAGAGATGTCTAGATTATTAAAAGAATGTTTTGATCAATGTATCCAAGGTTAACATCACTCTGAGACTAAGAAGATAATTATTGGCTAGTGTTCAAAGAGATAGCTACAACCAGCAGTGGGCCTTTGAGGTATGTCATGTTGCTGAGTTTGTATCTTTAGAGCATAGCCTAACAGTTTCATATACATAAAAATAAAAGTTTATGAAAGTATGGAAGAGTCAGTTGGGACTCTAAATGTGCCATGTTGCTGATTTTACAGGTTAAAACATGTCTTAAAATTTGCATATATATACAAACAAAAGTTTATAATACTCAGAAAATTAATTTGAATTTTTGTGCATCTTCTCCAATTACTCTGCTCTCCAATCATTATGGTTTTCACATTGAGATTCTTTGATATTTTGAATACCAAATAGTATATTATAACATCTAGATTGGTTATAATAGTTCATTTATAGACATTAAAAAGACTTCTAAAAATTCTTCCAACATTTATTTCATCTGGAAGTTGAATGTCCACAGTAGCTCACCATGTATAAAGAATATAAGATTCTTTTTACAGAAATTAAAGAAGTTTCTTCTGATAATGTCACAAGTTAAAAGATATAGAAGGAGATATTAGTGAGCGCCTAAGAATTTAATAGTTTGATGTTTTTCTCTAAACAAGGACAAACAATGTTTATTTCTCCTCAAGTATTTTTGTTGATTTTAAACTCTCAAGTTTCCCACTTTTAATATCTTTACTTCTGGCATGAACAAAAAATTTTATTTTATCTGGAAAGTCATGCTTTAGTTTTCATTGCTAGCTGGTTTATACTTTAGGCCTCTTTAAAATAGTCAACCACAGTTAGAGAATTTATAGTTTGGCAATTTCTCTTTTCAGTTTCTCTTCACTTATTTAGGTCTGTAAACATTTACTGAGGACAAGAATATTTTTACCCTACTTTTGACTTTTCTAGCACACTGTTTGAAATGTCCTAAAGCTGATTTTTTTTCTTTTTACACATTTGAAAAATGTCCTCTGAAAGATTTCTGCAAATGGTGTTACATTGAAGGGTTTCTATTTTTCTATGTATCACAGGCTGCCTTTGAATTATGCACTGCTGAGTTTTTTAAATCATTCCTGATCTTTCTGATTCTGCTTTTTATAACTATTTTTATTTCATCAAAGGGGATGACAATTAAGTGAACTCTTTGGTACAGAAATGGTTATTCAAAAAATTAAGTAGTTAACACAACTCTGAATTCTGAAACAAATCCCTGTTTCACTTTCAGAGGTTAAAAATATTTATAATTATGTTTCTTAACATGGCTCTAGACAGGGTTGATTCTTGAGAAAAGACAAGCAGGTGAGGCCATTCCTCACCATTTTTCTGGTTTGCTGTCTAGAAACAGTTTTAATAACACATGCACAGAGACATAAACCCAAAGGGAAGCCAGCAACTTCACAGAGGAGAGTGTTGTTGATGGAAGCTAGCAAAGACTGAGGCAGCCAGAAGTGGTGGGGACAGAATTCTGAAAAATAGGATGCTATACAGGAGTAGAGTTCCAGAAATCTGAGTAAAGTATCCTTTAGAAGCTGTGCTAATTACTCAGATGGGCAAGTATAGAATGAAGCACCATGAGGCTTGGTAAAGAAGAACCAAGTATCTGAATGGTCAAAATTCCCAGCACTCACAATAAGCAAGTACTAAGAAAATATGTGGAAATCCAATAGACCAGAGTAGAAAATTCTTGATGATAAACATTTAGCATATTCAGGAGATCGAATTGTTATCAGAAAAGACAGTATATATAAGACACAGAAGTAAATTATCAATTGAATGAAGGCCACACCAGACCTGCTCTAGCAAAGCTTTAAAAATACCTCAAAGGATGAGAATTATCCACAAGTAATTTAACTGCCTGACTATACAAAGCTGAAAACTTTTTAAAAGATAAAATAAAACCCAGAATTCTTAGCAAAATAAAATTAATATTTCTTAGCATAAAATCACAATTACTGCTTATGTTAAGAAGTAAAAAAATATGACCCAAAACAGAAGAAAAAACAATCAATAAAAATAGAACCATAAATGACACAAATGATAAAACTAGTGAATACAGCAAACAGCTATTATAAACATGTAAAATTTATAAAGAACAATCTGAACAAAACAAAGAGGGAAGTAAAACTAAAAATAATAAAGAACTAAACACAAGTAGTGGAGATCAACATGTCCAAATGAAATTTTTAAATGGACAGAATCAACAGATTTTATACTACATAAGAAAGTATTAGTCAACTTATAGTTTAAGTAATAAATCTTTTGAAAATAAAAAAGAGAAAGATAAAAAATAATTGAGAGCATCAATAACCTTTGATGGATGATGAGTTCCAAAAGAATTAAGATCAGAAGAAACAAAAATATTAAAGAAAAATAAGCTTAAATATTCTCAAAGTTGAATAAAACTACAATGTTAGTTCATTACCTAATAGGATGAGCAAACTATAAAAATGAAACACAAATAGATGAAAATAAATGTTCTAAGAACAGTAATAAAAGAGAATCTTAACAGTAGCCAGAAGAAAAAATTGCAATAGAAAAGCAAAGATAAAAATGATGATGAAGACATAAAAACAACCAAAATGTCCCTCGATAGAGGAATGGATAAAGAAGATGTGATACATATATACAATGGAATACTACTAAGCCATAAGAAAGAGTGACATAGTGACATTTATGACAACATGGGTTGACCTTAAGAACATTATACTGAGTGAAATAAGTAAATCAGAAAAAGCTAAGAACTACATGGTTTTACACATAAGTGGGATATAAAAATGAGATTCATGGACATAGATAAAACTAAAGTGGTTATGAGGAGAAATGGTCAGGAGGAGGTGAGGTAGAAAAAACAAATATAAGGTGAGAGAAATGAGTTGACTTTGGGTGATGAGCACATACCACAATCAACAGTTCAAATGCTATGGAGATGTTCACCTGAAACCTATGTACATTTATTGACCAATGTCACTTCATTAAATTTAATAAAATAAGATGGCATATTGCCCATCAGATATTATGCAAGCCAAAGTGATTAAAATAGCATCTTGAAAGTGCTGAAAAGTATGATTACAGTCTCAAATTTTATATCTCTGTATATTTCACAAACAAGCAAAATAAAACTTTTTCAGGAAAAAAAAAAAGAATGGTGATCCCTATATATAAAAGAAATTAAATTTGTACTTTATAAACCTTACCATGAGGAACAGAGTCCCACAATCTTCACAGTTAAATTCTGTTCAATTGCTGAACAAAGAAATGGTAGTGTTTCTACAAAACTTTTTCAGAAAACAGAGGTCAACACTACCCTGATACCAAAAGCCAGAATCAACTTCAAGGAAATTGACCTTGGAATTACTATCCTCATGAACATATAAATTCTTTAACAAAATATTAGCAAATATGGTGCAGCATAACTGAATTACCTTTATGGCAGAAGTACAAGTTTGGTTTAATATTAGCAATGAATAGAAATGCAAACTAAAACTATAATTGAATATCTTTACAAACTCCATGGAATAGCTGACAATTGGTTAATGAGAATATAAAATGACAACACTAAAAGCCATTTAACTGTTTCTTATAAAGTTAAGCACATCTCACATATGGCTCAGCAATTCCATTCTTAGATATCTGCCCAAGAGAAATGGAAACATATGCCCACACAAAGATGTGTACACAAATGTTTACAGCTTTTTATTTCTCATAGCCCAAATTTGGTAACAATCCAAATAGCCAACAATAGACAAATGAATATACACATTGATATATTATACACCTGAAGGCTAATCAGCAATATAAAAGAATTAACTACAATACAACTCCACAGCATGGATAGTCTCACACACATTATGTTGAGAGAAAGAAGTTAGACACAGAAGAGTAAATACTAGAGTTTTTTTTTATGAAACACTAGAAAGACAATTTCCATCTTCATTGACAGAAAGCAGATGTATGATTATCTGGGGCAAAGGATGGGGAGACAGGCTTGACTGTGAAGCATCACAAGGAACTTTTTTGTGTGATGAAAATGTCTTATGTCTTGATAATGGTGGTAGCTACCTAGCTAGATATATTTCTCAAAACTCATCAAGATGTACCTTAAAAAGGGATGCATTTTATGTTAATTATATCTTGCTAAAGTTTTTCTTAACAGAAAATATTTGTTTTGTATGTTCTAAAAAATTAAGAGTTATCAGAGTAAGAAGTGTGAATGTATATATTTTGATTCTGTATCTCAGTCTACACATCAAGCTGTATATAAAAATATTATTTATTATGTTTTAATAATTCAATTTAACATATTGAAATGACATGAGGTCATTGAAAAAGCCCTAAGCAAAGACTGAGGATCCCTAAATTTGATTGCAATTCTGATTACTACTAGGATATATGATCATGAACAAAGGTGCTGTACCTCTCCATGTCTCAGTTTTCATATTTAATAAAAAAGAATATAATACAAATCCAGTAGAGTGTTGTGATATTCAAATGATTTAACAATTTTGAAATCCATTTACCAGAACTTTAAAAAATTATACAAATATAGACATGCTATATTCTCAATATTACTTATTATGGTAGACACTGGCTTTGCTACAGCATGTTTCCTGCAATAGAAGAGTTGGTTTATATTTTATCATACAAAATTCAGAGCATATTTAACCTTAATATTAGAACATATACATTTTGGTGAAAAAGATAAGGGAACATAGAAAAAAGTAAGTGTGATGTCAATTGAGCTGCAGGGGTTCAGAGCAGGCCTTCCCAAGGTGTGCTGCTTTGGTGTGTAGCTTGTGTTGAGCTGAAGGCATGAAAGACCTGCAGGCTCACAGAAACTTTGACTTCTACCTTAAATAATTGAAATTGGGGGCCTTGCTCATCATAAAAATTATTGCCAAAAATAACTTCTTAAGACGCATGTGGCAGGGCAAACTTCTAATGACTGAGTTCTGCTCTTATGGTCAGGCAAATGCCCTTTCTTCCCAGAAGCCCAAGGCCTTTTACCTAACTAATTCTTAACTCAGGATGTATGCATACCAAATTTTACCTTTCTGTCCCTGAATCTCTCATGTATGTGAGGTCTCTGATTCTCATGTACGTGGGTTCCCATATGCACATACATAATTAAATTTGGGGTATCTTGTTGTTATTGATTTGTTTTCTGTTGATTTGATTATTAGAGTGGCCAGAAAAACTTAAAAAGGTAGAGAAAATGTTCTTCCTTTGCCAAAATAGCCATCTAAAAAATGTAATATAATAAGTATTATCATTGAATAAAAAGAAAACATATAGCATTTTTTCATATTTTAAATTATCATTATTACACCAATACAGCACACATTTTATATACATACATCTTAAACTTCATTATCAGCTTTTCAACAATTCGGATAACATATTATCACCTTGAGAATACAAAGAACATAAAGTGGAGGAAGACAGAAAAAGACGTTCCCAATCGTTAGTCACTAGTGATTCTATAGACTCTCTTTTCAGTGTTTTCTATGGAGTTTTAAGATGCCCTGCCCCAGCCCTGGAAGAAATGAGCTGCCTGCAAGGGAAGGCAAAAAAAAGCACCCAAAGTGAAAAGGAGTCAAGAATGAAATCCCAAAGAAAGAACATACTTTGAAACCAAATATAAAGACTCCCTTTAGACAGAGTGTTCACATCCAAATAGGTACTAAGGGAAGAAATGATATCTTTTAATTTCATCCTCAAAACTGCCCTTTGACAAACAAAATAGATCCCGGTTGTGTAGGAAAGGGGACTCTCTTCACAGCAGGGGCAAGGAATGGTGGGGCAGAGGGAAAGGGAAGCGTGGGAGAGAAGCCTGCTGTTGAGATCCCTTGATGATGGATATCAAAGCCGTTATTTGGGCAAAACTTATCATAGCTGAAGCAGTGGCTCTCCAGTTTTCTTCATAAGTGATGATACATGTAATAGCAGCTTTTCTACTAAAAAACTAGATGGACTGAAAAATGTTTATGGAAAGAGACCACAGGCAGCAAGGCAATGTGTGTACTGAACTAGAAGAAAGAGCTTTGAACCTCTCTGCTCTACAAATCAGGTTAAAAACTCTAACCCCTCAACTTTAGGTCAAAATCATCACAGGCAAATACAAAGTAATGCTGTGCTTCAAATGCAGCAGTTCAACAAAGCAGCAAGAAAATACAGCAGGTCCTTCCATGGCATTGTTTTGTTGTGCTGTTAATGAGATGCCATAGGAACTTAACTCCTGTTTATGACAACTGGCTTGCGGTGAACTGGTTTTACTATAAGTGGTTTAGCTTAACGTGACAGAACCTGTCAATGTGAAGTAAGAACTTACTGTAAACACTTCTCTAGAATGCAACTTGGAAAACACAGCCCCTTGAAGCTCTTTCACCCAAAAGAATAGTATAGGTGCCACCAACACAGCCCTCTTATTATAGAAAATGTAAGCACAGGACAGGGTGATGGAGCTGCACCCAGCGCTGGACGCTCACTCAATAGGATAAGTCTGAAGAAGGATAAACACTGAGGTCAGTCTGCCCATTTCAGAGTCTTAGCTTAGAGGATAGAGAAGCTTCAAAGCTATTGTTGCCACTGGAATTGCTAAGTAGGGCTTCACAAAGATGCACACAGGGTCAGAAGATGATTCTGAAGTGTGTTAAAGAATTTAAAAGCTGGAAAATAATTTTGCAGATGCTAAAAGTCATTTATCCTTCACAGGCACCTGGCCTTTGGAACCCTGCAGCGTCAGCCCCAAGTGTGATGAGATGTTCTGTTTCTCTGCTCTGACAGTGAAGAAGAGACAAGAGATACTTTCCTGGCTGTACAGAAAGTAACAACACAGGAGAGTGATATAAACCAGTATGAATGCAAGGGAGAAGCTATAGAAAATATTATCCAGTCATTTTGGTGCTAGGGAGAGAAAAGAATCCTAAATTCATTTATAGAATGGTGCCCTCAAAGTCACTTTTATTCTTCAAGTCTGTCCTTAATGTCCTGTTAATGCTCTTCAGAACTGGACCCAGTCAGATGATCGTGGTGGCTGGTTTGAAAAGATCTGGATGCAGTGCGAGGTCTTCCCACACACCATTGCTGGCAGAGACTGGAGCTGGTACTGGTGTTGTGGCAGGAGCAGGAGAATCCCAGTTCAAAAGGATATCTGCATCACCACCATGATGGTTAGATTTGGGAATGAGTGGCGGAGTGATAGGATTGCTCAGGGAAACTAAGCAGAACAGTGGGGGATTATTGACTTTTCCTCCAGGTGGATGTGGGAGTAAGCTAAGCACCCAATTCTAGATGAAAGGTTTCATCTCCTAATATCTGTTAGTTTAGTACATTTTATTGAAAGGAAATTGGGTTGGTTTTTATTGATTTCAATATATAGATATTTATAAATAAATCTATTTAAAACTAGTAGCTAAGTGCTTTAATGAGGATCTTTTTTTCAGTTTTATTTATTTTTATTTTTTGTATTTTTCTGAAATGAGAAGTGGAGGGGGGGAGGCAGACAGACAGACTTCCGCATCCATCTGACTGAGATCCACCCAGCATGCCCAACAGGGTGCAATGCTCAACCCCTCTGGGGCATTGCCCTGCTGTAATCGGAGACATTCTAGTGCCTGAGATGGAGGGCATAAAGCCATCCTCAGCGCCCGGGTCAACTTTGCTCCAATGGTGCCTTGGCTGCGGGAGGGGAGAGAGGAATAGAGAGAAGGGAGAAGGGGAAGGGTGGAGAAACAGATGGACGCTTCTCCTGTGTGCCCTGGCCGGGAATTGAACCTGGACTTCCACATGCCAAGCTGATGTACCTCTGAGACAACCAGCCAGGGCTAACTTTCTTCAGTTTTTTTTTTAATATCTTTGTTCATGTATCCTGAAATACATATTTATTTTAGCATATACTAATTAATTTTTTCTGAGTATCAGTGTATTTTGCATTATAATGAATAACCAACCACAGCAAACTTACTGGAGAAAACAAAGCAACTATCCAAATAATGAACCGCAATCACAAATAATTTTATATCAATGAAACCTACTCTATTGTTGCACAATAACCATAACTTGGATCACTTCTTTCAGACTACGTAGTAAATAAAATAAAAACTTATTCTTATGGAACTTTAAGGCATAAAATAGAGGAAAAAATAAAAGAAACTTACTTTTATAGACATGTTCAGTTGTAAAGAAGACAGGACGTGTTAACATCGTGAAAGACTAAAAAGTCAAGGGGGAACAGGATTATTTAGCAAAGTAGAGTGGTATGTAAAAATAAAACTAGCAAATGGGAGACTTCTACACAAATTTTTATGGCTTCCTGGTAATGTGATTAACTGGATGATTAAGTAATAATCCTAGAGAAATTAAGTGCAGTGTTACTTAGGAAATGTAAAACCTACTTCAGAAACAAAATTGGAGACAATGAATTAGACAAATTCCATATTCAATGGCGAGAAGTTGGCTTTCCACAGGCTCTATGATAGGATGGAAACAGCTTGTCAGAGAATGAATCTAAGTTGCAAGCCTGTGCCTGCTTGTTCAGTAGACTTATCTCTTGGGATAAGTATTAATATAAATTTATTATTTTTCTTCTAGAAGGCTTTATATTTCCTTCTAGAAGGCTTTATATTTCTCCTAAGTTGTAGTTTCATTAAAGAAAAGTGACTCACCTTCCCTTGCACAAATGAATGTTTAGTTTTGTGTTTAGCATTCAGAAAAAGCCTATATTCTTTTTCATGGCTAAATAAGAGTCTTTCTTGTATATAGTTTATTGGAGTGAAATTGGTTAATAACATTATATATATGTTTCAAGTGAACAATTCTATACTATATCATCCGTGTTTTGCAATTGTGTATGTAGCCTGTGAGCTCATGAATTGCTTATCACTCAAACTCTAGCCTCCCTACATCACCATAAAATGAGGTTTTGGATTTCAAGTTATTCTCATTTGTTCGAGTCCTGAAATAGTTATAAAAGATGGACTGTGACAATTCTAATAAAAGAGTAATCACTTTTCAGCTAGTTTTCCAAGACTAATTGTCTATTAAAATTCCCAGCCCATATTCCAATCATAGAATAATAAAGTTGGTTTTAATTGCAATGAATGAGACTAAAACACTTAAAACTAAATACACCTAATGTTTCTTAATATTAGAACTACAAGTTTCAAAACCATAGGAGAAAGACAGTGTTATTTTAACCCATGAAAGTTGAATTATCTCCTTGACCTTTTATTTGTCTCTTACATACCTGACGAGTTCATAGAAAAACTTCACAAACCACTTTGGGAGATTTAACAAGAAAAAACTCAAATTATACATGGTAAATTGACATTTAAAATAACATGAAAAGTCTAGTTTATGATTGCCAAAAGTATGGCACAGATAGGAAAGTTTTTGTTTTTTTAAGTTATTATTTTGGAGAAAATACATAGCAATAGGCAGTAGACTATTCAAGAAAAGTTTTATAAGAAAGGTGAAACTTCAAATTTTTATTCTATAAATACTTTCAAGTATATTTTTATTTAAGCCGAGGTGTGGACCACCAGGAAATGCAAAGACAACATTCATATATCCTGCAGTTTACACTCTAAGGCAGTGGTTCTAAACCTGGGTTCTATCGAACCCTAGGGGTTCGATGAGTCGGTCTCAGGGGTTCGGAGAAGCCTCTGCCGCGGAGGCCAGAATAAAGTAATATCGTCATTTGTTGTGAGTTCATGCACTTCATTGGTTTTGTTCTTTGAGCAAGGTGATGTTCATGCATGGCTCATTTTGTGCACCAGTAAAAATACATATATCTATATCTTGAATCTAGAAAAAAAATCATATTTTATTTATCACTAAAGAAGGGTTCGGTGAATGCGCATATTAAACTGGTGGGATCGGTACCTCAGAAAAGGTTAAGAACCACTGCTCTAAGGGCTGAAATACAGCTACATTGATAGTTGCAATATTATTTAAATGGAAAAATAAGAAAGATAGAAATAATAAGGCAGTGTAATAAGTGATTTAAGCAAAAGAATAAAGGAGGACAGGAGACGGCATTTGTTGAGCAACCCCTGTACGCTCCATGCATTATTTTACTTGGCAGTTATCACAACACTCCAAAGTGATGCAGCCATTCTAGAGGTTCCAGGGACCCGAAGGTTTGTGACCCACTGTGCACTCCTGGCTTCACACAAGAAAGAGTACAAATTTGAGTCAGCATAGAGTTTAAAGTGAAAGAAAGTGTGTATATTAGTGAAGCGGCGAGACAGCAAGTGGCTACTCCAAAGCCTCTTTGAAGAGGGATTTACTTCTTTTTTTATTGAGGCTATGAGGTGAATAAGCATAAAAGCTAAGATATGAAGCCTGTGTCTCAGCAAGAACTTTAAACTGTCCAGTGGACTGGGTCATACCCCTCACCTTCAATTTCTCCCTCCAGACAAGTTGTAATGGAATGTAATTATTATGTTGACGCCCGGCGCTGCACAGAAGATAACCCAGTCTCTACCCAGCTTTATTCAAGCTTAAAAAGAAAGCCCCAAAGCATTAATTTTGCAATATGTAGAGAATACTGGATTCAGCAATCTATACACTTTGTTAAAAGTAATCTACAATCTTCAAATTACATCTTATATAGGCCATGCCCCTCCAGGCATTTTGGTTGTACCTATGATTCTGTAAAATAGAATCCCCTCAGAGAGGAGTTGTCAAGCTCAGAAGACTGAAAATTTGTTCCAGGAAGTCACACAATTCTGAAAAAATGCTGCCAATGTGTTTTACCATTTCTGAAGTACTTTCCTTGTAAATCACACAGAGCATTTTCAAGAGTCTGTGGGATCTCTTGCATACATAAAAAAAAATAGAAGATGAAAATCTAGGCATTTGTCATCTAAAATTCTTCATAAAGCCAAGTACAAAATAAAACAAAACAAACCTCGCACTAGTTATATATAGCATACCCTAATCATGAGACAATTATTTGTGAGTATTTAATAAAACATCTGAGCTCTTTATCCTGAGTTGTAACTAACATTTGAATTTTATTATTTTGCATTCATGGATTTTGATTGAGACTCTGACCTCAGTAAAAATAAAAATATCTCAAAGAAACATTAGAATGTACAATTGTGATATGCTGACCCTCAGTATACTGAAGGCACAGAGTGTGAATAATGATTTCTGAAGAGGGAAGCCCCAAATTATCCAAGATGGAGATAACAAAACAAGGAGAAATACAACTGTATTATTTAAGCAACTCAGATTTAGAGGTTCTTCATTACAAAAGTATAACATTGCCCACTGATAAGTATAGACATTAATTAGAAAAAAATATTAGAAAGATACTAAAAAAACTAAACCCCCAAATGTAGATGAAATTTATGAAATTCAAAAGATATAATAGAAAACAGTTTACAGATTCATATATAATAGTTATCAGTTGGTCCTCAGAAAAGATTAATAAAATTGATAACACCCTGGTGAGACTCATTAACAGAGGAGAGTGACATAATTAACATAATAAATAAAAAAAGACATTACAGCAATCTACAAATATTTTTAAATAAAGGTAAATTGATAACCATACATATATGCATGTTTACTTTATGGCAAAATAACATAGAAGGATGACAGAGAAAGGAAAGTTTGTTGGATAAATGGTGCTAGGCCAATTGGATTCTGTAGATTGCAAACCAAATACAAATTATTTTCTTCCACCAAAAAGTGGAGTCTATCTCCACCCTGCTACCCCCACCCCCATTCCCTTACACCTGACCTTGGAAATTCTGTGAGTACCATGTTGTAAATAAGCCTGTGCTTACTTCCAGATAATGAAAAACAGGTGACTCAGCCTGTCAACCACCAGATCTCAATAATATACACGGGATCAGGGACCAGTCAATATTTGTGATGATGTTCACCCCATAAGAAATAACTATACGATTTTGACCTGACCAGGTGGTGGCACAGTGGATAGAGCATTGGATTAGTATGCTGAGGACCCAGCTTTGAAAATCAGGGTCTTTGGCTTGAGCGTAGGGTCATCATCTTGAGCGTGGGATCATAGACATAACTCCATGGTTGCTGGTTTGAAGTCCAAGGTCACTGGCTTAAGCCTAAGGCTACTGGCTCAGATGGAGCCCTCAGTCAAAGTACATATGGGGAAGTGATCAGTGAATAACTAAGGTGCCACAACTACAAGTTGATGCTTTCCATCTCTCTTCCTTCCTGTCTGTCATTCAGTCTCTCTCTCTCTCTCTCTCAAAAAAAAAAAAAAAAAAGGTATAAGAAACTGATTCATGGATGTTATTGATAAGTTTTGGGAAATCTCTCTTTTTATAATGGCTATCCATTTTATATAATACTTTCAGATCAAAAAACTGTTTAATTCTTTCCTAAGTGAAAAGAGATTTGAACAGACATTGTTCAGTGCTGCCTGCTCACATTTTTATTTTAACATTTGGATATTCTTTCTCCCTTCCCACTCTCCTTAATGTTACTGGTTCACACTTTATCTTCCCACTCTAAGAAACTGGTATTCCACCAGATATATATATATATTATTTTCTTACTGTTTTTTTTTCAAGACTGTGCATATCAGGCTTGAAGAATGTCTTTTTCTTTGATAATAACAGATGCAGCATGAAAACAAGCATAATATATCAATAAAAAATTGAAATCTTTGGGGTTTTCTGAGGTAAATTGCATAACAGCAAAGCAGGAAGCATTATTAGACATTACAGTGGACTTGGTAAGGACTTCTGGATTGTTCATTGAACTGAGCTCCATTTCAGGTTGTCATAGATTCTACAAATCTGACCTGGGGCTATATTTGGGTATGTGTGTCTGTAGCTACTCTGCATGCAGCAAAACCAACTGGGAGGCCTTCATAGTCTGTAAAACTAAACGACAGAACTTTAAGAGGTATTTAATGTGCTTACCAATTCTAACATGTAATAGGCATTTAAGTTTAGACATTTGTTAGTTTAATAAAAGTAGAAAAGAAACTTAAAAGGCAAGTTGATTATAAACAAGCAGAATATGCAGAATTATGTAAATGAAAGTAATGGAAGATTCCTGGAAACCTTCTAATATTTTTTGAAATCATCTGTAAATATGTCTGTCAGGAAAGTAAAGTTTCTTGTGAAAGCAATTCTAATAATATCCATCATATAGAGAATCTACCACAAGTAATTAATATTTTAATTATCTACTTACTGCTTTACATTGTGATAAGCATTGTAAAAGAGCAAAGCAAAACTAAAAACAACCTCCAGTTACATTCTGGATGCTGTCAGAAACAAACTTCCAAATAAAAGAAATGACCACTATAAAGATTTGTATCTATGTTTTCTGAGATTTGACTTGGAAAATTAAACATGAACCTGAGAAAGAAAAAATCCAGACTTTGTGGAGAAAGTTAGCTCTATTAATGTATTTTAGAGACTTAGAGACAAAAAATTGTATTTTCTGGCGGCTTACAGAGATGAAATTGGCATTGCTGAGCAATCTTAATAGATAGGTCAGTGCCATATTAGAAGAACTTTATTGAAGAGTTCTCTAAATGCTGAATAAACTTCCTCAACAGTGAGTCTCCCATTAACAAAAATATTGATATATCATATCAGCTTGACAAACATTTGGCAGGACTGACTTCTAAGATTCTTTACAATACTGACCAGATCTAGTAAATGAATCAACTTTTGTGGGTATCTTTTACTCCTGTTGCCAACAAGTCAATTGAGTAGAACATAATATTAAAAGTAAAACAAATGAAGAATAATTTACTTTGAAATTGGGTCATGGAAAGAAGCTACTCAACTAAGGGCACTGTAGAAAGAAAGGATCTAATTAGGATAGAGGTATCGTTATCGGCAGGGTGCTATTTATGGAGATCTCTACAACCCACTAGGAAAAAAGTTTACCTGGGAAGATGCCAGGGCTGTGAAGGGCTCTTGGCTAAGCGATGAACATAGATCTATTGGGTAATGTGGGATGTGTGCAAACAGTGAGAATGGGGATACCAAGAATTATTGGAGTAGCCTGACCAGGCGGTGGCACAGTGGATAGAGCGTCAGACTGGGATGTGGAAGACCCAAGTTCAAGTCACCAGCTTGAGCGCGGGCCCATCTGGCTTGAGCAAAAGCTCGCCAGCTTGGACCCAAGGTTGCTGGCTCCAGCAAGGGGTTGCTTTTTCTGCTGATGGCCCAGCCCGCGGTCAAGGCACATGTGAGAAAGCAATCAATGAACAACTAAGGTGTTGCTACGGCAACGAAAAACTAATGATTGATACTTCTCACCTCTCTCTAGTCCTGTCTGTCTGTCCCTATCTATCCCTCTCTCTGATTCTCTCTCTGTCCCTGTGTAAAAAAAAAAAAGAAGAAGAAGAAAAAGGAATTATTGGAGTAAACAGGACCAGAAAGCCTTGTCAAGGGGAAAGAAAAGTATTTTAGATGAAAGTTTAATTACAGCCTGACAAGGTGATGGCACAGTGGACAGAGCATTCACCTGGGATGCAGAGGAACCAGATTCAAAACCTCAAATTCTCTGGCTTGAGTACAGCCTCATCTGGCTTGAGCGTAGGCTTACTAACTTGAGCATGGCGTTGCTGGCTTGAGCATGGAATTAATGACATGACCCCATGGGTGTTGACTTAAAGCCCAAGGTCACTGGCTTGAGCTCAAAGGCCGCTGACTTGAGCAAGGTATCACTGGATCAGCTGAAACCTCCCAGTCAAGGCACATATGAGAAAGCAATCAATGAACAAAGGTGTCACAAGAAGAACTGATGCTTTTCATCTTTCTACCTTTCTGTCTGTTCCTATCTGTCCCTCTCTTTGTCACTCTCTCTGTCTCTTTCTCACTAAAAAAAAAAAAAAAAGTTTAATTCCAAAAAAGACTCCTCCTTTGAATAAATATTCTTTAATTTGCTATAATACTTAGAGCATGGTTCTGCTTCTTGGTGTTTTGATATTGTTATGTTGTCATGCCTCTAGGGAAATCACAGTGTTGATAAAATATGCTGAGCCTGGGCCAAAATCCAGGCCCACACACCCCTCTGCTGCTGTATTAAGAAAAACCCTTGCCCAGCGGAGGCAATGTGTTTATACCAGTTGGGTGAATTGCTTAGCAGAAGACAGAGCAGTGCCTTGTGTACTTAAGGGGACCACCTGATTTGTACGCGTCTTGTAGTCACATATTGTTTGAGAAAATAACAAGCTACAGGGATTAGAAACAGCAAGAATACAGCAAAAAACTGAGTAGATATATACACACTGATGCACAAATACTGTGAAGTATAAATTCAAGAGATGGAACGATGGATGAAAAACAAAATTCAACGGCCACAGTTTGTGCCAGTGGAGAATTCTGAAAGAATATAGAAGTTTAACCTGCACCAAAATTTAATCACACTGCAGTCCAGTAACATTATCATCAGTTTGTTATAATACCAGTGCCAAAGATCTGAATGTGTTCTAATATAATTGATACATTAAGATCCAATCGGAGGACAAAGCAGATTTGCATTTGCTTCTGTGCGATTTCAGCCATGGAAGATAGCAGGAGAATGCACAAACGAGACCTCCTGGAACAAAGCCATGCCAAGAACACACAGAACTCACACCCCTCAGACATTTCCAGCTACCTCAGCTCATTGCCTGGGTTCTGTGGCATGAGCCACATGCACGCACATGTGTATATGACTTTCCATCTGACATCCTTTTACAGTAATAATACCTGCAATCCTTAGGATGCCCACTTCCTCAAAAGAACTTTGGACTTCTTTTTTTTTTCATGGAAAATTACCACATTTATTGTGCTATTTATGTATTTGTTAACCATTTAACATATGTAAAGTGTTGCTACTCTTTTAATTAGGCTCCTAGCTTTTCGTCTAATGAATCGCTGACTAAAATTATGAGTATTGTGCTCTCGTTCCCCTTTTCTCATGAGCCCTGTGGCTTTTATTGTGATAATTTGCATAATGTGATGATCTTTTGCAATACATATGTCATCTTGGAGCAGAACTGACTGTAGTATGAATATCCTCTGTCCCATAGTGCAGGTGACATTATGTAGATTGCCAACAACCAAGTGTCTCAGAGGACATGGATCCAAGTGAGCTGCAGATATCTGATTGCTACCATATAGTCGACAAACAGAGTGGTCAGAATACATAATTTTCTCATCTGAGAAAAGAGAAGATGAGAAAGGAAGGGAGGGAGAGAGGGAAGGAAGGAAGAAAACAAAAAGGAAGAGTGAAAGGAAGGAAAGAAAGGAGGGAGGAAGGAAGGGAGGTGAAACAAGTACAGTGATCATAACTTCCCCTGCAGCAATGCACATAATGCTAATAGACAACCATCCACATTGAATAAAGTTCTCTTCCTACACTGCACCTTCGCCTCCCCCATCATAACCCCATTATCTCTCAGAGACAAAGGTACTGCGTGACTCATTTGTCTCTGCTTTCCACTGTAGCCTAACCCCAGAAGAGCTACTTGATATTGCTCTTGACTACTCAGAAGTGGTACCTGAACAGCAACTAAGGTAGACTTATATCTATCTGTCCTTGGGGGCACTTCATGAGATGAAACCAGTTATTGCCTCTGGTTGAGCCTTCCAGATTAATTCAGAAAAGCTCTCCACATCCTGATTACACATCCAGATGCAATTGAACCTTATTTTTCATGAATTCTGTGTTCGGGAATTTGCCTGCAAGCTAAAATTTCTTGGTTCACTCCAAACCATGTGAAACTCCAAGCAATTAAATACTTGCAAGGATTTCAGAGTCATTCGCAGACGGACACAAAGCTGTGAAAACTTTGAGTCGCTCAATGGGTATGTCTCTACAGTTAAAACAGAACAAGATGGCTCTCTGCCTTTTTCTTTCAGCTCTCAAACTATAAATGAATGTCTTTTTATTTTCTATTTAGTGCCATATATTTTGAATTTTTGTCTTTTTTCATTTTTTTTGTAGTTTTGCATGGCCCCAAAGTGTCATGCTGATGGGCTGCCTTGTGTTTCTAAGCTCAATAAGTCTGGGATGTCCCTTGTAGCCTGACCTATGTCAGAGAAGCTGCAATTAAACATAGTGCTATTGCCCATGAGTTCACTGCTGATGAATCAACAACATATATATAAAAGGGTCTTTAAAGAGAAACAAATATAGAACAAGGTTATGTATTGAATGGTTGACAAAAATGTGATCACAGGCTCACAGGAACCTAACCATGTCTTTCTTCTAAGGGCAATGGTTCAATGCTTTCTAATTTAGTGTGCATAGCAAGTTAATAGAACACAACTACCAGGAATAATGATGATTAACTGTACTATAAATATATCATTGTATTTATCTTTTATGTGTCAATATTTCTGCATTTCCTTTTCTGTTTTACAGATTAGGCACAGAATATGTGGTGAGGCAGGTAGAACTTATGAACTCAGATGCTTCCAAAAAAGGACCCAGTTGGGTGGTGCTTAATGCTGATAAATATTGACAACTGAGTTGAGGTTCAATCAGTGATTAAGGAGCCCCTGCATTGACCCTGCTGCTTTAAGACCTGGTCATTGACCTACCTGCTTAATTTTTTTCCTCTTTTTCTTGTTATAGATAGACTGGTAGAAAATATGGAGGTTTTGCTTTTTTTTGGATTTCATCAATAAATATAATTTATTTGGAATGGAAATAGAAAAAGACTCGGATATAAGCCAGGCAGAGAAAGACAAATATCATATGATCTTACATATATGTAGAGTCTAATGAACAAAGGTACTGAAGAATGGAATAGAGACAGAGGTGGGGTCACAGGGAGCAGAGGGACAGATGTCAGAGGGAAGGGGGATGAGAGGATGGGATCGGAAAAAGTGAAGATATTAGTGAAACTATATATACATAACACAGAGGTATAGATAACAGGACAGCAAATCCTAAAAGGAAGCAGGGAGGGAGTCAGTCAGGGGGAGACTTTTTATACCCCTGCAAAGGGGGTATAAAAAGGGACACGGGTGTAGGGTAAAGGAGTTATATTCAGTGGGACACTTGAATCCATATGAACACAATAAATGAAAAATTAATAAAATTAAAAAGAAATATATTTTTAAAACTATTATTAGAATTCATCATAATGAAAAATGTAAGAATGCTAAGCTTGCCATATAAATATATTTAGAGAGTCTGAAAAGCAACTACATACTTAAGAAACAAATTATTGGTTGCTTTTTCTGTATTCCTTCCTCTCCTTGAGTGCTTCTTCAGTTTGAAGGGGATATCAAGGCGTTCAAAATTCCTTGGCAAAATAAAGCATTGTGGCTTGACCTGTGGTGGCGCAGTGGATAAAGTGTCGACCTGGGAACACTGAGGTCGCCAGTTCAAAACCCTGCACTGGTCTGATCAAGGCACATATGGGAGTTGATGCTTCCAGCTCCTCCCCCCTTTCTCTCTTTCTCTCTCTCTCACTCTGTCTCCTCTCTAAAAAGAAAATGAATAAAATAAAAAATAAATAAAAAAAATAAAGCATTGTGTTTCAAGTCTAAGATCTTTTCTATGTCCTGGAACTCAGGACACCCAATATTTAACATATATTTAAAAGTTACAAGAAGAAGAGCACAACACAGATGTTACTGAATCAGTAGTGTGAACATCCCTACCAACACATATCATAGACTTTTGAATATTATTATCTGGAAGAAAAACAATTACTGATAACATCTGCATAGCTATATGCTTATAGTCTCTAAAACATGCTCACAAACCTTAACTCAAGTAACCAAGTAACCAATTTTTTTTCTCAAAGATTAATCTTGCTACCTCTTCTTCACATACATATGTACTCATAAATGAATATTTTATTATATATATTATATTAAATGGTAACTGTATAAACTAACATACATCAGATTAGTTCTAAACTATTGTCCCCATTTTATCCATAAAAAAATTAATGTTTCTTCTTATAAAGTCATTTGGCAAAGGTTATGAGATTAGTTCACAGTTAAACTTCATTTTCACTCATTTCTTTCCAAAGCTCTGTTTAGTCATTTATGTATGCAGTATTTGTAAACTAATGTTTAAAAAATGTGTTAATTAAAAACAATGATAATGACAACAAAACATTTTTCATATATCATTATAAATTAAAATTTCTTCCCAAAACCTCACTGATATGCCATTGCATATCAGAGAAAAATATTTTGTTCACCAAGAAGTGATTTTTCAGTGAATATATTCCTTCACACACACACAAAAATTAAACAAAATATGACTCTATTGAACTCAATTTACCTCATAGAATTACGTATATTAATATCACTTGGGAATTTGTTTATTTTTAAAATCTTGGAAAATTATACTTTGTTTTTGATAAAATGATATTTTCAATAATTTTAGAAGACAATTTCTGTTGATATCATATAGAAATTTTTGTTTGTCTGGATAAACTTAGAGAAAGTTTCCAAAATAAGGTAGTTTACAAAATGGCTTCTCTGAGATAAAACAAAGAAATGACACTTGGTCCTGTTATGACAGTTAAATAATACATGAATAATAAATGGCAATTTCTCAGGTTCAGAGAAGCACGAATAAGTAGAATGTGCCATGTGCTAAAATATGAGAAATTTATATGAAAATTATTTTATTTTATTTTACTTTTTTTTATTCAGTGAGAGTAGGGGAGGCAGAGAGTAAGACTTCCACATGTGCCCCAACCAGAAATCCACCCAGGAAGCCCACTAGGGGGCAATGCTCTGCCCTTTTGGAGCATTGCTCCTTTTATCAGCAACCGAACTCACTTTAGCACCTTATGTAGGGGCAATGGAGCCATCTTCAGCACCTGGAGGGGGAGGGGGAGAGAAGCAGATGGGCACTTCTCTTGTGTGCCCTGAATGGAAATTGAACCAAGAACATCCACATGCTAGGCTGATGATCTACCACCTAGCCAACTGGCCAAAGCTTGAATATTCTTAAATACATTAGAAATTGTTTCATTATTTCAATTCCTGTTGTAGTGAAACTTCACCGTCTCTCTGCCAATGCCTAGAATAAGCAGAAAATGTTAAGAGAACTGATAAGCTCTGCCTTGTGGTGCTAAAATGCAGAGTGTGGATGGCAACCCAAAACTAAAATAATATTTTTATCTTTCTTGATTTATCTTAATTTCAGATGTTTATTTGTTCTTCTATAATAACCTAGCAGTATAAAAATTTAATAATGTAAAAGCCCTTTTCTAGGATCTTGAATTATGAAAATAATTGAAATAAGTTCAAGAAAAGTTGAGCTATTAAACCTAAAAATAGTCTTTAATTCAGAAGGTTGTTATAAAGATTAAATGAATTAATTGTAAAGTATTAGAAGAGCTTTTGGAACATAGCAAGCACTAAATATATGTTTAATGAATTAGTTATGATGTTATTTTACACATATAGTCTCATGATAAGCATCTAAATATTTAAAAACAACAGTGTTATAAGAAAAATATATATAAACAAATAATTATATGTATAATTTTAATATTACTTATTAATAATTTATCTAGTTGAAAAAATAAACCACATGATATTTGAATAACACATTGAAAAATCTTTACTAAATTTATATACAGGTAAATATATACCTTTCCTTGAAGAACCTTCTTATTATTTTCAAACACACATAGACTGTATTAAAAAATTAACTGTGTAACAGGCCACAAAGCAAATCTTCATAAATTTCAAAGAAAATAATGTATTAGCCCTGAACAGTTGGCTCAATGGTAGAGCATTGGCCTGGCATGTGGAAGTCTTAGGTTTGATTCCTGACCAGGGCACACAGGAGAAGTGCCCATCTGCTTCTCCACCCTTCCCCCTGTCCTTTCTCTCTCTCTCTCTCTTCCCCTCCTGCAACCAAGGTTCCACTGGAGCAAAGTTGGCCGGAGTGCTGAGTGCCTCCATGAACTCCGCCACAGGTGCTAGAGTGGCTCCAGTTGAAACAGAGCAACACTCCAGATGGGTGGAGCATTGCCCCCTAGCAGACATGTTGGGTGGATCCTGGTCTGGCACATGTAATAGTCTCTCTCTCTCTGCCTCTTTGCTTCTCACTTCAGAAAAATACAAAAAAAAATGTATTAAATATGTTCTCAATGAATTTGGAAATCAGTAATAAAACAATATTCAAAAGACATGTATATCTGAAAACTTAGAAAAAACACATAACAATAAAAAAATAAATTCTGTTATAGAGAAAAATAATAAGTAATTATAAAGTACAATATAATTATGAGAGTTAATAATTACATTTCAAATGTTGTGAGAAGTAGCTTGTGATGTTAATATATTCATAAGAAAACAAGTAGAATGGAAATCCATACCAAATAAGAATAAAATGTATGCAAAAATATAGCAAGAGTAAAAATACAAATATTAAAAGCAAACAAGAATACAAAATGTAAAAATTAACAAATAAGAATGCAGATAAAAACAGCAGAAATAATACAAATGAAAAAATTTTAAACATCAACAGAGTCAACAGCATTAGTGGTTGATGAAACCTTACCCTGAAAGTAAAATATAGTGGTAAAATGAGGAGATGCTAACGACTTTTCAAAGTCAAAACTTTTTTTTCTCAGTACTAAGCATAATAAAGTAGAAATTATTAGGTAACTTATGAGAGGATTCATGCTATCCACATGAATGGTCATTGGTGATGTTGACTTTTATCACTTACTTAAGGTAGTGTCTACCAGGTTTTTCCACTGTGAAGTTACTATTTCCCCCCTCTCCATTTTCCATGTTCCTTAAAAACAAGTCACAAAGTCCAGCCCACAAGGGAGTAGGGGGAAGGGTATAGCTCTCTTTCATGTCTTGGCAAGAATAGCTAACTTACATTATTTGAAATTTTTCTGTGCGAAAGGTCGTTTATTTGTCTCCATTTACTTATTTATGCAATCATTTACTTATATCATGCACATTTATTTTATACTGTGGGTTGTAATCTAATGCCATATGGTTTATTTTGTTGCTTAAGTTGCTTTAGCTTTGACCATTGAGAGTTAAGATCGACTCTTGTGTTCCTTTAGAATGTCCCTTTGTTTTCTGAGCTCTGCCTTGCTTTCTGTCTCTCTGAGATTCTCCAGACTCATCTGGTATCTTCCCTGGAATCAACCATTTCTGTAAGAAGCTTGAGCATTATTAAAGAGTGTTATTTAGAATTGAAGATTGGGATGCCGAGTGTGCTTGTCACTACTCAGATGTCACTGCTCCAGGCTTTCTTAGAAAACAGATGAAAAATGTACATGTGTGTACTAACCCATTTTATACATATTTTAAAAATTATGTCTGTATCAATATCTGTATTATTCTTTAAGTATGTATGTATTAAGTTAATCATACAGGTATCACCACTCTAAATCATTCTAGCCCTCACTACTTACCTGTGTGCAATTTCTCTAACAGTTTAAGAATACTGTCCGTGCACATCCACCATCTATTTATTCTTTAGTGCATTCCCAACACATATGAAAGGAGGTTCAGTATGATTCATCTGAACTCCCTACCCTCACTCCCAGGACTAAACAAGTTTACTAACTCACTTTTATCGTGTGAAATCCCTGAACAGTAAGGGTTTATTTGTGCCTGTAAAACAGCCCAAGTTACCCTGACAGAAACAAAGCTAAATAAGAGCTTTCCATACAATTTATTGTATTATGGTGCTGTCCAAGGAATAGTCTATTTTAAAAAGGATTAAAACTTAATGCCATTTTCTATCTTGTTAATTTTATAACTTTTTGACCCTTACAAGTTTTGAACCTTGATAGTTTTTATCAAGCCAAGATCTTCAGTGGACACTGCTCCATTAATCATAGCATGGATCTGTCAAGAAGGATTTCAGCTAAAATCAGGCATAGTTTTAGGATGACTGGTGAAGAATTCTCTCAGGATGAATCAGACTGTACTTAAAGGAGCACTCGCATCAAAATTAGCTTTGTACATTACCTTGCTATAGTTCTCAATGCCTAGATACTAAGAGAAACTGATCTTATAAGCAACGATCTTATTTTTAACATACAAATTCTGTGGAAGCAAGCACTACGCTTTTTGATCAAATCAGGGATGTTAGAGGAAGGTTTCAAAAGAATACTTACATCTGCAACAGGGAATGTATTTTTTCTCTTTTAGTTTTTTTAAAACTTTTGGGGGGGTCATCTCAAGAATATTTGAAATATTTTAAGAATTTTAAATTGAGTTAAAAGTAATTGAAGCAAATATTTATACCTTGGTGTGTAGCTATGTTAATATTGCTCTTTAAATAGATGTTAATTGAATTAAAATGAATTCTGAAACTAAGTAACAGGAAAATAAGTCAGAGTATTAAAATTGGAACAGTGGTGACTTATCAGAGGTAGTACCAAATGAAAGAAAGAGATGAAGTCAAAAAGTTGCATTTGCCAAAACAAGCTGCCTATTTCACCATTTGCTTGAAATTAGCCCTCCCTGTCAAGAATGGAAGATATATTACTATTATTCTCCCTATATCTCCTTTCCCCTACCCCCTGAAATGCATTGCCTTCCACATCCAGGACCCTGAAACTAATCTTAGATACTAATATTAAAGCTTAGCTACAGGGTGGTTTAAATGGGTTTTTGATAGCTAAATAGAAAACCTAAGAGTTATGCTTACTACAATTTTGAAACTTCAATGACTTCAAAACCCATCAACAAAATTAAAATGAGCTTTAGAAAAAAATGTTACTTTTGTGAAATAAAACATGCACTGTAAGAACTTTAAAAATATGAGAATATACCATTAAAATATATTTTAATAAGTTTTAAATCATGACTCTCACACAAATATAAAATAAATAAAATATTCAAAAATTTTATTTAACTTATTAAATAGTCAGTGTCCTCTGTTGTGTGGGCCTTCATATACAGAAAACCATAGAGATAGCATTATAACTAATATAACTAACTACAACTAGGTTGAGAGAGAGGGCAAGCTAATTAGTGCTGCTATTGCAATTTTGAGATTCCACTGGATAGCATGATGATTAATTTTTGTATCATTAAATATCACTTTATAGCAATATATATATATTTTTTTTTACAGAGACAGAGAGAGAGTCAGAGAGAGGGATAGTTAGGGACAGACGGACAGGAACAGAGAGAGATGAGAAGCATCAATCATCAATTTTTCATTGCGGCACCTTAGTTGTTCATTGATTGCTTTCTCATATGTGCATTGACCGCGGGCCTTCAGCAGACTGAGTAACTCCTTGCTGGAGCCAGCGACCTTGGGTCCAAGCTGGTGAGCTTTTGCTCAAACCAAATGAGGCCATGCTCAAGCTGGTGACCTAGGGGTCTCAAACCTGGGTCCTTCCGCATCCCACTCTGACGCTCTATCCACTGCACCACCACCTGGTCAGGCACAATATTTTCTTTAAATACACAATATTTCACCATGTGGATTTACTTTGATCTAATCATGGAGTATTTTAGTTGCCTAAAGCATTTGCCATTATAAATTTAACATTACGATAACAGGCTTAGATATAATTTTTTTGAAGATCTTACTATGTCTCTAAAGCAGTGTTATTTCAGATTTGAGTTCTTTAATCGAAATGAAGGAATGCAAACTTTACATTTGGGCACAATGACCTCCACAGTAGTTCATCCACTTACTACTTTCATGATCATTGTTTACTAGCGTGTGTACTTCCTCTAACATCACAAGAACTGGATATTAGTTTTATAAAATATTTCAATTTAATAAGTGTAAATGACAACTCACTGTTTTAAAAATTTATATTTAGGTCATCCAGTAGGACAATAAACACTTTTATATGGCTATTGTCCACTTATACTTAGTATTTTATTATAAACCAATTTTTGTCTATATATTTATTACTAATAATATTACTAATTACTGTGTTTAGTCCCTTATTGATTACAAAAGATTTCTATATTTAAAAATCTTTCTTAAGAAAATGTATATACATACCTCAAATATACTTACTTATATATCTTTTCATTTAGATTTTGTAGTTGCACTTTTTAAGTCTTATTTCTATGCTGCAAGTTAACTATCTCATATTGTCTTTATTTAAATATTATCTCTTTGCACATGGACTTTTATGCAGTCATTTGAAATTGAGGGGTGTTCACAGTTGAGCTGAACTGAGAACTGAACCACCGAAGTAGGACTGGTCAATCAAGACAACAAGCAGGGATGAGAGTGACGGTCAAGCTTAACCACTTACTGTGATAGTGTGAGCAAGAGGACAAATAAGAGAAAGTGCTGGCTCACTCACTGTTTCTTTCCCCATGAACAAGGAAGGCTTCCACAGAAAAGCCCCCATAAAGAAGGCTCTGAATGGAAGCACCTGGGCTATGGAAGCTGTTATACCCATGTGTCGTTAGCCAGAGGCATCCGAGTCTTTACCCGTGCCTCCCTTTGCAGACAGCAGTGTGCTGGCTGTGCCCCAGTCAGGTATGGTAAGGATGGCTTTCCTCCCAGAGGCCAGCCAGGAAAGAACTTCATAATTGCCTCTGGTTTGTCCCGCAAGATCACATATAGATTTCTGGCCAGGAGCTGAAATCCTCAGAATCTACTTGTTTCCCCAAATATCACTGGAGAACATTTTTTTTTTTTATTCTCTGTGGCATGAGGTTTTAGAACTTTTCCTATATATACCTGCATCTCTGATTCCAAATCTGAAATCTGTATTTTGGTGCATGCTCTAGTTTTTATGCAATTTTAATTTCTTTTCATTACAGTTCATGGCATGCATTGGTTTTTAAATTAGAGTTAAAGGGCAATGACTCTTGGGTTGAACATAATCACAAGGCAATTAATGTTTTACAAACATCACTTTTACATAATTGTAGTTGTTTTTAAATGTAAAAAAATTATTATCTGATAACAACACCCTCTATTTTGTTTTAAGATTGAATAATGGCTTCGTCGAGTAGGCATAAATGTAAAAATAGTCCTGACGCCTTCTGTTATATATGTGGCTGTTACACACTTCAATGTCAAAGGCACAATATTTCATCATTTGTGACATGTGTATATATAGCCTATTTTCAAGTTCCCCTTGGCAATCAAGAAAAAAATTGGGCTTCTCACATTGTGTGTCATAATTGTGAGGAAATGCTTCATGACTGGACAAAAGAAAAAAGAAAAGGAGTGCCTTTTGGTATTCCCATGGTTTGGTGTGAACCTAAGGACCACAGCAGTAACTGTTATTTCTGTCCAATTCATACAAAGGGCATTGGCAAGAAAAAATGGCATATGATCACATATCCTAATATTCCTTCAGCAATACGACCTATCCCACACTCTGAGACACTTCCAGTTCCAGTTTTCAATGGTTTTATTTCTTCTAAGGATGAAGAAAGTGAACATGGTGATCAAGTGTATTTGATAAGATATATGAGGAAATGGTTGTAGAATCTGAAGGGTCTTCTTTGATACCAAGCAGTCATTAACCAACCCCTCAGCTATTTAGCCAACCCGAATTGAATGACTTAGTAAGAGATTTTGGCCTATCAAAGAAAGCAGTTGAGTTATTAGCCTCCAGGCTTCAAGAAAAGACTGTACTTCACCGATCAGTTAAAGTATCCCATTTCAGGAAGCGTTAACAAATTTTTGTGAACTTTTTGTCCGAAGACAAACACTTTGTTTACTGTAATGATATCAGTAGTCTTCTCAGCCAGCTAGGTGTTACCACATGCATTCTAACAGAATGGCAGCTATTTCTTTTTTTTTTTTTTTAATTTTTTTTATTTTATTCATTTTAGAGAGGAGACACAGAGTGAGAGAGAGAGAGAGAGGGAAAGAGGGGAGGAGCTGGAAGCTCAACTCCCATATGTGCCTTGACCAGACCAGTGCAGGGTTTTGAACTGGCGACCTCAGTGTTCCCAGGTCGACGCTTTATCCACTGCGCCACCACAGGTCAGGCTAGAATGGCAGCTATTTCTTGACAGCTCTAAACGCAGTCTGAAATGTGCTCTCCTACAGAACGGTAATGTTTATGCAGTGGTTCCAATTGGTTATTCAACTCATCTACGAGAAGATTAGAATGACATAAAAATTGTCCTTGACTTTCTGAAGTATGAGAAGCATAACTGAATCATTTGTGTGGATCTTAAAATGGTAAATTTCCTGCTAGGACAACAGAGAAGTTTCATGAAGTATCCTTGCTTTCTGTGTTTGTGGGACAGCTGAGCTCAGGAGAAACACTGGACACAGAAGGAATGGCCAAAACATGAAGCTCTGGAAGTAGGGATCCAAAATATTGTGAACAAACCTGTAGTTAATCAAGACAGAATCATTTTCTCCCCACTTTACATTAAATTTGTCTTAATGAAGCAGTTTGTTCAGGCTTTGAATAGAGAAAGTGAATGTTTTCAACATACTATTTCTGCTTTTCCTGCCTTGTCTTTCAAGAAGATAAAAGCAGGTATACTCAATGGACCTCAAATTATTATATTTTCACAAAGATGATGCCCAAGAAAACATTCTACTTCATTATGCATTAAGATTCACTACTTGAACAGTCACCTTGATAAGTTTCCTGAAAATCTTGGAGCTGTAAGTGATGAGCATGGAGAATGCTTTAATCAAGTCCTGAAGACAATGGAAGAGTGTTATCAGGGGAGATGGGACAGAAATATGTTGGCAGACTACTGCTGGAGCATCAAAGGAGATTGTTTTCAACAACTATACAAAGACAACGACTACAAACACAAATTTTTGCCTGAATAGAGTTTAAATAAGTTTTGCACAAATTTTATGATTAAAATAAGTGTTCTAATATGTTCTATTTCAAAATTGTAGACAAATTCTGATGCAATCATATCTTTTAGTATATTAGTGTATTTACTGCATTATATAAATTATTATATTTTCACAAAGATGATGCACAAGACGACATCCTACTTCATTATAATAAACTAAATGTTGAAAATTTTACAATAAGATGAAAACCTAAAATCTTGAATTGCAAAAAACTGTAGCTTACCGAGAAAAACTAATGTCAGATTTGAGGTCAGCACACTCGAATTAGTTAAGAACAAGTGTTTTTGTGGATGCAACAAAAATTTTGTTCCCCAGTGTAATTAGGCAACTAACTCTAAAATTTTTATTTAATAGTACAGCCTTTAACAATTGTTCTAATGTCTAATTTCATGTTAAATATTTGTAAATTTATTTAAATATTTCTTATTACTTATAATGTGTATTTCTTTGAATTCTCCAGTTTTAATCACTTGCTGATTCCCTCATTAATTAATTACTTTTAAAAATTCTTTAAATGAAGCAACAGACATTCCTGTAGTTAAATATTATTAAAGGCTGAGTAACAAAAAAGCAACCAGCTCGACCAACTCTCCTCTTCTGTAGTCCCTGAAAAACCAATACTCTGTTTCTGCAATACTAAAATATTCTTGTTACATCATTTAGCAATTGTGTTCTTTGGCATTTACCCAAAGGAACTGAAGACTTATGTCCACTCAAAAACCTATACATGGACATTTACAGAAGATTTTTTGCTTATAATTGTCAAAACTTGAAAACAATCAAGATGTTCTTTGGTAGTTCAATGGATAAGTTATGACACAAATAATGAAGAATTATTCAGCACTACAAAGAGTTACACTATCAAGTCAAGAAAAGACATGGAGGAATCTTAAAACATACAAAGAAGTCAATGTGAAAAGTCTACATATTGCATGATATCAACTATATGACATTCTGAAAATAGTAAAACTATGGAAAGAGTAAAAATATCTGTAAATGCTGGGGATTAGCAGGGGAAGAAGGGATGAATATGCAGAGCACAGAAAATTTTCAGGACAGTGAAAATACTCTTTAAGATATTGTAATGATGGATACATGTCATTATATATTCATCCAAACCCATAGAATGTACTACACCTTGCTATTAACAATAATTTAAAAATTGTGTTGTCAATTTACAAAAACCATTTCTAAAAGCATTTTGTTATTGTTGCCCTTGTTGTTATTTGCACCCCCCCAATAAACTATTTAGCTGAAAGAGAGCAAGGACCATTTAAATTTTTGAATGCTTCCTTACAATGAGGAAATCAAATGAAAGAGAATCAACCCTTGTCTTACTAACTTCACTGTCTAATAGAAGATAGAAATATGTAAAATCCTTATAAATCCTGTATTTCAATTGTTCAGAATTTCACAAGTTCTTTCAGAGTCCAGAAACCATTAGCATTAAAGCAAATGATAAGCATTTGTAGTGAAACTAAATTTTGTCTACACTGTTGTAAACATATACAAGAAATATTTTCTCAATCACCTACTGGGGCAAAGGTACCTTAGTATGCAACTGAGATCCTAAAGTCTTAGTAGGTTATAATTACAATAAAGAAAATTAAGAAACATACAAAATACTTAAAAAAAATAGTAATACCAATTAAATGCAACCTTTGCTGCCAAGGGCCAAATGAGAGAGGCAAATAATAAATGTTCTTCGAGTTGAAGGTAGAACACTCTGATGGGTGGGGGAGATGTTTCACAGAGAATAAACTGGGCTAAGCTGGAATCTTTACATTATGATTTAGGTAAGCAGGGACACAGGAAGGCATCTGAGAATGTGCATGGTGTGTTTAGTCCATATGAATGTATGGTTTCTTTGTGGCTGAAGTAGACACATATAAAAGCCTTTTTCTGGAGGCTCTACCCAGCCTTGCTGAATCACAAGACTTCAGTCTACCTATGTGATGGTCCTTTCTGTGAAGTCACCTGCCTCCCCAAGCCTGTGAAGATCATAAAACTGTTACTCTACTTAAGTTATAACAGATAGTCCGTATTAAAAAATAGCTCATGCTTAATGTGAGCATTCCCAATAGAGCTATTTCAATTTCAAATTATATTTGATCCAAGGAAGGCACATCATGAATCACAATAAAGAGGGAAAGGACGGCATCAATGAGTAAAAATAGCACTGACTACCTTCCAAGGATACACAATTAGGGAGAAGTGTGCAGTTATAGATGACTGTTTTATAGAACATGTGGGGACAATTTAGTCCATCTTTATTAGTTCTACCCTGCAAATCAACTTTTGTAAAAAAAAAACTTTTAAATCATTTCCCTTATTGATGCAATGTTGGGGTCCCTGAGGCCAGGGTCTCCTCACTTCAATCATGGACAATCCTTTACCTCCTGTTTTTAGCTTTGAATGCAGAAAATTGCTGGAGTCAGAAGGCAGGCTTGTTTCCTCTTGCCTCAGGGAGCAAAAATGGTAATTTAATTCAATTAAAAATTGTACTTATTCATAATATATAGTATAGATTTCTGACCTGCAACAAAAATGTTCAATCAAGTTAATTTAAAATTATTCTAGATGTCTTGAATGCCCTCTGTGGCTACAGCTTGCTCTTCTCGACTTCTTCTTTACTGTTCTTCCAACTGCCAATGCAGGGCTCTGAGAATCATTCCTTATTCCTCCCTCTGGTTTCCTCCATAAATTGCCCAAATGCAAATGGTTGCCATGTCCTGAAAAGTCTTCCTCCTCAGTATCTCTGGCCTCTGCCCCTCATTAAAAACCATTTGACTATAAGTGTAGGTGTATTTCTGAACTCTCAATGTCCTCCCATTGACCTATGGTATATCCTATCATGTCCTAATGGCAGAATCACACTACTTTGTTTTAAGCTTGCAACTAGGTTTGCAATCATGAATAATAAGACTGATTTTTTTTTTATTCTTTGTCAAGATTGTATTGGTTCTTTTGGACCCATTGCATTTTCATTTCAATGTTAGAATTAGTTTGTCAGCTTTTGCAAAATGCCAACAGGGCTATTGAGAAAGACTGTTGAATCTGCAGTTTGAATTTGGAGACTATTGTTAGCTATTTTAGCAAAATCAAGTCTTCCAATTTATGAAAGTACTTTATTCCTATTTACTTAGCTCTTGAATTTTTTAAATAATATTCTATAATCTTCAGAGTATATGTCAGTATTTCTGTCATTAAATTTTAGAAATATAGTATTCTCTGTGATGCTATTGTAAATGAGCTTGCTTTCTTAAATTAATTTTCAAATGATTAATTGTTAATTCATAGATTTTGTATATGATTTTGTATTCTGAAACCCTTCTGAGGTATTTTATTAGTTCTAATATTTGTTTTGTAAATTCCTTGGGGATATCTATGTATAAAACCATTTCATTTGCAAATCAAGATAGTTGTTATTTCCCCACACTCAATTCTGAAGGCCTCTTTTTTGTCCTTGCATAATTGATCAGGCTAGAACATCTAATACAGTGTTGAGAAGTGTTGAGATCAAACATCTTTGTCTTGTTCAGAATTGTTAGAAAAGTACCTTTCCATCATTAAATCTGATGTTAGCTATGGAATTTTCATAGATGTCCTTTATCTGGTTGGAGAAGACTCTGCTGTTCCAAATATGTTCAGTGTTTTTTATTATAAAAAGGAGGTAGACTGTGTTAAATATCAAGTTTATTGAGATGATCATCTGATTTTAGCAAATTTTTAGGTGTTAAACCAAACCTATATTTTTGGGGTATTTGTTTCTTTGGAATAGTTTTTATTTCTTTATTGATAGTCTCTATTTGGAGATTATTATACTGTATCTCTTAATTCTTGAAACATTAAAAAAAAATCTCCTTGAACTTAATTATAATAGCTGTTTTGAAGATTTTGTCTGCTAAGTTCACCCTTTCAGAAGCATTTTCTATTGTTAATTATATAATTATATAATTTCTATTTTATATATATATATATATATATATATATATATATATATATATATATATACACACACACATACATACATACATACATACATACAGGTATTGATCGACTTACAAACTGTGCAACTTATGACCATTCTACTTTACCACTATAATCGCTAGCCATGACTGCTCCATGTCTGGAGCAGTTTTTGTATGCACCTGTATTTTGTAATTTTGTATGTCTTGCAAATATTAAACCAGTTGTACTGGTAATGCAGTATTTTATTTAAACCTGATGAATGTAAAAATAAGAAACAAAATGGTGTAGAGATGATACAAATGGCATAAAATGAACAAAGAAAATTATGATATATAACAATAATGAAAAAAAATGATAAAATATGACTTAAAGATTTTTATAACATCATTTCACACTACTGTACATATAGTTTACTCAACTTATGACCAAATTGTGTTACTACAGGTATGTCAGAACCAATTGTGGTCTTTAGTCAAGCACTAGCTGGATATATATTTATATCTATCTATCTATCTATCTATCTATCTATCTATCTATCTATATCTTATCTATATCTTAACTATATCTATATCTACACCTATATCTATATCTTATCTATATCTTGTCTATATCTATATCTTATCTATATCTATATCTATCTATAGATAGATAGATATAGATATAGATATGTATGTATTATATACATGCATATATATACATATATATGTGTGTATGTGTGTGTATATATATATATATATATATATATATATATATATATGTATTTTCCTGATCTGCTTTGTTTTATGTGCTTTATAAGGTTTTGCTGATAACTGAATAGTTTAGATATATACCATAGCAACAGTTAAATTCCTTTTTGGGGTTAATTGTTGCTCTTACTTTTCTTGTTATTTGTTTCATGAGTAGGTAACTGCAAATACTTCCCCCACAGTGTGCAAATAGGGTACCTGATGTACCTGTTCAAGTTCTCCCACCTTTGTTTTATCTTTTAGCCTGGTTACTGAGACATCATTCCGAGTTCCGCATCACCTACTTGTCAAAGGTGGTGCTCAATCCCCCTTAGCCGGTTAGTTTTTTTGTTGTTTTCTTTCCTCACCTTTTACCTATGCCTGGGTCACTTGAAAGCTGTTATCAGTTGTGCGCGCTTATGGATTTTTTGCCCTGTGTTCATCCAGGAAATAATAGCTTGTTAGGCCCCTATTTTATTGATCCTGAGAGGGCACAGCCTTGAGCATGCACACAGTTCAGTTTTCCAGACAAAAACTCAGGGTAAGTATAATTTTATTTCTGAGCCCGACTTTCTAGGAGTTGTTTCTGCGTCACAGTAGCTTACTACTGATCAGTAGGCAGTTGGTCAGGGTTATGCTTCAGCCTCTAGGCCAGCAAGGCTTCCTGTGTTGCTAGGGCTGTGGGAGGCTTGGGCAATAATTTCAAATCTGCCCATATCCTGGTCTGATGTGGTGCATCCTTGCCCAATGACACAGGCTTCCCAAGCCCCAAAGTTGCCTGGGATCTCATCTTATCTGTCTTGTTCCCTGGTTCCATCAAACTTCAGGCTGCTCTGCCATTTTCACTGTGTTTAAAGTTACTAAGCTCCTTTTAATTGTCTTTCTTTAAAATCTATACTATTTTTAAGAATGCACCTAGGCATGGCTCTCTCCATTTTCTGTTTCAGAACAGTCCCCTCAAGCAAAGCTATAGATGTATTTGTCTTTACCATCTGCCTTTCCCACTGAGTGGAGCCCGCTCCCTGCACTATGCATGGGGACAGGGACCTATCTTTTTTGAAGTGACATTCTTTCTGCATGAGTGGGCACACAGGCCCGCAGGCAGCCCCTGTTCTTGGCCTGCACTTCTTAGTGTGGAACTCTGATGTAGACGCAAACTACCACAGGGCATTGAGGCCCCAATAATCTTTCCCTCCCATACTTTGGGAAGAGCCCTTGCTCTATGAGTAAGATGTGGATGGAAGAAGGAAGACTATGACCTCTCAGTTGCACCTGCTTACAACAGAATTTCTCTTAATACAAGGCTAGAGGAGG
This sequence comes from Rhynchonycteris naso, assembly GCA_037038555.1. Lineage (NCBI taxonomy): Eukaryota > Metazoa > Chordata > Mammalia > Chiroptera > Emballonuridae > Rhynchonycteris > Rhynchonycteris naso. The sequence goes on from CM073000.1 coordinate 15,468,112, forward strand.
AAGATGAGAAACACCAGAATGAACTCTTAACCGCAGAATGAGAGCATTCCACAGAGTGATCCTTTGTCTTCTTGTCTGCATGTGCTTCAGGAGAGCTTCTGCAACAGAAATGGAGGAATGGAGAGCTCAAATGCCACAAAATTTCTCTATTTTTTTCTAAGATTTGGACACCTTGGGATGATTCTGCATTTTCTGTATTTCCTTAGGACAATCTCCAGTGTCCTTAAATGATTTTGAAAAATAATTTTTACCGGTTAAAAACTGGTTAAACATAGACAGTTAAAGTTGTTTTGTTGGAGAGATAGTTTACTCAGTTTCTTACTTCATTGTTCATGAAACATAGATGAGAAAAATGTTATTTAATATATCAGTGCAATTAAGTCAAATCTATATTGGAAAAAAAAACTTTCACAAATATAAACACTATGTTCATTGATCTCTAACCTATTTGTGGGATTAGCAACACTCCCCATTTTCTCTATAAAAACCACTAAATATCTACTGCACACCAGATGCTCAAAACTATTTGTCAACTTTGTTTTCCCTTCCACCTCAGCTCCTAATTTTGAGTTTGTGTGTTTGTTAAGACTCAGGGATATATTCTACCTTTCCTGTTTAAAGCTAGAGGGACTTCTTATTTTAATATGTAATATTTAAAAAGAGAGTTGTTTCTCATAAACCTCAGTTGAATTCTTGCAAAATCATAATATAGACAGATTATTTTTAAGAATACACTCTGTCTTGGTGTGGGCAAGGCAGCTATAACAAAAATGCTAGAAATTGTGAGGGGAAAGCTAATGGCAAGTAAACCTACGAAGTCTCAAATAATTTCCCCTTCAAGTGCCTACCAATTACAAAGGAAATATAGTAAGTTTACAGAGAAAGCAGGTGGGCACCACATAAGGATTAATGGGACAAAACAACATCATAAACAACCACGTGTCATGTACAAAGATGAGCACAGATAATTTATGTAGTGTTCCTCTAAAAAATGCATAACCTTAATATAATCACAAGGAAATTTCAGACAAATCCTAACTGGAGAGTAGTCTACAAAACAACTGACCTGTGCTTATCAAAGAAAAGCAGGGGAACTTGTCTCGACAACAGAGAACTAAAGAAAAGTAGTAATTAAATGGGAAGCATGATTCTAAATTAGACCCTGAACCAAGAAAATTAAAACTTGTTAAATAGGACATTATTTGGTCAATGGGAAAAATGAGAATATGTACTGCAGATAAGATGGTACTTATCTTTAACATGTTTGAAGGGATTGGTATTTTTTAAACTGTGGTAACTGAAATTTGTGCATATGAGAACTGTATAAAGTGAGCTTGATTCATCTATCATCTATCTATCTATCTATCTATCTATCTATCTATCTGTCATCTATCATCATCTATCTATTTCCATGTATTATCTAGACTTTCTGACTTCACAACCAACCATTAATCACGGTTCTTTTTACTAAGAGGACTTCTGCAGTATTTTTTTTTTATTTTTCAAGATAAGAAGTAGCAACTTCCCACCAAAATAAAAAAAAAAAAAAACCCAGCACTATTTCACCTTTCACAAAATAATCTTACTTTCTAATGAAACTTTTTTTTTTCTATAAATACAAACAAGTTTTCAAATATAATCAGAAGGAATAATCAATAGACTGGGGATGGCTTAAAAATCCATTGTCAGATATAATTGAAACCAGAACATATGGGCAGCTAATTAACTACCTTACTTTTTAAAGTTTTTTGACTTAAGAAAGAGAACTTTGCAAAATACCTTCTAGCTTAGATTTGGTTTCTGAGCTGTTTGGGTTAAGAATAATCATTTTGGGCAAGGTCATAAATAAAATTACTTCATGAAGACCAAAGATTACTGCTTATCTTGCATTGTTTTCCTTGAGATCAGAGTCAGCTTTTCACACTTTTTGGCAAATCCTAGCGTCTTGCATCACCAATTACTTGATAATTGCATCTAAGAACAAATGTACTGATCTCTACATACTCTGAAAAAGCTCTGCAACATTTTGTCAGAATTTTAATTTTATATTCTCTTTGTGCCCTTTTAATGTCAAATCTGTTGTAGCAGCCCCCTTTGGGCCTTACCCAAAGTTGTGATAGGTGAACTATTTATCCTCATTTTCAGGGACAGAATGTCTTTGGAAAAAAATTTCATCAGCTTAATGGAAACCACCCACATAGCACTAGTAATCTATCTTCCTGAAAACCACTGAAAAAAAGTGACTGTGCTTATAAAACCCAACTGTGGTAAAAGGTGACACAAGATTTGCTTATCAGCATCCCATAGCCACAAAACAAACTCCATTCTTAAATAGTCTTCTAAAATTAAACCCAAACTCAAACTCCTGCCCTTTAACGGAGGTTGGGTATTTTCTTACCTGGAAAGAAGAACACATTAACCAGTTTGCACATTATCAGAAAACATCTTATACAAAAACAGCTTTGTTACCCATTGTGTGGAAAAGTATGGGGCCATTGATTCACTCGACAAAAATTTTAAATGTCTATTATGTGGATCCCTGAGAGGTTAATATTAAAACAGGAAATGAAAATGGAAAACCAAACCAATTACCCCTGAAAAAAAGGTGCAAGCTTTTACTCTTAATCATTTTGATCAAGAGTTGGGTCAATTATCACAAAGGTTCTGCAAATGAAAGCCCAGAGCAAGCATTGTTCACAGACTGAATAAATGTGTTACATTCCATAGCACCATTATTTTATCATGTATGTAGGTCTCACTGAATGGGACTGCTTTAACATAGTACAAAATAAATATACATTAACTCATCACCATATGATTTCAGATTCATTGGACATTATGATTACAATTACCATGAAGTGAGGACTTTGTGATATTGACTTGGTTATGAAAAGAAAACTCCATATTACACAATGGTAAGCGACACTGACACAAGACAATTAGAAATGAAAGTTTTGATAAGGAAGTAGGCATAATTATTGGGCATGACTCATGTCTGAAGAAGATAGAGCTAATATCAAAACATGTCTTCAAAAATATGGACATGTATATGGCAAAAGTAACAAAGAAGGGAGAGGGCAAAACCTTACAATGCATCACATAACATCTTCAATTATTTTATACTGACTTATGAGCTAAATGATGATAGCATACACTCAATGGAAGGACTTCCAAGTAAGCCACTTGCAGGACATTCTCTTCTTAGATTTAATAACACATGTCACTTAATCGCAGATAGAGAAAAGACTTGGAAAATTTTCATGGCTTTTCAACATAAAATACAAGAAGAAAACATGTTTTAACACTCATAAACATTTCAAAGAAGAAATAAAATCTTCTCCTTGTGCAATCTTTTACAATAACTTATAAATGATAATTTGTGTAACAACCTAAAGAAAATAATAGCATATAATAACGTATTGCATAATTAAATATATACTTTGACTGTATCACTTTACATAACATTAGAGCTGCTTTAGGAAAGTAAGCCACTTTGGAATTCTGTTGGTTATTTCCCTCTTGATATATGAGTTCTGCCTGTACAGTCTTTGTCAGAGAAAACTTCATCCAGCTTTGAGCAATGAAGGTTCAATTTCTAAGACAAGGGTAACACAGCATCCTCACAAATGTGCAGCTGTTTTCCTGGCACACAGAATAGTTCAGATTAACCAAAAATTAAAATTGTAAGTATATAAAATAATATGCTGACTCAAAAGGCCGCATATTAAACTTTCAATTTAATCAGTCTCATGGGTCATTTAACATTATTGGAAGTGTAAAGTTCAAGTGGAAGGCAACACAAGTGTTTCATTTTTCACAGTTGAGATTTTTCTTTTTAAAGTTTTAAAAATAATTTTTGTTACTTTTTAAATAAGGACTGCTATAATGAATGACTGAGCACCCAAATTTAGAAACTAGCCTATAATTAATTACCGTTATTACTTCATAGCCTACCTTTCGTGAAACCACTTATTTTGGGGGAAAGTAAAATTTAAAGCATGTGTCACCTTAAAAAAATTTTAGCAAGGAATGTGATTGATATTTCTAAGTTCTCAGTGATACATTTTCTTTCATAATATCCTCTTTATTTATCATAGTTTCTCCTTTTTAACCTCTTTAATCATTATAAATACAGCAATTTTGTAATCACTTTTAAATTGTTCCATTTTATTTTATTTGGGGATGTCAATTTTACTCTTGATAGCAGCTGATGGCACTTTTTTATGGTAATTTATTCTCTAATGCAATTTGTGTTTTGATTTATGACTCTAACTTTCACTCTTTCCTTCTATAAAAGATAAGTGAGCCCTGGTTTGTAGATATCTTCTTAAAGAAGCATTTTGAATTATTCTCTTAAGGCTTCAGGAATTTTATAAGGACTAGATCTATTTGTATAATTTATTCCCAGTTAGAAATTTATAATTCACTTAAGTAATATAAATTTAGACATGATATGTTTGTGTGGTACTGGTTTGTGTATATCAATTATTTTTTCAAAAATATTTTTTTACCTAATTACTGGAGGAGACTAAGTCTTTAATAGTGAGTGAACTTCTCTGAGACCATGAGCAGAGTTTCTCTAATCATGTTTTTACAGACTAAATAGTCCTTTTTAGGCCTAGCCTCAAAGAGATATCTAAAATCTAGATACGTACTTTTTCTGGATCCAAGTTTACACATTGAAAATCAAAACTTAAGCCTCAACATCCAGGGACACCATCAGGAAAAAAAATCATAGTAAAAAGTACCTGCTTGACCATGAGGTGGCACAGTGGATAGAGCGTTGGATTAGGATGTGGATGACCCAGGCTCAAAAACCCTGAGGTCACTAGCTCGGGTGCAGGCTTATCTGGTTTGAGCAAGGCTCACCAGCTTTAGCCCAAGGTCTCTGGCTTGAGCAAGGGGTCACTCATTCTGCTATAGCCCCCCAGTCAAGGCATATATGATAAAGCAATCAATGAACAACTAAGGTGCCACAAAGAATTGATGTTTCTTATCTTTCTCCCTTCCTGTCTGTCTGTCCCTATCTGTCCTTCTCTCTGTCCCAGTAACAAAAGAAGGAAATAAAGAAAGAGAGAGAGAGAGAGAAGGAAGGAAGGAAGGAAGGAAGGAAGGAAGGAAGGAAGGAAGGAAAGAAACAAAGAAAGAAACAAAGAAAGAAAAGGCACCTCATCTGGGCAATATCTCTATCCACACTTCAATTTCTGGTCCACCAAGATCTCTTTCTGCCTATTAAGGATGTGCCATCAGGAAACAGTGGGAGACCTAACAGCACCAGTTAAATCAAGCAAACCGAAGTAATTCCTCAAAGCCTCTAAAAATGTAACTGTCTTTGAAAACACAGACCACAAACTCAAGCCAATGACTTCATGATAAATCTAAACAAGGTGACTTCCTGCTAAAATTAAACATTGAAATTGGACCCAGACTTTCCTAAACATAAAGTAGAAGTGCCAGGATCCAATAAAAAATCACCTGTTATACCAAGAAACAAGAAAATCACAACATAAATGTCAGAAGACAATCAACAGAGGTCAACACTGAGATGGACCCAATGATGAAAGTATCTGACAGAATTTTAAAGCAGCTATTATAAAAATGTTTCAACAAGCAATTATTAGTCCTCTTGAAAAAAATAATAAAAATAGAAATTCTTAGCAAATAAACGTGAGTTATTAAAGTGACGAAACTATAGGACTGGACATACAATAATAGAAAGCAAATCTCACTAGATAGGTACAGTAATAAAGATTGCCAAGGGTATTATCAGTAGAACTGAGAACAGAATAATAGAATTTTCCCAATATAAAAAAAAAACAAAGGAAATAAACAGAAAAAAATGTCCCAAGCTCTTGGTTTTCTCTGGGATATTAACATAATATTCCATATTCATAGACTCAAATCCCCAAAATGAGAGGGGAAAGTGAATGTTGGTTCAACAGCTGTACCCCCATACACAGAGGGGTGAGGTTGAAGGGGCAGACTGTTATTTGGTAAATTTAATAAACAAGGGAACTTACTTATGAGGCTTATCTTAGGCAGCTATAAGACAAATAGGTCTCTGCAGTTACCTGTCCAAATCTTAAAAGTTTATATAGAGGTTTAGCTAGGTCCAGTCATGTATTCTAGATGTTCTCAACAACACAGTGCTCCTTCAAGGCTCGTTATTGAAAATGGTTGCCACTGTGGGAATGGTGGCCAAAAAGTAAATTCCAAGGATGGGAGAGAGTAAGGAGCCTCAGATAGCCAGGGTCAAGCTAGCAGGTCAACTGATGGTCACATCCTCTTAATGACCTCCTTAACACTCTACCCTTTATGACTGTTTTTTTACAATTGTGCATGCTCCTTTTTTTCCTCATGTGCCATGCGTGGTCAGCAAGGGGTTTTAAAAGCATGGAGGTGGCTCGTTCGGTGGCTATCTGGCTACTTTAGAGGCAGGTACCATAGCAACAATATAGGCACATGCAAAAGAAAACATAGCTTAAAATAAAGATTGCCAAAATAAGTAACAATTTTTTTCCACTAAGATCTTCATGATCTGAACCACACTGATTTATTACTTCCCCTAGGCTGAGCATCAAATCACTCAGATATTCACTTGTGACCTCAAGTAATTTAGTAAAGATGATACATTAGAAGAGTTATCAGGTATGAAACCATACCATCCAGTTGGGATGATGGCACAGGTGCCTCTCTGTGAGGCACTAATAATGTCCAACGTCATCCTATTTTGGATGACAGCTTGTCTTATTAGAGACATTTCAGTGCTCAGTAAAGAGGGGATTTGCCAGTTATCATTTAAGGGTTGCTTGGTGAATTAAGTAAGGGCATCTATCTGTACTATAATGTCCTCCAGGCCAATGAAAGGAGCAAAGATGGTGGACAAATAAGTATACTAATGGATACGGAACATGCCTATCTGGTTTTTAAGAGAGAGGTTGGGAGCTTTAAGAACTTGACTAGTTGTGCATACCATGCATGTTGGCTGAGGAAAACAGCACTGTCAGCATGGGGAACTGGACTGGGGGTGGGAGGGACATGCCAGACCAGGAACCTCTCCCCTCCCTTTTCTCAATGGTGCATGCTCCATTCTAAGTCTAGAGTGTTTCAATAGGTCGGGCTTGCGGCAGAAAAACAGGATCCCAGGGGAGACTGAATAGTCCACCTCCTACTCAGGGGCATCAAGTAATTCACCCATCCCAGTGGCATGTCCCATTGCAATTCCAGTAGACAATGTCTTTCCCAGGCATGATGGAACTTTTTATTCTCGGCAGCTTAGCAGTTTATCCACAGTGAGAGCAGGTCAATGGCTGTTTCTCATGACATCTAAATCCATCCTTTGATAACAAGGGATGTTCTTACCATGTATTTAGTGTTTTGGTAGGGATCTCCAGTCTGGAATATGGGTAAACAGACCCCACTGGTTAATCATTTTAATGTATTAAAGCCTGGGATGGTACTTTAGTCCACCCAGCTAAGGGGTTTTGCCTGTTAGGATTTTAATCTGCTGCTTTAATATTTCATTTTTTTTTCAACTAACCTGCTGCTTGGGGGTTATACAGGAGATAAGACCTGAATTTGATGTTATTTCTTTTGCCAAGTTTTGCTAATCATGGCTCTTAGAATGTAAAACCCCCCATCACAGTCTACTTAACAGGGGTATCCATACCTAGTATTTACTTTTTTAATCCTTTAATGGTGTTAATATAGTTTGTGTGGTGACAGGGCAAAGCTTGGGTTAGGCCAGACCAGTGAATAGTGCCTATACAAACCAAAGCATGTTTTAGAACCCTCACTCAGAGGCGGATGGCAATATAATCAATTTGCCAATCCTTTACTGTTGAGAATGGTCATGGATGGCCACAGACATTTTGATAGTGCCCATAAGAGTTGTTTAAAACACAAAGGACATGCTTTAACTGCATTAATAAAGCCACTGTATTTTAAGGGCAATCAAGCATCCCTGACAATATGCCGTTCCACTTTGTGTGATGATGTCTACTCTTCCTATGCACCCAATATGCAGATTGGGTGCATAGGAAGATTAGACATCATCACACAAAGGTTAGTTGTTCAGGCTCATGAGTGGGATAGAATTGTTCAGGCTCATGAGTGGGATAGAATTTCTGTTTACTCATTGGCAAGGGTTGTCAGTTTCTTATGAGTCAGGACATGGAAGACAGTGAGCACTGCCTCAGGTTCTTATAGACAAATCCAAATGTCTTTTGATAAATCATGACTCCACCAGGGCTTACTTATTATCAACCACCTTTCTCCTTCCCGTTGCCCTACTTATAGTGTTAATTAATCCCTTTAGAATAGCACAACTATCAATATAAAGGGTTAAAGCCAAGACTCATTATGAGTGACAACTAATCAAACCACTGTGAATTTGGCCCACTGGCTGCTGCAGGTCCCTTCTGTGTCAGTCATCAGCAATAATTCCTCCCCCTCCAACTCTACAGAAATAAGAGTGGGGGAATTGGAAGGATCTACATTCTCTACTGGGCTGAGTAGCACCTGGTTTTCCAGAGAGAGTGGGCTGGTACATGGGGCTCCTCTGCTGCAAACAGGCATGCCACTTAGTCAGAGTAGGGGCTGAGCTATGGCAGAAGAGGTTTAATGCAACATAGTCTCAACCCACCCCTGATAATCAGTATAGTTCTTACCATGATCTGCAGTTTCTTCATGAGAGACTCTACATGGGCGAATGCTGTGTGCACAGCTAGGGCTGTTGCTCTGTGGGGAGTATATCATGTTTCCGCCCCTTTCAAGGCTGGGAGCAAAATCCTCGGGGTGTTCTCTCCTTCTGTTGTCTCTGCCACAGTGTATAACCCATAACTTCTGGAGTCACAGATACATCTAACTCAGTGGTAGCCAGGCTTGGAAGACACCTGCATTTTAATGTGTTTCTCTTTTGCCTTCATAAAGACTGATCCTCATTCTCACCTGTGCTTTCTCTTCACCAGGTGGCAAATGTACCAGATAAGGGTAAGAATTCTTCTAACACCCCCAAATCCCTGCAAAGGCTCGTGCCTCTTTCATGCTTTTAAGGATTGGCTGGGCCTGCACCATGTCAATCACAGTTTCTGGGACAACATGTGTTTTACTTAAACATTTGACTCCTAAAAACTTGATGGCAGTGTCTGAGCTTTGAATTTTCTGTGGGTTCTCTACCATCATCTCCTTTGCAGATGTTCCTGCAAAGTCTGCAGATGTTCCTGCAAAGTCTGCAGAGTGTCCTGCATCAGAGACAAGTCTTCACATGTTAACATTATGTCATCAATGTCATGAGCCCATTCTATGGATGTGGGGGAAGGAAAACAGGAATAGATGTCAGGTTGACATCTCATGATATGTGTGGTTGTGCAGGTAGTCCTAGGGGAGCTCTTTCACTAGAAAACTTATGTTAAAACATATATTTATATAAATATAGCCTATACAAAGTTTTGCATCACTTCTTATTTGACAACGTTTCTTGCGTAATTTAACATAGCAGATAAGTGTAATTAGTTTAATAACTCTCTTTTATAAGGAGAGAGGACAAATCTTTTAAGATGTTTCAGGCACCCTCTTTAAAATCCCAAAGTTAGTTTGAGGTCAAAAAGCCTTTATTAAAAATTTGATTTTGTGGAGGCTTGCGAAAAATATCAAAAAGTTTTAAAACACTGTATTAAATGGGATCATAGGTCACTGTGAAACAATACTTACTTATCTATTTAATGAAAGTGGCAAAGACTTTAAAGACAAATACAGAAAACTACATAGTTGGAAAAAAGCTTAGCTATTCAAATAGAGAATATTCAGTTCTTTTTAGTAATCACACATGATAAAGAGAACATAAAGCACAGAAAATTATTTTTCTAAAACATAGAATCTTTTTTTACTAGTCAGATTACTTAAAAGGTAAAGAAAAATGTTTCACAGCCTTATCAAGAATAGATAATAATGCAAGAAAAATTTGTCCTTATAAAACCATGCCATTTAATTCATCATAATTAAATTTCTGAAAACTAAAGACAGAATCATTTTGAAAGCAGCCAAAGAGAAATGATGGATTACTTATAAGGAAACACCCATTTGAATTATAGAGGATTTCTCATCTGAAGCCATGGAGCTGAAGCAGAGTAGTACAAAAATTTTCCAGTGTAGAAAGAAAAGAACTGTCAGGCACACATTCTACATTTGGTCAAAACAGCCTTTTTAAATGGAGAGAAGTAGAAAGATGCTCAGACGAAGGTATCTAATTTGAGGAGAATTTGTTAGCAGACACACCATGAAGATTAGGTAAAGGAAGTTCTAACATAAGTGAAATTATATTTATAAATAATTGCGGAACATCAGGAAGAAAGACTGATAAAAAAAAAAAAAGCATAAGTATGAACCTGGAATGCTGAGGTCACCAGTTCGAAGCCCTGGGTTTGCCTGGTCAAGGCACATATGACAAGCAAACAGTGAAAAACTAAAGAGAAACAACTATAAGTTGATACTTCTCATTCATTGTCCCCTCTCTCACCTTTCTGTAAAATCAAGAACAACAACAAAAATGTATAAGTATGTGTGCATATAATGTCATTCTCCTTGTGATCATTATATTTGATAATTGAAATTAAAAGTATACCCTTTGACACTCTGGACAATGACACTTAAATGTGAAGAAGGTAAAAAAAATCTAAATGGAACTCAAGTTTTCACACTTTACTAATAATAACAATATGTTGATTGCAATAGACTGGTATGTCATGTAGTAATTATAAAACTATATCATATAGAAAAGTATACAGAGATAAACCAGAAAAGCATTATACGTAAAGCAAGATAGACTTCTAAAATGTAAATACATTCATAATTCATAAAATGTCATTCATACTTTGCTGCCCACCAGATGGTAGCAAAAGAGAAACAAAGGAATGAATGCTAGGAAAAACAAAAAGATGACAAATAATACAGAGGTAATATTAAGCTCTATCAATAATTACCTTTAAGTTTAATGTTATAAACACACCAAAAGACAAAGATTGAAAGAATAGATATAAGACTCACAGAACCCAAATATATTTTGTTTACAAAATTCAAGCTGCAAACCCCAAGGGCCTTTATCCAGTTTTAATAATTTTCCAAGTCATTGCAATATTAATTTGATTTTCCCATTGTGAGTTCCTTTTTACTTCTAGCATCTTGAGTTTTCTATTTTTTTTTTTTTACACAGGGAGAGAGAGTCAGACAGAGGGATAGATAGGGACAGACAGACAGGAATGGAGAGAGGTGAGAAGCATCAATCATTAGTTTTTCATTGCTGTTATGACACCTTAGTTGTTCATTGATTGCTTTCTCACATGTGCCTTGACCGCGGGCCTTCAGCAGACCAAGCCACCCCTTGCTGGAGCCAGCGACCTTGGGTCCAAACTGGCGAGCTTTTTGCTCAAGCCAGATGGGCCTGCGCTCAAGCTGGCAAGCTCGGGGACTCGAATCTGGGTCTTCTGCATCCCAGTCGACGCTCTATCCACTGTGCCACCACCTGATCAGTCAAGTTTTCTATTTATTTTAAGCTAGGTCTATGTATTTTCTATTAGAATGCTATTTCTATGGAGTTTAATATGGTGTATTCTGCCACACTGCTAGATCGTGAACTAGGTATTAATAGAGACTGCAGAGGATTTTTATGATATCCTAAAAGTGTGGGATTAAATAAAATATCAACTTACTATGGCTCTGGAAAAATTCTGTATTACTCAGAGTTTTTTTTTTATCATCAACATTGAAACTTCATGCATTTTTAATATAGTACCATTAAGACTCCTAGTTGACCAACAAAATCTCTTTTTTCCCTCTTTAACAGGAGAACCCCCAAGTATTAGCTAAATACAGAAATGACTAGCTGAAAAGCACAGTTCCTATCTTCCATTTATATTGGATATAGCCAGTAATTAAGAACTAGCTGATGGTAAATGAGCAGGTGTGATCTATGTCATTTCTATATTGAGACTATGAAAAGGTGTCCACATGTGATCTCCTAACCCCTTTTCCACTTTCTACTAACTGGGAGATTACAAGATCTGAGGCCAGTAGCATCATTGGACTTAGATATGTAAGCCACATATTAAGAATGTCAAAGATACCCTTTCTATCCTTGAGTTTTTGAATTTGGATGAAAAAGAAATAAGTTTATTTCTTTTTTGGGGGACTTTATATATAGAAATGTCTTTGTTTTAAGATCATAGACTTGTACAACCTCAGAAGTAGAGTGAGCAATGGCCAAGAAACAGTCATTGAAAATGGAAATGAAGATCCAAGAGATAGATAATATATTGTGAAAACTAACTTGGTCACAGATATTGATCTCCAAGGGGAAGTTAGGTTCATCAGTCTTGACTTCCTGGTCGAGAGATCTCTGTCATAGGTCAAAAGAACATTGATGGACGGCAAGATGGTGATGGAGAGGCAACACCCATTGGACTCCAGTGGCCACACCCTTCGTATACACTGACAAAATGGGCAGGCAGAAGAATGCAAACCAAATGAATCAAGAGAAATCCCCAGAGAAGGACCTGAATGAACCAGATATAACCAAATTACCGGATACAGAGTTTAAAATAATGATAGTTAGTATGTTCAGAGAGATTAGAGCAACAATGGATAGTCATTATGAACACCTAAATAAAGAGATAACAAGTATAAAAAAGGAAATTGAAATAATAAAAAAGAACCAGACAGAAATGACAAATACAGTATCAGAACTAAAGACCACAATGGAAGAAATTCAAGCAGGATGGATGAAGCTGAGGATCAAATCAGCAAGTTAGAGGACAAAATAAACAAAGGCACAGAAGCAGAGCAAATAAAAGAAAAGAGACTCACCTGACCAGGAGACGGCGCAGTGGATAGAGCGTCGGACTGGGATGCAGATGACCCAGGTTCAAGACCCCGAGCTTGCCAGCTTGAGCGCAGGCCCATCTGGTATGAGCAAAAAGCTCGCCAGTTTGGAACCAAGGTCACTGGCTCCAGCAAGAGGTTGCTCGGTCTACTGAAGGCGAGGTCAAGGCACATGTGAGAAAGCAATCAATGAACAACTAAGGTGTTACAACAGTAACAAAAAACGAATAATTGATGCATCTCACTTATCTCCATTCCTGTCTGTCTGTCCCTATCTATTCCTCTGTCTGACTCTCTCTCTGTCCCTGTGTAAAAAAAAAGAAGAAAAAAAAGAGACTCAAAAAGTCTGAGGAAACTCTAAGGGAGCTCTGTGACAAGATGAAGAGAAATAACATCCGCATCATAGGGGTTCCCAAAGATGAAGAGAAAGAACAAGGGATAGAAACGTTGTTCAATCAAATCATAGCTGAAAACTTCCCTAATTAAGACTGGAAAACATTTCACCTGTTCAAGAAGCACAGAGAACACCATTAAAGAGAATGCCAAAGATATCTACACCAAACAAAGCATAGTTAAAATACCAAAGCTAAGGGATAAAGAGAAAATTTTAAAAGCTGCTAGAGAAAAAAAGGCTATCACCTACAAAGGAACCCCCATAAGGATGACATCTGACTTCTCAACAGAAACACTTGAGGCCAGAAGGGAATGGCAAGATATATTCAAAGTAATGAAGAACAAGAACCTACAACCAAGACTACTTTATCCAGCAAGGCTAACGTTTCAAATTGAAGGAGAAATAAAGAGCTTCCCAGACAAAAACAAGCCCCAAGGAATTCATTAAAACCAAACCAATTCTGCAAGAGATGCTAAGGGGCCTGTTGTGAACAGTTCAAAGGGGGAAAAGTATATAGCAAAAGAAGAATACAGCTTTAAAAAATAAAATGGCAATAAACAACTACATATCAATAATAACCTTAAATGTAAATGGATTAAATGATCCAATCAAGAGACATAGGGTGGCTGCATGGATAAAAAAACAGGACCCATACATATGCTGTCTACAAGAGACACACCTTAAAACAAAAGATGCACATAGACTGAAGGCAAAAAGATGGAAAAAATTATTTCATGCAATGGAAATGAAAAGAAAGCCGGGGTAGCAATACTTATATCTGACAAAATGGACTTTAAAACAAAGGCTGTAGTAAGAGATAAAGAAGGACACTACATAATGATAAAGGGAACAATTCAACAGGAAGATATAACTATTATAAATATCTATGCACCACATATAGGAGCCCCAACTTACATAAAGCAGACTTTGATGGATATAAAGGGTGAGATTAACAGCAATACTATAATAGTAAGGGATTTCAATACCCCACTAACATCACTGGATAGATTCTCAAGAAAGAAAATTAATAAAGAAACAGCAGACTTAAAGGATACACTAGATCAACTCGATTTAATAGATATCTTCAGAAGTTTTCACCCTAAAATAGTAGAATATACATTCTTTTCAAGCACTCATGATACGTTCTCTAGGATAAACTGCATGTTAGGACACAAAAGTGGTCTCAACAAATTTAAGAAGATTGAAATCATATCAAGCATTTTCTCTGATCACAATGCCATGAAACTAGAAATTAACCACAAAAGAAAAACTGAAAAATACTCAAACACTTGGAAACTAAATTGCATGTTATTAAATAATAAATGGATTAACAATGAGATCAAAGAAGAAATAAAAAAGTTTCTTGAAACGAATGATAATGAGCATACATCAACTCAAAATTTATGGGACACAGCAAAAGCAGTAATGACAGGGAAGTTCATAGTACTACAGGCATACCTCATAAAACTAGAAAAAGCTCAAATAAGCAACCTGACCCTGCATCTAAAAGATCTAGAGAAACAATAGCAAATAAAGACCAGAAATAGTAGAAGGAAGGAAATAATAAAGATCAGAGCAAAAATAAATGACATAGAGGCTAAGGAAACAATAAAGAGGATCAATGAAACCAGAAGCAGGTTCTTGAAAAGGTAAACAAGATTGATGAACCTTTAACTAGACTCACCAAGAAAAACAGAGAGAGGACTCAAATAAATAAAATTAGAAATGAGAGTGGAGAAATAACAACTGACACAACAGAAATAAAAAGTATAGTAAGAAAATACTATGAAGAACTCTATGCCAAAATATTAGACAAACTAGGTGAAATGGGCAAATTTCTTGAATCATATAATCTTCCAAAAATTAATCTGAAAGAATCAGAACACCTAAACAGACCAATTACAACAAATGAGATCGAAACAGTAATCAAAAAATTCCCAAAAAAGAAAAGTCCTGGGCCTGATGGCTTCTCAAGTGAATTCTACCAAAAATTCAAAGAAGAACTAACTCCTATCTTTCTCAAGCTATTTCAAAAAATTCAAGAGAAAGGAAGACTTCCAAACTCCTTTTAGGAGCCGAGCATAATTCTGATCCTGAAACCAGGCAAAGACAACACAAAGAAAGAAAATTATAGGCCAATATCCCTGATAAATTTAGATGCTAAAATTCTCAACAAAATATTAGCCAACCGGATCCAGCAATATATGAAAAAAACCACACACCGTGATCAAGTGGGATTTATTCTGGAGAGGCAAGGCTGGTTCAATATTCGCAAATCAATCAATGTGATTCATCACATAAACAAAAGAAAGGACAAAAATCACATGATAATTTCAATAGATGCAGAAAAAGCATTTGATAAAATCCAGCACCCATTCATGATCAAAATTCTCAGTAAAGTGGGAATACAGGGAACATTCCTTAACATGGTAAAGACCATCTATGACAAACCCACAGCAAACATCATACTAAATAGGCAAAAATTAAAAGCAATCCGCTTAAGATCAGGAACCAGGCAGAGGTGCCCCCTTTCACCACTCTTATTCAACATAGTTCTGGAAGTCTTAGCTACAGCAATCAGACAAGAAGAAGAAATAAAAGGCATACAAATTGGAAAAGAAGAAGTAAAACTGTCATTATTTGCAGACGATATGATATTGTATATAGAAAACCCTAAAGTCTCAGTCAAAAAACTACTGGACCTGATAAATAAATTCAGCAAGATGGCAGGATATAAAATTAATACTCAGAAATCAGAGGCATTTTTATATACCAACAATAAACTGTCAGCAAAAGAAATTAAGGAAACAATCCCTTTCAGTATTGTAACCAAAAAAATAATATACCTAGGAGTAAATTTAACCAAGGAGGTTAAGGACTTGTACTCAAAAAATTATAAAACATTGATAAAAGAAATCAAGGAAGATACAAATAAGTGGAAGCGTATACCGTGCTCATGGTTAGGAAGAATAAACATCATTAAAATGTCTATATTACCCAAAGAAATTTATAAATTCAATGCAATACCAATTAAAATACCAATGACATACTTCAAAGATATAGAACACATATTCCAAAAATTTATATGGAACCAAAAAAGAATACGAATAGCCTCAGCAATCTTAAAAAGAAAAAATAAAGCAGGAGGCATCACTCTTCCGGATATCAAGGTTTACTACAAGGCCATTATACTCAAGACTGCCTGGTACTGGCATAAGAACAGGCACAGTGATCAATGGAACAGAACAGAAAACCCAGAAATAAACCCACAGCTTTATGGACAACTGATATTTGACAAAGGAGGAAAGAACATACAATGGAGTAAAGACAGCCTCTTTAACAAATGGTGCTGGGAAAATTGGACATCTACCTGCAAAAAAATGAAACTAGACCATCAACTTACACCATTCACAAAAACAAACTCAAAATGGTTAAAAGACTTAAATGTAAGCCGGGAAACCATAGCATGTTAGAAGAAAACAATAAGAAAAAAAGGCTTATAAGGCAATAAGCTCTCTGGCATCTGTCGCAGCAATATATTTGCTGATTTATCTCCACGGGCAAATGAAATAAAAGGCAGGATAAACACATGGGACTATATCAAACTGAAAATTTTTTGCACAGCTAAAGACAATAAAAATACAATAAAAAGACAAACCACACAATGGGAGAACATATTCGACAGCATGTCTGATAAGGGGTTAATAACCAAAATTTATAAAGAACTTATAAAACTCAACACCAGGAAGACAAACAATTCTATCAAAAAATGGGCAAAAGAAATGAATAGAAATTTCTCCAAAGAAGACATACAGTTGGCCAATAGGCATATGAAAAAATGCTCAACATCACTAGTCATTAGAGAAATGCAAATTAAAACCACAATGAGATATCACCTCACACCAATCAGAATGGCACTCATCAGCAAAACAACACAGAATAAGTGCTGGCGAGGATGTGGAGAAAAGGGATCCCTCCTGCACTGCTGGTGGGAATGCTGACTGGTGCAGCCACTGTGGAAAACAGTATGGAGATTCCTCAAATAATTAAAAGCAAACTGCCTTTTGACCCAGCTATCCCACTTATAGGAATATACCCTAAGAACACCATAGCACTGTTCGAAAAAAAGAAATGTGTCCCCATGTTCGTGGCAGCATTGTTCACGATAGCGAAGATCTGGAAATAGCCCAAGTGTCCGTCAGAGGACAAGTGGTTTAAAAAGCTTTGGTATATATATACTATGGAATACTACTCAGCCATAAGAAATAATGACATCGAATCATTTACAACAAAATGGATGGACCTTGATAACATTATATGGAGTGAAGTAAGTAACACAGAAAAAAATTGAGAACTGCATGATTTCATACATAGGTGGGACATAAAAATGAGACTATGAGACATGGACAAGAGTGTGGTGGTTACGGGGTGGGGGGAGGTAAGAGAGGGAGGGAGAGGGGGGAGGGTAGGGGCACAAAGAAAACCAGATAGAAGGTGACAGAGGACAATTTGACTTTGGGTGATGGGTATGCAAAATAATTGAATGACAAGATAACCTGGAGATGTTTTCTTTGAACTTATGCACCCTGATTTATTGTCACCCCAATAAAATTTATTAAATTTGGTGCTAAAAAAAAGCATTGATAACTACATTGTCCAACTTTTTAGTGGGAAATCACTCAACAAGATGTATATGCGGTATTCTTACAGAAGAATCTTAAATAGTAGAGTCAGGTAGGAGTCATCCTGCAGGCCAATACAACCCATTTGCTAGTGTGTGTGTATGTGTGTTTGTGTGTGTGTGTGTAACACACATGGGTTTTTATAAAATGTAGTCAACATCAAAATCAAGATAAATACAGAAATGTTTATATGAAATATATATACTCTTATTGATCAATGTCACCCCATCAACTTTAATTTTCTACATAAAATTTAAAAAGATAAATAAGATTCTTATTGCCCCCCAAAATTCAGCCACTCATATGACCTACCAAAATCTTCATAGGTAGTAATGCCCACAGAACACATCATCTCAGGCACACCCACATGAACTAACCCTTCCATATAGATGACCATATCTCCTGAGCATGAAGGTAAGCAGTTTATGGGGGCTACAGAAAGACAAAGGATGTCTGACTATTGCTGCTGCCTGGTTGGGTGTCTTTCTTTATAAAAACTGTGCTTCAAATGAGATGATGTAAATGCGTTGGGTGGAATTTCTGGCCAAAGGGAGATCCATCAAAGAATCTGAATGAACAGGTTCAGTAAGGTCATTAAAAATTCTGCTGCCAAATAAGCTTAATAATTCTGCTCAGTTTTACATGAAACACCCTCTTTGAAAGTTCACACTGGCTTTTCCCAGAAACTATTTCAACAAGAAAGTGCTAGCCAACAGAGGAGGCTCTCCTTAGGGTATATAACATGAGTCTGATAGGAAAGAATGCAGCTTCCTTTCTTCTCTCCCAGTTCAATTTCTGGGACAGAAGCAATCTGCTGCCCTGGCAGGATAGCTCAGTTGGTTAGAGCATCCTCCCAAAGCATGGAGGTTGCTGGTTTCATCCCCAATTAGGCCACATACAGGAACAGATTGATGTTCCTGTCTCTCTCTTTCTCTTTTTACTTCTCTAAGATCAATAAGATTAACATAAGAATAAAAAGAAGAAGGGGGAGGAGGAAGAGGAGGAGGAGGAGGAGGAGGAGGAGGAGAAGAAGAAGAAGAAGAAGAAGAAGAAGAAGAAGAAGAAGAAGAAGAAGAAGAAGAAGAAGAAGAAGAAGAAATCTGCTAGTGCTTCTAAAATTGACTTTATTTCAATCCCAGGTTCCCTTAAGGTCTCATAACAAAGGGGTTCCATTTACTGGGAAGCAATGTCACTTCAGGGAGTTTCACTGTCAAAAGATTTTGTAAATAACTATTAACAAAACAGCACCACATTCATGCTTTTACAAACTTTTGCATACACTGAGTTGCGTAGTTGTGATAGAGATAGTATGCTTATAAAGTCAAAATGATTTGCTATCTATACTTTTAGAAAAAAAATGTTAACATACAGTATATAGTATAGAAAGATTCAGCATCCATTTTCAGCAGAAGAGTGCTAGCCAAGTTATCAGTAGTAAAAATAAGCATGAGGTAGGAAACTGTAACACAACTCTACTCGTGCAATGAGTCATTAGAAACCTGGTAGAGTAGATTCAGGAATACTATAAATATATAACTTTCCATTATAATGCCAAGACCAATAAGTAATATGTTATCTGACCACAGCTGAATCTCTGAAACTATTACCATTTGGTTTATTAGGAGATTAAACCGATAACTCTACATCTTGTTGACAAAGGGCAAATAGTGGTCAATTAACCCACTGCAGGTGGACATGACATGCGCAAAAAAATTATTGACTATTCACCTATTTGTGCATAAGTCTACCATCATAAGTCCAGATTTCCCTCTATTATGTAATTTCTATTGTTTTTTATTTCTCCCACACTAGCTAAAATTATTCAGGATTTGAATTAGAAATAAATCTATAGAAAGAGAATAAAAGTGAGTCAAAATGGAAAGGTCTGGGTAAAAGTAAAAGTGAACACTTCTATAAATGTTTTTCTACCTTAGGCTGCACCTAACCTTGTGTATTATGTTAACATCTTCTTTCAAATTTTATGCCTAGAGCTGCCACAGATTACACAGTTTCTCTTATTTAACTGTAACTCTTCATCAAAATCCATCTTAATTACCATTTTCCTCTACCCATTTTTATCTGTCATTTACATAAGCAGATATCCTTGACTCATTACTTTGGGGTATGTCCTAATGTCAAAAAGAAAATATGCATTCAACAACCTGATTTTTAATTACAATATTAAAACATCAACTTATGGATATACATCTATATATAAAATAAAAACAATTCTTTATATTAATGATGTTAAAATTAATAATTTTCAACATAAAAATATATAAAGTAAAACAAGTAAAAACCCTCTAATATTACATTTGAATTGAATTTTAGAATCTCTTTGTTTACTTTTCTGTTTTAAAAAATATATTTTCTTGCTCTGATCACTACACAGATGGATAAACAATAAACTGAGGCCCGTTTGGTTGCCAGGAACCTAGAGTACATCATCTAAGTATCATCATCTCTAAAGTGCACCAGCTCCTTGGAGAAATAGCTAATTCAGGATTAGGGAAGAAAATTTGTAAGACTAACCTGAACCTGACCAGGTGGTGGCGCAGTGGATAAAGTATCAGACTGGAATGCGGAGGACCCAGGTGAAAAACCCTGAGGTCACTGGCTTGAGTGCGGGCCCATCTGGTTTGAGCAAGGCTCACCAGATTGAACACAAGGTCTCTGGCCTGAGCAAGGGGTCACTCGGTCTGCTGTAGCCCCCCGCCCCCTCAGTCAAGGCACATATGAGAAATCAGTCAATGAACAACTAAGGTGCCACAACAAAGAATTGATGCTTCTCATCTCTCTTCCTTTCTGTCTGTCCCTCTTTCTGTCTCTCCCTCTTTCTGTCTCTCTGTCTCTTGTTCTAATGTAACCTGTGAGTTCCATAAAGACACCAAGTCCAGATGAATTTTTGAGAGGTTTATTAATTAACTGGCTAGCTACATGGGGCATAATCCCAAATCATGTAGGGCCTAATACAGTTCTGAGATTGCTTTTATACAAAATCAAGTACTGGTTGGGTTGGCTAAGGAAGGGATCGTGATCCCTTTGTGAGGTATATGTATTCTCATGACATTAGAGTGAGTCCGAGTATAGGAATTCTTGACTAAGGTACATAATCATTGTTTTCTAAGGTTTTCAGGTAAATTCTATCTTCTTTGCTCAGTGTGGCAAGTGGCTCCAGGCTCCCTTTCAGAGAATTCTAGGAATCAGCTAAACCAGCGGTTCTCAAACTTTTTGAAGTCAGGGCGCATTTAAAATCCTACAAATAATTGTAGGCACACTAAATACAAATATCTGAGAAATATGTTATAAGAAGTCAAATATTAAGGAAAAATAATATAAAGTCCAAGTGTGCTTTTATGGTTATTAAATGAATTAATTTGACAAAATTAAATTTATTCTGACATAAAAAACATTTTTGTTACATTCTTTGAGTTATGTCTTTTAGAATTTGTAAAAAAGAGGAGCTAGAAAATAAAAACATGACAAAAAACTTATCTTTTATATATATATAGATACATTCTTAGTAAGATTTAGTAAATTCAGCAGGTCCCAGCATGAATGTGTTAAGTTTTTTCATTCTTGTGTTTATAAGAAACATGAGCCTGATGTGTCCTAGCAATTTCTTCAGTGTTTGGGCATATATTTGAAAGCAAACTCTCATTTCCTCATCAATACACTGAAGAATTCCTTTCTTTTACTCTTAATTTTGTTGAGGGTTAATTCAAATAAATAGGATGTTGAAAATTGTAGTAAAATATTCAAAGCTTTTTAAAATATTGCCACATATTCTTCTTTCATAGAAATCCAAAAGGCTTCAAGAGACAATTCCTTATGTTTAATCATCAATCCAAAACCCCCATCATACATATCATCTTAACTTTACACCAAACAAAGGATAGAAGAAACTTGCCTCCAGTCTTTCCAGGGAACATGGGGGGTAGTGTAAACAATCCAGCACCACAGTTAACAGCCTTTTGCAACCTAATCAGGTAAGTGAGGTGGGGGGTTGGGCAGAGTGTCAGCTTATAGTCAATTCCCCACACCTCTGTCCCCCCAAAATCTAAACTCCAAAAACCCTGTTGGTTTTTTGGTCCTCAATAGGCGCATATTTCTCTGGAATACCATAGGGTACACCTGGAAACCAGTGTGCCCTGGCGCACACTTTGAGAACCACTGTGCTAAACTTTGACTAGATGACCCAGCTGCCCTTGTAAGCCAGGAAGCTCCTGCATTCTTCTCTTTCCTTTCTCCACGGAAAGGAGGGGGGTGAGAGGCCTGACTTTTCCTCTTTAAAATGGCTTTGCTAATGCAAGTTTTACTGTTCTTTGGCACCTTATACACACTCTCACTCTTAAACAAAACAAAACAAAACCTGAACCTATATATGTATCAAAGTTTCAGAAAATAAATTAAAGAACACTTTAAAAAGGTTGCCATCAAAAAAATAAATCAATGCCTGACCAGGCAATGGTGCAATGGATAGAGCGTAGGACTGGGATACGGAAGACCCAGGTTCGAGACCCGGAGCTCGCCAGCTTGAGCGCGGGCCCATCTGGCTTGAGCAAAGGCTTGCCAGCTTGGACCCAAGGTCGCTGGCTCCAGCAAGAGGTGGCTCAGTCTGCTGAAGGCCCGCGGTCAAGGCACATGTGAGAAAGCAATCAATGAACAACTATGGTGTCGCAACGGCAACTAAAAACTAATGATTGATGTTTCTCATCTCTCTCCATTCCTGTCTGTCTATCCCTATCTATCCCTCTCTCTGACTCTCTCTCTATTCCTGTTTAAAAAATTAATTAATTAATAAAGCCACAGAATGAGGTGAATTTAATAACTTTTCTTTAATAAACAAATGATCATTTTAAAGAGGACAGACAGGATGAGTACACTGGATTAAGGGATATATAATTCATATGCTATACAATACATAGACTTGCTTACATTTTCATATCATTAGTATGGCTGAGAAAGGGCCCACATGCTAGACCTGATCATCTCAGGAAAACCCTGCATGGTGGCCTTGCAGATTCAGAGACCTAAAGTGACGACACAATATGGTCTGAAATAAAAGCTTTCTAGCTGAAAGCAGTTCATGGTGGGTAGTCATGTCCTAGAGAGATATTTTTCTCTAACAAAGGTCCATGCTTACCTTAATCAAGCCTGTCTGTTTTCTTTTTGCCTCTACAGTAGCATACCTGATACCATGCCTTTGAAATATTAAGATAATCTTCTTTTCCTGCCCCTCTTAAGGCAAGCATCCCACCAGAGCAGAAACAGGCCACAAATCCCTTCATTGTTGTTATTATTATGTTAAGTGTTAACTATTTTATTCCTGATTAAGAAATTTCAGTATATACATTTTTATTTTGTATCCAATTAATCCCAGAGATCTTCCCAGCTTTCTTCCACCTCCTTAATCTATCACCAGTTTCATGTAAACTACTTACATCTTCCCCTTTGACTCTGGGGTATAAAATAAGTGGTGAAATTGCTATTTTTCAGAGCATTTTCTCAATCCCTTGTGACTTTGCTTCTTGGCAATTGTTGGCAGTATGACTAAAATAACTCATAAAATTTTTTACAAATTTGGATGTTTCTTATGTTGACATTAGCAAACAAATCGTGAAGACATTTTTGAGAGCAATAGGGAGTATTGACCCTAGATTGACTATCAGATGAATGCAAGGGATTATTCTTAATTTTATTAAATTTAAAATATCTTTATATTATTAAACACCCTTTATTGGTTAGGAGCACTAATGCATTTGTGAGTGAAAAGATGTGATATCTAAAATTTTCTTTTAAACATTGCAGGGGAAAAAATAGAGAGGTAATAGCTAAAGCAAAAATGGCAAAATTTTTATAATTGTAACTGGTTATGTCCAAGGAATTACAGTTTATAATACTGTTCTCCTTATTTTCATGCATATATAAAGGTTTCCATATTTAAAGAATAGTAAGGAGGAAAAATAAACTACAAGTAGAATTTGGGGGATAAATGACTATACCAATTTTTTAATTTCTGTACAGCTTTGGAAACTTAAAAATTCAACATTGATCCAAGTATAAGTTTTATATAAATACCTTTACTATAATTATTTGAAAGATTAGCATGTTTAATAGAAATGATGTTACCACAGGAATATAGAGATTTATGTTCCAAAATATTTTGTCCATAAGTGTCAATGACCAAGCTCCAGTGTTCCAAAACTTTTGGTCATATGACCATTTCACTCTAAAATTTGTGGAAAACCTCAAAGATTTTTAAAGTGTGGGTTATGTCTATGCTTATTCTATGTGAAAAATCAGAACTAAAATATCAATAGTATTTATTTTTAATTAAACAAAGCAAAATCTATTACATGTTAACCTAAAGGATCTAGAGTATTTTTATGAAAAAAAAATTCCAAAAGAATGATGAATGCATAGCTTTACTTTTTCTTTTTCTTTGTTTTTTTTTAGCTTTCCTGATGCCTGATCTAATTAAAACTGACTGGATTCTCTTATTGGCTACTGCATTTAATCTGCTGCAAAAGATTGCTCTTCTTAAAGCAGATCAAACTCTCAATTTCACACAGATATATAGTGAGAAGGAGGTTTGTTTTAATAGCTTTTGCAGATAATTGTGGCTATTCTTCTTTGTTACCACACCAAAACTAGACAGACAGTAGTTTCTTGGAGTAGTTGCAATGTAAAATCAATTAATTTTTCATACTCAGTGACATTAAAATTCATTGGAATCTCTTGCATTTAACATGTTCTTTTACTCATGCCTAATTTTGTTATATCAATCATTGATCTTTTGTAAAATATTAGTTCATGAAGTTACACAGATCTTCCAAATGTTGACACTTTTTATTATATAATATTAAAAAATCTCATTTTTTAATATCATCCCCAATTTTATCAAAAAACTTTGAAGTATTAGAAAATTGCCAAGTTCACAGTACCAGATTCAAGCATTATAGAAGTCTAATTGACTTGATATCTTACTTATTTTTTTTTGTATTTTTCCAAAGTTAGAAGTTGGGAGGCAGACAGACAGACAGACCCACATGCACCTGACCAGGATCCACCTGGCATGCCCACCAGGGGGCGATGCTCTCCCCATCTGTGACATTGATCCTTGGCCACCAGAGCCATTCTAGCACCTGAAGTGGAGGCAGGCCATGGAGCTGTCCTGAGCACTTGGGCCAACTTTGCTCCAATGGATCCTTGGCTGTGGGAGGAGAAGAGAGATACAGAGAGAAAGGAGAGAGAGAAGGTTGGAGAAGCAGATGGGTGCTTCTCCTGTATGCCCTGACCAAGAATCAACCCAGGACTTCCACATGCTAGGTCACTGCTCTACTGCTGAGCCAACTGGTCAGGGCCTTGATATCATAAATTTTAACATTAGCAACATACACTGTCAGTTGTTTTCTTGAAACAATAGACTTCCCTTGTTTATTTTTGAGAAAATCCCTGCAGCTGCCCAAGTATGAATAACCATAGATTGTATGTCCATTGCTTTTTCAAGTAAAATAGTATTTTACGAAAATAATCAGCTCGCTCAGCTCAAAATTCAAAGACTCTCACAGGTGGTTGTGTTCAAGATAAACATCACACTTTGATATGCTTCAGAAGTGTTTTTTTTTTTTTTTTTTTTTTTTTTTTTACAGAAACAGAGAGAGAGAGTCAGAGAGAGGGATAGATAGGGACAGATAGACAGGAATGGAGAGAGGTGAGAAGCATCAATCATTAGTTTTTCGTTGTTGTGCGACACCATAGTTGTTCATTGATTGCTTTCTCACACGTTCCTTGACCGTGAGTCTTCAGCAGATGGAGTAACCCCTTGCTGAAGCCAGTGACCTTGGGTCCAAGCTGGCGAGCTTTTGCTCAAGTCAGATGGGCCTGCGCTCAAGCTGAGGACCTCGGGGGTCTCAAACCTGGGTCTTCCACATCCCAGTCCGACACTCTATCCACTGCGCCACCGCCTGGTCAGGCAGAAGTGATTTTTTTCATACTTCCTATTTCATTAAATGGGGTATTAACAACATCTACTCAATGGTTGAAATTTAATAAAATCAATAAATTTTACTATTTTTGCAAGGACATTCTTAAATGTAATGGCACTTTCAGTACTGTGAGTGCCTGGCAGTGAAGAATATAATGTCTGCTACATTTTAGTGCCACTATCCTGATTCTTGCGAGTGGTTTTACCCACCATCAGTGAAAAATTTAACACAGTAAAGAAAACCAATATTTATGAAAGTATTTTTGACCTGGTGGATCTCTGACATAGTCTCAAGGACCTCCAGGAGTCTACAGAACCTGCTTTGAGAATCCCTGGTCAATCCTGAGCATATTAATTTCAGTTCCCTCACATATATGATACAAATATTTACAATATTAATATTGATAATTCATAGAGATAGGTAAGTAGGACTCAGAGGACTATAATACTCTAAGGCTGGTTGAATTCTTAGTTGACTCAGTCAGACCAATTACAGTATCATGTACAAGTTTCCAGAGAAAAATATAAAACCTAAAAACGATTATTTATTCACAATGTTTTGATTTCTTCAAATAAAATACACAGAATCCTGGATTTTCTCTTCTAGGCATTTGTAAACCTTAGAATGAATACATGTAGGGCATAAAATTATAAAATTAATATTTAAAAACTTATATATTCACATGCAGCTATAAAAAATAATACAGAGAGAGGTCACCCATGTACCTTATACCCTGTTTCTTTCAATGATAGCATCTTGCAAAATTATAGTGCATTATCATCAGCAGGATATTAGCATAAATACAGTCTAGCCACAGAATTGTTCTTTCACCACAAGGATTATTCATATCGATCTTTAAATCTACATCAATCTCCTTCCTCCTTCTTAATTCCTGACAACCACTTACCTGCTCTTCATTTCTCTAAATTTGCTCTTCCAAGAATTGTATACAAATAGAATCATACAGTATATAAACTTTGGTACTAGCTTTTCCACTTGCTGGAGATTCAACCAGATTGTTGTTTGTATCTATAGTTTATTCTCTTTTATTATTGAATAGTAATCCACAGTTTAATTCATTGGTATTGACATTAGGGTTGTTTACACTTTTTGGCTATTAAAACTAGAGCGTCTATAAACATTCATTATAGGTGTTTGTTTGAACATAAGTCTTCATCTGTCTGAGATAAATGTGCAGCATTGCAGTTTCTGGGTGCTACAGTACTTGTATGTTCAGTTTTCAAGAAATTGCCTGTTTTTCAAAATTACTGCACTGTTTTTCATTCCCACCAGCAATATCTAAATGATTCAATCTTTCTGTTTCCTGTCCAGCATTTGATTTAGGAGTATTTTTTGTTTTTATTTTAGCCCTGTTGATTGGCATGCAATAATATCACTTTGTGGTTTAATTTACAACAAGAAACATTTTTAATTTACAAACATTAGATGATTGTTATAGTCTCATAGGTCCCTAAGACTGGGTTCATTTTTGTTGTCTATATTCTCTTTCTTGGTCAAGTTAGACAACTTCTATATTATTTTGTCTTATAGTTCATTGACTCTTCTCTGTTCCCTTCATAATGTGTTAAGCCCATCTACTGAACTTGTACTTTCCCATTCTCTCTCCTTTTATTTGGTTCTTCTTGATATCTTCTATTCCCTACTGAGAATTTCTATTTTGTTCACTGAATCTATTTTTTATTATTTATTTCAGTAATTTCAAAAGTACTTATTGAACTATTTTTATCATGGCTGCTTTTAAATCTTTGTCACACAATTGTAACATCTCTCATCTTGGTGTTGGCATCCACTGAGTATCTTTTTTCATACAGTTTGAGATCTTTATTCTTCTTGTATGAATAGTGATTTTGTCTTATAACCTAGAAGTCTTTTGTATTATGAAACTCTAGTTATCTAAACCATCTATTTTAGCTGTTTTTGTTCATTTATTTGTTTTTATGACACTTCTCATTACTGCTTTGTGGAGGTAGAAGGCCAGGTATTTGTTTATAGTAAAGCAGTTATTGCTAATTTTTTTTTTTTTTGTCATGCTATACTGCCTTTTCCCTGTCCCTTTGGCTGGAGAAAGAAGGCTTTTTGGGAAAAGTTTCTGTCTGTATCAGTTGCATATGTAAATTCACCCCTTTTCTCTCACATATTCTATCTGCATTTTATATCCCTGCATTTAATTTGTATCATAAATAACTACTCAACAATCTAATGTTAAAAATATATATTTTATTATTTCCATTGGTTGTTATTTATCCTAAATATAACTGCATGCCTTTTATTGACTTTAACTTTATACTGGGTAAAAGCTTTCTCTAAATACTACATCTACCTTTGCTCATATTTATGAATAGTAGCTTTTCCTCCTCCTTTTCCCAAAGGAATGCTTAACATTTCTCCTCCCTACTGTGAATTATTTCTCCCATTGATTAACCTGGAAAAGAATTAAGCTAGGCAAATTAGAATGAAAAATAGAGTTATTGAATGCCCTTCCTCACTACTTATAGCCTAGGCATCCATTTTAATTAATTTTGTGCTTTGATTGGTTTTCAGCATTTGATTACTCTTTGCTAATAAAGAAATAAAAATTATTTATGAACATCATGATTTTTTATTGAAAATAGAGTTGACAAAGAATATTTTTCTTTGTAGCTCAGAGAGAATGCAGACAGCTCTTCATGCAACTGGAAAAAATAGAAAAATAAAGGATAGTATTTGAGAGTCACCAGAAGCAGTTTATGAGAGTTAATATTTTAAGTCATTTGAGGAACAATATGGACCATCAATCCTTAATGTTGAAACACTGAACTGTACTATTTGAAAACTGTTGCAGTATGTCAATCCAACATTATCCATTAATTCTTTATAATGAAATGAAATACCAAATAAAAGACAAGAAATAAATATCTCTTGATATAGATGAACAAAAGAGCATGTCTGAGGGTATGCACCATCAGAGAGAACTTGATCAGCCAGAGAGCTTGATGACAACAGAAAACATTTGGAGAAAAGATGGCATAATTCAAAGGGAAAGAGACCACGGGAGATGCCGTATGGTTTTGTAAGAACACACATTGGTGTGACCTGGGACAAGACTTTTTCTTAGCTTTTCTTAGCACCATTTCTATTCTTGGCTAAATAAGAAGTATGACAGGGCAGTCTAAGATCTCTCACAGTATGATATGCCTGGCCTCAGCTTCACAGTCTTTTATCAGACCGGAAGAGAATAAGTTGGACATGTGTAAGTATCAAGTGGGTAACTATTATTTATCACAGGAAAAGGAGTTGAAAATTCACTAACTTGATTCTAATTTAAACTTGATTATTACATTAATCCTTGATCAAAGGCTTCTCCACTCAAAACTGTCTCCTCTGTAAAATGTAAAATGAAACATTCTTTATAAAAACTAATAAGACATCAAGAAAACACTCATTCCTTTGACTATATGTACACATTAAAACCAATTCATGATTTTACTTCATTTTCCCCAGTAAAATGTAGGCCTAAAACAAAATAATGCATTCTCAGTGGAAGGCAGGTGAGTAAATGTTGACAAAGTCCTGACCAGGCCAGAGGAAGCTGAATGAAGAAGAACCTCTACTTCTATAAATTTCCACTGAGAGAAGCTCATTGCAAATTTTAAGTGGCTACTTCTTTGCTGTTGTACCACATGCACCCTTAGAGTTCCTTGAGCAAGAGTAAGGAGAAAAAAGTAATTTAATTTCTTGTGTGACTGAAAATATTACAATATAAATGAGAAAAGAGATCAGGCCCAACTTTTTACAGTAACATATTTTCAAATATACAGTATCACACTCATTGCTCATGACGTTTTGTTTGATTTTTACACACTAAAGAGCTTTCTTAATTTCTCTTAGAGCAGTGGTTTTTAACCTGGGTTCTATCGAACCCTAGGGGTTCAATGAGTTGGTCTCAGGGGTTCGGAGAAGCCTCTGCCGTGAAGGCCAGAATAAAGTAATACCGTAATTTGTTGTGAGTTCATGCACTTTGTTGGTTTTGTTCTTTGAGCAAGGGGATGTTCATGCACGGCTCATTTTGTGCACCAGTAAAAAAAACATATATTTATGTCTTGAATTTGGAAAAAAATTATATTTTATCACTAAAGAATGGTTCGGTGAATGCGCATATGAAACTGGTCGGTTCGGTACCTCAAAAAAGGTTAAGAACCACTGTCTTGGAGAGTAAAGGACACGTGTACAATTTCTAAGAAGTACAAAGGGTGAGGTCTAGATATACAGGTGCACCTGGCTCAGATCCAAAAAGTGTTGTTTTAATCACTGGGCTAGTATTTGACCAGTGCTTTTATAGACCTTCAATCATTTTCTCACAAAAACAACTGAAATAAACATTTCATAGGTGAGGAAACTGAGATTTGGATGATTTGTTTGACTTTTTAATTTTCATATTTCATGAGTGATGAAAATAGGATACAAACCTAGGAGCCAGGCTGCATAGAGAGTAAATTGAGACTGGAAGGGAGGAAATGAAGCAAGACATGAGGTCACTGGGCACTTTCTTTGACCATTTACACCCTTCCTATTACACACTTCTGATCCTATTCTCATACTCTCTTAGACAGGTTCAGTTTTAGACACAGATATAATTTTCAGGAACTATGAGAAAGTCCTGGGATCTCCCCACCTGCAGCTAAATAGTTGAAGTCCATATCTTTGTAGAATTACAGTTACTTTTTCCCGTGGGTTTAAGATTATAATCCCAATTTGAATGCATATATTTTTGTGAGGTTCAACATTTGCAGTTTTATCAAGGTGTCATAGAAAGGAGATATGAGAACAGGGTTTGAAGAGGGAGAGGCGGAGAGAAAATGAGATTAGTGAGAACACAAGGTAGGGATCAGTAAGAGGAAAACCGGGTGAGACACAGAGCAGGGATGCCATAACCTCTAAGTATCAGCTGCATCAAAAGCACACCTACAATGTTCCAATTTCCTTTTGGTTCTCAGTGTAGAGAAAGAGACTGAGCAAAAGCAGAGGAAGATACAAGACATTCAAGGCTGCAGTATTTTAAAAATTCATATATATATATATATTTTTTTCTGAAGTGAGAAGCAGGGAAGCAGAGAGACAGACTCCCACATGCTCCCAACCAGGATCCACCCGGCAAATCCACTAGGGGGCAATGCTCTGCCTATCTGGGGCGTTGCTCTGTTGCAACCAGAGCCATTCTAGCACCTGAGGTGGAGGCCATGGAGCCATCCTCAGTGCCCGGGCCAACTTTGCTCCAATGGAGCCTTGACTGCAGGAAGGGATGAGAGAGACAGAGAGAAAGGAGATGAGGAAGGGTGGAGAAGCAGATGGGCGCCTCTCCTGTGTGCCCTGGCTGGGAATCGAACATGG
Organism: Rhynchonycteris naso; assembly: GCA_037038555.1. Taxonomy (NCBI): domain Eukaryota; kingdom Metazoa; phylum Chordata; class Mammalia; order Chiroptera; family Emballonuridae; genus Rhynchonycteris; species Rhynchonycteris naso. Next base: position 15,499,440 of record CM073000.1, read on the forward strand.
GACTTCCACATGCTGGGCCGACCCTCTATTGCTGAGGTAGCCAGCCATGGCCTAGCCCACAGTTTCTGTTCATACCTTTCACTCACATATTTAATGCCCTTTTGATCTTAACTAAGCACTCTCATACTGTTGTCATCACATTTGTAGTTTGAAGTGTGCCAGAAAGAGCAGCACAGAGTTTCTTTCTCTTCTTCCCAGTTTTGTGGAGAGAAGATGAGTTCTTACCGTAGATCTTTGCAACTTCTGGTTACAAGTTTATTTCTCTCCTTGCTAAGTCAAAAACTTTTACCTTTTGACATAAAATGCAGCATTTTATGGCTTCTTCAAAGTATATCCGAATTGCCAACATCACTACCCTTGTTCTTTGGAGCCATTATTTTAAAAAATAAGGATTTCTTGAACAGAAAAGCACCTGACACCCTCGTAGTTCACCTGAGAACCCGAATGGCTACCACGTGGCTACCAGGTGGGAGGCGTCTACGCTGGAGAAATGGGTGACTCACCTCTTCCTTGGAACCATGCAGCATTTCATCACACTAATCAGAAAAGTGTGCAACTTAAAACATCAATTGTTTATTTCTGGAATTTTATACTTAATATTTTTGGGCCACCATTGACCACAAGTAACTGAAACAGCAGAGAATGAAACCATAGATAAGTGGAGACTACTATATACACACAATACACATTGTGTGTGTGTGTGTGTCTTATGTATTAATATGAGCAGCGAGTGCCTGGAACAGAAATATAAATAAATACATATATGAATATGTATATATATATATATATATATATATATATATATATATATATATACACACATATATAAATTTATTAATCTTCATGTAATTCTTACAATGAAAACCATGAGAAAAGTGAATATTACTACCATTGAACAGATGAGAAAACTGAGCCACAGTGAGATTAAATGACTCCTTGAGGTCTCACAGTCTGTAAGTAATGGGGAACCAGAGACGGTGAGCTCTACCACCACCCCCAACATTATTTCCTACATCATAGCAATGTATCACTGAGAAGAATTACAATATTTTGATATATTTCAAAAAAGTTCTGTGATTGTGATGTAAATCCTGTCACAGTGGGTTACTGATGAGACAAACAGTGGCTAAATCTCTCTTTACCAATTTAAATTCTAATCTCAAAGTATCTTTTTAATGCACATAAGTCTGTGGTTTTAAATTTATCTGCTTCTAAAAAACTTTAACTTTCTAATAGTCATTAGTGCCTTAAATTCGTAATAGACTTTATAGCATCTGAAGATGTTTTCACAAATGTGAGATTATAATTCTGTGTAGGGAATAAGATTCAGAGAGAAATGAAGATTAAAATGATAAAAATTTATGTTTATGACAATATTGTTAGTAATGAGCAATAAGGAAAAACATTATAAGTGGAGAAATATACTACAAAATTAATGCATAGTTTAAGACTTTTATGGGCATCAACAGATGTTTTAACAAAATAGAAAGTTATAAAAGCACTAGAGGAATTTATCCCTGCACATTTCACTTCCCCTTAGAAAGAAATTAGTACTCAGCAAACATAATATCACAAATACTTCTCTACAACATAATAGTAACAACTATATCTACATAATATTGAAGACATGTGTATTGGAAATGAAACCTGTATCAAATATTATTAATGTTTTTCTTATATGTCCTACTGGATTCTTATAATGCGACTTAAGGCAGTTTTCATAGACCTTGGAAAATGACACTGAGAGTCTGTTATGCATATAAATAAATAATTTAAGGAAACAAATGTGAAATAGTGAGATAGCCCAAGTCCTAAGCGCTTGTATATCATTTTATTATTTTTTTACTATTTTTATATACTTTTTATATAAATTAAAACTAATTAAGTGACTGAAATAAAATGCTTTGGGTGTGCTTACATTGTGCATGTAAAAGTCATTGACAAGAGGGTTAAGGGAACAGAGGCTAACGGAGGAGTTATCGCAGAGCATAAAAACTAATTTAATGCTATAAACTAGCAAAGGGTTTAGTTTTGAATTGGCACAGCAGGTTTTTTACCACAAAATGAGCCCTGTTAACCTTTTTTACAATATTTAGAACCATAGCATCACTTTTTTCAATTTAACTGAACAAATATTTATTCAAGCCCTGCTCTGGCCTGACACTGCACTAGATGCTGAAACTGTTCTAGAGCACAGAGCAAATGCAATTCTTTTCCTTGTGGTGCTTACAGTTTATTGGCAACATGAAGACTCAGAAAGATTTACTTAATCCTGTCAAGACTCAAATATCAGATTTATTACACAGCAAAAAAGAAGGCAATGATTATCTGATCTCTTAAACAACCTAAGTATCAACATTTTTTTAAGTTCAAGTGACTGTACAGGTCTCCTTAGCTTGTATTGTTGTTCCGAATTTAAATTTGCTTATGTTTTAGAACAGAAATTTATAATTTCCCAAAAACAGGTGCAGTGTGATTTAAAATGCAATATATATATATATATATATATATATATATATATATATATATATATAACTTTGTCAGACAGCAGACATAAAGAACACATTACACTGTCAGCTACAAAGTCAATTACCCTAATTATTTTTGAATAAAATGTTTGATTAAACAATTGTTGGCTATGACCATAGTGGCCGATTCATGTCACTCAGTCCTGTTGGAAGAAATAGCATGCCATTGCTTGTAACTATCAACAGCAAGTAAATAAATAAGTAAACCAAACTCTAAATAAACCTAGCCAGTCTATCATCAGAAATAGAAGAGAATACAGCTTTAATAAAGCAAGTGTTTTCTGCCTAAGGTCTGTAATCATTCATTTTGGTCCCCGTGGGTGGTAGAAGTCAACTATTTCTGCAAAAGCAATAGCCCAAGATAACGAGTAAATATTAGCTTTTTTCTAGAATGTTCCATGGAAATTCACTGCCAGACACAGGAGTCAGTTTGGTGGCCAAGACCAAACTGGGCGTTGCCTTCTCACATACTACCCACTATTAAATTGAGGGGCACAGAACAACTCAGAAAGGCCAATAAAAGACCTCAAGTTTATAAATCTTTTCTCAAGTTTGGATTTGGAAAGCTGCCTATTTCTAAACCCCTCGTGACTCAAGTTATAAGGGGTTGTCAAAAGAGTTTGGTTTATCAGGCCATAATATACAAAATGACCATGGCACACTCATACTGCAAATTAAATTAATAGAACTAAGCAATTAATTCTTAAGGGTCTTTCAAATGACTTTTTTAAAGAAAAGGAGGTCATTAACTACATTTATGCTAAAAAGTTGGGGTAAATTATGAGGTGAAACGACTTGAGAACCAAGGCTTGCACTCTTCAAGGTTATTTTTATTAATTACTTAGCAATTCTATGGGTTGGCTGGTACTTCCCAATTAAATATATTCATCAACATGAAACCATTTTCATTTCTCTAAAGATTAAATATGAATGCCCTTGTTCCATGGACAATTATACATTTCTCTCTACATTTACATTAACTTCATTGCATCTCAGTTATAACAAAATATTTTCCCATAACTTTTTAATGTTTTTCTTCTAATCAGTAAAAAAAAATCTAGTAAGTAAAGAAATCATAATCATAAAATATTTAGGGTCAATAAAAATAAAACCTCCGTGGTTTGTGGTTTTGATTTGTTTAAATTGTTAGATCAATTCATATGCAATGATTTCCCTTACTTTCTAACAAATGTTATTAACAATATCAATCATTTTCTTTATTAACAAGCCCTGCAGATGTCTTTATAATAACTTCCAAAATGGATAGAGTTGATAGGTGATAAAATTTGTTTACTACCACAGAGTAACAAGTTTGAAGCTAACTAGTCAAAATAAAATCAAGTGATTGATCTGAATAGATCAGTGTTTACCTTTTTGTAGTTATGTTCCTGCCAAGGAGACGTGTAGATTTTTTCCTAATCCATTCAATGAGTTAATAACAAGATATATTGCATCTGTTTATACATTTTGAACTTTTTGGTGGGCCACAAACCATTGTGATAGCTAGAAGTTTTCTGTCTCTCAAGAATCACTTTCTGCCATCTTGGGAACATATAATCGCCTACTGATAAATCATAAATTAGATTAAAAAGTTCTGATATATTTCCACCACAGCATTGTACAAGAAATTTAAAGACTTAAATTTCATTAAGTTATCTTAAACTGGTATCATCTGGTAGTGTAGCCAATATGTTTATATAGAAAGCAAAATTTTGTTGAAGTTTATAAAAGTTCTTACACATTTTTCATTCTAATTCACAACATATTTTTATTTGGTCTCGTTTACAGTATAAACCACCAAATCTTTTTACTCCTGTAAACCTCCTATGAGAAAGTCACATGAATGCTGTGACATTGTGTACCTCGGCCATATTGTGACATATCCTTCATTATCAATGATACTCTGGTTCCACAACAGTATGGGAAGACTCCTGGATTCTTGTTTTTGTTGTTGTTGTTTTTAATCTTGAGAGAGAGAGTGAGAGGGACAGACAGACAGGAAGGAAGGAAGGTGAAAAGCATTAATGCATAGTTGCAGCACCTTAATTGTTCATTGATTGCTTTCTCATATGTGCTTTGACTGAGGGGCTTCAGCAGAGTGAGAGACTCCTTGCTCAAGTCAGTGACCTTGGACTTTAAGACAGTGACCTCAGAGTTTTGAACCTGGGTCTTCAGCATCCCAGGCCGACGCTCTATCCATTGGGCCACTGCCAGGTCAGGTGGTTCATGAATTCTTTAACACTACCTATGGATGTCTAAAATGAAGCATACTGAAACAGTGCAATATAAGAGATTTTAAAAAAGAGAACTCTTACATCCCTGTTTTCTTCTCATCTCCTAGCCCCCTGATTCCAGTTTCTTTTAACCCAAACTCTCACTTTCTTCTTCAATGGAAAAATACACAAATACATTTCTGTTGTTTAAGCCACCTACCCAGTCTGTGAGATCCTGCTATGGCAGCCTGATTTAATACACCCTTACATAAAGTTCTTTTAGGTCATTTGTTCTTGTATAACAAACACTTGTTTTTTTAAGCAAATAAGCTTCTATTATTACTTTAAATAATGTGAACTCCTGTTTATTTTATACAAGGAGGCAAAGATATGTCTTTAGCACTATAGAACTATAAGAAAACCAGATTAAATAAAATAATTAAGTTTTATTATGACTGATTCTTCAATTTTATAATTATTAATGGTTAGCTTCCAGTTAACACATACTATGCACCTGTGTACACTCAATTAATGAATTAGTTCAGCTGCTTTCTTATCATCCTTGTTCAGGTTGTAACTATAAAGAACACATTTGGTCATAAGTGGTATTCCTTATAACTTGCTTAATGCCTGAATGAAGATGTTGTCTGCTTCAGATCTTATAATCAAAAGTCAAATCTTGTAAGTACTTGGAAAGATTGGAATAGAATATTTTATAGCACCCTCTTCGCCAGGCCCATTATCTATAAAAGTCTCACTAGAACTTATTTGTTTTTTGTTTGTTTGTTTGTTTGTGACTGAGACAGAGAGAGAGAGAGAGAGAGAGAGAGAGAGATAGGGACAGACAGGAAGGGAGAGAGATGAGAAGCATCGATTCTTAGTTGCAGCACCTTAGTTGTTCACTGATTGCTTTCTCATATGTGCCTTGACTGAGGGCTACAACAGAGCCAGCAACCTTGGGTTCAAGCAGGTAAGCTGTGCTCAAACCAGATGAGCCCCCGCGCTCTAGCCTCCCCGGTGACCTCGGGGTTTAGAACCTGGGTCCTCCGCATCCCAGTCTGATGCTCTATCCACTACAACACCGCCTGGTCAGACAACCTTCCTAGTTTTAAAGATGGCATGCACTCTCTCTCTCCAAAATTTTCTCAAAATTTTTTCTGTTCTTTATTTATGTAAGATTCTCAAAGAAGTGAGTCACTCCAATAAAATTGAGAACCATGTGGGTAGACTAAAGTTGTGCTGAGATGATAGTGAAAATAATTGCATTTTTCAGATCCTACCATCCTTAGCTTTTTTCTGAAGACATTTTAATGCACCTCGTCTTGCTTGTATACACCTCCCCTTTGTGAATCTAAGCCTAACTAGCATGATTCTTTTCATGCTTTAAACATGAAACACACACAGATACACATTAAATCTCAGAGCAATTGTTGACTCTCCAAGCAGTACCAGTGACCCCAGAAGGGTATGCAAATAGAGAAGTTAAAGTTGGGCTGGGGTACACACAAGGCCTTTTCTTTAATGCAAGGATTATTGACAAAATACATGGTTTGTTTGTTTTTTCCACCTTCTTGATGAATTTGTGATTTTCTCATTGTCTTTGATTTTTAGCACTTTTATTATAATGTACCTACGTGTGATTTTCTTAGAAATTTTCTAGTTATGGTGTGATAGGTTACTGGATATGTAAATTGATTCACTAAATTCAGGAAGTTTTTAGGTGCATCCAGATAGGCGTGTGACCTTTGGAAAATATGATTACAATTGATCGGTTTCAAGTCATCACTCTTAGAGCTTCCAATTCATGTCTTTAATTTTCTTAGGGCCCCTGCCTCTAGGAAGTTTTGTCTGTGAAGTATCTTGAGACTGCAGGCATTTTCACTTTCTTTTTAAGAAAATATCACTCCAACCTGATGCAGCTTGGAATGCAGCAAACACATAGAAGAGTAAATGAGTCGATTGCTGATCCTTCTTGAATCTTTAGAATTTTTTTCTTACTTCAACCTGATGTGACTGCTATTAGGTTCTGTTTTTTCACCCCATCAATGATTCTTTTCTCCCCTGAGCCAGATTCTCAGGCTTTATTCCACAACACAAAGTGGCAAATGCCCTCCAAAGAAAAGCAGCTGCATATCCTGGGTTCACCTGCAAAATGTCTTCCTGCTTGGGTATCTCAGTACCTCTCACTCTCTTGCTTCTGAGACTACTAATACTTTAAAAATAATAATGTCTGTAATTTGCCCTTTTATAGGGTTTGTTTTCTATTTCAAAGAAAGAATTGGAATGTTACAAACTACCAAAATAGAAATCTTTAAAACCATGCATGCTGCAGTTATCAGTATCTAAAGCATCCTTAATTCACTTTCTCATTCTACATCTCAATATTCAGTAGTTCAATAGAATGAATATCCTCTAAACACTTAGAAGGGCAAATCAGATGTAATTTATATTTTATAAATAAATTTCTCTTGGCCAAATAACTTTACTTCAGCAAACTGAGCTCAACTAATACTAAAAAAACTTAACAAAAGGGTGTTAAACAGAAGCATTAGTAAAAAAAAATGATACATTTTAGTAGAATAAATATTAGAGGAAAAAGTTCTAGTCAACTGAAGTCAGAAGAATAGTTGGGGCACACACAAATATGAAGAATTACGGAAGAGGGAAGCAATTACTACAAAGGAAATAATGTTATTATTCTATTACACTGGGGAAGAAAATTTTTGTTCTGCCAAAGCCATGGGCCAGTGAGCCACCTTGAAAGCAGATCTTCCAGCCTCAGTCAAGCCTTCAGATAAATGCAGCCCAGACTGCAGACTGACATTTTAACCTCCATATTAGGGTTAAAGTCAGAGCAGATCACCCAACTTTAGAATTTCTGAGATACAGAAACTATTACGTAATAAATATTTATTGTTGAGTCACTATTGTGGGAAGTAATTTGTTACCCAGCAAGAGATAATATGAACATCTTGGTATTACATAAGAATTCAGGACAGGAAAGTAAAAGATAAAGCAAGTAAATGAGAATTCTGAGGTCATATCTCTCAGTTTCACATTATTTCCAATGTATCTCATTAGGTGTCTTGCAATCTGTGTTATAGACAATTGAATTTGAACAAATCTAATAAATATGATAGTTCCCTTTTCTACCCTTTTTTTTCTGAAAATTTTATTTAGAAAATAAATTTAACAGGGCGATATTGATCAATACAAGTACATAGGTTTCAGGTAAACATTTCTATAGCATTTGAACTATTGATTATGTTGTATATCTATTACCCAAAGTCTAATCATTTTTCATCACCATATATTTGTTTCTCTTTACCCCCTTCTTCCCACCCCTCCCCCCATCCTCCTTTCTCTAATAACCACTTCACTTTTATTTATTTAAATTGTTTTCTATCTTACTTCCAAGTTTTTCCCAGCTTTTGGAACTATAGTCTATTCTACCCATCTTCTCTCCAAACTCATTAAACCTTTTGTTATGTAGTAAATGCTTATGTCGTCTCAAAATTCATATGTTGAAACTCTAATCCCCAATCTGATAGTATTTGCAGGGGGAGTCTTTGAGAGGTAATTAGGTTTAGATGATATCATAAGAACTCTTATAATGGAATTTAGTATCTTTACAAGAAGAGAAAGAGACACCATAGTTCTCTCTCTCCACATTCATACAAAGAGAACATGTGAGTGCACTGCAAGATGGCATTCATCTGCAAACCTCAAAAAAGGCTCTCATCAAGCACTGAGTCCCCTGGTACCTTGATCTTATATGTGCCAAACTCCAGAAGTGTGATAAATAAATATCTGTTGTTTAAGCGTCTAGTCTATGACATTTTGTTATAGCAGCCCCAAGATAAGACACCTCATCAGTTATCAGTAGGAACCAACTCCATGTATACAAAAGAATTATATGTTATAATAAATGCTTTGGTGTCCATAGAATATATATGTAAAGGCACCCAACCAAGCAAATATAGACGATGAATAAAAAGTGACATTCAAATGTTTAAGTGATCATATTTGCAAAACATATTATTTCTCATGTTGCTTTCCCACACATCCATTTAGATAGATTAACATTAATTTTAGAACATGCTTTTGAGGATTTGCCTCTCTTGATAACTCTATGTACTCTTTTTTTCAGAGGCTTTGGATAACACTGAAGAACAAAATTTTTGTTGCATCCACAAAAACACTTGTTCTTACCAATTCAAGTGTGCTGACATCAAATCTGACATTAGTTTTTCTCTGTAAGCTACAGTTTTTTTGCATTTCAAGATTTTAGGTTTTCGTCTTATTGTAGAATTTTCAATGTTTTGTTTAACATAATGAAGTAGAATGTCTTCTTGGGCATCATCTTTGTGAAAATATAATAATTTATATAATGCAGTAAATACACTAAAAGAAATGATTACATCAGAATTTGTCTACAATTTCAAAATAGAACATATTAAAACACTTATCTTAATCATAAAATTTGCGCAAAACTTATTTAAATTCTGTTCAGGCAAAAATTTTGCTTTTGTACCTCTTGCGTTTGTGTACTTGTTGAGGACAATCTCGTTTGATGCTCTAGCAATAGTCTGCTCATCAGTAACAGCTCCAAGATTTTCCAGAAACTTATCAAGGTGACTGTTCAGGAAGTGAATCTTAACACTCATGTTACATCCAATGTCACAGAAAGCCAACAGTTTCCTTTGAACCAGAAGTTCGTAGTTTTCTGCTTTATTGTTGCCAAGGAAGTTCTTTGTAACTGCCACAAAAGACTCTCATGCTGCTTTCTCCTCCTTATTCATCGTCCGGGCAAATTCTTCCTCATGTATGAGAGCTCGAATTTGAGGTCCATCGAATACACCTGCTTTTATCTTCTCTAAAGACAAGGCAGGAAAAGCAGAAATAATATGTTGAAAGCATTCACTTTCTCTATTCACAGCCTGAACAAACTGCTAAGTTTAATGTGAAGTGGGGGCAAAATGATCCTGTCTCAATTAACAAATTTAAGGTTTGTTAAAAATATTTTGCATCCCTGCTTCCAGAGCTTCATATTTCAGTCACTCCTTCTATGTCCAGTGTTTCTCCCGAGCTCGGCTGTCCCACAAACAGAAAACAAGGATACTTCATAAAACCTCTCTGTTGTCCTAGCAACAAATTTACCATTTTAAGATCCACACAAGTGATACAGTTATGCTCCTCATACTTCAGAAAGTAGAGGACAATTTTTATGTCATTATAATCTTCTCATAGTGAGTTGAATAACCAATTGGAACCACTGCATAAACATTATCGTTGTGTAGGAGAACACATTTCAAACTCCATTTAGAGCTGTCAAGAAATAGCCACCATTCTGTTGGACTGTAAATCGTAACACCTAGGTGGCTAAGAAGACTACTGATATCATGACAGTAAACAAAGTGTTTATCTTCAGAAAAAACGTACACAAAAATTTGTTCATGCTTCCTAAAAATGGGATACTTTAGCTCACCAGTGAAGTACATTCTTTTCTTGAAGCCTGGAGGCTAAAAACTCAAATGCTTTCTTTGTTAGGCCCAAATCTCTTACTAAGTCATTCAATTCGGGTTGGCTAAACTGCTGAGGGGTTAATGACTGCTTGGCATCAGAAGAAGACCCTTCAGATTCTACAACCATTGCTGCATGCATCTTATCAAAATACACTTGATCACCATGTTCACTTTCTTCATCCTTAGAAGAAATAAAACCATTAAAAACTGGAACCGGGAATGTCTCAGAGTGTGGGATAGGTCATATTGCTGAATGAATATTAGGATATGCGATCATATGCCATTTTTTTCTTGCTGATGCCCTTTGTATGGATCAGACAGAAATAACAGTCACTGCTGTGGTCCTTAGTTAGGTTCACGCCTAACTATGGAAATATCAAAAGGCATTCCTTTGCATTTTCTTTTTGTCCAGTCACAAAGCATTTTCTCACAATTATGACACACAATATGAGGAGCCCAATTCTTGTCTTGATTGCCAAGGGGAACTTGAAAATAGGCAATATATGCATGTGTCACAAATGATGAAATATTGCACCTTTGACATTGAAGTGTGTAACAGCCACATATGTAACAGAAGGTGTCAGGACTATTCTTACATTTACGCCTAGTTGAAGAAGCCGTGATTCAATCTTAAAACAAAATAAGATGGTGTTGTTATCAGATAATATTTTTTTACATTTAAAAGCAACTACAATTATGTAAAAGTGATGTTTGTAAAACATTAATTGCCTTATGTTTATGTTCAATCCAAGAGTCGTTGCCCTTTAACTCCAATTTAAAAACCAATGCATGCCATTAACTGTAACAAAAGAAAGTTAAAATTGCATAAAAACGTTTTTTTGGAGCAAACACCAAAAAACTCATTTCAGATTTGGAATCAGCGATGCAGACATATATAGAAAAAGTTTTAAAACCTCATGCAACAAAAAATGAAATAAAAAATTGTTCCCCAGTGTAATTTAATATTCACTCTATGAAAGGCAGTCAGTTCTCTGCCTAGAATTGACATTTAGTATGTTTACTAAATATGTTATTAAACAAAAATTATTCAGTGATATAAACCACTGAAGAAATTCTTGAAATAAAAATATGAAAAGTCAGAGTAATAAATAGCTACTTGATCTAGTCCAAAAAGCTTAAAGTTCATTTGTTTTTTGTTTTTTTTTCAGTTTTGCCAGACTTTTTCCCTTTATTAGTCTATTAGAGTATGGCAAGAAAGTTACAAACAGATGGAAAAGGCTAAATAGGCACACAAAGCATTTACTTAGGTTGCTGAAAACATTTCAAGCATGGTTATGAAAGTTTCAGGGAGAACAGTTGCATAACCAATTGTTTTAATAATCCCTAAGTGAGGCATAAGGAGAATCAAGGTGAGATCAAGAGAGAGGAAATGAGAACTAAAATAAAACTTAGTTTTTATTTTTTTAATTTATTTTAATTTTCTTGGCTGAAAACCTTATGATGTAAGTTTGTACTAATGGCATGTCCTTGAACCACACATCTTTGCCACAATTCTGTTGAGCATCATTTTAGAAACAGAATTGTGGAAGTTTACTTAGGGGTGATAGAAGAGAAAACGTGACATGATTATGCTCTGTGTTCTGTATAGAAGAATTTCCACCAGAAGAAATTCACCAGTTATTTTTTAACTAAAATTTTCTTGAGACTATTAGTGGGCCAAGTGACAGCTGATATTCTAAGAAGAGTCTTTTAATATTCCAGAGAGATAACCACAAGGCATAATTTCCTTTAGAGCTTCTATTTTTTCTTTATTTAAAGAAGAACTTCATTCCCTATTCAAATGTAAACATCTTCAAAGAAATTAATGAAAAAGCCTGATTAATAAGTATTTTCTCATATGCTGAACTTGATCCATAATAATCGTTTTCTCCTTAATAATGAACTAATAGAGGAAATAATTATCAATTATGACTAATTCTCCGGAAACAATTTTATAAATGCATCTTAATTAAGAAGTAACCAAATGGTTGCTGGTTAAAAAGTCAGAATACAATGTGTTTTTTTTTATATTAACAGAGGATGACTAGGTCTTTAGCCAAAAAATAAACCAGTGATTTTGTATTTCATTACCAGCAAATTTAAGATGAGAGAAATTCTTATAATCCCTGAAATAACAGTATAGGTGCCCACCTAGCCCTCTTACTGTGTAAAAAGCATGAATGTACTGGAATTCTTTTTTAATCTCTTACTTTTATTTCAAATATTTTTCCCATTTTTTAAATTAATTTTAATTGGGTGATATTGATAAATCAGGACACATATGTTCCGAGAAAATATTTCCAAGTTATTTTGACATTTGATTATATTGCATACCCATCACCCAAAGTCAAATTATCTGCCATCACCTTCTATCTGGTTTTATTTGTGCCCCTAGACTCTCCCTATCCCCTCCCTCACCTCCCCTTCCCCCCAGGTAGCCAGTACACTTGTTTGCATGTCTCTGAGAGAAATGCAGATATAAACCACAATGAGATATCAACTCACACCAGTCAGAATGGCACTTATCAGCAAAACAACACAGAATAAGTGCTGGCGAGGATGTGGAGAAAGGGGAACCCTCCTGCACTGCTGGTGGGAATGCAGACTGGTGCAGCCACTGTGGAAAACAGTTTGGAGATTCCTCAAAAAATTAAAAATCGAACTACCTTTTGACCCAGCTATCCCACTTATAGGAATATACCCTAAGAACACCATAGCACTGTTCGAAAAGAAGAAATGCGCCCCCATGTTCGTGGCAGCATTGTTCACAATAGCGAAGATCTGGAAACAGCCCAAGTGTCTGTCAGAGGATGAGTGGATTAAAAAGTTTTGGTAAATATATACTATGAAATACTACTCAGCCATAAGAAATGATGACATAGGATCATTTATAACAACATGGATGGACCTTGATAACATTATACTGAGTGAAGTAAGTAAATCAGAAAAAACTGAGGACTATATGAATCTATGCATAGGTGGGACATAAAAGTGAGACTCAGAGGCATAGACTTCTTTTTTAAAATAGAGCTAGAACTATTAAGATAAAATAATTTAGCAGTCATTGATTCAGCCAACAAAAAGCAATAGCAGCAAAACACAAAACAGAAGTGTGAATATTAAAAAGAATGAGAATCAGTGTCCTGGCAAGATTGTTTTGTTTTGCCTTTTTACCTATGTAGTACATCTATATTTCTCAAGGCCTTGCCCAGATCCTGTACTCTAAAATGTAATGCTCTCTCCATTAACTGTTTACTCAAGGGTCCTTACACAATCAAGGACTCCCAAAACATTATCACCACTCAGACTTTTTCTCTTGAGGTCAAATCCTAAAGGGAATTTAAACTCAGCAGGTCCAAAGGTGAATTTATCATCTCTTATCCCAAACTGCTTCTTATCCAGGGTTGCCTTTTCCCAGCAAATGAGAGTACTCTCCACCTGGCATACAAGGTGGAAGAATAGGAGTTAAGCTTGAAATGGATTATTTTATTCCTCAGGAAAACATCTCTCTTGAATGACTATTGATTTTATGTTTTAAATATTTCTGGACTGTCTTCTCTTTTCCATCGCCAAAACTTTCACCATTGTGGTACAAGCTAGTATCTTCTCCTGCTGGGTTACTGTACTAGCCTGCTAACCACTCTCTCTTCTCCTGATACTTTGGACTATCCATTCTCCATAGAAAGTGCAGAAAGATCTTAATAAAATGAAGATCTTGTTATCCCTTATCTCCCAAAAAGTCTTACAAAGTCTTTTCACTGTTATTAATAAAATAAGCAGAATTCTTTAAATGCCTGAAATGCTTTCTTTTTTTTTTATCACAGCCTCATTTTCTTCTCCCAATACTGTAGTGCCAGTATTTCTCACATGTCAAGATTTTTAGACATGACTGGTCTTTCATGTTTTCCTCCCAACCACATAGCCCAGACAATCAATGCCAATTCATCCTTCATATCTCAAGTCAGTTATCTTTCTTCAGAGGATTATATTCTGACTCCTCAGTTTAGATATATTCCCTAACCCATTACCCTGTTGTATTTCTTTTTCAATCATACTTTTTACCATTCTCTTTTATATATTTCTGTTTTACTTAATACCGTATTTCCCCATGTATAAGATGTTCCCATGTATAAGATACATCTTAATTTGGGGGCCCAAAATTTGAAAATAAATGTATTACATAAAGTTATTGAACTCAAGTTTTATTCATCATAAAATTTATACAATTCCTCTTCACTGTCCTTCCATTAGTTTGTCCTCAACTGTGTCTGATGATGAATCACTCTCTTCATATATTACCTCGTCTTCAGTCCCATCTATGGCATTTGAAATGCCACAACTACTGTGTAAGACACACCCAGTTTTTAGACCCCAACTTTTTGGAAAAAGTTGCATCTTATACATGAGGATATATAGTATTTGTTTGCTCATCCCCCTTCCCATGCTATTGGTCTCTGAGCCAGGGATCTTATCTGTTTTGATTATCTCATTCCTGGCACATATCTGGCTGAACAGATGAGAAAATAAATAAATATATATATATAAAAGAAAAAGTGACAGCCTATGGATAAATCAAATCTTATGTACTTCACAACTTGAAGACTTAATTCTGCTAGTAGCTATTTGACTATGCTGATTTGTAACATTCATAAAAGCTAAATTAGTTGGAAAAATATGATAATCTCAGGGGGAAGGAGTTAAAAGAAGGGGAAGTATAAGCAAGATTGTTTTGAACATTCTTAAAATTACATCAGTTTCTTAATAATTCGAAGTGATTGCTAGATTCAATTTTGAAAATTGAATATTATTAACAAGAAGGTTCATCCTCAACTGAAGGTCACAGTAAGGGCTAATTTATTACTTTAAATTGGACATCCACCTACATGGCATTTGTATATAAATATTTTGTATGTTATTTCAGTTGCTCATTATTTCTCATTCAGCAAAAATATTCATTTTCTCTTCTTCATTTCAGTATTTGCTATAATTTACATAATACAATTTTTTCTTCCTTTTAAAACTACAGTGAAACCAACACAAGTATGCCATCAATTCAGGTTATGAATCATTGCCATTCTAATACCTGACCTAATTAGTAATGTTTTCAATAATTTTTAAATAATGTTTTTAATTTTTCTTCTATTTTATTGAAAGAAAGATTTGGAAAATTAATAAAACAACTGAATTTGACCATAATAAATGTAATTATAAATAATTAAAATCTATTTTTTTGCCATTGGCTTTTATAATAGATTTTCTGTCTGAGCTCATTACTAAAGAAAGAGCTCAGTGTTTATGCAAGGTCATTAAGAGAGGGTGCCACATCTAAGTAACACTAGATAGTATAATTTATAAATGTATGGCAAATGCTAGAGAGAAGGGATGCTATGTGCATATAAATCTCTCATATTCAAATAAAATCAGCTACTTGATATTAGTGGGGTTTTTTTTTTTGTTTTTTTTTTAAACTTCTTTATATTTATTTTTTATTTTATTCATTTTCTTTTTAGAGAGGAGAGAGAGAGAGAGAGAGAGAGAGAGAGAGAGAGAGAGAGAGAAAGGGGGAGGAGCTGGAAGCATCAACTCCCTCCCATATGTGCCTTGACCAGACCATGCAGGGTTTTGAACTGGCGACCTCAGTGTTCCCAGGTCGACACTTTATCCACTGTGCCACCACAGGTCAGGCAATATATTAGTGTTTTTTAAGCAGAGACAAATTATATCTCTTCTTAAGAAAAGTGACATTTGAAAAGAGATCTTGGAGCACAGAATTATGCAACAGATGTCATATTCTTTTGCTACATGTCTACCTTGGACAATAAAAGAGAGAAATATACTTTAAAAGGAAACTTGTTTTTTCCTCAAGGAATATGACATGTTCTATATTGCACTGCTTTATTTTGTTTCTGAAAGTGTCTATAAGATATTATTGAGTTGAGCACATATCTGAAGTGCATTTTGGTTATTATTTAGTATGTTATATTTAGTATAAAATGTAGATTATACCAAATAGTTAAAAAAAAACTTGACTGATGTTAAGGACTTATGAAATCTGGCTGTATTCCTGTATTATAATGGAACAGGATTTCCTGTTTATCCCCCCCCCACACACACACACACACTCATTTGAATGCATTTCTGCCTTTTCCCACAAGTGAGTCTCTCTATAAGGACTCCTGGCAAAAATTGAAAAATTAGAAAAAGTTCTTTTGGAATAAGAAATCATTTGGATGTTTGTTATCAGTGTCTTCTTTATGGTGAAAGGATGTTCTAAATCTGCTTTACACTAAACAAAAAGATATTTTCCCTGTATTTTTGGCAGAAGTACTAACAAAGTCTTTGTGTCCATCAAAATTTATATGTTGAAGCCCCAGTGTAACTCCAGCTGGCAATAAGTCCTATAAAAAAGCAATTAAAGTTAAATGATTTCATAAAGGTGGGACATTGATCTGATAAGAATAGTGTATATATAAGAAGAGACACCAGAGAGCTTGCTCACTTTCTCTTGTTTATATGAGGATGCAGCAAGTGTATCTTTCACACCAAGCTGGAAAGATCACCTGTGTCAGAAACTAACTCAGTTCACTTAGATCTGGGGTTTCTATCCTCCAGAATTTTGAGAAAACAAATTTATGTTTTTTAAGCTAAACAGTCTACGGTATTTTGCTATGGCAACAGGAGAAGACTAAGACAACACCCTACTTCAGGATCTTCTAAATTCCACTTTACTCTTAAAATGCCAAGTGTATACATGTGGCATATTATTCTTTGCTGAGGTTAATGACTGTTTCAGTAAAAAATAAAAAATTAAAGTTATCTTTTTAAAAATAAAAGCACAAGGTCCTTTGTTAAATTAACTGAAAAGAAAAAGGAAACAAAATTCAGAGATGGAAGAGGAGACCTTAAAACTGATGGCACAGAACTAAAAAAGGATCATACAACACTGCTATAATTAATTATACACAACATGGGGAAATCTAGAAAAAAATGTATACATTTCTAGAAACATAACCAATATAAATTGAATCATGAGGAAATAAAAAATCTGAAGAGTAACAACTAGTAGCAGATTAATTCAGTAATCAAAAGTCTCACAACATGAAAAGCCCAGGAGCAGGAGACTTCTCTGAAGAATATTACCAAACATTTAAAGAATTAACACATGCCTCCTCAAACTCTGCAAAATAGTTGCAGAAAATAGAAAAATTCTAAACTTATGCTACAAGGTCATAATTACTCTGACATTAAATTAGTCAAAGGTACTAAAGGAAAATTATGAACCAATACAGCCAGTAAATATTGATGCAAAAATTGTCACCGTAATACTAGCACACCAAAAACAAAAACACATTCAAGTGATTATATATTATGAATAAGTGGTATTTATAAGTTAAGTGCAAGAATGATTCAATGTATGAAAATCAGTCAGTGTAATACACAACTTTAAAGGACAAAAATAATAATCATTTGATCATCAATCATTTGATTATCAATTGATCATTTTGATTAATGCAGAAAAGGCATTTAACAAATTTCAACATTAATTCATAATAAAAACACTCAACAAACTAGGAATAAACAAATTAAGGCCAGATAAGAAAAGCCTCCAGTTAATATCATACTCAATGGTGAGAAACTGAAAACTTTTTCTCTAAGATCAGTAACAACACAATGATGCCTACCCTTGCCACTTCTATTAAAATATAATACTGGAAGTTCTAGCCAGAGCAATTAAACAAAAGAAACAAATAAAGGCATCAAAATAAGAAAGGAAGAGAATAAAGATCTCTGTTTACTAATGACATAAACTCATATGTAGAAAACCCTAAAGATCCTACAGCTTTTAGAATTAATAAACAATTCAATAAAGTGAAAGGATACAAAATTAACACTCAAAAATTAGTTACATTTTTATAAGCTAATAATAAACATTCTCAAAGGAAATTTTAAAAAATCCATTTACAATGGCAACAAAAATAATAAAGTACTTAAGAATAAACTTTACCATTGCAATGTAAGTTTTGTACATTGAAAACTACAAAACATTTCTGAAAATAAAGAAGACATAAGTAAATAGGAACACAATCCATGTTTGTTACTTGGGAGTCATAATAATGTTAACATGTCCATACTACCCAAATTGATTTACAGATTCAACTCAATCCTTATTAAAATCCCAATGTTATTCTTTTCAGAAATAGAAAAAAATGTCTAAAATTTATAGGGAATATCAAAAGACTCAATGTCTACCTAATTTTGAGAAAGGAAAACAAAACTAGAGGTTTCTCACTTCCTGATTTCAAAACATGTTACAAAGTTATGCAATCAAAACTATATGATACTGGCATTAAGGCAGACATATAGACCAATGGAACAAACTAGATAACCCAGAAATAAATGCTCACAAATATTGCCAAATAATCATCCACAAAGATGCTAAGTATACATACTTTTCAACAAATGGTGCTGGATTTCACTTCTAGGTATATAACCAAAAGAAATAAAAACAGAATTTTGATGATATATATGCACCCTCATCTTTATCATAGAATTATTTATAATAACAAAGATATGAAAATAACCCAATTGCCCATCAACACAAAAATGATAAAAAAGATGAGGTACATACAGCCCTAGCTGAACAGCTCAGTTGGTTAAAGCATTGTCCCAATGTATAGAGGTTGCCAGCGTGATCCCTGGTCAGAGCACAAAATGTAACAGATGTCTCAGTCTCTCTCACTCTCTCCCTCTTCTTCTCTCTCTAAAATCAATAAATAAATTTTTTAAAAAAGATGTGGTATGTATACACAATGAAATTTTATTCAACCATGAGAAAAAACATATTTTTCTTATTTACAACAGAATAAATGGATCTTGAGCACATTATGCTAAATGACACGAGTCAGACAGATATAGACAGGTACTGAATGATATCACTTATATGTGGAATATAAATATGTGAACCTATAAAAACAGAGAGTAAAATGGTGGTTATCAGGAGATGGGGAGAAGAGTATAAGATTGATCAAGTTTAACAGTGAAAACGTTTAATAAGAAATACATAGGCCATACAGATCTAATACACAGTATAATAAGTACAAATAATAATATTATGCCATAATTACATAATGTGATAAATATTGCTACATTGGCAAACATATTACAATATATAAATGTCCCAAAGTAACACACTGTGCACCTTAAACTTATTCAATATTACGTGTCAAATTTATTCAATAAAAAAATTGGTGCTGGGATACTGGATATATACATGCAAAAGAATAAAGTTGGAACTTATACTATACAGAAATTAAAGACCTAAAACTATAAAACACCAAAAGAAAATACTGAAGAAAATATTCATAACATTGTATTTGGCAATGATTTCTTGGACACAACACCCAAAATACATACTCAAAAGTAAAAATAGACAAATGGGACTATATTAAAATTTAAAATAATCAACAGAGTGAAAAAGCAATCTACAGAATGGGAGACATGTTTGCAAACCATAAATTTGGTAAGGGTTAATACTCAGAATATATAAAGAAACCCAAGTGACAAGAAACAAAAAAAAGAAAAAATCAATCAAACATAGACAAAGGATTAAACAGAAAATTATTAAAAGAAGATATACAAATGACTAACAAGCATAAGAAAAGATGCTCAACAACACTAATTATAAAAGAAATTCTAGCTTGATCAGCCAGTGGCACAATGAATAGAGCATCAGACTGGGATGCAGAGCACTCAGGTTTGAAACACTGAGGTTGTCAGCTTGAGTGTGGGTTCACCAGCTTGAGCGAGGGGTCGCTGGCTTGAGCCTGGGATCATAGACATGAACCCATGGTCGCTGACTTGAGCCCAAAGTTTGCTGGCTTGAAGCCCAAGGTTGCCGGCTTGAACAAAGGGTCATTTGCTCTGTTGTAGCTCCCCAGTCAAGACACATGTGAGAAAGCTATCAATGAACAACTAAGGTGACACAATGAAGAATTGATGCTTCTCATCTCTCTTTCTTCCTGTCTGCCTGTTTCTATCTGTCCCTCTGTCTCTACCACACATATAAATAAATAAATAAACAAACAAATAAATAAATAAATAAATAAATAAAAGAAATTCGATCAAAACCACACTGACATATATGACCTCAGCCTCATTAAAATAGCTGCTATAAAAACTAAAAAAAAACATAAGAAGTGTTGGCAAGGATGTGAAGAAATTGAATCCCTTGTGTATTATTGGTGGGATGTAAAATAATAGCCACTATGAAAAACAGTATGGCACTTCTTCAAAATACTAAAAATATAATTATTATGTAATCCAGAATTCTCATTTGTAGGTATACACTCAAAAGAATTTAAAATTTCTGTCAAAAAATGAATATATAAAATGTAGTAGATACAAAATAAAATATTTTCATCCTTAAAAAAATCTTGTCACATGTTGCTACATGGACGGAAGTTGAGGACATTATACGTAAGTGAAGTAAGCCAACCACAGGAAGATAAATACTTTATGGTAACTACTTACATGAGTTCTCTGAAATACTCAAATGCTTAGAAACAAAAAGTAGAAAGGTGGTTTTCTCATGCTAGGAAGAGGAGAAAAAGGGAGGTAGATACTTGATGAAAATAGATTTTCAGTTCTGCTAGATGAAAAGTTCTAGAGAGTTGTTGCACATTACTGAGAATATATTTAACACTATATTAGTATGGTACATTTTACAAATGGTTAAGATAGTAAATTTAATCTTATGTATCCTAAATTCAGTGAAAATAGAAATAGAAATAAAAGCATGGAAGCACTATGATATATTGATATATTTACTTCCTTAGAAGTCAGTTTAAATGATTCAGCTTAAAATTTGCATGAAAACTAGCTTTCTGCAAAGGAGTCAATGAAATAGGAATATAATATTTTTGAGCAAACATCATAGAGATTTATCTCATTTTCACCCATAGATGCAATCATAAGAAAATAAAACACTGAGCCTTCAGTTTTGGACCTATTTTATAGTTCAAGATGTCCAATACAAATATATTCTAGCAACTTTTAAACATTTAAAGTTAAAATATAGGTCAGGGCTAGAGATTACCCATATATAGAGGTGAGAAGAAAGCTTTGCGAATGAGGACTATAAATAGAAAAGAGTAGAGGGCTTAGGGAACCAGACTTGGGAGACATTCAGAACTTGTGCTTATAATAAAACAAGTGCCAAAGCTAGAGAAAGAGTATGAAAGGCCACAAAGGATACTCAGTCACGGACTTTTAGCCTCAGCAAAAAGATCATGAGTGTATTTCAAGTAGCACTAAAAAAGAAATATTTTTTCCCACTAAAACAAGTGGTTTTGGTCTCTTATCACACTTATTTTAGTCTAAAATAGTAGTCAGTTCACTTAGGACATGTTTTCTTCTATATTTTATAAAGCATCATTGATACTCCACAAAAAATACATTAGGGGACAAAAACCTAAATACAATTCTAAAGCACAGCTTGATGCACGAGTTAGAGAATTCCTTTTAAAAAAGCAATTAAAAAAACCGTTTACTAAAAATTACACAAGACCTGAAGCACACAAAAAGGGAAATGTATTTGGATGTTGAAGAGACATTCATGCTTTAAAAAAATTAAGTAAAGAGGCAATTTCCATGTAATTGTTGTATGGTCAATTTGCCAATAATGACAATTTGCATGTTTAACTGAAAAGAAAATAACCAGCAGCATCTGAATACAAATGAGCATTTTGGGTTGGTTTTTTTAATAGACAGGTAAAACAGTTACACAGAAGCAAACACTGAACACAGAGAAAAGAACTGTGTTCCGTGTAATATTTAGTCAATAATTATCATAGTTGCCCATAAATATGTATATACATTTACAAATACTTTTTCAAAAACAATGAAAGTGTTATGTGTGTGAGAGAATGACATTTTAGGATGTAGTTATGAGCTATCTGACCATTTTGACTAAAGTTTAATTTTAGCCAAAATAGTTCTATTCCCAATGGCTTAGTGAAGACATGGTTAGATATGCCCATTATTAAGGTATTAGTGTTAAGTTTTAATATCAAAAAACAAAAACAAATAACTAGAACTGACGTACGGATAGGAAACTCTCCCAAAATAATTAAGGCTAAATTTGGACTTGATAATTTCTTTAAAAAATTAATTTACAGACAAGTTCAAACCTTTTGTTACTCTGTCTTCCCCAGATCTCTGCCAACTGGGATCTGGGGGAGGGAAGATACTTTTATTGAGATATGGAGATGCAAGTGTAAAATAGCTAAAATGAACAGATGGAACTGGAATTGAAGGATATGTATTTGGTCTCTGATCCTTTGCAGAAATTCACATTCTTCTACCCTTCTGCCAGCTCAACATTCATGGGTAAAGAAGCACCAGCCCTTTCCCAGGTGTGACAGAGGTTCGAGTCAACCATGTAATCAGGTAGACCAGTTGCACAATCTGCCAGTTCAGTAATCATGAATGTGGAAGTGCCAGCCACATTCCTGGCGTGATCAAGGATCCCAGCAGGTGGTTGCAGCTCTCTAACCTATGGTGTCCTGTTGTCTCAGCCACCTTGTCTTTCTATCTGGATTGATTTACCTTCAGTGTCACTTATTACTGGTTTTCATAGAATTTTGCAAGAAGTAAACCTGTAGGGAATCAGTCTTGCAGAATTGAATCCTGATCAGGATTCACTTCTGTGATTTCTTCTGTGATTTCTGCCACCAAGAAAGAAAAACATCATTTGAGCAAAAGTCTTATGTTCGTGAGCAATAAAAAAAGAAGAATTGAGTACCATGGTGAAGATGATATAGCTTCTGTGTGATGAATCAAGATTTAAGCCTGGTGGCCTGACTCTGGTAGCTGATTCTTTAACTGTAAAATTGAATAGCAAGTTCCTTTTAGGGACTCACATGAACTCTGGGTTCACCTCTGCTTTATGCTTGTCACATATTCGTGACTTATTTATATTTCTTGCTAAAAAGTAAGTGCCTAATGGCCTGACCATGTGGTGGTGCAGTGAATAGAGTGACGAACTGGGATGCATAGGACCCAGGTTCAAAACCCCAAGGTTGCCGGCTTGAGCTAAGGCTCATCTGGTTTGAGCAAGGCTCATCAGCCTGAGCCCAAGGTCACTGGCTTGAGCAGGGATCACTCAGTCTGCTGTAGTGCCCCTCCGCCCCCCAGTCAAGGCGCATATGAGAAAGCAATCAATGAACAACTAAGGTGCCGCAATAAAGAGTTGATGCTTCTCATTTCTCTCCCTTCCTGCCTGCCTGTTGCTATCTGTTCCTCTCTCTCTTTCCCTGTCACACACACACACACACACACACACACACACACACACACAAACACACACACACAAAGGAAGCTCCTAATGGTAGAAGCTGTTTTATCTTTTTATCAGGGGAAGTAAGTTACTCAGGTTTTTTTGTTTCTCTTGTTTTGCTTTTTATTTATTTAGAAAATTAAATTTAATAGGGTGACATTGATCAATAAGAGTACATAGGTTTCAGGTAAACATTTCTATAGCATTTGAAGTGTTGATTATTTTCTATACCCATCACCCAAATAAGTTACTGTTTTAACCCGTTCTTTCTTCAGTGTGGAAAGTTCTAGGACAGTTTGTCCTATTCTGAGCCATGTCCATTTTAGAGATAAAGACATTCTGTGTTCCTGGTATAATTCTTAGCTATAAATAGTCTTAATGCCCATAACTGTGACATTATCCTCCAATTAAAAGAAAAATTGTCCTTAATCATCACCTAATATATGACTACAATATAAGAAATCAATTTTACTTTATAATTTATTGCCATAGTATTACACTTCATTGTCATTGTTCATATGCCTCTGTGTATTTTAAAATCACGGTTTTTAAAAGTTAATATGTATATAGAAATTACTATGTGCTAAACTCCTATTAATTTATATAATTCACAATAATTCTTTACATTGAGTACCATTATTAACACTCTATTTTTCAGAAGGAAACACTGAGACAAAGTGGGCAGCTGGCAGAGGTGGTATTTAAACCCAGAATGCCAACCCCCCAAGTCTTTGTTCTCACATCTTACCCTGTATCTCTTCATGCTGGATAAACTCCAGCTGCCAATTTCTGCAAGCTTCTTCTGGGAAGGGGCTACAGTGAATTTGAGTCTGAAGATAAAGTAGTCCAACACTAAATACCGTATTTCCCCATGTATAAGACACAACTTTCTTCAAAATATTTGAGATCTAAACACTTGGGTGCATATACAGTGTTTATAGTTTTTTTACTTGCATATCCCACTTTTTCATGCTTGTTTTTGCACTCATTGTCGAAGACAGTGATTCTTCATCAGACACAGATGAGGACAAGCTAATGGATGAGAGTTTTGACAATGATGAGCAGTTGTATGAATCTTATATGAATAAAACTTGAGTTCATTAACTTTATGTAATACATTATTTTTCAAATTTTGGCCCCAAAATTAAGGTGAATCTTATATATGAGAACATATTATACACAGGGAAATATGATAGCTGTGAACTTTGATGGTCACTTAGACTCTCTCAATTGATTATAATATAGAAAAACTTCCAAGATTGTTTTATACATAAATATATTTAAAATTTTTATTTATTGATTTTAGAGAGACGGGAGAGAGAGAGAAGAAGGGGTAGGATCATGAAACATCAACTCCTAGTTGCTTCTCATATGTCCCTTGACCAGGCAAGCCCAGGGTTTTGAACCGGTGACCTTAGCATTCCAGGCCGACTCTTTAATCACTGTGCTATTATTACAGGTCAGGCTCCTTTATATTTACAGCATGTAAGATACTCTACAAAATTATGTAGCACATTTGAGGACCTCAGTATATGTTAGATTTTCCCGACTCAAAAATTCTATGGCTCACTGAAATATTTCATTATCCTCACAGACCAAACAGTAGAGGGATGAAATAAAATAACTGGTTAAATACAGGTTACCTAGTTAATACATCATTCTGTGTTACTAGATACAATTTCATTCAACTTGTATGTCAAGGGTAGGGGGGTTGGGAGGGTGCTTCCCATGCAACAAACACCAGGCAGTTCTCAGACACCAGCCGGCTGTCAGAATTCCACTCAATTATGACACTACATACCACAGGTTAAAGGCACAATCCTACAGGACAGCACCCCTCGCCACTACAGGTGCCAGTCCCATGCAGGTATTCTGTGCTTCTGACCAACTAGCTACAAATTGAAGGTTCCAGTGATTCCCTTCAACTCAGGATACCATTCAAAGTCAAGGTTACCTGTACTGCTGGCCAACTGCTTATAAATGAGAGGGGTCTCAGGACCTCTCGGGTTTGATTAGTTTTCTGGAACTGGGAGAAATAAGTACCAAATCAAGTCACAACCTGTGTTTGAAGTCATGTCTATACTTACAGACAGATTTAGGTTCCAGTATTTGCCAGCTTTGTGTCTTCATAGAGTTAACTTCTCTGAGCCTGCTTTTCGTTCTGTGAAATGTAGGTGGCGATACTTCATGCCACAGTATTTTTGTGAGCATTATAATGATGCATTTCAAGTTTTCAGTCAATACCTTACATCACTTAACTCCTTTCACTCTTCTTCACAGAAGCCAGCTGCTGAGATTATAGGATGATTTACTCTCAATGCCACTGCATTCTGTGATTTAGTATTTTATTTAATGGTTATTATCTTCTAAAGCAGAGATGAATGTTGTCCTAATCAATGGAGGAAATATCTTAAGGTTAACCCACTTTGAAATCTTGAGTCTCGCTATGAATGCAATATTGAAACTGTAATAATTCAGTGTGGAGAGAGCCCTGACTAGATGGTGAAGGACAGGAACGCTAGGTATAAATGGAGTGGTTGAAGAGCCAAAGGATAGTCAGGTTGGAAAAATGCAGATACAGAACTGAGCTGGGCATAAAGGACATGTTCAAATACTTAACGAAATACCAGATAGAAGAGTGAGTCTATTGTTGCAAAGAGCAGAAGTAAGAAAACCAAGTGAGAGTTACCAAGAGACTGCTTTGCATTTACTCTAAATAGGAATTATTTACTATAAATAAGAATTTAGAACTGACCAAACAGAGATTAAATGACTATTTATCAGAGGTACTTTTCAGAGATGTCTCTGCATTGAGCCGGAGCTGACAGTATTCATTTAGACACCATATGTGAATATAAAGGTATAAAATAATTCACCTTTAGTTATAAGGCTGTGTGAGTCTTTTACTTTACAATGAATGAAAATAGCAATTCTTGAGACTTGTAAAAAGAATAAATGAAGGCAATCATAGAATCTCTTTGAATAACTTGAAATACATACTTGTAAGTGATACGGTTAACACCTCAATTACCCTCACCTTTCAAATAGTAGGACCCTAGCCTTCTATCAGTGTCTTCAATTATATCTAAAAGTAACCAATAGCAAATCACACTTATAGTCAGTCAAATCTATCAGCATCAGATGCCACCAGGTGTCTGTCTTATACTTCCTCTCCTGGTTTGGCTCTCCTGTATGCACATCTACTGAGAAAACCAAAGCGATCTTACAAAGATCACTGCACATCATGGGAACACCATGTACAACCATCAGTGCTACATCTGGAGCTTCTAAACATTTGGGTTCCAATCAGAAACAAGACCAACTTTTACATCTCTGGGCCATTCTTTTTCTCTTGGATCCTTAAGGAATTCTGCCTGTGCCCAGAATCTCCCCAAGTCCCAATTTAATGACATCAGCCTCAGCCTCTGCTACTCTATCCCTACTCTGTCATTTCAAAACCAAGCCAAGGGGTCAATTTAAAATAGGCTCCACATCTCTGCCATGTTTCTTCTCTATCCTTTTATTCTTTCTTTTTAATCCCCTGCTCCTGCACAACGTCCCAAGACCAGTTCTGTTTCTAGTTCTTGGTCAATAAAGAAAAGCATCAGTGCATAAAGCCAGTAGGTTTATGTGGGGAGTAGAAGGAGGCAGTCTGTCAATAGTAATATGCAGAAGGGAGGAAATCACTGTTTATTTTCGCAGCAACTAACCCAAATGTCCAGTTGCATATTTTTAAAGCAGAAGGCAGATTGTAAACACTTTTAAGATAACTTTAAATACACTAACATAAATCTACAGAGTTTTCTTTCATGCACCATAGAACCAGGCTATTAATTAACATGCCCAACGAACTTCTCAGTAATTGCTTTCTTGAAACACAATTATTATGGTCAAGCCCATATAACTCTAAGAAAAACGAGGACAAAGTAAATGATTCAATTTTGTTTCAGTTGTGTATTAGTGAGAAGTAAGCAAGTCCCTTTTAACACCTAAACCTATATATTTAATTTGACTTCATAATGTGAAACAGCAAATTGCCTTGACCTTTTGTAAAAGCCTTCATCTGCTTGGTGGTGATATTCTGGTCTTAAATAGAGACAAAATAAATGTCTCAGGGGGAAGAACTGGAGATAATATAGATAATATTTTTTTAATGAAAGAATATTATACCCCATAAGTAAGCATTGCAAATGTTCTAATGCTGGTTCTGTGTCTAATTAGTATTGTAATTTTGGAATATTTATTTTACCTTTATGAGCTTTAATATGGTATTCTACAAAATTAGACTATTGGATGTTTAATGTTCCCACCAGTTATTAAAAAAATTAGTCTATTATTCTAAGCCACAGAGGGGGCCTAGACATAGATATATTTTTCTTTGTTTCTTTCAAAGCAAAGGAAAGATACTTTTTATCTCTCACTGTCCTACTCCCGTGAAGTTAATTAAATTCAGCAAAACATTATATTAATCAAATGTTTTGTGTCAAAGGCCTTGCTCTGATAACTACATGATAAGATAAATTAAAACATTACTAAGAACATCTGGCAGAAAGAAATTCAGTTTTAAGAAACATAGACTCTATTTGAACAATGCACTGAGTAGGAAGATGAGCTTGTGCAAGGACTCTAACTATTATCTCCCAATATCTCATTCCATGAATTATCACTACAGTTCCTGTCCCACAGCCTTACTTTGAGGATCAAATGACATGCCTACACAGCCTACCTTTAGATAGTGTTTACTTTGCAATAATGTAAAATACTGTTATTTATAAAGCAATTAGTGTTTCATTCAAATCGATTATTTGTTGTTTATACAGGTCCAGTTCTTTGTCTTTGTTCCCATGGATTTCCTTATTTCTGCCTAATAAAAACACTAAAAGTTTTCTGAACATTCTTCTAATGTAATAGGAAAACCAAAACATAAAGTGTGAAATCTGGCTCCCGGATGTGCAAACTTTGGGAGAGTGAGCAGGTTATTTAATGGCTCTGAAGTCTGTTAATCTCTGCGAGACCTGTTTTCCTCATAGGTAAATGAGGACTAAAATAATAATACTGACATCACAGATCCATCCATCTTAAATGAGTTATTTCAAGTAAAATTGTCTATATACTTTAAAATAATTATAGTTTTATTTTGTTTTTAAATTACAGTTGGCACACAGTATTATGTTAGTTTCAACTGAACAACAGAGTGATTACACATTTATATACTTTACAACGTGATCATCTGGGTAATTTTAGGACCCATCTGGCACCATACATAGTTATTACAATGTTATTGGCTATATTCCCTATGTTATCTTTTACATTCCCCTGACTACTTTTATAACTGGCAATGTCTACTTTCTTAAGTGGTTGGTGAAAACTTGCTAAAATTAACAACTCAAGGACCCAAAGTAGATGTTATAAGAGCAGGTTATATGACACCTTAGAATATTTCTTACTCTGCTATTGGATTTTTAATTAATGATTTATTAATTCAAAGGAATGAGCATAATAATTGTAGTTGATAGATTTGAGTTTAAATTCTAAAATTATCATTTATCTATAGTGTGAATTAAACTTCTTGAATCTCGATGTCCTTTTCTTTTAAATGAGATAAATGATGCCTCTTTTATGAGTTTTTTTTAAATAAAAATTAAGTTGGCATAAAACTGTTAATCATTATGTCACATATTATTAATTCTCCTGTCCTAATAAGAAAATACAATTATTTAAATCTTTAGCATGACTATGTTTATAAAAAGTTTTAGATTTAATCCACTTGTCCTCTGACGGACACTTGGGCTGTTTCCAGATCTTCGCTATTGTGAACAATGCTGCCACGAACATGGGGACGCATTTCTTCTTTTCGAACAGTGCTATGGTGTTCTTAGGTGATATTCCTAAAAGTGGGATAGCTGGGTCAAAAGGCAGTTCGATTTTTAATTTTTTGAGGAATCTCCATACTGTTTTCCACAGTGTCTGCACCAGTCTGCATTCCCACCAACAGTTCAAGAGGGTTCCCTTTTCACCACATCCTCGCCAGCACTTATTCTGTGTTGTTTTGCTGATGAGCGCCATTCTGAGGTGATATCTCATTGTGGTTTTAATTTGCATTTCTCTAATGATTAGTGATGTTGAGCATTTTTTTATATGCCTATTGGCCATCTGTATGTCCGTCCTCTTTAGAGAAATTTCTATTTATTTCTTTTGCCCATTTTTTGATTGGATTTTTTGTCTTCCTGGTGTTGAGTTTTATAAGTTCTTTATAAATTTTGGTTATTAACCCCTTATCAGACGTGTTGTCGAATATGTTCTCCCATTGTGTGGTTTGTCTTTTTATTCTGTTTTTATTGTCTTTAGCTGTGCAAAAACCTTTTAGTTTGATATAGTCCCATTGGTTTATCATGCCTTTTATTTCATTTGTCTGTGGAGATAAATCGGCAAATATATTGCTGCTACAGATGTCGGAGAGCTTACTGCCTATGTTTTCTTGTAAGATGCTTATGGTTTCATGGCTTACATTTAAGTCTTTATCCATTGGTACTTATATACTATGGAATACTACTCAGCCATAAGAAATGATGATATCGGATCATTTACAACGAAATGGATGGACCTTGATAACATTATACGGAGTGAAATATGTAAATCAGAAAATAACTGAGAACAGCATGATTTCATACATAGGTGGGGCATAAAAGTGAGACTATGAGACAAGGACAAGAGTGTGGTGGTTACAGGGTGGGGGAAGGGAGGAGAAGGAAGGAGAGGGGGGCGGGGTACAAAGAAAACCAGATAGAAGGTGACAGAGGACAATTTGACTTTGGGTGATGGGTATACAACATAATTGAATGAAAAGATAACCTGGAGATGTTTTCTTTGAACATATGTACCCTGATTTATTAATGTCACCCCATTAAAATTAATAAAAAAAGATATAAAAAAGTTTTAGATTTAGATCTCATAATAATCAAGCACAGCTGCAAAAGTACAGAATAAATAGAAACATAGAAATTATAAAACCTAATAGTTTTCAAACTTACAAAGCTCTGGGACACTCTATTCAAGAAACATTCTTCTAGAAATCTTACCTTTTGCAACAGCATGGATAGACCTGGAGAGTAATATGCTAAGTGAAATAGATAGTCAGAGAAAGACAAGTACCATATGATTTCACTTCTGTGTGGAATCTAACAAAATAAACTAACAAAATAGAAATAGATTCATTTATAGAGAGAACAGATTGACAGTTGTCAGAGGGGTAGGGGTTGGGTGGGTTAGTGAAAAATGTAAAGAAATTAAGCAAAGAAAAACTAAAAACTTCATAGATGCAGACAGTAGTATGGTGTTGACCAGAGGTGGTTACGAAAGAAACAGGGAGAAGTAAAAGGGGGAATAAATGGTGATGGAAGGAAACTTGACTTGGGGTGGTGAAAACAGAATATAATATACAGATGGCTATTAAAGAGGAAATTGTCTCAAAAACAAGGAACATACTTCTAAGTGATTTAAAACTAAACATTAATTAGCTAGATTAATTAGATATTCTGACAGAAGCAAAGGTAGATAGTTGAGTCCAATTTATTTAGATTTTTGCTTTCTCCTATTTAATGAGCATCAGTTAAGGAAATCTGGAATTTTTAGAAATCTTCAAATGCATTTTTAAAATCCGGTAGATGGTCCAGTCCCCTTATTTTATAGATAAAAATAAGTAAAAGTCAGAGACATCATATTACCCAATCAAGGTCATACAAGCTACTTAATATCAGAGCAGTGGCAAGAACCAGGTTTCCTAGCTTCCTGTGCGCTGTTTTTTTCACTCCCCATAAGGCTGCACATGTATTCTGTATGAAAAGGACAACTGACCCCATATTTTTATTTCAGACAAATACATCCAGATAACAGCAATAATGATATCTAATTTTTATTGAATGTCTTTTGTAGATCAAACACTATGCTATGGACTTTAGAATTACTGTTTCATCCAACAATTGCAACAACCTATGATTTGAAGACTGTTATATCCCAATGTGACAATGGAGAAATAAAGTATTAAAGAGGTTAAATGACTTGCAGAAAGTTACCCACCAAAAAACTCTCTTGGTCTGTGCTAAACTCAAATCTTTCCAACAACAAAATCCATATCGAAACAACACTATAGTTAGCATACTAAAAAAATAGATATAAATATCAATCACATCAGCAATCTTTGAGAATGGTAAAGCCAAAAAAAAGATATTAACTTACTCCAGTAAGGGAAAAAGCATTCATCCAAGTACCAGTTTTTCAGTCCATGCATATGAAAAAGATCTGATAATTACCTTGCTCTTCTTAAACAGGCCATTTTCTTGATTAAAAGCCACTGATAACCATTAATTTTTAAACTGGCCTTGCATTTCTCAAGCAAGTTTAAATTTTACAAGTCTCCATATCCCAAGAAGAAAGTATATTTAGTCAATAGTTTTTCTAATAAAGTCTTTGATGTATGGAAATATTCTAATTTAGATTTATATTACAAAAATCACTTCAACAGGAAATAAAATTGTGGACATTTTTTGGTTGTACTTCTATATCAATTCTTTTTATATCACTCCAAAATTATTCATGGTAAAACTCAAATATTTAACCAATGAATAATTTTTGCATACATTATTTTATTATATTTATTTATTTTTCTTGTCTAGCACAATGCATATTTATACCAGTTTTATACTGATTATATAGTTTAATGCTTAGAAATTCTAGTGGTGCCTATATTTATAAGTTCTTCAGGACAGCATACAGGCCCATCAAAATATAGCCCCAAACTGTCTTCAAATTTATCTTTAACATCCTCCCACATTTGCTCTCTCCACCAAAAACAAAAAACTTGAAGTCATCTCCCAAATACTATGTTCTCTTAGGTCTGTATGCTTTTGCACTTGTTTCTTCCATATTGAATCTTCATACTTTTTTATTCTGCTGAACGGTTTAATAACAGTTAAAATGTTACTTCCTCCACTCTCAGATAATCAGTTGCTTTCTTCTCTGTACTTCCACTATATTCTGTTCATCACGTTATTATAAAATTTACAGTATATTATAACTGACTTTCATCTATCTATCAATCTATGTCTATCTATCTATCCATCTATCTTTTTCATTCTTTCTATCTGTATACTTACAGGAAGAGAGAGAGAGAATACAACCCTCAAGAGAAGAAGCGCATCCAATTTATCTTTGTATCCCCCTATCTTTACACATTACCAACAAAAATATTCTAAAGTTTTCTAAATAATGTCAACATTTTTAAGTGAAGTGTGGCATTTTGCAAGTCATAAGGTGAGGTTAAGTTTTAAAATCCCAGAGTAAACCAAACCAGAGTTGGTATAAGAGAGTAGGCATCCTGATAAAGGATGTAATGCTCTTTTTTTTTTTAATTTATTTTATTTTATTCATTTTAGAGAGAATACACAGAGTGAGAGAGAGAGAGAGAGAAGGAGAGAAAGTGGGGAGGAGCTGGAAGCATCAACTCCCATATGTGCCTTGACTAGACCAGTGCAGGGTTTTGAACCAGCGACCTCAGTGCTCCCAGGTCGACACCTTATCCACTGCGCCACCACAGGTCAGGCGTAATGCTCTTTTTTATAGATATAATTGTACTACTGGATTTTAAATATCAGTATAGTCTGACCGGGCAGTAGCACAGTAAATAGAGCATCAGCCTGGGATGCTGGGGACCCAGAGTTGGAACACTAAGGTCACTGGCTTGAGTATGAGCTCATCCAGCTTGAGCACAGGCTAAAGATTGAGTGCTGGGTCACTGGTTTGAGTATGGGATTATAGACATGACCCCATAATCTCTGGCTTGAGCTCAAAGTTAGCTGGCTTAAATCCCCAGGTCACTGGCTTAAACAAGGGTTCACTGGCTCAGCTGGAGTGCCCCACACCCCATCAAGGTATTACAAGAAAGCGATGAATGAACAACTGAAAGTGCCGCAACTACAAGTTGATGTTTGTCTTCTCTCTTCCTTACTGTCTGTCTGTCTCTGTCTGTCATTCTCTCATTTGTTATAAATGAATAAATAGATAGATAGATAGATAGATAGATAGATAGATAGATAGATAGATAAAAATCACTATAAAGTAAGTTCCTCTGTTTCACAGGAAGAAGACCTATCTTGTGTTAGAGACATATATTTTCGATACTATCCAAGATTTGCTATGATTATTATGGGTATTGGGTTTCATATAGATTTTCTGTCATTTATATAATCTTTTTGTAAGCTATTTTATTGAAGTGTAATTGGCACAAAAGAAAATTCATATGTATAAATTGTACAATTTGATATCTTGCCACATGCATATCCTTATAAAACTATGCATTAAAATAGTGAAAATAACCATAATCTCCCAATATTTCTTGATGTTTCTGTATACAGTAATCTGCCCTACCTTGCCCCCATTCCAAGCAGTCATTAATCTATTTTTTGTCCCTATATATTTGTTTGCTTATTTTAGTATTTGATATATGGAATCATAGAGTACGTGCCCTTCTGACGAGCAGTTGGGGAGTCTGGCTTCTTTCACTCAATATAATTACTCTGAGAATCATCTATGATGTTATACATATCAATAATAAATAACAAAGTCACTTCTTGCTCTAACCTGCTGTGATTTCAAGGGGAAAAAAAGACACTTATCTTCTATATTAAAATATTATCATCATCCACTCACACTTATTATATTATCCTAACTCTTCCTTTTTTTTTCTTCTGTAGGTCATCAATCACAGTTGCTTTTACTGTTTTTTTTTTTTTTTGAGATTCGTTCATTTCTCTTGAAAAAGAGCGTTGAAAAAAACGAGTTCCAAGAATTTAGAGAAGAAAAATTATTATGTGCTTTGGTCAAATCCATATGTCTTTTAATGTACTGTCAGTGATGTTCTCAGTTGATTGTATTACCCAGCATTCAATGGGGATTTTGAAGAGTTCCTCATCTTTTAATTGATCTCAATATTTCTCCATTTTCTAGAGTGTAACCCTATTTCTCCTTCTCACTTTATCCATTAGCTAGCATAAATGCTCTCATAATCCTTCAAATATGTTTCCTCTGTTGAAACCTTGTTGTCAATAGTCATGATTTATATATCTTTATTTCTTTGCACTATTTTTTCTACAGATTAGTCTTTTGGCTTCATCATAATATTGTCTTTCATCCTGGGACTTTCTTCCATTTATTTTATTTTATTTTTTACTTTCAGGGAAAAGAAAAACATAATGCTTATAGTAAAATATATTCTTATTTATCTGGACCGCCCTTTCCCAATCAAACTCATTTTGCTAATCACTTTGACCTCTTCTCCCAGTCTTCCCGAGCCCATCCATTTTGAATTTATATCTGTTTCTATGTGCTCCCACTTAGTCCCCTTAATATTATGATACAGTTAAGTATGCATAGAATGTATTCCTTCAGTCTATGAGCTTTTGAATGGCAGCCTTGAGTCTTTGAAAATGTTCTGCACCAATGGCATAAATATTATTATTTCAGGAGCTTCTGTGGCATTCTCCCTTCTCTGAACAAATGCAATAGGTTCCAGATGACCTTCCCACTATCCTCCTATGGACCAATAGGTTTCTTCATCATCAGTTTCTTTCTTCTCTTTCTAAACTTCTTCTTTCTTTAAAGTGACAGATGATTCATATATGGAAGTGAAAAAAAGAGGGCACCAAATTAGTAACAGGTGATTGGATCTATCTAGAATTAAAGATGGGAAGAGAGGTTGTCAAATTTCAAAAAAGGAGATTAATTTCTAGCAATTTCTCCCATTCTGTAGCTTTAAGTTAAGTGAGCAGAGATGACATTGTTTCTTTGGCTCCCTGGTACACTGCTTTAAATTGTCAGTCATTATTGACTGACATTACTGACTTATTTGATTATGCAATCTCTAGGTCTATCTACACAAAGATAGAATAAATTTCCTCCCAAGGCTGGCAAATACAATTTAAAGTTTAATTTCTACAATAATTAAAAATGCATTCTATAGCCTGAAGTTATTCACCTGTTTTGAGTTCACATTTTTTAAAAAGGAACTGATTGGGCAAATCACTTTATATTTTGAGATTTCACTTTTTTTCACTTGAAAAATAATGAAGTGACTTGAAGTGGATGATCTCTGAAGTCCCTTTCATCTTTACATCTCTATGTATGAATCTGTGACTCCATAAAATGTGCCTTGCAGGAAATCTGCAAGACTTAACGTTTGTGAAATAATTTAAGATTCAAGAATGAATGGTTTTATGCTAAGGCCCTGAACTATTTTTATTAAATGAAGCATGTCAAGAAAGTCTGTTGTGCCTGGGGATATCTGCTGTCAGTGTCCCCAGCATGGCTTGTGCCCAACACAGCCTCCAAATAGGGAAAAGGGAACAAGAATTCCACTAATGGAGCCAGAAATCATGGTGAGTGAAGAGCACAGATATACTCTTAAAATTCACCCCAGGAAGTGAGAACATACATACAAACACTAATGCTTACTGATAAAAAGAGTCCATGAAAGGACTTTACCTTGGTGGTCTTATTAAGACTCATTCACATGCCAGGGGAGGCAACTGGTGATATCTCTGTGCATCTGCTTACAGAATGCATCCCCAATGACTTCCCTTCATGCTGAACCTTTCTTTGTCTGACTTTCTGCCCCATCAAAGCAAACCCTTTTGATGATCCTAATTTGCTCTTCTACATAAGTGATTGAGTTGGAATTCAAGACAACTTAAATTTACTAATTCTTATATATATATTTCTCATATTAAAAACTAAGCCTCAGAACAATGAAGTCTGAATAGCAGACCTGTGACTCATAACAAATGTTTCTCTCCCCACAGCTTGTTCTTATAAATGAATTCTAGTTTTGATATTCACTGGGGGAGGTGTAACAGATTCCCCAGCTGCATGTTGACAAAAAAGTTTTACCACTTGAACACAGAAGATTAAATAAAGTGGATAAACTAGCACTTGGCAAGGTCACTTGAAGAGATATTATACACCACCACTGGAAGAGTTGGAGCAAACTCTACTTCACCACCTAGGGATAATAAAGGGACCATGGTCAGTAGAATTAGCCCATCAGTGGGTTACTATTTTAATTCCTCTTTATGTTTAATTTTCTGTATATATAGAAAGGCAAGGTTAGAATTAGATCATTAAATTTGGAGAGTCATTTTTGTTCATGGTATGCCTGACCTGTGGTGGCGCAGTGGATAAATCGTCGACCTGGGAACACTGAGGTCGCCAGTTCAAAACTCTGCACTGGTCTGGTCAAGGCACATATGGGAGTTGATGCTTCTAGCTCCTCCCCCCTTTCTCTCTCTCTCTTTCTCTCTCTGTCTCCTCTCTAAAATAAATAAATAAAAAGAAAAAAAAATTAATTTTTGCTCATGGTAGATAAGCATCAACAATTTTAGAACAGGAGACAGATGTAGGGAATATATTGAAGGTAGTTGTCAAGTGAGATCTTACCCAGGTCTTAATTTAGTGTGCTCACTAATAACAAAATATTCTTACCAATTATCATTTCTGTTTCAATAGGCTGAAATGTGGTCCAAGATTATGCACTCAGGCGATGTTAAGGCTGCCAGTTGGAAGACCTCGTTTTGAGTAAGTGGTGCTCTACAGCAATGCTCCTCAAATTTTAGCATGCATCAGAATCACCTGTGGAAATTGATGAAATACAAATTTAAGGGCCCTATGCCCAAATTTACACAGATTTTCTGATTGAGAAGGCCTGGGGTGTGATCTAAGAATTTGCATACTTCATAAACTCCCCAGGTAACGCGTGGCAGACTGATTGAAGGCCTTAGTATTAGTGCCACAGCTCTTCACTCTGTAGCATGACTTGTATAATTTCACTATTATTATTGTTAACACCAGGTGTTTAGTAATGGAAAAAAATAGTAATGCTTTTGTTTTAGGTAAAAGCTACAAAAATATTAAAAGATCAGAGTAACTAATACGTGCCAAAATACAAATATTTTGTTTATCCATATTTTCCCTCATGTCACTTACTCCAAATTATGTTAATTTTGCCCACATTTTACTTGCTGGTGGATATGTTCAACCTAGAAGGACATGATACTTTTTCTAACACACAGTCAGAAATTGCTTAATGTGGAATTTTCAGGTACTTTTAATAGAAAAAGTGGTTTTGCTAGATACTTGTTTATATAGCAAATGTGCAACTAACTGTAAATTTTGGTGTGAATTAAAGCTATGAAAAAAATTTAACCATATTTAAGTACAATGAAAGCATGGTGTTTTATTTTATTTTATTTTTTTACAGGGACAGAGAGAGAATCAGAGAGAGGGATAGATAGAGACAGACAGACAGGAACGGAGAGAGATGAGAAGCATCAATCATCAGTTTTTCATTGCCATTGTGACACCATAGTTGTTCACTGATTGCTTCTCACATGTGCCTTGACCGCGAGCCTTCAGCAGACTGAGCAACCCCTTGCTGGAGCCAGCGACCTTGGGTCCAAGCTGGAGAGCTTTTGCTCAAGCCAGATGGATCCGCGCTCAAGCTGGCGACCTCGGGGTCTTGAACCTGGGTCTTCTGCATCCCAGTCTGATGTTCTATCCACTGTGCCACCCCCTGGTCAGGCAAAGAATGGTGTTTTAAATGATGACAATATACTATTGTGATTTTACTTCCGTCAAAAATGAAGCAATCAAAGTTAAGGCTGAAGTGGGACAGTTGATAAATATTACACATGACTTCTTTTAGCGATTTAACATTTATGGATTCCACCTAGCTACCAATGTTCATTATACATTATGATTTCTTGTCTACCTTATTGAGTGGCCAGACCTGTGCCTGGAAAGATGACAAGGTATAGGGCTTCTGCAGCTCTGATTTTCTCGTGGAATAATTATATTTTCTTCTTCTGAGATTTTTTTGTAGCCCACTGTGTTAAAATCATTTGTTTTTTAATCAAACAACTCTCAGTTCAAATCCTAGAACAGATAATTATTAAATAGGATGACCTTTATGAGCCAACTGTGAAATAGCACTAAAAATACCAGCTTGGCAGGGTTGTGGTGAGGGTTAGAGATCATTTAAGTTAAGTAGCCTGTAATTTGCTCAGCAGCTAACAGCTATTTTTTATGGGGGAGCCATGTTTTTGTAAGCTTCCCTGGGAGTGACTCTCCCTCCAGTCAAATATCCATTGATCACATAAAAACGACTCTGTTGATTTATAAATATTGGCACAAATGATAGTAGTAGGTTGTGATTGCTTCTACGAGCTGTGTGCATTTCTGAATGCACATGTACTTAATATTGTTTATAATTAAGTTTGAAAATTTTAATTAACACAAAACTACCTATTTTGACTTTAAAAAGATAATAGTAATTTTTACAATAACAGGAGAGGTTCTGAATATTAACTAAATCAAAGAGTAATGTTAAAAAGTATTAAAGTGTACTAAATGTATTAAACAGTTCTGAGAACTACAAAAATAGTGATAAAACATTAAAGGATACATCAAGTTGACTATTCAGCCAACATAAATTTATGTTATCAAAGAAGGCACATAGACAATATTAAAGAAAGAAAACAAATAGAAATGAAAATAGCAGCAAAGAAAGTAATGTGGTATTGTAGAATATGAACAAATAAAAAGGCAAAATCAACATGGAAGACATCTAATGGAACACATGTGGGTCCAAAAATTGCAATTTATTACCTCAGTGGTAGAGTATCGGCCTGGTGTGTGGAAGTCCTGGGTCCAATTCCCAGTCAGGGAACACAAGAGAAGCGATCATTGGCTTCTTCACCCGACCCCCGACTACCCCTCTTTTTCTCTTCCCCTTCCACAGCCATGGTTCAAATGGTTCAAGCAAAGTTGGCCTCCACTGCTGAGGATGGCTCCATGGCCTTGCCTCATGCATTAAAATAGCTCAGTTGCCAAGTAAGGGAGCAGTGGCCCAGATGGGCAGAGCATCATCTGGTAGGGGGCTGGCTGGTGGATCCCGGTCAGGGTGTATGTGGAAGTCTGTCTCTGCCTCCCCGCCTCTCACTTAATAAAAAAAAAAGAAAAAAAATTTTAATTAATGACACTAGAAATAAGAATTTCTAATACAGCTGAAAAATTCATTGAATGCTGTCCCAGTGAAAAAGTTTTTCCTCACCCTGCTGATTTAGACATCTACTTTACAAAGAGAGAGAGAGAGAGATGACCAAGGAAATTCAAATTCAAGAACAAAGAATTGTAAAACCTTACACAAGAGTACATTTCAACAATAGATGTTATACTAAGAAATGCCAAAACTAAACCAACAATCTCTATGTTCATTTCAAAATATTTATCATTGAACTCCAATCATATAATTATTAATTGTCTTTCCAATCACTATACCATTACATACATTTAAATATTGTAATATTTTACTACTAATCATTAAATCTATTAAAACAATAAGTTCTCTTTGGGTAGAGCTAATTGTGATTCTTCTTAATCCTATGGGGACAGATGACATCTTCATATCCTTATTTCACCACTTCATTTGTGATTATAACTTCACAGAGTCCCAGGCACCAGTCCTATGAAAAGTATCAAATAAATAATATTTAGAACATTCTTAAAACCATATTCGTCCTAGGTTAAGTACATTGTAAATTGTACTTCTATTGTCATTTAATTACATACTACTAATCTTTTGGGTATTTCTACCTTATCTGGTCTTTGCTACTGTTGCTCTCTCATTGGTATAACTCTGTCTTCAACTGGAAAGTTGACATGTGTGTGATGGTTACCCATGTCTCTTTAAACCAAAGATTTGGGCAAAACCTACATGTTGGAGGAATAAAACAGGTACATTTAATGTTATGAAATATGTTCATTTTGAATGCACTAAATTAACAGTTGTTTAGTAGTTGAAACACTGAATGATATTCTTAGAGCATGTGTTGTACTTCACTAGATTTTTTATCACTGCTTTGAAATAATTAGTCATCTTCAACAGCTCATATTCATATCTACACAAACATAGACTTATGAGTATTCATTTCATGCATTACTTTTGTTTGATCTAGTCAATAGTCATCTTTAACACAATTGACTGATTGTCATTACAGAGTCCAAAAAGTCAATTGCTTTTTATGAACTAATGAAACATTTAAATTACACATTACACAGCCATTTTTGAACTTGAGTTTTTTTAAAAAAAATATGGATTTTTAAAAGTTAATACATTAATTAAGCAGCTGGACTATCCTAAATGAGGCAAATCAATCTGTATTGGCTAGAGCCAGAGACCTGCCTTTCCAAATAGTACACACAAAAATTCTATCAATGGAGGCCTCTAAGACAATGCAAACAATACTGTTTTGTGTTTTACCAGATCAACCGGACACTGGATGGTTCTCTGTAAAATTTCCTGTAAGAAAGGACGAGGACTCCATCTATGATCCTGCATTTCTTGTCGATAGTCTTGTGCCTAGTATGCCAATTTAAAATGTAATTTTGATTTTGTAATGATATAATTATTAGTTTTACTTTCAACTTATGGCAACCAACTGGGTTATATATCACACAATAACATCAATATTTTAACCTGGAAGTTGCTTTTATATCAATATGTTCTGTAAATAATATACTTCATCTAAGATTTAACCGCTCCAGGGGCTACCATATAATTCCATTGAGTGAAGAGATACATAGACATAATTGTCCCTTGTTTTGACTGCTCATCTCATTAATGACTGAGGAGTGAATGCAATGATAGATCACACAATAGCAGGCTAATTTTTTTTAAGTTATGTCTTTTTCATTTGCCTTATCAGCTTTCTCTTTAGAATCAGTATGTAGGTTTGGAATGAGATAGATCTGGATTTGAATCCAGGCTCTGCCATCTAGTGGTTATGAGATCTTAAAGTTATTTATCTTCTTGGAGCCTCAATTAATTCCTCTAGAATCCTGTAACAATTAACACTGCTTACCCAGGACTTTTGTGAGGATTAAAGAAATAGTATATGGAAAGGTCTTGGCTTTAGTAAGGGTGTCATAAATGTAAATTATTATGATTAACCTCATTGACATTGTAATTGTTTTATTAATAAGTGGTATTATCATAGCATAACTTTGTTCATCAGGGTTGCCATTTTATCACTTATAAGCATAAAGGTTCTGGTTTAAGTGCATTTCCTAGGGGATGAAAACAAAAACTAAATACCAGTCTCTGGGTGTAGGGGTTTCTGAAGATATCAAATAGGCCAAAGGAGGGAAGCACTGAGGGAAGGTTACAGGGATGGACACCAAGTCCCATTCCACAATTTTTCTAGACTGGGCTAGTCTTGTCCTGAAACAAATGCTGTATGACATCACTATAAAGACAAAGGTAGGCTTAGAGGGGAAGAGAGGAGAGGTGACTGGTACGTGGGTAAATAATGGAAGGGAAATAGTCAGAAAGAAGCCTTCTTATGTCCCATTTTAATGCTTTAATTATGAAGCCACTTCTTATCTGTTTAAAGCTTACATTGGAATGAAAAGTCTCAGTTTTATGATATACTTTTGAAAATAAAAAATAACTAATGATGTAGAATATTAAGGTTAAAGGGTTTTACTTATTACCTTTATTCAATAATTAGAATAGAAAGGTAAAAGAATTTCTATATGCACTTTTAGAAAAGAACAGGAATAAGAAAAATACTAAGACAAATTCTGTCACTTGTGCAACTGACCAAAACACACACACATACAGAGTAATCAGAGAGTCATGGTGGGAATGTTTCATTTCTTTCTATGTGTGTGATGTTTTCTGCATAGTCATTCTCACTTTCTTAATCTGAAGCATTTTCTTTCCCTCCATTAAAGTAATAAAAGCAGATAAGGGAGAAATATACAAATGCTTTTTTTATTTACATTTTCTACTGCCTTCTATTCATTGTAGACAAAGAACTTTTAGTTTATTTACAAGCAGATTAGCTCTGAGAAAGAACTGTATATGTCTCTTCTCTTTTACCTTCATACTCCCCACTCTTTCTTACTATTTCCTACTGAAGTATATCAGGGAAAAATGGCAACTATTTAGTGATTTAACTTTATTTGAAAAGTTTGATTTTTTATTGAAGAATATTCTTGTAGTACAGAAATCTTCAAACTATAGCTCAGTAGCCACATCCAGATTTCTATTAGTTTTTGTGGAGATTATAAGTTAATGATGGGTTTTTCCTGTCCTGCTTGGGTAGCTCATTTGGTTAGAACATTGTCTCAATCGTCCGAGGTTATGGTTTTGACCCCTAGATAGGGCATATACAAGAATCGACAAATTAATGCATAGATAAGTAGAATAACAAATTGATTTTTCTCTCTCGTTTTCTTTTTTCCCCTCTCTCTCTAAAATTAATACATTAAAAAATAGAAAAGAATTGTGATTTTTCTTTTTAAATTTATGAAGTAAAATCAGAATAATAATGATTTGTGGCATGTGAAAATTCTATGAAATTTAAATGTTAGTGTCCATAATTAAAGTTTTATTAAAACACAGCCACACTCACTTGTTTGTACATTGTCTATGGTTCTTTCACGCTCCAATAGCAGAGTTGAGTAGTTGTGACACAGACCATATGTTACACACAGTCTCTTTGCTTTGCACGGCTACTTAGTTCACTAGAAATCACAATGACACTTATAATTCTCTAACATTTCTGGTGCCATGAAATCACTACCATAACATTTGTTTTATTACTGTTGTCTGTCATGTCAAAATAATAAGAGAAGATAAAAGTGAAGTTTGAATATTACAATGTGACACATTGTTGTAAATTATTTTGTTACCAAATTAAGTGGCAAAATACCTTTTATTTTATTAAGCAATGAAACTATAGCAGTGACACGTAAATGTTGATATTACCGGACTATGCACTCCTTACATCTCCAACTCATAGGAAAAACAACAATCAGAAAGGATAGAAAATATTAAATATCTTATCACAAAAGAATTTCTTCAGTAAAATAAAGGACAGTGGTGAGGTTGCAACTCAATTTTTTAGCAGCTCATTTATTAGCCAAGCAAGAAAATCTACTTACCAATGCTAACTTAGCAATTGAAGAAATGTGGTCAGAGAAAAAAATTAAAACTATCAACTCCTTGAGAAAAATAGTTTCTTAAAGAGTTGAAAAGACTGGAAGAAACATCAATAGTCAATTTAAAAACAATGCAAATGATCTTGAGTGGCTTTCCTTGACTGTTACTAAGTGAAAAATCATTACCAACATTAGTTAGTTGTAGCTTATTAGAAAAATCAATGATAAGTTTGAAGTGACTGAAGATTTATTATCTATGAATAATCTGTGTGGAAAAAATACAGGTGAAAATATTTTCAAAGAAGTTGAAAAAATACTATTTCAGTACAACCTGAAGTGGAATCTGCTAAGATGTGTTATGACTAATGGTTGTAAAAATATATGTATAGCAGAAAAGGGATTAGTTTTGCATAGTTATATAGCTTGTGAGGATGTAAAGTATTTAATGCCTGAGGTTATTCATTGTGTTTGTCATCAAAAGGTTCTCTGCATGAGATATTTGGATCCATCTGATGTTATTGATAGAGTAGTGTCAATAGTATTCTTTATTCACTCTTGTGGACTTAACCATTGTCAGCTGGGAGATTTTGAATTCAGCACCAAGAATAAAATTTTTCTATATAAAAAACTTCTCTCAACCAATATTATCAAATACTGAGCACTTTTGAAATTGTTTTTTGCTGTGGACTTGCTAATGTTTCTTAATGCACATTAAGAAAGGCAAAGATGTCTGACCAGGTGATGGTGCAGTGGATATGAGCATCAGCCTGGGATACTGATGACCCAGGTTCCAAATCCCGAGGTCGCTGGCTTGAGTGTGGGATCATAGACATGACCCCATAGTTCCTGGCTTGAGCCCAAAGGTCACTGGATTGAAGCTCACAGTCACTGGCTTAAGCCCAAGGTTGCTGGCTTGAGTGAGGGGTCACTGACTCAGCTGGAATCCCCAGTCAAAGCCCATATGAGAAAGCAATCAATGAACAACTAAGGTCCACAACTAAGAGTTATCATCTCTCTTACTTATCATCTTTCTCTCTTCCTGTCTGTCTGTCTCTCTTTCATGAGAAAAAAAAAGAAAGCAAAAGAATGTTTATAAGAGAACTGTATACCTCAGAATAGTTATTTTCAAACTGATATTTTTTA
This sequence comes from Rhynchonycteris naso, assembly GCA_037038555.1. Taxonomy (NCBI): domain Eukaryota; kingdom Metazoa; phylum Chordata; class Mammalia; order Chiroptera; family Emballonuridae; genus Rhynchonycteris; species Rhynchonycteris naso. The sequence continues at coordinate 15,544,237 of CM073000.1, forward strand.
AATATATTTTTATAAGTCCTACGCTTCCAAAGTTAAAACAATAAGTTGGATCTACAATTTCAAACAAATTGGTAGTGGGATGACTTACATTTCTGAAATAAAATTATAGTTACCATAGCATTATTCTGATATTGAAGAAAATGCAAGGGAAATTCTCATACTTTAAAATTCATTTAACTGCAACTGAAGAGCTTCCATCTAACTTTCATTTGGAACTGATTAATATGCTGCATAGTGACATGTTAAAAAGTAAATATCAAGAAGAGAATCTAACAGAAACGTATAAATTCTGTCCAAGAGATGACTATATTAAATTAAAATCATATATCTTTGAATTTCTCATCAGTATTTGGTAATACCAACCTATATGAAAGGTATTTCATAGAAGAAGAGTGCAGAATCTCATTTCACAAGTGGGAAATGGACATTTGCGACCACTTTTGATAATAGAGAACACTAAATTTGAAAGCCCAATGTGTGAGTTTTCTGTCACTGTTATAACAAATTACCACAATTTGGTGGTTTAAAACAATAACCGTTAAAATCTCATAGATTGTAAATCAGAAGTCTGAATTAAAGAATAACCTGAATAGATTATTTGCTTAAAGTCTCACAGGGCCAAAATTAAGGTGTCAGCAAAGCAGTGTCCTCTATGGAGGGTTTCAATTTGATCCCATTTTTAAGCTCATTCAGGTTGTTGCAAAAACTTAGTTCCTTATGGTTGTAGAACTGGGGTCCTCATTTCCTTGCTGACTGTCAGTCAAGAGCCAATCTTTACTCCTAAATACTCATGTTTTCCTTGTGGCCCCTCCACCAAATGTTGTCAAGTCCCTCTCATGCTTCTAATCATTGCTGCTTCTCCTGCTGCTGCGTCTCTGACTTCAACTGGACAACATCAGCCTTCAAGAGCTCACTTGATTGGATCAGTCCTACATGGACAATACAGCCGACCATCCCTTTGTTAACATCCACAGTCTCAATTATATCTACAACTTCTTTTTTGCTATATACATATTCAAAGATCCAAGTATCAGAATGTGGACATATATATGGGATCATTATTCTGCCACCAATCCAATTAAGCAAACTGGTATTACCTGAAAATAATTACATTCTTATTATTAGCAGATCTATGTTACAAAATTTTACTCAATAATAATTATTATTATTATTTTGTTAGAAACATATGACAATATATGGTTTTTTCTTTTTATATAAGTACCTGTCTAATTTTCTAAGTCTTGCTTTTGGTATATAGAGGTAAAGTATTTATTATCTACCCCAAAAGAGAAAAAGTTTGACAAACCCTGTTTTAGTGGAAAAATTAATTGGTTCTAACTTTATGGAAGAAAATTGAACAATGTTTCAAAATATAAAACAACATAAAACAAACAAAAAGACATGTCAGAAATTTTATTACTAAAGTTTATTTCTAGGACACTAAGTATGTATGTACTCAAATTTAGCAATAGTTTTTGTTTATTCAGCATCATTTATAAAGATGGAAATATGGAGCTAATCTGAGTATATACCAAGAAGCAAATGGTTAAATAAATTAGACTAAATCCACTCAGTACTAGAATTATAATAAATATAAATGCTAGCTATTTTTATTGTCATTAATTATTTACATTCTAATGTTTTTAAATAGTGTATATTTATTACATTTTAAGGAGATAAGTATAATTAAGGTTATTTTTATAAAAATAATTGACTTGCCTGACCAGGTAGTGGCGCAGTGGATAGAGCGTCGGACTGGGATGCTGAAGACCCAGGTTCGAGACTCTGAGCTCACCAGTTTGAGCATGGGTCCATCTGGCTTCAGCAAAAAGCTCACCAGCTTTGACCTAAGGTCTCTGGCTCCAGCAAGGGGTGGCTTGGTCTGCTGAAGGCCCGCGGTCAAGGAACATGTGAGAAAGCAATCAATGAACAACTAAAGTGTCGCAACAGCAAGGAAAAACGATTGATGCTTCTCATCTCTCTCCGCTCCTGTCTGTCTGTCCCTAAATATCCCTCTCTCTGACATTCTCTCTGTCCCTGTAAAAAAATAAAATAAATAATTGACTTAATTTTGTGAGAACATTAAGAAAGCAATAAAAAACAACTTTGTTTGACAGTGATTAATTCTGAAGTAAAGCTCTATAAATATTGTCTAGAGATATGGAAAAATATTCAAATAGAAATGGCTAAAAATTATGGAAGTTGTCCCATGGTAGTGGGAGTGAGAGTTAGAAGTTGGCTCTGGCTGGTTGGCTCAGCAGTAGAGTGTTGGCCTGGTGTGTGGAAGTCCTGGGTTTGATTTCCAGTTAGGGCACAGAGGAGAAGTGAACATCTGCTTCTCCACCTCTCTCCCCTTTCTCTCTCTCTCTCTCTTCCCCTCCTAAAACCATGGCTCAAACAGTTTGAGCAAGTTGGCCCCAGGTTCTAAGGATGGCTCCATGGCCTTCTTTTAGGCACTAAAATAACTTAGTTGCTGGGCAACGAAGCATTGTGCCCAGATGAGCAGGGTATCCCAGCCCCATAGGGGACTTGCCAGGTGGATCAGGGCACATGCCAGAGTCTTTCTCTGCCTCCCCACCTCTCACTAAAATAAACAAAAAACAAAAAACAAACAACAAAAAAAGGAGTGAGTAGTTGTTAAGTAGGGGTTCTTCTATTTTTTAAAATATTTTTTCTGCTCTTTTTTTTTTTCCAAGTGAAAGGAAGGGAGATAGAAAGACAGTCTCTCGCATGTACCCCAACCAGAATCCACACAGCAACCCGTCTGGGAGCCGATGCTTTGCCCATTTGGAGCCAATCAAGCTAATTTTCAGCATGTGAGGTGGAGGCTCCATAGAGCTATTCCTCATTACCTGGGGCTGATGGGGTGAAACGAATCGAGCCATGGCTGTGGGAGGAAAAGAGAGAAAGTAAGTGATAAACAGAAAGGGGGGTGTCTGACCTGTGGTGGCGCAGTGGATCAAGCATTGACCTGGAACACTGAGGTCGCCGGTTCAAAACCCTGGGCTTGCCCAGTCAAGGCACATATGGGAGTTGATGCTTCCTGCTCCTCCCCCACTTTTCTCTCTCTCTCTCTCTCTCTCTCTCTCTCTCTCTCTCTCTCCCCCCTCTCTTCTCTAAAATGAATAAATAAATAAAAATAATTTTAAAAAGGGGAGGGGAGAAGCAGATGGTCACTTCTCTAGTGTGCCCTGACCAGAATCAAACCCAGGACATATACATGCTGGGCTGGTGCTCTTTTACTGAGCAAACCAGCTGGCATCTTCTTTTAAATTTTTTTTAAAAAATTGTACTTATTGATTTTGGTAAGAGGAGAAGGGAAAGAGAAAGACATGAACACTGATCTGTTCCCATATGTACACTGACAAGGGGTTAAACTGGCAACTTCTGCACTTTGGGATGACGCTCTAATCAACTAAACTACCCAGCCAGGGCAGTGAGAAGAGATTCTTGCTTTTCATTATAAGGCCTATGTAGTGTTTGACTTTGAGAGATGGTGCTGGGGGAGAACTCCAAAGCTATCCTGAGCTTCCAGAATGAGGAACATGTGGGGTTTAGAGCAAATTAAGCCTGAACATCACTGGAAGCAAAAAGGAGAAAACTGAAGCTATACTACTGCAGGCACATCAAGGGAAGGAGGGGCTCTTTGAAAAAGACAGTCCTGCCAGGAAAAACTGAAGGCACCAGAAAAAGAAGAAGACCAAATATAAAGTGATTGACTGCATAAAAGAAGCCGCAGGCAGGAGTCTACAGGAGTTGAGGAGAGCTGCTGAGGACAGGACATTGTGGTTGTCACTCATTCATAGTGTCACCAGAAATCAGAGATGACTCAATAACATAGACAGATTCTATATTTTACTTTAATAAAAGCATACAAAATACAGAATTTTGTATACACATGTGTATGTACAGTTTATTCTTTTAACAAATACATGGTGGAGGCTAACCTTTCATCAGGAAATCAATATACATCACAAAACAGAAATGACTAAGAAGGAATTAAGGACAGAGCTGATTACTAAGGTTGCTCCCCATGACCCAACAGGCCAGAGCTTAAATGAATGAAACAAAATGGGATGAAATCTCACAGGACTTGAAAACAATGTTTTGCAGCTTATATTTTTCCTTTTGAGTTTCCTGTTCTAACGTCTTCCCCCTACACCCATTTCTTGAAGAGAAGACCTCTGGATTCTGTGGTTGTAGAAATCCCTCTCTTCCCAAGAGAAGGGGAATCTTTAAGCAAAGGTGTTTTACTTCCTTTCCTCCCTAGGGCAGATCTGATAGCACTAGAATGTTTTCTCTGGATACATGTACAGGCAAAGTAAGAAAAAGCCAATAAATAGACAATATTTCTTAATAAGGGAATAAATATCAAGATATGGTAAGAACAGAAAATTCTTCTACTCAGCCATGGTCTTTGGAGTATTCAGGCTTGATTTCAAATTCTGGTAGTTCCTTGCCCTCTGAACCTTAGTTCTTATATCAGTAACAGTGAGCTATAATATTATGTCACATAATTAAACGATAAATGTAAAGTACCTAGCAAAATATTTAGTATAAGTAAAGATTTAACATACTTAAGTTTTTCTACCATTAACAATCAGCCTCTCTCTCCAAACCATAATTTTTGGTGTCTACAATCACATAGTGTCTAAACATGTCTGTGTATGCATGTTTTACTTTCAAGTAATTTTGTACGTCCTTTTATGTGTGATAAGTAGTATAAAGGCAAGAACACATCTAATAATTCTTGTATAACTCCATCTAATATGCATCCTATTTTTGTTAATGGTTTGAATTATTTTCATTCAATATTCCACTTAATCTACACAAAAGCTTTTTATTATTTCACTGTTACAGATGAGAATGCTAAAGCTTAGAGTGCTTAAATAACTTGGCCAAGGTCATACCTTGGTGGCAGAAGAGGAATTTAAGGAATTTGAACCTAGATGTGTCTGTGTCCAGAGTCTAGATATCTAGTGTGTTGTTTTGTTCTCACCCATAGAACAGAGTGGAAATGTCACTGTAATTGTTTTTAGGCTTATCTTTGCAAGTAAGTACATTCAAGAGGTACACTATCTGTTTTTAGTGTACACATCCACACATAACCCATCACCAAATTATATGTATTTTCACTTGTAAAGAACTGACAAAGCTTTTCATTCCCCACCATCTCTGCCCTTATGACCTGGTTCAGGCTGCTCTTGTCATGGTTGGAACTGTGTTAGCCTCCCAAAGGATCACAGTCTTCATTCTCTGCACTGTAGCAGAGCTATCGTCTAAAATTCAGGCAGTTCTCCTAACAGTTAATAATTTCACATTGCTCCAACTCCTTAATTTGCCCTCAGTCTTTGGTCAGTGTGTTGAGGGAAGCTGGTTTTCAAGAGTCTTTATATTCTTGCTCCAGCTCATTCCTTCAGCTTCATTTTTTGCTACTCCTGCCCTTGAATTTTCACTCTAGCTATAATGAAGTGTGTTTAGACCCTGGACATCACCAAAAGAGAAACAGATCTTAGACATTCCTAGCACTGAAATGAGAAAGGTGAACTTCAAGATCCAGACAATCTGATAACACCAGGAGACCTAAGCCTGATGACAGGGCACCTAGGAGGGACAAACAAAGAGATGCTTGGGAATCGAAGGGAAATGGACAATGGACACAAAGCAAGTGGCAGTGGCAGCCATCGCCACAAGGACTGAACCTCTGGATTAAGGACATTTGTTGTGTGTTATCCTTAGTGACCTTTATACTTTCCTCACCTTCCTTAGTTTCTTTTGTCCTTCGTCCGCATTGGGAGAGCCGTTCTGGAATGAGTTAAGTAGCTCTCATGCCATTATGTGGTGATTATGTGCCCGGCATCCCACTAGCACCGAGGGCACAAGACCAGAGGCTAATAGGCATCATCCTCGTGAAGACTGCAGTCGATGTAGGAAGGAGACAAAGATCATTCCAATACAGTAGGATGGAGACTGCAATAGATTTTGCAGCTTAGCGAAGGACAGGCACTTTGCCAAAGATGAGGGCTCACAGAAAGAGGTTTCATTTGTTCAAATCGAGGACAAATAAAAAGCAGCCTTGAAAATACCCTGTGGAAAAGCTGGAGGAGGGTGTCCCGGGATTAATAGTGATGGACGAGGACTTGATTTGGGCAGGGGTAAACACATGATATGGTGTACACAGATGTGTTGTAGAACTTGGCACCCGAGCCTGTGCAATTATGTTAACCAGTGCCACCCTAATTTAAAAAAAAAAAAGATAAATAACATTTTAATGCTGTATTTTAAAAAATCAAAATGAATGTAAAAATCCATGGTGAACAAAATATCAAAATTTTAAATAAAGACAGAATGACTTGTAAGGGTTAAAAAATAAATTCTCTGAGCTGACACCAGACTGAACTTAGCTTATTTTGTAAGCCTAATTATAAGATTCAGGACAGGTCTTCCCACACACATGCCATTATGTATTGAATAATCAATGTAAATAGTATATGTTATTATAGATATAGATACAGATAATTTTGAATTAAAGTTAATTAACAAACACGTGTGGTAAGAACACTTTCACCCTCCACCCTCCTTTACTCCCCCTGAAGGCAAGAAACAAATTTCTCATATGGAAGGTATCTCATATGGAAGGCACTCGAGAGAAAAAGAGGCATCCCTAACACCAGACATAGAAGATTCAGGGCCAAGAAGAATTAGTAAATTTTTGTCATTTCTTCAGTAATTTTCTATCCCAAGCCAGAACTCTTCTGACAATTTCTCACAAATAATTGTTTCTCTGTTTAAAAGGTTTTAAAAGCGACCTGATTCGGTCCCTTTTAAAGTCTCATTTTAAGTTTTGGTTTGAATGCTACTGGTTTGCAAATCATCCTTTGAGTGTGTGCACAAGACATTTTTACTAATTACTACTTTCATGATTCATTGGTTTCGCATTTGCTGCTTATGAACCTTTGACACGTCACAGTTTCTCTAAGCGTCTAATGATTTTTGCCTGTGTCCGCAAGATAACTAAATCTCCAGACGTGTAGTCTCCATGCTGTCTGGAAATGTGCTGTTGTTTATGTATAATAGGTGAATGGTCATATGAAACTTTTTTATTCTTCAATTTAGACATCGACTTATTTTGTTTACCTTGTTTTTCCTGGCTAAAATGCTAAAAATTTCCCAAAGGTCACAGTGGAATTCCTCACTTTGACAAGCTGACAAGCACGTCTTTGAATGTCAAACACGCTTCGAGGCAGTCTGAGCTTGTCTGTTGTTTAACGCCATTTCACTTATATTTCTTCTAAGAGATCTGTTGTCCCCAGCATGCAGACTCAATGTGAGATCAAGTCGTCTGCAGGTTCTGCTGAGCCAGGAGGAAAACTCTAATTTCTCTCCTCTCCATATCTAGGCCATTGGTTAGGGGATTACTATCATCTGAGTAGGTCAACAGGGGTCTTTCATATTGTGGTTCCAGATTGAATGTAAATCCGCCCACTGCTTTTCAGCAAAATGCAGTCTTGTGTATGCAGAATGGAAAGTTACTCAGGAATCACGGTTGCAACTCCTGGGGACAGTGACTTACTTACCTGGGAGAGGCACAGGGCAGCAGAGGGCAGAGACTTGGGAGTGCCCCACCTCAGTGCTGGGCAGTAATAGCATTGGCTGGAGAAAACTTAAACAAATCATAAAACTGACTGAAATCTGGTTTGTTTTTGTTATCCCCATATGTTGTCATTCTAGACAATGCCAGTCATAAAATCCTCTTCCCACGCCCTCTGTTCACATCTCTCCCCAAAATGTCCCCTTCTTGGTCCTTCTCTCTCTTTCTCCCTGAACTTACTGAACAAGGACTGCTGTTAACAGAGACAGGAAGTGTTGTTATCTTTTGTGGCTGTTTATAATGATTTCCATGTGATCTCTATGACAAAGCAATGCATGTGGAGCTCTAATAAGAAGCAGCATCCTCTTCATTGCTTCCTCATTAGAGTGGCTCTTCCGTGGTGAATCTGATGCTAAGGTTCACTTTACCAGCAGCAAAATAAAATGCATTGTTTTTCCAGGAACTAATTGGAAGAATGACCTTGTCAGAAAGTAGGATACAGATTCATGGTCACACTTGAAATTAGTGAACACTCATGCTTCAGGAAAAGGCTTGTCTCTGAGTGCAGTAACACCGCCCAAAATTCAGTTTGGTAACCAACAACCCAACCTGAATATCAGCACAAGCCTTTGGAAAATGTGTTAATTTGTGACATTATACCACTGAGCTCATTCAGAAGATTATATATATAATTGATTGATTTCGGAGAGAGGGGAGAGAGAGAAACATTGATTTGTAATTCCACTTATTTATGCATTCATTAGTTGATTCTTGTATGTGCCTTGGATTGGGGATCAAATCCATAATCTTGACCTAATAGGACAACATTCTAACCAACTGACCAGGGCATGCATATAGGTATATATACTTAGAATAATTTGAAGAAGACTTTCAAAGAAACATTTCATAAAAACAAATTACTATTGGAAGAAAGGGGAAAAAAAAAGAGAGAGGGAAGGAAAGAGATATATAGGAAATCAATATTTTATAGGATAGACTGATACATTTGGAATTAAGAAGAAACAAAATTAAATTAAAAGGCTTTTTAAAAGTGTGGTCTACTCCCTCCCAAATTAGAAAATGTTTATTTAAATGATTGGAAATCAAATGTGTTCAGAGCAGCATGTCACCTCTGTGCATTGATTCAGTGAGACTGTCTGCACCATCCTGTACTTTGGCACTCAGTATTTCATCCTCAGTCCAGCTATTCCCTTGTGGCCTCAATATTCCAAGTATTTTTCCAGCCTCTCTTATTTCCCAGACCAATACAGAAGCTTGCATTTCTTTGTGTGCGGGCCCCTCCCAAAGCTCAGTGACTGTGCTTTTGATGCTGCATGAAGAGAAACCAGAAAAGGGAGGCTGAGGCTTGAGCAGGGAATCGTAGTTGGTGTTTGATAAGATGTAGGGAGAAGCAAACAAATGAACCCCATGAACTCAAGTTCCAGAAGATCATAAAATCATAGCTAGAGGGCAAGTTAAGGATCACTTACTTCTATTCTATTACTTTGTATTCATTTAGGGCAAGTTAAGGATCACTTACTTCTATTTTATTACTTTGTATTCATTTAGGGCAAGTTAAGGATCACTTACTTCTATTTTATTACTTCGTATTCATTTACAGATGTAAATCTAAGGCAAGGTGATTCAGTGTTAAGCAGGAAGAGAAATTAACAGAACAATTAAACAGAACCTTAATTACCTGAAATGTCTAGAACTTTTACCATGTCCCACCATAAGAAAATACTTGTTCTGATTACTTATTTATAAATGGTATAAATTTATAAATGTCTATACGATTTTGTGCTTTTCTTTAAATATATACTGTGGATATGTTACTATTAAAATGGAAATGGTAGGCCCTAGCCAGTTGGCTCAGTGGTAGAATGTCGGCCCAGCGTGTGGATGTCCCAGGTTTGATTCCTGGTCAGGACACACAGGAGAAGTGACCATCTGCTTTTCCACCTCTCTCCCTCCCACTTCACCCTCTCTCTTTCTCTTCTCCTCTGGCAACCATGGCTTGACTGGTTCGAGCACATCTGCCAAGGGTGCTGAGGATGGCTCCATGGAGCCTCTGCCTCACATGCTAAAAATAGTTCAGTTGTGAGCATGGTCCCAGATGGAGGTTGCTGGGTGGATCCCAGTCAGAGTGCATGTGGGAATCTATCTCTCCATCTCCACTCTTCTCACTTGGAAAGGAAGGGAAAAAAAATGAAGGGTATTTACTTTTGGTTCTAAGCATTCAGAGTACAATCATATGGTGATGAGACTGAACATACAAGCAAAATTTAATGCACAACCTTATATGAATTTAAGTTACCAATTAATGAAAATCCTATCTATACTTTTCATAACATTGATTAAGTCAAGATGATCACATATATAAACTCCTTGGGTCAATGATTTCCACCCCACATAGATATGGTGATCAGAGATACTGGATTTTCCAGAAGAATAATACATATTTGTATCCTATTAAAATTAAGGCAATTTTTATAATATCAAAAAACACTGGACTTCCTTTGTGTACCATTATAAAGCATTTAACCTAAATAAATTACAAATTAGAAAATCAATATGTTGGTCAGATTACAGCTCTATTTTTCATTCAGAAAGCATGGTCTCCAGAAACTAATTTGCTCCATATAGAAAAACTCAGGACCAAGGTTAGTGTCAGCTGCCCAACATCTATACATTCCTGCCATCACACTTGTCCTAAAGAAACTTTTGTTTAAACAAAACACACTAAAAAATATAACCCCATATGACAATGTGCTCAGAGAGGAGTCTGGCTGCATTCTCAGGCCCCGCATGAGCCCAGATTGATCTCAGCCAATTACTGCGCCATCATTCCTCTCACCAGGGAGACATGCGCATAGGAAATGACACTTCAGAGCAAGTGTGTGAGGGTCTCCACATTTAGAAGAGATGCACAGAAAAGGGCAGCTTCTTTTTCCTTATGATCATGTTTCTCCTGCATGTGTTGCCAGCAAGATAAAGCTTCTCGCCCTGGGGTGGGTGAAGCAGAATGAGGAAGAGGACCTGGATTCTTAATGACACCCTTGAACCTCTAAATTAACCAGCTCTGTAATTGCTATGCTTCTGGACATCTTGTTATGTGAGATAAGAGATGTCCTTACTACTGAAACCAGTCCCCTTGATATGACAGAAGAACAATGACACTTGACCTCTGTGTCATTCCTCCGTAGAATTTCTACCTTAATAATAAGAAAAACATCAGACAGTTCCAAATTGAGAGACATTCTTCAAAATACCTGCCCACTACTCCTCAAAACTGTCAAGGTCACCCAAAATAGGGATGGTGAGGAACTGTCACAGCCAAGAGGAGTCTAAGGAAACTAGATGACTAAATGCAATGTGTTGTCCTGAATGGAACCCTAGAGTAAAAACTAAAGAAATCTGGATAAAGTATGGTCTTTACTTAATAATAATGTATAAATATCAACTCATTAATTGTAGCAAATGTACCATCTTAATGTAACATATTAATACTTGGTGTATAAGGGTGTTCTGTGTATTATCTTTGCAACTTTCTATAATGTAAAAATTTTAGATTTAAGAAGGTTTTATATTTAAAAAGAAATAACTCAGCTTTGGTTGGTTGGCTCAGTCGGTTTAAGCATTTGCCCAAAACACCAAGGTTGTGGGTTTGAACCCCAGTTAGGGAATGTTCAGGAAGCAACCAGTGAATGCACAACTAAAGTTGAACAACAAATAGATGTTTCTCCCTCTCCCTTCCTCTCTCTCCCTTCCTCTTTGTCTCTCTAGAATCAATCAAAATTTTTTTTTAAAAAATATCACCCATTATCCCATAATCTAGCAATAAAAAGAAACATTTTAATGCATATTTTACTTTGTCCACTGTCTATTTGCATTTTTCAAAGTGGTTTTTTATGGTACATACTTTTTCACTTAATATTTAGTGGATGTATTTTGATGTCATATAATTCTACAACATGATTTGCATTTACACCGGAGGAGTTCATTTTAGAAATATATATTATTTAGTCAGTTACCTGTCTGTATCTTTATTCTTCTCTAATTCCATTGAATTCATTGGGAAGGAGGGTTTTGGAAATAGAAGCACTATAAAGAGAGGAAACAATTCTTACCTATATGTTCATTGCAGAAAACAGAGGGGAGGGTTTGGTCCGATGCTGCCAGGAAAAACGCAATGCGTCAAGAAGCAAGAGGCTTGGACAGGACACTGTGGATGCTGGTCTCATCTCTGCAAACAACTCTTGAGTATTTTTTTTACCCCATGCTCAAGCCAGTGGCCTTTGTGCTGAAGTTGACAAGCCCACACTCAAGCCGGCAACCGTGGCGTTGGACCTCAGCATTCTCAGTGGACACTCTGTCCACTGTGCCACCACCACCAGTCAGACCAAGTACGGTTTTTATCTTATGTAACTGCTACAGTTCTCAATGTTCTTATCTATAAAATGAACTACGGGATTTATTCAACTGTCCATTCCGAAAATCTATTAGTATATGTTTTGCAAAAAGATCATTTTTTAGAAAACTTCATGTATAAGATATAACCAAGCATGCTTAATACAATAAAGAGGATATAGAAAATAGACAATACATGTCCTTTTTGTTATAGAGCTAAGAAAAAGAAACAAATTCTCATTATGTTGCACTAATTAAATACACTATATGAAGTGACATGAAGATCTGAGAGTTATGCAAAGGGAACTTTTCCCACTGAAGGAGACGGGGGACTGGTCTATAAATATTGCAAGGAGATTGAGTTCAGCTAAACAGAAGGAAGGAGCTGTCTAAAAATGGAGTGGGCTTCCTAGAAAAATGAGTGGGTTCCCACATATGGAGAATTCTGCAGTATGGGCTGGATGGAGAATAATCAGGGACCTTTTCAAAGCAATTCTTGCCCTTGGTAGAGTTTCAAACTAATGGTCACAAAGTTCACTTTCAATTTTTAAAGTCTGGAGTTTTTCTTTAAGTACAACACCACTCTTTAGACTATTGCCCACAAGCACTGCCTCTGTTTCTAGGCTCTCTACTTTCTCATTGGCCTCTAGGTAACTGAAGAATAGATTCCACCAGCAAAAATAAAAGGCCTCTATTTATTGAAAGAATAGGTCCCTTGCTTTGTTTGCATCTCTATCCATTTAATGAAGAACAAGTTCTTCCATTGTCATTAAGAAAATGTAAACAAATCATCTCTTGAAACTCAATCTTCTCTGTGACATCAATGTAAAAAGAACAGACTCTGGAAAGCAGGTCTCCAGTTCACAATCAAACTTTAGAATTTGTCCTCAAGATTTCTTCCTAGCCTTTCCAGAAAAATGAGCTTGTGAAAAATCTAATAGGTAAGATAAACACACACACGCACACACACGCACACACACGCACACGCACACACGCACATACACACACAAACTTATTCACAGTCAGGTTTAAGAAGTTGATCCATTGCAGGTGCGAGTTTCTCACTGTCACGCTTCTGTGTGCTGAGGGAGGAACTGTACTGGGTAAGAGTTTCCTTTCCGGAATGGTGAAGATGACTGTTTCACACATCAGGCGACTCCAAAGCACTTGTCCCTATCCATGTAGCCCTCTTTCTTCAGGCAAAAATTATTTGATGAGTGTCTAAAAACAATATATTTTTTTCCTGGAATTCCACTCACGGGAGAAAATTAGATAGCCTTTCCATTCGCTCGGTCTCAGAACAAATCAGACTGTACAGGGTGGAAGAGAAATTGGGAGAAGACCGAAACCAGCTTTTAAGAACTTTTTTGTCCTAAACTTCAAAAGTACATGATGTGAATGATTTATTTTATGAGAAACCGCATATTGCCTGTAGATCTTCGAAACACACACGCGCGCGCGCGCGCGCACACACACACACACACACACACACACACACACACACACACAAGCGACTACTATTGGCAAATGCCTCCTCTCCAATCGCCAGAGCGAGGAAGGGATCCCTAGAGCCCAGCGCACCGCCGCCGGCAGATGGGGTCTCTGGCGGCCCTCGCTGCAGCAGCCGACTATCTGTGGAATGACAGCGTGGAAGGTGCTGTAAGAAAATCCCTCGCATGCTTTGTGATATGTTAAAAACGCAGCATCATCCTCTCTGTTCCTTTTCTTCCGCCGAAAAGCAGAATTCGAGGGCACAGGGCACCTGGAGGGGCAACACAGCAACCTGCCCCCAGGAGCTCCCTCGCTCCACGGCCACCCCGCAGTTCCCGGGCTCTAATCGCCTCCGCTCCAATGGGCCAGCAGCACTTCACCCATTTCCTCTTCCATTCACTCCAGCGGGGAGGAAGGAGGGAAAACAAAACTCTAAAAATAACTATCAGCATCTTAAAAAAAAAGAAAAGCTTAGCTGCCTCCTCCCCGCCACTCCAGCTCCCGCCCTTCTCACCCCCCCCCCCTCCCCAGCCCGCTCCTTATGGGGCACATGTCTGCTTCTTACAACACCGAGGCACATGGTTCCAGTTCGGCCCCGAACCCCACCGGGGCCGAGAGGAAATCCACATCTGTGGGACGCTCCGCACGGAACCACCTCTAGCGAGGGAGGCCGGGGGACTGCAGCAGCGAGATGAAGGGCTAGACCGCGGGATCGCTGCTCATGCGGTGAGCGGGGAGCCCGGGCGGCGGCGAGGGCGCTGGGAAGCCGCCGGGGGGTGGGCCGCCGGGGCCCCCGCAGCGCCCGCCGCTCACCCCCACGCGCGCTGTAGATATTTGCCCGCCTGACTGCAACTTGCTGCAGTGTTTGAAAGAGTAGTAGAGCGCATGGAGGTGGGGCCGGGGAGAGACCGGGAGGAGTGGTCGGGGGTGAGCGCGCAGGGGCTGGGGAGGCGGCGGCGGTGGGGAGGGGGCTGGCCCCGAGGGGGTAGGATGCGGGAGAGCGTGGGGGGGGTAGTCTGACGCTTGCTTACACATGTCACATGTGCTTTTTAAGACGGCCGGGAGCGCCTGCAAGCTGGATCTGGTGGAGGATGCTGCTGCGGCAGGTGCTTCGCAGAGGGCTCCGGTCGTTCTGCCACAGGCTGGGCTTGTGCGTGAGCCGGCACCCGGTCCTCTTCCTCACCGTGCCCGCAGTCCTGACCATCACCTTCGGCATCAGCGCGCTCAAACGCTTCCAGCCCGAGGGCGACCTGGAGCGCCTGGTCGCTCCCAGCCACAGCCTGGCCAAGATCGAGCGCAGCCTGGCCGGCAGCCTTTTCCCCCTGGACCAGTCCAAAAGCCAGCTCTATTCGGACTTACACACCCCTGGGAGGTATGGCAGGGTGATCCTCCTCTCCCCGCCCGGGGACAATATTTTGCTCCAGGCTGAGGGGATCCTGCAGACCCACCGAGCCGTGCTGGAAATGAAGGTGAACCACAAGGGCTATAATTATACTTTTTCCCATCTGTGTGTGTTGAGAAATCAGGATAAGAAATGCGTGCTGGATGATATTATTTCAGTGCTAGAGGATCTCAGGCAGGCTGCCGTCTCCAATAAGACAACAGCCAGGGTGCAAGTGAGGTATCCCAACACTAAATTAAAGGTATGCTCCTCCTGCATGCTTCTGCCAATTAAAGAGGCAGCACTTCATTTCTTGCCCTAAACAAGCAAAGAAAATGCAGCGGTCTCATCCTTAAAGACTCAGAAGCTGATGCTTCTTTCATTTTGGGGGGGAAAAGATGGGCAACTGAGTGAAGAAAACAGGCAATGAATGGTACGACTAGATATTGAGAAATTCAAAACCAAACAAAACAAATGCCAAAAATGAAAAAAATAATAATAATAAAGAAAAAAAAGTTGTTTCTGAGACCCTGCAATTACATCTTTGTTCAGGGTTAATAAATCAGTGAATGGAAGGGGGAGGGGGAATCCTGAACAATATGGGGGATTTCTTTTCATTATGGGGCTCTATGTATTTCTTATTACTGATGACACATCCACCTGGTGCCATATTCACCTATTTGCATCTTCAGCCTGGCTTGATTTGGACATGTGCAGAGTTTGTGGCTCAGTGCGCTGTGAATGTGTCTGAGAGTGGTGGGTATGAATGTACTTGGGATTCCAGGAATTGTGTGTATGTGTGTTGGCATAGCAAATGAAACAAAAATTTTCTCTGAGTGAGAATGGGAATGTTCAGCTAATTGGTATAGTAGTTTTACTGAGTCCTATTCTCTTCTTATAATAATAATAAAAAAAGAAATCCAAACCAAGGCAAGATTAGTGTAACAGAAAAAGAAAAGAAAAAAATGCCCAGAGTCAGCAAAAATTCCAAAGAATGATTATTTCAGCACTAAGTATGTTGTGCTTTTTAAACACTCGATTTAAACTATGTTGTTCAAATGAGATTTTGAAACATCCTACACTGTCAGAATTGACCTGCTGTAGCCAAAAAGTCAGGGTATCACCAGGTGACTAAAGTTTCAGGACAAATTTGACTTCCAGAAGAGTCACTGCACCATTTGTATGCTCAACCCTGGGCAGACTCATCAGCTGCACAACCAAGAATTCCCAAGACAGGTGTTTCCCAGAAGAAGGAATTTTCTTTCTTCTAATGTGCAGGAGGGTGTGTGTGTGTGTGCTTCCATAAGGATAAATAAATGGTCAAAATGTAGGGAATCCTAATAGTTCTATTTATCTGATATAATCAATATCTATACACAAAAATAATTCTTATAGGACTTTTGAGATCAAAAGGCTCTTTTTCCTAAACTAAAAGATTTAAAGCACTTAAAAACTAGGGATTTTTTCAGGAAACCTCATCATCTGCTTTTTTTAAACATGTTGTCCTTACTTAAATGCATCCTGAGGCTGACAGGGTTTCAGCCCCTTGTTTAGTTGAATAGCCTCCTGAGATTTAGATAAACTGGACAGATATTTCATCAGCTTGAAATCTAGGTAAGGGTTTGTCTGCTTCACACTTATTGAAGGAAGTATGATGAATATATGTGGTTGTGCAGCATGCTTTTTGTTTCCCGAATCCTTTGACATTGGCATTATTGCTTGCTAAAGAAAAGGATGTGGTGGAGAGTGATCTTCCCAAACTATAGCCTTCCAACTGAGTTTCCTTTTATGCCAAATGTCTGGAGTAAAGAAAGGTTTAAAATTCTGTTGAATTTAAACTTCAATTTGTCTTCCCTATTAAGGCTAGTTTGCAGTTTATTGATATACATTTTTAGTTAGGTCCCTTATTTCCTTTATTCAGCAGTACTGTCCAAGTGTGAGAGCTTTGTTGAATTAGCCACTGTGAATGTTTTGTCTATCTGACTATCATCATGACATTTAGTGTACAGAACATTGAGGCCTCTAATTCACTCATTTGATAAACATTGGTTGTGCTTCTGTGATATACTAGGTGCTCTTCTAAGCACATGAGACAGAGTTTGAGGCACAAAAATCAAGGTCTTTCCCCATGAGGCTTAAAAGTAGTAGAAGTCATTGTTCCACTCAGAGTCACCTATAAGTAGGGACTCAAATCTTTGGGTCTACCATTGAGCCAACATCATACTAGGCCCATAATAGGAACTTTGTCCAAACTTTTTGCCTGATCAGTTGGTCAATCTACATCTTGGAAGGACTCAGTGGTTAATCATATAGAATGGAGTAATTGATTATGAAAGTCAGTGTAGTAAGAGTATTCGACTGTAAGGTCAGTAGTCACAGCCATCGCCACTGCCAGGCAGGTGCAGGTTCACGTTAGATTCGGGCAGATGGTAATAAAACAGCGGAGCCAGAGGATGGTTGGCTATTCTTTTACTGTAGTTCGCAACTGACCAGCAAGTAAAAACATACAGGGTACCAAAACCCACTCATACATTCTCCAGTTCCACAACCAGGAGACTCTTTTCTGGTTTTTCCTAGAATCAAAGGCCCCCACCAGTCTTAGTCACCTCTGGTTCTCCATCTGCCAACATGGCTTCTTACTCTCTGCACAAACTGGCTTCTCTCTCCTTCTCTTTCATCTTGGCTTCTTCTTCTTCTTCCTCACAAACTTTTCTTGGCACAAAACCCCTCCTCCAGCAAACATTAGCATAACAATAACTCTTCTCAAGCAGGAAGGTAATTAGCAGTTTCACAGATCACATACCTTGGCAGTGGCCATTTTTCACAATAAAAGTGAGTAAACGTAAAAATCACATTTTACAAACTTATTTGCCCAACATCTACTAACCATAAAAAGAGCAGAATTATAAATTGGCTCTATAAACTGTAAAGCCCTTATTCTGCTACATTCTAATGCCATTGTCTCCTCAATTGCATTGGCTTGACTTCCTCTGCATGACATCAGTGATGTTCTAAAGCTATGTTTGGGTAAGTGAATCTTTTAAGATTCTTCTGAGAACAATGGGTACTCTCAAGCATCTAGCTGTAGTCTCACATAAGCTAATGTAGTATAAAATATGATTTGTGCAGTACCATGGGTACTTAAAATCCTATCAAAGGATCTCCAGTGACTTTCAGGTTAAGAATTCCCTGGCACAGAGCAAGGTGAGATGGCCTTTTGTTTCAATAACATATTACTTAGAAATAATTTTAATTCCTGTGTGACAGTGCTATTCAATGAGCATCCTTATGCCGCTGTTACATGCTGAAGTTTGAGAACTTGTGGTTTATGAGATTTGGGAGAAATTTTTTATACATACACTTTTTGGCCATCTAATTTGTTTTGCTTTTCTCTGTCATCTTGGATCACCAATGTTTCCAACTCAGGACAATATGGAAAATTTTAATGCTGGAAGATGCTGTTGGTTGGTCGGCAGGGAGTCAGAAGTTAAAGAAAAAATGCCAAATAAATAGCAATGGCTGGGTAATGTGAGTAAGAATTGATAACCTCCTGACATGAAAGAAACCAGTAGTTCAATGCTTAGAGATAGTTTGAGGATGTATAAACACTGATTGACAGGACGGAGTGGTCAAAAACTTCAGTTGTGACAATCATAAGGACATCTCCCAAATATTATTAAGTCACCCAAGTAGTTCTGAGCACAGGAAGATTTAGAACTGCTGATAAACATAATTATCTTGACAAAATGATCCAGATGAGCAGGGACACAGAAAGTTGCTGGTATAATATTCTAAAGAGACACTCAGATAAAGCTGTGATAAAAAAAAAAGCAGCAGTCAGCTTAGAATAACACTACAGAAGAAATGAAACATACACGCATTTTCAAAACCTGTGCAGAATAGAGGCTAAAATCTGAAATCCCCACCCCTATATAATAGGAACTCTAAAACTGTCTTTTTGTTATTATAGCTTTGATTAGACACAAAGGTCATGCTTATATGCCTTCTGTATGGACTCACATTCCTCCAGCCCAACCTTGTTTAGTTCTATGTAGATCAGTGGTTCTTAACCCTTTTTGAATGCGCATATGAAACCCACTAGTTTCATATGCACATTCACCAAACCCTTCTTTAGTGATAAATAAAATACGATTTTTTTTCCCAAATTCAAGACATAGGTATATGGTTTTTTTTACTGGTGCACAAAATGAGCCGTGTATGCACATCACCTTGCTCAAAGAACAAAACCAACAAAGTGCATGAACTCACAACAAATTACAGTATTACTTTATTCTGGCCTCCGCCGCAGAGGCTTCTCCGAACCCCTGAGACCGACTCACTGAACCCCTAGGCTAGGGTTCCATAGAACCCAGGTTAAGAACCACTAATGTAGATAGTATTTACATCAATGATTACTCTTTTGATTCATTTATACATTTATACTGCAATATCACAAAATTATCATCACTTCTCAACCCTCTGTGGCATTCTGTCATTTTAAAGGTATTCTCTACATTTTCCAAATTTCTACAAAGTACTTTTTGACCTCAATAATTTCAGAGTCTTTTTTCTCACCTATTAAAACATTCATTTTGTATAAATGGCCAGATTGAATTTTTCAGTTGAACATATAACATGTTGAAATCAGATTCTTGATTAAAATGAGAAAGGCAGTCGTTAAGCAAGGACTGCTCTGGACTCCAAGAAATGTTTTCACTATAATTCAAGAGGCGCAGGTGGTTGCAGGTGATATTTTGTTGCCTCTTAGGCAGGTTGTCATGACCGCACTTTTCATCTGGCTTGTTCTAATAAAGGAACAACTCCCATATTTCCCCACGTCTTTATTTTGGCCACAGTAAGTAACTAAATAAAGAAGAAGCAGACAAATGTGGTCCATGGTGAATGGTAAGAAAAGGAAGGTGAATATTTGCTTTTCTGACAGCCTGTTCTTCCCATTAAATTTCATTAATAATACCCCTCTAGACACATTTTTAAGTGGAGTGTGTGTCTCAATTCATCACATTTAAGAATAGGAACAAATCAACACTTCCTGATTTTTAACAAAATACAGTACTTCTTTGGGTACACCTGGAATACATCTTCCAGGCTTGGAAGATGTTGCCATGAGCTGTTTAGTTCTAATCTCAATGGAAAGGTAACTTAAGCCAATGTGGAAACTGAAGACTGATGTTATTTTTAGAGATTTCCAAGAAAAGTATTTTCCATACAATTCTTTGCCTAATTTATTCTATTTTTAAAATATTTTATTTATTGATTTTAGAGAGAAAAGAGTGAGTGAGACAGAGAGAAAGAAAAGGGGGGAGGAGCGGGAAGCATCAACTTGTAGTATTTGCGTCTCATATGTGCCCTGCCTGGGCAAGCCCAGGGTTTCGAACTGGCGACCTCAGCATGCCATGCCGATGCTTTATCCACTGTGTCACTATAGGCTACCTAATTTATTCTAAACCTTCATAAGATGTTCATGATAGGATCTTCTCTGATATTTCGATGTAGGCTTACATTTTCATTTCTATCTCTTAATAAGGGAAAACATGGTCAGCTTACTGTATGCTTAGGTTCTGTTTATAGTGATGTTGGTGTTTTATACACAAGTCATTCATGTTAACAATTCTGAGCCAGAGGGAGTCTTTATGTCCATTTTAAATATATATTTTAAATTTGTATTTATTGATTGATTTTTGAAAGAGAGAGAGAGAAACATCAATTTGTCATTCCATTTATTTATGCATTCATTGTCTCCTGTATGTGCCCTGATGGGGGATTGAGCTCACAACCTTGGCATATCAGGACGATGCTCTAACCAACTGAGCTACCTAGCCAGGGCTATATTCATTTTAGAGGTAATAAAACTAAAGACCAAGAGGTTAAGTGATGTCTATAAGGTCCCCAAAGTAATACATTTTGAAGCTGGGATTTAAATCCAGGTCAGTCTGGTATTGAACTTCATATTCTTAACCACAGTGCCATGTTAGTCCTAGTACATCCCACACCATTGTCGGTAACAATAGCCCTTTGTACTAAGAAAGCACTAGGGCTGTTAATCCCAAACCATGTGAAATCCATGTTAAAAGACCACTAATACCCTTCCACACCAACCCCATTCTCAGTCCAAGAGACCAGCCCTAAAGAAGATGAAATGAGGCTTCCATTCCCTTACCCACGAGTACAGGAGTAAAGCCTCCAGTTCGGGTAAACTCCTACTACGTATCTACTATAGAACCTGCCACAAAGAGTTTAGCAAATTCCTCACGGGCAAATGATTTTACTTTTAATGTAATATCACATCAAGTCAGAACAAACTAGATGCTCCAGGCTCAACTGAAAGTGAGAATCGTGCAATGTCACCCCAGGTTCTGAACCACAGGCTTATGTGCCAGACAAGCTGGAGTATTTCTACCTTAAATAGGCATCAGGAAAAAAGAATTGATGTGATAGCATGGGATGATACAAAAATATAATGAGGACTATATTGAGAAATAATCAGGAGACCTAAGTTTCACCCCAGTTCTTTAAAGAGCAATTATGTGCCATTGGACCAGAATCTGGACTTCAAGTTCTAGGATTCTTCTGTAATATTCCACTATGAGGTAGTGTCGTTACAGTATATTTAGGGATATATTTTAGAATATTTTTTGTATGGAGTAAACTATATTTGCTTGATTAGATTTGAAGTATGCTGTTGAAGGGTGTTAATCATAGTTTCCTAACAAAGTTGTCGCACATATATTTCCTAGCCAATATAGCAAAAGTTTGCTTATTAAATTTTTCAGTGCTGAAGTAGGCAAAAAACTTGCTTAGTATTGGGACCTAGATCCTGCTTTTTGGTTTCAACAAAAACTTACTTACACTAAAGTAAATAATTTTTGCAAGTATTTATGTTTCGTTCCGTTTTTGAAATTCAAAAATGAAGGAAGGATTTAAAAAATGAATCATAAATGTTCTCTCCATTGTTCTCATTTCCTTACCATCAGCTGAGCTAATGGAGGTTTTCTCAATGGCCCAGGGTCACCAAGGACTTGGCAAGGGGTGGGGAGAAAGCAGAGACACAGGAACAGCAGGACTAAGGTCACTCCCCCAACATCCCCACCCCCTGCCTAAAGCACTCCTTTGCTTCTTCTGCTATGTTAAGCAATAATTAACTCAAATGTTTTATTTTTTTTTCCTTAATCTATTCTACTTTAAACATTATTATAATTGAAACAAGGTAGGACATGCTTTTCATAACATGTTCTTTTTGGAGAATATTTTTTATTTTAACCTATTAGTTATTACATAATGATTGGACCATGTTGCTTTCATCCAGATTTAAAGTTGATCAGCATACATCCAAACCTGTTCCAGATGCATCGAGACATATCTAGGTATGCTCAATATGAATACTCTTAAAGAGAATATCTGGAAATTCCAAGATTCTAGATTTGCATGAGACAGCTCTAAATTGGACAGCAGGTCTATTTTTTTCCTTAACTTAGTCCCCAGCATGGAATCATGGAAGTGACTCATTTCTTTGATTGTTTCTGCCAGTGTGAGGTAGACAGAGTTACATTCATCACAGCCCCAGCCCACACAAGCATTTAGGCAATACTTTTGACTTAAAAGCATGCCAAGTGGTATTGCAAGGAACAAAACTGATTTCGTTACGTTTTCAAAGACGTTGCTTCTCAAAGTGTTGTGTATGGACCAGCACCGGTAGCAGCCCCTGGGAGCTTGTTGGAAATGAATACTCCCCAGTCCTCAGCACAGACCTACTGACCAGAATCTGCCTTAGAGCAAGCTTCCCAGGTGAGTCAGACGCACTTGAAAGTGAGCTTGAGAAGCTCAAGTCTAAAACAAAGGTTGACCTTAGTCTTCTTCATTCATGGCTTGAGTTGAAAGTAACGTGTTGATTTAGAACAAAAACACCCTAAGAAAACTGAGTGATTGAGCTCATAGCCCTATCATTTAGTCCTGTGGTAGAGAACACTGTGGAAACGCCTGAAGAAGTACCAAACAGCTGTTCCATAGTGAAAAACCTTCATCCTTATCATCTGTCATGGGGCCTGTCACCGGGTTAAACTACAGCTGATTACTGTTGTTCGATATTTTCCAAAAATGTTGAAATTAAATCTACCACTTTAAGAAAAAAATATATCAGTGGTGTTTTTCTCAAGCCTCTCTGCAGTTATTTCACAGTAGTAGCAACTTGAAACCCGAGTTAGACTATTGCTGTCAATACTAGGAGAACGAGAACGTAGGTATAGGAGCTATACATAGGAGCAAGGAGAGTATTTGGGGAAAAGAAACACACTATTACAGTGGTGTGTATTTTGAAATTGGTCTTGCAATCCGTACTTTCCTTAGACAGGATTTTTATAGCAGAGCCGTTCATTGAAATCAGCGCTTATTCTCTGTCATTTGCGGGAATTCAGGGTCTCTGAATACTACCTGATGAACGGCACTCAAAGTGAATGGACTGTTTAGTTACAGGATTTGTGTTAGAACAGCCAGTATTTTCTCTCCAGAGCTACCCTCCCAACATGGAGAGGCTGCACCGGGCACTTGAACTTTGCTGTCATGACGGAAGGCATAGTCCGGGCTCTGGGTTTGGGAAAGCAGAAACATGTTTAAAGGGTTCTCATAGCTACGGAAGGTCGGAAAGCAGCTCCCGGTGTGCGTGGTAGATGGAAGATTGACTGGCAATTAGGGTTCAGCCTCCAAGATTACACTTCCCTTTGGATGTTCTCTCACCTCTCCAGGTCTCTTGATGGCATGGAAGGTGAGCACGTTCATTTCTGATTGCCACTGCAGGTCACACTAGTGCGGGCCAGAGACCCATGAGGTTCAGGAGCTAATCATATGCACATTTGTTTGTTTGAGTAAATATTTTAAGGGTCTACTGTGTTCCAGGCACTCAAGATGCAGCAAGAAACAAAACAGATGTGATGCCTGTTCTCCAGGAGTGTGAGTCTAGTGAACAAGAAAAAAATCACATGTGCAAATTCATAATTACACGTGGCCCTGGCTGGTTGGCTCAGCGGTAGAGCATCAGCCTGGCATGTGGAAGTCCTGGGTTTGGTTCCCTTCAAGGCACACAGGAGAAGCACCCATCTGCTTCTCTACCCTCCCTCCTCCCCTTCCTCTCTATCTCTCTCTTCCCCTCCTGCAGCCAAGGCTCCATTGGAGCAAAGTTGGCCCTGCCACAGAGGATGGCTCCATGGTCTCCGCCTCAGACGCTAGAATGGCTCCCGGCACAATGGAGTAATGCCCTAGATGGGTAGAGCATCGCCCCCTAGTGGGCAAGCCAGGTGAATCCTGGTCACGCACATGCAGGAGTCTGTGTGTGTGTCTGTCTGCCTCCCCACTTCTAACTTCAGAAAAATACAAAAAATAAATAAAAATAAAAATTCATAATTACAGGTTATCCTGGAGGAACAGTTTGTGGTGCTGTGAGGGCAGGATACCAAGACATAGGGATGTTAAAAATGACTTTCCTGAGTAGGTGACTGTGAGTTGAGATCTGAAAGGAGTTAACACTCCTCAAGCATGGGGTGAACAGTAGAAGCAAGAGTACAATGGAGAAGACGTAGTCCCTTAGATGCATTGACTAAAAGCCAGTGTGAATGGATGTTAAAGCATGATGATGCCTAGGGTGCCACGGGCTATGGTAAGACTTTCTTGAGAGTTGGTGGAACACGAGTTAGAAAAGAGTCTATGAATCTACATTTTCTGGGTTTGTATCTTTGCTCGGCTTCGTTAGCTCTATGACTTTGCAGATATATTTTACCTTCGTAATTTAGTTCCTTCCTCCTAGGCGCTACATCTTAGCATTGAGTGGATTGAATGTTTCTGATACCTGGAGCAGGGCTTCTCAAACTCTTAATCATCAGCGAGTGATTCTGATGGCCCTGGTCCATGAACCTCCCTCTGAGTCGGAAGTGCACACAGCACTTAGAACAGCACGTGGTTCATTGTCAATTCTTAAATGCTAGTGGTTTAACTCCTGAAGCATGAATAACTTGCCCTGTTTCAGATTGGTTAATTGACTTTCTTATGAATTCATAATTAGATGAAAAACCCTTTATGCTTCAACCCTCACAGCTGAAAATATATCCTATGGTAGTTTTTATTATTTCTTTAGTAAATGCAGTATGAGGGACATAGTTCCCTCTGCTTTATGTACTAAAAGCCTGAGCTGCCTTCATGGTTAACATTATGCATGGGATGTCTCTTTGCTAAGGACAGTAAAGGGCTAATAGGGAAAGTGTGGGACCTTGGTTTTGATGTTCACTGGTTTTGGAAGTATCACGGAGGTTTCATTTCTGTTGTAGTCTTGATAGAGTTAGTCTGGACTACTTTCTCCCTTCTTGGTTTCTGTGACATTTAGTTTTTCTTGTAGGTCTCTGATGGGCCTCGTCTTCTTACTGGCTCAGTGCCCTTACTATGCCCATATTTATAATTGTCCCCATAAAACAGTCTTGTTCATTGTTTGGTCTTTCAATATTCTCATTCAATCATCTGTTTGCTTCCATCTCTGTAACTCTTTAAATGACATCTCTATTCTGTTGCATACTCCAAAGCCAGTCACCTATGATTAATGCCCTCTTGTTCCCCAACCCAGCCAAGATATGTACAAAGTGATATCTAATTAACTACCAGGTCCTGACTATTCTGCAGCAGTCCTTCTCAAACTGTGGTCCTTGTACCAAGAGCATCCCCATCATCTGGCAAGTTGTTATAAATGTAAATTCTCAGACCTCATTCCAGGACTATTGAAACTCTGGGGGTGGGGCCAACAAACCCTCCAAACTATTCTAACTCCTGCTGCAGTGTAGGAACCACAATTCTACAACATGAGTGCTCCCCCTTGGCTGAAGTAGGAGGGAGCTTTAACAATGATGTTGTCATGGGTCTCATCTACAGAGAGTCTGACTTAATTAGTCTGGAAGTGGCACAAGTATGGAGATTTTTAAAAGCTTCTCTTTTGATTATATTGATTACCAAAATGGGGGCTGAGGCCCCCTTTTCAAATTTCTTTTCCTTTTCTTTCTCACTGTCTTTCCTTTGGGCCTTTGTTACTTATTCTATTTAAGTGATAATCTGACCTCTCTCACATAATTTCTCATACTTGGAACCTAGCCTATGTAATAGGATCATGTGTGCTTCTTGGTTATGTTTTTCACTAAACAGATCTTGCTAAGGCTTTCCATTGTCTGGAGAACAGATTACAAACTCTTGACCATGGTCACTGACAACTTTCCTTAGCCAGGCCCCCAATTTTCCTTGTCGGTTTTGCAGTTTCGGGCTACAACCAAACCCAAGTAAAGCCACCCTGAACACTCCTGTTTTCCTACCTCTATTTACACTTTCCATTTGCTTGGAATTTCTTTTACACTGTCGAACTGACACATGTCTCTTGAAAACTGACTTTAAAAGCCACTTTTCCCATGAAGCTTTGCTAAGTGCTTCCCAAGGTAGAAAACACTTCCATGCACTTTGGAGGTACTTTGAATGAAGGCAATTCCCTTAATCGCAATTTAATTTTTATTATAGGTTTGTCACGTCGTTGCTAAAATATAACTGTGTGTGCCAACCAAACCAATAGGCCTTCATTACGTAAACTGATTTGCGGGGGAGAAGCTAGCCAGGAAAGAGGAGGGCTATGGGGCACCTTGGGAAAAGTTGCAGGGGAAGAGGAAAAAAGCCCACCCCATCTTAGTCTGACATTCTCAGGCTGAGCTTAAACCTGAAACAGAGATGGCCCCAGAGAGACGTTAGAAGGTGTTTTCCTGAGTAGTCCTGAGATACCTGAGACACAACACCATAGCTTTGGGCTTCAGATACAATGGGCCACCAGAAGAGGGAAAGAGAGAAACACCTTTCCCACCTGTATACAGCACACGTGTGACTTCAGCTCAGATGAGGCTGCAGGGAACAAATCATGGTGTGGGCATTTGGTAGAGCTGCCAGATACAGTGAATAAACATACAAGGCACCTGCCCTGGTTGGTTAGCTCTGTTGGTTAGAGCATCGGCCTGAAGCACAGAAGTTGCTGGTTCGATCCCTGGTCAAAGCACATACAGGAACAGATCAATGTTGCACTCTTCTTCTCTCCCTTCTTCTCTGGCTAAAAATCAATCAATAAAATTTTTTTAAAAAAGTACAAGGCAACCCATTAAATTTAAATTTTGGACAAAGAGTACATATTTAGTGTAAATATGTCCTAAATATTGCATTATCTATAAAATTCAGTTTCAGCTTGGTGTCCCATGTTTCATCTGAAAGCTGAGCACTCTGAGAGCTCACAGGATCACATCTGAGACCGCAGGGCAGACTTCAGAGTGTCCTGGGATCCGCTGCAGTTCTCACTAACACTAGTGACCACCAGTCAGGGGGCTGGCGAGGGAGATTGAAAGGTCTACTTGGGAAACAATGTAGATATGCCAAGGACTAGAAATGTATGGGGGAAAATTTGCAAGAGCCAGAGTCTCTGTCTTATTCAAGTGGGGATGTAAGCAAGTGAAATTTAAGTTCCTTTTAATATGCCCTAATTTGCATACTCTGACCTTAGAAAACCCAAGTTAAATTTATGGTTTTATTAGTCCCGAGTATTTATTTTCTAGTAACATGAAAATTGAATTAATAAATGGAAAAATTTATACAAAGACTACACTGGATAAAGATTCCATTTAGAAATAATGTCTTTTATTTTATATCTTATCCATGAGAAGATGAAAAATATTTATATAAAGGAAACTTTAATTAAAGAAAGTGAGTTATAAGATAAATACGACCCGGGGGATGTAATGTACAGCATGGCGACTCTAGGTAACAATACTGTATTGTGTATCTTAAAGCCTTTAAGAGAGCAATGTTAACTAAACTTAGTGTAGTGGTCATTTCACAGCACATACAGGTATTAATTTATTATGATGCATACTGAAAGCAATGTTATATGTCAATTAAATCTCAATTAAAATATTTTTAAAAACTGCCCATATTAGCCAAAACCATATCTATACTAAAACATCCATTAAAAAAGTTTTTTTTTCCATTGATTTGAGAGAGAGAAAAAGAAAAAGAAAGAGAAAGGGAGAGAAGAAAGCATCAACTCGTTGTTCCACTTAGTTGTTCCATTTAGTTGTGCACTCATTGATTGTTTCTTGTATGTACCATAACTGGGAATCGAACCCATGATCTCAGTGCACTGGGATGACACGTTATCCACTGAGTCACCCAACCAGGGCCTAAAACAATCATTTTTTATAAATAGAACAATTTAGGTCAACACCATGGGTCCAGAATTTTTTTTTCTTTTGTAATAAAGGAGCTATCATTATTTAGATAGATTTTAAAAATCATTAGATTGGAAAGAAAGTTATTTATTTAATTGCCCATGTTGGCCATTTGAATATAGTAGGATTGAGAATTTCATAAGCAAAACTGCTTAGGTTTAAGAAATGTAGAGGAAATAATTTTATCATTTTTATTTATTCAACAGTAGAGATTAAAATTAGTTTCTTAAAATATAAGGAATTGAGCCCTGGCCAAATAGCTCAGTTCGTTGGAGCATCCTCCTGAAGCTCAGACGTTGCTGGTTCGATTCTTGGTCCAGGCACATGTGGTAACGGATTAATGTTTTCTCTCTCTCTCTCTCTCTCTCTCTCTCTCTTCCTCCCTCTTTCACTAAAATAAATAAATAAAAATTTTTTATGTGTTTTAAAAAATCTTAGGGAATTCGGTAATGGAGAAGAAAACTCTTGCTCTCCTTTAATAAAACAGAAGGAGAAGAAGAGAAGAGACAGTGGGTGCAGAATAATGGACATTTGTAGGCTGGAAATAGTAGCAAGCCAAAGTTTGAACCAGTAGACAGATCAGGTTACCCTTCTTATGCATGAAATGTTGCATTAAAAACAAAGATGCAACATTTGTAGGACAGCACTAATAAAGTAGATGTGCTATTCAGTACCCGTCTTATTTCCCTTCAAGATTATAAAGCTTTTAAGGACAGGAATTGTACCTTTAACTTAGAAGTGTGGGAAAAGTTAAATTTGTCATTTCTCCTTTCCTAGGAAGCAGGGCTTCTTGCACAACCAATTTGGGGAATGACCTCCATCAGGCCAATTCTTGGGTGGGTGTGAGGCAGAGCTGAATGATGGAGCCCGAGGACGGGGTAGTGGGCACCAGCAAGTGCCCCTAGAGACAGACACGCACCCTGCCTCAGTACCCAGGGGAGTGAGAAGCCCAGGGTCTGAACTAGTTTATGACCCCTTTTTTATAGGTAGAGCATGCCTCTCTAAGGGAATAGCACATCAAACTGGCTTAGCAACTTGACTTATATTTTTATATCATCTTTTTAACCATTTTTACCTTGGGGATTAATTTTCAAGGAATTGAATTCTTTTTCTAGACTGAAAACCTTGAGACTTTTTAAAAATTAATTAACCATATCTTATCAGCATGTCTCTTACTAAACAGTGTTCAAGTTGATAATTTAGTTAACTTATCTCAGCAATTGTTTATAAACTGATGTGATTCTATTTGTCATCTTCCTGATTGAATAATATTCTTGGTAATTGATAACTAAATTAATAAAAGATCCTCAATTATATTTTCCTCAGTTTAGGATCCTAAAACTTTATTGATGATGTTAAAATTATAAGCATTAACAGTCTGACCCATTTGTACTAAAGCAACAAATGTTTTTATTGTAGCAGGTCTTATTTCTTAATGAATTGAGATAGGGGAACTGCTGACAGATTGAGTCCCTCTTTTAAAATTTGTAAATAATAAAGAAGAGGGTACTGAAAAAGAAACAACTTATGTTTGAATTTAATTTCTTCATTTACTGACTGTGTGACTTCAGATATGTTACTTAATGCATTTGTTCCTGTTTTTTATTTGTTAAAAAATAATATTATTACTATCCACTCTGCTCATTTTTAAAATTTCTGACACTTTGTAGTTTCTTAATGAGTTGTAGCTACTTTTATTATAAATCCTGCATCATAACCAAGGAAAGATTAGAAAGCCAACTGAAAAATCACTTACAACCCCACCACCAAAACTGTAACAATTTATTTTTATCTTTCACTGCAAAATACACAGTGGATGTCATTTTTGATCCTGTTTGTTTTTATATTTTCTTTTTCTTTAATTTTTATTAATTTTAATGGGGTGACATTAATAAATCAGGGTAAGACATTTAATTTTTTTTAAGTTTCTTTTTATTTATTCATTTTAGAGAGGAGACACAGAGTGAGAGAGAGAGAGAGAGAGAATGAGAGAAAGGGGGGAGGAGCTGGAAGCATCAACTTCCATATGTGCCTTGACCAGACCAGTGCAGGGTTTTGAACTGGCAACCTCAGTGTTCCCAGGTTGACGCTTTATCCACTGCGCCACCACAGGTCAGGCTTGTTTTTATATTTTCATAAGCTCTTTCGTAGTTATCATTTTATTCCTTGCACAAAATTCTGGCAAGTGACTGTGATATAATTTACTTAACTGTTCATCTATTGTTATCTTTGGAGTACTTCTGAGGCAGTCCTTTTGGGGCTGGTTTTTATAATCTTTAACAGGCATAAGGAAAAAAGCAAAATATTCTGGCTTGTCCACAGAAGCTGTAGGAAAAGAGAAAATTTTTTATGTGATCTAAAATGTCACTTTCATAAGTATGTGCACTTATGAAATCAAGATACAAATATAGGTCAACAAGTTCCAGGGGAGCAGGTGTCCCAAGAAAGAGCTTGGATAGAAATTAGAAGGACCCGATTTATTTTTAGAGCAACTCTCAAATGCTGTAAATTGCTTTGTTAACAACCACATCCAAGATTCAGCTCCTAAAAGTACTTTGCGGCTTATCCTGCTGCAAAGTAATTTTCCCTGCTTTTCACTTGGTATAGCTCAGTGATCCTGGTAAGAAACACTTCAAGAACCTTACAATTATGTGATGCTTGGGGCCCCTACCTAGACCAAATGAAACATTGTTTCCAAGTAAAGAGCCCGAGAATTGGTATTTTTAAAAGTTTTTTGTATGATTCAAGTGGATAACCTGATTGAGAAACACCTTGGGCCTTAGAACCTGGACTTTGACCTTGGATCTTAGACCAGAAAGAGCTTCCTCCATCCCACCCAGATCCTTTGCTCTGTGTAGGTTGAGAGGAGAAGAGCATAATTTTCTCTTTTGAGCCTGAGCTGCAAGCCCAATCTGGGGTCTCAAAGAAGACAGACAGTCTTTGCCCTGAGACGAACAATTGTCATTGCCCCACCAGGTAAACTGCATCCATGGGAACTCTGTAGCTGAGATGAACGACTTCATCCTTTTCTGTAATTCCCTAATCTGGTTCTGACTGCCTAGAAATATGATGTCTTAATCAATTCGCTATGCTTCAAAGATGTCCTAGATTGCTAGTCATTGGGAAGATATATCCCTTGACACTTTAAAAGGAATCCTTACTAACACATTTCTGCAAGGAGATTAATAAAGAAAATGTTCGGCACATAGTAAATATTTATTATTATGGTGATAGAGCCAAAGGTAATAATTCATGATAATTCTGAAAAAGTACTTATAATAGGAGGACTTGAAATAGACTTATTTTTTTATTAAATTGTTGTAGCTCTTTGATTTCCATCAGGATAACCTAAATTCCTTCAGAGGCTGAGGTGGTCAGTGTTTGCTAATTTGTAACCAATTTGTTAATGCTATCTTTTGTTAGCCCATCCTTTTGATAAGCACATAGGAGATAAAGAAATATGTGTTGAATGAATGGCTTTTCAATGATCACATTTTGAATATTAAAAGAACGTTAAAGAATTTAAAATACTCCCAGTTTTAGCTTAGCCAAAATTTACTCACTCTTCAACCAATGCCCACATCTTCTGACTTTTCACCTTTAAAAATAATATGAAACTTTTCCAGAGATATGAGTTCAGGGAAGGTTAAGTAGTAATTTTTGCAAGTTTGTGACTTTCAATTCATTCATATATGAATCCTGGCTTCCCTAGATCAGTGTGGCAAGTCAGTCTATATTAAAGCAATATTAACACAATGTTTAATTAAAGGAAAAGTATGTTCATTAAAGCACAATAAATATTTAAAGTAATTTCAGCTACCTAGGAGCAATAACAATCCGAGTGCCCTTTGTAGGTCAGTAGTAAGCTTTTCTATTAGCATCCAAATGGGTTAAGAAATCTTATGCTCCTCTCTTATTATTTTTTAACGGCAATTACAAATCACTTGATATAGTAAGGTGAATGGACGTGCTCCTTGTCAATCAGAATGGTGCGATGTGTACAACCCGCCATTGGTAACTAGAAAGAGTACTTTACAAAAAGAAAGCCATTAATTTCATTCCCCATTACCATCTTTATAGTGAAACATTATCTTTGGCAAAAAAGTAAAAAGCATTTTACAAAGTTGAATCTATACTCTCCTTATATTTTGCAGAGTCACGCTAAATAGAAAATTGACCCTTTTTTAATTACCGTTTTAAAAAATATTAAGTAGTTCTAACATACCTTAAATGAGTTTTATATAAGCATCCTATGAGATGCACATATTTTCCGAAGGCTTTATCGAGAGAGATTTTGGAAGGTCATCTGATCTGCAAACTTTAGAAAGCCCTGTTATATATAAATTACTGCAATAATTTACTCACTGATTAGTGTCTCTCCAGAACAAAATTATTCTTTAAATCTATTCTACTTGTTCTTCCGTCAGGGAAAGAAAACCTTGGTCACTGAGGTCATTTTTGACCTATCTTCTACCTGTGACTTTGGAAATGGTCCTTATGTTCTCTCGGCCTTCACCTCTCTGGCCGAATAATCTCTCACACAGAGACCTCGTTCTTCACCTCATAACCTTAGTGCTTTTAGCAAACTTTGAAGCTAGGGAAATGGATGTGTCAGCTGAATCTTAAACACATACGTTGTATTCTTTATAAAAATATAGAAGAGTTTTCTGTGCTTCAAATCTTCTCTTCCATGTATTTGTCTTATCTCAAGTGAATAACTTTACCCAGAAGATGGATTCTATGTTTACATTGTTAGAGACGCTGGGCAAGGCACTAGGCAGACATGTTCAAACTTTTTATAAAAACCACCCACTTTTGCAGTGCTGGTCAACCTGATCCATACCTCCCACTAGTAGGCGTTCCAGCTTTCATGATGGGCAGGAGTGGAGCAACCAAACGGCACTGTGATTGCCCACCATGAAAGCTGGAATGCCCACTAGTGGGCAGTAGGGACCAGGTAGACCAACACTGCAAAAGTGGACCGTTTTTATAAAAAGTTTGAAGATGTCTGCCAGAGATAAGTTACAAATCCTCTTTTTTGGAAACCTACAGTCTAGTAAGGAAGACATGAAATGAAAAGATAGTCCAGGATGGTAACTTGATTCTTAAAGGTTAGTTTAAAATAATTTAGGACTCTGAATAGTACAAAATTGGTGCTACATCTAATTCAGCCTTCTCAGGACTCCATAACAAAAACAAACATTCTTTATTGGTGGGAGAAGTCTTTCAGAGACATTGATTTTAGTTGGTAATAAATGTTTTCTTTTTCAAAATGTATTCATTAAAATTGAGGTCAGTGGAGAGCTGCTCTCCATAAGCAGAGAAATATTTTGCTATGATCAATTACTCTGAAGGTTATGAAGTCAGCATAAAATCCCAATAATGCTATAGACTTAAAAAATGAACACAAAGCAGGAAAATTTTATGGGTATGGACCAAGAAATATCAAGATGAAAAATCATGAGGTTATAAATCACCCACAAGACCTGGATAGAAAATTGTTTGATAGTGGAACTTTCCACGATCCCAAAAATTATCCTACCCTGAAGTCTTTCTTCCCTAGTCTATAGTAACTGTTAGGATAATTGTGGGATTATTTAACCAGCAAAAATAAAGCATATATACAATGATACAACATATTTTCTAAATTGTGAAGCAGCCATAGCTATGAGGTTGAGCATTTTTAATAAGGACAAAGAATAAAGCTTTTCTTTCTACTTTTGTTTTGGGTAATGTCTGGTTTATGAAACATCTCTGATTTAGTGCCCACTTGGGTGATAAATCATCTATTTTTATTCTCATTAAACAAATAAGTTTATACTTTTAACAAAAGATCACAATAAATCTATCTAGAACAAGATGTGTAAATATATTCAAGAAAAGATATCTTACATGTTTACCGATCAAAAAGATGTTTGATGTATGCTTCTGAGCATTAATGCTTATGTACACATTGTAGGACCCTAAGTCTCTAAGTTCAGAAACATAAAATAAAAATGTGCTTTTTTCTTTTTTCATGAGTATTATCTGTACTAGCAAAGTGAAGCCCAGCATTAAATAACTGCACAGTGTATTCAGTCATTGTGAATAGAAAATCTAGTTATTTTTATCTGACTGCCTGACAGCAATACTTGCATTTTGCTTTCCTTATCTCAGTAATTATTTCAATTCTCTTGGGGTTTGTTGTTGTTCTTGTTGTTTGTTTTAATATAGGCATTATAAGTCAGCAAGCTAAGAAGTCTTCTAATCTTTTTGGAGGCAAGAAAGATGATGGGTCTGATGTGGAGCCCTGTAAGTTCTGTCACATATGGTGATGTGCACTGACAGGACTGAGGCTTCTGTGCTATTTGGAACAGGGACTCATCTGGTCCTCACCAATAAGCCAGTAAGGCACTATATTATGCTATCTTTATTTTTACAATGGGGAAACTCAGGCACAGATGGTTAAGTAACTTGTCAAAGCCCACTCGGACTGGAATGAAGCCAGTATTCTTAATACAGTGCTTACATTTTACTCCTAAACCACTAACCACACATTGACCACACAGGTCCTCCTATCTTTAGTTTGGTTGCATATAATATTTCTAAAGTTATTCCTGATGGCTTTCATAGGAAACTCAAGATTAAAAGTGGAAAAGGATTTACTGTATCATCAAATTCATCCTTACCCAGAAATAATAAAAGTATATTCCCTATAGCATTTTTTCCCAAAGCAATTTAAGCAGTTTTATTAAGTATAATTTATGTGCACCTCATTTAATTGATCAAATTTCTGTCTCTTTTCTTGGATTACTCTTCCAAAGCCTTAATAAACCTGACTAATATAATGACATTTCTCTATTATAAAACAATTTCTCTTTATTATAATATTCCATTATTTCATTTTTTCCCCCATTAACAATGCAGAATGACCTGAAATAATTCTTCTTTTTCTAATAAGTCATGTTGATACCCAGTTGTTACAAAGGCCAGAAATCAAAATCCATGTGCTGGCTCTGTAGAATAAGAAACTTTGTAAACAGAAACATATTTGATGTCATTTTAAAATGACCTCTTCCTGCTCCAAATTTAGATCAAGGAAATCTCACAGCCAAAGGCCTTCTAATGTTATTTAGTAACCACCATTCTGAGGATGCCCAGAATATATGAAGATATGATGAACAAACGTTTATAGAGTTCTCATTATGTACGAGATAGTAATTGATTGTGTCTTTCTGAAGCCCTGTGGAATAGTCTCCTGACCAGCAAGAAATTTACAGCTCAGTTGACGTGTACATATGTGCAGTAAGTATATAAGGCAGGAAGTGCCCAGTGGCGGATGCAGACAGTGCTGTCCACAGAAAGGAGTTCAGAGGAACAACAGATCACCTGTTATCTTTCCCTAAGGCTTTTAGGATGAAGTAGGATTTGAGGTAGTTTCCAAAAGAAGAGTTGGAATCAGCAGGAAAAGAACAGTTGAGACAAAAGAAGAGCCAGTCTTTAGAGCCTTCCCACATGCATGGTAAATCAGCGTTTTTATTCTTATTAAACACATGGGAAGAATGATTTTCTAGAACTGGCTCAGGTAAGCTAATTAAAGTCACAGAAAGCCCTCTAAAAACAGTTATTTATAAGATTTCCCAAGTATGCCAACATTTAAAGGAGCTCAGAGTATTTGTAAATTCTCTATGTCAGGGTTTCTTAACTTTAGCGATGTTGACCTTTTGGGCCTGCTAATTTTTTGTTGTGCGGAGCTGACCTGTGCATTGCAGGGTGTTTAGCAGCATCCTGCCTTCTGAGGATAATCGTCTTTGTCCCTAACCTCAGCCCCTCATAGTACATGTCCTAAGCGCTCTTTTTTAGTGGCCTTGAAGTGTGTGCCTTTCATGTCAGGAGTACTCAGCCCTGCAGGACGCCGGGCTGCAGTCTCTACAGCATTTCTAGGATGCCCAGTGAACTCCACTGAGAAATGCCCACAGGTATCTCTTCTCTATTGAGGAACTGCCCTCTAGTCTTGTTCACTTGTCAAAATTGTAGTCCCTTTTAGATTAGAAACCTATTTCCATGGTAAATCCCCTTGGTGGGGAAAGCTCATCATTTAGAAGAGAACACAGCTGGTGCTTCCTGGATGTTAAATAATTTATCTTCCTCGTTTTAGAGAGTCAGAAACAGCCGAGCTCGAGATGCTAAATCCTCAAGGTAATATTGCAAAACCTCGTCTCTGGCACCTAGGAGGGAAAAGGCTCACTAAATCACAGAAGCCACCCTCCGCAGCTCCAAGGGAAGCTGTAGAGAGAATATTATTTGCCAACTTGATTGCTCCCCATTTTGATAATACAAAGGGAAGCTAGGTTGCCCTGGGAAAATATTTTGAAACCGTTTTAAGAAAAAATCAGCCTTTCTACATGTTCTATATTGTCATGCCTCTGCTACTCATTCATGTAGTTCGTTTTCCATGCGAAATATGTTGACCTTTCTAAAAATAATTTCCCCATATATCAGCAGGTAGTCATGGAAATGAGGGTCCACCTTCTCAATTGCAGTTTTTAGGAAAGAGGTGACGTTTCGGCAACCACTTGATGATAGATACAGATTGCTCAATTTGTTTCTATTTTCCCACTTGCCAATTTATCGCACCATCCATTTTCCTAATGCCTGTCTCAAGCTCATCCCTGGTTCTTCTACTACTCCCACTGACGCTACATAAATCCTCTGGAAATCACAGCTCCTACAACAGTGTTCCCAAGTAGTTCATTAACACTTTTGCCGGTAACATTGCTCTTCGAACTTTCATTTCTGGGCCCCGAAAGTGGCAACTTTCTTACCAGAATGCCTGGTTGTTTTTTTTTTATATATCTTAATGAGACAATATCCTTTATATGTGGCACAATGTATGCTCAGTTCAACCGAGTTTCATTGATTGTGGGGCTGGAATGAGAATTTATAATGCTCAGTGATTGCAGAGCTTTATATTTTAATCGACACTGCTTGAATGGTTGACTCCATATGATATAAACAATCAATACTACCAGACCTCACATTTTTCCCATTGGTCAAGCTTTGTTGTTTCAAGTTAGCTTCATTGAGAGTCGTTGGAGACAAAGGTGAAAGGTAATGGAAAAAGTCTGCATGCAACCACTGCAGGTATTAAGCCATACAAATCTCTAAATGGTAACTTAGTTCTTTATCCAGGGGGAATTTCTCGGGGTACACAGATTGACAACAATTGAATTTCCCAACTGAAAACTGGCCTGCTGTCATTTGTCACAAGCCTGTTCTATTGAAAATGATATAGTCATTAGAACAAGAAAGAAGGGAAGAGCAGGCGAGTTCTAATAAACAGAAATCTCATTTTGGGTTCATTTATTAAAGTCTTCCCTCATCTCATAAGAACAAAAGAGAAAAAAAACATTCTGGTGATGGGGCCCATGGGCCAGGAAACCCAATATTTGGGCTTTGACGATGAGTCCCAGACACCCCAAGCAATATTCAGTTTCTGGCAGGGGTGCCTTGGGAGCTGTTTGAAGCTTCTACACTTTTTTTTTTTTTGCCTTCATGATGTTTTCTTCGGAAGTTAGCAATGTTACCTGAGCTACTCCAGCTTCTTAATAACCTCTTACTTTAATACCCAAAAGATGGGCATTTAATACAAGCAAGTCTCCATTTTATTATGTTTCAAAGATGTCTTCCTTGGGAAACCTCATTTTATTTCATTTGAAAACTGACAAGTTGTATTGTAAACCAGATGTTATGCTGTATGATAAGATAGGTATTATTAAATAAGGTGCAAGACCTTTAAAAGTGAGAAGAACAATAGAGAAAGCTGTTTCAATATAATATATGTAAGTTTGGAAGCATACCATGGAAGGAAAAGAGGAATTACTAGAGAAGTTCATAATAAGCCTTCTTACAGATAATATAGTTAACACAGTTAAGCTACTAGTTTCTAACTAATATTAAGATGTAGAAAAGAGTCAACCCATCCTATCAATTAAATGTATTTTTGCTTAATTTAAAATGAAGTCACAATGTGGGGAATATAACTGACCCCTTCATTCCGAGGAGACTTGGGAGAGTTCATTCAAAATGCCTTGTGGGACTGGGATTCCCAACAGAGCTATTTGCATCTTGAATTCTTTTATTTCTAGAAAGGAACAACTCCAGATAGGAATGAATAAGATAAACAAATTTAAACATAGGCATATATCCAAAATCAGTGACCTAATAATATGGGACAAAAGGGCCTTAATCATGAGGGAAGACATTTGAAAATTACTTAAAGGAAACTCATTTCAAGATTACACATTTTGGAGTTATTTTCCCCTTTTGTTTTCCCAAATGACATATTTATCTGTTCCCTGGTACTATTTAATTTGTCAGCATGAGTATTTACTTTCTAACTTTTTATTTTCTCCAAATATCTGACTTCGTTCAAATAAATTGTGAAGTGGTCAGGCTGACTTACAGCTAAACCATGACAACAACCGCTAAAGATAAAGCTACATTTTTACATAGCTTTGAAACCCCTTGTTTAAAATCTATTTAGCCGCTTATTCATTCGACACACGTTTTAGCGAGGCTCTCCTACATGGCACAACGTGTGCTGTCTCCTGAAGAAACAAACGGGCAGGAAACCCCACCCTGGCCCTCCAGGTTGCGGAGCACAGCGGGCAGAAGCCCCATCTCTGCAGTCTGCCAATCTCTGATTGCTTCCTGACCTCATCGCGCGCTAGCTGTGTGGTTCTGGGTAAATGACGATTTCCCTGAGCCTTGGCTTCTTCAGTTTAAAACAGGATGATAGAAACTATCTTATAGGTCACTGGAAGGACTGAAATGAGAAACACTTTTCAGTGACTATATCAAAATGCGTAACGAGTGAATGTTAGAGTTTACGCTTAAGGAAAGGAACACATTAAAAAAATAATAAGCACAATTTAACTTTAGGAGATTTCTAACATGAGGCCACAAAAGATCTCTTGGCATCTCAGGAATAAGAAAAATGGAAAGGAACCATTTCTGATGGGTGGAGGCATTGCTGGACTAATCAAACTCACAACTTCTGAAATATTACCACTGAAGCATGTTTAAAATGAAGGAATTCTGTGTCCCTCAACTCTGCTGTCTTAGAAGAGGGAATAGAATTAAACTTTAGTAAAAGACCAGAGCTAAGGAAAACTTTCTGAGTCTAAAGGTTGTTAGTAAGATTTATCACCTTCAAAAAATGTATTTTTAGAAATACAGCATGCAGTTGTCTTCCCTGGACAATTTGCATGCAGGGCTGGCTGGAGCCAGAGAAAGTCTTTAGAATCTTCTCTCCTCCTGTGATTGATGGAGGATTGATATGCTGAGTTGACAATGGACAATAAACCATTGTGGCAGAGAAGGAATTCCTGTAGTAAAAGGTCAGGAGAAATAGGTGGCAGTTACATTTTTAATAAGAAATGTGGCATATTCTGTAATGGGTGAAATTGAATAGTCTTTTGAAAATTTGATGCAGTAACCCCAACATATAAATCCTGTTTGCAAATTCTGCTTAGAATTGCAGCCTGCAGATGTTATGCTATTGCATTGAAACCTGACAGCATTTCAGTTAATAAGGTGCTATTTGACAGGATTTAGAGGATGTTGTCATTTGGAAGGCATGTCAAAAATATTTGAAAATTTAAACCTCAAAATTCCTATGTTCCTTTGTTTTCAAAGTTCATATTACTCATTTCAATGAAAAAGAATTCAAAGCACAATAAAACATTGGAGAAAATAAAATCATAACATAGAGATACCTAGTATACTGCACACTCTAGATCAGGTGACAATAAACTTTTCTGCAAATGCTAGACAATGTGAAAACACATGAATGTGGCTGGGTACCAATAAGACTTTATTTACAAAAACTGACAAGAGCCAAATTTGGTTGGTAGGCTGTAGTTTGCCAACTCCAGTTCAAGATTTTTCAAGTTATTTTTTTTCAAATGATTGATAGCATTTCCTTCTGCTGAGTAGCAGACACCTCCACATCAAATTTGGCTGTATATCTATGTTTTTCTCTCCAATCTTTACAATGGAGCGTCTAGAACTGCATGTAGACTCAGAAGACTCCAATATACAAAAGAAATTAGACAACTGTGTTGAAAACTTGCACTCAATTTAGAAAAAAGTATAGACACTAAAAGGCCGGGTGCAAAGGTTATATATAGTTCATGATGACAGGAGAATATCTTCGTGCTGTGCAGAACTTCCAGGAGCAGGGAGAACAAAAATGTCATTTTCTTCCTCTTCCATGTAAATGCCTCAAGATTCATGCACAGAAATTAAAAATATTAATGGAAACACATAAAACAGCAACATTAAACTCTCCTTGAAAAAAGTCTCATAAAGTAAGACGTAATGAGCCCTGCAATCGGACTCAGGGATAATGCGGTTCTCTTTTTCTTTCCCTCCTTCTTCCTCTCAAATCCCTAAGTCTTTGCATCTAAATCCCACGTGTTGGAGACAATTTAGTTTAGATTTTGCATCATGGTTCTAAGCCTGGAAACTAGTTCCGCTTGTGCCTCGGGGTTAAATAACTTCTCTTCCTTTAGATCCACCAGAGCTCCACGAAGCTGTTAGCGGTGCATCTATGTGATAAGCTCTAGCCCCTGGGAGAGGCAGACAGCCTCACTTTTAGAAATACTTGGCATCTGGAAGCACAATTTTCATTTTTGAATATTGTTATGAACCCGGCACCTATTTTTGGTGGCATTCTTAGACGTTGTACGTAGTGAGAATAGGAAGCACAAGCATTTGAATTTAAGGAGTGATGACATTTCAAGTTGGAGATCATATCTGTGCCTTGCTGTTCTATAGCCTGCTTTATAGCAAACCTGGATGTAAGTTATCATGCTAATGACTTGATCTAAGAATGAAGAAATGTACAGAAAGTGCAAATGTGCTTGAGATAAAACTTTGAGACTAAGGTGAAAAATGTGAGGAAATAGAACCTTGACATGTTGGTCCTGGCCTTCTGACTTTTTTTTTTTTTTTTTGTATTTTTCTCAAGTGAGAAGTGGGGAGGCAGAGATACAGACTCCCACATGTGCCCGATCAGGATCCATCTGGCATGCCCACTAGGGGGCGTTGTTCCCTTACAACCAAAGCCATTCTAGCACCTGAGGTAGAGGCCATGGAGCCATCCTCAGCACCTGGCCAACTTTGTTCTAATGGAGCCTTGGGAGAGGAAGAGAGCAATAGAGAGAAAGGAGAGGGGGAAGGGTGGAGAAGCAGATGGGTACTTCTCCTGTGTGCCCTGTCTGAGAATTGAACCTGGGACATCCACATGCTAAGCCAACACTCTACTCCTGAGCCAATGATGCAGGGCCAAGCCTTCTGATTTTTAATAACAGCAAATGTTGCTTCAAAGCTCAACAGAAATAATTAAGTGTTCTGATAGGGAATGAATACTATTCCCTTGGCAGCTCTGTGAGGTGTGTGTTTCAGAGAGGCATCTGGACATTATGGTTATTGTTCTAGATACTGGCAAGAACAGTTTGTATCACAAAATTATAATTATTTGAAAACCACTCTGGGAAGGCTTGGGATTGATATGGAAATTTATTAAAATGAAAGAAAACTTAGAAACAAGAAGTGTTTGTGCATTTTTATCTATATTAAAAGCATGCTTATATCTTCCTGGCAGTGAATACCTTTAATATGTGTGTTTACTTATACCTTGAGGCCTTTTCTTTTTTTCTTTAAATTTTTCCACTACTTTGACAACTAGAAAGAAAGGGATCGAAAAAGAAAAAGAGAAAGAGAGGAGCATCAACTTGTTGTTTTACTTAATTGTCTTATTTAATTTTGTCCTTATTGATTGTTTCTCATATGTGCCCTGACCAGGGTTCGAACCCATGATCTCTGACCTGCTGTGTCAATCTACTGAGTCACTTGGCCAGGGCTTACCTTAAGGCCTTTAAAAAATATACTTTAATGGCACAACGAAGTGGAACAAAGAGTTGATGCTTCTCTCTCTCTCTCTCCCCCTTCCCCTGCTCTGTGTTATTCTCTTTCTCGTTCTTCACCTTCTTCTAGCTCAAAAAAATTATATATATACTTGTGTTCCTCTAACTTGCTTCAACTCTAATATTTATTTCCTCATATTTTTGACTTAGTCACTAATACTTTCCCGTAGTACAGTACATAGTAGTAGAAAACCAACAAATATGTTTGATGCATTAGCTAGGAACTAGACCCAACACCACTGACATTCATCAGAAATCAGAGTAGACAGCAAATTGGCAGTCCTTCTTTCAGACCTCTATTTCTTGGGTAAAAGTGAGGGAATGGGAAAATACAGGCAAATATTCATGATGCTGAATTTTGTTGGCAGTTGTTTCTGATTAATTACTGTATTGATTGATGTAATATTTATGAAGTTTTCCACAGTGTCAGATGTCTGCCTAGTGTTTTGACTAAGAAAATACAGAATAGAACTGCAGGATAGAAAATTAGAAAGGAAGAATCTGCAGTGCAGTGGCCAGGGGAAGTCCCTGAGAAAGCAGTTCCAGCAAGCAGCCTCCAGAACAGGACTGGGTCGATGGCTTGATGTAAGGCAGGGGTAGTCAACCTTTTTATAAAAACCTCCCACTTAAGGGTTGTTTTCATCTTGGTCAATTTCCATTTCTCTGTCAGAGTACTGAGCTGATGTTTCTATCATACCTTTTAGCCTTGGTGAAGGACTTGTTTTACAAGAAGCAAGGACCCTCTGGCCCAGATATGGACTGGAGCTTACATTTATACTGTATTGAGCTGAATTTGCATTTGTAAACTCATTTCAAGATCAAATAACTGAGGTTTCTGGAATAAAGTGATTTCTCCAAAGACATAAAAGCTAAGAGAGAATGGACGCGAAAACAAGTCTTCTGCCTCCAAGTTTACGGCATTTGCCTTTCTGCCTACTGCCCGATAGGAAGCTATGTGGAGGTCATTCTTACTCCCAGGTAGGAAGCCTCTATTTATGGACCTGGATTTAAGCTAAAGATTGCTCACCATGTATGGTGATAGTAAACAAAAAAGAATAAAGAAGGAATAAAATGATAAGTTTTTATTCTTTTGGATTCAATCAAGGAGAAGAGAAGAAACTGTTTATTTCTTAACAACATATCAGTGGCCTTCTGTTAGTGTCCGTACCTTTCACAGACAGTGAAGTTTAAGAGCAGACAGATCTGTTTGGTTCCTACAGCCTGACCTTGAGCACCAAGATTCTAATCAATCCATCATTATGTTTCTG
This sequence comes from Rhynchonycteris naso, assembly GCA_037038555.1. NCBI lineage: Eukaryota > Metazoa > Chordata > Mammalia > Chiroptera > Emballonuridae > Rhynchonycteris > Rhynchonycteris naso. The sequence goes on from CM073000.1 coordinate 15,587,643, forward strand.
TGCATGTCTTAAACTATACCAATGAGGAAAGGAGTTTTATAGTGTGCTGCTCTTTCTTCCAGCAATCTGAACACTTGGAGATATTTTACTACTTACAAATATTACAAATATTCACAAATAATTTCAGATGGCTTTTAAAAGGATAAGGAAAACAGAATAAAAGAAAAAGAATAAAGATATTTCTCCACGTATGTTGACAAGTATGGTCAAATGATTCTTAAGCTTCAACTTCAAATTCCAATTAGTTTTATGGATGCTCAGAGATATAACTAAAACAAAGCAAAACAAAATATGACCTTCTCAGTAAGAAACATATGTTTCTACCAGTCTTTCCAGTCACTGAATCTTTTTTTTTTTTTTATGATGAAAGGAGGAGAGATAGACAGACTGCCCTGCATGCACCTGAAGGGGATCCATTCAGCAACCCCATCTCAGCCGATGCCCTGCCCATCTGGGGCCATGTTCTCAACTGAGCTATTTTCAGCACCTGAGTCAGAGGCTGCATGGAGCCATCATTAGTGCCCAGGGCCTGTGCACTTCAATCAATGGAGCCATTGCTTTGGGAAGGGAAAGAGTAAGGGGGGAGGGGGCAAAAAGCAGATGATTGCTTCTTCTGTGTGCCCTGACCTGGAATTGAACCCAGGACTTCCAGACACCGGGTCGACACTCTACCACTGAGCCAACTGGCCAGGACCAGTCACTGAACTCTAAAGGCTTGATAAACTAGATAATAATCCTAGTGACATTTTTGGTAAGTCTAGAGAGAAATTGTATGTAACACTGGTTTACAGTAAGCTAAGGTAAAAATTAAGAGCATAGTGCTAAAAGGTTTAAAGATGAAAGTTCTGTGAAGAGAGCTAAACCAAGAGAGTTTCATTTGTAGACCTATTGTATTCTAATAGGTATCAAGGAGAGATTTTAACAGATCTAACAGAGTTACTGGGAAATGTGTCCTTTAGACAGTCACTACTAAGTGTTACTTTATTTAGCTAAACATTTGGTAAGAGTTGGATTTCAGAGTATTCGAAGTCACATGCTTTGATAGGGAATTGAAGAGCTGATGTCCTACATTTCAAGTATGGGAGAGTGAACACTTTTGGATACCAGAGGAGGTAGTAGCAGGGATGATATTCTCCTATGGAAATTGAGAGTTTAATTAGAAAGAGGCCCCCTTCATCTCTATTTTGTATCCATCAGTTTACTCACTAAATTGAAGTTGTCATTGTTAAGATCTCCAAAAACCAGTTTGTTTGTTTTTTTTTTTAAATAAAGCTCATCTCATTGTAATCCAAAAGAATGGGTAATTTACATGTAATGGGTTGATATGTGACACTGTATTTTCAATGGATATTTGCCATGATCATTAACATGGATTTTTATCTATAACAAAGATGTAATTTTAAGATATTTCCAAATAACCTAAAATGCATGACAATTCTCATCCATTTTTCATCAATATGATATTTTGCCTCTTTCAGGGAGCTGCAAATAAGGCAGTGAAACCAGTCTTTTAAAAAGGGCACTCATTGTCCTTGGATTCTAATCTTGATTCTATCTATTATTAAATTGTTGCTTTGGGCAAGTAAAATGTGAATAATAATAGTACCCATTCCACAGAGTTGTAGAGGGAGTTAAAGCATGGCAGAACAGTTACCAATATATTTGGTATATACAGCAAACTTAATAAATGGGTTTTATTTTTTTTCTTCCTTACCCTACACCTACTCTTTTCCACATTATAAATTTTTTTCATAAAACACTCATTGTTCGTAATTTAGAGCCATCCTGTTGGACCTCAAATTTATAATTGATCATTATAACTCACTCATTATGAGAACTAGAAAACAAAATATACTTGCTACTTTTGCCTTCTTTCCTGACTTTTCTGAGATAAAAAGTAACTTACACTGCAGTTGCCACTGATGGAGAGACCATGGTGATTATGCTTTCTGTTGCTCCAAGTGTTAAAAGGAAAATGTTAGAATAATTACTTAGAAAAGACTCATTGTTACATTTCAGAATGGATGAAAATGGAATTGTTGTGAGGAGGGTAGAGGGGGAATAAACGGTAATGTATGAAGACTTGACTTGGGTGGGTAGGTTGAATACACAGTACAGTATACAGAGAGGTGTTGTAGAAATGGACACCTGAAACTTGTGTAATTTTCTTAACCAGTGTCACCCCAATAAAATTGAACTATAAAAAAATACAATCATTGTGAATAAAGATGGGAATGAAGATAAAAATATAAGAGAGGCTATGTAAAAAGAGGGTAATCAGACTGCTCGGCTTGACAAACCATCCTCATCACCTTGCAAGTGGCATCATCCCAACAGCATGAGACTGACTCATGCATGTACTTAAATTAAGAATTAGAATCATAAAAAAAAAAGAATTAGAATCATAGCTTCATTAACTTTTAAGATTGAGAAGCACTAAAATTTGATTTTTTTTTTTTTCTGCTCAAAGTGGCAGCCACTGATCTATGGCATCCATCACCTGGAACATGTAAGAAATGCGGGAGCTCAGACCCCACCCAGGTTGGAAAGTCTTAATCAAAATCGACATTTCTCCAATATTCCCCATCTGATTTTCAAGCACATAAAACTTTAGGAAACACTGTCCGGCTCTGAACTCATTCCATTTTCATATAAAATTTAAATCTCCTATTGTATCTTATATTTTCATCTGACTCCCTGATGAAAAGTGTCCACTGAAGCAACAAACAAAGTTGAAGACAGAACCCTTCAACACACTCTGAAAAACTCCCAAACCTAGTCTGGAATCAGTGATTAAATCGGTACCTTACTCAGTAATACAGATTCACCAATTCAAAATTATCACGTAAAATGTTTTTTCTTTTCCTTCTTCACAGTAACATCATCATGAGAAATGTCTTCTCTAGCATTTTAATCATGTAATATATTATACATACAGAAAAATATATAAAATATATAGGTATTGTTTAAGGGATTGTTAACAAGCAAATACCATGTAAACACCATCAGAGTTAAAACATAAATCACCCTGTCTGGATAACTCAGTTGGTTGGATTGTCATCCTGCAGCACAGAGGCTGCTGTTTCGATCCCCGGTCACCTACAGGAACAGATTGATGCTCTTCCCTCTCTCTCTCTCCCTCTCTCTCTCTCTCCCTTTTTCTCTCTCCCTTCTCTCACCAAAATCTATAAATAAAAACTTAAAAAGAAAAAAGAAGACAGGTGGTGGCGCAATGAATAGAGCATTGGTTTGGGACGCCGAAGACCCAAGTTTGAAACCCCAAGGATGCTGGCTTGAGCATGGGCTCACCAGCTTCAATGTAGGGTCTCCAGCTTGAGTGTGGAATCATACACATGACCCCATGGTCACTGGCTTGAGCCCAAGGTCTCTGGCTGGAGCAAGGCTCTCTGGCTCGGCTGGAGCCTCCCTCGCCAGATCAAGGCACGTATAAGAAAGCAATCAGTGAACAGCTAAGGTGTTGTAACTATGAGTTGATGCTTCTCATCTCCCTTCCTGTCTGTCTCCCTTGCTCGAAAAAAAAATAAATAAAAAATGAAAGATGTGGCAGCTGTCTCCTGTCATATCCCCTTTTCCCCTCTAAGTCATACCCCTATTAGTGTGACTGTTATAATAACCAGTTTCCCTTGTTATTCTTTATAGTTTTTTCATCTAAGTCTACAATTCTGTTTCACCTGTTTCTGAGCATTAATATATGGAGTTCCACGCTATGTATTCCTTACTAACCTCACTTGACTCTATATTTGTGTGATTAGTTGAGTTTGAGTAGTTTAGTTTTAGCTAGTTCCTTTGTATTTCTATTAAAATATTTCACTGAGCCCTGGCTGGTTGGCTCAGTGGTAGATCCTCGGCTCAGCGTGTGGAAGTCCTGGGTTAAATTCCTGGTCAGGGCACACAGGAGACGCGCCCATCTGCTGTTCCACCCTTTCCCCTCTCTTTTCTCTCTGTCTCTTTCTTCCTTTCCCACAGCTAAGGCTTCATTGGAGCAAAGTTGGTCCAGGTGCTGAGGATGGTTCCACAGCCTCCACCTCAGGTGCTAGAATGGCTCTGGTTGCAACATAGCAATGGCTTAGATGGGCAAAGCATCGCTCCCTAGTCGGCATGCCAGGTGGATCCCAATTAGGCACAAGCAGGAGTCTGTCTTTTTGCCTCCCTGCTTCTCACTTCAGAAAAATAAAAATAAATTAAAAAAAATATTTTACTGAGCTCCAATTTTACAATTTGTTCTAAGATTCATGAGCATATATGTGGTTTGCTTTTTGGGGCCATTATAGACAATACAGTCATAATACATGTGTGCACAGTCTGTCTAGGCCCTTTAGCTAAGAAAGAAATCCCACTACAACTTTACTTGAAATGTGAGAATTTTCCAGAGTGGTTCTATCAGTTTACTTTCAGACCAGGAGAAAAAGGGAAAATCCTGTCCCTGCCCTTAAGAAACTTTTTCAGATGCTGTCTAGGTGGAGTACAGGCAATCTAGGTGCTCTGTAATTATTTAATATAGCTGTTTATCACCCTGATTTAAATTATTTAAAAAAATCTCAAGCTAGCATCTTTTTATATTAGTTGCTCACCCACCACTGCCTGAGATATCCATCCTCAAATCAACATCACTCCTTATCAATGCGTGTGAGAAAATCACTTTCTTTCATTATAAACCCAGACTCCATTGGCCATGCCCAGGCTCCTGGCCGCCTCTGTTCACTGCGGTGCACCAGTAGCCCCGCTCTTGGCAGCTCTGTTTCCTTCTCATGTTCTCTTAGAACACGGGGTGGTACTTAACCCAGGTCAGAAAACATACTTTAAAGGCATCATTGAACAATGTCTTTTATTCCTTCCTCAGCATCAATTTCTTTTTACCCACATTCTTTTTCACCTCTTTGTCCTCATGGAAAGAGAAGACAGAAATGAAGTAGTAGCTGAATTCTTTATTTTTTTCTTGTTGGTCAGCGACCAGGAGTTACATTATTGGCCCAAAGCAGTAAGTGTATTTCTTCTTTGATCTTCTTGGTCCTAAAAAAGAAAAACAAGTCAAGTCAAACATTAACAAAAAAAAAGGACCTTTATTTTTCTTACCGTTAGCATTTAGTGGCTTACTTTACATTTAGCCTTCTGAACATTATTCTTATAGATCCATGATGTTTTTTTAAATTGTCTTCATTATTATTAATATTATTATATGCATCTCTTTTTAAAAGTTAAGAAGATTCTGTGCCACCTCATTTTTAGTAGGTTTCTCCCTTTTTCCTTCCTCATTGAAATTATTTCTATTTGCATAGTATGAATGGTATTTTTAAGATTTCACAAAACTTTAAGCTCTTTCTCTGTTATGAAGTCACATGTCATAGATTCTGTCTACTTTTTTTTTAAACCCTTGAAGTCTTCTTTCTGAAGTTCACAATGCATGCCTGACTAAGTCCAAGCTTGATCAGAATGAGATTTTTTTTAAAAGAAGAAAAGGACACAATCTGTGTATACTTCCTTTGTGATAAAAGGCTTCTACACTTCTTGAAGTTCGGAAACTGCTCCATTTCTTCAGTAGAACTTGTCTCTTCAAGTCGTGTTTTCCTTTTTCTCCTGGCTGCTCATGATCCTAGTCTGTCTTGTTAGCAAAATATTTTTCTCTAAGTTATATTTCTCTTGGTTTCCTTCTTTTAGCAATCTCTCTGCTAACATACATATACTTAATTTCTTGGGAGCCAAATATAAAAAAATTAGACTTTTAAGCATGTTTATGGTCTGAAATGTGACTCATTGCCATTCAGTACAGGTGAGAGAATTCCTCTGAGGGCAGTGGTTCTCAGACTTGAGCATGCGTGTCTCACCGGAGGGCTTATTAAAACACACATTGCTGGGCCTCAAGTTTCTAGGTGATGTTGATGCTGCTGGTGCATGGACACTTTTTGAAAACCACTGTAAGAAATTCTGAGCTCAGTTGGTTAAACATTGTCTCAATACTCCAAGGTTGTAGGTTCGATCCTTGGTCAGGGCACATAAAAGAATCAACCAATGAGGTGGCATTGACTGGGTTTATGAAATTGGATGCCACTTCCAGAATGTAGGAATGGATCTGACTCACAATCTTGAGTTCACCACCTGTAGCTCTACATGGCCTATGCAGAGTATCGTGATCCCAGGGAAATCACAGAGGAGATGATTTCAGGGATGGTACAAGGTCACCTTCAATCCAAGTGACCCAGAAGGCTTCACCCCACCCTTCTGGAAAATCAGCATGGTAGAACAGCTTGAGAAAGTCCTGAGGGTGCAAATGCCAGAAACTAACCTCTTTGAAACAGAAGGAACTTTCGAAATTCTTGATGATACCTGTGTAGACAAATGCTGTGGAATGCCCTCCACGGGAGGCCCACAGCCAACCAAGCTCCTTGATATGTTGTTGTGGAGTTCCCGGAAGTGAAGTATCAATCCTACTTCATCTGTGATCACCCCAAGACAATGAGCCTAATAATGAACCCTTTGGATAAAAGGCACCTGTTCTAAAGAGGGTCTGACTGAACTCTTTGAACTTTTTGTCACAGAGAAGAAATATGAAATGCCTACACTGAGCTGAATGACCCTATGAGGAAGCGGCAGTTTTTTGAAGAACCACACCAAGGCCAAGGCCGCTGGCGATGATGAGGCCATGTTCATAGACGAAATCTTCCGCACTGCCCTGGAATACAGCTGCCCCGCACAGCTGGCTGGGGCATCAGCATCACACCAAGTCATTATGTTTCTCAGACTCCAGTCACATCCAGGAAGTACTTCTGTTTCCTGCCATCAAACCTGAAAACAAGAAGGAAAACGTAGCAACTGCTGATACTTAGAAAACACAATAGCTGGCACTTCTGTCTAGAAAATGATAATTGCAAATTACATAACTCAGGCATCTTTGCATTTCTGCCAAAGATCATGGACTGCAAGAAAATGCTTGTATGTTGCTATCCATTTCACTGTCACAATTCAGTCACCAGACAGTGAAAAGAAACTAAGAATTCTTTTACTCCTTGTTACCAAATAAACCATTTGCCTGTCAAGAACAAACAAATAAAAACAAAGAAACAAAAGCAATGAATGTATAAATAAGTGAAACAACAAACTGATGTTTCTTTCTTCCTTTCTCTCTCCAAAATTAGTCAATAAAAATGCCTTCTCAGAAGAATTTTCTGAATTAATTTTGTTAATTCAAAGTAACCTAATTCATCCTCATACTTTGTTACTGTATAAATGATAGAGTTTTAGCTCTTAGTGTGAATTCATGTGTTGACATCTCCCAAGTAAGGGTTTCAATGGTATATTTGCCGTATATGTAGTAGGAAAAATCAGGCTTTAATGATTTTATCTCTGTAAAATGAAGAGATTGTTATTCATCTACCAAAAGATAGTAAGAAAAAGAGCTGATTTTAAAAGGAAAAGTAAAGACGTGGTCACATTATGCATTTCCTATACATTTTAATATACAAGAATAGTAGAGCATCATGAAGTTCAACTTTTTGAGGAAGATGTCTTCCCCTGTTTGGTTAGGGGGACGGGAAAAATGCAGCATGTGTGATTTTTGAGAAGATACTATAATGTAGACAATTGCAAAATAAAACAAACCAACAGATACTTAGTCTGCCTCCCAGGAGTTTCTAGTAAAGAAGGGGATAAACAAACCTAATGAAAATACCATTTAATAATCATATATGTCATAGGAGCCATCCAGAAAATATCAGAAACACTTTAAAAGGAGAAACTTTCTCTTGGTGTGAGCTTCTTGAAAAATTTTTGTCAGTTTTAACATTTTGTTTACCAAAAAGAAGAATTTCTCTTGCAAATACATTGACTTAGATAATTATGAAATTTCCTCAGAAACACTGAGACTTTAATGGTCATTTTAATCCAATTTAAAAACATGATTATTTTATTATAACCAGAAAACATATGAAATTACTAAATTTATTTTTAAATTTAATTTCTTTTTATTTATTCATTTTAGAGAAGAGACACAGAGTGAGAGAGAGAGAGAAAGAGAGAGAGAGAGAGAGAGAGAGAGAGAGAAAGGGGGGAGGAGCTGGAAGCATCAATTCCCATATGTGCCTTGACCAGACCCGTGCAGGGTTTTGAACTGGCGACCTCAGTGTTCCCAGGTCGACGCTTTATCCACTGCGCCACCACAGGTCAGGCTAAATTTATTTTTAATGCAACATGCTATTTCTAAAAAACAGATCATCTTTGTTAATTGTTTTATTATTTAAATTCTATCTATTCAAAGTGGTACTATTTCAAATTAAATTAGAATTTTGGACCTCTTCCCCCCCCCCCCGCCCTCCCCACTGCTACTTCCTGCTTTAAATATACTGCTGACTCATGTGTCCCTGAATGATCAAACTCCCCTTTACAAATAATTCCTAGCACATTCAATGACCTAATCTAAAATGACTCTTTTCATGACTAGTGCTGTCGACTCAGATGCCTGGCTGTGAAACAGGAAATTCAGGAGGTCACCTCTACAGATTTTCTTTATATGGTACCCAGAAGAAAGAGTATGTTTTTTTCCATACTTGTTTTCTTTTAACTACACTTATATATATTTTAAAGTCTGAGATAAATTTTCTGGATTCTGTCATTAGTATATATTGAGCATGGTCCAAAAAAGTCCTTCCTTGCTTCTGGGGAGAATAATCAAGTCCAGGACATAGGCCACATCATTATAATGAAATGCAAATTTCTCATTAAAAGGTAAAATTCTTCATCTCAAAAGGTTGAACAGAATGCAACTTCACTTGATTTAATTTCTTATTAAGGCACTAAGAAAAATATTTCAACTGAACACTATTCTTTGGATCTGAATCACTTTCATTTCAACAAATAAAAAGATTTGAGTGTTTTATAAGCTCATACCTACGAAATTTTATTCTGGGATAATTAAACAATGTCAGGAAAGGGTTGACTTCCATTGTAATTCCTCCTTTGTTTACTACATTTTTCCCATCAAAGGATGGTGAAATGTTTCATCATAGAGACTCTACAGGAAGTGCTGCTGCTTTTCTACATTGTGTTGCTTTTTATGGAGGTTTATGACCTATTTTCCTTACTTCTCTGAATCCGCTTCACAGGGTCTAGTCTTATCACAGTATTTACTTTCACTGGACAAGAATAGCTTTAGCCAGTCTGTTGACTGTAATACCTCTAAAGTATCCATTTCTACTCCCTGTCTTAAGCAATTTACTGATTTTATTCATTTATAAGTATCCCTACCTTGATGTTTATCAGATACCTAAAACTCAATACAATACATAGAACTCAACTCCAGTTCCCTTAATCCCACACAAACGTGGTTGTCAGCTCCGTGGGTGCCAATATTGACTGCCATGCTCCTAAGCAACAACTATGGAGTCATCATCTCCTCCTTTTTGGCCTTCACCTCTCACATTCAGTCATTTTTAAATATCCCTTTATTAACTTATTTTCTCTTCTCTCTATTGCTACTTGATCAATGTAAGGATTCATCATCTCTTACCTAGATGTCTATGTGAACCTACTTATCTATCGCTCTGTCAACATTGTCATAAAATCTCAACATACACGTGCACATACACATACACAGATGCATCTCAGACCATTCTCCACATTGCTACCAGAGGGAACATCTAACATATAAGTCTCATCAAGTTACTCTTGTGTTAAAGATTTTCAGTGGCAACTGTTTCTTTCGGATGGCACACAGGTCCCTTCTGATGTCTCCCTGGGTTCATCCTTTTCCATTCTGATCTGGATGAGCAATAGCAAACAGACTGCTGTAGGAGGGTGTGGTGGGACTCATTGTTCTTTCTTCCAAATTGGCTAGCTCAGTCTTGAGTGCCACTCAGTATTTCCTTGTAAACAGCTCCAATGTGGTCCAAACAGCTTCAATGCAGCCAGCCAATTGTAAGGGAATATTGTTTTCCATGTTTGTGTTTCTATTGGTGTTTTAAACAGTGCACTGACATAGCAGTATGCAAAGTCTCCATAAATACCTCCTACATAGCTGATTGCAGTGACTTCACTTAGCCCTGATCTTTCAGTCAAAACAGACCCCTACTTCCCAAGTTAGTCATGCTTCCACAAAGTACCTCCATATAAAGGAGAGATGATAGATTACTTTTTTTACATAAGCTCTGTAAAAAAGAGAGCCTCTCACCTAGTCATAGGAATAGGCATAACATAGTCACTTTGAAGACTCTGACAGCTCCAAAATTATGCAGAATTAATCCACTGTAGTAAGACAATGACAGTAAATGTTCATAAGGACAATAGACCAGTTTATATATACATTTTATCTTAGGTAAGAGGTGGGGTAATGAGGCAGACTCCCACATGCACCCTCACTGGGATCCACCCAGCAACCCTGTCTGGGGTCAGTGCTCGTGTACCCAGCTATTTTTAGCACCTGAGGCCAATGCACACAGACTAACTGAGCTACCCTCAGTGCCCAGGGCTATGCTCAAACCAACTGAGCCACTGGCTGCAGGAGGGAAAGAGGAAGAGAAGGAGGAGAGGAAGGAGGTTAGAAGCAGATGATCACTTCTCCTATGTGCCTTGACAGGAAATCCAACCTGGGACATCCATACGTTGGACCAATGCTCTAGCCACTGAGCCACTGGCCAGGGTCGCCTTTTTACGTTTTTGTGCCCATATAATAGCTTTTGTAGCAGGTGCTCTAAAACACTAGTTCTTTGTTTTGTGTGTTAAGTTAGAAGTAATGAATGTGTATCTTATTTTATTTCCATTTCTAACCTTTTTTTTTTTTCCTTCACTTGAAAATAATCACGACATTTGATTGAAATTATTTGCTATCAGTGGGAAAGATGAAATACATGAAATGTATATTAATACTGCACTAGAAAAAGTATTCTTGGCATTCTTTAGCAAATATCAGTGAGGTCTGTAATATGTTATAAAATAAGAGAATATTTAATATCTATAGTAGGTAGGAAGTATGGTACTGAAACAAATATATTAAAATCAAAGTTTTTTCTAAATTATTTTTGTAAAATTTTATTTCTCTGAGCCTGACCAGGTGGTGGCGCAGTGGATAGAGCGTCGGACTGGGATGTGAAAGACCCAGGTTCGAGACCCCGAGCTCTCCAGCTTGAGTGCGGGCCCATCTGGTTTGAGCAAAAGCTCGCCAGCATGGACCCAAGGTCGCTGGCTCCAGCAAGGGGTCGCTCAGTCTGCTGAAGGCCCGCGGTCAAGGCACATGTGAGAAAACAATCAATGAACAACTAAGGTGTCGCAATGGCAACAAAAAACTAATGATTGATGCTTCTCACCTCTCTCCGTTCCTGTCTGTCTATCCCTCTCTCTGACTCTCTCTCTTTGTCTCTGTAAAAAAATAAAAATAAAATCTTACTTTGTACTTTATTTTAAAAAAAAATTATTTCTCTGAATAATTCAGTACGGTGATCAGAATATGGTCAGAAAACTCAGATGAAACCATGTAAGTGTAGAATCACCTCATCTGGCATTTTGTATGTGAAATTTAAAGACAGGTGATGTAATAGGGCCCCTCGGTGAGGCTCCTTCAGTATTTCACCAGGTGCTTTTAGTTGCAGGACCTTTCAGGGGTGGGGGGCAGGTTCTGTATTCTGAAAACTGCAGGTTTGTGTCTTCCTTCTAGCATTTCCCTCACTGCGAGAATGCCACAAAGCCTCAGGCCCTGTTTTTCCCTTGAACTGTGTCAGCCCCAGAAGCCCCACTTGTTTGGTGCCCAACCAACAGATCACTAAAAGCAGAGGACAGTGATGACACACAGGCTTGACTCAATTCCTGAGCCCAGTGAATCTTGGGAAGCCTACGGTAAAAAAGGATAAACTTTATGAGTTCAGTTGTCCCAGAACTTTGCTTTGAAAATGCATTGTTTTTTAGGTTAGAAAAAGCCCATGTCCAGGTAGTTATGTAGACAATATTAAAAGAAAATCTGAAACAACAATTTTTGATTTCCCCTAAATACAGCAGATATAATCTGTTTCTTAAAACTGCACTGAACTGGAAGCAAGCTCTAGGTTGTACAGAGTAGGTCTTCATGACTGGAACCGAGGGTTAGCATCTTTCATCTCTCCTATTAGCTAAGTTTACCTTAATTAGACACTCTGCACACATTTTTGTGTTTGTGGTATAGGCTGAGAGTTGATGGAACATTTTTGGTGCCAAGGGCCATGGCCTGTTTTTATTTCATTTTAAGATAATTGAATCACTTATTATTTTGTAATTAGATAACAACCTTTGATAGGGCCCTTACAAAATAACACACAGGGTGCCATCTGTAAAACCAGTAGTCATGGCCACCATCACAGCCATCTGGCCCGTGTAGGTTCATATTAGATTTGGACAGATGGTAATGAAACAATGGAGCCAAGAACTGGTGGGCCATTAGCTTTAATCCTAGCTTGTACCCGGCAGGCAAGTATAAACACACACTAGGCTCCAAAACCCACTTATTCAGTGCTCACAAAGCCACTGACTTATTCAAGTTTCCTAGAATCAAAGGTTCCTAGCTCACCAGCCTTATTCACCTCTGTTTCCCATCTCCTTCTCTCTGCACAAACTCTGCACAAACTGGCTTCTCCCTCAGCACTCCACCATCTTGGCTGCTTCTCCTCTCCTCCACGTGGCCTGTCTCTGCTCTCCTCTCTAATGCTAATCTCAGGAACTGAGAGAGAGCAAGCTCCTGGTCTGGCCCTCTTTATAATGTAGAAATCAAAACCTTTAATCCAATCTACAAACAAGGAAGTCTCTGATAAAAAGTCACTTATCTGAGGCATAATGGGATTCCTCATAAGTGTACAGTACCCCACATCAAAAAGGGTGGGAAAGGCTTAGTCCTAAAACCTAGCCCCAGACTGCAAGAATCCTGTCTGCCCAAAACCAGCCCTTAACACACATTAATATAATCATGCCCATCCCAAGCAAGAAGGGCAACTAATATCATCACCTGGGTGACGAGCTTCCATGTGGGCAGCGCCATCTTTGACAAAGTGAGCATAATATATTTTATCTGGCCAACAACATCCCTCTTCAAATACTATAAAACTAATTTCTTATAATAAAGCGTATAATCTGGACAGTTCCATTTCAGCATTAAAGAAAGAAGCTCAGAAATCTAAGTAACTTTTCTAAAGTCACAGCATTCATAAGTGGCCAAATTAACACTGAAGCCCGAGTTCTCCAGACTTTAAAACCAACTGGTATTGCTCATCATGTGGCCTGTGATGCCAAAGTGGTTTTGACATCACCCCCATGGCAACCAGGTCATGTGACCTCTACCAAGCTCTGTAGGTCTTTCCTCTGAAGAATGGGGAGGAAATCTCAATTAATTTCTTAACACTTCTTAAGAGCAGGTTTGAAAGAATCCTCTATAGGTGAACGTTTTGTCTTTTGAAAAGAATGGTAGAGATTTGTTGAAGAAAAAAAATGTATTGACTGTCAAAATTATGAAAAATTGGGCTGCTGAAACTTGGCACTACTTTGAAATGTTTAGAAGTCAATTGGAACCAACCTAAAAGAGGACTGCAGTTTTTATTAGAAGCGTAACTTTCCAACTCCATGAAATAAGACTACGTGATAACAGGACTGCCGGGAAGTGGGATGCTCATGCGGGAGGGGGAAAGCAGTGACCATGTCTGTGCAGGGGAGGCTACACTCCCAGAGGCGGGAATGTGGGGTGACCCTCTTTAAATTGGCCCTATTAGGAATTGTAACTTCACGGAGATGATTGCTTTCACTAGAATGAGGCTGTCTACCTTAATATTCTGCACTAATGCATAAAAATCTAAGTAAATCGATTTTACTTAGATTTTAAAACCTTGTGGGATGATTCATCAAGTATGCTTTTACTCACTGTAGTTTACTGTCACTGAACTTATTAAGATTACCATATGTTCTGAACCAAAAATGGGGATATGTGATCAAATGAACGATTTTAATTCATGGATATTACTAGCGAAAAAAAGAGAAAACTCACATAGGCATAAAGTAAGAACATATGTAAGTGTTCTATGAATTGTTTCTAATTGAAATAATAAAAATATAAAATTTAATCAGCCTTATTAAAGCTGAAATTTACAGTTACTATATATATAATTTAATAATACCTTTAAGTTTAGGATAGTTTCATATTAACATTAAATAAAAATCACTTGAATATTAGACTTCAAGAAAGACACCAGATAGGCTTTTTCATTTCTCTCAAGAAACAAAGACAAAATTATTTTCTAAATTCTTAAAGATTTATAAATAATATTTTGCAGTATTAAATTATCAGGCTAAAAGAAATAAACAAACAAACAAATAAATAAATACAGGTACTTTCAGTTAAGTTTCATTAAGGTAGATTTTAAAAGTTTTATTAATTTTTAAAATTTTACCTTGCAAAAGCATCCAGATGCTCTTTTGCTAGACACAGAAAAATATATAGTTTAATACAAAGATGAGTTCAGCACTTAACTAAACCACGTAAAATCAACCAAAGAAAATCTTAACACTCTAGCAAATCTTAACAGCCTTTACAACCTCATCTTTTGTGCTGAGAGGAATAATATTTAACTCCCATATGAGGCTGCAAGATAGGAGAGCAGTTATTTTCTTGGCTTATCAAAAGGTTTTCAATTATTATAATATCTTTGAGGCTGAATATCTTAGTAGTGGTAAAGAACAATTACATGGATCTCATTAGAATGTGTATCACACAGGATACTTTCAAAGCATGTCTGTCCTTTCAGGGATTAAAAAGAAAAGATAATTTAGTGAAGATAAAATGGACTTAAGCAGGCATTGTATTCTTCATCTAGAATTTTACTGACATAGTTCAGTAATTATCCATTGCTGTGGCTTTGCGGTTGTTGTCTTTAAAATAAAGGAAGGACAGAAATGGGTGGAGGAAGAAGAGGAAACTGGAGAAAGGTCAGAGGTGAAAGGGTGGAGAGAGAAATAAAAAGAGAGAAAGCAAGAAAGATAGGGAGAAGGTTCATATAAGACAATGAGATATTCAGACCTGATTCATTTTCAGTAGAGTTATAGGGTGTCACTTTTGTTTTATCAAAGAATTAAGATTCTAATTTTATCCACATTTGCATGTGAATGCTACACTTCTTTTCACATTCTTTCACAACATTAATTCTACATTTCTTTGAGTTATGTGCCTCAAAGTGTTTCATTTAGCTTGTAAAAGGTACAGCGTTCATTTCCTATCTTCAGAGAATCTGGAAGTCTAGTTGGAGCAATAGAACAGATAGCAATGGTAAAAGGCAGTGTGTATTTATTATCAGAAGAGGCCTCTTTGAATGAAAAGTTGATACAATCTTGGAAAACAAAGCAAAATAGACATTAAAAAATGGAGTTCATAAATGGTAACACTATCTCCAAATGGCATAGATTAACAGCATATTTCCTGGAAGTTTTAATCAACCTCATAATCTAGACCTCTGCAGTTAAATTATCCTGGACAATTCAAGAAAGAAATAAACCAGATTTTGCTCAGAGTTATGTCTTATGCATACAAAAAATAGTTGTTCATTTGGTCAAATAATTTGAACTTTGTTTTCATATCAAAGTTAAAAAATACATCAGAAGGAAAGATACGAAGTGTAAAGCCAGTAGCCAAGGACACCATCACAGCCACCTGGCCAGTGCAGGTTCGCATGAGATTCGGACAGTCGGTAATGAAACAATGGAGCCAAGAACTGGTGAGCCATTACTTTTAATCCTAGCTTGCACCCGGCAGGCAAGAAAAAACACACACTGGGCTCCAAAATCCACTCATTCATTGTTCACAATGCTACTGACTTATCTTAGTTTCCTAGAATCAAAGGTTTCTAGCTCACCAGCCTTATTCACCTGTTTCCCCAACTCCTTCTCCAGCACAAACTCTACTGAAACTGGTTTCTCCCTCAGCACTCCACCATCTTGGCTGCTTCTCCTCTCCTCCACGTGGCCTGTCTCTGCTCTCCTCTCTAATGCTAATCTCAGGAAACAAGAGAGAGCAAGCTCCCGGTCTGCCCTACTTTGTAGTGTAGAAATCCAAACATTTAATCCAATCTACAAACAAGGAAATCTCTGATACAAAGTCACTTATCTGAGGCATAATGGGAGGACTCCTCATGAAAGTGAACCACCCCACATTATCCAATCATTCAAGGGTGTGTTGGGGAAAAGCTTACTCTTAAAACTAAGCCTTAGGCTATAATGACCCGGCCTGCCCACAGCCTGTTTCCCAACACACATTAATATCAACGAACTTGTACGTGGGCAGCACCATCTTTAACAAAGTGAGCATAATATATTTTATCTGCCCAACACGAAGACAAAAATTAAAAAGAGCCTTGAGAGCTAGTTTGGGACTCAAGTTCAATACAGGAAAAGTGATAAGGAACTACCAAAATCCTCATAATCCTTTTTTTTTTAGCGAGAGAGAAAGAGACAGACAGACTAAAAGGGAGAGAGAGAGAGAGATGAGAAACATCAACCCTTAGTTGTTCATTTGTTGCTTTTTCATACAAGCCTTGATGGGGGTTGAGGGGTAGCTCTACAGCTGAGCCAGGGACCCTTTGCTCAAACCAGTGACATTGGGGTTCAAGCCAGCGACTTTTGGGCACAAAACAGCAACCTTGGAGTCATGTCTATGATCCCATGCTCAAGCCGAACACTCCTTGTTCAAGCCAGTGACCTCGGGGTTTCAACCTGGATCCTCAGCATCCCAGGCCAATGCTCTATCCATTGCACCACCACCTGATCAAGCTCAAAATCTTTCTTTGAAAAGAAACACATAGCAAAGTGCAAGGTCAGACCAGCTCCAGACTAAAGCATGTGTCAGCACTTTACCCTACCCCAGAACTCAGGAACCTGCTGTAATTTACCTATAACTTTAAGTAGAGCATTGTAAAGCCAGTGGCCAAGGGCACTATCAGAGCTGCCTGGCCAATGCAAGTTTGCATGAGATTCGGACAGTCGGTAATGAAACAATGGAGCCAAGAACTGGTGAGCCATCAGCTTTAATCTTAGCTTGCACCTGGCGGGCAAGCAAAAACACACACTGGGCTCCAAAACTCACTCATTCAGTGCTCACAACACTACTGACTTATCCAAGTTTCCTAGAATCAAATGGTTTCTAGCTCACCAGACTTACTCACCTCTCTTTCCCATCTCCTTCTCTCTGCACAAACTCTGCTCAAACTGGCTTCTTCCTCAGCACTCCGCCATCTTGGATGCTTCTCCTGGCCTTGTCCATGTGGCCTTAATCTGCTCTCAGTCTGCCCCACTTTATAGTGTAGAAATCCAAACCTTTAATCCAACCTACAAACAAGGAAGTCTCTGATACAAAGTCACTTATCTGAGGCATACTGGAAGGATTCCTCATGAGAGTGCACCACCCTAGATCATCCAATCAGTCAAGGGTGTGGGGAAAAGCTTACTCTTAAAACTTGCACATGGGCAGCGCCATCTTTAACAAAGTGAGCATAATATACTTTATCGGCCCAACAAGTATTATTATTTATCGCATCTTAATGGACAAAACCACAGTCCTTCATGAAGAATGTATATCTCAAGTTGATTTATATGCCACAAGGGAGATTGCTGAGAGCTTAAGCCTGGAAGTAAAGGAGTTGTCATTCTTGCCCCTCTCTCCTCTATGAACTGCCTAAGTGAAATTTGATTAGAAGTTGTACCTAATGTATTCCTCCCTTTCCTATGTACTCTTTATTCAGTTCCCTTATTTTTTGTTGATGAGGCAATTTTTTTAAAGAAAGATAGTTTAAAATAGCCTAACTAACCAAGAAAACAGGCATAACCTATAACTTTATACCAAAAAAGAGTGAATGTTAATCTTTAGATGATTTTCTTTGAATATTTGTATGTGCATATTTATTTTTACATGGCTGAGATGATGCTGTATGTAAATAGTTGTGCAACTCTCAGCATTATCTTGATCTTTCATCAATGTCTTCTGTGTTAAGCTGTATGTTGCTGCTGTATTTATTTTCTATATTTATTTATTTACTTACCATATTATTTCTGTGCTTTGTTTCTATAACAAAAGTATAAATTTTTCCAGGACAGAGTCTTTATTTTTCATTTATTTACTCTTATCTTCTTTGCTACACATAGACTAACAATTTGCCTTCCCAGGCTCTCAACACAGATACTGTTTTAATTTATTGGCTTCATGGGAATCATTAGGAGAAGTAGGTCACTTTCCTTGACCTCTGCAACTCCAGGAAGTCAGCTTTTCTCCAAAAACTCCTCAGCACCCCAAAAGACATGCTTCTTTGGGAAAAGGCGCAAGTGTGGACAAAATTTATTTTCAGAATAGTATGCATTCCATAAGATCTGAAAAGTGTTTTTTTTAATGCTCATGCAATCAGCTGTGTAAGTCTGGGCTTAGACAAAGCTATGAGGAAGGTGAAAAATAACCCCATGCCCCATCTCTAGTGCCCATCTCTATCTTCAACACACACCTAAAGTTTATTTTTTACACTGTTGACAAAGAGAGCTATTGAATAAGCAAGTTTCCATACTCACTACTGGTGCCCATCTCTGCATCACTGCTCCTGCCCCCCCCCCCATTGTATATTTCAATTACTCTCGAAGTCCCACGGACAAAACATGCTGACTCTCCTTTCTAGGCTTATGGACATGTGTTCCCCTTCACTTAGAATACCATTCTTCCCATGTCTTCCAACCGAATCCCCCATATGCACTTCCATAATTGTCACTCATGCTTCAGGTCTTAGCTAAGATGTCACCCTCTTTGGAAAGTCCTCGTAGTCCCTGCTAGGCTAGGTGGTTTCTTCTTAGTACTTCCTTAACATCTGGTGTTATCCACTATCATAGTATATATATTTTAAATGATTTTCTGCTTACTTATCTCCCTTCATGCCCTCCTCTCCAACAAGAGCTATAAGCTTTTTGAAGATAAGAACTGTAGCTGTGTACCACTCAGTCTTTAATAGCTGCGGGCACAAAGACACAGATCATGGTACTTATCAAGTATTTCTTGAGTAAATGAATAACTTTCTCTTCTTGCCTGTTTCCACCTGTATCATGTCTAGGGAATCCCGAGAACTCATAACAGGAGTGCCCCATGTGGGTACCTGCGGTACTTATACATTTTTTTTTTAATTTTAATGGGGTGACATTAATAAATCAGGGTATATATGTTCAGAGAAAACATCTCCAGGTTATTTTGACATTTGATTATGTTGCATACCCACCACCCAAAGTCAAATTGTCTTCCGTCACCTTCTATTTGGTTTTCTTTGTGTCCCTCCCCTCCCCCCACCCCTTCCTCTCCTTCGTCTCCCCAGCCTCCTAACCATCACACTCTTGTTCATGTCTCTGAGTTTCTTTTTTATGTCCCACCTATGTATGGAATCATATAGCTCTTAGTTTTTTCTGATTTACTTACTTCACTCATTATAATGTTACCAAGGTACTTGTACTTTTGATCTGCCCTAACTTTCCTATTTCGGTGAGAATGTTTTGAGATCTGTTCCGAGGCTTGCCTTTGTAGGTTTGTCAGTCTGATCTACGTTTTCACTCTGAGGTACTAATGGCCCTGGTGTCACACACCTTAAGTAGCATGTGGTTGTAAATGAGAGTCTTTGTTGGAGAAAGTTTCTTAACCCAAACAGAAGTCTGTTCTGGGGGCAGAGACTTTCAATCTTTCTGCATAGAACCTTTCTGCATTCCTCAAATGCTCCTACAAGGATGCATAATCTTCCTTTATGTAAACAGCATCAGAGATAAATGCTCATAGACACAAAATACTTGCCCATAAGTGGTTATGACAATTTCTTTGTGCAAGACTGATATAAAATAGTAATATTGCTTCTTAAGAAAAATTTTGGGGTAGGGTCACAAATAAGAATTACAAAGAAACCAAAAATTTATTGTTATATACCTCACATTTAATGTAAATGCTAACTCTATTTCCACACATTGTTTATAAATTTGCATAAATATTTTGCCTAAGTAAAGGAGAAATTACAACTACTTATCTTAAGTAAACCAATGTCGCAGAGATGATACTCACGAAATAAAGAACTGAAGCTAACATGAATTTTATAAGAAATACATTAATTCATCTGGGCTATTTAAGAGATGATTTACATCTAGGCAAAATGGAACTAGTTCTTGACCCTCTTCCATGTGATAAGAATTCTCCCTGGAAAATATTTACAGAAAGAGAAAAAAGCTATTGTTTCCAGGTTCAAAAATGAGACAATCTTGTTTCTATGGAAATGAACATGGGGCATCTTGCATTTCTTCTTCCTTATTTCAATTTTCTCCCCCTTGGGGCAGATTTCTCCAGCCTACTTTGTAGCATCTAATGACTATTCCACAGATGAATCATTAAATATAGAGATATTAAAACCATTAGAGATAATGTAAGACATGTTTTTTATTTAGGAGATAAGGGAGTTGTCATTCAAAGAAGTCAAGCAGCATGTCCCCTGTATCCCTGCATAACTAGAAATTAGAGCCATGTGCCTTGTTACAGATGTTCTCCAAGAAATGTGGAATGATCTTAGCTAGCTAAGTGAATAAACAGTCTCAAATATTTAATTTGTGACTTATGTTAGTAAGAATAATATACAACACTTTCTGAGCACTATTCATTTTTATTTTAAAGATTTTATTTATTGAATTTAGAGAGAGGAGAGAGAGAGACAGGAGGGAGGGTAGGGTGGGTTGAATAAACTAGCTGTAGCTTCTCCTATGTGCCTTGACACAGTAGGCCTGGGGTTTTGAACTGGCAACCTCAGCATTCCAGGTCGAGGACCTATCTATCCACTGCGCCACCATAGGTCAGGCACTGAGCACTATTCTTAAGATTTTTTTAAAATTTCTTTTTATTTTATTCATTTTAGAGGAGACACAGAGAGAGAGAGAGAGAGAGAGAGAGAGAGAGAGAGAGAGAGAGAGAGAGGGAAGAGCTGGAAGCATCAACTCCCATATGTGCCTTGACCAGACCAGTGAAGGATTTTGAACTGGCGACCTCAGTGTTCCCAGGTCGACGCTTTATCCACTGCGCCACCACAGGTCAGGCTATTTTTAGGATTTTATATGTATTAACGCACTTGATCCTCACAATGCCATGTGATTTTTATTTTAACCAATCATAAAACTGAGCTTAAGAGACTTCCACAGCTTGTCAGTGTTGATGCTGGGACTCTAAGTAAGGCAGTTGAACTCTTAAGTCTATGTACATATCTGCTATATACTTCCTTTCATTCAAGTATATCCATAAATTATTCAAGCAAATGTGCAGGGGTATTAAGAGAATGAGCATTGGAGTAAGAAACAGGAGTCAGGTGATCTGCTATGCCACTTCGGAGCTGTATGACCTTACATTATTTCCTCTCACTTGGCCTGGTGGGGGAGGGGGAATCATCTCCTTTCCCTCTTGGTTCTTATGGCAGGTCAAATAATTAAATGGCAAGGCAGATTAACAAGAAAATCAAATTTAATACATATACCCAGTAAATTCATATAAGCATGAAGAATTCCAAAGACAGTAAGGCAAAATGATATACATTAACTACTCGCTTAACTTGATAGGTTCTTGGAAACTGTGCCTTTATATGAAATGACATATGTGTACTAAAACCAATTTCACTATAGGCTAATTGATATAAACAGGAATTAGGTTCCTAAGGCATATTTCTGCTCACAAAAGCATCACCAAACTTCTAAATTAAGACCCAAAACACTTCTAATATTAAACATTGAGTAAATGTGAGTGATACTTGATACATTTTATATTATTTTTAACATTATATTTATTGATTTTAGAGAGAGGAAGGGGGGATGGAGCAGGAAGCATCAACTCATAGTAGTTGCTTCTTTTATATGCCTTTGCCAGGCAAGCCCAAGGTTTTGAACCTGTGACCTCAACATTATAAGTCAATGCTTTCTCCTCTAAGCCACTGCAGGTCAGAAGCAATACAGACATTTTTAAAAATTAATAAAAATAAGTAAGATAATGATTTTTCAACCCACTTATTCTAGTTCAGAATCATGGGGGGGCTGCAGAGGACCTCAGAAGCTCAGGGAGCAAGATGGGGCCACCTTGGACAGGACACTCTTCCATCACAGGGCCTCTCACAGACACCCGCACTCACTCAGACTGGGACAATTAGGCCAGCTCACTTCACTTGCACATTTTTGGGATGTGGCAGGAAACCCAAGTTCTTGGAGATCATGCAAACTCCACACCAACAGTGACCCCAGCCAGGAATTCTTTTTTATTTTTCATCAATGTTCTTATGAAATGACATTGGCTCTAATGACATTATTCAAGGGACTGCTGTGTGTGTGAGCATGTGTGTGTGTGCGTGTGTGTGTGTGTGTGTGTGTAATCCAGGACTAAGAAAAAGGAGGGGTCTGGAACTTCCTAGGGAAATAAGGCAATTCATGTGAAGTTCAAAAGGGTTCATGTTTAATAAACAAATGTTTGCTGGGACATCTTAAAACAATGGAACATAGAAAGGACTTTGACTAAAGGGCCTGGCTACGATTTCCCCAAAATATCTACGGCTCACAAAAATTAGGGGATATTTCATCGCTTCACATTCATTTTGAAATATCCTCTAATTTTTGTGAGCCGTATAGTTATCTGTGGTGCTAGCTCCTTTCTGAAACAAGCCTTCTATTTTAAATTCTTTTAGGCAGTTAGAGGGAAGGTCAAAGGTTCTTCCTGAGCATCTTGGGCCTTAGAAATAACCAGCTTAATAGAACCGATATCCCAAAGAGGCATATTTGGGGTGGTAAGCTCTGTTTCCCTTGAGCCTCTATGTCCTCATTGGTGACTTGAGGCTGTAGTACTCCCTCATAGAATGACTGGAGGAGTTTCTTAGGATAATGCAAGTAAAATTCTTAAGTCTTGGATCTGAGTCCTCCCAATGTGTTAAAATTTCCAACCAAGTCTCAGTTAATTATTATGCTAGAATACTTTGTTAAACATATTTTATATTCTGGTTGGCTAAGTTCTTATTTCATTTCAACAGCACAGAAAGCTTATTTTTAAAACTTCCTCTTTGAAAAATTATTAAAAGAAATGTATGACTGCAGTCTCCTAGCTTAGTAATAAGCATATTAAATTACACTTATTCTTTATTAGAGCATTTTAATGCTTTAAAGCTTTCATTTTTGAAGATGACTCATTTTTCTTTTTAACTAAATATCTTGTAGGAATTTGCTTTCTCAATATTCGTTTGCTTACTTTAAACATGAAGCTGTGGAAAGAAAATTCAAGATTGTTAATGGTTTTATTTAAACCTATCTTGTATGTATTCAGGGTGTCCTTGGGTTATGACATACAACATTTTGAGTTTATGATGCTTACTCCCATAGAATCTTTAAAAAATTGAGACGTGTTTCAGCTTACGCCATCACTGTTGTGCTTACGGACTACGTGGGCGAACTAGTTTGGTTGCGTGCAGTGGAAGAATACGCAGTAACGTGGCATATGAGTGAGGGAGTTGGAGTCTCCCAGTCTGCTTACCTACACCAGTTTGGACTGTTAAAAGTGCAAGTGTTCCGTTTGTGTTAGGTTAGGATCATTTCGATTTACACCAAAATTTGGGTTACGACATTGTTGTAGGAATAAAACTGTGTCATAGCCTGAGGACCCCCTGTTTATTTATTTATTTATTTTTTTACAGGGACAGAGAGAGAGTCAGAGAGAGGGATAGATAGGGACAGACAGACAGGAACATAGAGAGATAAGAAGCATCAATCATCAGTTTTTGGTTGCGACACCTTAGTTGTTCATTGATTGCTTTCTCATATGTGCCTTGACCGTGGGCCATCAGCAGACCCAGTAACCTCTTGCTCAAGCCAGGGACCTTGGGTCCAAACTGCAGAGCTTTGCTCAAACCAGATGAACCCACGCTCAAACTGGCGAACTCAAGGTCTTGAACCTGGGTCCTCCACATCCCAGTCCAACACTTTATCCACTGCGCCACTGCCTGGTCAGGCAACCCCCTGTTCTTGATACTAAGTATAAAACAGGAAATATATATGAAGAAAAATCTTGTTTAAACAAACAAGCAAACGGAAAATAATCCTCCCCCAAATACCCCCTTACAATTTCTTTAGAGATATCACAACGTACTAAGCATAGGAACGTGTTTTCAGTATATAAAAGACAACTTACCATCTAAAAGTTTCCAACTTCCTCGCAGAGACTACCTCATCAGAAATCAATGAAATTTTAATAATTTTCTTTAACAGGAGCTGTGTTTCCGCATTATTTTGCAGCCACAGAAAGTATCTTAATGTCAAACTAGCACATGTATTGAGCAGCTATGAAGCTTTCTCCCCTGTAATTTCAAAGCATCATTGAGTAATTTACCTTTTGTACAATTGTTTATAACATTAATGTCTCTTTCCTCTTGAAGCCCTTTAAGAATTTTATTCTTTGATTCTATCTCTGAGAGTCTAATTTTCTTTACCACTCTAGAGCTGTAGTTTGGGTGGGAGTAATTTTAAGAGCTACAGAATAATAACTGTATACTAAAAAAGGACTTAAAGAGCCCAAGATTCATTTCTTTTTTATGGCATTACTGCTCCTGGAGAGATAATGGGATGAAATGCTTCACGGCCATTGAGGTAGCATCATGACCTATAATCCATTGTTCACCTTAGGACAGTTTACCCGCCAGAGATTGACTCAGCCGACACTTTGTAGATTCTGCATCAAGAACCAAAAATACTGTAGGGCCTTTCCAACTGAGTTTTTCTCTCTGGAGTCCTCCAGCTCCCTGAATCATAATCCCAGTGAGCATTCCAACAAATAAAGCATGTTATATCTCTGTGTAAAACCCTCCGATGGCATCCTACCACAGGACTACTAAGTCCAACTCAATAAAGCTTTCACGGCCCTGATGGAAGAAACCCTGCTTTCTTCTCTGGTCTCAAATCCCATCACTTCCCTCAGTTCCTTGAACATATTGTTTGCCTCAACCAAAGTGCATACAAGTCCTTTTCCTAGCTACTCACTAAGTCTTCCATCCATTGACTAGCTTACTCTACATTACTGGTTTGCAGTAGAAGTAGAAGAGAATGTATATTTCGAGAAAATATTTCACTAGACTAAGCAGATTGAAAAAAAAAGTTAAAGTTTGTTATCTTCTCTATCAATTTCTAACTTCTATGTACACCTCTTTGCACCTGAGGCCATACTGTCATCAGAGGCTTTGGGCTGCCTCTTACTTCTCTTTTTCTTAGTGAAGTAGTCTCTAAAAATAATGTATGATTAGTTACCACACCTCAGAGTAAATTCACTGAGTTAAATATTATAAAGTGTTTATTATAATCAGACTTTGTTCTAAGCACAGGGAGGTTTTCAGTGAGCAAGATAAGAAAGGGGCCTGTTTCAATAAGCATGCATTCTATTGGGGGAGACAAAAAAGGCAGAGTAAATGATTACATAAAAATCACTTCAGATATACTTAGTTAGCAAGAAGAAGATCAAATAGGACCATAGGACCATGTGATAGAGCGATTGCTGGGAAAGAGGTGTCTAGTTTAGAACATGTGATTCAAATAGTCTTTTGAAGCTAAGATCTTCATGAGGACATAGCCTGGTTATATGACTATAAAAAAAAAAAAGCATTCTAGGCAGAGGAGACTGTTGGTGCAAAGACCAAGAGGTAAAAATGAACTTCAAGTAATAAGAAGAAAGGCCAGACAAACTGGAGCAGAGTTCATGAAGGGAATAATAGTAAGAAAAGAGGTATGAAGCTCAACCATCAATGAGCCATGTAGGGTGTGTAGACCTGGTAAAAGGTTATTATTTTATTCCTTGTGTAAGTTGAAGCCAGTAAAAGGTTTTAAGAGCAGATGTCATGTGATCACATTTCAAACTGTGCAAGTTTGTTCTGGCTTTAATGTGGAGAGCATACTGAGGGGGACCAGACGTGGACACAAGGACACGAGTTAGGAACTTCAATTCATCTCATTTTAATGATGACAGTTCAATACAGTGAAACACTGCAGCAAGAGAGCAATAAAAGTAATCTGTTACTTTCTTGTCATATTTTTATTTTAAGATTAATCTTCATTAAAACATAAAAATGATTTTTGCACTTAAAGAGATTTCAGAATTTGCATAGGAGGTATTTTATTGGGAAAGGAGAAAAATGAATCAATACATCTTAAATGATAGGCAGTTGGTTTAATGGAAAAGAAAATATTGAGAAAAGAATATCTACATGTAAAATAGTTTTAACGGTAAAGAGCATTTAGTGGGGAATGGAAGCCAATGTGGCTTTCCTGAAATCACCCCCATAGGAGTCTAGGAAGAACTGGAATTGAGGTTGTCTCAGTTGAGTGGGAGCCATGTGTTTATCTTTTTGACTGGGAGATTTGCCTTCTCTGAGCCTCTAAGTTTGCTCATTTAATTAAAGGTCTACCCAGTGAGTGGAGTAGATGTGAAAATAATCAATTTATGGCTTTATTAGTTATAATGATATGAATCTGACATTTAGATCTCTTCAAAATAGCTTTAGAGATGATATTTTCATAGAATAATAGAGCTGAAAATGTCTTCAATATTATATAAACATTTACTTATATACTTCATATCTGCTTATCTTATAGATAAGGTAACTGAACACTTTGGGAAATCAAACAAGGGATTCTCATCCAATTAGTATGAGATACACACAGCAACCCAGGTTACACAATACTTTATTTTGTGTTCTTTCCATTAATTCTCACAAAACATCTTACAAGTCCAGAGGAAAATTACAATACACGTTATATTCTTTCTTTGTTTCTTCTGCATAGAGGCACCACCTATGAATTGGTTAATTTTGGAAACTGAAGAATTTATGTATCACCCATGACAAAATACTAGAATTTCCCTTTACAAATAATGTACTAAAGTGTATATCTCAGGACTGTACTGATTAGAACAATTAGGCCAATGGTTTGTCTCTGATGTGGACCAGTCAATTAAGCTTTCAATTCAAGGACGTCCAAAGACCTTGCTTATTTTGTTCTGGTTCATGGAGTAAAGCAGATTAAGACAGAGACACTCATTCTATTTGTCACATTGACTTGAATATAATGGAATGAAAGTCTATCTTTTGAAGTAATTTTTGTAAAAAATGAGAATCATACAACCTCCAAAGAGGATGAGTAGTTAGCCACAGTCAATGAAGATCAGTTATTTAATAATCTATATTTGCCTCTTTTAAAACTTTTAGTTTTGTCTAGACACATTATCAGCACCCTCTTTGATCTACTATAATCTCCAAAAATGAGGCCTGAGGGATGCATAAATCTTTGTTCCTCCACTAAAGATCACAGAAAATCTTTTTTTTTTTTTTACTATGGAAATGGGTAAAGGCATTGGGAAGTGTGCATTCTTCAGTGAATAAATATAACTTAAAATACTCCCTCTTTCCAATAATCAAAAGCACAAGTCAGTATCACCGATGAAATTTCAAAGAAGTAGACACAAGGGTGGATTTTAAAATTATACCAAGCTTAAAACAAAAATAAACAAGCCTAGTTGAGGAGCAATGTGTCCTTGACTGAGAGACTGAAAACCGTATTTGACAATCTCGGTGCCGGGTCAGGGTTCTCCCTCCTCTGTCAAGACTTTTCTATCTTTTTATTTATAGCTCATTGGAGAACCCCCAGTATATCCTGGGGAGAGAGCCTTGTGAACCTACAGCTGGGATTTTAGTTTGATTTTTATAAAGAAAAATGATGACTTGGAGGTGGGAGATAAACCAAGCAAAGGAAAAAAAAAAGAAACTCAAGTTCTTATTTAGAACTATATTGTTCACTTACAGTTACCTCGGTTGAGTTAAATAGAAAGATTGTTTTAATTGAACATGTAGGGAAAAAAATGGGTATGTGGAATGACTATGAATTTTTTCTCTCTCAATTCTTGATGATCCTACTTGACTCTACTGACAGCATGTGTCCTCTCTAAATTTATCCTACTGTTTTCGTGTTTGCCACACACTCTCAAGCATGGTGCATATTAAAAATGCAAACACAAACAAGAACCTCAGATATAGGTGTCTGGACTAAACAAGTCCAAATTAATTGTTACACATGTTGCCCTGATGTGTAAAACCTCGCAGTTCTCTGTGAAGACAACCATGACTATCACACTGTTGGTTTCTTGCCCTTTCACACTGCTCTTCTAGAAAGAATTGTTCCCTACTCTGATTCTACTCTTTTACGCCCCCATGAGATACACACAGTCTGTTTATGGCATAGATTTACTTTTGCGTCGGTGTTCCACTAAGTACCTGCAGGACATAGTCAATGCTACACACTCCACTGTGCAACTTGAGATTGGGTCCAGAATTTCCTTTGACAACCTTTGGCACTGTATGGAATGATGGTATGGAAAAAAAATGTTGATTAAAATTTGGTGATGGCTGTCAGGGATTTATTTCATTCTAAGTGTTAAGACTCACTGGTTGAGAATTGCTTTTCTGAACCTGTGTAGGCAAATCACTGTCCACCTCAGAAGTGTCTTAAACAGATAGGATTGCTTCTCTTATGAATATCCAGCTCTCATGGTCTTGTCTATTCTACCTTATGTGGAACTCTGAAGATGAGATGACTTTTGGCAACCCCACCTGAAATCTTATCAGTCTCATGTAGGGGGTTTGTTCCTTGTTTTCTGTGCTGAAAAGGGTCAATCTAAGACTGAGGCAGGTGTTTGGAGAGGAAGTTATAATGAGTGAATAGGTGCTCACGTCATATTTTTAAAATCTTTCAATACTATAAAATTAATTGTAAAACAACTCAATATTTTCTTTTACTTGTTCTGAGATGTGCAGTTGTAGCCCAAGAATATAAAGGTTGTATATGACTTTTTGTAATGTTTGTGTGTGCTTACGTGTGTGTCAGTGTCTGTATGTGTGTCAACTCTAGGAAGTTTAACATACATTTACTCAACGTATAATTACTTTAATTTTTGAAATGTTGACTCATATCATGCTTAAATTTTGGCTTCAACTGGATCATCATACTTGATCCTATATTAGGGTGTTATAATAGATGTTTTACATAAGGAAATGGTGGGAATGAGGGTATGGCTGAGATAAAAGTAATATTTATGTACATTTCTTATGCATGTGGCAAGACTTGTAGAGCTTCATAGTACCCTTTGCATCTTATATAATCCTGATCATCTTGCATGGTATCCCACGTGGCTCCCAGAAGTTGAATATCAAAACCTAACATGTCACTCCACCCACATCAGTTCCATAATTGCTAACACATATCTCTGCCTTTCTATGCTCTTCTTTCATATAGAGTAAAAGCCTGTCTAGTGGAATGTGCATCTCTTGAGTAACTTAAGTCTCCCCTTTTTCTGTTTTCAAGGATGGGAGGAACAGTTTTATTGGACACCAACTGGGCGGGGTAGTGGAATTGCCAAACAGCAAGGACCAACGGGTCAAGTCAGCCAGAGCCATTCAAATCACCTACTACCTCCAGACCTATGGCTCTGCCACCCAGGACCTCATAGGGGAGAAGTGGGAGAATGAGTTCTGTAAGCTTATGAGGAAGCTCCAGGAGGAGCACCAGGACCTCCAGCTCTACTCTTTAGCATCCTTTAGCCTCTGGAGAGACTTTCATAAGACCAGTATCCTGGCCAGAAGCAAGGTCCTGGTGAGCCTCGTGCTGATCTTGACCACAGCCACCCTCTCCAGCTCCATGAAGGACTGTTTGCGCAGCAAGCCCTTCCTGGGCCTCCTGGGGGTGCTCACTGTGTGCATCTCCATCGTCACGGCAGCAGGGATCTTCTTCATCACTGATGGGAAGTACAACTCCACCCTGCTGGGAATCCCGTTCTTCGCCATGGGTAACTATCCATCCTTGTGGTAATCGGATTCTTACCGGTTTGGGGCAAGGTAGTACATTTCTTGAATTCTCAGGTGGAAATCTGTTTTTATTTTGCACTGGTGTGTCTGTGTGATTTTGTAGACATTTACTTGGGGTGGTGTCTGTTTCACCTTA
The DNA here is from genome assembly GCA_037038555.1 of Rhynchonycteris naso. Lineage (NCBI taxonomy): Eukaryota > Metazoa > Chordata > Mammalia > Chiroptera > Emballonuridae > Rhynchonycteris > Rhynchonycteris naso. The sequence continues at coordinate 15,617,679 of CM073000.1, forward strand.
TTGTGAAGTTCAGGAAGTTATGAGCTAAGCAAGCTAATATTTTAATTTAGGTCGGGAAATTGAATGCTGTCAAAATATTTTAAAATTACACTATGTTGTAATTGTCTACTTGACTGCTTCAAAAATTATAGGTCAGTAATTACAGAGTACAGATTTAAAGAGACCAAAAACGTTCCATATTTTTAAGCAAAATTTTATAGTTTATATTCATGTGAATCCTCAAGTTGTTGGTGATGAGGAGTGAATATCATAGGATGAAAATTCTGAGAACCACTGATGTTCTCATCTCAAAGAACTTTTGTATTAAACTTTATTATGTCATTTCAAAGTTTTTTCCAGGAATATACTCCACTTCCCCACATCCATATAAACTAAAACCTTCCTGTTGCCAGTTAGAAATTTGTCCTGCATTTTTTTTTTTCATTTCTGGTGAAAAATATTAATGAGTATCCTCAGTCAAGATAATCCCCTCTTGTAAATTTTCTCCCAGACTTACATAAATGGTCTAAAAAATGGTGTGAGTGTATTTGCAAAAGAGGCGATCGAGTCTTGAAGAAAAAGTGAGTGATAGCTCAACAACAAAGTGGATGGAGCTTATCAGAAAACAGATGTTAATGGGGATAACTGTGGTACTGCAGAAAGAGTTCTGTCAGATTTGACGTAATTCCCTGCATTGAGTGATTTGGAGAATGAAATGTAAAAATGGCCTCTAGGTGGTGAACTGACATGAGCAAGAGAGTGTCAGCTATAAAGTAATTGCTTTTCTACCCCTGCTTAGAATCAGCACTAAATTACGGTTTTAGTACTAGATGAAAAAGACACAGGTCATAAAGTCTTCTAGGTGACCCAGGCCCTTTTCTCACACCTTAACAAACATTTTCCAGAACAACACTGAAAAGTGTGTTCATATGGTAGGTACTGGAACCAAACTTCTTTATCTGGAAACCCAACCTCACTGTGGCTCTGTTGAGTTAGTTTGTCTCATTAAGCCCCAGCTTAAATGAGGATAATAATTGCATCATCTTAAATGAGGATAATAATTGCATCATGTTTGTTGAGTTTAATCGAATATAACTAAAGCTAATAGCGCATAGTAAAACCTCAGTAAGTATCAATGAGTTTTAGTAGTTAAGGTGGTGTGGATTAAATGAGGAATAGGAAATAACCCTTGACTTTAAGAAATTAAAAGTCTTCCTGGATTTTGCACGTCATCTTTAAATGTATGCTCATATTTTTTTTAATTATTTTTATTTATTTATTCATTTTAGAGGAAAAGGAGAGAGAGAGAGAGAGAGAGAGAGAGAGAGAGAGAGAGAGAGAGAGAAGGGGGGAGGAGCAGGAAGCTTCAACTCCCATATGTGCCTTGACCGGGCAAACCCAGGGTTTTGAACCGGCAACCTCAGCATTCCAGGTCAACGCTTTATCCACTGTGCCACCACAGGTCAGGCGTATGCTCATATTTTTGATAAAAAGTGGTTTCCTTTTTCCCAAAGAACTATATGAAAAAAAAAATTCATCAGTGATAAGGATGAGTCTAGATTTGAACCATTTATACTTGTTATATATTTTTTTAGCTCAGTCTCTTGACTTGAAATCTAAAATGAGATTCATAAAAATTATACAGCATGAATCACAAATGAAACATGACTCATTCCATGTGATTTTACTCATGTGCAGGATATAAAACTGAAATTCATAGACACAAACAACAGCAGTGGTTACTAGAAGAACGGGAGATGGGGTGGTAATAGAGGAGGCCAAATATATAGTGATGGAAGATGATTTGACTTTGGATGGTGGGCACATGATGCAATATACAGATCACGTATCATAGAAACGTACACTTATAACCTATATAATCTTATTAACAGTCACCCCAATGAATTTAATTAAAAAATAAAAAGAAAGAAACATGACTCATTCAAGATTGACAAATTAGATATCTTAGAGATTACTGGGGTCTTTCTCAAATTTGTGTTAATCTAATTAAACAATGGAAAGGTTTCTCAGGAAAACTTTATAATATATCAAATTTTATATTTCATACAAATAAGGGGAAAACTTGTCTCTAGTGATGCTGAATTGTAACACAGGCTCTACAAAATCAAAGTGATGTTTCTATTCCTTGAAGAAAGGTCACACACTGCAACACACAGTTTTCACACTCTTCTCCTCTTTAAATGATCTGTAACATCATAAATCAACCCTGGACAGTGTAGATGCATACTATGAAACCTGGTGAATAGTTTCCCTTCAGTATTCCTGCAATTCAAACCCTTAAAATATTCTAAAAGGAGCCCTTCTGTTATTTTCTGAAACATAACAATAGACCTATAAATATATATTTATTTAAAATATTGGCTTTGTCAAGGGAGAGTTTCCATTTTTGTGTGTTTTGTTTGTTTGTAACGTAAAGATACCAAGACTTAGAACTAGTAAAGTGAAAGAAATAATACTTTGCAGGGTGATGAAATCTGAGTCTTTCTCTCAGTTTTTCCACTGTCTTCATAGGTTTTAGTGGGCAAGTTATGTGTAGTCGTTTGTCCATTTGTCTGAATCCTTCATATATTAAATAAAGATTTGGACTCTTAAGTCATATTTTGAAGATCCTAAAATATTATTCATTTTATTCTTCAATTGAGGTTAGAATTTGATCATTTTTTATAAAAACATTTAAAGTATATATGATCCTCAAATCTCTCATCTCCAGTCTTCTTTGTTAGTGTATACATGTGTATGCATGTGTGTGTGTGCACAGAGCCTTAGACACACAAAGCTGTGAAACACAAAAGTCACATCTCAGTGAAGGTGGGAAGGTGGAATGGGATGTTGAGCATCAATAAGTTCAGTTGGATAGATCTGTAACTTCCAGTGGTACACAGCATGGGTTAAACTAGTCGTTTAAAGAATTACAGTTAATAAGGTGCTAAAGCTGGAATGAGGTGGGTGTAAAGGAAAGAAGCCCAACTCTATTGGTAAACCTCCTGCAAGGATTTCTGTGAGGCAGGGAGCATTTACTCTATTATGCTCTGAGATTCGAACCATTCACCCTCATTAGAACCAACCCCTATAGCTGGGTATGTTGTGCATGCTCTTCTCCTCCCGAGTCATCTTGTTTTTGACTACCTCACTTCTTTCTATATTGCATCTCCTTGGTTTTTTATTTTTATTTGTTTGTTTGTTTCTGTGACCATTCATCACCTTAATATCCCCAATGTCATTCCATAGTCATATATACTAGTCTTGCGTTTTTAAAGTTGGTACTGATTTTCATATTTTGTCTTGGTGTTCCCATAAGTAATTTATGATTATCTAATAGTGTATTACCAATTTAGGTTTAGAAAAGACAGTGCTTTTAGGCATATGTATTTTATCCAGAAAAGATATCAGAAAAAGAAACCGAGAGACCCAGACTTATAATCAAGTTTGAAAACCACCTAAAATAGCCCCATTTAACTCCAGCCTAATATCCATCCTTTCTCTGTACAAAGCTAAAGCATTGAGAATGTCACTGATTTAATTTAAAACCAATTGTCAGTTTTTTCTTTTCTTTTTTTCTTTTGACCACACTTGCTTTATGTGGATGGTCTTCTCTTTCTTCCAGGAAGAAATGTGGGCTAATGTTGCACACCAATGCCAACCTGTCTCTGCTGTATCTTGTTGGTCTTCTGTGGCCAGTTGCCAGGGACATAATTAGTAGCTTTGGTTCTCTACTATTTTTGCTGTCCGTCCTGAGTTTGTTTTATATTCCAGGAGTCTTACTTTAGTCAGTTTGATGGCTCTGGACATATGCAGATGACTTGTATTTTTACGTGAACTCAGAGTTTCCAGATATGAGACTTTTATTCATCATTTAAAACTTAGATTTATACTCATTTATTTATTAGTTTTTTTAAACTTATTAAATATTTATTGAGCACCTACTATGTTCCAGGTATTTTGGGTTCTATATTAACAGGTGTCAAATAACACTGTTCAAGTTGTTGCCTGTATGGATTTTACATTTTAGGCCTGCAAAGGGAGACATCAGACAATATGCAAGTATATATAAAGTATGTAATATTATTGATAAATGATATTAATTATAAAATAGGATAATAGATAGGGAACATAGGTGGTCAGAATAAAGCTTTGCTAACAAAAAATTGAGGCCTTGGCTGGGTAGCTCAGTTGGTTAGAGCATCATCTTGATGTCAAGGTTTCAGGTACGATTCCCAGTCAGAGCACATACAAGAATGAACCGATGAGTGCATAAATGAGTGGAATAAGTGAAGCAACAAATCAATGTCTCCCTCGCTCTAAAAAAAAAAAAAAAGAAGGAAAGGGAAAAAAATCAGGAAAGATAAAATTGAAGTAGAGAACTAAATGAAGTGAAGAAGGGGACATGTGGCAACCTCAAAAAAGAGTTTTCCTGACGACGAGAACTATATATTCAAAGGCTTTGCAATGAGCCTTGCTTGGTGAAGTTAAGAAAGCAAGGAAGGAGTGTGGCTGGAGCAGAGTGGGCAATAGTCTGAGTATGATGAAAAGGTATTAGGGAGGTAGTATAGGGTCAGATCAGGTAGGGCACTGAGAACTTAAAGTTAGTGCTTTTTAGATAGAAAGGTATCTGAAGCATTTTGAGACAAAGACAAGAGAATGTGGTCTGACTTATACTTTAAAGCATCTTTGTAGCTATTCTGTAGTGTCTTCCACTGCAAAAATGGAAATTAGTCTATAATAGAACAAGAATGATTACAGGGTAACGGTATAAAAGTTATAGCAAAATTTTCACGGGATATAATGGTGGCTTGAAATAGCATGGGAGCAATGACAGATGTTAAAAGGGATTAAGCTCAGGATATATATTTGAAAACAAAATTGACAGGATTCGCTGAAGGACTGGAGGTGGAGTGTTATGAAAAGAAGAGTCAAGGATGACCCCAAGCTTTGAGGACTGAATTAGTAATAGAAAGCAGTTACCACTTCCTGTCATAAGAAGATTGTGGGAGGAATAAATTGTGGAAAAAATTTCTAGAGTTTAGTTTTGTATCTGTTAAGGTAGGGGATGCCTCTTAATTATCCAAGTGAGAAATGTGGAGTTAACTCTATAAGACAGTATGTAGGTCAGGTCCAGAATAAAATCAGTACATTGAAGTGAAAACATGAATTTTGGATTCATCATGGCACGGCTAATAATGAAAGACGTGGAATCTGGTAAGATCAACTCGAAAGATAAAAGCAAATGGACCACCATAAAATTCTGAAATCTGATCCTGGGACCATCCCCGTCTAGAGATTGGGAAGATGAACATGATTCAGAAAAAGACACTAAGAACAATCAGGCACTGAAATAAAAAAGAAAAAAATAATCAAGAGAATAGTGTTCCAGCAGATAAGTAAAGAAGGTGTTTCATGAAGGAGTAGAGGATCAAGTGCTCCAAAGATGCTTAGAAATTTTGTCCAATGAGCAGGGTCCGGTGGTGTACCTGTAGTCCCAGTTACTCGGGAGGCTGAAGCAGGAGGATCACATTAGCCCAGGAGTTCTGGGTTATAGTGTGCTATGCCGATCAGATGTCTGCACTAAGTTTGGCATCCATATGGTGACCTCCCGGCAGTAGGGATCACCAGGTTGCTTAAGGAGGGGTGAGCTGGTCCAGGTCAGAAACAGAACAGGTTGAAATTGTGTCCAATGAGAGGTGAGAATTGGTTTTGTATTTAGTATTTTGAAGGTCATTGGTGACTTTGACAAGATCTGCTTTGGAGGAATGCTGAGGGTTATTTAAAGAAGTTCAAGAACACTGGGAGGTTAGCAAGTGAAGACAGTGACTAAAGATAATTATTTTCAAGGAGGTTTGCAATAAAGGGAAATACCAATGATCGTATGATGATGGGAATGTGCTTTAAAGAAAGCCTCATAGTAAAGTAGGGAGACAAGGAACTTGCAGAAATAATATCATTGAGTAGGAGAGATGGGACTGGATTCAGAGCTCAAGTAGAGTCATTGGCTTTATATAAGAGCATGGGCAGCTCATCTACAGTTACACAAAGGGAAGTGAAAATACATGGACAGACCCAGATAGATTGGCACATGTGGCAGTGGGAGCATGTGAAAATTCTTTTCTGTGGCTTCAACTTTGTCAGTAAAATATGAAGCAAGTCATCAGATGATGCAAGTTTCAAATAAATTTGAGAAAGGAGGTGTTGATTTGAAAAAGTGATGGAACTTTGGAAAATTGGAGAATTAATTTAAAAAATTTTAAGAAAATAACTAGAAAGAATTGAGGTAAATTGAACTCTATGTACATGAATTTAAAAAAGAAATCAGCATGGTCAATGAGTCCCATTTCCTCCTTGCCTAGTCTTATAGTATAGTTGCTTAAGGGAGGGATTGAGTAGGCATTGAGATAAATTTGATTAGGAAAAAAAAATCCCAGAAAAAAATAAAAAGAAGGGTTTATAGTGTATGAAGAGTGACTATAATAATAGATCATGGCCCTGGCCAGTTGGCTCAGTGGATAGAGCATTGGCCCAGTGTGCAGAAGGCCTGGGTTAGATCCCAGGTCAGGGCATACATGAGAAATGACCATCTGCTTCTGTTCTCCTCCCTTTACCTCTTCTCTCTTTCTCCCCCTCTCATAGTCAGTGGCTCTGTTGGTTCAAGCATTTACCCTGGGCACTGAGGATAGCTCAGTTGATTCCAGCATCAGCCCCAGATGGGGGTTGCTGGGTGAATCTGGTCGAGGTGCATGCAGGAATCTGTCTCTTTATACTTCATCCTCTGACATAATAATAATAATAATAATAATAATAATAATAATAATAGATCATGAAAATTATACTAGTTAGGATCAGCTAGACAACGTTGAAATAACAAATAACGCCTTCAATTTACTTAGCCTAACACACAAAGATTTATTTCATGTTGGTATTGGAAGTTTGATGTGGGTAAGGAAGCCCTTTTTGGCATCTCTGTATGAACAGAGAGTTAGAGATCCAGGATACCTCCATCCTACAATTCTATTTTCTCAATTTGTGCTCCTACTCCAAAAGGGAGAAACATTAGAAAAATCATACTTACTTATAACTGTACCAAAAGTGATACAGTTACTGTAACTAGAAAACAAACCTAGATTTGGGGTTATCTGCCACCCTTAATGTTAATAAAGAGACAGCACAGAGTGGGTATAAGGTGTGTCATCAAGTTGCAGCATCTTGAGAAGGCAGGTGATTCCTGTCCAAAAGAACTGCCTTAACACAATCCTGGTGCTGGTGATTTTTATAGAGTTAAGAAGCAAAAGGAAAAAATGGGAAAAGTCTGTGCATTGAACACCTAACAATATGCAACATCTCTGCAATTCCTTTTGATGTAACACAGGCCCAGTCAGTATGGTCCTATCTGGTGTCCTTTGTAAATCTTCAAGACAGCCAGGGCAGGTGTCTCCCAGGAACAGCCGGACCTGTCTCCTCTGGGACCAACTGCCTCTGGGAATTATCTGTGAAAATATTTCCTGTTTCTTAGAATACAAAGTAAAGATTAACGATTGGCGGGCTAAGTTTCTAATTAGTTTATAGGCCTTGACTTTTCACAGTAAATCCTGTGGCTAAGCTTTTACATACTACTATTGTGATTTAAACTTCCCCAATTGTCAGGTCCCTCTCCAATGTAAGAAGTTTTCCCCTTACATTCCTGCAATGGTAAATGTCTCCTCTCGTTACATTTTGAAGTAAAGGACAGGGAACCATTAGGGGAGACTAGCAAGCAGATAAACTATTTCCCAACCTTACACATATCTCCTATTCATTACAACTAACAGCTAATATTACTGAAGCCAAATTTCTCACTTTGGGGCTTCTCTGTTATTACCTGTCATCATATTCTATTGGTCAGAACTGGACAGCTGCCCATCAGCTAATTGCAAGGGAGTGTTGAAAAGGTTAGAGAGCAAATGTATTATTTTATGAGCCTTTTCCATATAAACTGAGCCAAACAATAAAGGAAATGAGGATTCATTCCTCCATCATCATAATAATAAAAAGTCGATTGGGAAAAAATATTATGATTTTTTGTGGGATCAGAAAAAATTTTTAAACTGGGGTCTGTTATGCATTATCCCTGTAAAACAAACACCATGAAACTTAGTAGTGTAAAACAGCAACCGTTTCGTTATGCTCATGTATTCTGGGAGGTGAGGGAGGCAGTAATTTGGTAAGGTAACAGTAGTGTCAGCTCTCCCCACCTCTGTGATATATGTTTGAAACCTCAGTTGAGATGCCTTAAATAACTGAAGGTGACTTGAATGTTGAATGGCTATATTAATGGGCAATATCAACGGCTTCCAAGATGGCGTCTTTGCTCACATGGTTGGTACCACATCTAGGATTTCTGAAAGACAATCTCAGTTGGGACTGTTGAACATTACATCTGAACATGTTCTCTTTAAATACTTCAAATAGCACTTGGCCTAGGGTAGACACTCAATAAATATATGTAAGACTAACAAATAAGTAGTCTTATAGTGTTTCTCAAATGGGTTACCATCTATTAGAGAGTTGTTAAATCAGCTTAATGTATTATGGCCCACATTTATATTTTACTTCAAGAAAAAGAATAACCCGCCTGACCTGTAGTGGTGCAATGGATAAAGCATCGACCTGGGAACACTGAGGTCGCCAGTTCAAAACCCTGCACTGGTCCAGTCAAGGCACATATGGGAGTTGATGCTTCCAGCTCCTCCCCCTTTCTAAATTTATTTTATTTTTATTTTATTCATTTTAGAGAGGAGCCAGACACACACACACACACACAGAGAGAGAGAGAGAGAGAGAGAGAGAGAGAGAGAGAGAGAGAAAGGGGGGAGGAGCTGGAAGCATCAACTCCCATATGTGCCTTGACCGGACCAGTGCAGGGTTTTGAACTGGCAACCTCAGTGTTCCCAGGTCGACGCTTTATCCACTGCGCCACCACAGGCCAGGCCCTCCTCCCCCTTTCTCTCTCTCGCTCTCTCTCTCTCTTTCCCACTCTGTGTCTCCTCTCTAAAAATGAATAAAATTAAAAAAAAATTTAAAAAAAAGAAAAAGAATAACCCATTAAATCATTTTCCTAAACACAATAAGAAAAATGAAAAAGAAATGAGACATATTCCAGAAGGTGTTGCACTAGTATAGTGTTATTATATACTTTTTGTTTCAGTTTAACATATACAAGTATAATAATAGATCATGATGTAAGATGTGTTTTTTAATGTAGGCTACAGTAAAAACTTTTGCAAAAATCATTATAGACTCTCCTCTGGACTAATATCTGAAGCAGATTACACTATCCTTGTAAAGCTCCATCAATAAAGGTAGAGCTTTATTGATGGAGAGAACTCATCAGAAGCTTAGGTAGCAGCTCTTCTTGGTTCCTCTAGTATCTCAGTTTAGAAAGGAGCAAAATAACCAGGGACATAAGGCACTAATTCTTGGACACTTTCATTTCCCCAGGCATAAACCATCAGTGTGTTTAGCATATAATGGGCCCTCTAAGTCTTGATAATTGGTTAAAGTTCTTGTATTGGAAATGTTTCTCAATAAATTGGTTTTACCACAGAGCCCATTTTACTTAGGGTCATTAAACACATCAAAAGCCTTCCTGAAATAGCCTCATTGCTGGAACTGGAAGGACCTTATTATAACATCAAGAATGTCCAGTTGAAGCTGTTACTCAGCCACATTAATCGCAGCAACTTTTGGTGATAAAGTTATTTCCTTTGATGATAAAGTTATTTATTACATTGGGAAAGGGCCCTCCAATAATGTAAAAACTCGTATGCTTAGAGACTGGGAGTCAGAAGAGTTGGAGTCCAATTCAGTCTCTTTCTATTATCTATTAGGTGATTTCTCTTTCTGTGTCTCCCATGTTTTTTCTTTCTTAAGATGAGGAAGTTGAACTGATTGTTCTTTAACATGTCTTCCATCTTTACTCTTTTTTCAGTGAACTATCTATTTGACACTCAGGCTATATGCCACTTCACCTAAATTTTTGACTCATTGGAGCTGAAACTGAGTCTACATGGCATCTTGCCCAGTGTCTAGTCTAGTGCAAAATATGTATAGTATGCATTTTGCATAATATTGGCCTGTGGATGGTTTGTGATGGTTACGGCTCTTAGAGCAAGTAAAGTCTAAATGTTTGGTTGTTTTTAGCTTGTATATTTTCATGTTCTAATTTTTTACGTTATTCTTTAGTTTTAATTTCCTTATATTGATCTGTTTTTCTGTTGTAGATATGAAATGGTCCTCCTGGGACAGACACTTTTAATTAGTTAAGACATTGTCTTACTAACTGTTTTTTTTAGACTCTGAAGGAGGTGGGAAAGGAAGATATCTTGGCATACCAAGTAAAAAGTTGAATTTTTGCCAAGTATTTAAAGTAGAACTGAATACCATGTACTTTTTTATTGTATAGCACTACACATTAGTTGTAATTATATGTCCTGAGTCCTTAAGATTCTGTGTTTTTTTGGAATCCACCTCTAAATTTGCACTTTTTTCCTGCCAGTAAGCTTTTTCCAGGAGTAGCTGGAGTTTAGGAGTAAGGATGAAAACTGTTACATAATAGAGTTTTACGCAGGGTGAGAACATATGGACCCATTTTGGTGATCTTTTTTTCTCTCAGGAGTAGCTGATGTGCTCGTTTAGACTTTTAAGATGGAAATATTGATAAATAAACCATATGGTGCCTAATATGTTCTGCCCTTGCTTTTTACCTCTTAAATCAGATTGTGAATCAGGCTTGAATACTTAAGCAGACGGGGAAATGAGAGAGACATCAATTTATCTTGCACAAGGTAGAACTATTAATATGCCAGGTGCTACCAACCCTCTAGCATGGATATCTAAGCCTTCCTGAAATGCATGTCTGTCACAGGCAACTTTAACTATCCTCATTAATTGAAGTCAACTTGACTGTCATGTCAGAACCTCCCAAGAAAAAATATTACCGATGCAGGAGAGCAGCAGTTGCCAATGAGAATAGGATTTTTAGCAGTACTTCATCAAGGTAAATGCTGCATCAAGGTAAACGCTGCAGTTTAAACTCTTGAAACTTGAAGGGTATAAATGCATCAAGGTTTATGCCAGTGTTTTTTAAGAGAAAAAAAGTCCTATCTAGAAAAAAATCATTTAAAAACCAGAGACTGACTTCTTGGATTCAATTATTTTTCTAACAAAAAAGGAAATTAGCAGAGAAACATAAAGTCAATCCTATGTTGATTTGAGGATTATAGAGGCCAGCCTTAAGCTTCTGAGAACTGAAGAATTCCTGTGCATGGATTCTCACCTGCCTTCCTGGAACAATGGTTTACGTACGGTATGCATCAAGTAATTGTATATCAGTTATATGTTCACGCCATGGCAAAACTATATTATTCAAGCCCCGGCTTATAGATATTATGCATCCTTAGAGAAGTTATAACTCTGAGTTTAAACTTAATATAAAAAAAAATGCTGCTATTTTTCCTACTTCTTTCTCACATTGACTACTTGGCTTAAATTGGAATAAGAATATAGCTGGGCCAGTGATATTATCAATGATTGTTTCTGTTTTAAATTTAACATCCTAAACATTTACATATTACATTTAATAATATAAATAATATAATAAGATAATATAGTAATATAAAACAGTAAAGTATTAGTTAAGAATATTTACTAATGGCATTTGAGATGACAAATAAAAACCATAGATTATAAACATAATAGTTAATGATATAAACAATAATGGCAAGGAGATAATTTTATCAGAAAGAACGGTGTAAATGGTTAACTTAAATTACTTTTTAGCACAGAAAAAAAAAGATAAAAAGGGGAGAGAGAAAGAAACAGGTTAATGGTTGATTTCATTGAGTGGAAACCAATCAAGCTCACATATACATGAAAGAGACCAATGAAATGTTCCTAACATGCAGATCTGGGTGAGACTGTGATGAACATAGTGAGAACTTATCATAATCACAGTAAGTTGACAAATTCACTCTATAATTCTATCACCCTTGACTTTCTTTTTTTATAAGGATTTTATTCTTTTTTTTTTTTTTTTTTACAGGGACAGGACAGAGAGTCAGAGAGAGAGATAGGTAGGGACAGACAGACAGGAATGAAGAGAGATAAGATGCATTAATCATTAGTTTTTCATTGCCGTTGCAACACCTTAGTTATTCATTGATTGCTTTCTCACATGTGCCTTGACTGCGGGCCTTCAGCAGACCAAACAAGCTCTTGCTGGAGCCAGCGACCTTGGGTCCAAGCTGACAAGTTTTTGCTCAAGCCAGATGGGCCCATGCTCAAGCTGGTGAGCTTGGGGTCTCAAACCTGGGTCTTCCGCATCCCAGTCTGACACTCTATCCACTGTGCCACTGCCTGGTCAGGCACCCTTGACTTTCTTTCCTCTGTCATGGTCAGGTGCTGAAACAATTTTATATATTTAGCTGTGGTGGCACAATGTGTCATGAATAATAAGCACTCAATAATTATTTCTTGAATAACTGACTTGTAATTTCACTAGGTCACAGCAAAGATAAAGGTTAATATTTTAGAAATGGATATAAATCTGGTTATAAAATTTTGTGTGTTCCCTTAAAATTTTTAAAATGATGGCTTTAAACAAAGTTACTAAAAGTAATTATGTAACAAAGGAGTTTTGGATCTCCAAATATGAGGTTTTAGTCTAAATATTGAATCTTCTGTCTGGTGCTTCATGCAACTTAAAAACATTCCCATAGCCATTTTCCCATGACAATGGCTTCCTGATTGACAAATCAGGTGAGAAGGGCTGCTGTTTCTTTTAAATAAGGAAATAAAGTCACCAGGTGTTATGCAGGCATTTCAGGAGTCCAAGGACTCAATGTTCTACCATTCATTGTGGGTCCTTTGCACAAGAAATAATTAAAATGCCAGCCATCATAGAGTTTAAAGAGAAGGTAAGTTTATTAGAGAAACGGAGACAGAGAGCGGGCTTCTCCACAGAGCAGGCCTCCATCAGTGGAATTTGTTTCCTTTATTGAGGTTCATTTAATCGGGGGTGGGTATTCAAGAAGGGGAAGGAATATTCAAGATCTTCCCCTGGAAGGGGGTGGAGATTTCTCAGAAGAGCTCCCTGGGCCATTTTGTGTCCTTTTATGGGCTTTACGTTTCACACCATTGCATCACCAGGTGTGTCATTTCACAAGCTAATGTATTACAATGAGTGTATAATGTGGCTAGGGATTACCAGTAGGTGAATTTAGTCGCCATGTTGGATCAAGCTGTGCTCTGCTGGTTTTAAGCCATAAATCCCGCAGGGGGTGGTTTTACTTCTTTATTAACAGTTCCTGTGGCTTTTATCTATTTTATCTATTGCAGCTGTTTTGCCATCTACCCTGTCCCAGAACTATTCTCAATCCTCCCCAGGGTCAAGATAGAAAGCTGTTTTACTTAATTTTTTTCCTCCTAGATTCTTTGACTCTGTTAGCTGTTCTCAAAGCAAACCGGAGGCTCCTTCGGATGTGCTGGGGTACTAGGAGGCTTCAAAAGAATAGAGCCACAGAACCCTGCATTGTTCCTTCCTGCTTCTGACCATGCGCGTCACATTCGTATACATACATATACATATACATACACACACACACAAACATACACACACACACACACACACACACACATATATATATATATATATATATATTTTTTTTTTTGAGAGAGAGAGAGAGAGAGGCAGAGAGAGGGTGACAGGAACATCAATCTGTTCCAGTATGTGACCTGACCAGGAAATTGAATCAGCAACCTCTTTGCTCTGGGATGATATTCCAACCAACTGAGCTATCTGGCCAGGGCTTAATTTTCTCTCTCTCTTTTTTTTTAAAGACAGGGAAAGGAAGGGAAAGAGGGGAGGGGAAGCATTCATTTGTTATCCCACTCAGTCATACACTCTCTGGTTGCTTCCTGTGTGTGTCCTGACCGGGGATCAAACCTACAAACCTTGTAGTTTCAGGACAATGCTTTCAACTAACTGAGCTAACCAGCCAGGGCTCACAGTCATATTTTTACATGACAATTTTTATAAAGATTTAGTTTGAAGAAAAATTCCTGAGAGTTAAAAAATATATATTTAAAACCCGAGTTCTCTACCATTCTGTAGTGCCTCCTTCATAATATAATGGAAGGTAAAAACTAAACTTGAGATGAACTAAGCTTATTTTATAGACCAGGTGACTGTGCTTTGTTAGAGGGTTATATACACATACATCCTGTCATCTTTCCATTGAAGTGTTTCTAGATGTGCGATTTTCACCTAGAACCTTAAGTTTCTCTGTAGACAAGTCTACCTATTTTTAAGATGCAAAAAATCTAAAAGAATAGAGGCAATGAGATTGTACAGTTGGCAGGGGCAAATGAGTGAGACGCCAAGAAAAAACTCCAAAGGGTAAAACTGTATGTAATTTTACTGTATACCAAATTAGAACGTCTGTCTTACAGGTCAGGAAATTGTAAAGGCACAGTGGTAAAACTAGATTCGCAATGAAAGAAGCCCTTTAATTAAGTGACAAGAGATAATACGTTACTCAAAATATTTGTTCTGGTAACCTTTTCAAAAAGTGGTTTACATATATCCGCTAACTAAGCTTTCTCTCTTAAGATATATAAAAAAGACCAAGTATTACTCAGAAGGGTTTGTGATGAGCATAAATTAGAACACAGTGATGTCTGATGAATTTCCTTGTTCCCCTCGAAGAATGCTGCCAGAACACCCACCAGTGCCTTCCAGATTCAGTGTAATTCTCCCCTAGACAGTTCTGTATACACAATACAGACATGTACATTTCTAGACCCTGTTGTTCTCTATTGGTTGTCTTCTTTTGTTGATTAGCTTTTCTCTAAGATGAATCAACACCACTGACTATGTTAGTAAATGAACTAAGTAATCAGTGTTTCTGATGGTTCCTCTCTTCTGTTCCCCCTGCGAGCTTTAGATGAGATATTTCTTTTTGTTATGTTATTTATTCCAGTCTTTTTATCCCTTGGTTCATTCTGCTAATTCTTCATCATCTTATCCTGGGAGATGACAATCCTATAGCAGAGGCACATGGTATGAGCCTTCCTGTATTTCCCCACCCTATCCAAACATGCCATCTATTCAGCTCAGCGTTGCTATACTTCTAGAGCAGACTGTCCAAGGGAGATACATTCATCCAAGGGGATCCATGGGCTTAGTTGCCATGTAGCTTTTAACTTCAGTCTTCTTCAAGTTCCTTGCTCTGACCAAACTGCTATGCCCAAATACATAGGCTGTTTCCTGTCTCATGATTTTTTTTTCCAGAAATTTTCTTCTATCTCACCCTTGTTCTGATTTTCAAGGTTTAAGTTTCTTTTACTCTATGACATTTTTTAATTGACTTCCAAACCCAAGAATGGCTGATTTCTTGTTTTGTCTACCTTTGTTTACATGCTATCTTCACTTCCATTCTAAGCTGTGAAGTCTCCATTAAGAAGGATCAACTGACTCTTTCTGTATCCTCAGCAACTGGAATTGGGGCTTGCACAATCTAGAGTGTATTTTGAAGTTATTTTGGGGTTGACTGAATGAAGGACAGCTCTGGCACACTGACGCACTGTGTATAACTAGGCTTCACCTTGGGTTCCTTGCATAACACTTAAGAAGGTTACTTTCTGTTTGCATTCCCCACATCACCAACAGTTTTTCTTCTTTATCATCACTCCTGTGATCTTTGCACTGGAAAGCTGAATTTTATGGCTTCTATCACCCAGACTCCCTTGTCCTCTGGTTTTGGGTCAACCTTGGCCAATAAGGGGTATAACCAGCAGATAATAGGGCAGAGGAGAAAGAGGTAAAGGTTGTTGTTCTTGTCCTCCTTATTTTGACACTATTCCTCTGGCAATAAAGTCAGCCTCTGACAGGTAGCCATTCCTCTATATCTACAGTGCTTACTAGCCCCTGATGATAGTATTTTCTTCGTTTATTCCTTCAGACTTAAAACTGGTAACAGCTTCTTGGTCTTGATAGTCTCTGGATACTGGAATATTCTTTGTTGTTGTTGTCGGTGTGTGTGTGTGTGTGTGTGTGTGTTTTAAGAGAGAGAGAAGGAGAAACAGACAGGTAGGAAAGGAGAGAGATAAGAAGCATCAATTCATAGGTTGTTCGCTGATTGCTTTCTCATATGTGCCTTGATGGGGGTGGGGGCCTCCAGAAGAGCCATTAGCCCCTTGTTCAAGCCAGCAACCTCAGGGGTTTTGACCTGGGTCCTCAGCATCCCAGGTTGACGCTGTATCCACTGTGCCACTGCCTGGTCAGGCCCTTGTGGTTTTTAATAGTTCTGCCCATACCTCTGTAAGTGACCTCTCAATTAGGTCTTTTCATGTATACTACTTGTGAGATAACTATATCAGTTAATCCTCTCTATCTCTTGAGAGATAAGAAAGAGCACCCTGGCCCTGACCAGTACTCATTGCATAGAGTGTCGGCCTGAAGTATGGATGCCCCAAGTTCGATCCCCAGTCAGGGAACACAGGAAAAGCAACCATCTGCTTCTCCCCTCATCTCTCCCCCTTCTCTGCCTCTTTCCTTCCTACAGCCAGTGAGTGGTTCAACTGGTTCAAGCATGGACTTGGATGCTGAAGATAGCTTGGTAGGTCTGAGTGCATCAGCCTCAGGCACTAAAAATAGGTCAGAACTAGAGCCTCAGCCCCAGACACAGTTCCCAGATGGATCCTGGTCAGGGTACATGCAGTGGTCTGCTTCACTATCTTCCCTCCTCTCATCCATTCAAAAGAAAGAACACTCAGTATCTTATTGAATTTGATGCCCTGCCCTAAGATCCATCAACTTACCTCAAGTTTCTGCCTAACTCTTGCCAACCAACTTTCGTCCAGAACACTGGATGCTACTCTCCACCAACCAACTCTTAGGTACTCTGATCTAGGAGCCATTGCTTATCTTGATTTAATTATCATCTGACAACTTGATACTTGTTGCCATATTCTTGTCATTTCAGACATTTTAAGTGCACAATGTCCTTTGGACATTGTTCGGTGTATCTACTTTTAAAGGTCAGTCTTGTTTCAGGATTCAATTCTCCTACTTTTATAATGTCTGTACTTTTCTTTCTCAATAAATTGAACTCCTGAGGACATGCAAGCTTCCTATCTAGACTTATTTTTGTACATTTAATGGCTACTGTGATATTTATTATTTTGAGAAGATTCTAACAAAAAAAATTCAAATATCTATGTTTTTACAATCACCCTTGGTAAACCTTAGGGCTTCCATTAATAGAGGCTGTGCCCTTTATAAAACAAGAATGAGAAATTATCTCAATGGAGAAGTCCATATTGCCATAATGATTTTTTAGGTCATGGTGGCTATTTTCTTCCTTGTACCTAGTTTAAGCTAAAAGTAGTTTGCTGTAAAATTATTGCCTTACAGTCATATTTTCATATATATATATATAATAAGAGGCTGCCTGTCCTTGTTTTGGGCCATGGTGCCTGGGCTTTTGCAGTTATAAATAACATTGGCTCTCATTCTTGGCACATAACACTGCAAGCTTCTATCTAATTTGCTGTCCATACTCACCCTGAAGTCCTTTTCAGTATTGCTGCTTTCCAAGTATTTCCTTCTTATTGAGTATCTATGTCTTGCTTTCCATAAAGCTATTCATTTTCCATTGTCAAGGTTGACACATATCCTTTGACCAACCTTTATTCTCTCTAGAAACCCTATTTTCTATTCCTGAGAGGTAGTTCTATTTTAATTCACTTTTCCTTTATTACACAAACAATGCATATTATAGGAATACATTGAAAGAAGAAGAAAGTATAAAATGACCATCCAGAGATAATTGTTGATAAAAATTTAATGTATATCTTTGGACTAATCTAGAGGTAGACAAAATATGTAGACATATTAAACAAAACAAAATGACTCTTTATGTATGTTATTGTGCCGTATTCTTTTGTATTAAATAATTCAAGAATTTCCATACATACAAAAAATGTTTAAAAACCTGTGTTATACTAGTATTTTTAACAGTTATATGTTAAAACTTGTGTGGATAAAGTTCAGATTAAGAAGTAAAATATCAGACCTGGCTGGTTGGGTCATAGAAAGGGAGTCAGCCTGGCATATAAATGTCCAAGATTCCATTCCTGGATGAGGCACACAAGAGAAGCAACCATCTGCTTCTCTTCCTCTCCCTTTCTCCCCTTCCCCTTCTCTTGCTCTTCTTCTCTCACAGCCACTGACTCGTTTGATTCCAGAAAGGCCCCAGACACTAAGGATAGCTCAGTTGTCTGAGGGTGTCAACCTCAGGCACTAAAAATAGCTTAGTTGATTCAAGTAATGGCCCCAGGTTGGGGTTGCCAGCTGGATCTGGTCAGGGAGCATGTGGGAGTCTGTCTATCTCCTCTCCTTTCACTAAAATAAAAAAAAGAACATCACCAGCATTCCAAAAGTCTCTTGAGTGTCTCTTTCTAATAACATTTCAAATTTTTGCAATAACCAATATCTTGACTTTTAAGATAATAAGCTCTTAGCTTTCCTTCATAGCTCATTATTTATGTCATATGCAATGCAAATATATACTATATCTTTTTCATAAACTAAATATTTTATCATTATAAACTGAGTTTTCTATCTCTGAAAATGCTTTTATCTTTAAAGTCTATTTTATGATATTAATATAGCTTCATCAGTCTTTTTTGTTCATATTTCAGTGTATGTATTTCATTCATTCATTCTATATTTTTTTTGAGGGCATGAATAAATAGAGCAACAAATCCAACAAGTCGAGGTTTCTAATTCTTCTCACTTTAAGTAGCTCATGGAATTAGATTTCTGTCCTCCCTCACCCCTTGAGGCTATTGATGCCCTTATGTTTGGTATTATATTTTAAAAAAAACCTTACAATAAAAGATGTAATTGCTGTGAAATTCTTCTTAGCACTCCAGGTAAAATTTTTCCCCAAGAATTTAGTCTTAAAATTTCCATTAAAGTTGCAGCTCTGTAGTAATGTTCAAATGATGAGATTTCTTACTGGATTTTGTGTTTAGTTTTTTATCCAGCACTTTTTTTCTATTTGCAGTTAAAGGATTGATCCAAATAACACAATCTCATAATATCAGAAAACAGAAGCAATTGCAGTTTTCCTTTTAATGGCTATATATTGCTCTAGGTCCTGCTTTTAAACTGTCATCATTTTAGCCTTTTCTTGTTGTTGTGTACCTAATATTAATATTAACCTTTTGCTCTTAACATCATTTCATAGGCAACAATTTTCTCATAACCTTTAATTTTTGATTTAATATATAATATTCAAATACAAACATTTTCAAGCCTACTTTTACTATTGACCAATTATTATCTTTCCTTTGAAACACCGGCATTTTCTTCCAAAAAGTAAGTATTTGCCACTATGAAATATTTAACCTGAATATGGAAGCAAATACAAGTTGAGTAAATTAAATTTATCTTTAGACCTTATGGTTCAAAAACATAATTTTTGGAGTACTCTGGGTTCAAATTTGATTAGACAGGATCAACAGAATACATAATACAGCTCCACTAGGCAAAAACAGGTCTAATGTTTTAATGACAGTAAGATACAAAGAATCTCTTGTGAAGTGAGGGGAAACAGTTGAAAGCAACACATGTAGCTCCTTATCCAAATATTCTGAACTCAAATGTCTCAAGGTAGAGGCCACTAACACTTATATGTGCTAAAGTCTGTTAAAAAACAATACAGAATGTTGGGGATTTGTACATTAGAGAATAAATACATTGTCTAAAGCATTAAAATGTAGCTATTAAAAATACATCATCTACTTGACCTGTGGTGGCACAATGGATAAAGTGTTGACCTGGAATGCCGAGGTTGCCAGTTAAAAACCTCAGGCTTGCTCAGTCAAGGCACATACAAGAAGCAAATACTATGAGTTGATGCTTCCTGCTCTTATCCTTGCCCCTTCTCTCTCTAAAATCAATAAATAAAATCTTTAAAAAATACATCATCTATGTAAGACACTTCTGCAGCCTGATTGTGTGGTCAGGGAACCAGGAAAACTCACAATGGAAATTTAATACCAACTAGCACTTAGAATTCCCCAGTGATAACACTTCACAGTTTTAATTGATCTAGTTCTCACAGTAGTCTATTATATACAAACCTTTGTTTTAGATAAGAAGAAGGAGACAGAGAGAATTCTAATAATTGGCTAAAGATTGCATTAGATAGTATGTGCCAGAACTAGGGTACAAACACAGGAACTCTGGACCTATGTTCCCCGCCACCAAGCATACAGTCTGCCTGTGTTTTTGTAAATAGCTAATTATTAGACTAATTAAAGTTCTATAAACAAAACTAATGCTGCCTACAAGTTTTTTTGGAAACTCAGACATATTTTCTACCCGATAGAGATTACATATAATATTAATATTATATATTAATATATCATATCAGAAAATTAACTATGTATACATACACACACAATTACTTAGTCCAATATAGAATGAAATTTAGCATGAGCCTGGTCAGCTTTGCCTCTATTCAAAAGCCATTTAGATATTGAAAAACAAACAAGACAAAACAAAAGTAAACAAAATTTTTAAAAAACCCACCCCAGAATAAATTAATATTACCAAGAGTTTTTCTCATAATGGAGACTCCATGGGTATTGCTAAAAATATAAGTGTTTGAATGAAAATATTTATGCCAAAATATTGGTTTACTATATCTTAAATGAACAGTGAAAAATTGAGCACATCAATAAAGAATTATCTAAATACAGATATACAGCATAAATGATAATTAAATAAGTATAAATTTTATTTAATTAAAAATAGTTTTTCCACCCTAAATTTAATAAAGGATTTCTTCTAAGATAATAAATTGAATGAGAATAGCTATATCATAAATTGTTCTTCCTCTATTTTTTTTACAAATTTCTAACTTTAGAAAGCTAACCTATTTTGACTACATAAATGGCTTTCATACAGTGTCTTTGTTATCCATGCAGATTCTTTGTTACTGCAAACAATTTTATTACTATCCAAATATATTACATTTTATCTAGTTACTTCATAAAATTTCATGTGTCCTTATATTCCTCCTTGTCCCAATTATAGGTTTTCAGTATTCTCTTCATTTTATGCTGTGTGGCCTTTTCCAATATTTATTTAAGACATGAAGAAGCTGTCTGATCAGCCTGATAACAGTTACTCAACTATTTCAACTTAAAGAAGCCATGAGAGTGGGAGCTATACATAGAAAAGGGAGGTGTGAAAAAGAAGTTAGGTTCTGAGAATAATTCCAAAGAATTAGGTGAAGAGATCCATTATGTTTACTGAGTAAAATCCAGTTAGTTCTCTTAAGTAAATGAAATGTGTTGGCATGGTCATGATTATGCTTGCAATTCCTATACTATGCATTTTATTGCAGAGAACTGAGTTAACCCTGTATTCACTTTAAATTTATAGAGAAAATCCATATCTTTTATACAAATGTGAAAATGTGTCTTTAGACACATGCTTAAAAAATTCTAAATTAGCCTGACCAGGCAGTGGCACAGTGGATAGAGTGCCGAACTGGGATGCAGAAGACCCAGGTTCGAGACCCTGAGCTCACCAGCTTGAGCACGGGCCCATCTGGCTTGAGCAAAAGCCCGTCAGCTTGGACCCAAGATCACTGGCTCCAGCAAGGGGTTACTTGGTCTGCTGAAGGCCCGCGGTCAAGGCACATGTGAGAAAGCAATCAATGAACAACTATGGTGTCACAACGGCAATGAAAACTAATGATTGATGCTTCTCATCTCTCTTCATTCCTGTCTGTCTGTCCCTATCTATCCCTCTCTCTGACTCTCTCTCTGTCCCTGTAATAAATAAATAAATTAAATAACTATTTATAAATATAATTATATAGAAACATTACTAATACAAATATATTTATAACCAAACATTTGTTGATTTATATCACTATTTATATAGTCTTTCATTTCTATTAAATATACCATATTACAAAGGGAAAGAAATACATCATTTATTTTGTTTCAATTTAACATATGTGGTACTGTCATGAATTTACATAGGAACTGGACAAAAATGCCATTTGCTTTACTGCCAAATGTTTGATATTTATAATTCATTGTATTTTATAAATGTAAATCTAGAATTACCCTTTTTAACTTGGTTCTAAAATTAGAATGACAGGTTAGCCTAGATTACCATACTATATAGAGAATTTTTTTATTTGTGCTTCATAAGCCTTTAAGATGTAAGCATAGCTTGCTGAGTTTATTGGTAATCTGCTATCTTCTTTCTATTTTCTTAATATATTAAAATAGCATTAGACATTTACCAAAATTTTATTCTATTACACACAAAGACTGAGTCTTCTCATATGGTAGCACTATAAAAAAAACAAACTTGGAAATCTCAGATATATTTGCCCTTCACATCTTGAAATACTAAATGTGTCTTCCTGAATAGAAATATATATATATATATATATATATATATATATATATATATATATACACACACACACACACACACACACACACACACACACACACATATATTTAAAAACTATTTTAATGTCATGTTTTAAAATTGCTCTCAGGATGCCTGTATGAACTGTAGGAAAACTAAATATTTAAACCACTGAAAACTAAATTTTTCTCCTCTGAAACTCAAAAATATTTTCTGAATCCTTCATAAATTCAACATTTGGCATTATAAAACATCATGAAAACTTCCTTTAGTCATCTTTTATTATGTTGAAACTAATTTTTCTGTTGCAGAAACTATAAAAAATAAAATACTTTACAAACTTTAGTATCCAATTTTTCACTGTCTTCCATTTTACCCCTAATGTAACACTCTTGCCTTTGCTTGTCATTCTCAAGGTATTTAGGGCTTATTTCCTCTCTGCTGCCTTGCACACAATATATATTATCTTGTAGTCCTGTTAAAATTTTCAAAGTTATAGATCTTGATATGCATTGGATTCCCTTGAAGATAATATAATCTTGTTTGAAAGTCAGTTTATACTACATAAAGAGGTAGGCAAGACTTATTCCTTCATTTATGGAAACTAAGTTTTAATTCTTATACATATGAAAAAGTAAGGACTGATTTAAAGTATAATCTGAAATACTTCACATTTTTAATAGGTTCCCTTCCTTCTTACAAACCACTGAAAGCAAACAAGGAATCACAGTCCGAATCCATATATTGTCAATATCTGCTATATTGAAAAAAAAATGAGAGAGGATGAAAGACTCGACATGTATCCTGCTCATTGGTGTTATGGTAGGCTGCAGATCCTTGGACAGCTAATGTCACAATCCTGAGAAGGGCTCAAACCATCCTTCGAATATTAGAATGAGATGTGGAAGCTGAGGCCAGCCTTGGGAGGGTCAAAGGCATGTCCCATAAGAGCTCAGACTAATGGAAAGTGTTAGGAAAAGGGAGCAAAGAAATAGTCATTTTCCTTGATGAAGGAAAGCCTAGGGGAAGACTGGAGGGGAGCAATGTGGACTACCCTTCATTCAGGAGGGTCTCAGCAAACCATCATGACCTCCTGAATGACAAAGTCTAAATGGAGATGCAGGACGCAGAGCAAAGACTCAGAAGACTTAGTGAGGCAGAGTCTAAGACGTCCAGCTCAAACTGATCCTTGCAGGTGAACCCACCTCACTGCTACTCGCACCCCCTGCCATTGTTCCTAACAGAATTGCCTTCGTTCTGTAACCGGAGAGGTGCCAGCACAAAGTGAAGGAGGAAAGAGTATAGCAAGATGCCAACGGTGGAATTCTACCAGAAGAGTAATTTGTCCCAGAAAATGAGAAACTTCCAAGTCTGCTCCATAGAAAGTACAAATACCATGACCTCGCTGGTGATTACAAAAAATGCGAAAAATAGACAAAACAAACAAACAACAAAAAACTGAAGAGACAGCAAAAAGAAGAAAAACAAGTTGACAGAACTCTGAGAAAAAAAAATTGAAGGAAAAACACTAAAGCTATTATTGGAAAAAATATAAAATAAACTAGAGTGAAAATCATTTAGAAACATCGAGCACAGACTTGCAAAAATTGCACAAAAAGAAGTGAAAAAGTACAAAATGGGAAAGCAATTAGAGAGATGATTAAGATGGAGACAAAGGAATCCACATAATGATAAGCTGTAATTCTGAAGAAAAAGAACTAGAAACATGGAACAGAAATAAAATATTCATAATTATTTCAATTTTCTTTCAAGCACTAATACTAAAGATAGATGATCTCCTGTGTTAATAGCTCAGGGAATAGAACAAACATGACCCCTTCTGGAAATAGAAGCTCCTTTATAAAATGTCATTAAAAAAGAATCTGAATTAGAACTCAGAATTGAGAAACCATGTTAAAACTACTTAAATGTAGAATCAAAGCTAACAATTCTGGGAATTACCTATATAGAAGTGAATACAACTATTATAAATCTCAAATGTGTAAAATATATAAAATAAGAAAATTGGGGAGGAGAACAGACTGTATGTAACTCTTGACTTTCAGAGTGGGGAATATACAGATAGTACTGCTGCTTAAACATGAAATTAAAAAAAATGATTTAATATTTTAACTTTTCATAACTTTCTATCATTTTTACTGAGAAGAATTATTTAGAAACTTTATAATTATAAGCATTCCATATGAAGTTTAGCAATTTATTTTGAGGAACATATTTAAAGAAAAAAATGTGATAACATTTCATTAAGTGACCAAAAGCATTTAGTAATTGTCATTGATATTAGACAGGATTTAGAATAACTTAAAATAATCTTTCACAGAATAAAATCTCAGTTCTTTAATAACTCATTAAAGCAGAGAGGGAATTTAAAAATTTTCGACTAAGATGAGCAGTTTTAAACAAAAGAGGAGTGCTAAGAATGGAAAAAAATGGGATTAAGAATACAGAGAAAGAAGAAATGAGTATGATGTAGTTTTGAATGAAACTATACAAAAACAACATGCAGCAAGTAATTTCATGTGTTACCTGCCTCTAAGTCAGCTTTGACTCCAAGAGACCCATGAATGAGTGACATCCACAATGTCCTATCCTTAGCAGCCCTGCTCAGCTCCTATAGACTCATGCCTGTGGCTTCTTTTATAGACCCAATGCAACTCATATTTGGTCTTCTTTTCCTGCTGTTTTTTTATCTTTGCCAGTACAGCATGGGGCAAAATAACTTTAGAGTTGTTCATCTAAAAAATAATACAATAATTAATAAATGATAATACAAGAATAAACAGTGATTTGTGTACTCACAACTGTAAACCTACTTTTGCCTCACCCTGTATTATTGTCTCTTCCAAAAAACTTCTTCCTTTTCATGATGTGCCTGAAATAAGACACCTTTAATTTGGTCAGTTTTGCCTCCAGTGATGTTACAGACTTAATTTGCTGTAGGACCCATTAGTTTACCTTTCTGATGTTCCAGGGTATCTACAGAGCTCTCTTTCAACACATGTTACAGATGAATCTTTTTTTTTTTTCCATCAGCCTTTTTCATGCTCCAGCATTCACATCTGTACATAATACTTGGGAGGATGAGGGTATGGATGATATTAGCTCTGGTCTCTAATGACACAACTTTGTTCTTGGTTATCTTTCCCAATTCTTCTGTTGCCCTCCTGAGGCTCCACCTGCTTTTGATTTCTTGGCTGCAGTATCCATTTACACTGATGAGCAAACCAAGATAAATAAAAGATAAATAAAGCCTTTTAACAATTTCAGTGTCTTCATTAGTGTCTATGTTAAAGTTGTATTTTTCTTCTATAGTCATGATTTTTGTCTACTTGTTCTTCCAATGCAGACCTGTTTTGGTACTTTTTTCTTTCACTTTCATCAGAAGGCATTTCAAACCATTGCTTTCTGCTAGCAGGTGGTGGTATTTGTGTATCTTGAGTTATTAATATTCTCTCCACCAATTTTTCATTGCTCTTTTCTCTCAATGTAGCCCAGATCTTTTTGTCTAGCCCATATTTCTCCATGACCAAATAAAAATTGTAGCATACCAACATATAAATATAATAATGTGGGTTTGTAGCTTAAAGGTCATGGGTTTACCCTTATTGTAAATAAGGGTAAGGTATAACCTTGTTCTATTTAAGTGCCATAAAAATAATCTTCCTTTATGTTTTAATATTTTTATACATAATAAAGACTTATTTTTCATTTCCTGGTAAAAATGTGTTTGATTTATGTAGAAACCTTTGGATTCTGTGCATGGGATAAATTGAATATTAAGAAACAGTTTCATTCTGATCCTAGAAGAGTCAGATGTATTGATGTATCTACGTTGGAGAATGATAAAAATACAGAGTATTTTAAAACTTAGTATAAATAACACTATTTTATTTAAAACCAATATTACTTTCCAGGAAAGAGCATTTGTTCTTTGGACATCAAAAATTCAGCAAAGAAAATATGTATATTAAATATAGTAATTGATTTTGTGGACTTACAGGAAATAAAAACTTAAAAGAGTTTAGATTTATGTAGTGCTCTCTTCATGAAGAGGGCTTTTATCCAATTTTTAATACAAATATCTCCATATATAGGTACATATATAATATATGTACATATTTAGAAATATGAAAGTTCTTAAATATTTAACATTATTTGTTTGCCAAGTAATAATAAAAACCCAGCAAAATTATATTATTGAAGAACTTACTTGATTGTACATTTTTATTATAAACATTTGAAAACACACATAAAAGGTGAAAGAATTATACCTACCATGTAGATTTCACAATTGACCTTCACTACACTTCTTTATCACGCAGCTATTCATCTACCCATCCTTTATCCACTGATTATGCATTTTATGTATTTTATACTTCACCCCTCACAACTTTGATATACCTGTCGTTTACTGTAATTTAATTTTGTTTAGAGTATATTATTTATTTTGAGGTAAAATTTATATATAATAAGTGCTCAAATCTTAGTTATACCATTTATTGACTTTTGAGGGGGAAATTCTGTGTAATGCATACCCCCATCAAGATATAGAACATTCCATCACCCTGCAAAAATTCTTCATACTTTCTCCCAGTAATCCCTACCTTCACCCTCACTCTTAGAGACAACCACTGTTCAAATTCTATCTTGCAATTATTTGATTTCTGCCTTTTCTAGAACATCATAGAAACTGCATTACATAATAGCCTTTGGAAAATGCTTCTTTCTCTAGATAATAAGGTTTTGAATGTCATCCATGTAAAAGTTTATTTTTTATGTACTTAAACTTAATGTTAATATTTTTATGAAAACCTAAAATTGCCTAACCGGATGGTGGCACAGTGGATAGAGCATCAGACTGGGAAGCAGAGAACCCAGGTTTGAAACCCCAAGGTCGCCAGCAGGAGTGCAGGCTCATCCCGCTTAAAGGTGGGCTCACCATCTTAAGAGTGGGTTGCTGGCTTGAGCATGGGATCATAGACACAATCCCATGGTCACTAGCTTTAACTCAAGGTCACTGGCTTAAGCAAAGAGTCACTCGCTCTGCTGCAGTCCCCCGCTCAAGGCACATATGGGGAAGTAGTCAATGAATAACTAAGGAGACTAAGGACCTGCAACAAAGAATTGATGCTTCTCTTCTCTCTCCCTTCCTGTCTCTCTGTCCATATCTGTTCCTTTCTCTATCTCTCTGTCTCTGTCACAAAAAAGGAAAAGAGACCTAAAATGAATAGAATATTCTGCTTATTTCCAACTGCATTAGAATATTGATACAACAAAGAGACATGTGAGTTTGTGTACTCCCTAAAATCCTTTCACCAGTGCTACACACCCCACACTTGAAGAAACATGGAAAATTCCAGTAGAGAATCCTGATTTTGCTGTTTTATTATCTATTGCCAGATGAGTTACCTAACTTTCCTTGGCCTCAGCTTGTCTGATTACAATTAGTATAATAACATCCATCTCAGGGTTATTTTGTGGAATAAATGGAGAAAATATATGTAAAGTGTTTAACATAATACCTGGAATAAAGGATGGATGATTTAACTAGTAGCTATTAATATCATGGTTAAAAACCTATCAATCATGAATATGGATAAATGGTCATAATAAATGTTAACATTTATTATGCCTTGATGTGCCACTGTTCTAAGTGAATTAAGTAATTTAATATTCAAATAAACTATGAAGTAGATAATGTTATTATGCTCATTTTTATATGATGGAATTGAGATACAGAGAGCTCAAATTACTTTTCCAGAATATACACTAAGTGAACAGAGTAAGGCTTCCATTTATGCAGAGCACTCTTGACCATTAGGTCATACTGCCTCTTAGTAATTCATAGTGCTCTGTGGTGAACAGGTGTGACAATGGCAATAGAGTAAGAACTCTGAGTAGCAGTAATAGAAGTAGTGATGAGATAATATGAGGATTAATGGGAAGGAGAATAAGGGTATCAAATCTTTGAGTGAAATAATGGGGCTTTACAAAACACAAGAAACTCAAAAGAAGAAAAAACAAGGAGGAGGAGAAAAGGGAAAGGAAGAAGAATCAGAAAGGGAAGAGAAAGAGGAGAAGCAGGGAGGAGGAAATGACAAGGCCAACTTTAATCCTTTCCTAATTTCCATGTTTCTAATTCTTTCAATAAATTAATAACTTAAGGGAAAGTGTAATTTTGGAAATTCTCAGGTCACTTGATAACAATTGTTCTGGAGCTGTAAGGATAAAGCAACTTCGCCCTCATCATGTTTATTGAGGGGGAATAGAAGTTCTAAAATTATCGATTAAAAGATACACATTTTGTTAAGTTATTTTTCTTCTCTTTCAGTATGTTTTTTATGGTATAAAAAAAGTATGTTGTTTATAGAAAAACTTCAAAGTAGGAAGGAAGCAAAGTTAAAAGGAAGTCATTCTCATTATCTTAATTGCCTAAAGTTAATGGCCATAAAAATCTGTAAATATATGTTTTAGTTATCTGTTGCTGCCTAAAAATTACCCCAAGACTTAACAGTTAAATCATTGTTTACAGTTTTGGGTGTCAGGATCCTGGATATGTTTTAGCAGGAACCACTGTTTCAGGATTTCATTAGGCTATAATTATCTTTTTTTCTTTCTTTTTATTTATTTTTTTACAGGGACAGGAAGAGGGATGGATAGGGACAGACAGACAGGAACGGAGAGAGATGAGAAGCATCAATCATCAGTTTTTTGTTGCCTGTTGTGACACCTTAGGTGTTCAGTGATTGCGTTCTCTTATGTGCCTTGAACATGGGCCTACAGCAGACCAAGCAACCCCTTGCTCGAGCCAGTGACTTGGGTCCAAGCTGGCGAGCTTTTGCTCAAGCCAGATGAGCCCGCGTTCAAGCTGGCAACCTTGGAGTCTCGAACCTGGGTCCTCCGCATCCCAGTCCGATACTCTATCCACTGTGCCACTGCCTGGTCAGGCTATAATTAACTCTCAATTAGGGCAGTATTCCTCCCAGACTCACTCAGTGATTGTTGATAAAGTTCAGTTCCTCACAGACTGTTTACTTTGAGGGTCTAGTTTGTCACTAGCAGTTGGCTCAAGATGATTCTCAGTTCCTTGTCACACGGAACTCTTCAAAACAACAGCATGCTTCATATAAGCACATGAGGGAGTCTGTGAGCAAGATGAAAATCATAGATTTCTGTAACCTAATCATAGATGTGACATACATCAGTTTTACTCTGATTTTTTTTATTATTATTATTAGATAGAGCAGATCACTAAGTCCAGCTCACATTCCAAGGTAGTAGATTAAAAAGGGATGCAATAGCAAGAAGTGGTGATCACTGGGAGTCACCTTAGAAGTCTGATTACCACAGTAGGTATACTCAAATATTAACAAAATGGATAGGACTATAAGTCCTGTTTTTCTAACCTGTTTTGTTCATTCAAAAATATATAGTGAGTATTTTCCAATGCAACTGGATATTTAACATTTAAAAAAACTTATTGATTGATTTTAGAGAGAGAAACATCAACCTGTTGTTTCACTTATTCTGATAGGTGCCCAGACCGGGGATCAAACCTGCTACGTTGCTGTAATGGGACTATATTCTAACCAAATGAGTTACCCACACTGGACATAAAATATTTTTAAAGCCTGTATAATATTCCATCATATGGCTGCTTGGCAATACTGCCAGCCCTCTATTCTAAGCAGGGTTGACTGGGCTGGCATCTCGGCTTAACCATTTAGTATCTGTAAGTCTTTGGATACTCACTTAAAACTTCTTTATAGCAAAACAAACAAACAAACAAACAAACTTCTTTATAGCTTAGTTTCTTTTTTTTTTTCTTTTTTAGTTTCTGGTATGTCCTTTAATTTTTCCAGTGAAAATTAGCATACTTTTCATTTCCATACAACCATTTCCTTTATATTAAGACTAGGAAGAACCTGACCAGGCGGTGGCGCAGTGGATGGAGTGTCGGACTGGGATGCAGAAGACCCAGGTTCCAGACCCCGAGCTCGCCAGCTTGAACGCGGGCCCATCTGGCTTGAGCAAAAGCTCGCCAGCTTGGACCCAAGGTCACTGGCTCCAGCAAGGGGTTGCTCGGTCTGCTGAAGGCCCGCGGTCAAGGCACATGTGAGAAAGCAATCAATGAACAACTAAAGGTGTCCCAGTGGCAACGAGAAACTAATGATTGATGCTTCTCACCTCTCTCTGTTCCTGCCTATCTATCCCTCTCTCTGACTCTATCTCTCTCTCTCTCTGTCCCTGTAAAAAAAAAAAAAAAAAAAAAAAAAAAAGACGAGGAAGATAATATGTTATCTTCCAATGCAGACTGTTCTGAACCAGACTCACAGAATTTTTCCTACTTTTTATTAAAGTTGTATAAACTTACACCTTCAACTCTACTTGAAATAAGAAAATAAACCTCAGGAAGGAAGTTATTCTCAACACTGCCCCGTTGCTTAACTGGAGGTGAAAGCAGTGTGGATGTCCTCTGCGTGAATTTAAGTTATGGGTTAACTGTTCTACTACCTGGCGAAAGTGTCGTCAGATGGCAATTCTTCACTTAAAATTAATAACATGATAAATTCACCTAAAAGGACTCTCTGCATGAGGGTGGGTGTTGGGGGTCATTCCTTTCATTCACTCCTTCTCCGTACAGTCAGTGAGGTCCACTGTCCACAAAACGGGTTCATTTCCACTTTGGCTAAGTACTGTAGACAATCCGGTCCACGGGCAGGCAAGCCCCAGGGCGCAACCCTTTTGTGCTGCCCTAAAGCTAGAAACGGAATCTACATTTTAAAATGGTTCATTAAAAAAAAAAAAGTAACATAATAATAATATTGTGACAGGTGAAAACTATATAAAATTCAAATGTCGGTGTTCATACATTAAATATTTTAAAGCAGCCACATCCTTTCTTTATGAGTTATCTGTGATTGATGCATGAATGAGTAGTGGTTGTACAGCTCAGTTTCTTTATGGATAAAATGGAACTAACAGGAATGCCTACCTCATAAAGTTGAGAAAAATGCCTGACACATAGTAAGCACTCAATGAATGTCATCATCATCATTATTGTTATTATTTCAGTTATTAAAATCTTGATGTGACAATATTGGACATATAAATTTATTCACCTCTTTAATTATTTCCTTTTGGTAAATTCCTAAAAGTGAAATTGTTAAGTCAAAGGATATGTGCACTTATAATAACATTATGAAATTACTTTTTAACAAGGTTATGTTAATTTATCTTCTCAGCAAGGCATGAGAGTCAGTGTCTGATTCTTCAAACTCACTAATTCTGGATAATTTCACCTTAATAACTGATAAGAACTTAAAAAGCAAGAAATTTGTTTTTTTTATTTTAATTTGTTGTTCCTTATTAATGAGGCTGAACTTATTTTTTTTAAAATTAAGGTAAACTTGACATACAACATTGCATTAGTTTCAGATGAACGACATAATGATTTGGTATTGGTATGTGTTGAGAAATTATCACTATAATATGTCTAGTTAATATTCACTACCATACTTAGTTACAGGATTTATTTTCTTGTGATGAAAACTTTTAAGATTACTTTCTTAGCAACCTTCAAATATACAATACTGCATTACTAAGCATAGTTGCTCTGCATAGTCACATCGCATGACTTTTTATTTTCTAACTAGAAGTTTGAACCTTTGGACTCCCTTCAACTATTTAGCTCACTCCTCTTCGCCCTGTCTGTAGCAACTACCAATCTGTTTCCTGTATTTATGACCTTGGGTGTTTTGTTTTTCTTTTAGATTTTACATATAGGTGAGATAATAGAGATTTGTCTTTATCTGTCTGGCTTATTTCACTTAGTATAATCCTTCAAGGTCTATCCATATTGTCACAAATGGCAAGATCTCTTTCCTTTTTATATTGAGTAACTTTTCATTGTACATATCTAGTCCATTTTCTTTTTGAAAAAATTCTAACATTTTTATCCATTCATCCAATGATGGGTATTTATTTAGGTTGCTTCCTTTTCTTGACTCTTGTAAATAATACTGCAAGGAATATTGGGGTACGTATAACTTTTTGAACTAGTGATTTTTTTTCTTATTTTTATCCCTTGTATTATATTTGGATTAATACCCAAAAGTGAAATTGCTGGATTAGATACCAAACTTTTTCAATCTTTTTGTCAGCCACATAAATGTCTTTTTTTTTGTTATTTGTAATTTGTATTCTTTGCCATTTTAAAGTGGGATATATTATTTGAACTTTCAATTTGTAAATATCTACTTTTATCATAGAAATGTTTCTAAAAGTATTGATGCATTGAAATTTGAGCAGATTTGTAGCCTGGCAGAATTCACTTCTCATCTGGGAGCAGGGTGCTGAGAAGGCTCCGAGGAAATCATTTTTCTCTGGGAAGGTCATGTGTGCTCTGACCAGGGAATTAAACCTAGGACTTCTACACACAAGGTTGACTGGATTTTTAAAAATTTTAACACTCAATTGTATCTTTAATGACATGATATAAAATGGCTACACTTCTTTAATGTATTTTAAATTTTTCTTGAGGACCTTGGCTAGTTAGGTCAGCACTAGAGCATCCGCCTGGCATGTGGAAGTCCCAGGTTCGATTCCTGGTGGGGCACACATGAGAAGTGACAATCTACTTCTTCACTCTTCCCTCTCCTCCTTCTCTCTGTCTCTCTCTTTCCTCCCTTTCGATAGTCATAGCTTGAATGGTTTGAGCATTTTAGCCTGGACACTGAGGATGGCTCTATGGTCTATTTCAGGTGCTGAAATAGCTCAGTTGCCAAGCAATGGGACAGTGGCCACACATGGGCAGAGCATCACCCTGAAAGGGGCTTGCTGGGTGAATCCCGGTCAGGGCACTTATGGGAGTCTGTCTCAGTGCTTCCCAGCCTTCCTGCCTCTCACTTAAAAACAAATTGTTGTGAATACAGTGAGACATAAGAGTCAAGGATTGAGTAGAACATATTGAGCATTTTCACATTTTACTGGAATATTTGTGTACAGGCACAAAATGTAAGCTTTATAATAACACAGACTCAACTGTGTGTGTGTGTGTTTGTGAGTGTGTGTGTATGTGTGTGTTCTTTACCATTGAATACCCTGTGTCTGGAATGATATAAATAAAGAATTGTTAATGGAAACTAAAGGAATGAATGATACTGTCATAACTTGATTATAAAAAATGTAATTTATTATGAAATATTCTAAATTCTCGATTAGTTTCTGGCTGATATATTTGCATTTATTGGCCTACTTTCCTGTAGATCAATAATTTGTGGTCAGCAGGTAAAAATCAATGTTAATATTAGCTTATATTAAACACAATTAGAAAGAACAATCCGCAAGAAATAAAAACATTATGCTTTCTAAAATGAACTATTTTTCTTAGATTAATGCAGTGTTCTCAACCAAGGACAATATTGAGCCCCCAAGTGATATTCAGCAATTTCTGGAGACATTGATTGTCAAGACAGGAAGAATTTTACTGATATCCAGAGTGTCGGGCTGATCAATTTATTACATTGCATACGATGTAATGCCCAAACAACAAAGAAATACCCAGCCAAAATGTCAATAATGTTAAGGTTGAGAAATCCTGAATATCTAAAATCAGAGTCTCTACTTACTTGGCACAGATCATCAAATATGGTTTTATCTCTGAATGCTTAGAACTCTTCTAGCTCTTAAAGTCTTGTGTTTCTTTTTATTACAGTAAATGTATTTGGCTCTTTAACTGAACAATATATAGTAGAAGGTATAGATCAGAAAATGCGTTTTGGCTCTTAAACAAAGTATGCATGGAGGAGTTAGCCATTTGCCCGCTGCTAAAATAGGATAAATATTGGAGCCAACTCTTTTTTTCTTTTCAGAAAACAAGATCACAGTATTTCCATTTTTTAAAAGAAAGATGATAATGCCTTTCTCAAAGTGATTGATAAAGAATGGTGAGATTTTAAGTGCTGACTTAGTAGATCTCTTTAGAGAATATTTTTCACTTTGTCTTTGTTCATTAGGATTGAATTTGTATGCAAACTCTATAAATGTAAGAATTTATATTCAAGGTTGGTCTTCATTCTTTGTTACACTGCTAGAGGTAGTTAACCCCTGGGAGCAGGTAAACTACTGAAACAACTTGTACACTGATAGATACAGAGCTTCTGCTCTCAGCCTCCTAAATACCCACCATCACCCTCAGAGACCCAGCCCCTCTGTAGACCCTTCTCCCTCTACCCACAGTTCAGCTAATAAAAAGTTAATACCTGCCCCAGCAAATGCCTTTCAATTCTGCTTTGATTGGCTGATTTCAACCGCCTCCCCCAACTAACTTCTTAAATAGTTTGTACAGTGCTTTTGATTATATCGCCAGCTACAACCATTGTCAAGTGCACTGTCATTATTGGTAGAGGTGGGGCTTATCTTCTTAGATTCCAATAAGTAAAAGTATCTGAGAAGCTTCTTTTCCTTGATATCTGGGTATTTGTTTAAATCTTTTCAAATAAAAAAAATAAAACTTCTGCTATAAACACAAATTTAGTCTTCCACAATATCTTTCTTTATGTTCCAAGAAATATATCTGTATCTTTGTGCAAGAAAATTAAGTACTGTAAAAAATTCATAGCATAAATGTGAACATTTTTCCATGTTCATTTCAAATGTGAAATACATGAAGAATTATAAGTAATGATACAAATTAAGCATAAATTTCTGATTTATAGGGATAAAACATATAACAGTGATGTTTACATTGGAAAAAAATAGTACATGGGGAAATAAGCAACATGAAACAAGTGGTTTAAGTGTAAGAGTATTAAATTTACGTAATGAGAGATTATAATATACACGCATGATAAAAGGGAATGACATCTTTTAACTTTCAAGCACTAAAATTCATTGAGATATCTTCAATTTCAAAATTAGAGATATTTTAATACTGATGTCATTATTATATTTATAGTCCAATAATAAAAATAGTACAAAGATAAGAGTGAAAAGTAATTCTAAGTCTCACCACTCAGAACAATCATCATTAACAACCTCAATTCATATGTTGCTCAATGTACTTAGGCAGACATGATCAATGGGTGGATGAATGGGGAGGATGGATAGATGTTTAGATAGATAAAATAGATAGATTGAAAAATAAAATATATCACACAATGTTTCATTATTAATAATTGCATTTTAATTACTCTAAATTTTAAATAAAGCAAAATAATTTGGGGGCTCGTTTTTTTTTTTTTTTATCTTTACACAACATTAAAAAAAAACCAGTATTCTTTTCTAGAATTTTTAAGGATAAGAGAAAAAGACGCAAAACATTAGGAATTGAAGTTTGTAAAATGCTTGTTTCTCTTTTTAAGGCCACCCTTATTTTTTCCCTATTATGAAACATTTGAAATGAGCACACTTTGTTTCCTTATAGCTCCCTCTTCCCCAGCTCTTGACCTTCAGTAGTTATTATATAACCTGTTCTACTATAGCTATTGTCCCCTGAGTTGTTTAGTTTCAGTTCTGCAATTGAATAGAGTCCAGGCTCATCATCACCCTTTTTGCTGGATCAATACATGATTATTCTGCTGTTTCATTATTTACTTAAGAAGTGTACGTTATCAGTTGACTTCCTATTACAGAATATGAGGATTTCGCCCATTTACACTAGCTCTGTCTCACGGGCTTTGCTCCTCACATTCTCTTAGTTGTGGTTATATCATCATTTTCATTAAATCAATGGTCGGTGCTTATATTAATGACTGTAAACATTTTGTGTCTGTGTGTTTGATAGAGACAGTGAGAGAGATAGAGAGAGGGACAGATAGGGACAAACAGACAAGAAGGGAGAGAGATGAGAAGCATCAGTTCTTCGTTGTGGCTTAGTTGTTCATTGATTGCTTTCGCAAATGTGCCCTGATTGGGGATGTGGGGGTGTGGGGGCTACAGCATAGCGAGTAACGCCTTGCTTAAGCCAGCAACCTTGGGCTTCAAGCCAGCGAGCGACCTCTAGGCTCAAGCCAGTGACCATGGGGTCATGTCTATGATCCCATGCTCAAGCCAGCAGCCTCACGTTCAAACCGGCGACCTCCAGGTTTCAAACCTGGATCCTCTGAGTCCCAGTTCGACGCTCTATCCACTGTGCCACCACCTGGTCAAGCATAACTGTAAACATCTTTGGAACTGAGCCATGATTAAATTTCTCTTCCCAAACAGTTTTTTTTCTTTCTTTTATTTTACAAATTAGTAATTGCCTTACTTTTCTATGTTAATATTGCTAATTCTTCCCAAACTTAGTTTTATTTCCCACTTGTCAAAGTGCTTTCAGTATTGGGTTAGGTCCATTTTGTCCTCTTAGAGAAGTTGCTTCTGGAGCTTTCTGTTCTTTTGAGCCAGGCAACAGATTACTCTTCAAGTCAGCTGAGCTATTTTTACCTCTGGTTGGATATGATCCCTTCTACTATGTCTTATGATTTTGGCCTTGTTTTCCAAATCTCCTGTCTCATTATATATATGGCATATATTCTGAGTAAGGAGAATTGGGAGGCACATCTTTTGTATATGCAAAACATTTTTATTCTATCCTTATACCTTAAGAATGTTTTAGCTGGGCATTTCTTAGATACTTTTTTAATGAAATTTAGAGGCATCTTTTATTGACTCCTAAGTTCCACAATGTGGCTGCTACAGTTACCAGATGCCTTATTGATTCCACAGGCTTCATATGTACCTTTTC
Organism: Rhynchonycteris naso; assembly: GCA_037038555.1. Taxonomy (NCBI): domain Eukaryota; kingdom Metazoa; phylum Chordata; class Mammalia; order Chiroptera; family Emballonuridae; genus Rhynchonycteris; species Rhynchonycteris naso. The sequence goes on from CM073000.1 coordinate 15,654,926, forward strand.
TTTACTTCTCTTAAACCTTGTGGTTCTGAAATTTCATGTTCTGAATCAGTGCAGTTTTTTTTTTTTGTTTTTTTTGTTTTTTTTTTTTTTTATTCTTGTGCTGGGTACAGAGTGGGTCACTTGAATTAGGATCATTTTCACAAATATAGTAACTCTTCCACACAGGTTGTATCTTTTTAAATTTAAGCAATCATGCTTTCAATTTCCAAAGAGTTATTTCTTGTTTTCTATTGTTTATTACTTTTTAAAATCATTTACCTGGGTTCACAAAGTCAATCTCTTTTCTTAACTTTCTGAAGACATCATTCATAAGTTTTGAAGTATTTTTTCCTGCTCTCTTGAATATCACCCCTTTTATGTTCATTTTCATGTTTAAGTATCTATATTCCCTCTTCAAGGCTCTCCTAAAATCTCTTGTGATCTCTTGCATGCCAGGTGTTTAACAAGCATGTTGGAAGCTCTGTATGCAAGCCTGGGTAGAGCCAGCTGGCATGTCTCTAGGTAGGGAGATCTGATTGGCACCCCAGCACTCTAGAGCAGTGGTTCCCAAATGTGAGTTTGGGATTCAAACCTAAGTGCCTCAGAATCACCTGGCAGATTCACTAAAACACAGATTGCTGGTCACTACCTTCAGATGTTCTAATTTTATAGGTAGAGCCTGAGAATTTCTATTTGGAATAAATTTTCAGGTAATGCTGCTGTTGCTGATCCTGGACCTACAATGGAAGAATCACCAGTCTAGGGAAAACTCAATATAATTTCTCTCCTAGCAAGGATACATCTGTTACCCAGATTAGAATACAGAAATCCCATTGGGAATCTCACTCTTCGGTATTGAGCTTTATCTAAAAACTTCTGTCTTAAAAAGTTCTCATTCCAACCTTTCATTGTACATAGCGTCTTGCAAGTTACTCTAATAGTTGCATCAGAGAATAAACCTGACCCTACCCAGGGATCTGGCTGTTTCTTATAAAGATTTCAACCAAACCCCATCTTTTCAGCCCAACCTCCCACTCTTACCTCCTGAGCTACTAGCTTGCTTCCATTTGCTGAATCTTTCTAAAGTTTCTACAGCTTACCCCTTCATTGAGACCTTCTGTTCAGGCATGCTGGTTTCATCTTTCCTCATGTTTAGTTAATTACCATTCTTCCACAGGCTTTTCATTCCTCCTATTTGTTAACATTTTATCCATTATTGTTATCTATTTCCATTTTCTTTTTGAAAAATAGAGTTTATCCATGTTTTAAAACTATATCATTTAGTGGGGTTCTAGGAGGAAGCACATATAAATGCATGTGTCCATTTATATGTTTTTGCTTTACAGTATCGTCCAAATAATGACATTTTGGTTAATAACTGACCACAGATTGGATGGTGGTTCAATACATTTATAATGGACCTGGAAATTTCCCATTGCCTGGTAATGTCATAATCAAAACATCATTATGCAATATATTACTCACACATTTGTAATGATGTTGGTGTAAACAAACCTTTGCTACCAATCATATAAAATAGAACACATGCAATTATGTACAGTACATTATATTTGATAATGACATAAATGCTGTTAATTGCTCAGGTGTTCACTATACTATGCTTATTATCAGTACTTTAGAGTTCTCTCTTTTCACTTATAAAGATAAGTTTTTGTTAAACAGTATGCCTAACGACATTAGCAGCCTACTTATACATCTCCTGTATACTGTGTCTTTTGATTGCATCATATTCTCTTGTGCTTGATTTAATCTCATGTTGTTTTATACAGTAACATGTTGTACAGGCTTGTAGCCTAGAAGCAACAGGCTATACCAAATTGTCTCAGTGTGCAGTAGGCTATATATACCATTTTGGGTTTGTGAAAGTGACTCTGACACTTGCATAATGATGAAATCACCTAATGAATCATTTCTGAGAACATGTCCCCATTGTTAAGCAACAAATGACCATATTAGAAATCTCTTTGCCTTCCTACCCTCTCACCAGGTACTTCCGTTAGGCTAGAATATTATAACTAAGTCATAGATAATGGATGTAGCTATGGGCATATGGTTTTTCTTTTATGAGAGCAGTTCTCTCTTATCTCATTATCTGAATACATTAATATTTTTATATGTATTCATTTTGTGTTTATACCTTTAGGGCCAATGTGACCTACTCAAGGCTTTAAAAGGATTTGTGTGTCCACTTTCTCAGTGTCTTCATTTTTCTTTGGTTATCCCTGACAGTATTTAAGTCACAGTTAATATTTGAGTTGTAGATATGTTCCTGTTTCATTGAGCATAAATAGTGTTTTCATTTTCTGTAAATATTGGTAAATTTCAAGGAAGGAGATTGGATTAGCAGATTATATTCTTCCATCTGCATGGGAATTCTCATTTCTGAGAATTTTAAATAACCTGAAATGTTATGTATCTTAGCTTGAGATAAAATCAAAATTACCTACCAGAAACTTCTTTAAGATTTCTGAAAATGATCTTCTAATGGCTATACAACTTTATTTTATTATTTTTTACTTTATTAATAAAAAGTATTCTGGCAAATTTAATCAGAACTGTTTAATGTATAACTTTAATATTTATGCTTTCTAATTCTTGAGTTTAAGTAGAATTTTTCAACTTTACATAAAAGTATATCTATGATAGGTAATGAGTATAAATTTTTTAAAACAAAATCTTTTTAAGGGTGAGTCAATAATAACATATTGTTTTTAGATTTTCTGCTGTTATGCCTGATAGTATTGGATGCTCAAAGGTATTATCTGAACCAATAAGTGCAAAAATGGATCACATCAAGTACGTGCATCCTTGTCAGATTTCATTACCTCTTTTTGCCTCTGTTACCATAAGCAGGTCACTAGTAGGAGCATTCAAGGGGGAAAATACAAGTGTGTGGAAACAATACAGGCTCCCTCTGTACTCCTGAAATCCTGAAGTCTAGCGAATGAATAAATGGTCAGTAGCCCTAGTTTATTTCATTTTGTATAAATTGCATGTGTAGTCCTATCTTTGGTTTATTTTGTTTTCCTGGAGGTCCAATGAAGTTTTATGAAGCAAGAAGCGTTACAATATGAAATGGAATTCAAATCTTGAGAGTTAAGCTGCTTAGATTGTTGTAAAGTTTATGCAATGTATTTGTCTTTTTACCAATAGACACTTTGCAAGTTAATTACTTGAGGGAACCTAACAGAGAAATAAATCAAATTTCTAGAGATTAGAACAAGAACTACAAAAAGCATTATTGGGAATGAATTGGTTGGGTACGTTAACATAACATGTGTCATTTTTTCACCTCATACCTCCCTCTCTGGGGTTATTTGTTTTTCCTGATTAGGTCTTAGACTTTAGTTCATCTTATCGAAGAGTTTTTTCCTTCTTTCGTTTTCAAAATAGTTTTTTTTTCTGTCCACTTTTCTACCATATGAGACATATCACAACGGTACTGCTTGAGGTCATTTCCACTTGGTTCTTAAGCTGCTGTCTGCAAAAGAATACTGGGAAGCACCTCATTCATGAGACACAAGGGTGATGGACGTATTTTCAAATATGACCCACTGGTTTGTTTTACCTTTCTTTGTGTACACAGAGCCAAACATTTCTCACTATGAAATTCTACATGCTCAAACATTTTAAAATAAAAAAGCAATATTATCATTCATTCTGAGTTATGTCATAAAGGTTATATTTCCTTGACTCTTTAGTCCACAAAATGCACATACTTCATGATGGGAGCTTCTTCACACACTATTGAGTTTCTTAACACCAAAAGTTCTTGCTTTCCTATGACATACTAGATTCTACTTTTTAAATAAGTATTATAACTAACATTTGTTTACAGAAAGGAGACCCCTAGTAGATGTGTAGTTCCCTTTCCTTTGAATTTCTTCCATTATTACTTAAATCATTAAGGTCTTATTAAACAAGGGGCTTACTCTGTAATGTTTTAGGTTATTACGAGACCTTTATAAGGAGGTAATATGGAAATACTTTCTCCAGATTCTTTAAAAGGTACAAGTTTTCTTATTAAGACTTGTGGAACAAGCCTGACCAGGTGGTGGCGCAGTGGATAGAGCGTCGAACTAGGATGCGGAAAGACCCAGGTTCAAGACCGCAAGGTCGCCAGCTTGAGAGTGGGCCCATTTGGTTTGAGCAAAGCTCACCATCTTGGACCCAAGGTCGCTGGCTCCAGCAACGGGTTACTTGGTTTGCTGAGGACTTGCAGTCAAGGCACATATGAGAAAGCAATCAATGAACAACTAAGGTGTCACAACAAAAAACTGATGATTGATGCATCTCATCTCTCTTCATTTCTGTCTGTCTGTCCCTATCTGTCCTTCTCTCTCTCTGACTCTCTCTGTCTCTCCCTGTATATAAATATGACTTGTGAAGCAAGAGAGCTATACAGTGTAATTTCAAGCCTGCATACCTACAAATGATACCTTACCTTTGTAACAGGTCTTCATGAAAAATTATTTATTCTCAAATATACTCTAATGGGTTTCAATTAAAATTCAACCTAATTTAACACATGTTCATGGCATTTGCTTATTGAAGCACTCAGACTGCAGAAAATTATACCAGGGAACTTTTTTTATTAGTACCCCATTTTTAAAAAGCCCAAAATAATAAGAGGAAGAATGGTGGGTAGATTCTACTCATGCCAAAGCTCACCAGTAATGAAGGCCAGATTTTCCAACTAAGGACTGGCAGGAACTCTATTAGAAATAGAGATGTGCAATGACAGTCATTGCTGTGGTACTGCCATGCCCCACAAGGTCCATACCCATCGCAAGAAAGGTCTACTCTCTGTGCTATTTTTCAATCGTCACAATACTCTCCAACATGGCAATGACATGCTGCATAGAAAAATAATGCCATTTCAAACCAACTTTAGTGTGGGAGTGGAGTATATTCTACTAATTATTGCAAAGTCATTGCAACTCTCAAACTATCCGATGAACTATTAAACACAATGTAGGATGTATGGTGTTGACATACTGTGTCAGGATTAAACCATTCATTCCCAAGGTAAAATTCCTTTAAAAGCACTGTTGTAAGTATCAAAAGATAGATAGCGTATGCATAAATCTGGAAATACATTTGAGATATTGAGAACTGTCAATTTTCTTTCTTTTTCTAAAAAGAAAAAAATATACAGATCTGTCTCGTAGTAACATTGGGTATATTATTGTAAGTCTATAGTAGAGAAATTTCCATATGGTTTTCACCATGTGGTTTTCAGCCCTCAAATGATCTATGTGAGTAGATTGGCCAATTAAATCCCCAAAGGGTTCTGTGTGTCACTTCTGCGCTGAAGCTGTGGAAACCCATATGTAATTTTACAGTCTTGTTCTTGCTTTACTTAGTGCCTTAATGAAGCTTTCAAACCTTAAGGTTTCCAAAGCCTGAGTGCCGAGTAATCAAGTCGACTGAAATCCTCGTTAATCTGCAAAGGGCATATAGCATGAACGAGAAGGAAACCTTAGCTGTTAAGTCACTTAAAAAATTTTTTTATTAGTTTGTATCTTTTAAGAAATTTGTTCATTTCATCTAAATTATCTGATTCATTGGCATAAAAGTTTTAATAATATAGCCTTATTTAAATACTTGTAGAATCTGTGGTGTTGCAACCCCTCTCACTCCTGAGAGTGTTCAATTTTTGTCTTTTCTCTTTCCTGTTATGTATAACTAGAGGTTAGTTGGTTTTCTGGGTCTTCTCTCCAAACAACATTTCATTTTTATTGACTTTTCTACTTGTTTTAAATTTTCTATTTAGTTGATTTGTACTATTGTCTACAGTTTTATTTCTTCTGCTTACTGTAAGTTTAATTTCATCTTTTTCTTGTTTCTGATGGTAGAGACTGAGATTGTTGATTTGAGATCTTCTTTTCTGACTAGGTGTTTAGTTAGTGCAATAAATTTTCCCCTAAATATTGATTTGGTGGCATATACTTTGGTTGTGTTTTTAATTTTTATCAAGTTCAAAATTCTAATATTTCTTATGTGAACCTTTGGGTTACATGCATTATTCAATTTCCAAGTTTTTAAGATACTCCAGAGATTTTTCTATTATTGATTTCTAATTTAATTATATTTTGGTTAGAGAACATACTCTGCATGACTTGAAGTCTTCCAAATTTATTGAGACTAGTTTGATGGCCCAGAATATGGTCTATCTTGATAAATGTTCCCTATACATTCTGCAGTGGTGACTGCTCCATAAATTTCAGCAAGGTCAAGATGGTTGACAGCATTTTCCAGTCATCTGTCAGCTTACTGATTTTTTTTATCTACTCATTCCAGCAATTATTGAGAAAGGGTTATTGAAACCTCTGACTGTAATTGTGAATCTCTCTCTCTCTTTGCCATTCAGTTTTTATTTCATGCATTTTGAAGCTCTATTTGAGAGCATTATGTCCCTCTGATATATTAACCCAGCAATAATTATAAAATGATCTTTATTTTCTCTGGAAGTATTGTTTACATTTAAATTTACGTGGTTAAATATTAATATAGTCATTCTAGCTTTCATTTGGCTAGTGTCAGCATGATACATCTTTTTTCTTTTAACAGATTTGTGTGTTTCCATTTTAAGTGAGTTTCTTATGGACATTGTAAGTTGAATCTTGTTTGTTTTTATCCCATGTGACAATCACTGTCCTAACTGAGGCATTTAGAGCATTTATATTTCATGTCATTTTGAAAATTCAAGGTAAGACTATCATTTGTCTTTCTGCTCTTTGTTCCCTTTTCCATATCTTTTCTGTCTTCCTTTGTACAGAGTGTTTTCTGTATTCCATCTTATCTTCTTAGTTAACTTATTAACTATACTTGCCTGACCAGGCAGTGTGGCACAGTGGATAGCACATTGGATAGCGCATCGAACTGGGATACAGGGGACTCATGTTTGAAACCTCAAGGTCGCCAGCTTGAGCATGGGCTCACCAGCTTGATTGTGGGATCTCTGGCTTGAGAGTGGGATTATAGACATGACCTCATGGTCACTGGCTTGAAGCCCAACATCGCTGGGTTAAGCCCAAGGTCATTGGCTTGAGCAAGGGGTCACTTGCTCTGCTGTAACCCCCTGCTCAAAGCACATGTGAGAAATCAATCAATGAACAACTAAGGAGCTGCAAGGAAGAACTGGTGTTTCTTATCTCTCACCCTTTCAGTCTGTCTGTCCTTATCTGTCCCTCTCTCTATCTCTGTCACACACACACACACACACACACACACACACACACACACACACACATTAGCTGTACCTTTTGGGGTTTCCTTTATTATTTTTAAGTGGTTGCTAGTATATAGTATACATCCTTTTTTAAAAGATTGTATTGATTTTAGAGAAGGGAAAAAGAGAGAAGGGGGAAGGAGCAGAAAGCATCAACTGGTGGTAGTTGCTTTCATCTGTGCTTTGACCAAGCAAGTACAGGACTTTGGTGATCTCAGCATTCCAGGTTGAGACTTTATTTACTGCACCACCACAAATCACGCTGCATCTTTACATCAAAGTCTGTCTTTTAGGGATATAATCCACTTCACAAACAGTATAGAATACTTCTATTTCCCTTCTAAGCCTTTCCATTGTTATCATATATTATAGTTGTCATATGTTTTACTTATGTTATAAACCCTAGGCTACATTGCTATTATTTTTGAACAATTACTTTACAAGATAATTACATGAAAAACCTTTTATATTTGCTCATATAACCAAAATTTACATCATCTTTTATTCTAATATATAGGTCCTTATTCACATCTGTTATTACTTTTTCCTTTGAAGGATTTCCTTTAACATTTTCCATGAAGTTTTTATTTTGCTTTCATCTCTGAAAGGTATTTCTTTTTCTTTTCTTTTCTTATCTTTTCTTCTTTTGTGTGTGACAGAGACAGAGAGACAGAGACAGAGAGGCATAGATAGGTACAGACAGACAGGAAAGGAGAGAGATGAGAAGCATCAATCATCAGTTTTTCATTGTGGCACGTTAGTTGTTGATTGATTGCTTTCTCATATGTGCCTTGACTGTGGGGCTACAGCACACTGAGTAACCCTTTGCTCGAGCCAGCGACCTTGGGTCCAAGCTGGTGAGCTTTGTTCAAATCAGATGAGCCCGCACTCAAGCTGGCGACCTCAGGATCTTGAACCTGGGTCCTCCGCATCCCAGTCCGATGCTCTATCCACTGCGCCACCACCTGGTCAGGCAAATTTTATCCCATTTCTAAAGGCTTAGTATCTTAAATTGTCTAGTGTACAGTGTCTTGAAGCCATTGATTTATACCATGTGTCTGGGTGTTTTGGTTGTTTCAGGTCAAGTGGGAGATGATAAGTCCAGTCCCTGTGACTCTGTCTTGGCCCAAAAGGGAAATCCAAGCCACTGGGATTTTGAGATTAATTTGTTACTAAAACAAAATCTAGTCTATCCTGACTAACACATTATCATCAAATTAAAAGCAATATTAGCCAAGTGTCAGTTGATTTGAAATAAAAAAAATATCCACAGTAATTTAAGACGCCTTTAACTTTCTTGTTATAGAAGGACATCAGGTTTTCTATTAGTAGGAAGAGAACTGTTTCAAATGCTGAGACTTCTACACCATACAGGTTTGGAAAACAATGTAGATTTGTTTTTTCCCAGCCCACATTGGACAGAATTGCTTAACATTGGAGTATATGGAGCTAGTCTTAAAGATGGATAGTAGAAATACATTTACAGTATTTCTTGAAATGTAGAGATTGGGGTGGGAACATAAATTACTAATCCAGATTAAACTTTATAAGAGATACACCATATGTTACTTGGTCTGAAATTTCGTAACAGGAATAGAATGTAGAGCTTTAGCAATAATATTTCTGTGCAGTCTCATAAATAATGAAAATATGACCTGCAAACAGATGTAGCTTGAGTAATGGCTCAAAGCAGGACTTGAGAATTTGCATTCTATGTAATAACTTGCTTTTTTGTGACTGAAACTATGCTTTCTTTTTACTCTCAGTCATCAAGTTTGTTAATTCTTTCTTCCTTCTGGTTAAAAGTCATTTAATCTGTTATAAACCATTTAGAAAAACGATGAAAAGTATTTATATTCTCACTACCCCCAAATGATCATTTTTTAAAAAAATTACTATCTTTTAACCTTTACTTGTGTGTGTATGTAATAGTTTAAACCAAAAAGCATGTAGCATAGCATATTACTTAGCATAGCAAGGACTTGGGTTCTTCATCATACTCTCTGGCTTCAAATCCTTGCCCTGTCACTGCCTGGATTCTGGCCAAACCATTTATATTTCTGTAACATTACCTACTTCATAAAGATGTTTTGAGGATCTAATGGAATAATATTTATAAAGTACTCAAAATAGACTGGAAAATAATAAGCACTTAATATGAGCTATTGATATAGATAATAATTCTATAGATTGTTCATAGTTGTTTATTTAAGGCCACATTTTAGCATCTTTAAGGTCTGTAATTTACTGAATTAATTCCTAACTTTTATTTAAATTATGTCTAAATGTCATACTAGATAATGCTACAAAGATATGTTCATATACCTATCCCCGATTCTGTTGAATTATATATTATATACCAGAGGGGGGTAATTGTGTAAAATTGTAGGTGATGCTCTTTTGCAAAAAAAGCTGTACCAAAAATACAACTGGTTCCTTGAATTGTTCATTCTTTTAAAAGGAAAATTGGCGTTTTCTTTAATGATCAGCCGAAGCAGATGGCAGATGGAAAAATCACTTTAAAATTTCTTTTACCCCCCGGTTTTTTAAGTGAGAGGAGGAGAGATAGTGAGACTGGCTCCCGCGCGCGCCCCCACTACGATCCACCTGGCAACCCCTGTCTGAGGACGATGCTTGAATAAACCAAGCTTATTTTTAGCACCTGATGTTTAGGTGTTGCTCTAGCCAAACCTAGCTATCCTCCGCACTCAGGCCATGCTCTAACCAGTTGAACTACTGGCTGTGGGAGGGGAAGAGAGAGGGGAAGAAGCAGATGGTCACATTTTCTATGTTCCCTGAATGGGAATTGTACCTGGGACGTACAAAAGCTGGGCCTATGCTCTACCCACTGAGCTACCGGCCAGGACCAAAATCTTAAGTTTTTAGGATGGTTTGACTTTGGGTGGTGGGTGCACAATGCAATAAACAAATCATGTATCATAGAGATGTACATTTGAAATCTGTATTATCTTATTAACCAATGTCACCTCAATAAATTTAATTTAAAAATAAAACCTTATGTTCTTAAATGTACAATAATATCTCTCTTGACAAAAAGAATATATCTTAATACTACACTTATCCAGAAATAATATGAATGGGAGCAGAAATAACAATAAAAAAATCTAGATATATATTCTCAGATGTCAGGAACTAATATATCATCAAGCTAATATATCATAAAAACTTAATTATACTATAATTAAAATAAAAGTCATAATTTTATCAACCCATGTCAACCCATTAATTCAACAAAAATTAAAGTAAAATAAAAGTCTGTTTTCAAAAAGATACATGCTTCATAAATTATTTAAACAAAAGTTTAACTTAGCTAAAAGGTGTGAGAACGTGGGAGATGTTCTAAATCTGGAGGAGGGGCAAGGATCTGCGAACACCTGTAGGACCATAAAGAGTGCTGTGGCCATTTTTGGATACCCGTCACATTAATGCTTTAGCAATATGACTAATGCTACAAAATTCTAGTATTGTCATTTATTAAAACTGTGTTGATACTAATACTGTGCTACTTACCATTTACCTCTGCTGGTCACTGTCTCACTTTAGTGTACTCTCTGATTTTCTCTTTCACTGGACACAGGCTCCCTGATAGCAGGATTTGTGTCTTAGTCATATTTTATTTCAAAACACAGCACAAGGCTTAGGGCAGAACAGGCTCATAGTACATGTTTATTGTACAAGTGAAAAGTTTCAATCATCACAACTAAAAAAAACAAGATAATTTCCTGTGTCTTTCTAAAACAATTCTCATTCATGAGTAAACCAGTCATCCTTCAGCAGTAAAGCAAAAAGAATTATGTTAAAATAGGAAACATTTAAGAGGTTTAAAAAAGTAGAACTAGTCTTAAAAACTGAATTAGGATGAACAATCTTTGCCTGAGGAAATGAGGAAAATTATCTATTTAGGGGATATTACAATGCTTAGCTCCTGCAATCCATTTTGGCAGACAGCATTCAACATCGTAGGGAGGTTCCAATTTAAACCAGATAGCATGTTATGTAATGTTATCATTTAAGCAGGCAGTGTTTTCCTGGCAAATTATTTCATAGTCCTTAGTTACATCAATATATCACTCAAATAGTCTTATTCTTAATGGTACATTTTTACATGCAAGGTACTTTGGACAAGATTTACTTGGCCTCATTCTGCTTCTCCGTTACTGTATTTTATGTTCTACATTCTGATTCCAATATTTCAAAGACCACCCAGATTTTAATCTCCATCAATATAATATCATTTTGTGTTTATCCTAGAATCTTTTCTGTAGGGTTATCTCAGAGCATTTAATCTAGTGGAATATTTTTTTGAGATGTATAGTACAAGAGTAGTTTTATGCACATTTCAATTAGGGTACCGGAGGGTATAAAGATGATTTCTTAATTAAAATCTCATCCAAAATAGAAGTAATCTCACAATAGCATGCAGGTAATGCATTTTTCCAAAAGTATTTTCCCTAAAAAGCAGAATTCTTAACTTTAAAAAATATTCAAACCATTGGAAATGCTGATGAAAGATAAGGCCCTCAAAATATAATCAAACACACATAATTACACAGTCATACTATACACACACACACACACACACACACACACGCCAAGTCTGTCACAAACTCCAAACAGAACATCCATTATCCAGAAGTTAAGGTGTGGACTCCTTTGTTCTAGAGGACATATTTTATCATTGATGTTGTCATCATCATTTTTTTCCACCACAACCATTGTATGTTGTTTCTATGGTAATACAGAATTCTCAACATACTTGAATCTTTATTGTTTGATTAAACTAGACAAAGGTCAGTTTACCCTGTCACTCCAAAACCCTTAGCCTGTGCATTGTCATCATACAATTTTCTTGATCTAAGAAACAGAGTTACTTGTTTGCTTATTTATTTATTTTCTTAACTTACTTGTTTATTGTTGTCTCCCTGACCAGAATTCCATTTTCAAGAATGAAGGTCTTTGACTTGCTAGCTTACTACTGATTCCTAGAGCTTTGAAGTACTGACTCAATCATTTTTTGTAGAATACATAAAGCTCAATGAATTCAGTGAGTGTGGAGTGAGGTTAAAGAAGGTAGAGTGGTGAAGAATGCAAATAGAGTAGTATAAGGTTCTAAGGATAAGCAAGGCAAGAGCTGGGGCGTGGGCCTGATCCCCAGGGCTGTGTGGAGCCATTGGGAAGATACAGCAGAGCTTCTCCTTACATAGATATACAAGGTTGAGAGAGCATCGGGATTGCTGTGTAGAGACTGACTTAGAGGGAAACCCAGATTAAAGTAAGAAACCAGTAAGCAGGATTTTACAGAAATCCAGGCAAAAGGCAAAGAAATGGAAAGAGCGAGACAGGTCTAGCTTCCTCTCTTAGGTTGATGCTTTCTGTTTCTAGCGAGACAGGTCTAGCTTCCTCTCTTAGGTTGATGCTTTCTGTTTCTTGTTTTAAAGCTAAAATGTATGCAAACAAAGTGAATTAAGCTGAAACCATATATATATATATAATGGACAAACTTTACAGAAAGCCCCGCCTTACCCAATTCTGAATAAATACGCACTTGTGTGATCTGTCTGTTTTAGGGTGGTTACTGGTCATGTGGCTTGCTTTAAACCAGTGGGATTCAACAAGGGTAAAATGATGCCTTACTGTGATTGTGTTACATAGCTGTGTGACCTTTCTAGTAAAGAGACTCTACCTTGCCAGCTGAAATTCAGTCACAAGGCACTAAATCTGACAATAACTATGTGACCTTAGAAGTGGATCCTTCCCCAGGTTAGCCTTAAGATGAGATTTCAGCCCCAGCCAACACCTTGCCTGTAGACCCAGGATTCTGAGGTAGAGAAGTCAGCTATGCCCGGTCAGACTCATGACCCTCAGAAATGATGATAAAATTAATGTGTGGTGGTTTAAGCCACTGCATATATTGTTAGATAACTATAGAGCAATAGATAACACAGCATATTAAGAGAAAAAAATGATAAGAAGGAAAAGAAAAAACCATTAGAGACTAAGCATGAAAACTGCTTCACAAGTGGGCAAGGTCACTTCACTATGAGGGAATTAAGATTATGGCAAATGGCTAGCAAGGACCTGGCATCTGTACCCTTGCATTTGGGGTTTGTTTCCTGTAATAGTGCTTATCATAATTATAACAAAACAGGCTTTCCAGTGTTTGCAGGGTTCCTATCTTTCCCAAATAGACTTTAAGCTTCTTAATACCAGGGATCGTGGGACCACTTCTTATCTTCCACAATGTGTCCCAGGCTTAGCACAGCCGGGCCGAGAGCAGTCACTCAAAAATACGTCTGTTTAAAAGGTTCGATGGGTGAGCAAAAGCAGAAACTGCAGCATGTTCCTGGGGCCTAAAGTCTCTGGTCCAAAGTTGTATTTTAAAGACACCTGGCAGAGAGCCTGGAGAATCCGTCTCTAAGAGACACGTGCACAGTTATTTTCTAGAAAGACGCTGTCCTTATCGGGCACAGGCAGGGCCCGCTGGACCCGAGTCTACAGTGGAGAGAGATCACCCCTGTGACTGCTCTCATCTTCTTCTTTACTCTCTTCCACACTTAAGCGCTCTCTGATTTGAGAATCCTCTGTTCACCCCACCCCACCGGTCTTCCAACCCAAGCTCTATTTTCCCCAAGGATTTTGTCTTTCTAATGCTGAAAAGCAAAAACGGACGAAAAACAGATTAAAAAAAAAAAAAAAAACTTCCACCATAAAACAGCGCTTCACGAGTCATTGCTCACAGGCCTTGGTCTGGCGGCAGATGTGCGAGCACCCTCCTGGGTAAGCCCAGCAACTCTAGAGGTCCCCGGAGCAGATGTCCCCATCCAAGATCTAGGAACGCTGGGGTCAGACCTGCAGAGTCAGCCTTTTTCTCTAGCTCATTGCCATATCCCCAGATGCTGCCTTCTTACACCGTTTCCTCTCCCAGAGCTTGTTCTAAGAACGGTCCCCGTTCCATGCTTCAGTTTCATCTCTTTGATGTTGTTATCTTTTTTTTTTTTCTTACTGCTTTGATATTTTTCCATCTCCTCCAGGGTTTCTCTGTCTATCTGAACACATTTTCTTTTTTCGTTCTTTCTTTTCTTTTCTTTTTTTAATTGTCAAAGATGCCATATTCAGCAGCAAGTTTGGAGTTAATTCTATACAATCACTACCAGGAAATTCAGTGTGAATTTAGTGTTTATTGAAAATGAGCTTTTCCCTCCTTTATTACCAAAGCAGTGTGTAGTCCAGATATGTAGATAAGTCACTTAGATAATAGGGGGAGGAAAGTCCAACATAAGAAATAATACTATTAGCATCATAGTAATTTCCTTCAGATACTGCCCTAGAGTGAGTATGAAAGAAAATTGTACTGATCCATTTCCTTTACTAAGAAATATGGCATTTTTAGATGTTTGAGAAAACACCCAGCCCTAACATCTAAAAATACTAGGTAAAACATTTTGTAAAAAAAAAAAAAATTTTTTTTTTTTTTTTTTTTTTTTACAGCAAAGCGGAGCTGACAGTAAAATTAGAAAAAGAATCAGAGGAGACAAACGACAGGAAGTTCAAAGCCAGAGATATGCCATTGGACCTTGAAGTCAGCATCTGCCCTAAGGGGAACTGATGACCCCCTGCCCAGGTGTGGGTTTCAGTGGGTCAGGCCTGAGGAACACAGGAGGAAAGCGTGGCACCTGAGTGGAGTCAGACAGAATCGGGATCTCGCACATGATGTGATACCCTCAATGGGTCACATCACTTTAGGTTGAATTGGGGAAAACTTATTCTGTAGAACAGAAAGAGTAGGGGGTGCATGTCTCTTTCTGCCCTTGATGCTGGGTAAAACACAAAGCAATTTGAGAATTCCTGCCTATAACGCTTTACTCAGAAACAAATATAATAACTCTTTGAAAAATATATATTTTTAGTGCTACCTTCAGATACTTTCAGAAAATAAAGTTTCAAATAAAGCTCATGATTACAAGCAATGGTGGACAAGAGTTACAGAAGGAACAAACTACAAAATCAGACCTTGGAGATAACAGATCTTTGCATTTTTCAGTGAAATAAATAGCATGCTACACATGTTTAAAAAAATTAAAAGATGTTAAATGAATATAAAGGTTTCAAGATTTTCAAAATTGACAAGGCAGATTTAAGAAGAAACCAAATAGAGCTTCTATAAATAAAACAAATCACTATAATAATTAAATTAAATTGAAAACGCGGTGTTTGAGATCTAGAGGGGGTGAATAGGAATAGAAAGCTGAAGAAATTTCAGAGTACTGCGTTTAGAGACAGAGACAAAATTTAGGAAAAAAAAATTGTTAAGAAACATGAAGGATAGAATGAGAATTGGATGTGCAGATGCAAAAGTGGCAACAGTAGAGTCAAAAGTTCCTCTCATATTTTGACTCTGCAATTTTGATACCCCAAGCCCGTGTTATTCAAGTGCTGACGGTACATCATTATCTTAAAGAAGTAAATGGATTCTCTAGCCTGACCTGTGGTGGCGCAGTGGATAAAGCGTCGACCTGGGAATGCTGAGGCCACCAGTTCAAAACCCTGCACTGGTCTGGTCAAGGCACATATGGGAGTTGATGCTTCCAGCTCCTCCCCCTTTTCTCTCTTTCTATCTCTCTCTCTCTCACTCTGTGTCTCCTCTCTAAAATGAAAAAAAAAAAAAAAAGTAAATGGACTCTCTCACCTTTACGTTTGTCAGTTTATTTGTATCACCTACTTAGCATCTACTTGCACCAATGATTCCTGCTGGATACACCACCCTACATTCACCACATTCTCAAATGTCTCCTGGGTCGATTTCCTTTTTCGACCTTTGAGTAGATGTAAACAAGAAAAGATGGAAAGACAATATAGAGAAGACTCAGCAAATTGCCACCTCTTTTCCGATCTGAGCTGACTTAACAGGAAGGGTCCTTGATACCATAGCTTAGACTAGACCAAGGCGCATGTGCCTGGTATGTTTTTGTAGGACTCTATGTTTCCCAACATCCCTTAGCAAGTCATATTTTAGTATAATTGCTCAGTGCATTTTGTCTCCCACGTAACCACAGACACTATGAAGTGAGGAGCATGTTTGCCTTATTCTCTGTTGTGTTTTTTGAACCAAGGTCAGTGCTTGGCAAAAAGCAGGACTTCGATAAATATTTATTGAATGGATGACCAACAAGATAGATGCTCCTGAGTTTAATTAGCAAGCATAAATGTAACTGCAGCCACTAAAGAAGACTTGAGGACTATTCTCTTCTGCTTCCCTCTCCTTTCTGTCTTTGACTCGTAGAACTGTACTTGTTAATAAAATGCAAGTCTTCCAGCCCATTCTCAAAAACCCACATTAAAATTAACCATGGGTCATTAAGACCAGGTAGCATGAAGAAATAATGCTGTCAAATTTTTTCTTTTATTCTTCAAGGATATTTTTTCACATTATATTCTCCTAGTAGAATCTAAAGTATGTGAGAGAAGGATTGGAAATGCTACCATAGTATTTTCATTGATTTTTTTTATAATTCTTTGAATATGTTGTTGGCTGGGAGTTATCCTTATCATTACAAAGTAAAATTTAGGAGACTTGGATTTTTAATGGTGTAGTTACAATCAGGTGTGTCTCAGTCCCTAAATTATTTCCACAAACCACTGGGCTGCATGGTTGCTCTACCTGCAGCACTGTGTTTCATTTTAATCCATGAAGTTATTATAGTAGTGACATAGATCTGTGGGGTATTGGAATTGGAAGGGTGTTTAAGATAACTTAGCCCTACTTTCTCATTTTATTTATTGCTACCCAGCTCTGCCGTTCCCTTTATGAATGTATAATGTGTAAAATTAAAATTTGTTTTGAACGGTTGATCATTTCTTGGAGAGGAAACTTTTAGTCTACTCTTATAATCATTTTGTTTATTTTGATTTTAAAGAGAGAGAGAGGGACAGAGAGGGAGAGGAAGAGGAACAGACAGACAGGAAGGGAGAGAGATAAGAAGCATCAACTTATAGTTGCGGCTCCTTAGTTGTTCATTGATTGTTTCTTATATGTGCTTTGACTGGCGGGGTTCCAGCTGAGCCAGTGACCCCTTGCTCAAGCCAACAACCTTGGGCTTCAAGCCAGCAACCTTTGGGCTCAAGTCAGCAACTATGGGTTTATGTCTGTGATACCATGCTTAAGCTGGTGACATTGCACTCAAACTGGATGAGCCTGTGCTCAAGCTGGCAACATTGGTGCTTTGATCCTGGGTCCTCTATGTCTCAGGCCAATGCTCTATCCACTGCACAACCACATGATCAGGCTATTCTCACAAACATTTTTAAAAATTTTATAGAAAATATTTAGTGTTGATAAAAAGAAACTTATAACACTTTAAGATATTTATGATTCTAAATGTTTGACAAGATAAAGAGGTGGTGTTCAGACATTTGATGTGCCGCTATAATAATCTAAACCAGCAGGAGGCAAACTTCTCTAAAGGATCAATTTTTGAATACCTTAGGTTCGTGATGGCAAATCTATGATATGCATGTCTGCACTGACACGCGTAGCCATTTTCGATGACACGCGGTTGCATGCGGCCGCATACCAGAGAAGTATGGGGCTGCACGCTGAGAAGGATGTTTCATCCTCGGCTCCTGCACGGCCAGGTGCAGTAGCCGAGGATAAAACATTTGCTGTAGTGTAGACACTCTGTGCGGGAGGTCTGTAGGCCAAAACAACAGAACTCCAGCACAGAGCGTCTAGTTCTGGGATTTCGGTTAGGCCGTTTTTCTCCAAGTGACACACCACCCGAGTTATGCTCATTTTTTTGGCAAATTTTGACACAACAAGCTCAAAAGATTGCCCATCACTGTCTTAGGTGTTTCTACTCCCCTCTTTACCAAGTACTTAGTTCTGTCTTTGTCCGGGATAATAACCGCAGTCAATATATAAATGAATGAGCATGGCTATGTTCCAATAGAATTTCATTTACAAAAACAAGCAGTAGACTGGATTTGGCTTGAAGCCCAATGAACTGACAAGCCTACACTCATGTCTGTATTCAGCTGGATCGCAATGGACTAATTAACTAGATCATTTCTCTCATGAATCTCCGCATTAGAGAAAGTAATCCATTTGCAAGTTGCAAGCGTCTGTTGATTTCAGGCTTCAGGATGGCCACAGCACACTTTTGTTTCAGGTTAATAGAAACACCTGAAAAATATTTTTAAGGCTATCTGACATATTCTTACTAAATTTCTCAATTAATTACTAAATCCTAAGGATTGAGAGGAAAGGTTTTTGCCTAAGAGAAAAAAACGTAAGAGAAAAAAAACAAGACAAATTATTGTTTTTCCCATTTCTCTCCTGGGTGGCATCTGCTAGTAACAAAAAGAGTGTCTCATTTTGCAAAACTGAATAATGTCTGCTGGGAAAAGCATATGGGGGCAAATACTAGGACATCAGGAGCCCTGTTTTGTTTTTCTTTTTTAAATGTTTATTTTATTTATTTTAGAGAGAGGTGAGGTAGGGGGAGAGACAGAGACAGGAACATCCATCTGTTGTTGTATGTGCCCTGACAGGGGATCGAACCTGGCAACCCCTGTGTTTCAGAATGATGCTCCAACCAACTAGCCATCCAGCCAGGGCAGGAACCCAGCTTTTTGAAATCGCATTTCCCCCAACTGGAACTTTTAGATTTAAGTCTGTGCCTAACAAGGCAGCCTTGGCAACCTTCACCAGCTGTGATAACAGCAATTAAAAAGAAAACCATCGTGAGCCTGCAGCTTGCATTTTCTGTCCTTGAAGATGTTTTGTGTTATTATTTTGGGTTTCTGTTATTGTTGGTGTTGTGCTGCGTTTGGCTCTTCTCTGTTCTCACTGCTACTCCTGAAAATTTATGAAGGACAACCCCCACATACTCATGGGTTATTATAAAGCAGAGAAATTGTTTTTCTTTAAATATGTCAGCCAGAGAGCTCTGTCTTTGTCAAGAGTTATTCTGAGGGGTTATAAGCTTATGCCAGTGACGGTGCCATTGTCTAGGATGAACTTGCAGTAGATTTTTTTGCAACACTGTTGAGACATTTCAGAGGGTAGCACTGCTTCTTCCTTTAGGATTACTCTTGGTTTTGTATGAACAGTACTAAATTATTCAGAACTAAAGCACACGAACAAGGTGAATCACCAAGTTGCATAACACATTTTTCTTAGCCAAAACTGAAATGGACTGTTAGAGATTCTGGAGCTTGGGAGGATCTTACACTGGGAAGCAGAATAGGTCAAGGTCAGAAATTACTGTTATCTTATGTGGCTATTAGACAAGGTATCAACACAATTTCTAAAATGTCTGCCTTCTGGGAGTGTTTTGAGCTTTGGAATTAGCATCTAACTTCCTAAGAAGTCTGTAACTTTTAAGGAAATGTTGATGTGTGTGCTTTTTAAGTAACTTTTACTGTAACAAAAATCATATAACATGAAACATGTGCCATCCCTTTGCCTATGACTTTTGGAAATATTAATGCACTAACGCGCATAATTCTATGAGATAGTTAATGTCATTAACTACATTTTGCAGATGATAAAACTGAGGTCAAGTAACTCATATAAGGTCAAACAGCTGGTTTTTATTCTGCTTCAATTATCTCCCACTGAGTATGTCTCTGTGTGACATTAGCTTTACAATTCTATGGCCATGTCCTCTGCTTACCTACAGAGCATGGATTCCTGTGATGAGCCTCCATCTCTTGATTTATCTTCTATCTCCCACCTGAGAATATCACAGAGGTTGCATCAAGAAAATGTATATTTCATGCTAAAAGAGATTAAAATTTTTTTTCCCCATTGATTTGAAAGAGAAAAAAATGATGGGGTAGGGGGAGGAAGAGAAAGAGAGAGAGAAGCAAATTCATTGCTTCACCTAGTTGTTATACCCATGGATTGTCTCTCCTATATGTTTTTTTTTTAATTTATTTTTTATTAACTTTAATGGGGTGACACCAATAAATCAGGGTACATATGTACAATGAAAACATCTCCAGATTATCTTATCATTCAATTGTGCTGCATACCTATTACCCAAAGTCAAATTGTCCTCTGTCACCTTCTATCTGGTTTTCCCTGTACCCCTCCCCTTCTCCCTATTCCACCCTCCCTTCCCTCCCCCCATCCCGTGACCACCACACTCTTGTCCATGTCTCATAGTCTCACTTTAATGTCCTCTCCTATATGTTTTGACCAAGAATTGAAACCACGACCTCAGTATGCCAGGACGATGCTTTAACTACTGAGCCACCTACCCCAGAAGAGACTTAATATAGGGAATCAGGAGCTTCAAAACCATTAGAAGGGCTTGAATATGAGGACAAAGAAGCCTTCAGGAAGTCAGAACTTGCAGGACACACCAGTAGCATTCCCAGCTGCCCCACAATGGTTATATCACATCTGCCAAAGCACATGGTTCTTCTGCGGGAAGAACATAAGAATGCCTTTGGCTTTATTTTCCTCCTCCCAGATATCTTGAATGTGTTTCTGATTGATAGACTCCAACTAGCATCCCTGTTAGTAAAGATTCTGGGAAACAGAGTTCCCATTTATATTATAGCTCCTGCTTTCCAAGGAGAGAAGTAAATGGGTACAATGATGCTAAGTTTCCAACAGTCACACTGGAAGTCAAGGAAGGTTTGTTCTAAAACAAGGTATTGTGGCTCACGAGGCAAACCAGATAATGAAGGTCTATACATTATAATCAGTGTCAGAGAATCAATATTTATTAGTTATCTGTTATAGAATAGCAATAGAGCAGGTACTATAGGAGATATTAGACTTAAAATCACCCTTCATATTTTAGTATTGATTTGGCTATTAGCTTGGACAGACAATTCCTCCCTCTTTAATTGAATAGACAGTTATAGGAGTCTGATACTAAGCAAGATTGAATAAATAGAAGGAACAAACATGGAAACGTACATTTGTTTTCCTGTTCCTTTATTCTGTGTGACTGCTTTTATGCCATATTTTTCAAACTGCTCTTTTTCATATAAATAAGCACAGTAAAATGGCAAAGATAAATAAATGCCTGTTTTCATCAGCTTTTAAAAAGCATGAAAGTTAAGGCTTTAAGTGTTTATGGTTTTAATTTAAGACTCAGATGGCTCAGATGCAATATAGTGACCTAGAAAGGCTAATGCTTTATGGTACATAGTTTGAAAAATATTCAGCTAAGTGCCTCTGGGGAACTCCCTTTGGAGATGAAAAAAAATCTTTTGTTAAATTGTTTCTCTCTCTCTCTTTCATTTTATTTTAAAATGTTATCTACCGAGGGATAAACACATCAACATGAACCCCTAGCTTGCTGAACAGACACTTTATACTTGGTCCTAAATACATTGCATGGGGCATAATGCAGGAAACATGATATGAGTATTTTAAACTCAATATATAGACTAGTTACTATTGTTACATTGTCTATTGAGATTATATAATGGTATTATAGATTGAAATGAAATGTTTCCATATATTTCTTTCTAATTTTATTTATGATTTTTATTGTGGTCACACATGGACTCTAAAGCAAAAAGACCCTGAAAGAGCTGTGGTCAAGTCTATTTCGACACTAGGTAAAGACCTTTACAGAAATAAAACAATTATCATTATAATTATATATTATGTCTGTGTAATGGCAGGGCTTTCATTTTATGCCATTATTCTTTACAACATTGCTAGTTCAAGGGAATGAATGTCTAAATCACCAAGTTTTATTTGTAAAAACGAGTCAGATTTTAAAATTCCAAATATTAAAGAAAGTATAAAGCTCTACATCATCACATTGGGGGACAAAGATCAGTTTCAAAGGAAGATGAGGGATTTCAGGACAGCTCATTTAAACAAAGAACAGGAAGATATAAAGAAATAGCAATTACAGTTGTGTTCTGTTTGTGATTGCCATGCATCAATACTGCTCAACATACTAGGACATTTATTAACTCATTTATGCTCACAACAACCTCTACGGGTAGGTACATTTATTAGCCTTACTTAATAGATGAGGAAACAGAAATATAAAGAGGCAATTAACTGGTCCAAAATCACATAGTTAATAAACAACCAACCTTTTAGCACCTATAGTTACATAGTCTCCCTGTCCTTCCCTTGGTTCTATCTGAAGTCAATCCTTCCCCTTCTTCATTAGATTGTTATTTCTCTAGTTGTGGTTCCTGAAGCAGAAGCCCTGGCATCGCCTGAGAGATTGTTAGACATACAGACTATCAGGTCCATTATTGCACCAAACAGCTCTTATTCAGCCTCTGATCACAAGTCACTAAAATATTTTTAGCTTCAGATTCTATATTTATCAACAGAGAATCTCTTTTTATCAAAGTTTTGGAGACAATGTTTGAGGAAATATTTGGGACATATAAAGTGCTTTATAAACAGTGTCTCATATAATTTAACCCAAACTGAGATACTTTTGAGAATGGAAGAGGGCACTCTTGATCATCATAACTGGAGTGTCCTAGGCAAACCAGGACATAATTGTCCTATATCAAATCCTGTTGATGCCTGACCTGTGGTGGTGCAGTGGGTAAAGCGTCAACTTGGAATGCTGAGGTCACTGGTTTGAAACCCCAGGCTTGCCTGGTCAAGGCACATATGGGAGTTGATGCTTTCTGCTCCTCCCCCCTTCTCTCTCTCTTTCTCTCTCTGTCCCCTCTTTCTAAAATGAATAAATAAAATCTAAAAACAAATAAATAATTAAATAAAATAAAAAAGAAAATCCTGTTGGATTTACTTTTATTTATTTATTTTTTATTTTTATTTTATTCATTTTAGAGAGGAGACACAGAGTGAGAGAGAAAGAGAGAGAGAGAGAGAGAGAGAGAGAGAGAGAAAGGGGGGAGGAGCTAGAAGCATCAACTCCCATATGTGCCTTGACCAGACCAGTGCAGGGTTTTGAACTGGCGACCTCAGTGTTCCCAGGTCGACGCTTTATCCACTGCGCCACCACAGGTCAGGCTGGATTTACTTTTAAAATACATATCTAGAATCTCATAATTCTTTTTTTTTTTATTGGTGAGTTCCTTTTCATTTAACAAACAGAATGATACTCTTAATTTAGCTTCTATCATTAAAATATAAAAAACCAAATAACTGTAGATAGGAGAGCATCACATGCAAGATCATAGAGGTGGAGGTGGTGGCTTTATTCCACTCAGACAAGATTGGGACACTAGAAAGATCAGCCTTCAGGTGGGAAACAAGAGGATGTAAATCAGTATTGAAAGTGAAATAGGGCATAGCTGGAGGAACACTGTATTAAGCTAGGCTTATACCTGTAAGACAGACAGATTTTATTTCAACACTTATCCTAGTTATAATAAATAGCTATAAAGATACTTCCTATTATGTAATTTGGAGAAAAACATATAATATCAGAGAATTATGAATCTTGCCATCAGGTGTGGAAAAAAGTGCTTTTGTGTTTCCCATAATTACAGATGTCCTTTATGTTTGTTACCTCTGTAGCATCCTATTTTAGGGCATGTCCTTCAAGGTGACATTCTTTATATGTAAATTCTATTCATTCTTCTATGCACTAACTTAGTGAACATTTACTTTTTTAAAATCTAGTGGATATTAGAATCTCATAATTCTTATCACCTCCACCACCACTACCTTAATCCAAGCCATTACCTTTTTTTATGTGTTCACTGCAATAGCCTATTGTCTTGTGCTCTTTTGTTCTATTTTAGGTTTCCTCCCCAGATCACTCTGAATAATGCTATTAAATGTAAATCAGATCAAGTCTCTCCTCCCTTCTGCTTGAAATGACCCAGAGACTTTGCCTCTCATTCATGACAAGACCTCAATTACTTGGAGGTTACATATCTCTGACCTTCTCTCCTATGACTTCTTTCCATACTTGCTCCACCAAAGCTCCTGGCTATTCCTCCAAAGTTCCAAGTATGAACTTACTTAAGTACCTTTGCATTTACTTTTTAATTTTTAAGTGTGTTTGTTTGTTTGTTTGTTTGTTTGTTTGTTTATTATTTTACAGGAACAGAGAGAAAGTCAGAGACAGGGATAGATAGGGACAGACAGGAATGGAGAGAGGTGAGAAGCATCAATCATTAGTTTTTCGTTGCCATTGCAACACCTTAGTTGTTCATTGATTGCTTTCTCACATGTGCCTTGACCTATGACTGCGGGCCTTCAGCAGACCGAGCAACCCCTTGCTGGAGCCAGCAACCTTGGGTCCAAGCTGGCGAGCTTTTGCTCCAGCCAGATGAGCCCCGCGTTCAAGCTGGCGACTTCGGGGTCTCGAACCGGGGTCTTCCGCATCCCAGTCCGACGCTCTATTCTCTGCACCACCGCCTGGTCAGGCCCTTTGCATTTACTTTTTCTCCTCCTGAAATTCCCTTCCCCTGTGCAGTCACATGTCACAATGCCCCTCATCTCTCTGCTTAAATATCACTTTATTATCCATACAATAAAATGGTAAGCACTCCCTCTGAATTACACTGCCACCGGCACTTCTAACTCTTCTTATCTGCTTCATTAGCTTTAATTTTCTCCATAACAGTAGCCATCATCTTACATTATATGCTTTGTATATAGTTACTTATTGTCTGTCCCCCTCATTTAAATGTAATATTGATAAGAGTGAGAACTTTTCTTTTTCAGTTGCTATGCCCCAATACCTACTCAATGTCTAGTACCTAATCAGCAATCAATATATTTATTGAATAAATGAATGGATGAAAAACATTGAAGGCGTGATTAAGTGCAAGTAAGATATAATGTCAACTATGAAAAAATCAATAATCTCCAAGCTAGGTTATATAAGTGCTTCGGTTGTGCTGAACACATCTCAAAATGCTTTTAAAATGTTTGAGGACTCCCTTGATGTGGTTTGGTATGTGAGGAAGGGAATATGAAGATAGTCTTGGTGGCGATGTAAACGAGAAGTGACAGAAAGCATAGGGTGCAGCAGCTGGTGTTAGTCCACTTGAGTTTATGCAGACGTCTGAACAATGCAAAGTGCCCCACAGTGTGTTCTCCCCTTAATAGAATCCAACATATTCATTCCTTCCCTATGTGAGACTCACCACAACAATACATCTCTAAATAGAATTTAAAGCTACAAATGAACAGTAGCATAGGGATGATATACTTCACAGTTGATATCATAATATAATTTATGACTTTAACTTAAGAAAAGCCTTACACTGTAGGCTGTGTGCAGTT
Source organism: Rhynchonycteris naso (assembly GCA_037038555.1). NCBI lineage: Eukaryota > Metazoa > Chordata > Mammalia > Chiroptera > Emballonuridae > Rhynchonycteris > Rhynchonycteris naso. The sequence goes on from CM073000.1 coordinate 15,680,392, forward strand.
CATGTACACAACATGAAAGAATGGCTTTACTTCTATGACAAAATATTCTTTTATTATTATTATTATTATTATTATTATTATTATTAAGTGAGAAGCAGGGAGGCAGAGAGACAGACTCCCACATGTGTCCAGACTGGAATGTACCCAGCAAATCCCCTATGGGGCGATGCTCTGCCCGTCTGGGGCCGGTGCTCCATTGCTTGGCAACTGAGCTATTTCAGTGCTTGAGGTAAGGCCATGGTGCCATCCTCAGTGCCCAGGGCCAACTTACTCGAATGAGCTATGGCTGCAGGAGGGGGAAGAGATAGATGAAAGAGAGAGAGAGAGAGAGAGAGAAAGAAAGGGGAGAGGTGGAGAAGCAGATGGTTGCTTCTCCTGTGTGTCCTGACTGGGAAATGAACCCAGGACTTCCACATGCCGGGCTGACATTCTACTGATGAGCCAACTGACCAGGGCCAAATGATCCCTTAAAAGATCTCATATATGGCCTTGGCTGGATAACTCAGTTGCTTAGTGCATCATCTTGAAGCATAGATGTTGACGGTTTGATCCCCAATCTGGGCACATATAAGAATATCTCTTTCTCTCTTACTAAAATAAAATAATTTAAAAAAGGACCTGATATCTAAATTTGTGACACTATCACACAAAACAACTTACCAGAAATGAAGTATTCATTGTAAATAATATTACACAAGCAGTTATATAATATTTTAAGTGGATTTACTTTGCTACATAAATAGTCTTTTTTAATTTTAGACATTGGTAAATAAACATTTAGAAACTTAGTTTTAATTGTTTTATAGAGACTTAGACATATAAAATTTTATTTAAGATATATATATTTTTAAAATTAATGTAAGTTTTAGAATCAAATACAAATGCTATCCCTCACCAAAATATAAAGATAACAGAATCAAAATATGGTGAGGGAAGAAATGAATGAATATGAACATTAGGGGTTTGGGAGAAAATAATGAAGTGAAGAACTGCCAATCCATTTCAATATAGTCCCAAATGCTTTATGAGGAGCCCTTTGATCCCTGGATCACTTTACCTTTGGATCTCAATTTCCCCACCAATAAAATCACTGATATTAGCTTTCTTTTACCTTCCCCACAGGGACCTTAGGCGGATTCATGAAGCGTTACCTAGGAAAGTTCGCTGACCCCTTAGAGATGAGCATTATTGTTATTTTTGTTACTGCTTTGCCAGTATTAAGCTAATGATACTTTTTATCAGGCCAAAGAGGAATCTGTGTGTTTATTCAAACCTAAATGAAAATGAGAACTTATTGTTTCTTCATATTGTACTTGAAGCACTTGGAGAATAAGTGTAAGGACCCAGCAATTCAATTTCTATGAATATATCTAAAGAAACCCAAAACACTGATTCAAAAGACTATATGCATCCTATGCTTATTGCAGTGTTATATACAATAGCCAAGATCTGGAAGCAGCCCAAGGGCCCATCAGTAGATGTGTGGATAAAAAACATGTGGTATATTGACACAATGGAATACTACTCAGCCATTAAAAAGAATAAAAATCTTACCTTTTGTCACAGCATGGATGGTCCTGGAGAATATTATGCAAGTGAAATAATCCAGAGAAAAACAAATACCAAATGATTTCACTTACAGGTGGAATCAAATGATCAGAATAAACTAACAAACAAAATAGAAATATTCATAGATACAAAGAACAGATTAACAGCTGCCAGAGGGAAGGAGGTAGGAGGGCTAGGTAAAAAGAGTGAAAGGATTAAGCAAACCAACAACAAAATTAAAACAGTCACACAGACAACAGAATGGTGATTACCAGAGGGAAAGGGAGTGCAGGAGGTAGAATAAGGCAAAAGAGAATATAAATTTTGGTGGAAAGAAACTTGACTTTAGGTGGTGAACGTGGGATGCAGTATGCAGTTGGTGTGTTATAGAGTTGTACACTTGAAAGCTATATGGCTTTATTAACCAATGTTACCCTAATAAATTCAATAAATTTTTTTAAGAAGTGAATAGCATTTTAACTATACAAGTAAAGGAGACATTTCATTGCCCTTCAAGCAGTAATGATTGCAAAATTACCTGTTTTTCTCCATCTGAAATTACCACTACGAATGTGCTCATGTATTGATGCATTTAATTCTAAGTAGCCTTTCAGCTGCCACTTGAAACACTTGGCTTTAGCCATGCATCTTCAATACCGTGTTCATCCATCTAGAAATAATTCTCTTTATAAATATGGGAAAATGTCATCCAAGAGAAAATGCCAAGCACACATATATAACTTTCACTGGACCCTGGTGATATTTGTCTATATAGTGGTAAGACCAAAAGGCTGCTGAGTGACTGAGATCAGGGTGGCTGACTGGAATCAGACTGGTGACCATTTTAGATAGGCATGCAGCCCCTTGTTGGTGGTGAAGAGAGGGCTAAGTAGGACACCCTCAAATCTCACACTCAGGGAACTCAGGAGCTGATTAATGAACCATCCAGGAGAGATGCTGTCTTATATAAAGTCAGTGTCAAATAAACCAAAATATGCTTTGTAAATCTTGCAACATCAGGATACTGCCATTTCTAATAGCTGACAAAAATCCCATGATGCACAACAGCTGTCTGTCTTGCTGAATCAAAGAGAAACAAGGACTCCCTGAGGTAAAATCATCAGAGATTCAGAGCTCTCTCACTTTCTCTCTCTCCCTCAGCCTCTTGTTCCTAGTCCCTTTGGTACTTCTTGATTAAAAATTACTAATCCTAACTCCCCAGTATCCGCACTGTGAAGGACCTGTTAGCTAGCATCTACAGTTTGACAGACCCAATGAAATTTTCACTCAGATCAATTCACACCACAGTGTTATCTCAGCTTCACTTAAGCCCCATTATGAAATCTGTGTATCACACACACACACACACACACACACACACACCTTAAAAGTATTTTTTTCTAGGTATTTTCAAAGAGATTGAAGTCTTGGGAAGGTGGAGTGTGGAAGTCAATAAAAAATCAGAGGAGACTCAGGTCTGATTTTAAGTCTCCCACGGAGGAAAACTTGACAGTACAGGGATGACAAAGGTAGGTGGTTTAGAGGTCACAATCTGTGATCTGTTCACACTTAGAGAAGAACAGTACTCTCCCAAAAGTCCTGTGCAGGCCCCTCCAGAAGAGGAATAACAGTGTTTCCAGAATTACTAAGGACAGAGGAGCCGACCCTATCCATCTGTCACCCTGGCATGCCATCAGAACCACATCCTGCCTTGTCTATGGATCCAGGGCCTGCTTCCTTCCAGGAGTTCCTTTTTTATGTGAAAGAGAACCTTTGCCTTTCCCCCATCACACTCACCCTGACCCAGATCGGTCTTCTCCCTGGTCAGCTTTCATGTATATGAATGCTTTTGCTCCTCCATGTTAGACATATGGCTGTTTGTGTTTTGGGACCAGAACTCCCTTTCTTTGATAATAAGAAGTGCATCCTAATGACATGCACATTTCATATCTACCCATTTGAAGGAAGGTTACAACAAGAAAGAGTCCTAATGAATATTGTCTTGCTGAATAGGAGTATTATAATAATACCTCATTATCATATTTATACAGCAGTTATGTCTAGCTCTCTGGTGGGTCCCCAAACAGATAAAAAGCCAGGTCCTTTCCTTAAAATAGTTTTAAGAGGGCTGCTCAGTCCACCACACATGACCCACCATTATGTATTAGCTTTCAGCAGTGACATGCTCCATTAGAGACAGAACATGATATTGTACTTAGAAGCAAAACAAACAAACAAAAAACCCCTGTAAATTACACTGGCTTTTGCCTAAATTCTCTGGATGATACAAATGTGAGCAGATTGCTTCTTGAGTGACTCAAGTACTTGCCACTCTAGATCTCTGAATATTCAACCATTTTTAAACAATCAGAATAAAAGTAATATAGAAAATCCATATTTAGGTACAATTCTGTGGGGTTTTTAAACTACAAACAGGGTATTGGAGCCATCTGAACCCTATGCTTCCACCACAGTACCTAAAACAGTGGTTCTTAACCTTTTTTGAGGTACTGAACCCAACAGTTTCATATGTGCATTCACCGAACCCTTCTTTAGTGATAAATAAAATATGATTTATTTTTTCAAATTCAAGACATAGGTATATGTTTTTTTACTAGTGCACAAAATGAGTCGTGCATGAACATCACCTTGCTCAAAGAACAAAACCAACAAAGTGCATGAACTCACAACAAATTATGGTATTACTTTATTCTGGCCTCCACGGCAGAGGTTTCTCCGAACCCCTGAGACCAACTCATTGAACCCTAGGGTTCGATAGAACCCAGGTTAAGAACCACTGACCTAAAAGAAAAGTCAGTGTATATTACACTTCATGGGTGTACTTGCTTCTCTATGATACTGATGTTTATAATTTGAAAGCAAAAATATTTCCAAGATCTTGCCTAGGTGAAGTTGTTAACTTATTCTACTTCTGAGATGGTGAAATACTATCATTTGGATTATAAATTTTGCTAGGACTCTGCATACCCTCTAAGCATACATATCTCTTATGAATATTTCATTTAGGATTTTCTGCAAAGAATATCTCCTAAAAATAATTTTATTAGTGTATCTCATGGATTCCTGGGAATACATAGAAATAAGATAGTAGAATAAACACTGGTAGCTTGAGTTTTGCTTTAAGGAGAGATGTTATAGAAACTAAAAAGAACCTTATTTGGGGCAATTCTGCTTTCAAAATTCATGCCCCTATTGCAGACTTTGTTTCAGGTTCCAAACACCTGTGTGCAAAGCAAAATGTTTATCCAGGTACCTGGATGTGTTTGAAATGGCTCTCTAGAATTATTTAATATAGTGGAATGCAAGATATGACATATTAGTGTGTGTCTGTAAAACATGTGTCTTTTCGCGTTTTCAAAGAGTCTCTTTGTGCTGAGGTCCGTGTATCCATGTGCTGCCTCTCTTTCTATTCTTTTTTTCTTTTCTCTTTTCCTTCTTTCCATCCACCTGAGAAAAATCATACTAGTTTCTGACATTTGATTTAAGGGCGCTGACCCAGCTTTGACCACAGGGTAGAGGAGTTTGATAAAATGAATCAAAGCAAGTTTCTTATGTAGGGCTCTGCGTTCTATCATAGGTAAAGCGAATCTAAGATGCCCCAGAACAAAGAGCAGGAGGCATTGCTTCTGCTGGGCTTGGCCTCAGAGTTACTCATCTGTGAGGAGTGTGGGGTACTCCCAGCAGTGAAATGAAGTGAAAGAGGCCAGAAAAGGCCACATGCAACCACACACAAATACCTAGCAGCGAGCAGGACTGCCACGGTGCGTAACAGTGGCCAACAGTCGTACACTCTGAACACTCATACATCATCTATGAAACAGTGCCGGAGCGTGCAGGACCCCGCTTCACAGGCAATGATACAATCCTTTTGTAGCAGCCTGGAGTTCCTCTCTGAAAATTCACACTATCACATTTATGGACATATATGGCATTGGGGTGTCATAAGTTAAAAAACACAGTGGTGATTTGTCAGAGTTTATGACCATTCTACCTATTACAGGATGAAAGGGGATAAAGTTATAAATAGGCGGAGACTCAACATGCTGGCCTGTTCCAGGGAGCAAGAATTAACAATAAATTGCTGCAGAATCATTCTTATGGGCTTATTAGATACTTTTTTTATTCTGGTTTTATTAATTACAAATGTGAAGTTTAAAAAACAATAACTCACCATTTGGGTGCAGATAGGTTCTTGATATTTAGTGACCTATTTGAATGTTTATTTAAGTAGACATTTTTACTTCTGCTCGGTGTACTTCCTGAGTTTACGCCCTTTGTTCAAATGAGCATTTTTCATTTTGATATGTAAATTGTCTTTTCGATGTGGATTACTTTACTTGCTTTGCCAATTTTTTTTTCCATTTTGTACTGTTTATAAAGAAGATGTTGTATGTCAAGGTGATTACATAGCATTCAAAAGGAATCTATATTAGAATTGTCTAGCTATAAGAATGCACTGCTCGGTACCATTTTATAATTTTAATAAGAGCCTCTTTGTGAATGCCGCTCTAGTTAGAGCTCTACTGTTCAAAAACATTCTCTGTACCCAAGGTGTGACTAGATTTCAACTCAAGTCTTGTTTTCATTTAGGAATTTCCACTCAAAAGTGGAAAGTGCTTACAATACTTCTCCCCTCAAGCCTCATTATAAGTTATTTATATCAGTGCATTGCACATTAATTTGTTTACTCAACATTGGAAATACATTTATTGTCAGCTGGAACAATAACTGCTTGAGCCCCTGGGAGGACAAAGATGATCAAGACATGGTCCTTGTCCTCCAGGAGCTCATAGTCATGTAGAGTAAGCAGAAATGGCAATAGGAATTGTTATGCAATAAGATGGATGTTATGATGTGATGTATAACTTTCCATGATTGCATATGCAAATCATAGTGCTATGGCAGAGCTAGAAGGGTCAGTTCTTTATCATTGGGAGTACACAGGGACATCATATTGTTTGGGGTGAAATCTTAAAACGGAAGCTATGAATTAAATAGTAGACCTGTTATCCATTGGTATGATTTAATCAAAATAAATGAAAACTAAAAAAAAAAAAAAAAGGAAAAATGGTAAAAGTAACTTTAGAGTTCTTTCTTCAGTAGTTTAGAAAGTAGTTTTTGGAATTTCCTCACCAGTCTTAGGTCTCTACTTGAGATCTACTTTAATTCAGCAGTTTTGATTTGTTTATTTCTTCAGTGACTTTTCTATTTATAAAAATAATTGTCAGAGCCAGTTGGTTAAACTATTCCTTGGTAAATCTGGAGTGAAAATCTTTTGCTAATCTTAGATTAGGAATGTTCCTTTCAAAATGAATTGAATAGGCTTGTCTTTACTGCCATAAGAGCATTTCTTTAAAACTCAATCACCCAGAAACCTTCAAGTAAGGTTGTGCTTGGGTAAGGTGATACCCTAGAAATAAAGAACCATTGAATGAGGGAACCCCCCTTAACCTCACATGGGACATAACTTATTTATATGAAAAATGACAGACAAGCCAAAAACAAACAAACAAACAAAAAACATTAGAAGCTTTTTAATCTGAGTGGATTAAGATTTTTATGATAGGAAAGGTGATGATGGAATCTGAATTTTTACAAAAATCTTCGGGTTTTTTATCTCAGTCCATAAGATTTTAAAAAATCATCAACTTTTGAAGTGGGAGTAACATTTAATCTAGTATGCTCATTTTAAAAAGGAAAACTATCAGGCCAAGGGTCATAAAGTATCCTGGAAGAGATGAGCCCCGTCTGTACACATGGAATGAGACCATGGTTTTGACTTTTAGTGGAGTGTTCCTTCTCCTGCTCATTGGTTTTACATACCATCCATTACTGCTTCCTACCTCCTAACCTCATATACCATTCTGATTAAACGGTGATGGTATCGTCACTTTTTATTCTTTGTCCAAAGACTATTGGGCAAAGGGTTCAGGTAAATGAGCAAATATCACTTGGAATAAGCCGGAACTCATGGACAAAGGAACCAGTAGTGTATGGTGCCCTGTTATTATATCATCCTTCAGAAAGGCCTCAAAGAAACCACTTAGGCCCTAAAGATCTCTTGCCACCCTACAGTACCCCCTTTTTAATAGGAAATAGATGAGGAGAGGTTAGAGAGCACATAAACCTATGGATCTCAAGATCCAGGTAGCTGAGCCTAGGTGTCAGCTCTTTAGGGTATTCCTGAAAGGTTTGCTTCCAACAGCTGCAGAACCTGGGGTCCCCTGGTTCTATAAGGAATTAAATTGGGTATAGCCTACCCTCTGGGAAGTAAAGGGCCCTCCGGTCCCAGTAGCTCATTGAGAGGCAGTCTAAAGAGAACTGGTTGGACTATGCAACTGGGCTTCCATAAAAGGAACTCTGAATGAGAAAGAGTGTTTCAAGAATCCCATAAATGTATAGATTTGAATGAACTGATAATACTAGTATCAGGTTTTGGTGCCAGATAATGCTTATGATCCTGCTTTACATGTATACCTTTTAAAAAAGTTTTTTAGTAAGAGGAGGTGAGGCAGAGACACAGACTCCCACATGCGCCCCAACCAGGATCCATCCAGCAAGCCCACTACAGGGTGATGCTCTGCCCATCTGGGTTATTGGTCCATTGCAACTAGAACCACTTTTTAGGGTCTGAGGCAGAGGCCACAGAGCCATCCTCAGTGCCTGAGGCCACTTGCTTAGGCCAATTGAGCTATGGCTTCAGGATGGGAATTGAGAGAGAAAGAGAGTGAGAGAAGGGCAAGAGGTGGAAAAGCAGATTGTTGCCACTCCTATGTGCCCTGACTGGAAATCGAACCTGGGACTTCCACATGCTGGGCCAATGCTCTACCACTGAGCCAACCAGCCAGGGCCTACACATATTTTTAAGTCTCACATCTATCCTGAACTTAGATGTTATTTTCTCCATGTTACAAATCGAAAAACTGAAGTTATTTTTCCCAAGGATTGTTAGTGACGGAGCTAAAATTCAAATTCAAATCTGTTTTCTTTCCATGTATTTTTTTGTACAATGTTCTTTTCACATGCCATGTTTGTATTTAAATAGTTGAATTATTTAACTTATGAAATGTAATCATAGAATCTCAAAATATTAGCAGTGAAGACCAGTGCTTTCCAACCACTAATGTGCATATAAATCATATAAATGCAGATTAAAATGCAAGTTCTGATTCAGTAGATTTTGGATGGGATCCGAGTCTCTGCATTTCTAATAAGCTCTCAGGTCAAACTAATACCCTTATTCCAAGAATCACTCTTTGAGTAGAAATATACAATATTATAGATAATCTAGTCTAACTCATTCAATTCTATGTAATTGAAGTTAAGGAAAATTCAAGATACTATCATTAAGGAGTAAAAAGATATATCTAATTTTTATCACTAAATGGCATTTTTTTTTTCAAAAGCAGTCATATCTCTTTGGAGTACTATAATTATGCATTAAGCACTTTGAATAAAATATTTTATGTACATACATACATACATGTATATATAACTGATAGGCTTCATTTTAATAACTGGAGGTTCCAAGTATCAAGGAAGGGAGAAGTCTGCTCATTGTTCACTGTCACCCTGGAACACTCAACTTCCCTCCTCAGTTCCAGTGATGATTTTCAGCCCAATGCCCTGTCAAAGATCCTACACAATTGTAGTTGCAGTATTGAGGTGAGAATATTCTTCACATGTCCTTTCATAACACAGATAAATCGAGCACTTCTGAATGCAGTGTGATACTTGGTGTTTCCTGGGCTTGAAAGGAGGAAGAAAATGGACAGGAGTCAACTGCAGACTGTCGGAGAACTTTCCTGCCAGCCCCCCCCCGGGGGGGGGGACCACGGCCTCTGCTCAACAAATCGCTCATTAGTACAAGAAACACAGCCCATAACCAATCCTCGTGACTGTTCTTTGCTCAGTGAAAACCCATGAAATTAAAGAGGGAGGCATGTGGGACTGGGAACATGGTGGGAACCAAGTCTTGATTAATTGTCCCCAGGCTGAGAGCAGAATCCGCAGCAGGGCTGCCCCAACAGGGCAGGAGGGAAAAGCTGCACAGGTTCTCTGGAAGGAGAGGATGCCCAGAAGCAAGCCAGAGGGAAACTCACACACTCTTGTGAATCCTGCCTTGTGGATGTCCACACACGCTCTGAGAAATGAGACTGGAAAAAATTCAGGAGCTGTGACACTCCTGGCCTACTTTCAGGGTTGCAGCAAGTCTGAAAGGGACTTGTCTGGTCCTATAAAAACAAATTTTTGCTGTGTTTGTATCAGTGGGTGCCACATATTAGAGAAGAACTTTTAGGACCAAGAGAACTAAAAATATTAGGAAAGTCACCTGCCAGTCATATCTATATCTGAGTCTGTATGTGGCCACAGATAGTCACCCTAACAATAATGTATTAATGAACATGAAGTGGGGCATAAATACTTCATTATAGTTTAGTCAACAAATACTTGCTGAATGCCTTCATTTCCGAAATTTTCCCTTTTCTCTTTTCCTTTTTTTTTTTTTTGTAACAGAGACAGAGAGAGGGACAGATAGTGACAGACAGATAGGAAGGGAGAGAAATGAGAAACATCAATTCTTAGTCTCCTTAGTTGTTCACTGATTGCTTTCTCAATCAGTGCCTTAGTCTCCTTAGTTGTTCACTGATTGCTTTCTAATATGTGCCTTGACCAGGGGGGCTACAGCAGACTGAGTGACCCCTTGCTCAAGCCATTGACCTTGGGCCAAGCTGCTGAGCCTTACTCAAACCAGATGAGCCCGCGCTTAAGCCAGCGACCTTGGGGTTTTGAACCTGAGTCCTCCACGTCCCAGTCCAATGTTCTATCCCCTGCGCCACCGCCTGCTCAGGACCGACATTTTTCTAAGTACTAAGGATATGGCAATAAATGCAAGTGTCTTCCTTCATGGAGACACTGCTGAAGGAGATCACCTCTAACAGTAACAAAAATATATACAGCAGGTCCTCCAATAATATCGTTTTCTTTATAACACGGATGAAAATAAAAAAAAAATTGCTTTGAAGCTGGGGCTGCTGTCTGTGTGGAGTTCGCATGTTATCCTCATGTCTGGGTGTGTTTCCTCCCCCATTCTAACACTGTGCACGTGAGGGAATTGGGTGTCTAAATTGTCCTAACGTAGTAAGCCTGGGCATGCGTGTGGGTGACCCTGTAAGGGAAGAGTGTCCTGTTCAGGGTGAGTTCCCACCTGGCACTCTGCACTGCAGGGGTGGGTTCCGGCCACCCACAACCTTGATCTGAAATACATAGGTCAAAAAATAATGATCTAACCTTTTTCTATTCAGCTTTCTTATATGTACATATATCGTAGCTCACATTTATTTCAGTGTCTAATATTAGACGTGTGTGGGATCTTTATTTAGAAGTTTAGTGGTGTTTATGTGACCAGAAATATACCTTAGAAACTTAATTCTTGTTTATCTCAATTAGCCTGCAATAAAATTGGTTTTATATGTCATTTCCTTAAAGTCACAGTTCCCAAGATCCTTTAGAAGACATTAAGTGAGAAACTGCTGTATATGGTATAATGTCTGGTTACAAGGGATATAAAGAAAAGTACATCAGGAGGAAAGAAACTGATGGGAAGTCCCATTTTTTCAGGAAGCGATCAGGAGAATTTTCTCTGAGGAGGCAATAGCAGAGGTTTGAATTAAGTGAGTAAAAGAAAAGAAGAAATACTTAGAGGCAAAGAATTGCATTTGTACTCTGTACTTGAAAATATATAACAATCTGCTCTTTGCAGCTTTTGAACAAAACCTCAATGAAAATTCCTGGGAGCCTAAGACCAGGATTTTTGAACCTGTTCTTTCAAGCTGCCAGTTACAGAATCCATGCCAAGGGCCAGGCGCTGTGCTAAATGGGTCACAGACCTTATCTCCTCTCATCCTAATAAGTCTAGAAGGGAGATATTATGATTCTCATTTTTAAAAATAAGATAACCGAGACCCATGGGGTGGAGAAACCAGCACAAGGTGCTCAGAAGCAAGTGGAAGGCAAAGAGTCACTCCTGAATCTATCAGCTCGACTCACCTCCACCTGTCTTTCTTCACTTTGAATGCCTCTGTGCCACTTAAACTCAAAGCCATCTTCAACTACATTTTTTTTTCATTTTTTAAGTGTGTGTTTAATTTTTTATTTTATTTTCAACTACATTTTGATAATAACCTGAAACAGCCAATTAGACATCCTTTTTCTTCTCTCTCCATCTTTCTCATGCTTATTTCTAAGTAATTCTCCCCTCTCTGGGCTTTTCCACCCAGTCAGGACTCCGTCATACTGGGCAGCAGAGGGCAGTAGTGACCAAGAGAGGCCCAGACCACCCCTCCACTGAGCAGGTAAGCCAGTAGTAGCTCAGGAACGGAATGGAACGGGACTCAGAGAACAAGCTAGTGATATTGACCAAGGGATTGAATTTCATGTAGAAATCAGTCAGGAAATATAGGATTTAGTAAGAGATAGAGCTGAGGAAGGTAGAACTATTTAGGGCAATGTCGATCAGAACTGGAAATATCAGGGAGCTATCTGGCCATCCAGAGATAGATTTTTGTTCTCCATTCACATATTGTTAGCCTTCAACCCAGCAGTGTGAAGTGTCACCCGGAAGTCAAAGGATAGCAGTAGATTATTGCCCTTGGCTGGGACAGGGAGCATGTGCCAAGAGTACTGAGGTGTCCACTACATTGTTCCCCTGAGCTCACTTCAGGGAACCTCTTTAACTTCGCAATCAAGCATTCTCACTTGTTCAAAATCAATTTTTCCAACCAGCAAATGAAAGATAAAACAAGGAAAACCTAACAGGAGCCTTTCCAATTTACAATGATTTTATAGTCCCATTATCTTTAATGTGAAACATCAATTTCAAGCTTAACATTATCTATGTACTTTGCAGTTAGGGAAAGAAAAAAGATTCAAGTAAAGGGTACAGAAACAACACTGCATGGTTATGCCAAGTAGGGAAAATAATAACAGCATGAGTTCCATTGTGAACTCCGAGGGCATCTGGTTGGCAATGACAGAGGTCTAGCTCTGGTTTTGTTTCAGATTGTGTTCTGTGCAAGTTAAGTTTAGATTTATATGTGAGCACTCTGGGAAAAGATATAAAATGTTTCAGACTATTACTTAGGTAAAGACAAGAAGTCATTGGTTATCTACGTTGGAAAAATAGTCTAACAACTAGAATATCTCATAAAATATAGTATTTATTTCTGGGATCCTATGAAGTCTCAGAAATTAGGAGGAAGAAGGCTTGTAAAGAAAATAAGACTACTCCCTGAAGCACATAGAGGAATTCATCTATCAAATATTTCAACTTTTCTTCCTTACAGTTTAAATTTGAAACATGTTTTCAAATGTTACTTCTGTGGTAATGATATTTATCTAATGGCTGATGAAATAGTCGGTAGATTTGATTATTTTCCCAGCTAATTTGGTTGGTATCTGTTTTCTTCTATATCCTTGGCTAGCACCCATCTGTATGATAGTAGCACAAAAGAAAGTGAAGAGTTGAAATGGTAAGAACCAAATATATACTCAGGACTTAGAAAAACAACATAAATAGCCAGATAGGCCATCCTAGGTAATAGGAGTTACCAGAATCAGTGTCAGTAATTAGAGATATATCCAGGTGACAAATGAATCTCAGTAGGACTATTAACCATAATCTAATTGGGAGTAAGATAACCACAGATAGTACATTTTTTAGGTCTGAAAACTAGTAACAAGGATGCCACTTGATATTGAGTCCAAGTGATTGTGCTGTAAACTAAGGGGGCTCTTACACAGTTCTTTGTTTCAGAGACCTATAGTGGATGAGCTGAACCTGCTGTCAGGGACTGGCCAGCTGCCAGCATGATCACAGAGTTCATTGTTCATTGCGCTAGGGCACTCAGCCAAGTGAGTGAGTAGGGATTGAAATTCAGCCCAGGTTCTGCCTGTCCAACCAGGCGAACCATGCTCTGTGTGGGGAAGGATCCATCTGGAAGAAGGGGTACCTTTTTCGGACTTCCACAATCAGTCTTCTTAAGTTATGAACCAGGGGAAGTGCAGCCTCCTTGAGGATGGTCACTTTCTAACTCCTTCCAAGGGGCCCATGGGGCTGGCAGTGGCTCCAGCGAAGGAGAGCAGACACACATGCCCAGAGTGGGAAAGTGGCGGTGAAGAAAGAGAAAAATGGGGAGAAGTAGGATAGAAACATAAATGAGAAAAAGAAAAGTCAGGGAGAAGAGATCAGGTCAAGATATTTAATCTGGAGTTATTTTTTTGTATTCCTCCGAAGTGAGAAGTGGGGGGCAACAGAAAGACAGACTTCTACATGTGCCCGACTGGGATCTATACGGCATACCCACCAGGGGATGATGTTCTGCCCATCTGGAGCCATTGCTCTGCTGCAACCAGAGCCATTCTAGCACCTGAGGTGGAGGCCATGGAGCCATCCTCAGTGCCTGGGCCAACTTTGCTCCAATGGAGCTTTGGCTGTGGAAGGGGAAGAGAGATAGAGAGAAGAGGGGGAAGGGTAGAGAAGCAGATGGGCGCTCATCCTGTGTGCCCTGGCCAGTAATCGAACTTGGGACTTCCACAAACCAGGCCGATGATCTACTACCGCTGAGCCAACCAGCCACAGCCAATCTGGAGTTTTTTAAAAATAAGTTTATTTTATAATTTCTTTTAACAATGAACTTGCATTCAAGTAGTCTCTCAAAACTAACATTCATTTGAAAATGAAAAACTGAATTCAGTGCCTATAGCAATTAAATTTAGGCTTAGCTCAGAGTGATGGAAATCTGTGAAATAGCAACTTAAACAAAATAGAAATCTCTTTTTCTCTCACATAAAAGTTTGGAGGTCTACAATCCAGGGCTGGCATAGTGAATGACCTGCCACCTGGAACCCAATGTGTTTCTAGGCAACCAGCTGCAGAGGATGCCCTTGGTCTTGTGGTCTAAAATGGAGATTATGCATCACACCCACGTTTTAAGCATCAGAATGGAAAAAGTGTCCAAACCACTGCCTCTTAAAGACATTTTCAAGAATGTTTTTACATTCACATACCATCGACTCAAGTTGAGTCAGATGGCAATCTCTAGCTACAAGACAGGATAGATGTCTGATTTCAAGTGACCGTAAGCACAGCTAAAACTAGGGTTTCTAACAGGGAAAATGGATATTTGGGTAGGAAAATAGTAGTCTGTAACACAGACAAAAGTTGATGTGAAAACAAAGACCAAGGATATGCCCAGTTAATCACAAAAGCTAAATATAACTGGTTAGCAGATAGGAAGGAAAATGTATAATATACTATTCTTTACAGGAATGTAAATTATAGCAGACAGATGACACTTTCTCTTACCAAATTAACTCTCCTAGAAGAAATAAAATTTGATGAATAATTTATAGAAGAGTGCAATCATTAACAATAGCTATTTTGAAGCAGTGAAACTACAAATAATTTTATTTTTGCAAAAGAGCTTGTTTTAAATTTAGAGTAGTAACACTATTTTTTTCTTCAAGTGTTAGCCAGTTGTTGTTTTTGTTTCTTTTAATACCTCTTGGTTTAACTTTTGCAGCAGACTGAATTCTTTTTCAGTGACCTAAGCTGACAGTGTGGTAAATGGAAATAGACTTTAGTGGTCATTTCTTTTCTTCTTTTCTCTTCTTATAATCTCAAAAACCATCAGGACAATCTATTTAGCTGTATTTAAGAGGTTCCTAGGCCTCCTGCCTTGTTCATTTTCTTGACACTTGGGTGGTAGCCACTATTCTCCTAGGAACAGAATTTTAGATAAAAATCTATGTGTCTATTCATGGTCAAATTCTTCACACGATGCTAACTTGCTTGTCCAAGCACACATCTTTCCAATGTTCCTCTCTAATGTGAGTGTGTATGTGTACCTTTTTAAGTAGTAAATGGATCTTCATAAGACATTGGTGAAAATATGGGCTTATGAGAAACAGTCTGTTACATGGACAAGTATCAGGAATGCAAACATTGGTGGAATTCACATCATCTATTGGATGATGATTCCAAAATTTGTCATTAGCCCCTTCTTGTTTGTCTGGGATCAGAATTATACATCCACAATTTTTATTTCAGTGTCTGATTAAGTATCTAAAAGTGTATCCTAGCTGGAACAGAATGCTTGATTTCTCTTACCCTTCAGACACTCACCGCCTCCCAAGTTGTCTCATCCAAACTCCATACTTAATGAAAAGACAAACCAAACAGTTGGCCAGTTTAAAAATCCAAAAGAATCACTTCTAATTTTGGTCATATTCTTGTTATCTTTGTGCTATCCATCAGTATGTCCCATTTTCTTTACTTTCTAACTATATCCCAAACTCAATCTTTTCACACGACTACCCCCAGAGTTACCTTTTGTCCAAGCCACTACTACTGCTTGTTCACACTAGCACATTAGTTGTCTGATCCATCAGGTTAGGTAGATTGCTTCAGCAAATAATACCCAAACTCTAGTGGCTTACCATAATAAAGAATTACTTCTGCCAGGGAGGCTCTGCTCCATACAGTCATTCAGGATCTAGGGGTTTTTTTGCATAATGACTCCACTATCACCTAATTCTCAAAGTGCAGCATCCAACCAGCAGATAAAGGAAGAGAACAGTCGTGGAGATCCAAAAGAGAAATTTTAGGGTTTCGGCCTTAAAGTGACCTATATCAATTCCATGCACATTCTTGTGTGGCCGTGAGGAAAATAAATCATGATTTGGTGAACACATAGCATTGTTTATTTTTTTTTTCACATTTATTTCTTGTTTTCACAACAATAAATTATCTTTTCAAAAAGATTAAAAATCGGATCATATCACCATTCAGTTTAAAGCTTTCCAATAGCTCTCCACTGTGACTATAAAAATGCAAACTTTATGCCCTGTGTGCAAAATCATATATGACCAAATAACTATGCATCTCTCTGACCTTAAATGCTTCTACAAGTCCTCTTGTTGACTGTTTTCTGACTCCCCTTGGGACTTAGGCTCATGATGGCCCCCTGCTGGAATACTTTTCTTCCATATATTAAGATATTTAAATCACTCTTATCATTCTGACCTAATCTTACTTGTCACCTCTTCTGAGGCTGCCATAATAAATTCACTAAAAGTAGCCTCCCTATGCACTTAATATCTCATTAATAGGTTACTGTGAGCTATTTTAACTATAGCATTTATAATTATGAGATATTACCTTAAATATAATTTTATTTATTTATTTCCTGAAATCCCTCACTTTATTAAGAGCAGTGACCTGGTATGTTTTATTCACTGTGAGGTCTTTCATTAGACTGATACAAGATATGCATAAAATATCAATTTGTGAGTTAACGAATGCACAAATAACCTATTTCATTTGGACATGCATTTGCATTTATGACCTGAAATAATGAAGATTAAACATAAAGCTTATTTTTCTCATAAGTAAATAATTTCAACATAAGATTTAAGCAGACCAAGTGTAATACATCAGTTTCGCAGATCCCTTCTTCTTGCTCTATTAGTACTAAGGATTTGCCCTAACCGTGTGGTTTACCAGGGCTCACACTTCATCCACATTCCAGCCAGCAGGTGGGGGGAAATAGGATCCAACCTTTTATGTACAGAACTCAGAAGTCGACGACACTACTTCCTCTTCTATTCCATTGCTTGGAATTTAGTCATGTAGTCACACCTATTGCAAGAATGAATGAAAAATTCAAATTTAATCTGTGTAGCTATGTGCCAAGAATAAAATTCAGGGTGCTGTTATTATAAAAGAAGAAATGATATACTGAAAAAGGTCATAACAAATTTCTACCATAATAATTGAAGTGAATTTTTTTCCAATTACAATTTTCCAAGGGGAAAAAAATAACTCCATTGCAAAGCACTGAACCTTCAGTGTGAAATGACCTCTACTGTATTTGCAGTAGTTAAGTTTACTTATAACTAGCCAAGTACAAAAAGAGCAACTCTTCTAACATTAACTACCAATCCCTTTTCACTTAATTACCTGTAATATCTTAGCAAAAAATTGTATAAGTCAGTCTCTGTCTTAGTTTGGATTCAACCTGTCGGGCATTTGGTTGCCATGATTCTTGTCTGTTACTCCTGTACCCCATGCCAAGTGATCTCCCCAAGCTGATCTTGGTTCTTTCTGATTTAGAGCTAATGGGCAAATTGCAAAGAAGTCTGATTTCAGATTGAATCTATAAAATGCAAAGAAATTGTGCCATTCCACTGATTTCACTAGTTTTGTTTTTTCTTTTTAGAAATTCACTAGTTTGTGCAAGTGGAAAATTTGAAAGAGTAGCTTTCTGATTGCAAGTATAAACTTTCTCAACTCCCAGTGACTCTGAATGCCCTCCACAGCTGGGATTAGAAGGCACTGAAGACTTTGTAAGGAAAAAGTAAATTCTAGGTGGAGGTTAGGCGGGAAAGGTACACTGTGAAGCTCTTTCCCCCACTGAGTCTTTCCTTTCTCCTCTTGGCAAATCATCTCCATAGCTCCAGCCATCCTCAGTCACTATTTGTCTTTCCTATTTCAGCAAACTTAAGTTAAAAGTTATTCTTTAAGATACAAGGCTGCTCAATGAAGGTTTGAAATTTTCTATTTTGTGTACATTTTGAATGGTATGACCATTTAACTATATTGCCATCGTGCTACTTGGATAATTTTTATTTCTTTTTCTATAAGTTTTGCCAACACTATCAAATATAAATAAAATTTCAGGTACATCTATCTTCAAAAAAGTAAGATGACATCCCTAAGAAAAACCTTTCAAATTTCTCATAACTCTACATTCAAAACATATATGTATACTGTACATTTATTTGACACTGTGGACCTTTAAGTCTATTTCTCCAGCAAATGGCTCAATGTAATTAGTTTGAGAAAATTTATAAAAGAGTATGTACATAGTAAAATGAAGTGTTTTCTTCAATATTGGTAGATGCTCTAAAAGAGTTATGGGGTCCTTAAAGATAGAATGCTAATAAGAAAATATTTTAAGCCCAGCACACTACAATTTAAAGTCCATGCATTCTTAAGCATCTGCCTACTTGATAGTACATGGAATTTGCATATGTCAATGTCTTTGACTGTTTCACTGACACATTCTCATCAGCCTGGTTTTTGTTATTGAACTGTGTAGGCCGACTGCTGATGCATTCAGTTCCTAAACCAGGCTTACCACAGGGCCTTGAGCAATTTACATAATTTCTTTTTGGCATAGGAATTTAGAAGGAATGACTAATTCTTTTATTCCAATTCTTTAAAAACATAGCACTCTTTTTACAGAAAAGTAGTATGATTTAAAAATTAGTATAAATTATAAAAAATGTAATGATTTAAAGGTAGATTTGTTCACTGTACATTAACTTTGTTTTGTAGTTTTAGTTCAGAGAGTCATTTTAAGACAAACAACTGGATTTTAATTAAATTCAGATGTGTTAAAATCAGAGAATTTCTTTAAATATGTTGAGGGTTGTATATGAAAGAAGATATAAATACAGAATGATTTTCTTTTTCTTCAATTTCTGCCTTCAACATAAGCCCTAACATTTTAGACAGATTCCATAATTTCAAGTCAATTTAAGATATTACAATTTAGCCTGTTTCACTATAAATGTTTAATTTTCTGTTCCATTAGACAACAACTAAGCCCTTTCCTTCTAACCCCTTGAAGGATGTGTGTGTGTCTGTGGATATGAGGAGTGAATAGAAGGTTTGGTTCAGAGATACCTGCTTTCTGCTCTCTCTTGTAGGACTAGCTCTTCTAAAATTGGGAATGGAGTAGAGGAAAGGGAAGGGCAGATCTTCTCAAGCAATTGATTACATATCAATAGTAGTGAGATAAACTTCTCTGACTCAGAATGGTCCTACCTGCTGCTAAAGGCATCTACAGTGTCAGTAATAGCCCCATGGACGCTAAGGATTCCCTCAAAGAGGGTTCCTAGGGGCTCCCTTTCATTATACAGCCTGTAGGTTCCTAGGCTGGCCAGCGTATGCTCTGATTGGCTCTGTCCTGCCTCCTGGATTAGCCTTCCTGTCCTTTCAGTGGAACTAGAGGAACTGCTATGATCTTTACTCACCTGTTCAGGGAGTCACAAGGACACAAAAGAGGATACCACTCCCCTCTTCTCCCAAGCCACACACCTCTCAGCTCCTTGTCATTTTACTGATGTAAGCAGCTCCAGCAACCCTCCAGCACTCTGGGACTGGCGGACCAGAAGCAGCCACCAGTCTCTTTACTCGCTTTGCCAGCTGCGGGGCCTGCTTGCATGTCACACCTCAAAGAAGCCTCTCAGTGGGCACTGGAGGACAGCGCTAGAATGGGCTTCAGACTTAGCAGCTCCGAGGATTCCAGTTGGTATGTGTAAAGAAATTCTCCCCGCCCCCAGATCCCTCACTTTTTTTTTTTTTTTTTTTACGTCTAGACACTCAGTGCTTTCTTTTAGGTTGTGTTACTGATTTTGTGCCAGTAAAGGGTGTTCTGAAAAACTCTCTCCTTCTTCCCAGTACAGAGCAATACTGGGACAACGGAAAAAGTCCCAGTTGTTTCTAATAAACATAGGAGTTATAAATGCCAAGCATGGCAACTTATTATCAAATTCAAATGGGATGTCATTGCGAGTAGCCTAACTTCTAATGTGTACCTTTTAGTTTTCACTCTTTTTTGGCTTGTTTTCATATATATATATATATTTCTTCCTGATATATTCTGTGAGTCTCTTCTACCAACTCAGAAACTTCTGGAAATTTTTACAACTTTAATTCAGAAATGATGTAGTTATTAGGACCCTCTGAAAGCTGTTTAAGACTCCCAATACTAACAGATTACTCTCCTCTATAACCAGGCATTTTCATCATTTCAAAGTTATCTCCATGAATAATTTTTCTATTTTGGCATATACTAGAAATCTGACTATGCTTCAATTACAGTAAATATTACAGTATAAACCTAATACATAAATCAACACACCTCGTAATGTAAAGAATTGCCAATGGGCTAAATATATCATTTTCTTAAACAAGTAAGAGCTTAACGATTTAACATCAGTTTTTACAGGTCATATTGACAAGCATTTTGGAGAGCTTGAGGCAATCCTCTTCATGGTTTTACTTTTAAACAAAGGGGTGGTAAAATTCCTGACATTTAATTAGGTTTCTTTTTCCTGGAATTACCACTGTAGACCTTTCATTGTGGACAGTTAATCACTACCTTAGGCAGACATATTTTATTGCTCCAAATCTGAAATGAATTTTAATAAAGTTTTAAGAAGTAGCTTTGGGGAATTTTGACAAGGTTGATGAAAGAGGAGAGGAAAAATAACTTTATGGTAAATAATGAATCATTTCCATGCTCTCATTAGACTGGTTGGTGCAGTATTCATTCATTCCTTTTTTCTTCTTTCTTTCCCTTATTAGTTTATGTGACTGCATTAGTCAGGGTTCACTAGAGCAACAGAACCAATGTATCTATAGGGAAATAATAAGTACTTGTTTCACATGATTTTGGAAGCTAAGATCTCCCACTATATGCAAGCTGGAAACCCAAGAGTGCTCATGGTTCCATTTCAAGTCTGCATGCCTGAAAACCAGGTGAGACAATGGTGTAAGTTCCTGTCTAAATGCAGAAGACTTATGTTCCAGATTTAAAGCAGTCAGGCAGAGATAGTGAATGTTCCCTTTTGTTTTATTCAGGCATCCAGTTGATTGGATGAGGTCCACCCACCTTGGGAAGAGCAATCTACTATACTCAATCTACCAACTTAAATATTAATCTCCTCCAGAATCATTCTCACAGACACACTCAGAATGATGTTTAAACAAACATCTCGGCATCCCATGTGATAGTACATATAAAATTAACCATCAGAATGACACTAAAAAGGTATTTCAATGACTTCTGGATCAAACATGGGATGTACTGGTGAAGAAAGATAAAAAGATTTGTCATCCATAGATATTTTGTGTACACAATACCAAACAGTAAGATATTCAAATGTATTTCAAAAATTAACTAGATTTCTTTACTGTTATCTATATTTGGGGCATGGAATAGCCAGAAAACTGGCTATGAAGAAGTGGGAGAGAAAAGAGAACCAATATTGTGTTACACTTGTATATAGGGAACATTCTGAAATAATCATAAACCAGCATTCTAGATACAGAACATTTAAAAATCTGACCCAGAGATGGCACAAATCAGAATTGCCTGGGTACCTGTACAAGTTTCTGAACTCCAACTCAATCTAAAGAAAAATGTCTGGAAGGAGACATAAGGAGCTACATTTTAACAACCTCTGTGGTTTCAACCACCTGAAGCATGCTAAAATTTGGATCTCTGCTATAGACTCTTTCTTTGAAATAAGTGGAGCCTAGAAATTGGAAGTGTAACAGAAGAAATTGGAGCATTCTTTGTTCTTGAACTCTGGGTGCACTACTGATGGGAAAGTGCATTACAAAGGAGTTTCTTCTAATTTTGTCTTCACCAGTCTGGTCCAAGTATTTCTCTCCTTCCCTTCCCTTCCCTTCCCTTCTTTTTCCTTCCCTTCCCTTCCCTTCCCTTTTTTCCTTTCTCTCTCTTTCCTTCCTTCCTTCCTTCCTTCCTTCCTTCCTTCCTTCCTTCCTTCCTTCCTTATTTATTTTTTAACTGAGAGAAAGGGAAACAGTGAGAAAGACTCTTGTTTGTGCCTCAACCAGGATCCACCTGGCAACTCCTGTCTGGGGCTGATGCTTGAATTCACTGAGCTAGTCTTAGTGCTTAAGGCCAACACTTAGACTAATCAAGCCATTAGCTGTGAGAGGGGAAAAAAAGAGAGAGAGAGAAGAAGGTGAAGGGCAGGAGAAGCAGATGGTTGCTTCTCCTGTGTGCCCTGGCAGGGACTGTTCGCACACCGGACTGATACTCTATCCACTGAGCCAACTAACTAGGGCCAAGGTATTTCAATATATTCTTCACAATGAGTTCATGATTTCATCTTATTAAGCACTAGTTCACCATGAAAGTGCAAAGCTTTTTTCTTCTATTTCTCTGAATTTTCACTAGAGTGAGAGAAGGAAAAAATGTAACCAAAAATGAACAGAACATTGCTTCAGTGTTTAAAAATGAAAATTGAGATTACAAGTCAGCCAGACTGAAAAGAAACTAAGTAGTGTGAAATACTTGTACTCCTTAGTAGAATAAGATTTTTCTTGGTGGGGGGAAGTAATATAAAACAGTATCCCTGTTGGGAGCACCATAAAATGAAGTTCAGAGAACATATACCACCAGGATCCTCAAGTAATAATAAAGTCTACTGGTGCCAAGTAAAGGAAAAAAATCATTGTTTTTGCAAAATTCTGCTTGCTGCATCTGGGATTCAGTTCACTGCTGGACAAACTTATTTGCTTTCTTATGAAAATTTGCAAGACAGAGGCATCCTAAGTTATAGCAACTGATGATAAAATATAAGAGTTTAAATACAGCCAGAGGCCATGTCCACAAATTCTTGATAAACATGTGCAACATTTTCTTGAGGAATCCAATGAAGAATGTGAACTGAGGAATGGAATTGAGACAGAGGAGGGATTAAAGGGACCAGAAGAAAAAAGGACAGAGGGAAAGGGGATGATAGGATGGGATAAACTTGAAGGGAAGGGATGAGGGCATTATGGGGAGGGAGGCAAGGCAGATGTTGAGGGGAATACAGGGGAGGGGGGATGCATTCGAGGCAACACTAGAATCTATATAAACATAATAAATTAAAATCAATTTAAAAAAAGAAAAAAAAAACAAAATACATGTACAACATTTTCTAAATAGAAGCATGTTATGGTATTGGAGACGTTCCCCATTTACATCATCCCCACTACAACTAAATAAAAATCTCAGAGAAGGATTTTAATGCAGAGGATTAGGTACACAGATGCTGGAAAAACTAGAAAATCAAAAGCAGAAGGAAGGCTTAGAAGAATAAAAAGCAGGCAGGCGTGACACCCAGAGATGAGAGGCTGCTACTGTTGGCTGTTGCCATGGTTCATCGTTCTTGATGCCTCTTTGGAGATGCTGTCACAGTTGGTCTGGATCTACTAGAATTGCCACCTTGATCAGGGCTGAAACCACTGCCTGAAGCCACTGTGATTGCTGTCATTTCTGTAGCCACTGTAGTCAGCTCTGTTGCTGGAACAAAATAAATAAATCTGTCAGAAACCACAAACAAAGCCACTTCTCCCCTTCCTTCTGGCTTTCGTTCCTCCACTGGTGCCCGTGGTAGAGCAGAGCATGAAGGCAGCTGGCAAGAGAGCATGGAAAATACCCACAGGAATGCAAAGGAATAGGAGCTGGGAGCAAAGAGGCAATCTGCTGTCTGCCCAATGCCATGCAGAAATCAGCCTGGTGGGCAGTATACAGACAAATGGTAGACAGAGACCAAGTGAAAATTAAAACAAGAGACTATTTATGTATTCACCTAGAATGTGATGGCAATTAATGCGGGAGCTTTTGGCAAGTAACAGTGCTTCTAAATGACAGGTCAATTTTGGCTTTGAGACTTTCTGAAAAACATCATAGAGTTTGTTGATTTAATAACTCGTTTCTAAGTACATATTATCATGCAGGCAAGGCTGTCACCATTTACAACCTTAGGGAGTGCCATCTTCAGGTGCTTGGTATAAGACACCATCTTATCTGCCTCCTCAAGAAATCTAAGAACTGTATAACCTGGGCCAAAGATCTAGAGATGTCTAGTTAACATGTGCTTGTATATGAACATGGTCTTTTCCCAGAAGGACCGTTTTAAAAGGATTAATTTGTTTAAAAAGTTTAAAAGCCCAGGTCACATTAAATAGTGACAATCACTAACATTTATTAAGTGCCTTACATTCTATCATAGTCATTAAAAGTGTGACCTTATTTAATCCTTATAAGAATCCCATGACATAGGTACTACTCTAGAATTCCTATTTTACGAAAAAAGAAAAGAAGCTAAATGAAGCCCAGAAAGTTAAGTGGGAAGCACAAGCTGACACAATCAGTAAGGTGGACAGCCAGACTGGACTCAGGGACCAGACAGAATGATGAAAACCTGAGCTTTGAACAAAACCAGACTACAAAATTAAGGATAATTTCATTTTTAGCAGTGTTAGTCACCCAGAACTAGAGGCGATTTATCCGCAATTGACTTTTGTTTTGTTTTGTTTTTTTATTTTATTCATTTTAGACAGGAGACACAGAGTGAAAGAGAGAGAGAGAGAGAGAGAGAGAGAGAGAGAGAGAGAGAGAGAAAGGGGGGAGGAGCTGGAAGCATCAACTCCCATGTGTGCCTCAACCAGACCAGTGCAGGGTTTTGAACTGGCGACCTCAGTGTTCCCAGGTCGACGCTTTACCACTGCGCCACCACAGGTCAGGCCCCGCAATTGACTTTTAAGGGAGGCTGTGCTGTCATCTTGAGCAATAGTGAGAGGAAACAAGGCGAAGGTTGAGAAGCTAGAATAAGGAGAATATCTGAAAAGTTATGTAAGGCAAAGGGTGGGGTGACCAGGAATTTCTGGGCATCGCCATTAACAACACCCAGAAAAACATAAGTCATCAAACTTCTCTTCTTGCATTCTGTGCTGTACTTGGAACAAAGCCTTGCATATAATAATTATTGCTATCATGATGACTTAAACTTCAATCTATTATGGTATCTGACCAATGACAAATTTCTTTTACCTCAGAATATCTTCCTCACGTTACTGCAGTTCTTATTTATACCCAAATTAATGTCACTGATCTTTTTTTATTTACTTGAACTATTGTTTCTGAAAAAGAAAACCATTCCAAGAAGACACGAAGGAAAGTGATCAATTATTCACATCCTAGTGTGAATGAATCAGAGCTGTCCTTTTAAAGGTTCATTGTGATCCATTGTACTAAGGAAAGGGCAACGCTGTGTGCAGCAATGAAAAGCAGGTGGAGAGCAAAGCTTCACAGTAAGTTTAACCACCTGAGCACTTAGAGTCAGAGCAGAGGAAAGAAGGGTCGAAGACACTAAATGTTCTGTAACACACAGGCCGGAAAGTTCTGACTCGGAATGCTATAATCTACCCAGCTGAGAAATGTTGGCCTAGAATTATAAGACAAGGCATGCTAGGTTTTTCTAATTCCAAAAACTTATCCTCGACTAAAGGCGGTGTGGATTTATTTCTTTTCCAGATAAGAGACAAGTCTATTTTCCAATAGAGAAAAGACTCAAATTTCTCCCTGGGTCCCCAGACTTACTACTGCTTTCTCTCCAATGGGCAAGATTCCACCCCTATCATCACATGTTAGAGTGCAGTAATAAATCTAATGGCCAGTTCACTATCCTCTTCTTTATCAACCTCAGAGCAACATTTGAAACAATTGATCATGTCCTCCCCTTGAAAGACTTGCTTCCCCTGACATTTTTAAATCAAATTTAATGTGGTTACTAAGATTGATTATATAGGTGTCAGGTGTACAATTCTATATACATCACCAATATATTGTATTGTGTGTTCACCACCCCAAGTCAATGTGCCCTTCCATCATCTTTATCCCCCCTTTACCCTTCTCTACCTCCTCCAGCCTCCTTTCCCTCTGGTGATCACCATATTGTTCTCTGTGAACTTTTTGGATGCCACTTCCTTCTCATTTTCCCCCTACCTTCTTAGCTGCTTACTCTTAGTCTATTTTTTTTTTCTTTTAGATAGTTTTCAAAATCAAACTCTTAATTCCTGCCCACCCATGAAACCCCCTCCCGAACTACTCCTCATCAAGTCTTTGTAAACTCAGCCAATGCCATCACTATGCATTGGTCGATACGACTCAAAGCCTTGAAGTCATCAGTTCAATTTCCTCTTCTCTCCAATTATTCCAATTGCTTCTATTAGACTTCATACAGCCCTACATATTATTTCTCTGTCACTCTTTCTTTTGCATATTATGCTCTAATTATGGTCTTTCCTTGTTACTCCCACATGGCAAGCATGTTCCCATCTTGAGTTCCATACACTGCAATGCTCTCAGCCCAGAACATTCTTCCCTGAGACATAATCATGGCTCATATCTTCATTTAATCTGGTGTCTCTCCCAAAGAATCTTCCCTGAGAGGCCTTTCCCAGCCACCTTGTCAGAAACAGCATCCCCTCCCCTCCCCTCTCCTTTTATCAGTCATACTTCCTGGCACTGTGTCAGGCATGGTCCAATACAGGAATAAGAGCCCACACTAAGTGGTCCAAAAGAAAGAAACAGGAATGAAGTTGTTGGAACAGTCATCCCAAAGATGAAGAAGAACTGAAAGCTGGTATGACCCTTAGAACTAGAAGAAGAAAGTGAGGAGATGGTAACACCAGATCCCAAGCACTACCATTGGAAGGAGGGTGAGGCTTATACTAAAGTAGCTTCTACAGAGAGGGGTAGTGTCTTACGTAGAGGGGGTGCAGCTGTTGTGTGGTACACCGCCTGGAATAGAAGGAAGGAGAAATACCCTGGATTTTCTCTTCCTCTTGCCCTCTCCTCTCCTGTTAGCACCTGCCTTTGACCAGAGCTAGCTGCAAACCAGAGGACAGGGGAACCTTGGAAATATATTTTCCAGAGGGAAGGGCTAGAATGGATCCCAGAGCAGTGAGCAAGAGACCATCACAAATACTAATCTCTCATTGACTTTATTTGTACATTCAGAGAGTTTTTGATGTTGTTAAATGTTTGTCTCCTTTATTAGAACATAAGCTTCTTCAGTAGATGGACTTTGTTACCGCCTATACCTCCTGTATTCCTTGTGCCTAGAACAAACAGTGCCTGGAACACTGCACTATCTGTGCTTATTTTTAACTCAAAACATTTAGGACATGTCCTTTTATCCAGTCTCAATAAAGATCTTATCTTTCTTCAAAGCTTTGTAACATCTTGAAGCATATGATTATCTCTGATCAAAAGAAAAGACTACGTGTCTCTTAGAATAAATAATACTTAGGAAAAGGATGCTCAGGGTAGAAATGAAGACTGAATACAGCCATACCAGAAAGTAGAAAAGGGTATTGACTGGTGATAAGTTTATCACAAGGGATATCTTGATTCAGAGAACCAGAGGAATTTCTAGTACAGCTAAAAGAATGTATTTTTGAACACATTCTATTTATTATTTATATAGAAACATGTAGGAAGAAGTAATTGACTTAGACTGAAAGGTTTTTTTCTAAAAGGTTGTTTACAAGTAAAAAGCTTGATTTAAATAATTTATGGACAAATAGGAAAGAAAATAAACACTCCAAAAAATGAAAAATAAAGCTTTGCTTTTAAGACCACAAATATTCACAAACAATACTGTGGTTGTCCACACGACAGAAGGGCAGCAAACATAGGTTTGAACTGGTAGATTTACCATCCTTTGGAGGATGCTCTGAGTAGCTCCTGATGGCAGCAGACATCATGCGTGAGTAAGGAAGGAGAGTCTCTTCTACTGACCCTAAATATCATGAAGTGAATAAGTAGTAGAAGCAAAACACCAAAATATTAGTTAATAGGCAAGGCGAGATAATACCAATGTCTGCAACTGGAAAGTTCCTAAAAAGAACAGAGTGCTGCCTGACCAGGCAGTGATGCATTGGATAAAGCATCGGCCTGGGACACTGAGAACCCAGGTTTGAAACCCTGAGGTCGCCAGCTTGAGCGCAGGCTCACCAGCTGGGTTGCAGGGTCACTGGCTTGAGCATGGGATCATAGACATAAATCTATGGTTACTGACTTGAGCCCAAGGTCACTGGCTTGAGCAAGGGGTCATGGGCTCAGCTGGAGACCCATGGTCAAGGCACATATGAGAAAGCAATCAATGAACAACTAAGGTGCCGACTTGATGCTTCTCCTCTCTCTCCCTTGCTGTCTGTCTGTCTCTGTACATCCATCTCTCTCTTTCACAAGAACAACCAAATATAATAATAAGAAAGAAAGAAAGAACAAACAGAAGTACTTCTTACATTTAGTAAAGAGCAATGAGATCAGTGACAAGATTGGAATGTCTCCTGCTCAGGATTCACTGCTTCTTGTCAGGTTTCACAAATATTAATTACCTCTTAATGAGCTCCCCAAAGCAGCAAAATACAAAGAATTTATTTAAGTTTTAATAGCAACTTATTCAAAGTGCCCTCCCAAAACACTGCAGACATTAACTTAAGGTGCCGAACCTGACATTTCCCAAGGCAAGTGAGATAAAGGGGCTGTGACATGTGTATTAATCATAGTTCTCCAGAGAAACAAAACCATATGTATATTAGATATAGGGAATGGATGGACGGATGGATGGATGGATGGATGGATGGATGGATGGATGGATGGTTGGATGGATGGATGATAGATGATAGATATATGATAGATAGATGATAGATAGATAGATAGATAGATAGATAGATAGATAGATAGACAGATAGATGTAACAGAACTAAGAGAATCTTTAAGACATATATCTTAGGAATTGGCTCACATGATTTGGATGCTGATAGGTCCCATGACCTGCTCTCTGCAAGCTGAAGAGCCAAGAAAGCTGGTGGAGAGGTTGAGTCCTCATCCTAAGACTGTATACTGTAATTGAAGGGCCATCCGTGTAAACTCTGTTCTGAGTCAAAAGTCCCCAAATCCAGAAGCCTAAACCTCTAAAGGCAGATGAAGATTGTTGTCTTAGTGTTCAAGAAGAGAGAGTGAATTTGCTTTGTGTTCTATTCAAACCCTCAGTGGATCATATGATGCCCATCTGCTTTGGTGAAAGTGGTCTTGTCAAATCCTAATGCCTCCTAGAGATATTCACACAGACACATCAGAAATAATGTTTTTCTAGCTATCTGGGTACCCCTGTATTCGAGTCAAATTGACACATAAATTATCTATCACAACAGGTAATGTCTTAGCGTTGTGTATTGGGAGAGAAGCAATAAAGGGAGGATGAAAGGATAAACAATCTTTGCTAAGAAAATCTAAAAAAGTCAAAACTAAGAAAAAAATAACATTGGGAAGAGATGGAATTATGAAGTGGATTGCAGAGGAAAATCAGAACAACGGAGATAAGAAAAAGTGAGATTAAGATGTCTGCGTTCACCTTCAGTTGGTGAGGGTGGGGAGAGAGAATTCTGCGGTTGGTTCTTTTCTGCTGAAGTCTTTAAACACAGTGACTGAATGTAGATGTGA
The DNA here is from genome assembly GCA_037038555.1 of Rhynchonycteris naso. Taxonomy (NCBI): domain Eukaryota; kingdom Metazoa; phylum Chordata; class Mammalia; order Chiroptera; family Emballonuridae; genus Rhynchonycteris; species Rhynchonycteris naso. The sequence continues at coordinate 15,710,133 of CM073000.1, forward strand.
CAGAAGTAGGTGTGAGTTTGTTGAGTTTGTCACTGGCAACTTCATTTTTTTTTAATCCAAAGGAAGCCAGGAAGGAGTCCCTGTGCCTCTGTTTTCAGTTTTTTCTTTGTTGTCATTTTCCGAGTTGATCATGAAATAGCCATCCTAAAAGAGGATGTCACGAATGTTTAGAACCAGAAAACCAGATGCTGTTCATTTTCCTTTGTCCTCAGTTTCTAGGATATAGTTTCATATTGAAGACATGCTTTCATAGAAAGATAAAGAGGTATTTCACAAATAAATGACAACCTGAGTAACATAAAAGTCAGAACAGCTCTTTTAAACAGGATAAAACATGTACTTCTGCTTCCCAGCCAAAATCCAAGTGACTAGCTAAAATTTGGAATGAGTGTGTGTTTGTGTGTGTGTATGTATCCATGCCTGCAAAGTGCCACCTCGTGCAAAATTCTAGATGTGAACAAAAAGTTCAGTGACTACTTCAATCTCACTTGGCCAGAAGAAGGTGGAGCAATTTTTGTACTTGAGGAGGATGTCTCCCCTTAAATGCTGAAAAATCATTTATGTTTTGTGTTCTGATGTGATACTTGTGCAGGGTTCACCCATGTTACAGGCAACAGATATCAAATCCTAGCAGGAGTGAAATTTACAGAGTGCAATTACCCATCTACATCTTCATTGTTAACCTCTTGGCCTAATGAGTTAATTGTTAGTGCTTGTTTAATCATTTTTAGAAGAGGGGGATTATATTCCTGACTCACTTCAAAGACTCTTAGAGATGAAATAATAAAGAGTAAAAATGGCATAGTAATTGAGTCTGAACAATAAGCTTATATCATCATTAGACACTAGAGGGTAACAGAAATATTTGTTATTTGGCATATAGTAACTATTTTCTTAGTTTTAAAACCTTGGCTTCTAAACAAAGAGTACTACAGTTTAACACTAAAAATATTAAAAATTTTAAGTTTATATGTTATACTAATAATATTTCAACATATTACTATTGTATTTAATGTAAATATATTTTTAAAATGTTCCCTTGATTCTTAATTACAATAGTATCATGTAAGCAAACCCTTTCTATTTCCCCATTAAATATGAATTTGATACTACTTCAGATGATGTGAACAGAAGTATTTAAGTAAATGTTTCCTGAGATTATAGAACGGGGTTGGCTTTGCAAAACATGTGTTTTCAGGTGTCTGAAATGTATCTGCTCTGATGTTTAAACTATTTTGTCACAAGGTCATGGCCTAAAACTACAATGATCATTTCTAATCTCAAGATTATAGTTTACTTCTAGATTACTTTTGGCCATCATGATTGAAGTAGAATTTGAACTGTCCATTAGCATGAACAAATCATTCAAAACATAACTTATGATTTTACTTCTGTAAGTATATATAGCTCCCGCTGTGCACACCAGGCAGCCTGCTAGGTAGTTTGACATTCAATTCATGTTGTATTCCTGAGACAGAGTTAAGAATAAGAAAACCATTACTCTTTTGCTATTTACATCACTGTGATTATTTTATTACTCAGATATTATAATCGCTTCAAACAGATTACTAGCCACCTACAGTTTTACATCCACTCTTAGGGGAAAAAAAGTTTATTAAAATGAGTATTTCATAAATTGAAGTTAGTAAGAAATATACGGGTCCTAAGAGGCTAAACTTATAGAATCATGGCATAATTAGATATATACATAAAAAGATTTGGTGAGCTAAATTTTTATTTCTGATAGAAATCAACACATTTCCTTAGGAGAATATTTTCAGAAATCATGGCGAGGTCCCAAGTGTATAGTCTTGAAGAAATGTAGTAATCCCAGTCAGACTAGGTTGGCAGAGAGGCATCAAGGAAACTGACCTAGCTTTTAAGTACAAAGAGCACCGCAAACTCACAAATAGGGCAGCTTCATATTTCTATGCAATTGATCCAGGCACAAGAGATTATTCACTGCTGGAACATGAGTCAGCTACCTCTTCTGGAAATGTTAGTCAATGTCCCAGAAGCTGAGGCTGGAATCAGGGTTTTGAGCTCTAGGCAGGAACTCATTGATCATGTCAAATGAACAAAAACTAAAAAGAGTGTGGGGGCCAGGGAGTGCTGAGAATTGGTTGATAGCCATCAGAGTGTCCAGAACTCACTCCAACAAATAATAACTGAAAATTTGGGTCATCATGCTTTAAGATTCAGGATCCCAATCTTTTCATAGAAATTTCTCTTTAGAATCATCATGCACGTTCTGACCTATTTTGATAGGATGTGGTTCTGATGACAACTGAGTCTTCACAGGTTTTGCAGTAATATTCTAGTTTGCTTTCTACGTGGGCTATTCAGAGGCCAAAATAAAAACTCAGACAGTATTCTCCACTGTATTTCTGTATTAAACCTTTTGCAGTGTTAATTCTAATCAGGTTCATGTGTGCGTTACTTGGAATCTGCCCATATGTAGGCTGAAAGAAATTCTTTCTCCAGCTCCCTTTTATCCAATATCTTTCTCCACCCTCCTCCTGTCTCTAATTGGTAGGACAGGCAGTTTGAGTTTGGGTCAGGGAGTCCAGGTTTCCCCCACAGTCTCTGCTGACACCATCATGACTACAGGGAAACAAAGATCACCCACTGCCTTGCCACATAATACTCCCACGCGGAACTGGAGGCCCAGGCTCCCCACCCTGTCTCCAGGAGCACCACAGGGAAGTGAGGGAAGAAAGCATGGATTTTCCATGATGTTTGGCTCATGTACGGTGAATATTTTCGAAAGTATTGTTATCCTGCTGGACCATCCACTTTCCGGTCTTTGGATTTTAGAAAGTAGACTTTGAAATATTTTTTTTTTTTTGCCTCCATCTTCTGGCACTTCAAAGTTAAGGGCTTCCAGCACCTAGCCTAGGATGTATGGGAATCTAAAAGAAAGTGTAGAAGACTCATTTCCGTGCTGCAAAGTCCCAGCATCTCCAGTTAGTATAACCGTCTTCACTCTACCTTTCAGAGTCTTCTTACATTTGTCTTCAGAATTATGTCCAGGGTTTTTATAATTACACTTAGCAGGAGGTAGGACACAAAACAAGTCTTCTTCATCTTGTCCAAAACCAGAAGTCTCACTTCAATAACAACATTAATTGTTACATTCATTAACAAAACACACTCTTTCCTATGGCTGTGTTCTTGGGAACTCACAAACTAATGTAAAATAAGGGCAAGGCCATATGGCTGACAAAATCATAGGAAATTTTATTGACACCATGGGGAGAAAAACTGTCCTCTACTGAGAAAAGTTTCTCAATTCAATGGTATATTCATTTCCAAAATCTCTTTCCGCTTGGCTACCGGAGACCTGTAACTACATTCTAGATTTGAAGGTGTGTGTGTTTCAAGGGCTGTTCTACATGGACAGAATAAAATACTGGCATTATATCAATCTACACCATTAAAAGTAGTCCAGTTTTAGAAAACAAAAGTGGGAGGAGATATGTCAGAGTTGAAAATTTTTGTGTCTTTTTCGGACTGATTTATGACTATCAGGTTTCTGCATGGTAGTAATATTATAGCACAAATAGATAATAATAAAACCCACCATAATTCTGTAAGTGGGGTCCAAAAAAGTCAAGATCACATTATTATAAAGTTAATGAAGTGATGAAGATAAGCCGTCTATGAGAAACTGCCAATCTCCTTATATCCAAAATTTCAAAAATGATCTCCATTATCACAGGGATTTCACAACAGCTACCACTGATCCCATGTCAAAATGTACATTAAGGGCTTTATCCCATATAGAATATTTTATTATTTTCTTTCTACAAATGAAGAAATTAGGATTCTGAGAAGTTAAGAAATTTGCCCAAAGTCACACAGCCTGAATATAGGAGAAGGGATGAGAGAATTTAGGCTCCAAGTATTTGGGTTTAATCAGTAGTCTGTCCTGTCCCCCAAGGAGCTGTCTTCTATGGCCCCAGGTCTAATTCAGTCTCCATCTCATGGTGAGATTAAGGTCTGCAGTATACTCTCTGCCTGACTGTGCTCTTGCTGTGGAAGACGGATCCCACAAGTGGAAGTGAGTCCAGCTTGGAGGGCTAGGGAAAGGATGGGTTTGGCAGACTCTCTCAGTAGCAGCAAGAAAACACCCTGGAATAGTCTTCACTGTGTGGGATGACTGCTATGAACTGGTTTAACTGAAACTTCATCACAGCTTACTTTGTATTTTTTTATTCAATTAATATTAATGAAATACTCAGTGTGTGCAAGGTGGGAGAGACATGCAGGACCCTACAAGCCTCATATAGCACCAAAATGAATCAAATAACTCTTGGCCACAATACAGGATAAACGTGTTGGAACATGGACTTCTATGAACTATTTCAACTTTATTTGGCATATTCACTTATTCTTCGCTCCCTTTCACACTGTGAAGACAGACAATACCGACTGTCTCTAGACAGAATAAGGATAAGCACGCAGTTAGCACAGAAAGGGGCACAGTGGTCCTGGCAGGCTGTCTGCTTTTGGCATAGAGAAGGTCTGGTGCCAAGAAACAGGCCAACTGATAGCAACAAAGCAATGGAGACAGGAGCTGAGAATGGAAAATTCAGTTATTAAAATTAGTGTGTTTGGAAACAGTGAATAAGATAAGAGTCCAGAGACATGATTCATGTCATTTTTCTAATATTTCCCAAGCCTCTATGATGTGTGAGGTCCTGAGATACAATGGCGACTAAGATTCTTTCACAGATCAAGCCAGTAGAAATTATCTTTACCTGGGGCTCTAATGGTGCTTTTTAGGTCATCCTACAGGATTTAAAATATCATAGTTGACTATACATAACACATATTTGCACACAATTTTACTCCTCCAGAATTGTATGTGTATTAAAAGCAAAGGCAGACATTCATTTATCTTTGCCCTCCAAACATAGAATCAAGAATAATATTTTATTTGTAATAAAAATACAATAAATGTCTGCTGAATTAAATGATACACAGAAACTTAGTGTAAACCAGAACAATCATTCTCTCTTGAGCCACAGCAAATCAGCTCCTAATTGGCTGTCAGACTTTAATGCTTAGCCCCCTTCAATCCAAACTCCTCTTGGGGACAGAGTTGTGTATGCTAAATAAAACTTATGACTTTTTCCCCTTACATACTTCAATTGTTCCCCATTGAATTTACCATAAAATCAAAACTTCTTTATGTGATCAACAAAACACAGTAATTTTCTATCCAGTCTGTATGTCCAACCTGTCCCATGACTCTTTCCTCATCAATGTTCATGGTACAGCCATTCATGTATGTGCATGTGCATGGTGTGTGCTTGTGCCTGTGTGCCTGTTTTCTTCCTAGTTCTTCTACTCCATCCAATCTACTGCCTTTGTACATCTTGTTCATTGTACATAAAATGCTTCCTCAACCTTTCACTCCCACTCATCCTTCAGGTCTCAACACAAAGGAATTTCCATCAAGCTCCCCTATTAGAAAGTATGTTCCTGGTTGTTCTCTCCATTGAACCCAATTCTTCCCTTCATCACATTAGTGCTTTTGTAATTATATATTTACTTATGTATTTATTTGATGTCTCTTTAGCTCATTAAATTTTTTGATGGATAAATGTCATTTTCAAACATTACTTCTTGACTGAGCAAATGGATGCTATTCATTGTTATCTTTTATTGAAAAACTAATCTTATTTTCATACTGTCCTATTCACTAAAATCCAGATAAAATGTCTTCCACCTTCTTCAAAGTGCATAGACATAATGAGTAGGAACAGTGTTTGTGTCTGTGCTGTTTTGAATATCCTGGAGGCAATTTTTATGCCATAATTTCACTTCCAGAAGATTCTAAGTCAGAGGTAGGCAGACATTTTCTGAAAAGAATCAAATACTAAATAGTTTTGACTTTGTCAACCATATGGTATCAGCTGTTGTAGAGGAGAGCAGCCGTATGCAATATGTAAATAAATGAGCATGTCTGTGTGTCAATAAAAGTTATTTCCAAAACAAGCAGCAAGCTGGTGTGGTCCTACAAGCTGTAATTTGCCTACCCCTGCTCTGCGTGATCAGAGACACAGTTTTAGACAACACATCAACATTGCATGGATTATTGCAAATGCTTCTTAACTGGTCCTGATCATTTATTATTTGTACCCCTGCCTTTTGTTTTCATTACAGCAACCAAGGTGATCTTGTCCAATGGCCTCCTGCCTTAACATAAAAGCTGACGTCCTTCCTGTGATCTACCAGGTTCTGTCTGTTCCTCCGTGTTTTCTCTCTGAGTTCATCGTCTATCAATTCTCTCTTCCTGCAGTCCCCTCTAGCCACGCTGACCATGGGATGCTCCTTGAACATGTCAAGTAGCTTCCTGCCTTGGTGTCTTTGCCACTTAAGGTTTCCTCTGCCTGGAGTACTTCTCCTGAAGGCATCACAGTAAGCTTTTTTACTTCTTTCTGGACAATTTTACCAGTCATTTTTATGGTAAGGTCCTTCTTAGCAATTCTATTTAAAATCTTCCTGCTCAGATACTCCTAATTACTCTTTTCTGCTCAAGCTATTCCAGATTTACCACCATAAAACACATTATACATGGTGTTTATTTATCTTATGTATTATTTGTTGTCTTCACTAGAGTGTAGATCTTACAAGATTAGGGGCCTCTTTTTTTTAATTCATTTTAGAGAGGAGACACAGAGTGTGTGTGTGTGTGTGTGAGAGAGAGAGAGAGAGAGAGAAAGGGGGGAGGAGCTGGAAGCATCAACTCCCATATGTGCCTTGACCAGACCAGTACAGGGTTTTGAACTGGCGACCTCAGTGTTCCCAGGTCGACGCTTTATCCACTGTGCTACCACAGGTCAGGCACTAGGGGCCTCTTTTGACTATGTCACTGTTGTGCTCCTATTGCCTATAATAGTGCTTAGCACATAGTACTATATGTTTTATAAGTATGTCTTAGATGAAAGGAAAAATGGATAAGTAAGTCCTCTTCCGTTGTAGTGCCTGAGCCAAGATACCATTACAGATGTTTTATTTTCCTGATATTATTCAAGAAAGCTAATCAAGTGTTTAATTGAAAAAGTCTGTATACATTGTGCTCATCTTTGTGCTCAAATTAAGCCTAAAATTTGCATTTGAGTGAATTCTTTTCTTTTGAGCCGACTCTCTCCGATGATGAAATAGAACTAGAGAGAAGGCAAGGAAATTAAGTGGCAAAACTCAAAAAGAAGACGTGTCTTGTTTTTTAATTAAACACAATCACAGAAATTAGTTATTGAGAAGTTTCTCTCAAATTCCTTGCGTATTTGTATGTGTGCACATGCACTGACCAGACCCTTAGTCCATGGGTTATAAAAATGTCAGAGAAACTTTTCTTAGAGAGTTCTAAGAATATTAATTCATTTCCATAACTGTAAATGAAAAGCACTATGTGAATATGTTTCCTTTGTACTTTAGAACAAAGGAAGACATCAAGGTCTTTTAAGATTCCCAAGTGTGCATGGTTTAGTTATGAGTATATGAAATTGGCTCAAGGTAAGACATCTTTAACAATTACCCCATCAAAGGAGAAAAGAAAGATTAGAATTGGATTTTTTATGTGATTAAAAGAAAATTGGAGTGAGGAAATTAGTTGACAGTTTTTAAATTGGATGTTTTGTTTGAAATGGAAGGGAAACCATTGCTAATTAATCTTCAACCATTCCTAGTGCTTCCCATTTCTTTAGTAATCCATATCTTCGTAGTCTTTTGGAGTTCCAGCATCATTGCCTTCATTGCAGCTTTCCTATTTGTTTGTTTCCCTCGGATCTTAGCATTGCACCACTGGGAGAAGTGCAGTGTCCTGAACCCCTTAAGCAAACAACAAATACCTGTTTCCCTGGATTAAAGTGTCTTGGATTCTTATTTAAGTATTTCTTTAATACATGAGTTCTCTCAATGGGACTGTAAACCTCTCACAATAAACTGTATCTAAATCTTCTTTCCTCTCGAATCCCTAATACCCAGAACATACTAGTTACTAAATAAAAACCTGTTGAACTTGATTTTTTAAAGAAACATTGATCTGCATCAGAGATTTAGGAATTAAAGGCCTATAATTTTACAACATTTAAAGTAAAGCATTTCAGTAAAGCCAAGTGTTGTGAGAGGAGCCAGAAGATGTTAGTTCATCTAGAATCAGGTAGTTTATTTTGTTGTTGCAATGTCTGTTATGGTTGTTTTTATATTTAAAATATTTAATTCTCCAGTGTTCTCACAATAATAAGTCAGAAATACGAGCTAAGAAAATAACATTAACTCCTAATTTTAGTTATTGACTTGCTCATTTTATTTTTAGGGCATCAATGGATTATCCACACTGAGTTTCCCTCAAAATAGTATCTAATTTATTTGTAAAAAAAAAAAAAAAAGAAAAGAAAAGAAAGAAGGAAGGAAAGAAAGGAAGTAAGAGGAAGGAAGGAGGAGTAAAAGAAAGAAGGGAGGAAAGAAATTTCTGGTGAGAAATAGAAAAAAAGAAAGAAGATTTGGAAGATTAAACATGAAGATTCTTTCCTAGAGTCTAAAAGGTAGGGTACAATATAATAATCAACCTCTTCCTCCTCCTCCTCCTCCTCATCATCATCAGAGTAATCTATGAAATACTGAAATTTTATTCTGGTCTATGAACCTAGCTCTCTGCTCCTTACAGGTTAAGTACCCCAGACATTTTTTCTTACCTCCCTGTACGTAACTGCTGCACTTCTGCAACACACACCATCTCTCTTGATCTCCCTCCTGACGTCTCCCAAGGGAAACCTAAATTAGTCGAAATCATATGGGAGCATTATAAATACTGTTTGGTGATGAGAATAAATTGGTGCAAATCACATAGGTACTTTCATAAGTGCTGACTGATGAGGAAGTTTAGATATGTGTAATTTATAAACAAAATGAAGGAGGTTACTTGGGAAGATATGAAAGGCAGGAACAATTTTATATTTAATAAATTTAGAGCACAGAGAAAGTAACACTTTTGAAATTATCATAGCCTGCCAGTATTGGCCAGATTCCAAAACCAGACAAAGACATCATAGGACAAAAAACAAACAAACAAAAAAACCCAGAATACTATTGACCAATATTTCTTATGAATATAAACAAAACTTCTTGATAAAATATTAGCAAACCAAATCCAACAACATATAAAAAGATAATATACCATGGTCAGGTAGAATTTATCCTATAAATGCAAAGGTGGTTTAGTATCTAAAAATTAGTTAATACAACATACCATATCAATTGGATAAATGTCAAAAAATACATGATTATCTGATATATATGGAAAATGCATTTGCCAAACTTCAGGATCTTTTTATGATTAATAAAGTGCTTAAGAAACTAAGAATAGAAGCAAATTTTCTTAACCTGTTAAAAAGCATCTATAAAAATCTTACAGCTAACATCATTAAGATCAAGAATAACAGGATGTCTGCCCTCAACTCTTCTATTCTATATTCTACTGGAACTTCTAGCTAGGAGAGTTAGGCAACCAAATGACCACATTCATATTGAAAGAGTAAAGCAAAACATCTCTATTTAATGGTGATGTGATCTTATAGGACATTCATAGACTTACCTCCCCAAAATGGTAAGAATTAATTCAGTAAGGCTGCAGGATACAAAATCAATATATAAAAATAAATTATACAGAATTAAGAAAACAACTGTATTTGCAATAATATTTCAAATAGCAAAATCCCGAGGAATAAATGTATCAAAAGAAGTTTAAAATTATAGTCTGAAAATTATACAACACTGTTGGAATTTTATTTTTTACAAGGCCATTGTAAATAGAAAGATGTTCAATGTTCATAGGTCAGAAGACTTACACTAAAGCTACAGTAATGCAGAAACAGTAGCACTTACACAAGGATAGAAAGAGAAATCAGTGAAATAGAATGGAAACTTGTGAAATAAATTCCTACATTTATGGTCAATTGATTTTTGACAAATGCACTAGGTAATCAAATGGGGCAAGAAGAGTCTTTTCAACCTATTATACTAAGAGAATTGAATATCCATGGAAAGAAATGAAGTTGGACTTTTTTCTCACACCCAAAGTAAAATATAACTTAAAATGAATCATAGCTCTAAATAGAAGAGCTACAACTATAAATCTCTTCAAAGTAAATATAGAGCGGTAACTCCTAATCTAATAACCCTGGGTAAGCAAAGCCCAAAAGTGGAAGCCACAAAAGAAAAGATGAATAAATAGGGCTTTCTTAAAATTGAAAACTTTGGGTTTCAAAAGATACCAAGAAAGTGAAAAGACAACGACAGAATAGCAGAAAGTATTTGCAAGTCACGTATCTGGTAAGAAACTGTATCAAGAATATATACAGAGTTATTACAACTTAAAAACAAAAAGACAACCCAATTTAAAAGTAAACAAAAAATTGAATATATACTGATCTTAAGATAAATACATGTCCAAAAAGCATGCAATATGCTCCACATCATTAGTCATTATATAAATGCAAATCAAAACCTCAGTGAGCAAATTATATCTACTAAGATGACTAAAATAAAAAAGGCAGACAATAACAAGCATTGATGTAATTGTGGAAAATTTTAAATTTTCATACACTCTTAGAACTGTAAAGTGGGACAGTGCTTTGGAAAACAATCTGACAATTCCTAAAAATACTAAATGTACAGTTATTATATAATCCAGCAGTTCTCCTCATAGATGTATACCCAAGACAAATGAAAAGGTATATCCACACAAAAAACTTGTATGCAGATGTTCATGGCAGCATTATTCATAATAGCCCCAAAATAAAAACTATCCAAATAAAATTCATACAATGGAATAATATTTGGCCATAAAAAGGAATAAAATACTGCTATAGGCTACAATATGGATAAACCTTGATATTGTTATGCTAAGTGAAAGAAGCCAGTTTCAAAAGACTATATATTGTATGATTCCATTTACATAATGTCCAGAAAATGGACAAATCTGTATAGACAGAGAGTAGCATAGAGGTTATATCAGACTGGTGGATTATGGATGAATATGGGGAATAAGCAGTAACTGCTAATTGATGAGGGATTTACTGGGGAGTGACAGAATGTTCTAAAATTGTGATGATGGTTACACAACTCTTTAAATACTAAGCATTGAACTATACTCTTTGAATGGGTGAATATTATAGCACATATAGTATCTCAATTAAGTTATTAAATACAAAAGGTTCACCTTTTATATCTTCTTTCCCTATTTAATTTGCAAACTCCACTAGGACACAATGCAAAATTATTGCAGCAAATGTTTGTTGTCTGGACTCTTTTTCTCTACCCCAAAAAATGAATGCAAACTCAGAAATCTCTAAGAAGTGTACATTAAGCCCATGTTAAATTTCAAGCCCAATAGAGTATTACTGTTTCCACAGCCATTTCATAAATACCATCATATTTGGTTTCAGTCAGGAGAAATATTTTATTAAATTTGTCCAAAGTATTTCTTAAGCACCTATTATAATCATAATACAGTGGAAGCTCAGGTGTTTGGGTACAAAGAGACATAGAATACTACTTTGTGGAGTTAGCAAAATACATGGAATGACAAGAACAATAGAAGAGCAATAAAAAGGTATTTAACTAGGTATATATTATCTGGGAGAAATTCTTGTGAGAATTCCAGGATTAGTGGCATACATGCTACTATTTTATAGTCCTGCTCTGAAGGGGAAATTCCCCCTAGATCTGTTTCTACTTTGATATTCTGCTTTTTCATTTTACCTCTCAACTCCTATAAAAGCAAATACTTTGCCACATGTGTATACTTCTAGTCTTCTCTCTCAAGGAAGAATCTAAGAAAGAAAAAGCCTTGCATTTAATCATATAAGTTCTTCACTGTATTACTTTCTAGGGAAAAGAGTGGCCTCCTCTCTGATTAGAGAAATAGGGAGAATCAGACATTCAGTGGCTCCCAAACCAGTAGGGACTTAAAAAGCAAACTTGTTTCTCTTCTTCTTGCTCTTTCTTTCCTTCTTTTTTCCCTTGTTCAAATTCCTCTTTATTACCCCTGAGTGGCATGGCTTCTTTCCTCTTGCAAGGGATGTATATCTTTCTGAAGCGACTCTGTCTTTAACTGGAAGGGTGTTTGCATCAGGTTGGGGGGAGCTGGTTCCAGTGTCCTTCCATTTAGTTTTATCACAAACAAACTGATAAATTCATTGCTGCTTTGTTCAGATCTTTGTGATTACTCTATTTACAGGAGCCCTTGTAAAGAACTTTGATGGTAGCTGTACACACTACACTGACTCTGAATCTCTAGCACTGCTGGTGAGACTCTGTCTTGATGCTCCATGCTTCCGTTCTTGTCCAACGAGGAAAACTCCTTAGACACACTATATGTTCCACAGATTTGTTAAAATAGTTTTTCCTAATGACTGTGCATAGGGTCAAGTCTAATCATGGGAATGGTACTTGTTAAGCAGACATTTAAAAATTAATATTAAGCAAAAAGATTTGGAAGTTAACCTAAACATTTAGACACAGGGTTATGATAGTGAAAAAAAAAAGCAATTCTAAAATTTGTTGTAGAAGAGTGAAATAATTATAGAAAAATAAAATTGCAGCTTTAATATGTTGTGTTTATGACATGCCTACTCTATGTCTACCACCAGACTATTAAATCAGAGATGATCTTTCTCTGATCACCTCACAGATAATGTCTGGAAATTAATCATTCAGTCTATCCTGCTGGGTTCTATGAAGCAAAGAATATATAGGCCAAGGAGTTAAATGAGAGTCAGATTTTTATCCTTATCAATGGAGGCATGGTATTTCCCAAAGTCACGAATAAAGTGGAATGGTGACCTTACATGGGACCAGAGGTCAATGTAGGGATGTAGGGATCTTTACCCAATAAATATGAAATTTAGATTTTTCCCCCTCCTGCCTGTAAGGGAAGTTAGGTCTTCAAGACAATCCCCCTAAGGTTTCTATAGCAGCCAATTGCATAAAAGACTTCCTCACAAATCCAGTTACTGTCAGAAGAGAGTGAGCCGGAGACCAATGCTAAGAGATGGACAACCTGCCTCCCTTTGGGAAACAAGGCCAGGAGTGCTTCCTGCAGGGGATGACAAAGCCGGGTACAAGCCCTGACCCTTCTTACTCATCCATTATACAAGCAGTGCAAGAGAGAGAAATGCAGTTCAGCTTATTGTTTTGGAGGGACAGCAGCCAACCCATTGATCAATTGTCACCGGTGCTTTCAAGCTGTCACCACCAGTGCTTGGAAGAGTGGTCAAAGCGAATGAAAAAGGAATGGAACTATACATTCCAGCACTATCAAGATGAGAGTGGAGTAGAGGCCCTTTCTTCATAGAAACATGAAAAGTAGGAATAAGACCCCCCAAAACAAATACTGGAGCACCTGAAATCTTGGAAACTCACAGGCACACATCCATTCATCAATTTTACAATAAATATTTACTGAGTGCTAAATACTGCCTTAGGGAATGGTGAAAGAATAAAGCAGCACACAGCCACTGTCCTCAAGATTACAGTCCATTTGGATTCTGGTCCTGACCACCAAAAGGAGTCTGTAGACTCTGTATGTCCCTGGTTCTTCTTTATTTCCATTTTCTAACTATTAAATGGGGGCAGAGGGTGTTGTACATCTGCTTCAGGAGGATTTCATGAGATTCACATGCAATGATGTTCCTCAGAATCCATTTTGTATTTATGTCCTCATTAGTGGGTCCTTCCTTTGTGCCCAGCATACTTTGTCGACACTGATTTTAGAAAAGATTACTCATTCACTCAAAGGAAAAAATAAATATTAAGTGTACATGGTAGACCTTCCCAGGAGTATTTCTATTTTCATGGAAGACTAGCTCCTTCAATTAAATAATGTAATAATTTTCACTTCTAGATTTCCATACAGTAACATTTTTATTAGCATTATTCTAAAGTGGGGCAACTCTTCTGACAAGCCAGGCCAGACCTGCTACATGGAGAGCCAGTGTAGAGAATCTCTCTCTCTCTCTTTTTTGTTATTACTTTACTTCCAGACATTACAAATTTATCCAAGAAGTATTCTTAGGATACTTTGTCCCATGAGAAATAGGTCTTCCACTGAGATCTTCTACACCAGTGAGAAAAGACTTTGTACAAGACTGACTTGACCACATCTGTTGCAGAAATCACCCAATCATCAGGTTAAAAGAGACTGTCATCACCCACTAAAGTACACAAGAAGAGGGAAGGAGTATAACAATTCATAACAGGTATAAATGAATCCCTCTGCTGTGTTCCCTAATCATCTGCTACTCCCCGTAACACCTCGGTCAACTTTTGAGCTTAGCAAGTTTAGCTATAAAATGTTTATCAACACGAGACTCAAAAAATATTACTTTAGTACCCTCTATAGTTGCCATGACACTGCTAGGTACTGAGGGGCAAACAAAAAAATGAAGACATAGTCCTTGGTTTTAAGGCAAGTTCACTGCTATATAATATTTCCACTGCCATATACTATGCAGTTGTCATCAGAGAAACAGAGAAAGTATGAGATGTTTGGCCCGGAAAAGACAGAAGGTACCAGGTTACTGTTGCCAGTGTGTGAATTCTGGGTATATGCCACAATAATTGGCATATATTCCAAACAGTATAATTAAAAGAAATTTTAGAAACTGCAAGTAACTAATTCAATGTTAAATAAGGGAAAACTTTGCAAATATTTTGAGAAAAGTCTGGGCAGGATGTGCACTTGAACACACGAAAGAGTGCACATGTCAGGGGGAAAGTTGGGCGTGCTTTCATGTTGCATCATGATTTGCATATGGTGCATTGGTGTGTGCTTAACTAATATCTGCTGATTAGTTGATCAATTTCTTTGAGAGATGTGTTAATTTATTGCAGATTCCAATTCCCTGTTAACACAGTCTACCCTTTGAGTAAGATCAGGAATGAGAGAAACAATAAACTATACAAGCTGCTGACATTCTTTTCTTTTATTAATTTTAATGGGGTGACACCAATAAATCAGGGTACATATGTACAATGAAAACATCTCCAGATTATTTTATCATTCAATTGTGTTGCATACCCATCACCCAAAGTCATTGTCCTCTGTCACCTTCTGTCTAGTTTTCCCTGTGCCCCTCCCCTTCTCCCTATCTCACCTTCCACTCCCTCCCCCCACCCCGTAACCACCAACCACTTTCTTGTCCATATCTCATAGTCTCACTTTCATGTCCCACCTATGTATGAAATCATTACATTTTTGTATTAGCTCTTTATTCAACATTTCTGTGTCCCGGATTGTTGTCAGTTAATTATAAGTAAATATGTTCTAAATGAATAATGTGGACCTCTTCTTTTTTAAATTTTGTAATTGCTGAAATTGTTGTAGTTATCATGTAGCTGTAAGGATTTAAAAACTACAGATAATTTGCCTGAACTGCCTGATAGTCACTTGCCTAAAAATCATTTTTCCCTAGAATCCAGTTGGTTGTTCTATAGTCTAGCTATCTGAAAGGGTTTTCATCTGACTGTTTCTTAGCATTTTTTAATGGAGATATAATTAATATACAACATTGTCATATGACATTTTGTTTCAGGTACACTAAATTAAATATATATATATATATATATATATATATATATATATATATATATGTTGCAAAATGATCACCACAATAAATCTAGTTAATATCACTACACAGTTAAAATATATTTTCTTGTGATGAGAACTTTTAAGGTTTACTCTCTTAGCAACATTCAACTACACAATGCAGTATTATTCATTATAGTTACCATGATGTGCATTACATCACCATTTATTTCATAACTGCAACGCTGAATCCTTTGATCACCTTACTCATTCGGCCATTCTTTATTCCTGATCTTTGGCAACCACCAATCAATTCTCTGTATCCCTGAGTTTGGGATTCCTCTTATCAGTGAGATTATACACTGTCTTTCTCTGTCTCACCTATTTCTCTTAGGATAATGCTTTCAAGTCCTTCCCTGTTATCATAAACAGCAGGATTTCTTTCCTTTATTTTTGTGGCTAAATCATATTCTATTATATGTGTGTATTTTTTAGCCATTTATCACTCACCCATCAATGGACACTTAGGTTGTTTCTGTGTCCTGGGTATAGTAAATAATGCTGCAATGACCATGGGGGTACAGATATCTTTTCAAGTTAACACCTTAGTTTCCTAGGGAAAAACACCCAGTACTGGAAGTCCTGGGTCATATGGTAGTTTTGTTTTTACTTTTTTGGGGGGGAACCTCTATGCAGTTTTCCATAGTGGCTACACCAACGTACCATATTTTTCACTCCATAGGACCCACCTGACCATAAGACACACCTAGGGTTTTAAGGAGGAAAATAAGAAAAAAATATTCTGAACCCAATGGTGTGTTAAAATATTTAATAAAATATATCACAATAATATTTCAACAATGTAAACTCAACAGCAGTATTAACAAATGAGAAGAGACTTAAATGTTCAAATACGCTTCTAGTTGTCCAGGAACCCACAGCAGCTAAATAAATAAATAAATAAATAAATAACATTTAATCCATAAGACACACGGGCATTTTCTCCTCCACTTTTGGGGAAAAAAAGTGCGTCTTATGGAGCAAAAAATATGGCATATCACCAAGAGTGCATAGGGCTCTTTTTCTCTATGTCCTTGTCAACAGTGTTTATTTCTTATCTTTTTGATAATAGTCACCTTAGCATGTGTGAGATGATATCTCAATCTGGTTTGGGTTTACATTTTCCTGACGATTAGTGATGTAGTGATGTTGTGTTGTTTCTTGATTAATTTTTGACTAATGGAAGTGGGCAGAACCAGTTCCATGAGGATTATTGAGATGGAGAGAAGGAGTAAGATTGATCACAATAAGGTAATGACTTTCCTACAATTTCCATTTACTGGAGCGATGTTTGGTAGCCTGGTGTGTTATTGGGGTGAGCTGTAATTTCTTGGATAACTTCAAGAAATGTGTCTATGAGAGCCAGTGCTCAGTTTCTTCTGCCAGGCTGCTATCTTGCCCCACCTGCTGTCCTCTATCTTTTGTCTTTGGGAATTCACATCTAGCATTTTCTGACATAACTTCCCTCTAGAAATTTATGTAGCTATAAGGCTAAAACTAAGATGTGGGCTACTGAAAGGGGAAAATATTTTGAGAAAGAACCTTTTCAACTATAAAGGAAGTTAGTACTTGTACTTATACGGCCAGTAGCCGTGGCCATCACAGCTGCCAGGCAAGTACAGGTTCACATTAGATTCGGAGAGACGGTAATGAAACTGCAGAGCCAAGAAATGGTGGGCCATCCCTTTTATTCTAGCCTCACTCTGGCAGGCAAGCAAATACACACAGCAGGAAAACACTTTCCTTTCCATTCAGGGCTCCCAAAGTCATTGACTTTCTTTTGATATG
Organism: Rhynchonycteris naso; assembly: GCA_037038555.1. Lineage (NCBI taxonomy): Eukaryota > Metazoa > Chordata > Mammalia > Chiroptera > Emballonuridae > Rhynchonycteris > Rhynchonycteris naso. The sequence goes on from CM073000.1 coordinate 15,727,582, forward strand.
CCTAGCATCAAAGGACCCCACTAGTTCAGTGGAGCTCACAAAGCCCCTCACCTCTGTTCCCCATCTGCTTATCTCTGTACAACTTTGCACAAACTGGCTTCTCCTTTAGCACCCTGCCATCTTGGCTGCTTCCCCTGCAACAATGTGGTCTCTCTTCTGCAAAAACATGGCCTCCTAGCTCCTCCTTCTTCCTTCTTCTTAAAACCTTTTGGCACAAAATCCCTCCTCCAACAAACATTAGCATAACTAAGCCCCTTTCCAAGCAGAAAGGTAATTAGCAGTATTATGTGGCAGTATCATCATGTGAGCAGCGGCCATTTTTAACAATAAAAGTGAGCAAAATCAAATAACACAAATTTTATAAACTTATTTGCCCAACATTCAAATACTACCAGTTCTGCCACTTTGAGAGTACCCTCTGGAAAAAAGGTCTCTTTGTCCTGATGCTAGTGGAACTCCACCAGCTGCTTGGTATCTTTGCTGCACTCCCCTCCTGGGAGTGACTCTGGTTCATTCTGTGACTTGCAGAATACATAAATTAGTGGCTGGAAAGCTTTCTTTCAGCTTCTCTCTGCTAAATGAGAGCAATTCTATTGACTTCTTTTAAAAAAGAACACACAGGTAAGGAATACAGCAATTAGTTGAATCCAATTAACTAAAACCCTTTATTAATCAGCATTTTTTTCATAATTAACACCTAACACCCCCAAAAAATGCAAATCGCAAAATAATAATTGGAGAAGAAATCTTTTAAACTTTGCTCTAGGTTTGGTGGTTCGGTACATATTTAACTCAAACTCCACACTTCTACAACCATATAATATTATTGAGTAATACCAAACAGCTGAGGGAGTCTGTATGCCAGATATTTATGCTACAAGATTCATGTTTCCAAGTTACTTTGTTTTTTAGCAAGAGAGACAGAGAGTGAGAGACAGAGAGGGGGACAGATAAGGACAGACAGGCAGGAAAGGAGAGAGATGAAAGGCATCAATTCTTTGTTGTGGCACCTTAGTTGTTCATTAATTGCTTTCTCATATGTGCCTTGACAGGGAGGCTACAGCAGACCAAGTGACCCCCTGCTCAAGCCAGTGACCTTGGGCTCAAACTAGCAACCTTGGACTTTAAGCTAGCAACATTTGGGCTCAAGCCAGTGACCAGGGGGTCATGTCTGTGATCCCACACTCAAGTCAATGACCCTGTGCTCAAGCTGATGAGCCCACACTCAAGCCAGCCACCTCGGGGTTTCAACATGGGTGCACTGCCTCCCAGTCCAGTGCCCCATCCACTGTGCCACTGCCTGGTCAGGCCTAAGTTACCTTTAACACAGCAATCCTTTGAAGCAGATTTTTTTTTAATAGATCGTCAAATCTAACCACAAAGTTGTTAGTTTCCCCAAGATCACACATCTAATAGTATTAAGGAAGCATAAACCCTCAGAACTCAATGCCTTAACCAACACATCATATTGCTTCCTGATTATTGGTGCAGAAAAAAAATGATGACTTGGAAGTATATTATCCAATAAATAACAAGAGCTAATTAATTGAGTGTTTCTTAGTGCCAGGTACTGCTCTAAGCTCAGTATAACTATTATCTTATTTCTTTTTTTCTTTACTTTTTTTTTGACAGGGACAGAGAGAGAGAGTCAGAGAGAGGGATAGATAGGGACAGACAGACAGGAAAAGAGAGATATGTGAAGCATCAATCATCAGTTTTTCGTTTTGACACCTTAGTTGTTCATTGATTGCTTTCTCATATGTGCCTTGACCGTGGACCTTCAACAGACAGAGTAACCGACCTTGGACTCAAGCTGGTGAGCTTTTGCTCAAACCAGATGAGCCCGTGCTCAAGCTGGCGACCTCAAGGTCTCGAACCTGGGTCCTCTGCATCCCAGTCTGATGCTCTATCCACTGCACCACCGCCTGGTCAGGCCTATTATCATATTGCATCTTCAGTTTAGTTTTTTAAAATAAATACTATTTTTATCCTCATTTGTCAAGCTAGGAAAATGAGGCACATAGAACTTAAATTACTTATCTCCACCTCACGTATCAGATGGTGGTAGAGCCAGAACTGAACCCAAAATTTGTCACTCCAGAGCATATTCTGTTTCTTACCCCACATGCTGCCTTTTCTTTTTTTCCTTCCTTCTTCTTTCCATTCCCTTCCCTCCCTCCCTCCCTCCATCCCTCCCTATCTCCCTTCCTCCTTTTCTTCCTTCCTTCCTTCCTTCCTTCCTTCCTTCCTTCCTTCCTTCCTTCCTTCCTTCCTTCCTTCCTTCCTTCCTTCCTTTTTTCCTTCCTTCCTTCTTTCCTTCCTTTTCCTTTCTTTTTTAGGATTTGCTATAGTACAAGAGAGAAATACAAATCTAATGCATTTTAGAATGATCTTATTCAATGAAGTTAATTAACCAATAAAAGTTGAATCAAAAAGGAGTTTCTGGTTGATGAATTTAATGACTATTCGTATAATTAGATGATTCAATTTCTGAGCTTTCTGGTTAATTGCATTTCCACGGGCTTCAGGTTATCCTGTTCAAAGAGAATTCCAGGGCATGGGATGTTTTTATTTCAACTTAATTGGTAAGAAAGGCAGCAGAGCATTCAAGGATGCTCCCAGAAAACTTGCCCTTTGAAGCATTATGCTTTTATCAAGCATTTGTGCTTTAACTTTGAAGATTTTCTCTTGAATGATATTCATTAGAAACCAAAACTGTGCATAATTTAAATTTGCTAAGATTCCTTCCATTTCAAACATATCTCTTAATAATTGAATCAGACATTTTAAAAGTATTTTCCAGTTCATAGTGTTAACACAAATTCTAAGTCATCACCGATTTTACTCTTTATAGGACTGAAGAGCCCCAAAGATTGTAATTAATGAACTGCTGAGTTCAGACATATAGATGTGATGTGGTTTTCAAGTGGGACAAATGGGAGTTATTAACTTCAAAGGGATGACATTTTAATGTATTTTCCTAATGGGAGGTATTTAGGAAATTTTTTTCAAATGACTAAATTAATTCTTCTAACTAATATTTGTTCTTTTAATATCTTTACCTCAATCAACATTAAGATAATCTTAATTTTTGTTCATGTGAGTTCTTATATATTTATTATTATCTTTTTAATATGATTGCTTATTCTTGATCATGATTTTTTAAAGTACATGTTTGTGTTTAGTTTGTAAACTACTAACCCATGTCTTCTGATAACTGTAAGGTCATTGGTTATTTTCTGTCCAATGACCCATTCTTTCATTCATTGCTATTCTCTGCTTAAAACAATGACTTGTTAGTTCTACTTGGTTCCTCCTTCTATGTTATCTTCTTCTCATAACATTTTACCACTTCCCATGTGCCCAGCCGACATTCTCTCTTTAGTAAGGATGCAACTAAAATATTATTTTCGTCAGGAAGCCATTCCTTTTACTGGTGACATGGTCTGTAAATTCAAATCCTTTAGTAATTAACTCTCACCCAGTATTCCTGTTCTAACTCTTACACTGAAAGAAAGCAAATTAAAGAATCAACAATAATAACAAAAGTTTTATTTTATTTTGTTTTTCACAATATATATTTATAATAAAATGCCTATGCCTTCTAGCCAAAGACAACAAGAAACACTACTATATTTGAACAAGTTTAGGTTTGTTGACTCATCACAATGAGGAAAAACACACATTATTGGGATTATGAAGAATTTCCAGAAGAAGGTGTTAGAATGGATGTATTATATGATGTTTGCTAGTATTAGTTAATTTGGCAGAGGGCACAAGGCAGAATGATTGGTTGCTGCCAAGAAAATAGTGTAATTCTATAATGAATTACCTTAATAATTTTTATACCTAGAAGATGAGAACACCAAACCAAGACTAAACTGTGATTGCTAAGGAAGCAGGAATTACTCTTACTATTCTTGATAAAAGGATATTTGGTCTGTTTTATGTTTTGCACAGTGCTTTTGCTTTGTTTGTACCCAGTCATAATTATAAAGTGGTCCTATATCTCAATCTTTCCCAGTCATAGAGTGGTCTTGTCTGATTTTTTTCTGCCACACTGTGATCAACAGGACAACATTAAGCACAGCTGTGAGTGCCAGACCAGCTTCTGGAAATATCAATGGCTACTTGACAGTGCCCAACTGTTGCAATTGCTTTTTTCTTTCTCAAAAAAAAAAAAGTATATTAGTTAAAATGGCCATATCACCCAACGAAATATGTAGATTTAATGCAATCCTAACCAAAATCCCAATGACATTTTTTAAAGAAATAAAACAAAAAAAAAACCATCATTCTTGTATGAAATCACAGAAGGTCCCAAATAAGCAAAGCAATCCTGAGAAAAAAGAATGAAGTCGGAGGTATCACAATACCTGTGATACTTTAAATTATATTACAGAGATATGATAATCAAAACAGCATGGTATTAGGAGAAAAACAGACACACATACCAATGGAACAGAATCAAGATCCCAGAAATAAAACTACATGTATATTGGCAAAGAAAACAAAAACATATAATGCAGAAAAGAAAGCATCTTCAATAAATGGTACTGGGAAAATTGGAAAACCACATGTAAAAAAATGAAACTAAATTACAGTTTGTCTTCATGTACAAAAATTAATTCAGAATGGGTCAAAGACTTAAATATAAGATCTGAAACAATAAATCACATAAAAGAAATATAAGTACTAAATATACGGACATTGCTTTTAGAGAACATTTTATAAATTTGACCCCAAAGGCAAGGGAGGTAAAGGCCAAAATAAATGAATGGGACTATATCAAACTAAAAAGCTTTTGCACAGTAAAACACAACAATAACAACAACAAAAACCCCAGCAACAATCCTGACCAGGCGGTGGCACAGTGGATAGAATGTTGGACTGGCATGCGGAAGACCCAGGTTCAAGACTCCGAGGTCGCCAGCTTGAGCGCGGGCCCATCTGGCTTGAGCAAAAGCTCGCCAGCTTGGACCCAAGGTTGCTGGCTCCAGCAGGGGGTTACTTGGTCTGCTGAAGGCCCGTGGTCAAGGCACATGTGAGAAAGCAATCAATGAACAACTATGGTGTCTCAATGGCAACGAAAAACTAATGATTGATGCTTCTCACCTCTCTCTGTTCCTGTCTGTCTGTCTCTATCTATCCCTCTCTCTGACTCTCTCTCTCTGGGGGAAAAAAAAACAAAACAAAACCAGCAACTGAAAAAAAAAACAACCATCAACTGAATGGGAGATGATATTTGCAAACAACAGCTCTGACAAAGGGTTAATAGCCAAAATATAAAAAGGATTCATACAACTGAACACAAAACAAACAAATAATCAAATTAGAAAATGGGCAGAGGACCTGAGCAGACACTTCTTTCAAGAAGACATCGCCAACAAATATAAGAAAAAATGCTCAACTTCACTAGCTATTACAGAAATGCATATCAAGACTACAATGAGATACCACCTCATGCTTGTTAGATTGGCTGTTATCAACAAGACAGGTAATAACAAATGTCGAAGAGGTTGTGTAAAAAAAGGAACCCTCATTTACTGCTGGTGGGAATGTAAACTGGTACAGCCACTATGGAAAACAGTATGGTAATTTTCCAAAAATTTAAGAATAGAGGTACCACATGACCCAGCAATACCTCTTCTGTATCTATTCAAAAAACTAAAAAAAACCATTTATTCTCAAAGATATATGTACCCTTTTGTTTATTGTGGCATTTTTTATGGTGTCTAAGACATGGAGACAACCAAAGCGGCCTTTGATAGATGTTTAGATAAAGAAGATGTGTACTTATATACCATGAAATACTTCTATTTGCAACAACATAGATGGACCTTGAGAATATTATGTTAAGTAAAATAAATCAGTCAGCAAAGGCTAAGAACCACATGATTTTACTCATTTATGGTATATAACACTGAAACTCATAGACACAGTCAAGAATATGGTGGTTACCAGAAAGAAGGGCAGGTAGTAAAGGGGGCCAAATATATGGTGACAGAAGATGATTTGACTGTGTGTGGTGAGCACACAATGCAATACACAGATGATCTATCAGAGAACTGTACCCTTGAAACCTATATGATTTTATTAACCAATGTCACCCCAATAAATTTAATAATATTTTTTAAACATAGAAGAATAGTGTACATTTAGTTTATGGAACTTAAAAGACACAGAAAGTATTGAGAAGAAAATGGAAAGCTTCTGGCATTTGTTTTTTTTTCCCCTGAATGGGAATGTCAGGGAGAGGGAGACACAGGAAATCATGGCAGCCTGCTGTCACATGGCTGGCCCGGCAGTGGTGCTTTCACTCTTGGCAGCAGTGAGGCCCTGCAGCTAGGAAAGGTGGAAAGAGAGCCCCGAGTTCCCCCTAAAACCTGTGCAGCTGTGGTGGAAAAGACAGCAGTAACCATGCTGCGTGCAGAAGAAAGCATTCAAAGTCAAATGATTTGAAGCGTTCTCCATGGCAAAAATCCTGCAATTGTTATCACTGAGATTTCCCATTCAATATAGTCCTCACTGGATACTAAGTGCATGTGTCCACTTATCTAAAACTCATCACAATCCTTTGAGGTAGGCCCCACTGTTATCTCATTTAACAGATGAGGAAACAGATATGGAGAGCTTCCAAAAACATCCTGCCTGTGATCACAGAGCTAGGAAGTGGGAAACCTGAGACTTATATTCAAGCTCAAGCTCAAGCTATCTGGCTTTGAGGAATGTTCTACTAAACAATAATAAATAGAGTTACTTACCTAGTTGTGCCCACTTTGAGTATTAAATTTTTTCTTGTAATGGTAGGTTTTAAAATAACCCCATCTGCTTTCTCTATTTCTATCTCTGCTCTCTCTCCTCTTTTTTTTTTCTCTCTCTCTCTATGTATGTGTGGGTATCTGTGTGTGTGTATGCATGTGTATATATACAGCGTAATATGAAGCTAGACTGTCCCACAATGCACAACACCCTCACAGATTATGAGGCAAAACCATCAAATGAACCTAGCAAGAGCAGCTTGGAAAACTCTGTTGAGTAACTTCCTACCCTGTGTTTTATTGAGCTCTGTAAGAACCAAGAGGCAAAAGCTTTGGCTGTCCATTATGAGCAGAGCTTGAGAGCCACCTATTCATTCTAGATGAGAGTTCATTAAAAACAGTCATTCCACAGATATACACTATTCATCACCTTTAGGTTAGACATCATGGGATTAGAATATTCTAAAAAAATTTATCATATTTTAGGTAGCATGAGTGCTTTATGGACCCATTTAAACTCTGCCAAGTAGCAACTTAGAGCAATTTCTTTAATTTCATATTGCATTCCCTACAGACACGGATAATGCTGAGCCTGTCAAATGAATAAATCACATGCTAATTTTGCAACTGGACATCATTGATATATATCACCACCTCTGCCACAGAATCACTAAGTAACACCTCAGTGACATGTGGCAAACTACTGTATCTCTTTCACAGAATGTTATGCTGAATAAAGAGCTTTTAAGAATCACTGCAAGAAAAATTATATATATCTTTAAAACTAGACTCAGATTGTGGCCAATTCAGTATCACATATATTTATTAAACACCAGTAACATGCCAAATAACTTAGACTCAAACATGACAAAGACAAGTACTGGCTCTACCCAGTGAGAACCTTACAGACTTACACAAAAGACAGACCCACCAATGGACAGCTTAAGCTGGGTGTAGTAGTAAGCACTATAGTATGTCCTGGAACACAAAAGAGAGACTTCTAAGCAGGTGAGTTGGAATTGAAGAAGGCAAAGGGAAGGTGTTAGAAATGAGACCACATTTGAGAATTATTTTAAAAGTCTAAATAGGAATTATCCCACTAATGAGAAGGAGCAATGGATAAGGATCCTGTAAAATGCCAAACAAGTTAACAATAACAAAATGCAGATTCAATATCCAGATGTTTTGAGCTGCTTCACTGGTTCTGTTGACTGGGACTTGATTTTTTTTTACTCATTATTTATTCATTTGGTTGGCATTGGGAAGTCATATAGTTTAAGAGGCCAATCAAAAGACAAAAGGCTCTTTTTCACCTGAACCTCTATGATTCCCACAAACACGATTATTGAAAGCATAGCTAACCACAGCAGAAATAAGTCCTAAAATAAAGTAGAACATTTTTTCTGGAGCAGGTCATAATCTCTGTTTCCTATGTCTCTCATGCAGGTGTCATACTCTCATGTCATGTTTTGGGATTAACATGTTCAAGTGAAAAGGCAGACCCACTAGTACATCTTCTTGAGTCAAATGGAGAGAATTCTGATTCAGCTTATTAGAAAGAACTGGAAGCCCACAGATGCTTCTTATTAATGAAATATATAAAAGAGGAGCCCAGTAGGGAGACACTAATTAAGTCAGTTACAATTAGTTCTGATACAATTTGATCCCTGTTAAAAACTATTTTCTTTGGAATTATAGGTTTTAGAGAAATCAGATTTGGGATCAAAATGGCAACTGTAATATTTGTATCAGATTTCCAGAAAATACACATTGCTATGAAAGGAGTCACTTTAAGCTAAGCCATGTCATCAGAGAGTTTTCCTACAGTACTGTATGGTACAATCACAGTATGAAAGTTTACACTAGAAGAGCAGGACTTTAGAGAAATGTGGTTACATGGGGGTTGAAATCAGTTCTCAGACTAGAGCCATTCTTATTTCAGAAGTCAGCTTTATTTGTTGTACAGAGATCAATCACTTGAGACTCGAATGGAATTCTAATCAGTTCTGAACATGTTCAGTTCACATAGGACTGGAATCAGTTCTGTTGGTAACAAAAACAGTATTTTTTAATTTTGGTCATTTAAAATATCTGTTCTGGCTGGCCTGTACCACCATAGCCAGACAAATCTACAGAATTTTTCATTGTCTTGTGTCTCAATTTCAGATAGCAGAACGTGTTAAATTATTGTTAAATAAGGTATGTTACCACATTGCCTTGTTATTGCATAATGATTCCACTTGCTTTCATTTACAAAGAAGTCTCCCCAACAACATTCCCAGTTTTCCCAACATTGGAACATTCAATATATGCACATACACACACAAGTCTTTTGTTTCTATTCGTTTCTGCCTTTGAATATTCTCCCAGGTTTACCTGTGCAAATCATTTTCTCTCTTTTATTTCATAAAATTTTGCCAAAGGAAAATATTAGTTATCCAGTGACGTCCCAGATGAAATACATATTGTATTATTCAAATATAGTTTGCAAATTAATAAAACAGTGAAAGGAAAACATAATCAAAATTTGGCAGCCATCTTTTGAAGCATTAAATAAAACATATTTTGGACAACAGCTTAACCTGCTGTAACATCAAGCTAATCTCTCCTGAGAGAAAAATACTCACAATTATAAACATTGGAAACACAGCTACCATCTCTTAATTTACAGGTGTTTGTGCCTTTTTGTTAGTCCATCAGATTATTATAGATTGCCATTAGTTTACTAAAACCTTTTGGAGTGTTTCCTGATCCCTCAGAAAGAATCAACTGTATTTTCACAGTACACAGCATGCATCTCTACTTGTGTGTGTGTGTGATAGAGACAGAGACAGAGATAGGAATAGATAGAAACCTTGACTGGGGGGCTACAACAAAGTGAGTGACCCTTGCTCAAGCCAGCAACCTAGGGTTCAAGCCAGCAACCTTGGTATTCAAGCCAGTGATTTTTGGGCTCAAGCTAGCAAATATGGGGTTATGTCGATGATCTCATGCTCAAGACAGTGACTACGCTCTCAAGCCAGTGACCTCGGGGTTTCTAACCTGGGTCCTCTGTGTCCCAGTATGACACTATGACTGTGCCACCGCCTGGTCGTGCAGCATATGTCTCTACTCAACAAGAATGCAATTCTTCCTTAAGTGTCAGTTAACTGCTTACATATATGTTTCCTTCATTCTTTCAAAACTTGAATGTAGTTGGTCATAAGACAAGTTGAGCCCTCCAGTAAGGGTTAAGGATTTGTATGGGGAAAATTAAACAGAAGCAAAGAACAGTTAGAACTGGGTACCAAGAACTAACATACTCCAATTATTAGTTCAGGTCATGGTTCACTGAGGCAACTCACACATGTATTGGGTCCACGCATGATCATCTAAGATGGTGGACCTCCTGCCTTTTGGGTGGATATCAATATCTTGATTTATAATTGTATGAATTAGAAAAGGTCTTTTAGTAAAGGTAGAAAAATAGTGACTACAACCTTGTTAGAAAAGATAAATGGAGAGTCAGGGCTTTTTTCATTGAGCAGATGTTCAAAAAATAGTTCCAGCCTCAGAATGGAAACCAAAGCTAAAAGAAAAAAAAATGAGAAAGAAAATACAGCAGAGTTAGGAAAAGAGCTTTCTATGGTCGGTAGGTCACTAGATAGAGCAACAAGAATTATCTCAAGTACTAATTTGTTCTTGGTAGGACAGCAGCTCTGTGAATTAATTACCTAAGCAGTTATCTATTTGGATGGATAAAAGAAAGGATAAATATGTCCTGTTTTTATAATCAGGAAAAGGTGATTAAACAGGTATATGATGTGTGTACGTATGTGTGCATAATATTCCTTTTCACTCTGATTAAACCAAAAATTCTCAATCAAGTGCAGCTGGTCTCTCAGACAGCAGATTTGGCAATGTCTGAAGGTATTTCAAATTGTCAGTGATAGAGTATATGTTGGGCAGATAAAATATATTATGCTCACTTTGTTAAAGATGGCGCTCTCCACATGCAAGTTTTAAGAGTAAGCTTTTCCCCACACCCTTGACTGATTGGATGATGTGGGGTGGTGCACTCTCATGAGGAATCCTCCCATTATGCCTCAGATAAGTGACTTTGTATCAGAGACTTCCTTGTTTGTAGATTGGATTAAGGGTTTGGATTTCTACACTATAAAGTGGGGCAGAACGGGAGCTTGGTCTCTCTCGTTCCTGCTATCACATTGCAGGGGCCTCCCTGATCCCTTGCCCTCCTTGTCTTCTCTTGTGGCTTGCCTGTCTTGGTGAGACACCAATAAACAGAATGGCCCACCATCCTCCGACTCTGCCATTTCTTCACCATCTGCCCGAATCCAATGGGAACCTTCATGTGAACAGCCACGATGGCCACTCCTGGCCCTACAGTATATTACTGGTATAAGGGGTAGAGACCAGGAATGCTTCTAAACATCTTACATTGTCCAGGATAGTATCTAAACTTTATATTTATTAGAAGATATGAACTGTCTCAGAATTACCCAAGTAATAATGAACTTCAAGACTGACATGTTGAAAAAGATTGTGTTTCTTGTTTATCTTTATGTTTAATATATTGACTAACAGATCCTCGTGTAACAAACTTTAAATAACTATATATTGTGTTGCATTGAATTAATAGATAAAGAAGAGAGGTTCATTCAGAGGCAGGCTTAAGTAGGTTTATAGTTGTGAATATGCAAAATGCAGTTTATTCTTGTAGTATTTATTTGTATTACAAACGTAGACCTACTTTTGCCCACCCCTGTATATACAATGAAATATTACTCAGCCATATCTTAACAAACAAAATACACAAACAAAAGAGACAAATTTATAAATACAGAAAACAAATTGATAGTCACCAGATGGGAAGGAAGTAGGGGGAGGTGGTGAAAAAACTAAAAGGGACTAAGAAGTACAAATTGCTATTTACTGTATTAAAACAGTTATGGAGACATAAAGTACAGCGTAGGGAATAGAGTCAATAATATTTTTATAACTCTGTATGGTGTCCAATGGGTATTAAATGTACCTAAATCATAACTTTGTAACATATGTAAATGTCTAATCACTATGTTGTACAACTGAAACTAATATAATATTGTATGTCAACAATAATTGGAAAATAAATTAACTTTTATAAGCTCATTTTGACACAATTAATAGATGTATAAAGATGCTTTGAGTAATTATTTTTATCATTAAGAATAATTAATGGGTACTTTTTTTCTGAACCCATCTAGAATCAAGAATTATAGTAAATTTATTTAGTTCAATAGATTAGTGGGTGTTTTCTGGGCATCTATCACTTTGCCAGATGTTCTGCAGAGTATACAATTAACATAAAATGCATTCTCCAACCTTGAAGAATATGCAATTTAACCAAGAGAAAGAGCATATCTTGAGAAAGTCATTTTGTTCAAGAGCAAAACAGCACATGGTTGGGTGTCAAAACAAGTAAATAATTAGCACAGTATGAGTTTAGGGAACAGGAAAAAAAATCAGTCTGTCTGGAATTGTCAGATATAGCTTCTTGGCAAAGATGAAAATTGAGCTGACCCTTAACTGTCCAATGGGTAGAATTTCAATTAAATGACCAGCAATAAAGAAAAGGTGTTATAAGGCAGAGAAAATAAGATGAACAAAACTAAGAAGATAAAACTAACAATGAGCAGGTTCATGAGGAGAGAGATTACCCTGACTTAAACAGGTAAGAAATCAGAACTGTTAAGATATAGCCCAATTACAGTGAAAATCAAATGAGTGAATAGCGATAGGAATACCTTGTAAAAGACCTAAATCTATAAATGAGATAAAATAAAGTTTGAAATTTGTGTTTCCAGTCATTATCATGCTTAATTTGACTACTTAACCTAATATAGGTTAGCACATCTTTCTACATGTAGACCTTTGTATTATATAAGCAACACTGTGCCCTGCAGAGTGTACCTAATATTTCATAAAAGTGACCATTAGCAAAGGTAAGCCAAATTTAGCAATAGCCCCATGTAGCCTTTTCTCTCCTTGGGTCTACAAAGATAGCAAGAGTCCTTATTTCAGAAGAGAAGTGCTCTAAATAAAGAATTGCTTTAATTAACTTATTTCCTAAAATTACATTTTTTGTCAAGGGAATAAAGGAAGAAGTATCCCGTTTGATCAAAGAGTCTTGCAGAAGATAGAACTGAACAATTGATGTTAAGAAGCATTAGCCTTAATTCAGTGTACATATATGTTGGGCTAGTAATTAAATGTAAGAAGAAATAGATCATTATCTGAAAAACAAACAAACAAACAAAGCTTACCTTATACCTAAGTGCCATTCTACTCGTTAGGTTAAAGTATCTTTCCTAATGGGAGAACCAGAAGAGAGAATTTTGGAGAATAAATAGGTGTTATATTTGGAATAAGAAAAACTCCAATGCAATAATAATTAATGGTTAATAATAACTCCCAGAGTAGGTGGGCCAATGTGTCTTTGAAATCAAAGATCATTGCCTGACCAGGCGGTGGTGCAGTGGATAGCACGTTGGACTGGGATGCAGAGGACTCAGGTTCAAAACCCTGAGGTCACCGGCTTAAGCATGGGCTCATCTGTTTGAGCACTGCCCACCAGCTTGAACCCAAGGTTGCTGGCTTAAGCAAGGGGTCACTCAGTCTGTTGTAGTCCCCTGGTCAAAGCACATATGAGAATGCAATTAATGAACAACTAACGTGCCACAACAAAAATTTTATGCTTCTCATATCTCTCCCTTCCTGTTTGTTCGTTCCTATCTGTCCCTCTTTGTCTCTGTCACACACACACACAAACACACACACACACACACATCAGCATTATAATACACTTAAACTTGTATGTTCCATAGTCTAACTATAAAGCAAAAAGTCTTAAATCCCCATAATTGTTGGTTAGGACTAGGTTCATCTTCATAAAACAACCTTACTCATAATGACATAGACAATGGAGATTTGATTTTCGTTAAATAAAATCCAAAAGGAAGGTAGGCCATGGCTCTTGGTGGTGCTATGATGTCTTTTAGGACAAACTTCCTTATAGTTTTCTGATAAGCATTCTTTTATTATTATTATTAGTAGTAGTAGTAGTAGTAGTATACAGGTTTCAGGTTTACAATTCTGTAATACACCTTCCGTATATTGTATTGAGTGTTCACCACCCCAAGTCTTGTCTGCCTCCATCACCATCAATCTCCTCTCCCCCCTGCAATTTCCACACTGTTTTCTCAGTATATAACTTGTTTCTTTGCTTAATTCCTTTACCTTTTTCACTCAGTCCCCCATCCCCTCTGACAGCTGTCAGTCTGTTCTCCATATTTATGAGTCTGTTCCTATTTTGTTTGTTAGTTTATTTTGATCGTTAGATTCCACATATAAGTGAAATCTATGGTACTTGTCTTTCTCTGACTGGCTTATTTCATTTAGCATAATAACCTCCAGGTCTATCCATGCTGTCACAAAAAATAAGATTTCTTTTTTTTTTTTTTACCACTGAGTAGTATTCCATGTGTAAATGTACAACCACTTTTTTATTTACTCATGTTCTGATGGGCACTTGAACTGTTTCCAAATCTTGGCTATTGTAAATAACACTGCAATGGACATAGGGGTGTATATATTCCTTTGAATTAGTTTTTCTTGTTTCTTTGGATATATTCCCAGAATTGGAATTACTGGGTTATAAGACTGTTCCATTTTTAAGTTTTTGAGATAATGCCATACTGCTTTTCACAGTGGCTGCACCAATCTGCATTCCCCCAACAGTGGAAGAGGGTTCCCTTTTCTCCAAATCCTTGCCAAAAATTGTTTATTGATTTATTGAAGATAGCCATTCTGACAGATGTGAGGTAGTACCTGGTTGTGGTTTTAATTTGCACTTCTCTGATGATTAGTGACATTGAGAATCTTTTCATATGTCTATTGACTATTTGTATGTCTTATTTAAAGAAGCATCTAGTCAGATTCTTTGCCCTTTTTTAATTGGGTTGTTTGGGGTAATTTTTTGTTTTGTTTTGTTTTTGTTTGCTTTTAGTATTGAGTTTTATAAGTTCCTTGTAAATTTTGGACATTAACTTCTTATCAGATGTATCAGTGAATATATTTTCCCATTCAGGGGATTGTCTTTTTATTTTTTAAATAATCTTCTTTTGAATAAAAACTTTAATTTGATATTGTCTCATTTGTTTATTTTTTCTTTTGTTTCTCTTGTTTGAGGTGATATATCAGAAAACATATTGCTACTAGACATGTCCTATATTTAACTGTCTATCTGGTTTCAAGTCCAACATCTCTATCTTTAATCTATTTTGAGTTTACTGTATTTTGTGTTAGAAGGTGGTCCAGTTTTATTTTTTGCACATATTTGTCCAATTTTTTCCACACCATTTACTGAGTAGATTATCTTTACCCCTATCTATGTTCTTGCCTCCTTTATCAAATATTAATTGATTATAAAAGTATGGGTTTGTTTCTGGGCTCTTATTCTACTCCATTGATCTATATGTCTGTTTTTATGCTAGTGTCATGCTGTTTTGATTACTATGATCTTATAGTATAGTGTGCTATCAGGTAATGTGCTTCTTCCAACTATTTTCTTCCTCAAGATCAATATGGCTATTTTTGTTGTTCCATATAAATTTTTGGAATATTTGTTATAGCTCTGTGAAATACACCATTGATATCTTGATAGGAATTGTGTTGAAACTATGATTGCTTGGGGTAGTATGGACATTTAATGATGCTAAGTCTTCCTATCCAAGAACACTTAAGTGACTTCCAGTTATATCACATCATCCAAAAATGCGTTATAGGAACCACCCTTAGTTGAAAGGTAAGCTAAGAAATTGTGTACAATGTAGTCCCAAATGAAAATGACAATGAAGGAAAAGAATTGTGTAGACCAGTTAGCAAACTTTATCAATAACACAAAAACAGTGATTATAGTGAGACCCCAGTCGTGACACCATGTTAAAACACAAGTAAATAAATTGGGTCTGTAACCCAGAACTCCAATATCTAGGTGCCACACAAAGTCCATTGTCCAGGTTTTCTTAAACTAGTTCATTTTATACCTTTGTACCCCATTTTTGTCTGATGGATTTCTTGGAGAACAGCTAAAGCACAGTTTCTATACATTCATGAAAAAGGTTTGTGTATAGTACTGTAATGGCTATAAGAGCAAGACAGATCTATGAAGATTTCCACTCAGTTAGTTATCAAATGATCTATTGTGGATGGTACTTGACAGAGCTAATTCAGGAACGTGAAGAAAAGAGAATTTGCAGGTATAATATAACAACTCTATGATTTCTGATCTTGTTGAAAAAGAAGTAACGGTATTTTAAGGGCTATCAAGTTCTTGAAATATAAGATCTCAGTATCTAACAGTTTCTGGCACATAGTAGGTGTTCACGTGGTATTTGTTTGCTAAATTTTTTGTCTATTTACTCTTGTCAAAGTGTACACAGAAGTTGGTTACAAAAAGTCAAACATTTTATCAGTATACCTCTATGTCAATAAAGACTCTGTGAAGAGCCCAAAAGAAATGCTTGCTGTGATCTCTTAACCTGAAGGTCTTGCTCAGTCTTTCATGTAACCTGGCAGAATTTTATTTTTTACTCATATTCAATTTTTTTTTTCAGAAAAAGAAAGATAGAGAGACAATAAACATTTAATCGTAGTTGTGTCACTTTAGTTGTTCATAATTGCTTCTCATACGTACGTGCCTCGACTGGGGGGCTCAAGCCAAGCCAGTGACCCTTTGCTCAAGCCAATAACCTTGGGCTTCAAGCCAGCAACCTTTGAGTTAAGCCAGTGACCTTGGGATCATGTCGATGATTCTTTGCCTAAGCTGGTGAGCCTGTACTGAAGCCAGTGATCTCAGGGTTTTGAACAGGAAACCTCAACATCCTGGTCAACGCTCTATCTTCTGCACCACCACCAGTCAGGCTCACATCCAATGTTAATCAACTCTACAGGAATCAGTTTCTAATCCATTTGGCCACTAAGCAGATTATTAGCATTGTAAAATCAATTTAAAGCCATTTTAAATGTTTAAAATTACTTTATATGTTCCTAAATCAGCTTGTAAATCAGCTAGAAATGGAGGTTAGGAACTATCAGTCAATACATCAGTTGATGAAGCACTAACTTGATGTTGAGGGACATCTAAAACTTCACAAATAACAGCCAGTGTCCTTGACAACTTATAATCCATGTAAGTAGACATGTGTAGCACTAATGTCACATTATACTACAACTTGTCAAATTAATAAACAAATAATAAATGTTTCATTTTTCCCAAAATTACCAATAAGTCTGGACTTTCTTAAAGTGTAAACATGGAGCAAGTATGTACTGTCATATAACTCAAACTCTGAGACCCTGAAAGTCTCAAAGTATAAGGTTAGAGTATAAGGTATTGTTTAGCATAGACAACTTATCAGAAATTCGCTTGAACCATAGGAGGAAATAAAACAATTATTCTTTTTCTTCTTTTTCTAAATTAGGTCATGGAACAAAAGGAGTATTTGAGCTTCTGTCTGGATGGCGGAGAACCAGAGAAAATTTGCCCTTCAAAGACAGGGTAGCAGATGCCTATTCTGATGTGATGGTCACCTATACCATGACCAGCTCCCTGTACCTCATTACCTTTGGCATGGGTGCCAGCCCATTCACCAACATAGAGGCTGTAAAGGTCTTCTGTCAGAACATGTGTGTGTCCATTCTGTTAAACTACTTCTACATTTTTTCTTTCTTTGGCTCCTGTCTGGTCTTTGCCGGCCAACTAGAACAAAACCGTTATCACAGCATCTTCTGCTGTAAAATTCCTTCTGCTGAGTACCTGGACCGCAAGCCTGTGTGGTTCCAGACGGTGATGAGTGACGGACATCAGCAGACTTCCCATCACGAGACAGACCCCTACCAGCACCACTTTATTCAGCACTTCCTCCGTGAACATTACAATGAGTGGATAACCAACATCTACGTGAAGCCCTTCGTTGTCATCCTCTATCTCATTTATGCCTCCTTCTCCTTCATGGGGTGCCTGCAGATCAGCGACCGAGCCAACATCATCAATCTACTAGCCAGTGATTCCCCAAGCGTTTCCTACGCCATGGTTCAGCAAAAATACTTCAGCAACTACAGCCCCGTGATAGGATTCTATGTCTACGAGCCTCTCGAGTACTGGAACAGCAGCGTCCAGGAGGATCTGCGGAGACTCTGCAGTGGGTTCACTGCAGTGTCCTGGGTGGAGCAGTATTACCAGTTCCTGAAAGTTAGCAACATCAGTGCCAATAACAAGAGTGACTTTATCAGTGTCCTGCAGAGTTCATTTTTAAAAAAGCCAGAATTCCAGCATTTTCGAAACGACATCATCTTCTCCAAGGCAGGGGATGAGAACAACATCATTGCTTCTCGCTTGTATCTGGTGGCTAGGACTAGCAGAGACAAGCAGAAGGAAGTCATCGAAGTGCTGGAAAAGCTGAGGCCCCTGTCTCTCTCTAAGAGCATCCGATTCATCGTGTTCAACCCCTCCTTTGTGTTCATGGACCATTACGGCCTGTCTGTCACCGTGCCTGTTCTAATTGCAGGCTTCGGAGTTCTCCTGGTGTTAATCCTTACTTTTTTCCTAGTGATCCACCCTCTGGGAAACTTCTGGATAATTCTTAGCGTCACCTCAATTGAGCTGGGCGTTCTGGGCTTAATGACGTTATGGAACGTCGACATGGATTGCATTTCTATCTTGTGCCTTATCTACACTTTAAACTTCGCCATTGACCACTGTGCACCACTGCTTTACACATTTGTATTAGCGACCGAGCACACCCGAACACAGTGTATAAAAAGCTCCCTGCAAGAGCATGGGACAGCCATTTTGCAAAACATTACTTGTTTTCTTATTGGGTTGGTCCCCCTCCTCTTTGTGCCTTCAAACCTGACCTTCACACTGTTCAAATGCTTGCTGCTCACTGGGGGTTGCACACTTCTGCACTGTTTTGTTATCTTACCTGTGTTCTTAACCTTTTTCCCCCCTTCCAAAAAGCACCACAAGAAAAAGAAACGTGCCAAACGAAAGGAGAGAGAAGAAATTGAATGCATAGAAATTCAAGAGAATCCTGATCACGTCACCACAGTCTGAAGGGTGCAGACTAATGGATTGTTTTTCTTTCTCAGTTTTGCACAACGATGCAGGGCGAGTTCAGCTCAGACCTCAGCTGCTTGGGCTGGCCAGGGGTAACGAGGCAAGTCAGATCAAGAGTGTATTATTCATGACACACCACGGTGTTTGCTCCTGGGTGGGGGGTGAGGGGGTCAAAGAAGAGGGGAAAGTTTTTTTCAACCCTGTTCCCCACTAAAGATAAGTTTCTGGATGTGGTCTTAGAGCTCTTTCATGGAATGGATGAATCAGTGAAGTGTTAGAAGGCCAAAAGAATCAACAGCTTTCATAAAATAAAATGCTTAGGACAGATGGAGAAGAGAAGAAAGGGGGCCTCCAAATAGGGAAAAAAGACATAGAAAATGTCAAAATTGCCATGACACTTTTTGTATTTGTTTTATGAACAGGTTGGTCAAAGGAAACCTATGCACTTGGGAAGTACATATATAATCCCGTCTAAACCAAAGGACTTCCCAATCCATTTTATGTGTACATATATATGTATATATGTTATATATACATATACTTAGATTTGTCTTAGTGTACATTGACATTTATGTGGAGGGAGATGTCCACTTGCAGACAGGCTGGCCTTTCCCTAGAAAGTCAAATCAGCCTTAGCCGAATATAGTAGAATTCATGGCCATTCAAAATCAACTCAATTGTTTCAACCGTGTTAAGCAAAATAAAAAGACTGTAAATCTATTAGATTGTACCTATTATGTTGTCAGTCTTTGAGATCTTGTTTTGGATGACTTAGCAAAAAAAAAAAACAAAAAAGAACAAAAGACATTTGAATTAATTACCACATGAACAATGTTTAATAGTTGATATGGCATTTCATTGGTTTTTAATGGTTCTCTGTATTAGAGGAGGCTGATTTGGCTGCTTTAAGTGACTCACTCACTGCAAGTGAGCACTTTACACATATTGTCTATACATATGTGTATAAAGGCACACAAATGTGTGCATGTGTTTTTGTGTGTGTGTATGTCTATGTGTGTTTGTATGTGAGCTGGAGTATTCAATAGTTATAGTGTGCTCATTTTAGATGGTGAAAATATACTGCTATGGAATATAGAAGAAAGGAGACACAGCTAGAAAATCTGTTGTAGAATGAAATAGAGTAAAGGGACCATCCTCACTCATCATGTGCCATCAACTGGCTCCTAGCGTAAAGAAAATATTTAAGTCCTATAAAGTCTATTGTGTTCCTTGCATTGATATTTGGAGCATTGACCCAGGCCACAGTCACTATCGTAGTGGTCACTATAACTACTGCAATATCATTTTGTAGCTTCTTGTTCTAACGTTGTTCTTGTACTTGAAACCCGCTCCTCAGTTGGCCCAAGGGTAATTGTAGCCCCCCACAGGTGGCATGTTACTTGTAACTGCTGCAGAATTCTCTCTCAAAAAATGTATAGGGGTTAAATGTTTTCATTGAGCTAAAGTTTGAAACTGCTCCCCAGAGGATAGACTCAGTCTGTGGAGTGCTTACTTGGATTAATGCTGTGCTGCCTATCATAGAAAATTACTAGGAAAATTACATAAGAAATGCCTTTTCCCATGCTAAGTAGTAGAATAAATTAATTTTCAGGTAGGACTGAACAAATGTCCAATGATTTTAAAATCCGCCAGTAAGCTTTATTTTTTTTTCCCTGAAAGAAAGCAACTGTTTTCCAACAACTTTGGCTGTATATTTTAATTGAATTTAAAATATTAAAATCTAAAATGAAAAAAAAAAGCCAATATCCTGGACTCAGTTAAATTTACACAAGAGCTACAGTAGATGTCGACTTTGGAAATGAAATGTATAGATAAAGGAGGTAAAAAGCAACAAAACAAGCATTACTTTTTACAAATAATTCACTACATATTAAGGGAAGGGAGAACTGTCTCTAATATAAAAACATTTAACCAAATTTTATTTTGTTAAATAGAGTTTGTTTTGTCCTATCTTGAGGTAATTAAGTTTCTATTAGAAATGGTCTGTCTTTTCAGTTGTGTTCATCTGGGCACAAGAGTAACAGATGAAGTATGGGAAATAATTGCCATAAACATAGGGTTATTGTTCTTGCATTATTTGGGAAGTCATGTCACAGATAACCCTAGCCTCTTACCTCCTGAACCTCTCTGCTAGAATGAACTGGATTTTGGCACTGTAGATATGCAGACCATGATCTCATAGCTGACGTAGAAGTTTCTGAGGAGTTGGTTTTTTTCTTGGAAGGATTCTTCATCATTTGAGAAGATTTGTTTCACATCCCTTTCAAAAGATGTGATCACTAGAGATATCCCATAACTGTTATATCGTTCTAGTTCTTCCCAAGACATGCCATACTCCGAAGCATTTACCAATTTTTAAAAAAACTTGATTACTTGGGTCATTTTTTTCTCTTAATTACTTTACACAGTTTCACATGCAAATAAAGTTGGCCAGCTGATTTGTAAAAAAACAAAATAACAAATATGCCAGTTGCCAAATGCATGCTCCTTCATCTACATATTTGTCTCTTTGGAAAGGGTAAAACAGTTATTTTGGGGGTGCAATTTCAAGGCTTAAAGTGGCTAAAATAAATATAAACTTCTCATTGCACAAGTGACTAGAGATATGGAATTTTGGAAGTGACGTTATCTTTTCTGGGACATATGGCACTCTTTAGAGAACTGTAGCAATAATTAATTGAAATGACATTTCTTGTTCTGGAAGAGTTAATATACCACTCAAAATGCCTAACTCAGTCCCAGGAAGTAATTTAAGCTCAGAAAAAATTTAACTGAGCATCACCCCGACCTCTCAACCTCACTCTGAAACAAATATAGATATATAAGAATTTCATGTACTGAGTACCAAACTGCATTGTAAAATATGAGATCATGATTTGCAGGTTAACACCTAACCTCTGCCTTTTTCAATAGCTTGTGCGCAACTCTCCCTGGTTTTTCAGGTTTACTCCTGTTGTTTTGTCCATTTGTGCAATATTGATGGTGTTCAAATTAAGAACTTATCTACTGCTAGACGATGGTCAATCAACTCACAGAAGAGAAGAAACCTGCAGGAAACATCTCAGATATGTAGAATATTTTATTTTGTTGAAATGTGTTTTTTCCTTAAAGTAAGAGGTTGCAAGTTTGCAAAAGCCACAGCTTTTCTGGATTTAAACTGGAATGTGGACTTGTTTTCTACCACCAGAATTTATGTTTGAATTAGAAAGGTCATAAGAGCTAACTCTCCATGATGGTTAATAAAGCTTCAAAGAGGTGGTCATTTAAATTGTAGAAAGAGATTTGGCTAAAAATTAAATTCTTAACTTCTTTGCTAACTTTAACCATGCTGATTTTTTTTTTTAATGAAAAGGTCATCTCATGAATTCTTCCAGGGACTGTGAACCTCTTTGAAATTTGTGCATGAATATTCTATGAGAGAATTACTCTCCACTGTGGTTGTATAACGTGAGTGATTCTTTCCCATTTAATTCCTATTTATTTCCACAGAACTTTGGTTTTACCTTGTGAGCTTAGAAGAATTATGACAAACGAAACTCCTGTGATGCTATAATAGCCATTCTTGAATGTTGATTTCAAGAGACTGAGAGCTTGGTCCATTTTGTAATTACCCATGATATTTCCCATAATAGACTATTCTTCGAGGCCTGTGGATAGAGCTAGGAGTTAACTATTGCCATTCAGATTACATGTATTTTTATAAGTTGACTGTAAATGTCATAATAACAGTCACATATTTTTATGACCAAATAGTTACAAATGCCTGGCACTATGCATGCTTTATTACTAATAGTACATAGATTTTTAAAGACACTATTTTCATGGTTATTGCAACTTTTATTGAAATTCTCCTATCACCTAGTAATAAATGCCTTGTAGGTTTTGCTCCCAAGGGCCTACATTCTCTATAAATTCATCCTGAGGGGAACAATTTAAAAAATGCCTTTGTTGGGTGTCTAAGGCAGTAACCTCTTCTAGAATGTCCTCTGGAAAATCCAAGAGGCTCAATCTGGCTTCCAGGTAAAGGACATACTAGATTCTGTGTCAGTCAGTAATTAAACATACTCTAATTTCCTGTGTTTGCTAATTTCATGGTGATCCCGAGAATACATTGCCTGAAACTGAACTTTAGATGTTGTCTCCTTTGGATTGGAGAACTCAATACTTACTTAATGTCTTTCTAAAGGAATCTCTCTGTTTAGTATCTTTTGTTGATTTTTGTGAATGGTATTGATAATTTTATGAAATGTGAACCTGAAAACTGTAATGTATTCCAAAAGGGATGTAGAAGCACTATTATTCCATAGAAAAAAGACATTTTGCTTCTTCTATGTCACAAAATAATTTTGTGACAAATTTTGACATTGATTCAAAGTCCATCAATAGCTGAATCATTATGCCCTTGAAATCTCTCCATATTGAATCTAAATATAATACTCAGCATCATCACTGTGGTGCAGACATTTACAACAACCCTTTATAAGCAATGATCTGCCAATACATCGTGTAGGAGAAAATGAATTAATTTTTTTACTGGTTTATCTCCAAAATCATGACTACAAATACATTTACCAAACGAAAGCAGAAAAATTATAAATAAAAGCAACAAAGCCTTTCTGCATCAGGTCCAGCATGGGAGGGGCTGTATATAGGTATAATAGCAATAAATTACTTTTGTTTCTGTTAAATGGCCAAGATTCACCATCATGTTTTCACCATTGATTCACTATCATGTTTAGAAAGGCAAGAGATAATGTTCTGCATGTAAAGTTCTGGGGAGGTGGGTCAGGCAATATTTAGAATAAGATTGAAAGGATGTTGAGTTGAGAAATGAGTCTACATGCATAGAAATTATTATGTTCGTATGTAGATGTTATGGAACAGGTGGGAAATTTCCACATATTTTACAGTTTAGGATACAGCACAGAGAATTGTATGATGCCTCAAAACCATAGATTTTTAACTGCTAGCAAATTAATTACACGCAAATATATCCCACTTGAAGATTTTCTTCTCATTTGTCAGATTCATAACCTAATTTCTGTTGAGAAAGTGTTCCTGAATTTCCAAGCATGAACTAGCAAGCATGAACTGTAGATCATTTTCTGTGTGCAAGTGGTCTGTTAGGGATAGTCCTTGAAAAAAAGCTTCAGGTAAACTCCCAGGTGAGCATTATTCATTTCCAAGATGGCTGTTGGCATTGACCTGATTTTGTCCATCCTTGAGACATAATGAATACTTTGTTGATGTTTTCTCTGTACTTAATGAGGATCTCTCTATTGCTGGTAGAAAAGCTATTTACTTATAAAATGAAAATCAATTCAGAGAGGAATGTATAGGATTAGAAATCATATACTAAAATATGACAGATTACTAGCCTACAGATGACATCATATCTCTTTTGTACCTCTAAAGATATTGTCAAAATTACATGAGTTTATACCCTAATCTGAGAGCTTCTATAAGGCACATAATTTTAATGTAATACATATTTATAAAAAATCATTGCTAAAATTACACTTTTATAGCTTACAGAAGGTCAGTCCCTACTGTTTTTCCCAGTTACAGTTTTTTCTAAGGATGTTCTCATAAGTCATGCTACTTATGAAGTCTTAAAAATCAGAAGGAAACATTAGAAACAGAAGATTAAAAACATCTCCTGGTTATGTGTGGTCTTTGCTTTATGTCACATATTTGTACTTATCTGAACTGGATTTTTAAAAATCATTTTTAACTGTGTCCTGGCTTTTCACATGGCTAATGTCATGGCCAGACAAGGACCAGAATGGTTTCTTTTTCTTCTGATTTCATGGTTATTAGAGCAACCATTTTACCCACAGGGCTCTGTCAAACTAATGGAGAAATAAGAGCTTTGGAGGAGTTCATTGAAGAATTCTATAGGAGTAACTAAGAGAGACTCCCATGGGTAAAAGAAGTGGAGATTATTGTAAAGTTTTAGCTTCCCAGTCCTGTATAAATTTATCACCTTGGATTCAGGCAGCAGCAGTCTATAGTATGTTGTGGGAAGAATTTGAAGTATCTAATGTAAAATGGTCAAAAAAATGTTCCCCTGAAACTGAAATACCTTCCATCATTCTATTTGGTTGATTTGCTGGCTATTGGTAGCCACAAGAAGAGAGTTGGTAAAAACCAAACTGTCATATTCCTGTGAGCACTGCTGTAGTGTATAGCATTTATTTTGACGTAAAGTCAAGAAATTCTGGTATCTTTCTTTCTCAAACATAAAATTTCTGAGTATTGATAAATTATATCTTAAATTTATCAATGCAAATATCCCAAAGTTTAGCAGAGTTTAAGTAACAACTTTATCATATTTTTTGTTAGTTATGCATATTTTTTAGCAATAAGCTTTCTTGCTCTTAAATAGGGAATCTGTCACAGATTGTAAGGGCAGAGAACTCTCTAAGCTACCTCATAAGGGTATTTAAAGATAAAATGGCATGCAGCCTTTGACTAAATGGCAGTATATTAAAGCTTCAAAGCAATATTATTTATCACCTTTCCTTGATGTTCTTTTACTTTGTAAATTTAGGTCAGGCAAAATGTAAAAGAAATACCTACATGTGCAGTCCTGCCTGTGCATTCTGGTATGTATAACATTCATTAATATAAAATCTCTCAGGGTAGTTGTTTGATTGTCTCTCTACAGACATCTCAGAGCACAAAACTTGGTTCAGAAAGAGAATTAACCTGACATTGACTTTGGGGCAGTAATCTATCTAGTGAGTTGCACAATAATCTAGAAATCTGTGAATAACTTCAGTAAAAATTACAAGTGAACTTCTTATCCATGGAGGAAAAATTCAGTTTGCTTGTTTACTCTAAGCAAGCAGAAAGAAACAAAGTTACCAGTACTTGGCATTGTACTTAAGTCAGGCGTCCCCAAACTACAGCCTGCAGACTGCATGCGGCCCCCTGAGGCCATTTATCCGCCCCCCCTACCCCCAACACACTACCGGAAGGGGCACCTCTTTCATTGGTGGTCAGTGAGAACAGCACAGGATACATCCGCACCCATAGTTCCCATTGAAATACTGGTCAGTTTGTTGATTTAAATTTACTTGTTCTTTATTTTAAATATTGTATTTGTTCCCGTTTTGTTTTTTTACTTTAAAATAAGATATGTGCAGTGTGCATAGGGATTTGTTCATAGTTTTTTTTATAGTATGACCCTCCAACGGTCTGCGGGACAGTGAACTGGCCCCCTGTGTAAAAAGTTTGGGGACCCTGACTTAGGTTTTGTTTTCCGCTGGAGGCCATTACTACTATTTGTGGCTGAATTGGAGTTCTGAAATGCAGGTGTTCTTTAGGAGTGAAAAGAAAACTACTAGAGAGAAACTCTCTTCACTCATGCAGACAACTTGTAGAAATGAAAGTAAAAATTGCATACTTTACTTTCTTTCTTAAACCAAAAGCCCACTTATTCTCAATCCTGGCTAAGCAAAGTAATATTTTCTGTAACACAATAAAAAAGAATGATAAAAAGTATGAAATTATGATACTTCAGTGTTTTATCAATACAATTCAGTAACAAACCACCATTTCCCAATGTCTTTCCCTCAAAGAACATTATTTTTTAATATTCAATGACATATTGGTTCTTATCACATCTCATTCAGGAAAACAGCCTCATTTTATCACGCCGAAAAAAAGTGCAAATAAACTAAAAAGACATTTACAGCTTTCAGCTTTGTAACTGTATTCTTGGCTTCAAAACTAAAGTAACTTATTGAAGAAAGCTTAAAGAATTTTGAGCAAAAATTTTAATATCAAAATATTACTTGTAATATTTTCATCTCAAAATATCTTCAAAATAGGGAAACATCCATGTGTCTATTTCAGATCTTTCTAGGAAGCAAATATTCTCATATGCTAGCTTCATAAAAATCTCCAAATTGTTTGTATTTGGTTTGTTACCAAAATTTGCCTCCATTCTCTATAAGTAAAAAAAGAAACAATTTATATGCCAGGTCTTCTCTAACTATAATAAAAATAAGTAAATTATTTCTCATAGATCTGCACATGTCAAAGTACATTTAATAATTATATTAATCTTATAACTCAATCAAGGAGAATTGTGGTGCAAATATTTCCATGTTTATTTTATTATTATTTTCCTACTTTGGATACACAGAGATATTATAGTTTTAGTTAAATTCACCAGGATTACTCTATTTAAGAAATTTATGATCTTAAGCATAAAGGTAAAAACCTTAAGAAAAATACCAATAGTCTTAGTTACTTACAAAAATGTCATCTTAGATATTTGCTAAAATGCTAGTAGGCAAAGTTATTTACAATACTTTTGACTATGTTGGCCTTTTATTTCAACAGCAACAAAAATTTCTAGTTCCATTAGTCATAATCAGGAATAGTATAATAAAATAGGGATAGATGACACAAGTGTTTTTATTCTTTATTTCCTAAGGTCTGTTGACTACCAATTCTTTCTAAATCACTATCCCATATGCTGCCAGATGGGCTGTCCATAGATTCACAGTGTTTTCCTTCATTTCTTATTGTTAATGTAAAATGTCCCACGGAATGTCCTAATACGTGACTACTTTATCTAACCTTGGGGGGATCCTTGGGCCTCCTCTCCTACAGGAATTCTTCTAAGCTAGGAACTAAACTTCTTAAACATAACATCTCATGACACTACAATGTAAAATAGCAACCTATATTTCTTAAGTCCTTTATTGAATCACAAGTTCTAAAAGTGATAAATGTTGTCCTTTAAAAATTCAAGAATAAAAGCATTAAAAGTAATACCATGAAAATAGATATCAATTAATCCTAAGATAAGGCAAATTTGAAATACCTTGGCATTCCTGAGACATATGTTTATTAATTTCTAAGTTCACAAATATCTTTATAACATATACATTACTGAAGTGTTACTGAAATATTTAGATGGCCCTTTCAGACCCCTAATAATTGTACTAACTTCAAATCTAAAGAAATTTATTTTTAATTAGTTGAAAATAAAAAGAAAACTCTGCTTAAAGCATCTCACTGCATTACATTGTATTACTGCAGGAACATTAACTATAAAGTGCTTGAATCAATGATTTTTTAACAGGTGAGTTATAGAGATGGCGACAATCCTAGGCTGGTGGCTGCAGAGCAGTACACAGGCTTACAAACAAAGCACATCCTTAGTCCACACATGAAACCGTCCCAAGTCTGGATGAAATTAACCATGAACTGTCATCTCCAATTCCAAGTACTAAAACCAAGAATACTAAATCTCTGAGGACCCAAGCCGACTGTATTCGCTTGAATAATGAAGTGGCATTACAAAACGAACGCAAATAACCAACATTCACAGGATTTAAAAGCACTGGAGGCCAAAATTATAGTGAAAAAGTTTAATGACCTGCAATCCACTTTGGGAGGTTTTGTCATTTCAAAGTTATCTTAATTATTGACATCATTTACATGACTAAATAGAGAACTCTGTCTAAAACTTTTCACTTTATATAGTTTTTATATTTTTTAAACAGGATGCTCATAATTTTTTTATGAAAATGTTTGGATTTACTCCATAGCCATTAAACATTTCTTGTTTAAATTTAATAATTTAATCATTAATATATTTTGTTTTGTTCCTTGTTTAAATATGTTCGAGTTTTCTTTCATGTTTAATTTAATTGTCCTTAGAATAATTAAAATATGTCATTTAGGTAAGAATGAGCATAGCTAGAAAGATGTGAAGAACTTAGAAAATTAAACAGGACAGGTGAATGTATTTGCAAGCACTGAAGTTTGGGAAAAGGAGTACTCATTATCTATATGAGCACCAAGCTGAAATTCCCTACTGCTTTTAATAATGGCAGCTGACATGGAAAACAGTATATAACACAGGTCCATCTGCTTAGTAGACTTGCTAATTATCTATTCAATGAAGAAATAAATGAAAGAATTTTCCTGACTCTGACTTGTCTGCCTATGACCTAATGAAAAGTGAATTATTTAATAATCTTAATCTGTGACACCCTGTAGGTGGACATTTTTAGTTTTGTTTTCTTAGAAATTTTTCTTGGTAATAATAATGCATTACACAGATATGAGCCCCAATATAAAGAATAAATTTCAAACATGTTGGAAGTAACTGTCCTTTTCAATAAATTGAAATGCTAGAGCTTAGAGCTATACATATCTTATTAGTAAAATAAAAGGGAACGCAATTTAACATAAAAGAAAATTACCAAAGGGATCATTTCTTTAAAAATAAAAGGTCAGTAAGAAATATATTTTTTAAAAAGCAATACTTTTGACGAGTAAAATGAACAAATAAATTTTTAATTTTATTTGGTTTCTGTTTTGCAGCTTAGTTATTATTTTTTAAATAAGCACATTGGAAGGAGTCAAATAATGTTGGAGATAATGATATGTCAACATATCATTATCTCCAAAGATTTGTTGGTTATTAACCCAAAAAGAAATAATGTTAGAAATTAAGTTGTATTTTAGTGTCAAGATTCATTGTGGATAGGTTCCTGGAGCATATGTTTATTTCCTGGGATTATGTTCATTTACCCAGCAAAAATTTAGGAGCACCTATATTAGTACTAGGATCCGAGAAAATAACAATATTCAAAGCCCTTTTCTTGAAGGCACCTATGATCTTCTGAGAAAACTTCTGGCCGGGATGTTCAAGAAAGTCAAGGAAGGAAGGCACGATGAAATGATCCCCATTGAAGCTTGGATAAGTTTCTAATAGATAGAGATGAAGGGATGCGCATCATAGTCTGGAATAAAATGGAATACCCGAGAACAAGCAGACTGGAAAGCAGGTTGTCCAAGATGAAGACTGTTAAGGATGAACCCAAAGGAGGGTGATGACAGGTGGAATATTGTAAAGTAAGGATCACATAATATGGGGAACCTTTTTGAGTTAGAAGTGGGGTTTTGAGGAGAAAGCTTGTTCTGAGATATATTCTTGTGCTTGACTATAGTGAAAGGTTACACAATATAAACACCACTATCCCCTTTTCTGTGTTTTTTTATTTGCTAAGTAAAGGGTCCAAAAGTCAGCATCAACACTTACATTTAAATCTTAATTGCTTAGAATATTTGCAAGAGCCATTTTAGGGCATGAGTTTGATTCTCCATAATCTGTGACAGATGCCTTTGTTCACCTGGTCACCTCATGTATCCCTGGTATTCCTCAATGTGCAAGAGTAAGAGACTGATATGAATCAATTAGAATCCAAATCTTCCAGTAAATAAACTCAAACTAATATACTCAAACTAATTATCTCAGTTTATATTATTAGTTTTGACAATAATTCAAATAACAACTGTATAATAGGGTAGGTATTGTTATCTTGCCTTATAGATTATTTTAAGAGAGAAAATGTTGTAAATAACTACTGTGTCCCTCTGGTACAACACACCATCTTTTCATCATACATAAATATGAAATATGCCTATACAGAAAGGTACAAATGTAAATTACATGGGATGAAAATAAGTTAATAGATTTTTCACCTGCCTTTTCTAAATGGAAAATTTAGGACAATACCTTAGTCAAAAGTCTTGAAACTTTTTTAAGTCATATGTTTAAGAGTTACTTTTACTTTTTTTGGAGATCACAGTGGGATAGATGTATGCATTGTTTTAAACTAATCAATTTATGTAATAAACTCTTTTTATAATTAGTCTTAATTATAATAATTGGTGCTCCCCAAAACCAGCAAGCAGGATTATGAGGAAGTTTGGAGGTATACATTTTAACCTTAAAACCTGAGATAGGCATTTCTTAATAATGTTGTTTGGAGTTAGAGTTAAGGTTACAGTTGTATGGAGAAACCACATTTTAGTGCTGGTTCAAGAGTTTATCTTTTCACAGAGTTGGGATGGACATAAATCCACCAGCCAAGTAGCCATGGGAGACCATGGCCAACACACACACTCCAAAAGACATTTCAGGTAATCTCAGAATTAGCAGAACCATTGGTCTTCTCAAAATTTGCCACATATCTGAGTGACTTACAGAGATTTTTTTAAATTTTTATTTTTTTTCCCAGGGACAGAGAGAGAGAGAGAGAGAGTCAGAGAGAGGGGTAGATAGGGACAGACAGATAGGAACAAAAAGAGATGAGAAGCATCAATCATCAGTTTTTTGTTGCAACACCTTAGTTGTTAATTAATTGCTTTCTCATATGTGCCTTGATAATGGACCTTCAGCAGACTGAGTAACTCCTTGCTCAAGCCAGCAACTTTGGATCCAAGCTGGGGAGCTTTTTGCTCAAGTCAGATGAAACTGCGCTGAAGCTGGCAACCTCGGGGTCTCGAACCTGCGTCCTACGCATCCCAGCCCAATGCTCTACCCACTGTGCCACCGCCTAGTCAAGCAAGATTTTTAAAGTCAATACCCAAACTGTATGCCAGACCAATTAAATTAGTATAGTCACCAGTGGGACTCTGATCTTAGTATTTTTGTAAGTTCCCCCAGTGAGTTCAATATGGAGCCAAATTTCAAAGCCAGTGGCTTAGATGACTGAGTCAATTAATTCAATCCAATAAATACTGATAGAGTTCTTATGTTGACTGAAAATATTAAAGTCACAAGACAAAGGCTTCTGTAACATCTATAACTATAATACAAGCAAGACCTTGTAAATTCCCCAAAGGAGTACCTAGAAGGCAGAGAGATTATTCCAGTAGAGCCAAACCTGGAAGAAATATAATGTATTAAAGAACACTGAAGATAGTGTTAGATTTTTGGCCTATGCATCCCATGCAATGTGAACAGCCTTTGCAAGGTCATATAGAAACAAAAGCACATAATGTGTTCTTGAATCAATGAACACAATTTAACTTGAGTGCCTATTTCCAGTATAGAGTAGAATTTTGTACAAGCAGAAAGCTTGATATAGGGACTTATAAATATACTGAAGAATTCATATTTGCTTTGATTGACTTTGGTATACTTGAAACTATTATTAGTGTCAGGATATAGAACTATTCGTCTGCAATAATATAAGTATAAAAGAGTTTGAAGATGGGAAACCAGAACCAAAAAATAAATAAATGGTTAGAAAAATGTTGTACTCACCAAGGATAATAATGATAATAGCATGAATTAGGGTTGTGACACTGAAAATCAAAAGGAAGAAATTAGTGTAATCAATACTCTAGCACAAAATGTATGTCCATAATGCAGCCTGGACACTTAAGACTTTGAGGGTCCAAAGCACCAGTACTCTACCATTGAATAGGTACATGGCTTCCATAGGGCATTGCAGTAACCAGTGAGTCCCTCTGTGAGTGATCTATTCACTGGAATACTCTAACTCATACTTTAATAGTCACGTTCCTGTGGTTTTGATATTCAAAATGAGATGTTGTTTCAGGGATCAGGAAATGACTCTTTACAGAACAGTTGATTTGGTTCTTCACATATCTAGTGGGGGAGAAAAATTGATTTAATTGGTTCATCTTACTGACATTGTTTCAATAGAGTAAAAGAAAAAGAGATGATTAATGGAGGAAGAAACAAACGTTTTAGGAAAATAAATAGGTACATTAGATACTTCATGCTTTTTCTCCATGCTTGATTGCTCAGTTATATGATGTCATCTGTACAGATAATCATACCCAAATAATCCACAACATCTAGATGATGAAAACATCAATGTAACTAACAAATAATTGTTGCAATATGTTTGCATTGAATGGAATTTAACATTTTAGATTACTTATGTTTAGAAACAAGATCACTGTTCCTCCCCTAATTAGAGAGCTGGTCTTTGATCACCTTCTCTCAAAGTTTTGTGTAAGGCACATACTTTTATTCCCTCATAAAGTTAAACTCTTGTCATGTTTAAGTATCAGCATTGGTTAATGGTGGGTGTGTACATAAAATATAATTTTCACAACATACCCTTACATATAGCAGTTATGTTATTCAGTAGATGGTCTGTCTCTAATTTAATAGGGAATAATTCTTCCTAGAGAATAATTTCCTTTCAAACATGTCACCTTTATAGAGATATACTTTTTCGTATTAGCATTAAAACGATCAGAGGTAATAATCCACATGAAAAATGTACAAACATTTAACTTTTGGAGCCACACAATAGGATAACAGAGGAACTCGGTCATGCTTGAGCTTTAGGGTGTATACCCTTTGGGTCGCAGCTGTGACTAGATAGCTTACTGCAAAAACGCCATAATTATTCACTCGCTCATTTATTTACTCACCAAATCTTTTGTTCAGCAAGCACTGATAGCGAGTGCAAAGTAAAGCCCAATTGAGTGGCTACCGCTCAAATCAAATTTGGTGACGGGTATGCAACATAATTGAATGATAAGATAATCTGGAGATGTTTTCATTGTACATATGTACCCTGATTTATTGGTGTCACCCCATTAGAATTAATAATATATATATATATATATAAAAAAGTGAAACAGCTACACACAACTACTATAACAAGAGTAATGGGTGTTAGTAGAAAAGATTCACTCTCATCTTGAGTGTGCATCGAAATCACCTGTAAGGTTCAATACGACAAGGCTTTGCTGGTCCTACCTCCGGAATTGCTGATTCCGTAGGTGTGAAATGGGGCCTGAAAATTTATATTTCTAATGAGTTTTCAGGTGATGCTACTGCTACTTGCTGCCTCCGTGTGAACTGTTGCCATAGAAGCTGTGAACAGCAGTAGACGTTCTGAGAGTAGTTGAATTAAATCTGCCCAGGAAAGGGGTGTATGAGGGACAGCTCGTCACTAAGCTTGAAAGGCTGGTGTTGATCCAATAGGTTTGTAAATATGATATATATGTTTGCTCGCCTATAGTTTGCATTGGGTGTGGGGGACAGGCTGTAAGCAGGCAGGGTCATGATAGCCTAAGACTTAGTTTTAAGACTAAGCTTTTCCCACCCTTTTAATACCAAGATATTTTCAAAACTAAGCTTTTCCCCACACCCTTGCCTGTTGCATAATAGGGGGTGGTGCACTCTTATGAGGAATCCCATTATGCCTCAGATAAGTGACTTTGTATCAGAAAATTCCTTGTTTGTATATTGTATTAAAGGTTTTGATTTCTACACTATAAAATTGGGACATATCAAAGGCTTGCTCTTTCGGTTCCTGAGATTAACATTAGAGAGGAGAACAGAGAAAGGCCATGTGGAGGAGAGGAGAAGCAGCCAAGATGGTGGAGTGCTGAAGAAGAAGCCAGTTTGTGCAGATAGGAGATGGGGAACAGAGGTGAATAAAGCTGGTGAGGTAGAAACCTTTGATTCTAGGAAACTCAGATAAGTCAGTGGCTTTGGCTGCCCTGAATGGAAAGGGAAGTGTTTTCCCACTGTGTGTATTTCTTGCCCCGGGTTTAAGCTAGGATTAAAGCTAATGACCCACCAGTTCTTGGCTTCGTTGTTTCATTACTGTCTGTCTGAATCAAATGTGAACCTGCATGGGCCAGGTGGCTCCGATGATGGCTGTGGCTACTGGCTTTACAGCCGGATAAAGTACATAAGGGCACTCAGTCTGACGAAATAAAATTGCCTGAATTGGAGCCATGCTTGCCAAGTTTGCCTGTTCATAAACCCACCACAAAACCGGCTAAATTCACTAGGGTGTGCCTCTAGAACTGTACTTGTAACAAACATTTCCCAAGAGGATCTTCTCGAGGAGAATATTTAGGAAACATTGAACCAAGGCATGGAGTATGAAAGAATAGATCATTTTCAGAGAAGTCCCAATAGAACCAAATTTGCGGGGACGGGGGGTGGAGTGAGGGATGGGTGTTAACTCATCTGTGACTAGAATACATAGGTTGCCAGGTAAAATACAGGATATCAGTTAAGTTTGAATTTCAGATAAATAGTGAATATGTTTCTGTTTGTTTGATTGATGCAACACATGGCACATACTTATACTAAAAGAAAATTGTTTTTTATTTGAAATTCAGATTTAATCTTACAGTTTATTTGCTGAATCTGTCAACTCTAAGAATGTAGGTTTGTGTCACGTGGTCTCAGAGAAGAACCAGAGGGATGAAACTGAAACAATTTTATAATATTATATTAAATTCTAATGTTATTTTCCAAGGAGACGTGATGGTGATGTAGCATGTGACAAATGAGATTAAGTTTCAGGGACCTTTGCTTACATGAGTTATTCCAATGCAGTGTGCTCACACTGTCAAAGATTTATATAACAATTTGAAAAAGTAAAATAATTTTGTGTTTTTGTTTTACAAAGGAACTCCAAAATCTTATATACTTCAGGCCCTTCAAAATATTGATCTGCCTCTGCATTTGGGACCATGATTAGTGTCAGATAAAACATAAAAAGAATATTGACAAACATTAACTCTAAGGTGAAAATATTAGGTACAAAGCCCAAACCATTTGAAGATCTTTTTCTTTCTGTCTCATCAAGAGGAACTACTCAAACTCTAAATGGCTTCAATACTGGCAAAATAATTTTTCAAATTATCCTGGTTGTATACAATTAATTTCCCAGTGGGGTAAAGAGAATATTATATTTTCCAAATATATTTGACAATAGAACACTGTGTTCATGGAGCATCTTAAAGAATTCATTTTCCATGGAGCAAACTTTAGGAAAATTATTTTTAGAGAAGCACATCTTTACTACCATTGTGCAGATGAATATTTACTAAATTTTTAAAGGAAACAGTATAAACAGGCCTATATAGAAATTACTTCTCATTTCCTAAATAATATTGCTGCTGTATAAATCATCAAGTGATTTATGTCCTCACAGAAAGTAGAATATTTGAGAGAAAATGACTCATCAACATGGGTAAATTCAGATTCTGTTTTGTTGTTTTTTTTAAAAAAAAACACTACAGAGCTGATTTTTCCCTTTATTTCCAGGAATAATTCATAAAATAGGAAGAAAGTAAATGCAAACCAACCTGAAGTAGACCAGAAGAGTAAAATATGGAGAAAAAAAATTGCCAAAAGGGTCTGAAAAAAATGGGTTGACATTTTCTTTTCCATCCTTTTGAAAAATGCTATAGCATTCTAAGATACTTGGGAAAATTTGGTCATAAATGAAACATGAATAAGGTTATTTCTCTAAGAAATTTACAAAGCAAAACAGAAAAAACTGCCAACAAAAAAAAATACAGCATGTTGAAAATCTACCAGAGGATCTTTGGTCTCAATATTGCAGTTATTGAAATGTGATGGACGCCAGACTAGGGATATTTTTTAAAGCATAGTCTAGCAAAAGCAATAATTGCCAAACCTAAAACTCTTTTTTTTTTAAATTTACCATTACTAGATTCTAAAGATTGATTAAATCAATCATACTAAAAGGCCATGCTGCTTATACAGGTAGCAAAAAGAATTTGCTGAAACATGGAGTCACATCCAAAATATGTCTAGAGGCCAAAGAGCCCTTACCAAATGTGCCAATGGTTTTTCTTCATGGATTTTATCTAAATACTTACAGCACTCTTTTTCTGTTTGTCTATTTTTTAATAACAGCTACAACTCTAAGTTGTCAATGTAAATAGAGAATAATTCTTGGTAGGAAATCTTTCAACAGCTGGAAATATTAGCAGTTACCTGGAAATTATGAAAGTAAAATGGCGTAATGAATCAGCGGTATCATTCATTCACTCATCTTCCAGCAAACATTTATTAAGTAATTACAGTCTGCCAAGTAATGGACCAAGTGCTATGCTAGGGACAAAGCCATGTTCACATAATTCCGAGGAACATCTTAGTCTTACAAGAAGATGAAAGTGACAATGTGTTTTAACTGAAACAATTGTATTATAAAATGTTGGCAAGAGCAGAGTTATTTGCCTGCTGTTAACCTAATCTAAATGTTGTTCAAAAGTTTAGCTAATATGTATTTGCATAATAAATAGCAGTTATTATGTTATATTTTTGTTTGTTGGAAATGCATATCAGCAAGTGCTAGATGTGTTTTGGACAAAATGTTAAGGTAGAAAGGCAAGGACAGGCAAGCAATCAATCAGTGTTATTAACAATGTGAAAGGTAAAACCATGTGGGTATCAACCCTTTTGCTTGGTATTACTATACTAAAACAAGTTAGAAATTAGAAATGGAAATAACTTCCAAAACTCATCATTTGCCCAAAGGAAGAAATACTGAGAAATAGACCAATCAGGGAAGAACTAAGACACTGATAAGAAAAAAAAGAAAGCCCAACACAAAAAGGAAAAATTGTTTTATGAAATTACATCAGCAAAAAAGGAGTCATTTCTGCCTTGTTGCCGCACCCTCTCATGTTTATTTTGTGTGGCAATGACTGAAGCATATTCAGAAGGATGGCTTAAAGCAAGGAAAAATCACCACTAACTTGGGGAAGAAGAGTTCATCTATGAGTGGAGGAAAACAATTCCGTTCCTTTTCCATATTAGACTCCTAGTGTTTCTCCAGTTCCGCCATGGAAGAATTGTAAGATCTCAAGCACTGCCCTGAAGTTGACATATTCCACCAAAACAAATATGTGAGAGGCATCATGTGTTACCTTCTTTTCTTCTTCTTTTAATTTGCACAGGGCACATCAATATTGATTCCTCAGTCAGACTACACTATCTTCAATAGAGAACTGATGAAAAGTGTGGATAAAGTTATTCCAAGTATAAACATTATAAAGACCATATTGAAGAAGAAATACTAACTTTTATAAAAGTGTTTATTACCCTTGTTCATTCATAACCTAGTTACCCTGCTTAGGTAGATGAACCACAAGGAAATGGTTCAAATAAACTAGTGGCTTACTGGATTTTACCCTGTAGCTCTCCTCTCTGATGTGTTTACAATCCTTTGCTCCATGGAGAGTTCTGACCCTGCTAAGTAACAATATCATGGGAAACTGGAGGTATAAATTCAGAGAAAAAAAAACATAAATGAAGGCAGACAATAAGGGGAATGGGTTTAAACCATTATAAAAAAGAAAAAAAGAGGCCCATTTTATGCAGAGAAGGAAAAAGGAGTCTGTAAATAAAAAAATCTTTAGATTAAGATGGATAGTGACATAAATCATCAGACAAATCAGAAGATATCAACTGTTTTTGAAGACAACATCCTTTTC
The DNA here is from genome assembly GCA_037038555.1 of Rhynchonycteris naso. NCBI lineage: Eukaryota > Metazoa > Chordata > Mammalia > Chiroptera > Emballonuridae > Rhynchonycteris > Rhynchonycteris naso. The sequence continues at coordinate 15,765,604 of CM073000.1, forward strand.
ATCCCCCCCTTTTTTTTTACAGGGACAGAGAGAGAGTCAGAGAGAGGGATAGACAAGGACAGACAGACAGGAACGGAGAGAGATGAGAAGCATCAATCATCAGTTTTTCGTTGCAAGACCTTAGTTGTTCATTGATTGCTTTCTCACATGTGCCTTGACCACGGGTCTTCAGCAGGCTGAGCCACCCCTTGCTGGAGCCAGCAACCTTGGGTTTAAGCTGGCGAGCTTTTTGCTCAAGCCAGATGGGCCTGCGCTCAAGCTGGCGACCCCGAGGTCTCGAACCTGGGTCTTCCACATCCGAGCTCGATGCTCTATCCACTGTGCCACCACCAGGTCAGGCCAACATTCTTAAATTTTTTATTTTGAGAGCAAGTTTCTTTGTTTTTCCTTAATCAACACATAATTTTATATATTTATTTTATTTATCTAGAGTGCAGTTTTATGCATTATAAAGGATAGAGAAAATGTATTATGTGGTTTCTACCTTAGTTGCTTGAAATCTATTTGGAGATGCTAAAAGAAGAAACAGTCATGAGTGATCAAACACAGAAAATGGTTGATGATATCTTGAATGGTTCATACTTTAGCGTCAAGAGAATCAGCATATCAAAGCCTATTGACATTAAAGGGAAACCTGGCATAAAGGAAATGCAACTAACTGGCCCTGGCAGGTTTGCTCAGTGAATAGAGCGTCGGCCTGGCATATGAACATCTCAGGTTTGATCCCGGGTCAGGGCACACAAGAGAAGCAACCATCTGTTTCTCTCCCCCTCCCTTTTCCCTTTCTCTTCCTCTTCTCCTCCCATAGCCAGTGGCTCAACTAGTTCGAGCGTCAGCCCCAGACAGGAGTTGCGGGGTGGATCCCAGTTGGCCAGGATGCATGCTAAAATCTGTCTCCCCTCTTCTCTCTTAAAAAAAGAAAAGGAAATGAAACTTCAAGAAGGCCTTAAATAATGCATTGGATCTTCTTAAGCAAAGATTTCAGTTATTCAAAGCTGTTAATGCTGGTGCAAGAGGCACGACAGAGGGAAACCCTGCCCAATCTGTGTCCCCATCCATGTTGTCCTCTCTCAACCAAGCATGTCCCCACCCCCATGGGTCTTTGTGCTTGCTGTTCTCACCACCCTGATTGTTCTTTCCCCCCATATAGCCATAAGTATTCTTCACTTTTTTTTGTTTCTATTTAAATATCATGTCATCAGAATGATCTTTATAGCTATTTCAAAAATATAGTCAGGTTTCTTGCCTCCTTGTCATGATATTTGTTTATTGTGTCTCTGTCCCAGTCGATCTCTGCTGTATGGAGGCAGAGAATTTTTTTCTGTTCTATAAACTGCTATAAACCCAGTACCTTAGAATAGTACCAGGGACAAATGAGATATTCAATAAATATTTTGGGAAGAAGGGAAGGAAGGAAGGAAGGAAGGAAGGAAGGAAGGAAGGAAGGAAGGAAGGAAGGAAGGAAGGAAGGAAGGAAGGAGAGAGAGAGAGAGAAAGAAAGAAAGAAAGAAAGAAAGAAAGAAAGAAAGAAAGAAAGAAAGAAAGAAAGAAAGAAAGAAGGGAGGGAGGAAATTAAAAGCATATTGTGGACCAATTTCAGGAGGACTTTGCTTTGGAAGGTCCAAGTGTTTCAATTATAAATTTGAAGCCATTAGATGCATCTCATTGTCTACTAAGTAATTCAAGATAGACTTCTTAATAAATCTGAAAGTATCTCACCTGTGAATTTCTTGCCTGATAATGTTAACATTTAGTCTTTTATGTTCTTAAATATTTATCAGTAGCTTTAGTTTTAATGAGAGCTCTGGTTGTCTTTGACACAGCAGGAATGTTGTTCATATCCTAGCTTGTCAGTGGGAAAACGGAAGAAGAATACAGTTGAATAAGTGAAAGGTTATCATGGCAATTGCTGTGCTACTTCTGCTCAGCTAAGCAGCTTAAAGATACCACCCCAAGCCATTTTTAGCCAGAAATTTAGGATTATGTACACGATCACCCACAGCCAGCCAGACATAAACAGAAAGAAAATATATCATCTGATGCTCAGGAACATTTCCTTCTTCCCACACAATGAGTTATTTCTCGGTATTCTACCTGCTACTTCCAAACTCACATAAATGATTCATTAATTAGCCTCAAAAACAGATGCTCATATTTAAGTCACAGGTTTTATAAGATCATTAACTAGTCCTCCTATGGCTAAAAAAATTTAAGGAGAAATTTTGTAGTTTAAATTCATCAATTCGGGAAGAAATATAGAAAACTTTTTCTGCACTGTTGTGTTATTTGCTGTATCGCTTCCCTTTCTGGTAGACATTTCTCATCTTCTAAATTTCTGTTAGTATAGAACTTGTTTGTGTTTGTTTAATATCAGCAGATTTATTATTCAGTTCCATCCACAGAAACTCTGACTGCGATGGTGAGTAGAGTCTCGTTGCTTTATTATTATTATTATTAATTTTAATGGGGTGACACCAATAAATCAGGGTACATATGTACAATGAAAACATCTCCAGATTATCCCATCATTCAATTGTGTTGCATACCCATCACCCAAAGTCAAATTGTCCTCTGTCACCTTCTATCTGGTTTTCCCTGTGCCCCTCCCCTCCTCCCTATCCTTCCCTCCCCTCCCTCCTCCCACCCCGTAACCACTACTCTCTTGTCCATGTCTCATAGTCTCACTTTTATGTCCCACCTATGTATGAAATCATGCTGTTCTCAGTTTTTGTTTTTGTTTTCTGATTTACTTATTTCACTCCATATAATGTTATCAAGGTCGTTGCTTTTTCAAATGTCTTACTGCTTTTGGTTGTATGCCTTTGGCTATCCAAATGAGAATTTCTCCAAAATAATGTAATTTAGTCTAGTAGGAAATGGTTGATTAATCATATCACCTAGGTTTTAGCATCTGCAAAGTTTCTTTAAGTTTTGTAGGTGATAGTTGCTTGGCATGATAGTTGATGTGACAGCTTTTATTTCCATTAATGGCTTCATCTCTTCCTTGTTCTGAACCGAAATAACTATTTATATGTATTTTTATCTACTTGAATCTTGAAGTTAAGGTAAGCTGAATCAATACAATTTTCCTTCATTCACAATTACTTTGTCCTCCGTAAAGAATTTATTGACAGAGCAAGGTCATAAATATTAAAAATAAAATCAGATTATCTTCTTAAGTCTAACTCAATTTAAAATTGAGTATGCCTGCTACAAAATTAAGTATACTTCTATCTGAGAACCGTCCATCAACATCAATTGTGTGAGATAAAATGTAAGATACACTGCGGTATGCATTCAGGGCTCTCCCTTGGTATATAATTTATAGAAAAACACATCCTGGGGAAGGTACCACAAGTGACAGCATGGACAATACTCAACTTAAATTGTCCATAGATGGTCTGGTTCTGCCACTCTAGCTTACAAGCTAAATCAACTGAAATATTTAAAAAATGTTTGTGTTTGGATCCGAATTTGAGATATGAAATGAATATCTTCCTTAAATATATCACTCAGTCTCCAAAGTACTGATATCGAAGTAGTCCTCAGTATAGTATGCTATACCAGCTTGTGAAAGAATATTGAATGACAACCATCCACGTGTTTAATATCTGTGGGCTCCATACCGTGCCACCTTTACAGGACGATTTACTTCACAACAGTTTTATTGCCATTCTCTGAGTGAAAATGAGAATTTACAGTGTTTATATTTGAATAGTATTGCCAAGATACAGCAGCACTTTGAACTGAGACACTGTAGATTAAAATGGTTTGGCGATGGTATGAAATTGGGTCAGCATTCCAATGAAATATGGGGAAAAAAAATAATGCAGTGAAGAAGTATAGATACTACTTAGGACTACTTTCATTTTCTGTTTGGACACAAGATGTATTCTTTTATCTTGCCAAAAGGCAACTGTCAGGAAGTTGATGTGATGTGATGCTGCCTTGCTCCAGGATAAAAGTTTTAAGAAGGAAAATATTTTTTAAGGGGTGTAGTGTTCTGGGACAAGGTTAGCCGCTACAGGAAACTGTGTATTCAAAGAAACTGTTTTGTCACTATGCACCTGTGTTCACTCGTCCGGTTGCCATTTCACTGTTTATCTGACTCCCCTTTCTGTAGGTAGCACGATGCACCAGCACGTGGTTATCACCTCTCTGGTACAAAATTGTTGAAGGAAGAAGAAAAGTGATCTCTCTGAAAACATGTAAAGCAACACTGATCACACGTAGTTATCTTTTCAAGTGGGGCAACACTGTCACGATATGAATTCTTGAGTCTAGGTTTTTTCCAAAAGATCAATTTTTGCTGAAGACTCAAAAGTTTCCCGAGTAACTCTGGTCATAAATTTTATCATGCTTCAGCTCTGGGCAGTTTTGATTCATTGCCTATTATTAATATCATTATTTAAATATGAACATTATCCCTTCCCATTATGAAAAGCTATTAAAACATGGATGGATTTATATAAAGGTTGATGAGTATATGCTTTTTTTTATATTAGAAAACTGTGTGAAAACAAAATTAATCTTATGAATGCTGTTAATTATTTTAACTTTTTTATTAGGTATAAAATGTTCATAAAATTATTCTCTATATAACTTACCAAGATTTATCAGCTTGTGTAATTTTTATAATCAGAAGAGTCTGGTTTTCTAATTAAAGTTTTGTCAAAGAAAATGAATTGTGTGCCTTTTTCCTGCTTTGGAGGCATATTATAAAAGTGCCAAAAATATTGGCCATGTTTTCTCTCTTTTTCTCTATTTACAGCCAACACACGTGGATTTGGGGTATTTTCAATTCCTGTTACTGGGGGAAAATAATCCTAAAACTCTTATGAATATCATTAGACAAGCTAAAACCAGGAAGTCTATGCTGGTCAGTGAAGGCTTTTTCGCTCAGATCTAGAAGTCACTCTCTCTATCTACTCCTAATCCGGAGAAAGAACTGCCATGATTTCCTGAGCATGAGCCTTCCCACAACACTGTAAAATTCTTCATCTTATAAGTCTTAAACATTCCATTCCAAACCCCAAATGGGGAAAAAAAATTAAAGTACTATAACCAGAAATATAATCACCGAATCTCAAAATCCTGACAGTCTAGGAAACAATGACAAGAGCAAGTAAGGAAAGATGCTAACTCACCCACATGGGCCGCGCCATTGCCAATCTTCCCATTAAAATAAGAAAAAGGGAAAATATTAGCAAATTTAGCTTTTAGTCCAAACTTTTCTGCCCTAAGGAACGCATGTTGCCAATTTGCTGGGTGACAATTGTGTGATAAAATGTAAGATTGATAAGCAAGAAAACCATCCCCCCAAATATCAGTTTTAGGGTGATGTATCATTGTACTGTCATTCCTTTGATCTTGAAAGCTGACCACTCTTAGGAGTTCTCCATTAAGATGCAAAAGTCTCTGGGAAAGATGAAACTAGAATCCACAGTGGTAAACATTAACAGTTTAGGTATACATTTGTTTATTAACACTTTCTCAGGTGGTAGCAAAAATGGGAGTTCCTGCCTGACTAGACGTTGACACCGTGGATAGAGTGTCAGACTGGGACACGGAGGACCCAGGTTTGAGACCCCAAGGTCGCCAGCTTGAGCGTGGGTTCATCTGGTTTGAGCAAAGCCCACCAGCTTGAGCCCAAACTCGCTGGCTTGAGCAAGGGGTTACTCGGTCTACTGTAGCCCCCCAGTCAAGGCACATATGAGAAAGCAATCAATGAACAACTAAGGTGCCACAACAAAAAATTGATGCTTCTCATCTCTCTCCCTTCCTGTCTGTCCTTTCCTATCTATCCCTTTCTCTGGTATTCTCCCTCTCTCTGTCAAAAAAAGAAAATGAAAGTTCCTTTGTTTTACCTCTGAGGGATGGTGTAGTCTATTGGGCAAGAAGATCCCGATAATTGCTGTTTGGTAAAGTAGCAGTTAAAGTTTGGTAAAAATGTGAATGTAGTAGTAAAGAGAAAAATCCACAAATTTCAAAGCATTCTTTAAAAAGATCTGGGAATTGCCCTGGCCTGATATAGCTCAGTTGGTTAGAACATTGTCCTGATAAGGTTACAGGTTCAATTCCCCAGTCAGGGCACATAAAAGAATTAACCAATGAATGCATAAATAAGCGGAACAACAATTAATCTTTTTTTCTCTTTCTCTTCCTCTCACTCTAAAATCAATTTTAAAATAAGAAGAAGAACTGTGAAGGTCATGCATTGATAAAAATCATTCTAATCAGGCAGGAGAGAAAATGAATATATAAGCAATATGCCCATGTAGTCAGACTTTCAGAAAACATAGTATGTCAAAAATCTTACTTGCCAATTGCTTAAGCTCTTCACATTCCCAAGGTTGGAAGGCTGACAGAATCAGCACATGAATAGAAATGAATCTTGCTGAAGGGTGGTGTCATCTGCAGCCCCTCCAGTCCCACGTTGTTTTACATCTTCATTATTGATTTAGAACAATGATAAACCAAGTGTACAACTAATAATAGAGCAGTCAGTGTTCCTAAACGTCACAAAGGAATAAAGTCAAGACATTCAGGCACAGAGATGGGAAAAACACAAACTTTAAAGAACCCAAAGGAATCTAGCAAGAAGCACACAGGAAATTCATCAGAAACCTGGGTTTTGGGGCAGGGTTAGGAGAAACAGATACAAAAAGGGGGGAAAAAAAGTAGTTAAGCCAACAGCATTCAAGATAGCAAGTTGAGAATGCACTGATAGAATGTATAAGAAATAAATTGGCCAGTGCTATTTGGGGTGACATGCAGTATGATAGTGAGAGATGAAAATAGTTTTTATATACTACTGAAATGAGCGAATTGGCCATTTTCTATCTCAAAAAAGTTTAGGACACATTGGAAGGATCCATAGTGAGAGAAAAGATTATAAGCAGTTAGATAAATACAGTCATACAAATAAGGCATGACTTAGGAAAAACAGAGCAATGATACATAGTGGCAGAGCAAGTCAGGAGGAAAATTATAGATCTGAGCCAGTAAATCCCCAAATATATACAATTGGTTCACTCTCAGTTGGGTGCTTATGGTGAGAGGTGCTCGAAACAGCAGCTAATGGAGTTTTAAGAGGTAGGGAGTGAGTTTCATTATATCTACTATGGGAACTGCAGGAGACAGAGAAGGCACTATTTGAAATAAACTGGAGTCTCTGAATTTTTAGCGGTGGAATGCTTTCTTCGAGCAAAGATCAATGCAAAACTGCCTGTATAGAGCAGATGAGCAAGGATGGTAGCTTGGAGGGGCCGGGAGACCCTTACTCTCACCACTTTAATTCCAGCCTCTGAAGCTACCTAGAAAAATCTGGAAAACACTGGTAAGTTAAAAACAAACAAAAAAACCCAGAAAATCTTCTTTGTCTTTAAATGACCGAGTGACAAGAGTTAGCCTTGTCTAGTGAATGAGCAAATTGCATTGATGATGTCTGAGATTTCTCCCTTCTTTCTCTTGTTACTACTGGTATAGCCACTGCAAATTTAGCAAATAAAAACCGTCAGATCTTATCTTAACGTGTACAGACAGAACTATGCCAGAAATGGAGACCTTTCCTGAGTGAGCTGGCACTCCCCACGGCCCAGTATTTATGACATTCTAACTTCCTACCCAAGGCTGAAGCCCTTTCTACAAATACCTAGCTTCTGCTCCCATACATCTTAAATGGCCGGCTCCCTCTCTTGTGAGGCAAAACCTTCCACCTTCAGCTAATTCTTAGAAAGCTCCTTTTTTATATTGATCTGATATCTATGTCCACCCTGTGGCCCATTCAGAATAAGTTTAGCTCAACTTTCATGTACAGATCCTAAAATATCTGATGAGATTTTTATTGTACCTTTGAGGACTATCACCTTCCAGAAAAATAAGAGGAAATAGAATCTCTAGCTCCTTCAGCTATTGCTCAGATGCCACGATGTGCCTGCCCTCTTTTGCCAGTTTCTCTATTTGAGCATGCTCTTCCTCACTGGTGACTCTGGAAGAACCTTGCTCAGAAACTGGACAGGGAGCTTCAGCTGCAGTCTGATTGCTGCACAGTGAGAGGGAATCTTTCTTACCTCGTGCATGCAGCCTATAGTCACGTTATATATCTCAGTGGCCAAATCACACTGTTAGTTTGTTATGACACACGTGGAGCACTATTACTCTCAGATACTCTGGCTATCTTTTTATTGATTCGCCTCTGAGATCCTACTTCCCTGTGATTTAATGATAGGAAGGGAATAAGCAGGAAAAGCCTTGGGTGGCATATTGCAGTTAGCTTCCCTAATTTCTTGAGAAGCCAACACCAGTCATGGGAGAGAAGCTATTCGTTGCCAGCATTCCTGACTCAGACACTATGTAATGTCCTTCTAAGACTGATCCAAGAGAAATTTCAGTACTCGGAGCTCTCTCAGGAGCAAGCAAGTCTTTCACTCGGGTTGCTGATGCTTCCGTTGTATCCTCTCCATTCTTTTATATTTGGGATGTTAATTCCTGATTGGAACAAATTCTTCATAACTCCTAGGAGAAAATGAGCAATAGAAAAAGATCAACTTCTATTTTTATTGTATGTTTACAAAATCGTGGCACGTTCAACTAGTTCTCTTTAATGGACTACCATAGGTGCCCCTCCTAGTCCTTTTCACAAGAATGGTTGTGACACATCGTGCCTGCCACTTCTGAAACATAAAAAGGGATTCTGAAGTATCTGTCCCTTGATAGCAGATGAAGTCATCTTCTCTCTCACATGTGAAAAGCGCCTTAGGAGACCTTGCCCATAATGGACGGCAGGTTAGCCTTCTCTGAGACTCTCAGATCTCTGTACCTATCCTCTTTGATAACCATGCTGTATTTGGCAAGTTGTCCAACAAATTAGATTTTTATAATTATGTACCTAGAATTCAATGTTTTTTTACTTCTTTCTTTATTGCTGTTACCTGAAATTTGATCTCTCAGTGTGGTTTAATCAGCGCTGATGTATGTATGTCCTGTCATTACAGGCTGCATAGCCTAAGGCACTCTAATGCAATTTCCGATGTTCCCATCACAGCTGCCCTGCAACCTCTCCTGGCCACAGGTGGGCTGTGTAATGTAGAGACACACAACAGCCACCGGAAACCAGCTTCCAGGACTGCTGGGGTTTTTTCCTGGTCCATGGAGCTGCTGTGCTGAAATATTTGTTCAGTTTTGCGCATAGGTTTCTATACTCAGCAACCATTAATTCAGCTCCTTCTCCAAAATGGGTTGTGGGATAAGCACTGGAGAGATGAGCATTTAGTCCTAAGTAGCATACGTGTTGTCCGGGGCGTCTAACGTGGTTTCTAAAAGTGTTAAAAGGAATGACATATTACTTGGCCAAAGTCTGTGGAAAGCATGGGAGAGCACAGAAGAGTGTTCAGTTCTATGTGATTGGAAGTGAAGAGTAAGAATGAATCAGACTTCACAGAAAACGTTTCTCAGCTAGACCATATATTCTGTCTTGTTTGATATTGTTCTCCCTAGAGTCTAGCAGAGGGTCAGGAACCAAAGGAGATTGAGACATAAAATTTGTCTACAGTTCTGAGTAAAGGTATAAGGAAAGAGAAACAGAGTCTTACCAGAAGATGTGGAGTTTGTGACTCTTCTCACAGGGACAGTCCAAGAAACTGATTGTCGTGAGAATCTCATTAGAATAAGCTCTGTGTAGCCCTTGACTCTGATTATACCCCTGACCAACACCGCCCTGCCCCCCACCTGGTGGAGAGGATTGCCTCAGCAACACAAGTTTTCTTTGAAGAGCTTAGATTCGAAAGTAAGGAAATTGTGTGGTCTGAAGGTATTCCGTCAGGTGGGCTATGGGAGAATCTGGTGGGCCATCCCCTGTCATTCAAAGGAAAGCAAACTACTCTTGTGTGTCCACCGCTCCTGCGTGCACCCTTTGTTCTCACTCAGGCTGATCTGAGCAGAGTCAGCACATCGTTCATTCCCCAGAAGAAAAAAACAGTATCAAGTGCTATAGTACTGAGATGAAGACAGTTTATGCTCAAATCCCATAACTCATAACCCAGGGATGCCATTAGCAGTATGTTTTCTCTTCCGAGTCCTGTGAGTTAGTGCTGCCCACCTGTAGTTTTCTTTCTCAGCCATTCTCCAAGTAGAATCCCATCCCAAATTCTGGTCTTCCCTCACAACTCTTCTTAAATTATTATTGTTGGGATGACATTGGTTACTAAGATTATATGTTTCAAGTATACATTTCTGTGATACATGATCTGTGCATTGCAATGTGGGTCTACCAACCAAACTCAAATCATCTTCCATCACCATATATTTGACTCCATTTGCTCTTTCTACTCTCCCACTCCATTCAATCTTTTGTTTCATTTATTTATTATGTTTTTGTAAGCAAGATAGAAAGAGAGAGATGGACAGAAAGAGACAGATAGGAAGGGAGAGAAATGAAAAGCATCAACTCTTCGTTGCAGAACCTTAGTTGTTCATTGATTGGCTTCTCATATGAGCTTTGACCAGTGGGCTCCAGTCAAGTCAGTGACCCCTTGCTCAAGCCAGTGACTTTGGGATCAAGCCAGCAACATTGGGCTTCAAGCCAGTGACTTTGGGTTCAAACCAGCAACATTGGACTTCAAGCCAGTGACCTTTGGGTTCAAGCCAGCAACCATGGGATCATGTTTATGATCCCACACTCAAACTGGTGACCCTGTGCTCAAGCTGGCGACCCCACACTCAAGCCAAATGAGCCCGTGCTCAAGTGGAGATTGCAGGGTTTTAAACCTCAGTCCTCAGCATCCCAGACTGATGGTCTATCCATTATGCCACCGCTCAATCATTTTTTAAAAAAAATCTCCCTGCAATACCCTCCCTATTTACAACTCTAACCCAATCACAGACCTAAAGAGCACCTTCTAACTACCAGAGCCTACCCATCTTGAATGTTATAAATAACATTCAGAAGAAATGTGTGTTTGCTTCATCATATGCTACAGAATAACACTAAAAACTTACTTGACAAAGTTTTTTTTAGAGTATTTCTCATTTCCATATTTCCAATTTTAATTTCTTTACATCACTGCAGTATGTCACTATGAGATAGGGATTAAATGCGTGGAGTTTGGAGGGGGTCTCATTTCAAATCTTACATATGTTATTTATCTACTTCAGTGTGATCTTGGGAGAGATATTTAATTTCTCATTGCCCGCATTTTCTAACCTCTTAGTGAGTATGTGTTAATTCAATTAATATGTACTGAGAGATCACTATCTACCATTTTTATTTACTTATTAATTAATTAATGAAATATTAATTTCATACATTTTTATTTATGTTCATGGTTTTTTAAGTAATTAATGTAAAACTCTTAATACACACTTTATCACAGAAGTATTGAGTAGGCCAATATCATTGTTATGATTATTGCTACTTCCATTCTAGAGAAAAGGCTTATAAAAATTTTTATTACTTGGAAAATCTATTCCTTTTGATCATTGAGATTTTATCAATATGATTAATTGCCTTCTGTTTCTTTCCCATTATTTATTCTAGCCTTAATCTTAAGGAAATGAGGTATATTGAAATTTTTTATCCCTTGAACTTGACAGTTCTTTTTAAAATTTTTTAATTTATTGATTTGAGAGAGAGAGAAGTATCAGTTTGTGGTTTCAATTATTTATGCATTTATTGGTTGAGTCTTGTATGTGTCCTGCCAAGAGATTAAACCCACAACTTTGATGTATTCAGACGACGCTCTAAGCAGCTCAGTTGTAGAGCCAGGGCCTTAATACAACTACTTCTCTTTATGCTACCAAAGAGTTAGGAGATAATAACCTTCCTCTAACATCAGCACTCTACTAATTATAGAGCAAGCTTTCTTTAGTACCTTAAAGTCATAAGTGGAAATCCTGTTATCACTGTGTTTCAGAAACATGGAAGTTGAGGTTGTAAAACTACAAATTAACTGATTTTATTGTTCATTATTTATCAGAAAGTATAATATTTATCAGTTGTAATGATGAGTAATAATTTAAATAATTTTAAAACCTCAGTTTGAATTTGTTTTTTTTCAACTTAATCTTTCTATTATACTCCTCAAACCAAACCAAGGATGCTAGCAGGAGCCAAGATTAGTCCTAAAAAAATAAAAACCAGAACACCATTACACTCTAATATCTAAAATCACACAGAGCAGAATACCAGGATTGGAAAACACTCTGGAGGCTTTCAAGGTAATATTTTATTTTCCATAAATTACATTAGTAGGCTCAAAGGAGTTAAGTGGCTTACCTATTATCAAGGAAATAGAACTTAACAGAACTAGAACATAAATGATTTGCTTATTCTTTACATTATTTAGAAACTTTTCGTTGGCTATCTCCATAGTTCATGTCTTCTCTTGTTTTCTGTAATGTTTCACTTACTTAAAATCTTTTTTTCCTTAAAATAATTCAGTATATATTTTGATTCCAATTAAACATTTATAAGAGAGATGATAGTGGGTAGGGCAAAAGTAGGTTTATGGAAATAATAGGATAATTAGTAAATAATAATACAAGAGTTAAACTATGTTTTGTGTACTCACAACTGCAAACTTACTTTTGCCCACCCTGTGTACTTAATATGTGTATTTAGGTTTTTTTTTAAACATTGGTGATCTAGAGTTACAACCTATTCTGCACCATCAGTATCAAAGCCAAAACTGGCAGAAGAAAAGTTTTTCTGACATAATTTCCAGTCAATACTTTTTTACCCTCAAGGCAAAGCCATGACAATGTTCTCAAGAGGGAATTATGACAAAGGAGAAATACCTAGCCAGAAAGTGAGAAGTAAGAAAAGACTGCTTTTTCTAGGTTAAATTGGAACTCAGAAAGAAGCAAAGGTAAAAGGAAGGTCACGGGAAATATGTGTTCTGCCTTCCATACTCTCTTCCAAAATTCCCATTGGAAAAGGTATTTTTGTTTTCGGCTTAGGAAAAAGTGAAAGTCCAGGAAACTTTCCTCTGCTCTACTTGGAAACCTTGGGAAGAGTTTGCTGGCATGATTGGTTCAAATAAGAAACTATAATACAATAGAACAGCCCATAGAAGTGTTCGGGGTCATGAGTTCCTTGTTCTGCCTAGCATGCACAAAGTGTGCAGAGAACAGAGCTCCTGAGTGCCTGAAGATGCAAAGAAGAGACATGAGGGGAGCCAAGGGACTGAGGGGACCTAGGTACTGGGAAAAATGACAGAATATCCACTATGGGTAGCAAATGGCCAGGGCCATAGCCTTCAGCAGTCTGAGTCAGATGGGACAATTTATACCTGTGCAGTCACTAGTCCAAAAGTGAACCAGACCAACCACTCCACAGCAAAGATCCAAGAGGATCAGTAGGATACCATATAATCCAAAGTTCTACATCATGCACTTAGAGACCCTACGAAGGAGAAGAAAAAGGGAAACAGCTTTATGATTGAGTATGTAGATATATACAGATATGTAGAGATATACAGAAGAAGCGGCAACAGTCATGGGAGACAACTCTTTCAAAACTTTTGTCTGTAACTAAGAACAGAGAAGCGAGGTGGTAGTTCAGGGTGGTGTGGAATCTGGAAAGGAAGAAAACATAATACCAAGTTTTTTTGCTGATGGGGAATCTCCAGTAGAGAAGGGAACCAGATGATACTCCAGAAGAGGGTGTTCAACTCCAGAGTCATATTGTTGAGAAGAAAATAGGGCATTTCACACATTCTAAATGTGAGGGAGCGGTTGCAAATGGGTGCACAGAAATCTGCAAATGTAGATATGGCTCAAAATACAAGGGAGTTTCTCTGTAGGTTTAAACTTCCTCAGTGAAGAGTCTGCAGAAAGAGAAAGGAGAAGACATGAAAAGTGAGAAGAAAGTATGACATCATTTTTAAAAAAAGAGGAAAAGTGAAAGAAGGCAGTATGAATCTCATCTCATAGCATCGGTGTGCAGAAAGTATAACTTTCTGTGATTTTCTATAATAAAACTTTTCTCTTCTTCTTTTTTTCCAAATGAGAGAAAGGAAAATAGAGAGACAGACTCCCACATGCACCCTGACCAGAATCCAACTGGCAACCTGTATCTGGAGCTGAACTCTGCCCATCTGGAGCCAAGCTCATAACTGAGCTATTTTTAGCACCTGAGGTGGAGGCTTTGCGGAGTCGTTTTCAACACTCGATTCAAACAACCCACGGTTGTAGGAGTAGACAAGAGAGAGAAAGAGAAGGGTGGTAGAAAAGCAGATGGTTGCCTCTCTTGTGTGCCCTAGGAATTGAACCCGGGACTTTCACATGCTGAACTGGCATTCTACCACTGAGCCAACAGGCCAGGGTCTATAATGGAACTCAATATCTACCCTAGAATATCAGGCCACTAGATGACAGAAGCTTTCTGTCAATGTAGAATTTTACTCTTTTATTCCAGTATACATTTAACTTCTGATATAAATTGGGACTTAAATAGTACCAGAACATGAGGTGCTATGACCTTGTAGTTACCAAAATATCTCATGCATCCAATGATATGTCTGTTCCTATTTGATCTTAAGTCTTGAGTTTAAACAAATCACTGAAAAGTCTTGCCTGCCCTCCTGCTACTAAGCTCTTTCAAGACCAGATCATGCTTAACCAGCTTTGTCTCATTATGTAACATGAAATGATTCTGTTACCAGATGTGTGGAGTTTAGAAGTATCAATGACAAGGATTGGAAGGTGGGGTGGAGGAAAAAAATGATTCGATGTGTGACTATTAAAGAACTAACAGCTCAGAGTATTGACTAATTTAATTATATGGCTCTTACAGTTACCATCAATAATAACAGGACTAGAGGTGGAGAGAAAGATAAAAAGTTAGAATTTGAAGACTTCAGGAGAAAGGAGGCTAGTAGTCAGCAGCAAGGATAAGGAAGATGATAGAATAGTTAAATGCACACAATTTCAAAGAAGCTGGGTTTCAGATTTATTGTTTTTATTCGTTTATTTGTTTTGATGTAGGAAAAAAGAGAAATGGCTTACAAGCAGCAATTGAGACTCAGGGATATACCTACACCATTCTCTGAGCTTGAGGGTTCTGATCTGTGGGAGAGAAATGGAGTCTTCATTTCTGGGGGTTGGGTTAGTCTGGGCGTGTACAGATTAGTGGGAGATGAGCATCCAGTCAATAGCACACGACAGGGAAGGTATAGATGTGTGGGCTTTCCCGATGCCTTATGCTCCCTGAGCCTGAATTACTCCAGTGGAAAGTGAAACGTGTCTCTGCATTCTACTACACATAAAACAACATAAATGTGCAATGAAGGTTTTAGGAAATATTTATATGCTCCAGACCCCAAGGAAGAGCATAGACTCATACATCGGCATGCCTATCACCCAAATCAAAGCAACCTGAGATAAATGTTAAGATGCAATAAAGTATCAAATTACATCTCAAATGTTCAAGAGCCTGCTGAGGGAAGATGGGGGAGAGCTCTGGCGTGAGGATTCCTGTGTGAGGGGGAAAGCCACCTGGACCTGGAAAATGGGGTCCACTTAGGGCAGAGAAAGAGGTAGGATTCCAGGCACACTGATCTTCCGTTTCCCCTCTTTTCATCACTCACTTTTGAAGAATAACGCGACCCATTGGGCCCCCTTACACGTGGACCTTTGCTCAGATTATGTCAGAATTATGGCTCTTTTATTGTTCCCACCTTGTTCTGTGGATCTGTCTCCAGATCTAATTAGTTCAGCCATTCAAAGCCAAAAAGGCTTTTCTCTGTGCTCTCTTTGAACATCCTAAAACTTCTTCCAAATCATTTTCCCATCTATATCCCTTTTTTTTTCATTGCTTTCTCTTTAGATATACATTTTCTATCAATGCATTAAGAGAATTTAATGCTGGATCTTTTGTACAAAGACCTTTGGTTTCAAATTATAGAACAATCAGGGGTTATAAAGGCAAAAGAATAACTTCAAATATTTCTTTCAAAGCTTCAGTGTCTCTTTGCAATTTTCGTCACCTCATAGCTCATGATGAAATAAGAAATAACTGCGTCCTGTTTAGAGTTAAGTGCCAACCACTGGGAGAAATACTTCTCACATTTTATCTCATTTAATCTTCACAAACACACCAGGAGGTAAATGCTATTCTTATTCCCATTTTCCTGGTTAAGAAGTTGCCAAGATGAAGGTAAGTTAACTTGCCAAGATGACACAGCCGGAAAGAGACAAAGATGAGGCTGAGACCCACAGCTGAGATCCAAGCCTGTCTTCTTAGTTTGAGATTTGGTACCAGTTGTGAAAATATGAGTCCCTATTGGACATCAATGAGTTAAAGTGAATATCTCTACAGGCTCTTGAATTCACACGCAACCAAGATCAACTTTTCAGATATCTGAGGTTTTGAATAACAATTCACAGAAAAGAATAAAGGGTGAAATGAGGAAAGTTAGTGGAAGAGCCATTTGGTGTTTTAATACATGCTGCAAAGCATCACTCAAAAAAAATCACAACTGTGATGAAGGGCATTGGCTCCTATCATAATTTTTCTAACATATTCTAAAGCCAGTTGGAAGGTAACACCTAAAATAAAATGACGAACAAAATCCTAGGGAGAACATTGTGCTTTGCATCCAAGAGCAGACTTAACAAAGGCATCGCTATTCATGCATTAGGCCCATTCTTATTAGTAGAAAAGAAAGAGAAATCTAGTTATGATGGGCCCTCAAACTTTTGGATCTGCTATCTGGCAGGCAATTTTGCTTTCTTAAGCACATTGCTAAGTTAACTTTGCTCTCCTGCCAAAAAGGCCTCTTTTGAGAACACCCAGTTATTAGTACAAATTTAAGGAGCTATCCCCCTGTCCTATTTTCAATTGAACTTGACCTTAAAGAAATGTTAAGTATGACTTGTTTAGGGCACGAGAAGAGAATTGTTTCATTCGCCTGCCTCTATCAGTTCTTCTTAATCAGAGACATTTCTCACCAAGAGGAACCTGTGGCACAATGAATTGCTAAAGTAGGAAGTCTTCCAGGGCAGGTGTACAGCTGCTTTACCTTTACAGGGCTAAAGACGTACTACTGTAAATAGATTTTCATAAAACATCCCCTGCCACTTTGCCTAGAGAGATGAAGTAATTTCCCCAACACTAAATATTTAGATTAGACATAGGAGGAAAGAGAGAAAATGCTTGGGTCTTTTTATAAGGGAAGCTTGTTATTGTAGTTCACCTTCAACTTGATCTTCACATGACATAAAATCCATGTTACTTATATTTTAGAATACAAATGCATGCGGGTGGCAATTTTATTGGCCACAGATAGCTCTATTTTTTTTAAAGCTAGTATTTTCATTTAGGATTTGTCAAAGTTTGTCAAAATTCCCTCTGTGGACAGCTAAATGTTTCCAATAATCTTTTGGGATCCTTTACAGTTCACTCATATCAGCTCACTTCAAACTTATTTTTGTTGTTGTTGTTTAGTCACCAAGGACAATGTCTCTGAGTTATTGACTCTATTCTCTCCTTTATACGTATATGTCATCAGTCTTCTGGCTCCCCTCAATTTTTTTAAACATGCCTCAAACCTACCTTTCTATTTCCATTTCCAATTCTACCACGCTTCTCCTGGCCCTGCTCTAGTCAATGACCTTGCATAAAGCCTCTGAGGTTTTATTTGTTTATTTATTTATTTTTATTTTTTTAGTGAGAGAGACAGACAGGGTCAATCAGGGAGGGAAAGAGATGAGAAGCATCAGCTCATAGTTGTAGCACGTTAGTTGTTCATTGACTGCTTTCTCATATGTGCCTTGAGCAGGGGGTTCCAGTCAAGCCAGTGACTCCTTGCACAAGCCGGCAACCCCATCCATGGTCAAGCTGGTGAGCCTGTGCTCAAGTCAGTGACCTCAGAGTTTCAAACCTGGGTCTTCAGTGTCCCAGGTGGATGCTCTATCCACTGTGCCTCCACCTGGTGAGACTAGATGCTCTGAATCTTGAGTGGTTTTTCATTAGTATCAAGTGAAGTGCCAACACCTCACAAGCACTTACAAAGCCCATGGTATGGCCTCAAGGTCCATTTGCAGCTTGTTCTCCTAATTTTATCATCTCCCAAATTCTGTTCCCATTTGCCACATTTCTGAACTGTTATTTTTAGTTACTTTTGCACAGACTCATCAATCACTTATATTTTCTTTTCCTGGTATATCCCCCTCTTTCACTCCAGACTTCCACCCCTATACTAACTTTCCAGGTTGCCCCCACCCCTGCTTAGGTTTGAGGCTGCTCCTTTGTGCCCCTGTCATGCCAGTGCTGCCCCTGTAGTTGTGCTGCAGACTTGCTCACTATTTCCCCAGGTAGTTTCAAAGGCTCATACAGAATGGGAACAGGGTTGGTTTGCTTGTTTGTAAGTCTGTTTTGTTTTTCCATACCTTTATCTTTAGCACCTGGCTCATTGCCAAATTCACAGCAGGCACACAATTCATATTTCCTAAATAAAAAAATGAGTAAATAAACTAAAGAAATTAATTAACTATTACCTAAAATGGACCTGCCAGTTTTTTATATCTTGGTATCTGTGATAGGGAGAGTAATGACCCCTCCACCCCATTCTCAATATCCTGCACCAATGAATATGTTATATTATATTGCGGGGGGGGGGGGAATAACATCACTGATGGAATTAAGCTTGTTAATCATTAAGCTGATTTTCAGATAAAACAATGATCTTGAACTATTCAGCTGAGCCCAATATCACGGGAGAATTAAATGGGAAAGAGAAAAGACAGGAGCACCAGAACTAAAGAGACAGCATTATGAGAAAGACTCACCATCCATTGCTGACTTTGAACATGGAGCATGATGAGGTCGATGAGACAAGGACTGTGGTCAGTCTCAAGAAGCTGAGTAAGGTCAGAAAACATTCTCCTCCACAGCCTCTAGAAAGAAATGCAGCCCCTGCTGATCCCTTGCTTTTAACCCATTTTGGATTGTTGATCTCCAGAACTATAAGATCATAGTAGGGTTATTTTAAGATATTAACTTTATAGTTAGATTTGGTAAGACTACGACTCTGTGATGCAGCATTTCCCATCTCACACTTTTCTGAATGTGGGCAGCCATTGAGGTCATTGTCACAAATACTACCCATTGAGAATGACACGGCAACAAGATAGAGAAAGCCTGGGTCCCTGGTCACAGTGAATACAGGTATCATAGCAGAACCAGAAGTAAACTTGTGACTTACATGAACCACTATTATTTATAGTCTCTACTTTAGGTGCTGTATGGGAGATGTTGTGAGACAAGTTGATGGCTCTATCGACAGGTCTACAATAGGAATAACATTATTTATTCCCCAGTACATTTTCTTGAGGACTTAAAGGGACTTGCAGTAATATTAAGAGTTGAAATCTTCACTGGTGCTGACCAATAAAACAAAACAACCATCACCACTTGTGCCCTGTGTTCAGCAAGACCATTTAATGTTCCTCTTGGGCACACAGGAAATCTCATTGTCCCCTACCTTGATGCAGTTGGGCCCCATGACTCAGTTTTGGCCAATGGAAAGGGTATGGAAGTGAGGCATTAACACTTCCTGGAATGACCCATAAAATCTCACCTCTGGGCTGTCCATTCTCACTTCCTCCTTCCATGGTGAGCTTGGAGACTGCTTGCTGAAGACAGATACTTCGCAGAATGGAAGAAGCCTGGCCCTAAAGTACTGCACAGAGCAGAGTGCCTCTGCCCATTGGCATCAAATCGTGAGATGAACTAGCAATACATTTTTATTGTGTTAAATTACTGAGATTTTGGGTGTTTTGTGCATGTGTGTAATTACTGCAACGTAGCATAGACTTTGTTTTAATAAAACTTGTCAGTAGCAATATCCTAGAACACTTTCTTTTTATTTAAAAACTTATCTTCTATTTTTTTTTCAATTACAGTTTACATGTAATATTATTTTGTGTTAGTTTCAGGTGTATATCATAGCGGTTAAACAATCATATACTTTACAAAGTGGTCTCCCTGATACTGCCTGTACCCACCTGGCACCATGCATGGCTATCACAATATCGTTGACTATATTTCCCATGTTGCACTGCACATCCCTATGACTAATTTATAGCTACCAAACCATTCCTTTACCCTTAATGTATTAAAAGGTCTTAAAATGTGGTTGTTGCTACATAAAAGCCCATTTCCATCTGTCTATGTTAATCCCTCCTACTGCTCTCTCTCTCTCATATACATACATACACACGCACACACACATGCTCTCTTCTCTTTTTTTTTCTTCTTTTCAATACTATTTTCTGTTTTTGTGTGTGTATTTGTTCTTCTTAAATGCCCCGATTATAGGATTGAAATATTTGCTGTGGTATTGAGCTTATTGGACAGTGTGTCTCTCTATATTTGGGGGCCTGTATTGCAATACAAAATGACTGCCTTACTCACAGTCCATTGGAGAACCAGCATTTCTAACCAGACACTGCTGCCTCCTAAGATGAAAGGAGAAAGGTTATAAGAGAACATTTATTTTGTCTTTCAATTTTTAGAGGATGGTCTTGGGGGATTTGCTTTTGTTTAGACAAGGTAATCAGCGATATAACTTAGAGATGTTCTCAGTTACTTGGATAATTCCCCATGCCACTAAATGTTTAGAAATGTTTCCAACCAGCAGACACATAATTTAGCATTTTTGCTAAAACCTTGTGGTTATAGAGAAGTCTACACAAATCACCATAATGAGCAAAGAGAGAGTTTCTGAATTGTACAATTTGGTTGGTCCCTTTAATGTAATGTACCCTTATTTTAGTTCTGTCAAAGCTTCTTATTTATTACCCACTGTGCTGCTGAATTTTTAGATTTGAAATCAACAATATCAACAAAGTCAAAATGATTCATAATGTCAGCGCAATGTATTTTCTTTATTGAAAATAATGCATTTGAATAACACAGCTTGTGGCTTAAAAAGAAAAGAGGAAATAATTATTTTAAATGTGTGGATAAAGAAACTGAGAGAGATGAAAATAACTAAACCATTTTTCTTAGCACAGTAGCCAAAGGAACCCTTCGGTTCAACACACAACTGGGCTAGAGATAATGAATCAGAAGCTAAAACATTTTCTGTATATTCTCATAGAGAGTACTTACAAATGCTTTGTACATGTTGACTTGATAGATCTGCTGCTAGAAGCTTCCCAGATAAATAGTCAGAATTTCTAACCATCTACAGGCAGAAATAATTGGTGATTTCAAGGACATTTTTACAATAATAAATGCATCAAGAAGCTCAACTGCTATCACAATGAATAGAGAGCTTACACTACCTGTTGCCTTCTTGTGGCTTAGAATATCCTTTCTATCTCGGATCATTGTCAGTCATCTATGAAGACTGAAGAGTGAGTATTTAACAATATACCATATGTGACATACTGATAGCTGAACTTCAATAACATCACTGTGGCTAGCATATGCCATGTATTATCTCGAGCTTAAAAGATTAATACAAATAACACACTATTTTTTTTTCTTTTTACTTCGAACAATTAGTAGAACTTGATAGCTTTTCTGAAACTCTGCTGAACAGTGTAGGGTATTTTGGCCTCAGATATAGTCTTAGTCATTATGATTACCATAACACCCTCTTTTAGTTCATGAGCACTAATAAATTTGTACCTTCTCTGTCTAGGAAACAACATATTTGAGGTGTAGCATACCCATTCATTTTAATCTATTCAACAGATTTCATGCCTATTAACAGAGGCCAGAACAATATTTGCACTACAATCTTGGTGCCATGTTCTCTGAGTCAAGACTTTCATTTATCTATTTATTTACACACATCTCAGCAATGGACACTGGGGTGGAAATGAAGAGTTGTTTAATTTCTTATGAAGCAGCAAATTTAATGCTTGCCTTGAGTAACTTCAGATAGATCCTAAGAATGAAAAGCAGAGGGAGTGCTAAGAGTACTATCCAAACCCAATTGAATTTATAGCCAGAATGACCCATTGTATTGTGTCCCACTAAGAAATGTGTAAAATGTCTAAGTGAAGAAATTACTGCTAAGCTTTCTTTAAATAAAACCAATTTTCACAAGAGTAAGAAATACACAATCTACCCACTTCAAAGAATGCCAGAAATAATGCAATTATTACTCACCACAAGTCCTTACAAATTTTTGGATGAGAAATAGGCCTATTGTATGCAGACATACATATATGTATATAAAGATTTATACACATACACAAATAGGATTATAGATAGATAGGTAGACAGACAGATGGATTGTTTTCTCAAATTCTCTCATGGAGTGGACAAAAGCATTGTGTAGCTATAATGGTATTTGTTATCCTACAAATTGGATAATGCACTGCAAGTCAGACACCCCAGAGAGATAACTCAGGCACAATGAGATTATGCTCCATTAGATCCAGGCAGAATTTTATCTCTGCCTGGGAAAATTACTCTTCATTTCAGAAGATCCCATGTTATACTCACTAAGCAGAGGTAGCTGCATGTTTACAATCTAGGCAGCTGCTCTTCTGCAGACCCATCTTGTCCAAACATGTATCCACTCCATATCCTTCTCGGTCATCATTCCACAGAATGCAAACCTCACAGAGCAAATATATCAAGTCCTTGGTTCATACTGCTGTTTATTTAACTTCTTCCTTTCTCTGTAGGCCCTTGTGTTCTTTTTCTGTGCTCAGAAAGTCAGGAGCATATCTTTTATTTGATTTTCTAACTTTCACAACAAATTACGATGCCCACAAAGATGTATATTAAATGCATTTTGGTGATGAGAGCTCTTCTAAGGATAAATGACAATCACCAATTACCATGTCGTCGGAAGCTCAGTAGGAAATGGGGGATAAGGGTTGATGGGAGTAGTCTAGCATCTAAGATTCTCCTCAGGGCTAATGTTCTAGAAATAACTTCTGGGTCTGCTTCTCTCAGATCTGTGTTTTATGAAACCTCCACCTAATTCTAGACCCAAAGCTTAGTATCTAGACCTAAAGACTAGCATCTTTCTTAATAAGATTCAACTCAAAGGAAGTTTGTTTCTGATGTTGCTGAAAAGTCTCAAGCTTTTAATATTTTCTAGTGCTAAGATTTTGTCTTTTTCAGTTCTTTTGCATATTCATGAATAAGAATAGATATCACACTGTTAACACCTCAGTGTTAACATTGGAAGAAAGCTGATCCTTATCTTTGCTTTTACACATCTTCATGCAGTATTGTTTCAACGAGAGTGTATTACTATTTTAATTTTAAAATACAAAATTAACTTTAAAAAATTCTCCTTAGTATTTTTTGTTTGTGTGCCCTTTAATATAAACTAAAATCTGTCTACATTTTCTGTCATTTTGACATAGTAACATAAGAGACAGACTTCATTTACAGAGAATACAATAATTTTCAACATTTCAATTTATCACTCAAAATATTTGTAATCTATACAATGCTTGCTCTAAAAATTAACTAAAAATTTTCCCTTTGGGGATCTAGCAATGGAGAGTCTCCAATGGCAAATTCACCCTGAATCATCTGAGGACAAGAAGAAGACAGGTACTCTCATAGAACAGCTAGACCCTATCCTAAGGCCACAGAGGCCTTCTACCCACCTCTTTCTGCCTGAAGATGAAATTTCCCACAATGTCAATTAATTCACCTTCCACTGACCTGCCCTTTTCACCTCCCTTCCAAATTAAGAGATGCATTCTCCCACTGCTAACATTGTGTGCCCCTTGGGATTTCCAGGGAGGCATCATCCCTTTTTAGTTTGGAAAGATACCCTACTTGCTTAATTAGAAAGCAATTATTACCACAGACCTTCTAATTTCTTTGATCAGATCTCCACAAATCCCTCAGAAGTTACCCTCAGCATATCCCAGAAACTTCTACAAACCCTTGCTATGTTTTAAGGCCTCCTTCTTCCGTAATGGGACTCTCTTTGTGAACTAATAGCCCTCCCTGCTCCGGGTGTTTTATGAAACACTATTGAAGTTCCAGCAGGTAATGCACTTGGAAGAACCTTGTGTCACAAAGGTTTCTCTCATCCTGTCGCTGGATTCCTGTGCTTCCTGTGCATGCTTGGCACTGGCTCTCTGCCTCTAGCCTCTCCAGACCTGAAACACGCAAGGCTGACTGACTTTCTAGGGCAAGTGAGTGTTTGAAACATTCATAGATTTGGAAGCTTGGTGTTAGCGGGAACTCCCTGGGCACAGGACATGGGCAGTTTTCATTCTGGGTCATCACAGCCTAATTAAACCAACCAGAAAATAAACAAGATTTACACCCTCACATCACAACAACCATTGACTATCATGACACACACCTGCAACAAGAAACCAGGTGGCCAAACCAGGAGAGAAAACAAAAGTACTTTTCTTTCCTATGTCACAGATTTCAAGGTCATTACTTACTGTAGCTCTTAGGCTGATGGTTAGTCTGTGATTGGCTCTTCTGTTCCTGATCATTGCTCTTGGGCTGGCTGACCTTCCTCTCTCCCATGAACCCAGAGGCAGCCTGACAGACTCCTACTTCAGGGGAGCAGTTCTCCTGCTTGCACACCCACCAACACCAATTCCTACAGGGCTCTCTGTTACTTTTTTCTGCCTTCCTACTGGGGCTTTATTGCTCCCACTTTAAAAACCATTACTGACAAGTGCTGGCGAGCATGTGGAGAAAAGGGAACCCTCCTGCACTGTTGGTGGGAATGCAGACTGGTGCAGCCACTGTGGAAAACAGTTTGGAGATTCCTCAAAAAATTAAAAATCGAACTGCCTTTTGACCCGGCTATTCCACTTATAGGAATATACCCTAAGAACATTGTAGCACTGTTTGAAAAGAAGAAATGCGCCCCCATGTTCGTGGCAGCATTGTTCACAATAGTGAGGATCTGGAAACAGCCCAAGTGTCCGTCAGAGGACAAGTGGATTAAAAAGCTTTGGTACAGCCTGACCTGTAGTGGTGCAGTGGATAAAGCGTCGACCTGGGAACACTGAGGTCGCCAGTTCAAAACCCTGCACTGGTCTGGTCAAGGCACATATGGGAGTTGATGCTTCCAGCTCCTCCCCCCTTTCTCTCTCTCTCTCTCTCTCTCTCTCTCTCTCTCTCTCTCTCTCTCTCTGTGTCTCCTCTCTAAAAATGAATAAAATTTTAAAAAAAAATTTTAAAAGCTTTGGTACATATATACTATGGAATACTACTCAGCCATAAGAAATGATGACATCGGATCATTTACAAAAAAATAGATGGACCTTGATAACATTATACAGAGTGAAATAAGTAAAACAGAAAAAAACTGAGGACAGCATGATTTCATACATAGGTGGGACATAAAAGTGAGACTATGAGACATGGACAAGAGTGTGGTGGTTACGGAGTGGGGGGAGGGAGGGGGGGTGGGAGAGGGGGCAGGGGAAGGGCACAAAGAAAACCAGATAGAAGGTGACAGAGGACAATTTAACTTTGAGTGATGGATATGCAACATAATTGAATAATAAGATAACCTTTGTGTCTGTGTTTTCTTTGAACATATGTACCCTGATTTATTAATGTCACCCCATTAAAATTAATAAAAGAAATAAAAAACCATTACTGTTGACAATTTGTTTAGAACATTGCAGGCCCATATAACATATTATTTTATCTTTAAGAAAACATTTAAAAAGTTTATTATCATCATCTTCATTTTGAAAAAGGCAAGCTAAGGTTCAAAGAAATTATTTTCCAAGGCCATGTGGTCAGAAGTACAATTAATTTCTTAACCTGGGCTGTCCAATCCAAGGACCAATACCCTTTTTGTTATGTTATAGCGCCTTCACATTTTTATAAGTTTTAAATATATCCTTTTCTTAATTATGAGAGGAAATATACTAATTAATGATCACAATGCTTTACTCTGTAATCTTTCCTCCAGACACATGTATTTTAATCACCTGAAATGAATGATGTTTATTATAAAATTTTATAGTTCAGTATAGACAGAACTCAGACCTACTGAATTGCTCTTGGTAATTGTAGCATGTGGAAAAAAAACCTGTCACATTTGCTTACCTTGACCTACTTTAACAAAGTGATAATGTTCATTATTAGCAGGTGCACATCCAAATGTTCCCTATCTCCAAGCATGAGTGTTTGAGCCAGAATAAATGCCCAGTTGATCAGGGGTGTTTCACCTCAGTAAAGCTCAAATAATTCTGGTGCTTGGTTCTATGAAGTTATGACACAACTGTCCTTCTTCCCATGATACATTTGAAAACAATCGCATAATTCTTAGTTTTCTGCATAAATTTGTTCCAGAAGAGAATACACCAAACATGTATTCTAGGGGGAACTGCTTTCACCTTGACAAGGAAAGTAAGACAGATGATAAATAGTTGCTCATTGCTTTTCTCAGCTAAATCATGGATACCTCCTCTAAGGGACCACGGTGTGGTTCCACTGAGCCCCTCCCATCACTGATGGGGTCATGGCCCAGAGCTTCCAGAACAGAGTGGGGTGGAATCTCAATGAGCAGTGGCAGAGTTTTCCCTAAACGCTAAAGAAACAAAGAAATATGATAGGTATTCATAGGTTGTACTATAAAAATTAAATCTTTAGATATTCCCCACTACTCGAAAACAGGGAAAACATGGTTTAGATGCTAAAGGAGTCACCAGATTTTGCCTCTAGAATATTTCGAACATTATCACTTGTGAAATCTCTACTATCAAGTAATTTTGGGACTAAGGGAGTATCCTCACCTTCCTTTCCTTTGCCTTCCAGTCTACCTCAACCAGAACAAGCCAGGAGTTAGGGAATAGCCCATTTGTCAAGACAATATTTATAGTGGAATCAAAAATAAAATATACTGGGTATGAATACCTCTGTTCTAATTCCAGCTCTTTAATGAACTTCTTGTGACCTTGGGCAAGACTTGTACCTTCTCTGTGCCTTGTTGGCTCGATAGAAATAATGTGGTTCCTATCTTTTTCTCGAGGCATTAGGGAGTTCATCCAAAACAATAGATGTGAGAATAATCTACAAAGTATACAGCAAAATGGAAATAGAAAATACTATTAAACAAAATCATTAGCCTGGTAACTCTTACAAAGTGTGTTGTACCTTTGTTTTCCATGTCACTGAAAGAATAAAGTATTATATCAATGCCACTAGAGGATGCTCAGATCCACATATATCCAGCACCTCCTTTCTAAATATAGAGCATGGTGGTTGAGAGCTCAGGTTCTGATGTCACATAGATACATAGATATTTATGCACACATAGCGGTCATAAATACTGCCCCTGTCTCTGAACTGCTATGTGACCTTTATCAAGTTACTTCATATTCTGAGCTTCCATTTCTTCATCCAAAATGGGGCAACATATTCATCTGTAAATCTTATCCCAGCAGATTGTTAGAAGGATTAATGAGGAAATACATCTAAAGTATATTTTACAGAAAACCTGGCACATTGGGAATGCCTAATAAATGTTGTAAATATTATCTCAATATTTTTTTCCATATGATATAAATAAGATCTCTTGGAAATAGAGTTCCAGACCCAGTTAAGTCTGAAAGGTACTGGTTTACATGAGTTCTAAGAAGCCTTGGCTGGGTAGCTTAGTTGGTTAGAATGTCATACTGATACACCAAGGTTGTGGGTTTAATCACCAGTCAGGGCACATACAAGAATCAACTGATGAATGCATAAATAAGTAGAACAACAAATTGATCTCTTTCTCTCTAAAATCAATAAATAAATGAGTTCTAAGAAGTAGACTTCTCAGAACCATTCATGTGTTAATGTACAAAGCAACTCTTCACAAAGGAGAGATGGTGTCTAGCATTTACTCAAAGCATCTGTTGAGAACCATTCATAATTGCAGTAGCTTTGCAGAACAGGGTTTATGTGGATTATATTTTGGAAAATCTTATTTTCACATATCAGACAGTCGTAAAATTGTTGTGAACTCACAGGGTGTTATTTGCTTTAAAATAATCAGAGGGGAGGGTAGAGAAGGAAGTAGACATACATGCAATGAGATAAGCGTGTTTGGTCATTTTGAAACTGAGTAATTGATACATAGGAGTTCATTGGACTGTTCTTTCTCTTTTGCATGTGTTTGAAAATTTCATTAAAAAATTATGAAAAGATATTAAGCAAACCAGAAAACACACACACACACACACACACACACAAATTCTAAAAGTACTAGCTAATCTCCTGAGTTTCACAGACCCACTCAAGCAAAGATAAACTGCTTCTCTCGCTAACTTGGGCATGAAGATCTTCACATACCTGAACCTGAAGAGGTCACCTGTAGTGACAGCAGTCAAGGAAAACCCAGCTGGCTTAATGTTTCTCTCCTACGCTTACTAGAATGCTAATACAGTCAAAATTAGCCAGAGGTTTGGCAAGAGGAAAAACAGAATTGTTTTTCCTGGTAACAGGGTAGGGAATACATCAGACATTCAATTGAGCTGCTGCGATAATTAGTCAGCTGGACTTGA
The DNA here is from genome assembly GCA_037038555.1 of Rhynchonycteris naso. NCBI lineage: Eukaryota > Metazoa > Chordata > Mammalia > Chiroptera > Emballonuridae > Rhynchonycteris > Rhynchonycteris naso. The sequence goes on from CM073000.1 coordinate 15,794,074, forward strand.
AGACTCATGCATATCTTAGTTTCAGCTAAGAATGCCAAAGTTTCCAGCTGCCAGGGAATCCAAGGGACTTGCAATTGGCCTAGCACTTATTTCACTTGCCAACATGCCCAGTTTATTATCATAAGGGGTTTATCTCTACTGATACCAACAAAGTCACCAAATAAATATTACTTTCTTGGCTCCTTAGGCAAATTCTTCCTAGCTTCTTTCTTGTTCTAAATGCCATTATTTTAAACATACCTCCATATTTTTAATTATGCCCAATTTAAGGTACTTGCATATTTGCATCACGTATTTAATGATTTATACTCATTTTGGAGCAGTAACAAAATCCTATTATTGTTCACTTAACCTTTAGAAAGGTCACAGATAGCTAACTTACCTGTCACCAAGATTTGTGTTCCTGCATTAGTCATTTCCTAAGGAGACCATTATACAGTCTCTGAGTAAACTGTGTTTATTCATTTCTTATGTGTTTACTACCCACTCAAAATTTATAAGGTGCTTAAATCTATTTCTATCCTCTAAACTTCCTGTTTTCACTCTCCCTCTGGTCATGCATAACGACCTTCTTCTTTGTCTAAGAATCACCCTTTAAATGAAGGTAACTCTTCTCATTTTGTATAGTCCAAATAACAAAAAAGAAAGAAGAGGAAGCTATTCTACTGAGTTACAATAATAATGGGTTTCCATTCTTCTGTGTACAAAAAAATTGATTCAGGTTACCCTGATTTGACTTCCTGCTCTCCAAAGATTTCTAAAGGGGCAATCCCAAGATCCTTCAGCAAGAAAAGGAGGAGAAAATAATTCACTTGCATGAATTGGACAATTTCTGCCTACATAGGACCTATATCTGGGTACCTGCGTCTGGGATAGGGCAATGACCTACAGTTGAGCTGTAATGAGCAGGGGACCTTCTGGATATAGAAAGCCAGGAACTAGAGTTGGCTTGAAACTCCAGAGAGGTGCTCAGATACCATGGTAAAGGCATCAGGACTAAACCCTTCCTCCCTAATCTAGTGACCCTTCCTATCAGTAGAAGAATTCTTTGTCAGTTATATAAAAATGTTTTTTCACCAACCCACACTCACCTCTGTCCAGCACCTCATATGTAAGAGAAGAGGTCAAATGGCAGACAGTGGGGTGAAGCTGCCCCCGATGGAGGCACAGACTGACATCCTGTTACCCAGCACTGGGTCCAGACCAGCTTTCATGAGCCCCACACTGTAGAAAGCGAGTCCCTTACTCACTAGACTGAGGTGTGTATTGGAGGGTGTTGAAGGTTCAGGTGTCTAACGCTACAGCTGGTTACTCTGTTGTTAGACTAGAATGGGATATTTCAGCTGGCATTTTTTATCTTAATATTCTTAGGATGTCTCCTTGATACTCCTTGTTAATTACTTTCCACCTGACAGGGTATACAGGGTGGGGGTGGGAGGTCAGAGAACTGACACGGGTGAGCTCCCTTCCCTGTGGATGCCAGACACTTGTGTGAGCACCTTAGAGGCACTCTGCACAACCAGTGAGTTTGTTATTCACATTGTAGGGAAAAAGAAAAATGAGCTTCAGGGAGAAACAACTGGCCCATTAGTGGACAAATTCTAAAATTAAATTTAGACTCTAATCATACCACACATACATACACCAGAAGGACAGGGATTAGGAATTGGGATAGACATTGTTGTTGAGTACAGTTTCTCTGTGAATTCCTTTCTCGCATTTTCCATATGTAATATAGATTTGAACTTCCCAGATGCCATCTTATCCTATTTGTTCCTGGGTAGTCTAAAGGCCACTATTCTAGTTCAGACTGCCTTTTCTTTCTATCACACCTACAACACTATCCCAACTCACATCCTTGTTTTTACTCCGATGCATTACTTAGAATGAAACGCAACCTCCTAAAACTAACCTATACGGACCTCTAAGATGTGATCCTATTCTTCTGCAGGGCCTAATTTTCTCCTAGACACTTTTTGATTCATTCAGTACAAACTGTTCTATATTCTCAAGTCATGCCTCTGAAGGGCCAGCCCCTCCACTTTCTCCTATGCTTGAAAATATAATCTATCTTTTAATTTTTTGTTAAAGTTTTACATTCCTCTTGAAGCCTAACCATGTATCCATGCCCTGACTATCTTCCCTGTTAGAAAATAAGCTCTTTGAGGATTAAATTCCTATCTTAGTTAACATCACTGCTCAGTCACATCCTGGGCCAAGGTCATGCAGCTAACCAGAGGCAGAACCCAGTTGTAATATCTCCTTTACTTATATCCTTTCCAGTAACCATTTTGCTTGGATCTTTGCTGGAATCACAGCAGGGTTTTGTCCTAGGCTCTGGTGCTATTCAGAACAGGCAGTGCAAACTGTATCCTCAAAAGTGTCCCCACCAAATCCGAGGGAGTGACCTCTTAGCTCACTTCTGGTTATCTATGACAGATCAGCCTGTGTATTTGGAAATTCCAAGGTATCATTAGGAAGGCCTGATCAACAGAAGTGTGCAATGATAAAAACAATTAACCAAATAACATTTTCTCATAGAAAAAAATTTAATATGATACTGGTTCATAAACAAGTCTTCATTAGCTCTCCAGTGGCCAATCTGTCTACAGAACAGATTCGTTAATTGAACCAAAGTGTTCTTCTTGTCAGACACTTTTCACATTTGGCTTGAAAGTTTAAAAAATATAACACATTATTATATATTAGCATCTTTGTTCTTATAAATATACATTTCTACCAATTTCTCTGGGCACAGTTTTGAGTTTCTAGGGCACTAAATGCTCACTCCCAGAGTAACAACACACGGAAGTTACACAGCAACTTTCTGATGTAATCTGGGAGAGAAGGCATGAGAAGCAGAAGTTTTTGTTGGGAGAGAAATATTCTCTAGCTCACTTCTGTAACTGAAGCCAGAACTTTTTAAAGCAAGGAGGGTATTTCCTTTTCTTTTGCTACCCACTACCCAAATCTAACTAATTACCAATTCTTGTCTATTTTTATTTCCAAAATGCCTCTAAAACCCTTCCCTCCCTCTGAAGCCCAGGCTTAGACCCCCAATGAACTCTCACCTAGATGAGTTTGTTTCTCCCTACTGCTTCTTTTTTTCTTTTCTTTTTTTTTTTTACAGAGTCAGAGAGAGGGACAGACAGGGACAGACAGACAGGAACAGAAAGAGGTGAGAAGCATCAATCATTAGTTTTTCATTGCCGTTGCGACACCTTAGTTGTTCATTGATTGCTTTCTCACATGTGCCTTGACCGCAGGCCTTCAGCAGACCAAGCAACCCCTTGCTGGAGCCAGTGACCTTGGGTCCAAGCTGGCGAGCTTTTGCTCAAGCCAGATGGGCCCACGCTTAAGCTGGCAAGCTCGGGGTCTCAAACCTGGGTTTTCCGTCATCTCAGTCCGACGCTCTATCCACTGCACCACCGCCTGGTCAGGCAGCTCCCAACTGCTTCTTAACACCATTCTTCAATGGTCCTAAACTGTGGAATGTGTAAGAATCCCCTGGGATGTTCATTTAAATATAGATTTTTTAAAAAAAACACCACCAGATTTAAACATCACATAGGTTTAAATAGGTACCACTCCATGGCAAATGAGACATAGGAGATGTGAAGAGAGACCCAGTGATTTCTATTTTAAACTACCATCTCATTTAGCTCTGATACAGGTGCTCCAAGTGCCACATTTTGGTGAGAATGAAAACTACACTGACCTCAAGTATATGGTCCAGAATCAAAATCTGAAAACAATTTTTATATACTAAGAACACATAGTTTCCCAAAGTTGACTGAAATTGAAGAAAGCCATTGGCCATTAAGTCATGATGTTCAAAGGATTTCAGGAATTGATTACCTCTTCCAGGGATCCTATTCCAGTTCTCAGAGCCTTCCTATCAAACTGGGCCATGGCATATAGTGTGCCCTTCCTGATAAAGCCCTCTCTGGTTTGGAAGACCTTCCCAGCAATTTCTTCTGAACAAGTTCTATCGGGGATTCCCTCCTTAGGATTGTCCTGGGTCCCAGCCCCTTCCCATACCAATCTTGGAGCTGTAAGACCTTGCATGCTCTTACAGCTTCTTGTGTGACATCTACCACAGCACTCTCTCCAGTGAATGGAAACCATCTCTTAACTCATCTGCTTTTCCACCTGACTGTGACCTCTCTTCTTATCAGGAGCATGCATTGTTTTTTGCCTGGACTCCTATATAGGGAGCACTTGTTAAATAATATTTCCCTGAAGTTACTCTCACCTGCATCACCTCAAAACACATCCATCAAACTGGTCCCCTCACAACGTAAATGGGATAGAAATCAGTGTTTAATTCACCATTCTACTTGTAAGTCAGGTGAGAGAGTAAATTTGTTATAAGAAACTAAGCAAGAGGAAGGAGAAAATCTGAATACAGAAGAGATCATTGTTAACCCTTAAAGTAGAAAGAGGCACAGGCTTTGAAGGCAGCCAGAGAGAGATGGAATCCCAGCTTTCCCAGTGACAAGCTGTGTGATTTTGAGCTAGTTGCATACATTCTTTGTGCCTCAGTTTCCTATTGGGAGATGAAGAATATCCCCTAGATTTGTTAGACATGTAGGGGAGATTTTGGCAAACTCTTGGTTAATGTACCAAAATTATGTATTTTAGGATCTGCTAGCCAGTCTCTTTTTTAACTACTCAAAAGGGAATCAGCCAAAAACAATATGTAAACAATGAGTGTGACTGTGTTCAAATAAAACTTTATTTACAAAAAGAGGTAGTGGGCCTAATTCCATCCGAGGACTAGAGTTTGCTGACCTCTATACTAGAGCAATACTTGCACAGTTTAAACTTAATATTATTTTTGCTATTATTATCTTTCTTGGAGAAATGTATTTCTTGACAAATGACTCAAATTTTAAACATTTATACAATCTTTTAGTTTTGTAACTTCCCTTATAATGAGAATACATCTTACCTATTAGTATTAATTGGAATAAATACAAAATGAGGTGAAGTCTGAGACTTATTATCTCAGATGACTTTCCACTATTCCTCATTTACATTGATCATCAGAAGTAAAACCAGTAGACAGTTATTTACTGAGATAATATAGCTTGCCTGTAATTTCAATCATTCTGAAACACAAAACTTAATTTGAAAAACCCTGAAAGATATTATAACAAGAAACATGCACCAGTAGAAACTGTCTGACTGATGTGAATAATTTTGTTCATTGCAAAATCATTGATGTTAAATAAATAAACTAGTCTTGGCCAGTTGGCTAAGTAGTAGAGTGTCGGCCCAGTGTGTGCAAGTCCCAAATTCAATTCCTGGTCAGGGCACATAGGAGAAGTGAACACCTTCTCCACACCTTCTATCTCTTTCTCTCTATCTCCCTCTCTTCCCTTCCCGCAGCCATGGCTCAAATAATTTGAACAAATTAGCCCTGAACACTGAGGATGGCTCCATGGTCTCACCTCAGGTGCTAAAAATAGCTCAGTTGCCAAGCAACAAAGCAATGGCCCAAGATGAGCAGAGCATCAACCTATAGAGGACTTGCTGGGTGGATCCTGATCTAGGTGCTAGCAGGAGTCTGTCTCTCTGCCTCCCACCTAGTAAAATAAAAAATGATAAACTATCTTACTTAATAATCATGCTAAATTGAATCAAGATGACACTGAATGAAATCAAATCACTAAACTGCTGAATATGGAATAAATCATTCCTTTTCTTCCCTCCAAGGTCACATTTGTACCTGTAGCATAAACATATACGGGGTTCCTCAGGTTATGACAGTCTTGACATAAGACGTTTCTAGATTTATGACACTCACTCCTCTAAAAACTTAAGAAAGTTAAAACATGAGTGTTTTGGCTTATGCTGCTAGTGTCGTACTTACTGACTATGTGGGTGAACTAGTTTGGTTGCACACAGTGGGAGAATAGGCAGTGACGTGGTCTATGAGTGAGGGACTTGGCATCACCCACAGTGCTTACCTTTTGGACTATTAAAAGCTCAAGTATTCTGTTTGTGTTGGGCGAGGGTGTGTTTCGACTTATACCAAAATTTGGGTTACCTCACTATTGTAGGAAGGGAACTTGGTTGTAACCTGAGGATCCCTGTATAAATAAAACCTTCAAAATTATTCAGGTATTTCTGATTAGCAAGTCATGGCAGTGATGACACAATCTAGGAAATTTAGGGTGACCAAGGGGTAAGGCAACAGCCAGATATTCTAATTGAAGTGCTTGTGCTACTAAATAAAATTGTGAGTGCAATGATTTAGCAACCTCTGCTATTTTATCCAAGAGCTCAATATAAATAAATACATTTTATAGTGAAATGTTAAAAGCTATGTGTGCCTCCTTTTTCTATCTGCTTTTGCAAGCAAAGATTTTTTCGTAGCATTTCCCAAGGAGTCATTATTCTACTCTCCTCACATAGTTCCAACTTATTAGATCCTCCCACTGGCTGTTTCCACCTGCCAGGCTTGGTCCAGAAGTAGCTGCTTCAACCCAGCAAGAGGCAGGAAGTGCCCTTGCTTCTCCATTCTCTCAGTGAACCTCTGTTTTCCCCCTCTCATTTCTGCCTGACGCACTCAGCCCAGCCTCCTGCTCCTTACACCAGCTGCCCATTGGCTGGGAAGCTATTACTTAGGTGAGTTCTGGTTAACCACACATCTTAATTTGACCCTTGACTTCACTAAACTTAATGGGCATGCAAATCACCTTGTTAAACTGCATATTCTGGGTCAGTTGGTCAGGGTTGAGGCCCAACTTCTGTGAACCTAAACAACTCCAAAGAAGTACCCTGGCTCTAGGTCTAAAGAATACACTTCCTGGACTTTGACTCTTGCCAAAAACTACTTTGAGCTGGTTGCTTCTTAGAGCGCTTACCTGGTCTCCTGACTCCCAGGCTGACCTGACCGCTGATTTCCAGGACTCTCTTGCTCCCAGTCCACGGACTCCTCCGCAGTTCCTCACAGGTGCCTGCCCAGCTGTCTCAGCTAACAATAACAGGAAAAGTCTCAAAAGAGGTGGGTAGAGGTTTCTCGCTCCTTGGGACATCTTCCCCTTCTTCAGAAAGGTATCGTCTTTGGAAAGTGTCTCGTTTCATCCTGTCCCTATACTAAGGTCCTCTTCCCATACTCTGGTGTCCCTTCAGACTGCTTAAATCTTTCTCCTTTTTACTAAGGGACCTCCTTCCTGCCCCACATTCAGGCTTATCTGAAGAATTAGATTATCTTTGGGTTGAATGCCTTGCCAGTTTCCTACTGGTAGCAATTGACTGCAAAACACCAGCTTGAAAGCATCTATACAATGTTCGGGCCTGGTGCTGTATTTAGAGATGGGAGCCAGCTTCTCCATTCCCTGGGGGTGCCGAGACTAACATGCTGCCACGATGCTTTTTCTCAGTTCAATGCTTTAATGCTTTTAAAGAGTCTGGACTGGTAAATGGCTTTGCTTCTCCATGGATGAAATGTCAAAATGTGTAGCCTCGAATTTAATCCTAGGCATTCTGGATAAATCCCACATGCTTGCTGCCAACTTTGACTTATTTCTCAAAATGGATCAGATGCTTTTCTTTTTCTCTCACCAAATTAGATCTTGTTCATTTGGGCCTCTGTGTTATGTGGGGAGGGTGGGTGTTACAAATGAATGACTCTGTTAAAATAAAGAATTTTTATGAAAGTGTAATTCTTTGTATCCAGCAAAAATATCCTCCATTCTGAACAAGTTACCTCTGAGCAGTCATTTCCCACTAGTAACACCGTACATGAGGAGTGTGCTGTTTCTGCCAACAGCACATTGCTCCCCTCCCCTCGTTTCTCGGGGTGGAGGATGGGCCCTGGCCCCAGCATTCCACAGGAACCCGTCTATCAAAGGTCCTCCCTGTGCCATACTATACCTTTGATGAGTGTTGAACACAGGTTAGAGAGTGTTCTTCTCATAAAAATAAAAGCAAAAAAAAAAAAAAAAACAACAACAAAATAAAACTCACACTTTAAAGAACTTTGCTCAATTACTGCGAATCTTGTTTTTTTGACCGTGCCAGAGAAATGAGATACTATACAAGACACTACAATAATTGTATGTAGGAACTGTCCTAGTTTGTTTGAAATACATATACAGTGTATCCCATATATACCCAAGGGTACTTTCAAGTTACCAATTCCCTGCTCGTATGCCAGCATCCATTGGCTGCGGTGCTATTACTTAGACAAGTTCTGCTTGTTACCACATCCAGTTGGGAAAAGACACATACCCACATTAGTCTTAACATAACTACTGAGTTAATCCACTTTAGTGGACATGCAAATGACCTTCTTAAATTGCAGATTCAGTTTCAGTAACTCAGGGTTGAGGCCCAAGTTCTGTGTATTCAACCAGCTTCAAAGACATACACAGGCTGTAAGTTTCAAGACCACACTCCTGGCAACAAGGATTTAGATCACAACATATACAACACCATACAGAGACAGGAGAAGGTTAAAAATCCTAGATAAGCCTTCAAAATAGAAATTTATCACACTCTTTAACTAGGAACCAGAAGGCTAGGTAATGATTGGAGAATTTCTATAACTAGTTTGAAATCCAAAGATAATTTCTGATCCTGCCTCAATTCTCACAAAGATCCATGATGGAATATTGTGGGGTTCTCACTGCAGCAAACTGTCTACAAAACGCTCCCATCTTGATCCTTCCATTAGAACTAAAAGGACAAGGTACTCTGGCTCCCTTCTCCTCCCAGGAAAACTTCCACTGGAACATAGCAAACCTCTCTTCTTCTGGTCTCAGGCACTACCCGCTATCCCTAGCTGTGGCCTGAAGGGGCAAGCCTCTTCCCAAGGTGCCAGTTCCTATCACTGGCAGCTCCCTGTGGCAGAGATATCAGTGGTCACTCCCACAGAAGCTTAATGTCCCATTTCTCACCTTCTCAAATAGCTTGGACATCGCCCAGATCTATCATGACCAGGCTTCTTGAAGAATACTCTCCTATCACCTTTAAAGAAGAGTTCACAGAACCCACTTGAAATAAATTATATGATTCTTCTAATAAGATGATAATAGTGATAGCTTTCATTTATGGTACTTTCAAAGAGCTAGGACTGGCCTAAGAAACTTATAAACTGTATTCAAATTACTCACGACAAATCCTAATGAGGTAAGGCTGTCGCATTTCACAGCTAGGGTAACTGGGGACTGAATGATCAAGTAATTCATCCACGCCAGCATAATTGGTAAGTGACAGAGCCTGAGTATGAGATCATGTCTGGCTAACTCAGCAACTACTCCGCACTTCTACAGTGAGCTGCGTCTCTGATGCCCTTGTCTTGGTTTGGGAGAAAATGTGTAGTTTCTGGTGCCCTGAATCACATGGCCAGCTCAATTCTATTGTATCCTGGTGAAGAATACAGATTCATGAACGTTCCTTTGCTTAAACCAAGCATTCATACATCCAGAGGCTGTAGGGGATCATGGTCCATGAATGAATTCTGCTCTAGAGGACTTGGCAGAAGCCCCGTATTTCTCTCCTCATCTTGGAGACAGAAGCAAATATGCAAATCAATTCCTGGGATCTGTTCTGTCATTTTGCAATTTCTTAAAGTATCCCATCAAAGTAAACCCTATTGGTATCTGTAAATCCCTATCTAAAAATTTATTTCTATTTAAACCATTTAGGTCCTAGCTGGTTATCTCAGTGGTAAAGCATTGGTCTGGTGTGTGGGAGTCCCAGGTTCAATTCCTGGTCATGACACACAGGAGAAGCTACCATCTGCTTCTCTACCCTCCCACTCCCCTTCTCTCTCTCTCTGTCTCTCTCTCTCTCTCTCTCTCTCTCTCTCTGTCTTTCTCTTTCTCCCTAGTGCAGCTATCGCTTGAATGAGCAAGTTGGCCCTTGGTGCTGAGGATGGCTCCAAGGCCTCACCTCAAGTACTAAAATAGCTCAGTTGCTAAGCAACAGAGCAGAGGCCCCAGGTGGACAGAATATCAGCTCCAGAGGGGGGTGGCTAGGTAGATCCCAGTTGGGATGCATGCGGGAGTCTGTCTTTCCACTGCCCTCCTCTCACTTGATTAAATAAATAAATAAATAAAACCATTTACACTATAGATAGAGGTCAAAATTTTTCCGAATCCCATAAATTCTTAAAGAACTGAGAGCACAATGTTACTTTTTTTTGTATCTCCTGAGAACAGGGAATACTACAAGATGAATGGTTATATACCATATATGCCTATGCATATTTAACTGTTTTAACCAAAATATAACAAGACCAATAATAATGCAATATATGTATGTATAACATATACAATTTGGAATGAGTTTTTCTCACAAATATGTTTCATGTAATGTATATAATGTACATCTGTCTGTTTTAGGCCTGTCATACATATGAAGATACCATATATCTATAGTATACATGTATACTACCTATACATATACATATAGTCTATGATCAAACTGGGAGGGTGCCTACCTATAATTACTATAGTATCTCATTTGTCTGGAAAAAAATATTCAAAGAATTGAAAAAACTATTTTAAAAGCCAGTGTTTGTTGTGATTTAAATCTCTTAGATAAAAGAATTTTCAAAATATACTCCACAGAGTTCTATAACCTAATAAACGCATATGGTAAAGTTGTACAATCTTTGAAAAATCATTCAAGGTCACAGTGGTAACTAATGGTTTTACTATGTGTGGGAGGCGAATGGTTTGAGATTGGGACTGCCCTCTAACATATTTTCTTACCAAATCCCCTATAGCTTTTATATATCTTCTCATTTGCCTTTTTTCCACAAGAGGAGTACAGAATGGTCAACTCTCTGGTCTTCTTGGCAATAGGCCAGCCTCTCTTCCTACAAAATTAATTATTGACTCAAAGGCTGAAGCTACTTCACTAACCTTTATTCTCTGTAAAAAACATCCTCAGACATTTCTGCAGTCTTTAAGACACGTTTTTATGTAGACATCAGTGATTCCCTCAATATTTCTCAGCTTTCTCTCATCTCTTCCTCTCCCTCTTCTTCTTATTCTTCCCTCATTTGTCCTAACTTAATGGAGAAGCATTCCCATTAGTGGAGTTGGGATTCATATTTCTAAAACTCATTAAAGGTGGTAATATACTTTTCAAGGAAAAAAATGAGACAAAAATCCTCGTTACCATTTTAGTTCAAATAAGTCTAACGCTTGAATCCTGAGACAACTGCATTTCTAAGACTTACATAATTGCATTTTACTATAAAATATATTCCTATTGCTTCACTGTACTTAGAAAAAATAAAAATATATTTGGATTTTATTACAGTTCTGAAATCTAACCTTTCAAGTTAATAGGGCATTTTTATTCTTAATCCCCATTTCACAAATTTATATATTCATTTGTTCATTAATAAGACAGGTCATATTTACACGGTCAATAGAAGCAAGTGAATGTAAAATACAGAATAAATCAGGGATCTAGGATTTTACATTCCCTATTTAATACTCTATCACTTTCTTCTAAATGCCTCTTGAATCATACCCTAGCAGCTACTCTTTTGATTTCAGCCATTCAACTTCCGAGTGTTCTTCCCAGGTCAGGCACTGAGCCCTTTATGAGAACCTGAAGGGAAACAGGCGCTGTGTCTGCTCAAGGTTTTGCAGTCTATCTCATTCACACACCCCCTCCCCCCACCAGCATACCAAGTGTCATATACCTGTTGGGAAAGTGAGTTTGAAAATTTTGTATTTTTTGAGTTTGCTCACTTTTAGTGTTAAAAACAATGGCGATGGGCAGCGCCAGATATGTGATCTGTGAAATGGCAAATTACCTTTCTGCTTGGGAAGGGCCATTGTCTTGCTAACCTGTGCTGGAGGAGGGGGAAGCCACGCTTTCGCAGAGTTTGTGCAGAAAGAACAGAGAGGAGAAGATGTGCAGATGGGGAACCAGAGAGGTGAGGGACTTTTGTGAGCCCCGCTGAAACTGGTGAGGCCTTTGATTCTCGGAAAAACTGAAGAAGATTCTCCTGGTTGTGGAGCCAATGTATCAGTGACTTTGGAGTCCTGAGTGTTTGCTCGTCAGCCGGTATGAGTCTTGAATAAAAGGAATGGCCCACCATTTTTTGGTTCCACTGTTTCTTTACTGTGTGTCCAGATCTAATGGGAACCTGCATATGAATGGCCATGATGGCTGAGACTACTGGCCATACAATACCTTTTTTTTTTTTTTAAGATAAAGGAAACTTAAGTTAAATTTGTAGAAGTGTTTGGGGAACACACAGAGATTTCTCAAATTATTGGAAGCCCCTGGATAAGGACAGCCTGGTGGGTGCAAGCCACTCTCAAGGACCAAGCTTTTCATTTTCCATCTGTCTGAAGGACCAGCTCTCGCCTTTCCTGTTAATTCAGGTAACAATTCTGGTACCTCCCAGTTCCCTGAATAATATCCAAAAATGCAGAACCGGAGCATGGAGGATTACTTTTGAAGTCATATTTTTCAAATTGGAAACTGAAGTTAATTTTTGGATTTTCCCCAAAGCTCCTAGTATTTAAACTCTACTCCCCACAATATCCCATACCATTCTAGTCCTTTCTTATACATGTTTTTTAAAGATATGTTAAAGAACACATTCTAGTTAAGCAACTAATAAAAGACATCCTTGTGGTCCACTTTGAGGGACTTCTGCACAATGTTTGTTAAATTCCACTTCCTAGACAAAGAAACACTGCTCTGAATGTTCCTTCCTACTTCCTCTTCTTTCCATCATTCACTTACATAATCACATCCTCAAAAACAAAATGCAACAAACAAACAAGAACTTCTTCACTTCATTTTCTTCAGGTCTTCTAAAACGGCAATGTCTTCTTTAATAACCTTTTCCTACTTGCTAACCTCCTGAACTCTTATCATCCCTGTATCAATGGATATAATTTAGTTATTTTTAACTACCTATTTTAAATAGTTTCACCTGTGTTGTAGACGCTCTGTGTTTGACAAATCCCAAATACAATGAACTGTCTGCCCCATTACACTGCCTTGCCTCTGTGTTCCCCTCTGTAGACATCATTATCCTCACTATTTCCTCAGCAGAAGTCCCTTTGTCACCCTTGACACCTCCATCTCATATACAATCAATTACCAAGATCTCCTACTTCTGAAAATATTTTAAATCTATATTTTCATCTCGATTTCTGTTACTGTTCCTTAATCTGGACCAGGAGTCCCCAAACTTTTTACACAGGGGGCCAGTTCACTGTCCCTCAGACCGTTAGAGGGCCGGACTATAAAAAAGCTATGAACAAATCCCTATGCACACTGCACATATGTTATTTTAAAGTAATAAAACAAAATGGGAACAAACACAATATTTAAAATAAAGAACAAGTAAATTTAAATAAACAAACTGACCAGTATTTCAATGGGAACTGTGGGTGTGGATGCATCCTGTGTTCCTCTCACTGACCACCAATGAAAGAGGTGCCCCTTCCGGAAGTGCAGGGGGGGGCTGGATAAATGGTCTCAGGGGGGCGCATGCCCACAGGCCGGGGCTGTAGTTTGGGGACTCCCGATCTAGACCTTTGTGATTATAATTTCAGGAAGGAGCCAACTAACTGGTCTACTAACCTCTAATCTTGAAATCCCACCCCCTGCCCCAGTACAACTCACCCTCCACACTACCATCAGATTAGTCCTTCTAAAAGTTATAAATCTCATAATTTCTTTCTTCTGCCTAAATCCTTCAGGGTCTCTTAATGACATTCAAGACAAAATGCATATAACAGCATAAATAAAGCCACTGTATCTCATCTGGCCTTGCCTGGCCATTATTTTCAGCCCTAATTCTGGCCACCAGCACCCACTGTAAGAATAATTATAGCGACAGTTGATACGTAGGGGTGCTTCCTCAGTCACGCTGCTAAGTGACTTATATGTACATAAGGTCCCTATACGCAGTGATTCTGTAAATGAACTGTTGTGATCATCCTCATTCCATAGGCTTGACATAGGACACTCTGCTAGGGTGTGACTTAGGCAGAGACTCTGCTCTACACCTTTGTCCCCACCTGTGGCCTCACATGTTTTCACACTTCTATCCTGTACATCAGGGGTGCCCACACTTTGTCAGCTTGCGAGCTACTTATACGATGACCAAGTCAAAATAATCTCCCTAAAATAAAAATGCAAAACATAAATTTATTTCTTCTATATTATCATTATTTAAGTTACTATTATTACTATTTAATATTGTCTATTCTTCTTTCACCTTTCTCCTTCTCAGCTCTCTTTTTGGAGGAAAGTCAATGTCATAGTTTTTATGAACAGTCCGAAAAAGCCGCCCCACATTTCCCTTCTTTGGAATAGCAATGGCACACAGACGGATGAGGCAAACGCACTTAGAATATGACGTAATGAAAAAAAAAATCCCCTCCCATTCTGTATGAAAGTGGTAGGTTTTAGACTTCTTACTCGGACCAGCTATGGCACTCATTTTTATAACCTTTGGTGTATTTAGTTTAAATAAATTGAAGGCTAACTACACAGCAATTTAACTGAACACGTTAGCACGGTTTAACGTGCATGCATAGGGTGTCAAAAGTTCAGACGTCAGATTGGCTACCCTGTATGCCAATCAAAAGACAAATGTCTTTTTAATGTCATGCGATCTACCCACACTTCCTTTGCGATCGACCAGTAGATCCCAATCGACGTATTGAGCACCCCTGCTGTACACTCTGCCTAAAAGTCACCTGCCTCTCTATTTTCATGACAATTCTGCCTTTTTTTTGTTCCAGACTGTGGTAAGTAGCCCCAAGCCCCAGGCAGAACTGCCTCTCCTGTTGCGTTAATCATCAAGTCTGTTCTATACACACATCTATTTAGCCCTACTCTTAAACCATTGCCACACATCAATTCATTCCTCACCCCCTCCCAACTTTGGAGAAAACACAAAGAAACTGTGGGTGCCATGTACTAAGGGCTGAACCGTAGAGGAGGGTCACATTCTTTATAAATACTTGAATGCAAGGATGTGAGAGATTATCAGTGGGACCGGTGGGACCTCTCTCTTCTTTTTCTCTCACTAGCTGTTGTCAAGAAGGTAGGGTCAGAATTGGTGAGCAGGGCTTAGATTTGTAGCGGAAGGGGGAGGTGGACAGAGAGGGACAGCATGGAGAACACCTGCCTAGGGTTTGAGTTAAAACAATGCAAAACAGATGGCCCTATTCCTTGGATGAGGAAAGAACTCAAGGTGAACATTGACTTGAAGACCAATTTGGACCTATTACACCTAGTATCTACATGCCTGCCCTTTCATTAGCTCTGAAAATAAAGGGATCATTTGCCTATGAAATTATTCTATCTCATTCTTATTTGTAGCTCTTTGCTTGGAAACCTCACCAAGTAGTTGTTGAAACAAAGAGCAAAGAGAAGAAAAAATGGAAGTGACAAACAAAAGAAGAAACACATACCATATGAGGTTACTTTTCCTAATTTGTTTCTCCACTAAGTATAGTTGGCAATGGCCAATTACACCCACTATATCTGTATGCAGAGCTTAATGTGAAAAACTCATGTGGGTAAAATGATCACCAATGGGAATCATTTCGTCCTCAAATCCTGAGACATAAAAGAGTTTTTAGGAATTTAAGGCAAAATTAATTTCCCTACAGGACAACTTTTGTGGAATTCAACCATTAGACTGGACCATCTGTCTATACAAGAAGAGAATGGCTATGAGAATCAAAACATCTACCAGTCAAAGTTGGGGTCCAGCACAGGGTACAGGGTACCAATGATCACCCACCTTAGTGAACCCCAGAAACTGCCTCTCAGCCTCATATCAAGAAATAACAATGATCATGCAGTGAAATAGTAATACCCTAAAAAATAAAACTTTTCCTCACTTTTCTTAATATCTCCAACTTAATACTGTTTGGCCTTAGAACAGGTTTTAAAATAATAAAAAGAGGATTTCAGAGAGACTCTTCTTAGTTGTATTACTTAGAGTAGCATTCTATAATCTAGATTTCTTTTGACCATTGGAATTTACCCAGTAAATCCTCAGTTACAGAAAAAAAGAAAAAAATGTAAAAAATATAAAAATATAATAAAGAGAAAAGTGTGTTGGCAATCAAACATTAACAGCAGTGAAGAGGCAAATAAGTGGATAACTGTGTCCATGAATCATGCTGTGTCCGTCTTCATACCTCTTGTTGGATTTCCAGCACAGCAGAAGACTCTCTGACAGTGGTTATAGTGTGCAGCCTAGATATAGAAAAAGAATGCTATTTAATATGCATTTTATTTACACACACATACACACATATGTATATCATGCCAAATTCGACTGCCATGAATATTATATGCACAAGAGGTGACTTAGAAAATTAAAAAGTAATAATTTAATTTAGAATTTTCTAAGTCAAAACGTCCCTTGGGTATGGCTTTCCAAAAACAAGCCACTTATTCCTGGCACGTTTCCTGTGCCCTACTGATTTTGTTGTCATCTAGGAAAGAGTTCATGCATACCTATCTACCACTCATTTGGTTTCCCGTGACTGACTTAGGAAAAGACCATTCTTTGCAAAGACAGCATCAATACAGAAGTGATCAGGGGAAGTCTGATTACAATAGCAACACAGGATTTAGGGCTTTGTTCTTTATCTTTAGGAATGTAAAATGTTTTCATTCTTTACCAGCAGTGTCTTTTGAACTTTTACATTCCATCTAAGATTGGCCTAGCATCTGGTTCACCTGTCACTGTCAATTGGTGACCATTGGCATCTATGTAGGCAGGTGACAGGCCTATGAGTCCATGAGATGCACTGCTAATGTTTCCCTTTCCAGGCGCTGGCTCTCTGGCTTTCATCAGTGCCTATAAATGAGAATTACCTGGGAGGGTTCAAAAGTCAAACAACTGTCACTCAGCCTTTCTTATGACCAACTGAAGCCAAATCTCTGCAGGTGTGGCCTGGGCTGCAGTAGTTTTTCAGTTTTCCAGGTGTTTCTTACACACAGCAAGGTGAAGAAAAACGATTTACAAAATACAGGAGACTGTACCTGGATAAACTGTGTGTATGATAGAGGGTGGGGGAAAATAATAACATTTCAAAATGGCTCTTAGCCACACTTTTTTCTTTACTTTATTAGCTTCTACCAAAATCTCAAGGGACTCCACTTGGGGGTTGGGGGAGAAT
This sequence comes from Rhynchonycteris naso, assembly GCA_037038555.1. Classification (NCBI taxonomy): domain Eukaryota; kingdom Metazoa; phylum Chordata; class Mammalia; order Chiroptera; family Emballonuridae; genus Rhynchonycteris; species Rhynchonycteris naso. Next base: position 15,811,233 of record CM073000.1, read on the forward strand.
ATGAGTTAACTTTTAATGACCTATTACAGTTACTCAAAACTTATTTCCACACTTATATTTAACATATTAGCTCTTTTATTTGAAATGGCTATTTCCCAAGAGGGTCTTTCATTAAAAGCAAATACATTTCAGAAGCCCAGAAAAAGAAGAACACAGATATCAATTAATTCAGAGTAATTTGATCTAATTGTTCTAGTAATACGTCATCCATTCTACACTGGCTTCATATCACTTCACCTCACTCTACGGGACTCCGCGTTACCCACTTTTTGAGCTTCTTAATAACAAAAAAGATAAATAAGATTCTGTTTTTCTTCTTTGGAAAGTTATAAAGGAACCTTTGGTGGCCACTTCTGACCCTTCTGCTTTTGTCTGCAGCAGATCCTTCTAAAATCTGCAACTCATCATATCTCTTTTAGTCTTCCTTCCCTGAAGATGCATCAACTTCTAGAACCTAGGGGCTCCTTGCTCCAGCATGACTGTCTGCTCTCTCCCCTAGAGCTGTACCTCTGGAGTAAGGAAATGACCCTTTTCTTATTCTGGCAAAGCAATGGCCATAGTTTGTATACATGGTTAATGGGAGCAGGTCAACTGACTGTCTCTTTCCTGGTTGATTTCTCCTAAGGTTTGTAGCCTTCAGTCACTTTGTTCCAACTAAATTTCTCTCTTTTCATTGTTGAGTGTTGAATATTTATGTACTGCTCACACTTGTGAGTGAATGTGAAGAACAGAGTCAGTCTGAGACACAATTATGAGGGAGGTAAGATTTGCCTTCAGCCGTTCCTGTCAAATTCCCATCTCCTTCAGAGAAAGAAGTGCCCCATGATTTTCTCTCATAACTGCTCCATTAAAAGTATTCTCTCTACCTGTATTCATGAGAGTATTAATAATTGATAAGGGCAAAGTGTTATTACTTCCAAAATAGCTGCATTGTGGTTTAGCATTTGAATTGTTTCAATTCAGCAGAGAAGGCATTAACCACTAACAATGTGGGGGAAAAAGTAACAGTTGTTACCTAACCCTTTTCACACATGCATTCTTTGTAATTCTTACAATTTAGGAAAATGAATATGGCCCTCAGCTCATCCCAATCCTGAACTCTAATTACTTCATTTGTCCCAAAGTATAGATATATTGTAAGTTGCAAAATTGATCTTACATGCTGGTCTTCTATTTCCTAATTGTGTGTTTCTTCCCTGTTACCATAGCAACACTGACAAGACCACATTTTACTTATGCTTTTTAAAAAATTGTCTTTTTCATTTGATCTTGTACCTACATGGTGAGGAAACAAAAGGTTCAAAGATCGGTCACTTAATCACAGTGAAAGACTAAGATAATAACCCACGTCTTCTCATAGCTAGTTCCACCTTTTTTTACCCCTTCTGTTTTCTACCTACTTGAGGAAAAATAGTTTTGAAAAATAACTACACCTCAAGTGAGTGAGAAGAAAGTGGCCTTAGTAAACTAGATGCCTTCTCAACAGCCCTCCCCTCAGACCATGAATTCAGGTACCTGTTCCGTGTCCTACTGCTGAGACTGGCCCCGAGTGGGCACAGAAGACCACCCACTGTCCTCAACTCTTTACCTACCCTGAGCTCTTAGAAAAAATGGTCCTGGGTCCCCACACTCACTTGTTCGTCATGTAGCCAAAACAGCGTTGATCAATGAGAACGAGTTTTGAAAGCCAGCAAACCTGCTCTGCTACTTCCTCGCTGTATAATAAGGGCAGCACACTTAACCTCAATCTTACTTTAACTTCAGTTTCTCTATCTGACAAAGAGACTAGAAGAACTAACATGACGCTCTTGTGAAAATATAAAAGAACCTGACAGAGTAAAGTTGTCATCTCCCTTCTTTCCTACCTCTGCCTGCCCAACTCTTATACTCTTAGTTCATGGTAGAAATATCCCAAAAGGAAGAATCTTTTCATGTTGTGAGAACTTAATTTTGGTTCAATGCCATGTGGAGTTAAATGGTTTGGTCCCAGATAAGGAAGAGTGATACCGAATGGTTGTTTAAATGAACATAGATAGCTTCATAATCTAGTGGCTCTACAATCAAAAATAAAAAATGGTAAAGGGATGAAGCAGTACAAACTGGTAGTTACAGAATAGTCACAGAGATGTAGATTATAGCGTAGGGAATATAGTCAATAATATTGTGATAACTCTGTACAGGACCAGGTGGGTATTTGAAACAATGCGGGGAGGGGGGCACTCTGTTAGGTTGTTGGGTACATGATTTTCTAACCACTATACTGTACATCTGAAACTAACATAGAATTACACAGAATAGAAACTGTAATTGAAAAATTAAAAAAATATATATTTTAAAAACAGCATGACTGGCCCTGGCTGGTTGGCTAAATGATAGAGTGTCAGCCATGTGTGTGGATGTCCTGGGTTTGATTCCCAGTCAAGGCATACAGGAGAGGCATCCATGTGCTTCTCCAACCCTCCCCTCTTGCTTCTCTCTTGTTCTCTCTCCCCCCTGCTATAGCCATAGCTCGGTTGGAGTGAGTTTGCCTCAGGAACTGAGGATGACTGCATGGCCTCTGCCTCAGGCACTAAGAAGAGCTTGGTTGCTGAGCAATGGAGCAACACCCTAGATAGACTGGGCATTACCCTCTAGTGAACTTGCTGGTTGGATACTGGTTAGAGCACATGTGGGAGTTTGTCTCTCTGCCTCCCCTCCTCTCACTGAATAAATAAGTAAATAAATAAATACAGCATTACTTTTCTTATTCTCTACTCATGTTATCAGCCTACATATCTCATTACTTGATTTCAGGAATTTTGGTGAACAGAAAATAAAATCCTTCTTACACTACTCCTAAGTGAGAAGCACTAACCCTAAAAAGACAGCTTATCACAGTGGCTTGACCCCCATGTCATTCTGAAACAAAGAAGTCTCACTCAGGTCTGACTTCTGAAATTTTACCTGAAGTCTTCCAAAGATTTTTTCTTGGTTGCTCTCAAACCACCAGTTTGGCAGCAGGCAAACTTGTAATCGATGACCTGGTAAATGATGGGGTTGTACATTGCTGCTGATTTTGCTAGTAGGGTTGGCACCACAGAGAGTTGTATGGGGATGGAGTCTGGCTTTCCAAAAGCTGACCACACAGAGACCATGGCGTAAGGAATCCAGGCCAGCAGGAAGCCTGCACAGATCAACATTGCAACCTGGTGGGGAAAGCAACAGAGTACAACATCAAGACACCTGGTGAAAATGATGGGCAATGGGCAAAAGGCCCGGAGCCTATTCACACCCAAGAAAGTCTATTATCTTTCCCTTTGTCTTCTCTGTTAGAATTATCTCATATGAACTTCTGAAATGATAGGTCAGAAGATGTTATTACAATTTTTCATCCCACTTACCACACATCATTTATTCTCCACTCCAAAATCTGAATGTACCCTAAGGCCCAAAGTGTTACCCTACAAACACTGTCAGATTGTGCCTGTATTGGGCGGGAAATCATGCCAAAAATATCATTGGTGCTCCTGCAATTTTCTGGCTTCTCAGATCACATTTGCTTAAAAACTAGAGGAAAATATGTTCACCTTGATGAAATTTTAAGTCACCACTCATAATGGCCTCAGGAAACTTACCACCTCTGGCCTTGTTTGAAATTCTAATATAAATATTCTTCAGAGATTTCCATTAAATGTTACTTCTTTGGCTCAAGCTTTACTTAAATTTGAGGCTCAGATTCTGGAAATCCACTAACTACAAAGTAAAAGAGAATATCGAGCTTGAACCAAAGTGACACAGTGGTATAAAATAAGACTTTTCCAGCCAGCACTTTTCTCTCTCACTAAATTATATTTACTTTAGAGGCCTCTTAACTTTCAGACCAAAGAATAATTGGAAATAGAGTTTAAAACATCCTCTCTGGTCTCTCACCATCTGCAATTCAGTTCCTTTAGTAATGCAGTTCTACTTAGTGCCCTGGTATTATCTACCTGACCTCACAGGTCATGGCACTTTAATTCAGCAAACCCATTTTAGAAAGTGCTTTGTACAAGACACTAGCAAGTGCTGTGAGGGCACCAGTAAAGCCTGTGCCTGAACTGTATCCCCCTGGAATACAAACAACTGCAGTACAAGAATTTAAATGGCAGAAAGACAGAATTACATGCTAGGGGACACATTAAGTTTCCCAAGGAATGTAGCACACAACCTGCACGTTGGTTGTGAGTGGAAATAAAGGAAGAGTGGTGAGACCAGCATGAGCAAAGGCATAGGCAGGTATGTGTGAGGTTTGTATAGGAACTGGTGAGCAATTCGCTTTGGGCTTTGGTGTATATGAGAAAGCGACAAAGGAAGATAAGGCTGGAAAAAGAATAACGCGCATGTATTCAGGGTTTTGTATAACAAATAACTGAGCTTGCACTTAATTCCATATGCTTTGAGGCACTAGTAAGTTTCTGAGCCGGAAACATAATGAGAGCCATCTTTAAGAAGATTAACCTTTAAAATGAAATGGAGGAGGTGGAAACCAGGAAGTAGAAAGGTCATTGTTTATTCATCAATCAACAAGTATCACTGAGCATCCTTTATATAGTTTGTGTTGAGGATGACGCAGTGAATGAAGCAGACACTATCCCTGCCCAGATAGAATTCTTTTTCTTTTTTTCAGTTGATGGACATTTGGGTTGTGGGTTTTTTTAAATTAATTTTAATGGGGTGACATTAATAAATCAGAGTACATATGTTCAAAGAAAACATCTCTAGGTTATCTTGTCTTTCAGTTATGTTGCATACCCACCACCCAAAGTCAAATTGTCCTCTTTCACCTTCTTTGTGCCCCTCCCCTGCCCCCTCTCTCTCCCACTCCTCCCTCTCCCCCTGATAACTACCACACTCATGTCCATGTCTCTTAGTCTCTTTTTTATGTCCCACCTATGTATGGAATCATTCAGTTCTTAGTTATTTTCTGATTTACTTATTTCACTCCGTATAATGTTATCTAGATCCATCCATTTTGTTGTAAATGGTCCGATGTCATCATTTCTTATGGTTGAGTAGTATTCCATGGTATATATGTACCACGTCTTCCTTATCCAGTCATCTATTGAAGGGCTTTTTGGTTGTTTCCATGTCTTGACCACTGTGAACAATGCTGCAATGAACATGGGGCTACATGTGTCTTTACGTACCAATGTTTTTGAGTTTTGGGGTATATACCCAGCAGAGGGATCACTGGGTCATATGGTAGCTCTATTTTTAGTTTTTTGAGAAACCACCATACTTTCTTCCATAATGGTTGTACTACTTTACATTCCTACCAACAGTGGATGGGTGTTCCTTTTTCTCCACAGCCTCTCCAACACTTGTTATTACCAGATAGAATTCTTACTCTTCACAGGTTTGTGTAAGTAACAGTCTACATGAGGATTCAGAGGGGTCTTAGAGTACTGGCATTGACAAATGAAGTCCATGCTTGGGTTTTAAACTTGAGCTATTTCAAGCTCTGGTTGAGAGAAAGTATACTAACTTCAAAGCACCCTTACACTGTTATCTTCTTGAATATTCTTTCTGTAAGATAAATATCTAAGTCCTCACTTGACATCATCAATAAGATCTGCAACTTGAAGCTAAACAACTTAAAACAAAACCAATTTTTATCATAGGCTAATTGGTGTTCTTAAGAGTTAAGTTCCTATGGCATATCATCAATGTTAAAACAAAATGACATTGAACAAAACAACATTATTCAAGGACCTGCTATAATGAAACTATCAATTTTCAAATCAGTCCTCTGTATAGTAGACACCTCTTTTTTCTTTGAATTCCCTAAAACCCTGGGAAGACATGAAGTTAAAGGTTCATCCCAGAGTAAGGATGAAGCTATATCTAAGACTGTGGGTCACTCTTTTCCCTCATCACTTATGGTACATACATACGATGGAATACTATGGGGCCATGAAAAATAAGGAAATCTTACCTTTTGCAACAACATGAATGGACCTGGGAACTATTATGTTAAGTAAAATAAGCCAAGCATAGAAAGAAAAATATCATATGATCTCATTCATTTGAGGAATCCAACGAACAAACTGAACTGAGTAATGGAATTGAGACAGAGGAGAGATCAAAGGGACCAGAGGAAAAGAGGACAGAGGGAAAGGGGATGAGAGAACGGGATAAACCTGAAGGGAAGGGGGGAGGGCGCTATGGGGAGGGGAGCAAGGGAGATGTTGAGGGGAATACGAGGAAGGGGGGTGCATTCGGGATGACCCTAGAATCTATGTAAACACAATAAATTAAAATCAATAAATAAAAATAAGAAGTAAAACAACAATTCCCCACATCAAGGTCATAACAAACTAGTATGGAAGATCAGTGATGAGTAATATGATAAGAAATGTTTTATTAATGAAGTAAAAGCAACAATATTTGTGCATCCTTTTTTAGTTTAGAAATCTAATTGGATATGTTTTCCTTACAGCAAAGTCATTTTTGTGCATTTGGATTACAATATGCTTTTGAGGAAGCAAAGTATTGTATGCAGGAAATGGTCCATACCCTTCAATCTGCTTGACCAGTGAACAGCTGGGCAGTAGTGTGTTTTCCCTGGGAACCTCCCCCCCCCCCATATGTCAAAAAAGAAGCATGGAGAATCTCCCTTCAGTCTCAGGTTCTAAAATTTCACCCCAAAAGTTCAAGGTTCATCTCAAATTTACTGCAACAGAAAAAGGGAAACGGAACAAAACTTGACAGTATGTATTCCACTCCATTTGCAAATAAAAAAATATAAAACCAAGGAGATGAATCAACTTAGCTCAGACCTCCTGTACATCCTGAGCCTGCCTGTAGGGTCCTGCCATCTTGATTAAAGGTCCTGAGTGAAAACCCTCACCTGTGCTCCACAGTTATAAATGAGGCATACCGCGCACACTCAAGTTTCCCACTTGTGTACTTTTCTATTTTTCTGCATGCGATTACCAAGCACAGATTGTATTTGGTTCAGTCTGATTGAATTTTGTTTATAAATGGAATGGAGGCCTCCAGGCTCACACTCAGGGTATTTTTTTCTCAATCCCCAAATAAACAATAACTATATAAGTAAAGTTTGCTTTAGCAGATGTCTGGGAACTTAACACAGCCCCATCCTTTCTCCTTGGGTGAGTCATATGATGATTTCACAGGATCTCAAAAGCTGTTTTCTGTGTTGCTGCCAAAGTCACTGACAGACAATAGATTAGCACATAGCCCATAATATTTTCTCCATTTTACAAACTTTCTACTCTTTATGGTAGTGTGCAATGGGCAACAGCAAGGACTTAAAATATTTGCATTATGTGACCCTTTTTGAAAGGACAAATGAGAATTAAATATACTTTAGTTTTTAAACACATTGCAAATAAATCAGTTGTGGTTTTTCTGAGATTGAAATAAAGCTAAATACTTTAAATGGAATGACTAGAAAACAAGTGTAAAGCAGAGAGTGATAGAATCTTAGATTTAAAAAAAGTTGAAAATAAAGTTGAATTTACTTAAGTTGTTGAGGTGAATACAAAGTTAAAATGAGGTACATGCATTATTTACAACTTTCTCATATTAAAATATATTCCACATCCCTGGCCAGTTGGCTCAGTGGTAGAGTGTCAGCCTGGAGTGTGGATGTCCCGAGTTTGATTCCCAGTCAGAGCACATAAGAGAAGGACCATCTGCTTCTCCACTCCTCCCCTTTCCCTTCTTTCTCTCTCTTCTCCTCCCACCACCATGACTCAATTGGTACAAGTGCATTGCCTGGGTACTGAGGATGGCTCCATAAAGCCTCTGCCTTGGGTGCTAAAAATAGCTCGATTGTGAGCACAACCCCAGATGGGCAGAGCATTGGCCCCAGATAGGGGTTGCCAGGTGGATCTTATTTGGGGGGCATATGGGAGTCTGTTTCTCTTTCTTCCCTTCTCTCACTTGAAAAAGAATATATATATTTTGCAAAATACTAAACATTAAAATAATAAAACTATTTTAAGATATACTCTATAAAAAAATTCTAGAACTTATATGTTGCACTCAGTTTTCCCAGAACTTTCTACTCAACTTGGAATGTGCTTAATCATTTCCTCAGTCTTTTTCACTTTCCTCATTTCTAAGTACATAGTCATTTCTGGTTTCTAGAATTTCTCTCCATACATCTTTAAACGGGTTCTAACATAGGCACCTGTGCCTGCCTACTTTTTCTAAGTTGTCTGGTTTCTAATTGTTTCACTACCTTTAGATTCAGCAGAAAAGCAATAAAACTTTAAATTCTGAAATTAGGCAGTTTTTTTCTTTCTCTTTTCTTTCTTTCTTATTATTTTTTAGTGTGTGTGTGTGTGTGTGTGTGTGTGTGTGTGTGTGTGAAGGAAATTCACAGAATATGTGTTTAGCTTCTACAAAAGACTCACACATCTGCAACCCAGTTCATTTCAAATACATCTTACTGCAGAAGACCAAAGGATAGTGGCAGGCTCCAGCCACAGCCCAGGCTGCGTCATGTGTCACATAATTAATATTTACAGGTAAAGTCCAGTGAATAAACCAATTATAGCAGTAATAGAACTATAGGATTGAAAGTCAATTCTCCAAGTTATATAAGTCTCTGCTTTTGGACCCAATCCACCTGAACCAGTCCAGCAGATATGATGTTCAAGAAGGAAGGCCCTGTGTTCTCTGTGTGCTAGGGTGGTATAGAATCGGGGTCAGTCACTGACACAGAGATACTCTTGGGTTTGGATTTCAATGGTGCTTTAGCTCTAACAGCCAAATTGACAGAGACAGAAGCCCTGACTCTCTAAGAACCACCATTTCAGTTCCTTCCACCAGGTTCCATTGCCCAAACAAGAATAAGATTTCAGCCAACATTTAAGCTGGATGCCATCTTAAATAATAAAATAGATGAGAAGAGGACATAAAATTGATGTGGAAGTCAAGACTTAACAGGAAGACCAAAGAGATGGAACTCATTCCGCACCAGTAACAAGACTGAATCATATTACAAAAGTATATTACAAAAATATCCTTCAGTATCTGGGATGAGATAAGGTCAAAGGAGAGAGAGCCACATCTGTGCATTGAGAGAATAGGGAGGGGGGAGTATCCCTGCTTGCTTCAGGGCAGCATATAAATGACAGGAGAATAAGAATAATAAAATTTGGTTTTTCTCTCTTGGCGTCTAGCTAGCAAGTTTATAGATTTCTCCCAACTGGAGGGAAATACGATATTAAAAGATTGTCATGCAATAGTAAATGCCAATTGAAAGACGAATGCCTTCCTCATGCAGGCAGCCTGTCATTGAGTGATAAAACCTTTGGCTTAGAGGAAGAGAACTCAACAGTCATGTAGATGAGGGTACCTCCTTTGGCTCCCAGTACCCTCATCTACATAAAAGCCAGGGTGGTGATGTTAATCTTTCCCACCACCTTTAAGAAATTAAGTAATCAACAACTCTAAGAACATCTAGCTTGATTGTCTTTCTTCTTTCTCTACGACCGCAGAATGACAACTAAAGCCCACGGTCCCAGACCCTCCTTCACACACTTATACAGAAAACACTTTTCAGAGCTTCTGTGTGTCTGCCATATGTCAGCACTGGTGGTGATCCAAGTAGAAAACATTAATTCATACTGTAAAATAAGAGAAGCACAAGAAGAATTTAACACTTCTCAGTTGCAATTTTCTCGAATCTTAAAATACCACTACTCTATAAACAAGCTAAACTGTGTTTGAGAGGATAGGATGTAAATTAGGTCATGTCGCTCCATGCATCTGCATTTTAAAGTTTTGGTCTAAAACTGAACACCGTATTTCCCAACTAGGCAATGGCAGCCATAAAGAATAGAAAATACAAATTTATAAGTATCTGGTTCAACAAAACAAGAGGGAGGATTGTGCTGCCTGGGTGAGGGTGAATACTCAGGTGGAGAGGCCAGGTGGCTTTAGAAATAAGGGCTATTATCACAGACCTTGAAACAATCCAACCAACCCAGCCATTTTCATAGAACCTCAGAGTTTTAGAAGGTAAGAATTATCATTTAATTCCCCTCCCAACGCCTTCTTTCACAGATGAGAAAACTAAAGCCTAGAGAGATAAAGTGCTTGGCTCATGGTGAATCAGTCATTATTAGGAATTGCAAGAACAGAAAAGGACTTTGACCAAGTAAGATCAAAAGAGAATGTATTGGTTAGAACACAGCCTCACTGGGAATGTGGGATTTAAGATTGCGGCCATGGACCTGGCCAGTTTGCTCAGCCTGTTAAGAGCGTTGTCACAAAATGAAAAGGTTGCAGTCCGATCCCCAACCCAAAACACAGGAAAGCAGCCAAAAAATGCATGAATGAGTGAAACAACAAATGAATGCTGCCCTTCCCTCTCCCATCTTTTTCCTTTCCTCTCTCTGTCTATCTAAAAATCAATAAAAATTAAGCCCTGGCAGAATAGCTTGCTTGGTTGGTGCTCTGTCCTGGAGTACAGAGGTTGCTGGTTTGATTTCCTGCAGGGTACATACAGGAGCAGCTTGATATTCCTTTTTTCTCTCTCTCTCTCTTCCTGTATCTCTCTCTCAAAAAAAAAAAAAGATTTGAGGCCAAGCTGACAGAAATGACGCCCCAAACTATGACCTAAACCAGTTCTGATGTAGAACCCACTGCTTCTGTAGCCACAGACTGGGAGCAATCTCTTTGCCCTTAATCTGGAATCACTAGTTCCTGAAGCAGGCTGATACGGCTGGAGCCTACGGTCATAGCTGCATTCTAACTGCAAGGGAATCTTGGAAAATTAATAAGTGGTCTTTCCGTATCTTTTAAATTGAGGGACAATCTTTGCTTCCCCTTCCCCCACATGCCTCAGGCAAGACACAAAGTGGAACTTCCTCAATACAAAAAGTCTAGACAAAGGAAGGGGTTCAGCTACTGGCAGCCAAAATAAATAAAAAGTGTCACCTATGTGAGACTTCTCAGCAGGCTAGCAGCAAAACTAGTCACAGAGTAAACTAAACTATATCGTTGTTAACCCATGGGCCTTATTACTATTCGTAAAACCAGACATTGAGTAAATAGTCACAGAAAATAAGTATGTAATTGTAAGTTAATTATATATTGTGACAAGTTGCAAGAAGGAAATGTAAAGGCAACATTGAAACATTATAATAAGAAAAATTCAATTCCGGGGAATGCTTCTCTGGGAAGTGATGGTTAAGCTAAGAAGAAACAAGAAATAAGTTAATTAGGTTAAACAATAAAGAAATACAGTGCAGATTTCTCACAAACCACCCTGAGAATTCATATAGGGCTCCCTGAATCTGAATCCGCAACAATAAATAACACTCAGTGAGCAATAAAGAAGAAGAGTCATCCGAGGGAGGCGGACATTTATGTTGACGAGTTTTAAAAAGACTTCACAATCATCATGAAAGAACAAAGCAAAACAAAATGCCTCCTCAGGTATGGCAGGGAAAGAGGCACTCAAACCAGGGGTCAAGGGACTGCTTAACACTCATCAAGGTAATTAAGCTAACTTAGTTTATTCAGTTATGTGTTCATTACAGCAATCTTGAGTAAGCATCTAGAAGGCACTAGGCAATGGGGCAGAGCGAACAGTTCTTGCCCTCACCCAGCTACTGTGTTGCAAAAAAAAAAAAAAAAAAGAGCAACAAACGTGAGATTCAGTAAAGTAAGTGGGTCACGTGCTCTGCTGGAGTACACAGGAACTTAAACTAGGTGGCGAGGCTTTGGTGGAAATAGCAAAATTAAGAGAAAGCCAGGTGCTTATAGGATCTGAATACTCACTACAGGTATGAAACATTATAGATGATGTACGTCTGTTAAAGGCATAAATATGAAGTATTGGCATAATCATATTTGGAAAAAGTAATCTCTGCTTCTTGTATTTCTTTCCTGTTGCTCCACCATCCCTCCCTCATTAAAGCAACAGCAAGAGGGTCCAATGCCTCCTGTGAAGGTTTTTACAAGCTGAAATACTCAAAAAAGTAAAACATGCATTTCTCAGCTTCTCAGTTTCAAAGAAGAAATCTGAAACCTGCAAGAGACAAAGTAGTCAAGTGAAAGGGTTTTGAATGGGATTTAAGCCAGAGGGTGAAGGACTCAGGGCAACAAGTGTTGTGTGAACAATTTAAGGGAGCTGGTGGATATAGGAGCCAGTGTTCCCACTGTGGACTGGGTATAGAGCCCACAGCCAGAAGGTGAGGGATGGCGTCAGAGGAACTGCTAACTGACCTCGAAAAGCTCTCCTGAACTACTCCTCTGAGCTAAGGAGGGGGGGGGGATGGGCAGGAATGAAGGGACAGGGAAAAAGGAGCAATAGAACCTTTCTACTTTGGGGATAGGAGAGTAGAAAACATATGCCTCACATTCCAGGGTCTTATCCAAGTTCCCATCAGCCACCAGAGGGTTTGCAGTCAAAGGATGGGGAAGTGGCTGGAATCGCTGATGGACCTGAAGAGGTTTTACCCTTGGGACAAGAAGGAGGCACAGTGTGACCCATGACAATTGATGACTAAGACAAAAGGGAACCTTAAGTATCTCAGCAGAACAAAGATGAATAAATAACCAGACCGGGAGCCTCTACACAGTGGCACCATGTAATTATAAATACCTAGAACATAGCTATGAGAAGAGAAGGAAAACCTTGATTCAACTTAACTGATTGTTTAACATTGTTTGTTTTACAAGGTCAAATGCAGCAAAAAAAAAAAAAAAATGAAATTACACTGAGTCACAAAAATAAACACAGAGAGTGTGTTTTGTTTTTCTTTTAATTTATTTAAGGCATTTTTTTACACCTCTGCAAATTCTGTAACCTGTAAAATTTCAACCTGCTACAAAAGTCTAGCAAAACTATATTTTTAAATAAATTACAGGGAAGCTAAAATGTGGAGAAAGGGTTATAAATAAAACATCAATTTTTAAGTTGACAAGGCCAGACTGGCTAAATGTGGGCCCAGGTAATAACCCACCTAGACATAATTAGAGTGCACAAAAAAGTAAATGATTTTGATCACAGAATCCTGAGAGGCGGCCTTTAAGTAATAAGCCTTTAGACCAGGCTGTTCAGAAGATCAGAAGCACCCAGGGAACAGGCAACTTGCCAATCCTGAGAGGTAGCTGAATGGAGGGAAAAGTCTACGATAAGCCCCAGAGTGAGGCTCTTGCTAGTTGTTCTTACTTAGCACAGAAAATCAAGGTCAGAATTAAATAGTAACTTAAAATAGTTTTTAGTACAGAAGATGCCACCATGGAAAGCTGTGTTAGTTTTTCAATGTGGGTTTAATTTGGACTTAAAGTTTTTGCACAAATGTTAATAATTAGAAATGTTATATATTTAGGTTATTTCAATATAAGTTTTATATAGGTAAATGAAATATAGAAATAATATATAATATTGTAATATAGATAACTGATAACTATAATATAGTATCATTTAGCAGAAAATACATATAAAATAAAATACACATACATGCCTATACAACATATCTTTGGTTAATCTGATCTGGGTGAATCTGACTATTTAATCTACACAGTCCAGAGCAAAGAGCATGATAATAAATCAAATTAAATGATGTGTACTGAGCTTCACCTCATGTAAATAATGAGATTTAGAAGCACTGACTAAACAACCTACCCACCATCAAGAACACACAAAAAAATTGAGATTATTCAAAAAAATTGAGTGTATTCATAAAATCTAGCTGTAAGTGATTCAAGTCAAGCAATTCAACAAACAGGAGAGAGAATGAGAAACAGACTCAGAGAAACTGGAGGAGGGCCTCATGGGTATGAGGATCTAGATTCACAGGGAAAGACCATTAAAATGTCTCAAGGCCGATAACATTGGGGGATGACAAGAAAAGAGAGAAAGGCATAGGACCTCTCAGCAACATCACAGTATGCCAAACGATAGGGCTGCAAGGTCAGCTGAAGTCCAAATACCGGTGTGGTAGACATCACGTTGTTTTCTCGGGCATACTCCCATAAAATATTGTAAAGGAAAATTATCACTGTTGTATTCACCCAGTTCCTAGAACAGTGCTTGCTACAGAATAAAATAGGATTAAGCATAACTCACGTTTAATTTGGATTAAATTTCTTTTTTAAGAAAATCACAAGGAGCTCAAGGAAGAGCTGAAAATAAATTAATTCATGGTCCTACACTTTATAAAAATATTTTTCCAACTTTATAGCTAATTATAAGATACAAGGAGATCATGATCCCTGATTTTGTATTTTTGTCCATGAATACCTACTGTATACTTAGGTTATTGGCATAGCCTTTGAGTGATGCAAACTTCCCAAGAACATTCTCTTACTCTGCATTTGGAGTTTAGGGAGCAAAAGTCAACTGGAACAAACTGATGACTGCCAGAGGGCAGTAAAGTAGGGAATGGGTGCAAAAGGTGAAGGGGAAGAAAAGGTACAAAGCTCCAGTTATAAAAACATAGTAACTCATAGGGATGTAATGTATAGCACAGGGGAAATAGTCAATATTATTGTAATAACTCTGTATGGTGACAGACAGCCACAAGACTCACTGTCATGACCTTATAGAGAAGATAAATGATGAATCACTCTTGTGTATTCCTGAAACTGATATAATATTGCATGTCAACCACATATTAATTTTAAAAAAAAGACTCTAGGTCACACTGTGCAACTGAGAGATCTTAGCACAACTTTAAAATATCAGCAATTTGGAAAAGGGAGTATTACTGAGATAAAACCCTGGTTTATTAGGAAGCCATCTCTGGTCAAGAAGGAGCTTGTAAGGGAACTAGAAATCCCTGAGACCTATGGTCTTGAAAGTAGGCTGTGATGATGCCTGAAGGTGGGATATCAATCAACATGATTGACTGGGATACCTGAAGGAATGACTAGAACTTCCATCTACATTTATTTTTACCTTTAAAATATAAGGTAAAAAAAACTGGTGTGCTAATAATTAAATATACAGTTTTATATTTCCTGGATGTCATTTATATTGATGGTATGAGCTGAAAAGTATTTTCAACGTAAGGGTAAAACAGGATGAAAGTATGAAGACCACTGCCTTAGACTTAACCAGAATTCCTAGAAATTGCGAGGGGAAAGAGGAGTTATGGTTTATTTAACACCTTCTCTACACCAAATGACAGGATCACATACTTTATCTTACTAAATCTCCAACCACAACACAATGAGATAGATGTCATTATATCTGTTATACAAGTGAAGAAATAGAGATTTAAAGATATCTATCTCCGGGTCACAAACCTGGCAAGTGTCAGAGATTAAATTAAAACCCTAGTTTGTTTTCAAAGTGCCTTTCTTTTTTTTTCTTATGCCACAACATCTAAATTGCTGCCAACTCTGAAAGTAACATTTTCTAACAAACTAATACCTGCAGACTTTGCTCCTATGGTAAGTTTTTTGTAGAAAAGCAGACATGGTTAGCTCTTGCTCTATAAATAATACAAGAGGGTAGAATGTCCCTAATCACAATCACCAAAGTCCACTTAAAGAAGTTAATACTGTGAGGCATCTTATAATCCATAAAATTTATTCTTATTACTAAAATAACTTATAAGAACCAGTAATATTCTTTTTTGCCAGAGAGAATAAACCTCTGGTATATTCACTGTACAAATTTGGTAGAGATTAGAATTGTTGCGTGTGCATGTGTATGTGCATGTGCATGTGTGTGTGTGTGTGCATGTGTGTGTGTGTAAATGAGAGACAGAGACTGAGACTGAGAAAAGAGATACTACAAAAGCTTAGACAAATAATAAGTTCAGAAGTACAGAAACGGTAGAGATGCCAAGTTATTCCAGTCTCCACCATTCCTTACTCTTTTTGACGTTGAAGTTTTACAAATGATTAGAAAACACCTCTGTAAATTGTTACTGCAGTTACCTTGGTCAGTTTCATTTCCAGCATGTGGCTGCCATGGATCCGACTGTCAAAATGAGCTACTTCTTTGTAGGAGGACTTAACCTTGGCAATGATCTTCACATAGGAGAACACAATCACAGCCGTTGGGAGTAAGAGGCAGAAGAAGAGAATGTTCAGGATGAAAATCTGACCCCCTACTGAAGCCTGGGCCAGCCACCAGTCCAGGGAGCACGAGGTTCCAAAGGGTTCAGGTACGTAGTCCCCCAGACCTACCAAGGGCATGGTGGTCCAGAAGGAAGCATAGGCCCAGATGAAAGCCAGGCAGATGTAGGTGTGCTTCCTTTTCAGCCAAACCCCTGGAGGTGGAAGAAAAGAATTACCAAGATATAATCTGCCCTCTACCCAGATACCTCCCCTCAATATGTCAATTTCCACATCCACAGAGTTATTCCATTGGTTTCTGCAAGAAGTGGTCAGATAACTGAAGCCTGAGGGAGAATGAAGGGAAGAGAGGAAAGTTTCAGAGCTGGGCCTTTTTCCAAGAGAATAAAATGGGAAGTGGTTTTATAGGGGAGGTTTTCTCTAAGCACCTGGGAAGCCTTGGAATGGGAGAAGGAACAAAAGCTGGGGAAAGGGGACATTAAAAAGATAAAAAGATGCTAAAGACCATTAGAGGATCTTGGGAAAGCTTTCAGAATGAACTTTGAAGTCCTATCCAATGCAGGCAGCCTACTGGTAGACTGAACTCAAGAAGGCGTATATTAGTGAGGTAGCCAAGGTAGAATCAGATCTCTAAGAGAAGTGAGAAATGATAAGACATTGC
Source organism: Rhynchonycteris naso (assembly GCA_037038555.1). Classification (NCBI taxonomy): domain Eukaryota; kingdom Metazoa; phylum Chordata; class Mammalia; order Chiroptera; family Emballonuridae; genus Rhynchonycteris; species Rhynchonycteris naso. The sequence continues at coordinate 15,827,935 of CM073000.1, forward strand.
TTGTGTCTTTAAAGTGTGCTCCCTCTCCTTAAAAGCTTTTGTGTCTCCCATTTCATTTGTCTTTGCAAGCCTTTGTCCAAAGGAGCATTGGTGGGCCATGATTGTGACTGTACAGCATGACATTGAAGTGGTTGACTCTGCTTGGTGAGAGCAGATTTTGAATATGTGAACATAATAGTACAACAGCCACAACACAACCCTAGAGGAAGAGGGAGAGAATCTACATATAATAATGTTCTTCAAAAGTAATTCGGTAAAAACATTTTCAGGATAACAAAACAAAACAAACAAACAACAACAAAAATGAGCTCCCCTTTTCAGCACCAGTGTCCATTAACCCAAGGAGAATTCCAGAAGAAAGACATAGTGCAGTCGTTTAGAAAAGCTGTAAAGCTCTAGTGATCATTTTCCAAAGTTCAACACAACCACCAAAGACAGGTTGGCTCGATCTAGTGTTTTAGCATACAGGTGAACTTACTTCCACACCATGTGATCACCTCAACCCAAAAGGGCTGGAGAAGTGACTCTTTACTGCCTTAGTTTTACAGTAGCAGAGAGGAAATGTCAAAAACATAAAACAACAACAAGAACAACAACAAAATTACTTCTTTGGCGTAGACTCAAGGCCTAGTCTGCTTCGTGCCATGTGAGGTTTGGGAATCCAGCAGGACCTTTTGACCTTCTTGATGTGACTTTTCTTAATGTTGGTGTTCTTATGAGTTAAATGAAATTGCTTATAGATTTCAATAAGTGTTAAATGAAATAATGCAAAGCCTGTTTTACAAGCTACAAAGAACTACATTAACATACATTTTTACTCTTGAGTTCATCTCATTTAGCTAACAAGAAATATAACAGATTGTTTATATACTCTGTTGTCTCTATTTTTCAAACACATGGTATTTTATATTGTCATCTGAAGATTTCTTGAACCCAATAAGATAAGGATAACAGTATGTAGCGTCAATATATGTCAGTTCTTGGTTATCCTTTATAATGAAGAAAACATTGGCATGGATGATCACATATATTCAAGGGAGTGTGCATAGGCATACTTACAAGCATTTATGGTTAGGGTTACTTGGTGAGATGTTTTATACTTACATTCGAGTATGGTGAAAGGCTGTCAAGTACAGGAGGGAGTAGATTAGTAGGTTGGTTCTGTGTTGCTCCAGAAGTCAGAACTAGGACCAATGGGTGGAGGTTACTGGGAGGCAGTTTTGTCTTAATATAAGGAATAACATTGTAACAGTGACAGCAGACCAATCAGAGAACGGGCTGCCTTGTGCAGTAGTAAGCTCCCCATCACTGGTCACTGGAATTATTCAAGAAGAGGGCAAGTGGCTGTTTGTCAGGGATGCCTTAAAACAGTTTATCACATTAAATGGGAGAAAGGGCTACATGTCCCCAAGTGATTTTCTAATTCCAACATTTTAAGACACTGTGTGGAGGGTTTAATAGTGTGTCAAATGAAACCATCCTATTGAAGTTCAATTTTAGAAGAAGATAGAAAATATATACAGATCCCATAAGGAGTTATGCCCTGTAATCATTCTGGGGATGAAGAACAGCATCTCTTCGATTGACACAAAGCCCAAGTTTAAGAAAATATATAAAAAACAGAAGCATTAAGGTTTTGAATCCTTTAAATATTCTTGAGAAATTTAACTTTTTGCTTTCTTCTGTATAAAATCTATTAGTATATTTGAATTCTATTAGATATGACCAAAAACAAGTTCATAGAAAGAATTTGACTCTAAAGTCATTTAGAATATGTATAATTGTGTATTGTTTTTTACCTTATTGGAAATTTTGAGTCAAGCTATTACTGTTGAAAGTTTTTAACTGTTTAGAAAAAGAGATACAGAGTTAAAATAAAGAAAAGAATGACTGCTGAATTGTGAAGATGCTAGATCGTGGCCCTCCCCTTTCCTGTGCATGGTTTCCTTGGATTTTGGAGCTGTAAACTTTTTCAAATATAAAGAAAAACTGCATCACATTGAGAGTGTCCAGTTAACTTGATCTTTCCCACCTCAGGCTCCAGGTCATGCTTTGTTTCCTTGAGCACAATCAGTCTTGGTTGACAGATTGACAGACAAAGCAGCTTTATCCAGAGGAAGTCAACATTACTTCTTGGTTGCACTTGGTTCTCAATATTAAACTTAAGGGCCTAAATGCATCCCAGAACCCCAAGAAGTAAAAGTAATAATTTTTTTTAACATATAGAATAGCTTCATCACTAAAAATATCTCTAATCCCTGAAAACTTGTTTATGGCTGGCTCATGCCTCATTGATTCTCTTAGTCATTCATCTTTCTCCCTCCCTCCCAATGCCACCCACAGAATGTGGAGTGAAGTGTCCGTGTGTGTTCTTTCCTGCAGACGCAGTTACATGGCTCCTTAACCTAGAGGCAGACTGTTGGAATTCCTCATCTCTGAAACCTGGGGATCCTGAGTGCTAAAGGAATATCACAGACATCTTTTCATAAACCACATTCACTATGTGGGGGCCAGCTAACCATCATGGGCCTAACGTCCTTCCCATGCATTTTATTTCCTTTGTTTTCACATTTATACGAGGAAACGATACTTTTAAAAGCTAACACCAAACACTCCTATGAAAGTCCTTTTATAGGAAACCTATACTTAACACAGGTTCAAGCCCTAAAACATACGTTAGAATAAAGTAAGTTACAAATAGAAATACTCTTGAGTGCTAATGAGGTTATTAATGACGTGCTTATTACCAATGGGTAAAATAAATATGGACAGCTCTGACAAGTCACCTAAACTCGGACTATCAGCAAATAAGACCTTACTTACCATATGATAAGTAGCAGATTTTCAGGTATCGATCAAGGCTGACAGCAGTCATAGTGATAAGACTTCCACATCCAAAGAAGAACCCAGCCCATCCATACCAGCGGCAGCCAATCCAGCCAAACACCCAGCGGTGACAGAAGCAAGAGATGATGGTGAACGGTTTGCCTACAACTAGAGCGCCAAGCAAGGGTCAAGGGGCGTTCCCTCCCATTAACATTCGCCCACCCACCTCAACTCACTGTTGAGTTAGATCTTAATTCAGACAAGAGAGAGCTATTTTAGTAAGTGTTAGGTTCAATTTGTGTGCTGTCAGACCCAGATTTCTGGGATTTAAAGTATGCATTCCTTTGGCCTTCATTTGTTTTCTTGTTGTCATTGTTTACGTTCTGGAAAATATTCTTCTACAGATGGTCCCCAACTTACGAAGCTTTGACTTAATCACTTTTAGATTTTACGATGGTGTGAAAGTTATATGCGTAATAAATTACATGTGATGTTTAATGCTTTTATTATAAAATAGGCATTTTTGTTAGATGATTTTGCCCACCTGTAGGCTAATGTGAGTTTTCTGAGCACGTTAAAGATAGGCTAGATAGACTAAGCTATAATATTCAGTAGGTTAGTGTATTAAATGCATTTCTGACTTAGAATATTTTCCTTTTTTATTTAAATTAAAAAAATTTATTGATTTCAGCAAGAAATAAAGGAAGAGAGAAAGACACAGGAGCATTCATTGTACATACCTACCCTGACCAGGAATCAAACTGGCAACCTCTGCACTTTGGGATGACGCTCTAACCAACCAAGCTATCCAGCCAGGGCTGACTTAGGATATTTTCAACGTAGGATGAAGGAGCATTGTATGTGGAGGAGCATCTGTACTTTAATTCCCATCTTGCACACTCCCCATTTAGTCCTTATATTCAACCTTCATCTTATTGGAAGAGACTGTACTCGGGAAGCTCTTCAAAGTTTCTACCTGATGTATCTATCAAAAGAAGGTTCTCTTGCCTATTGCATGAGGAAAACCAAGTAACTCATATTCACAACCTGTAGATGTGGCCCAGCCCACTCCTCCTGGATGTGCCGCTTCTCAGGTATACAAAGGTAAACAAAAGTGCCTATTAATTTACGCAGTTAACACATATTTCTCAAGCATCTTCTGTAAGCTGGGCACACATCTCCTCTAGTGCCTAGACAGCTGAATACACTCTATCTTGCTAGACTGTATATCCTCAGATTAGAGCTTCCTAATCCAAGTAAGTCTAACCTCATCGTCAGTGAGAAAACTGAGTATCAAAGGTTTGCATTTAATGAGTAACTATTCAGTGACTCTTATGTAACACAGAGCAAGGTGCTAGAGAACAAAATAAAGATCAACATTCACAGATTCATTTGTTAGTAGAGAGAGTAGACCAAAGAACCCCCAACTAATCTGTAGTATAAGATATGTTGTGATAGAATGATAGGTATGACTCGTGCTGTGAAGAAAAACAAAACAGGGTATGAGGGGATGGACAGAAATTGTTGTGCATAGGAGATCAGGGAAGAACTCACTGATAATGTGACACTGAAGCAGATGCCTAAGTCAGTGGAAAAGAGCTCAAGGAAATACCTAGAGAGAAAACATTCTAGGCAGAGTAAATAGCACATTCAAAGCTTGAGCTAAGTGTTTGCGGGGTGGGTACGAAGGGCAGTAAAAGGCAAGTGAAAGTGACTCAGATGGAGTGAATTTGTTGTCTGATGTGCCTTGGACCCATTAACAAAAGCTATTTTTAGCTTCCTTCTGGAGCTGAGCTTTTGATGAACCTTTGCAATGTCATGTTTAATGTGTCTCCCTTCTTTCTTTAGTAGGATGGTAATGAACCTGACTGGTTCTGAATTACTGAAGGGATTGTTCTGCTATGTTTTGTTTTGTATTATTTTTTTAAATTTATTTAAATATCTATGTCCAGGACTCCAATCCCTGGATAGCCTGATTGAATTTATTAATTTATCTGGAGTAAGCCCAGGCATTAGTATTCTTCTTTTTTTTTTTTTTAGTTCCCCAGAGGATTCTAATACAGATACACAACGGTGAGCCATTAGTACTTAAACAGCCAATATTAGTGGTATAGATATATAGACAGCTGGTCTCTACAATGTGTTTGTTCAAGCAGCTTATATTGAAATATAGTGGACCAAGAAAAAATATTGCAGACATAAAAAATTTTAAGGTTTATTAGAAGGGGAAAGTGTACTGGAGATAGTACTCAGAAGTTGAACAAATGATCTGTGTTAATCAGAGAAAGCTATCACATGGAAGATGTTTTCTGGTGAATTATTCTAAAACAGTGGTTCTTAACCTGGATTCTGTCGAACCCTAAGGGTTCGATGAGTCAGTCTCAGGGGTTCGGAGAAGCCTCTACCGCGGAGGCCAGAATAAAGTAATACTGTAATTTGTTGTGAGTTCATGCACTTTGTTGGTTTTGTTCTTTGAGCAAGGTGATGTTCATGCACGGCTCATTTTGTGCACCAGTAAAAAACATATACCTATGTCTTGAATTTGGAAAAAAATCATATATTATTTATCACTAAAGAAGGGTTCGGTGAATGCGCATATGAAACTGGTGGGTTCGGTACCTCAAAAAAGGTTAAGAACCACTGCTCTAAAAACATATGCAGACTATTGAGGTAGTTTGCATAATTCTAGAGCAGATTTGCTTAGCTGAAAACATTTTTAATGTATCCAATCAAGTAAGGAGATTTTTATTCAAGTCAAGTCTCATTCAGCCTTCAGCATTGGTCAAGTAGGATTCAGCGGTGAAAGATGTGGCTGAAATACCAGTTTTCATTCAAGTTTCTCACCTTCAGTACCAGGGAGAGAACCTTCAGGGGCAAGCAGGGTGAGCTGACCAGGACAGCTGTCATTCATGATGGGACACTGCCATCGCGTGGCCATAGCAAAAATGGCAGTCATTTGACAGCCTCGGGTTCACCTTGAATATTTTCGCAGAAAGGGGCCTGACATGTCATGCTTCTCTTAATGTGCACGTGTATTTCCCATAAGAGTTCATGCTATTTAAGTCTGTTCTGACTGAATAAAGCCTTTCCATATAACCCACATCATCCAAACTCTCAGTAAGTGGGCAATACATCACTGCTGTGTGATAGTGACTCAGTAGGGAGAGGCTTATTATTGAGCCTTGCATTTAGAGATGGGCAGTGACAGAAATACCCCCTTGTGAATAGAGAAATCTTAATTTTAAATATCCTGATATCCAAGTGACGTTCTCAACCAAAGAAATAAAAATCACTGGGTATGAAACCCAACCATGAGTATTTTTTTTTTAATTTTCCTAAGTGACTGTTTTCTGCAGCCTAGTTCAAGAAACAGTGACCTGAAAGCATCCCATCCCACAGTCAATCCTGAAGCCACTTCAATGCATTGTTAACAAGGCAGTTCTTCCTTCTCCCTCTACTCTACTCAGCTGCCAGACTGTCTTTACTCATTGACCTTCAGACCTTACCCCTTCCATGCTTAGTTCAACAGACTTCCGTATGGGAAAAAGAGGTGTTGTGGAGCTTAAAACAGCGATCCAGAGCCTCCCTGTAAGTTTCTGTTTTCTGAATTATTAAGCCCCACTCCATGTGGAGGTTTCGAGGTATCCTGTATTACTCCAAATAGCATCCTCAGCATCCAACATGACTGGCACATGGGAAGGACTCAATAAAGGTTCAATGAATGATCACTTTAGGCAGACAATACTTGGCTGACTCACCACGAACTGTGAACCTGACTTGTGCAGGGAGGAGCAAAAGAAGGTGGGTGTAGAAAGTGATGTCTGAGTCAGTGAGGACTTTCTAGAAGGGGGCGGATTTCAAACTCCCAGAGAAGAAACAGCGAGATTGTGTTACCTGAAATCCCAAGATCACAGACTGCCAGATTGATAGTCATTATTTCCGCAGGTCTCAGTTTCTTCTTTCGTCTAGATGACATATAAAGGACATACCCATTTCCAGCTGTGGACAGAATCCCTACAAAGAAAAATATAAATCCCCATTGTGAAAACCAGGATTTAGAGTTCACTTGAATATAAAACACTTCTCAATTTCAAAAATGGACACCATAGATTTGGAGGGTCACGAGAGGAGTCTACGTAAAAATCTAAATTAAGAAGATGAGATGCAAAGCATGAGTTGAGTGACAGGCGAGGGATGGGTTGCCTCCAAAGGGAAGAGGAACCAGGGATTATCAAACTGAACTTACCCAGAAAAAGGAACCATTAACTTCCCAGTGAAGCTAGGAGGGTATGGGCATCCTGATGGTCAGTTCTTGTACTGGTCCCTGGGTGAAGTATTTCCTCATACATTATAGAACTCCCTCGCTCTGATAAGAAGGGACAACCCTAAGCTTTTGATAAATTCTGACAATTAAGTGACCGAAACAAAATTAGGTGATTTTACTCTCACTGTGGACTCCCTAAGGGATCCAGGAGAGGCAGAGGCCGGAAAAAGTTGGCATAACCCCCAGCAAGGAAAGTGGCATCTCCTGAAGGCATGTCCTGGGACCACTGCCTCTGAGGACACATGGACACTGGGTGTCTGCAGCTGCCATTGGACTAGGTGTCAAGGGACAGTAGGTGACAATTGGTAGTATGGGATCTCTCCCTCCCACCAAATGGAGGGAAAGTGACCCTCAACCCACCAACTTGCCAAGAGTGGTAGAAATGTGTTCCCACTTGTTGATATCCTTTGGTTAATGACTGATTGGCTTTGGCATTCCAATGAAACTGTTGTCAAGTTCTTACAGACCCAGTTTAAATCCAAAAAGACCCAATCCCTACTGACTTTATTTAAGAAAATAATACACCTACTTCCATAGCTTAACATGTAGAGTAGATTTTCTTCAGGAATTCTTGCTTCATAGTGTAGCTGTGTATAAATGAGAATCTGGTACAGCTGCCTTTAGTAGTAAGGAATAAGGAGAGTATTAACAGGAGAAACCCAGAGTTTTCTATTTTACTTTCTACTTCTCCACTACAATTCATGGTGGGGGGGTTGAGGGGTCAAGGGAAGAAAAGTGTGTTTCAGCTAGATGGTATGAAACCACCAGGAAACTGCACTGTGCTCTTGGGAAGTCCTGAATCCCTGGAGGACTGCTGCCTAATGGTTCCCGAAACTCTCCTTAGCTTTCTTAAGACAGAAGAGAAGAAACATAGAAGAGATTATGGAGCGCTAGAGGAAAGCAACTAAAGTGAAACCTATGTCTCATTAAAAGAAACCAGCTAACAAGACACACTGGGAAATTAAAATGTAAAAAAAAAAAACAAATGGCTTGAAAAATTATACACAGATGATATCCACTTGGTATACAAGAAGACTGAAATAACTGTGCATTGGATACACAAAGCTCATTTAAACACCCTTTGTCTTTCTACATTTCTTTTGAGAATACTGATTTTCTTACTTTTCCTTTCTTAACATTTTCTTTATAACTGATTCATAAGGCTTCACCCAGTGCCTGAAGCATGATCCATAAATAGTCGATTCTCTATGAGTTGCATGTAGGTTATTCCCACAGGAAATCTTAGCTGTAGGGGTGGAGTGGTGATATCAAGAAAATGCAAACTTATTTTTAAGGATAGTTAAAGAAAAATAAGACTAAGAAGGTAGAGACTAAAGGGGGGACATTTTTAGATGATCAAAATTCTGAATCTTTCTATGAATACACAAATATAAATTCTCATATATAGACTGTTAATAAACTAAGTGTTTATACTAAAAGAAGAGGGTCTTTATTTCTCCTCTATTTCAGTTTTGTCTTTTCATTGTCTAGTTTTCCCTAAGAATTCTAGTATTGAATGTAACACACCAAGAAGATGTCATTCTACTTTGATTTCTTTAAAGGAACCTGGGAACAGCTCTTAAACTTCTCCTAGAAAGGGGTGAAAACCAGGTGCAGGACCAAACCCAAGAGCGGGGTCTAGGATGAGTCCATGACCCTCTGGACAACTCTGGCTTGACTTAATGACCGTTCTGGAACATGTTTTTGGCTCTATGCCCAGCTCCCTGAGTAACTTGATGACCCCTTTGAGTACTCTTTTTGGACTTCTTTTTCTAGCTCCAACCTTAGGTGTATAAAGTGAGAAATCCTCTAGATTCCCCCACCACTACCCTGGTTGACTCTCTTCCCTGAATCCCTCATGCCAGGGTGGGAAATGGACAGCACTCCCTTCTTATCTTGTATTGCCTGGGGAAATTTTTCAGGTTAATGATGCTACTTTTAAGTTCATTCCTTGCAATTGATTGAGACAAATTAAATTTACAATATGTCTATTTTTCTGTCTTCTTGGATCATTGAAAGTACTTGTGCTTAATAAAATGCAACAAGGATTCTACTACCAGATAGTCCCCATGTGGGCAGAGAGTTTGTCCATTTTATTCACTGCTGTTTTCCCAGTAACTTAAACAGTAGTGAATAATGGGCATTCAGTATCCATTTGTGTTTGAAAGTATGTGAGGGTCAGTTTAAAATGTAGAATTTAAATACATTTCATAACAACCTATAATAAAGCCAAGAACCCAGGAAATTCCTTTGCAACAGAATTTCTGATTAACCTTGATTTCTTTTATCTCTTGCAGTGACCATAGAGGGGTCTCCAGAGTTTTCAAGTGAGTTTTGCTAATTTCAGGAGTTTAAATAAAAATTTTTATTTAGTAATAGGTAGATGAGAGAGAGAGAGAGAGTCAGTAAGAGGCAGGTGGGGAGGAGAAGGGAGGGAAAGAGAAAGAGAGATAGGAGAGAGAGAAAGCTGGACCCAACGTATGAAAAGATTAAAGGCAGACACACCTAAAGACAACCCACCTGTGCACTGGTTACCCAAATTTAAAACAACAATTTTAAATTTCAGAAAAGTATTATGGTTGAATACTCAATGCCTAGACTGGTGCTATCCAATAGAAATATAATGCAAACCAGAAATATGAGCCACATATGTATTTAAATTATTTTTCTGATAGCCACATTAAATAAAGTAAAAATACTACTAAATTAATGTTAATATTTATTTAACATAATACTTTCAAAATGTTATGGGTAGGACATGTCATTTAAAAATATTATTAATGAGCGATTGTATATATATATTTTAATCCTTCAGTATCTTGTGTGTATTTATTTACACTATAGTACATGTCAGTTTGGAAAAGTCACAGTTCAGGTACTCAGGATCCACATGGGTTCACTGCATTGGATATCATAGTCTGGAAGCCGACATGGATTTTATACACAAAAACCTTTGATGCTAGCCTGATTTTCATAGATCACCAATACATCTTTTCAACGTTCACCAAAATTACATAGTGATTTTATCACAGGGCAACTTTAGTGTATACATAGTCATCATAGCACGGCCCAAGGTTTCCTCTGTTGTAAATAGAGGAGGAGGAACTAAGTGATTGTGAAGGTCCATTCCAAGCCTATAATATTTTGATTATATCAAATCATGTTTTAACAAGCAAAAGCACTCTATTTAAATAAGAGCTCATTATCATTAATTTTGTAATTCAGAAGACAATCTTACTACGCAAGCAATAAAAATACAATTTAATCTCAAGATACATTATTTTGCCATAAAATTATTTGAATTATCAAGGGAATATTTATCCCCAACAATAAAGAGAATAGAGAATTCACCCCATCTTCTGCCTTCCTCCTACTTTTCAACTCTGCTCAGAATATCCACATGAATCTTAAAATCTTTGTGCAAAATCAACATAGTAGTCCATGAGTTTTCTACTTGCAGCTTTTGTACAGAAAAATTAAGGAAGTTGGCCTGACCTGTTGTGGCACAGTGGATAAAGTGTCGACCTGGCAACACTGAGGTCACCAGTTCAAAACCCTGCACTGGTCTGGTCAAGGCACATAGGGGAGTTGATGCTTCCAGCTCCTCCCCCCTTTCTCTCTTTCTCTCTCTCTTTCTCTCTCTCTCTCTCACTCACTCTGTGTCTCCTCTCTAAAATGAATAAATAAAAAGAAATTAAAAAAAAAATTGAGGAAGCTTACCGATTATTGTTAAGTAAAAGCCAGCCACCAAATCTGCTTCCCAGGAAAGTTTGGAAGCAAAGGGATCCCCATCTCGAAGGTAGTGTGTCAGATCCTTGTCCTGGGGCAGGGCAGTATGGTTTAGCGCCATTCTGTTCTCAAGTGACCAAGAGTCTGCAAAGAAAGTGGATAGAGATCTCAGAAAACCTAAATAAGCCAGCCTGAACCATCTCCTAACCATGTCAGCTGTTGTAAAATGAAAAATAAGTTCCTAGGGTCATGTTTGATTGTCTAATTAGTAACTGAAGAGCATGTTAACATTTTTCTTTAATGATCCACATATACCAGTATTTAATTATTTGGTATGCAGATTATCCAAGCCTACATTAGTTTATTTATTCATCATGTTAACCTCTTTGGGCTACTTCACCCTTCCCTTGGGTTAAGTGACTATGAAGTAGAAGACCAAATCTCACCCATTATACTGCTTCTTAGCAAATTTGGAAAGATCTGAACTAAGAGACAATATTGTATGGAGTAGATAGGTAGATAGACAAATAGATAACTCCATCAATTTTTAAAATATAAATATATAAAATATTTAAGAGAAGAAATTATGTTGCTTATTAGGGTATGTAGTACAAAGAGACATAGAAACTTCACTAAATGAAGTTAAGAGCTGAATTTTCAAGGATATCTTTCAAGGGACCATTATGAAAAGAATTCAACCTTGATTATAATTCACAATTCATCAACAGGAAGAATTGGATTTCAAGTTCATTATTTCCCACTGCCATCTCTTCAAGTTCACTGTCTAATTTCCTCTTTCCAGGATGAAATCTTGAGTATCGAGGAATTCCAAAACACACAAGTCTTTGTAGTGGTTCTATTAAATTTGGATTTTCAAATTTTTACAAAGTGTTTGATAGGTCCTGTGCAAACATATGTCACTCAAAACGCCCAATACTGAAAGTTGGAGTGCTGTGTTATTCCTGAGATAAAGCATACTGCTGACATCATAACTTGCTTTGGAATGATTGCTATTATTTGTTTGGAAAGTGGGAGAAATAAGAATGTGAACCTTTCGACGTGTTTTGAACTTGCTTATTTCAAAACAAACCACTAGATGTCACTGTTCAGCCCTCTAGGAAGTGATATGGGGTAGAACCTCTCACCCTGAAAGTGGAACTTGGAGTTGTATGCCTCATAATTGGTAACAGGCTGATCAACAGATATTAATAAACTTCCCCCCAAAACACCAACTTAACCCATTGCTAACTGCCAATTTAGAGCTGAAATACAACTTCTTAACCCACTCCTGACCTTCTTAGTGTCAAGTTGGCTGAAGCTCCAGTCCACCTCCACACACAGCTTGAGGACAGTCATCCAGTTAGTGGTCATTCAAAATCTTTCTTCCTGGGAGCTGTAGAAAGTGAAGCTTCCAGGAGAAACCTCTGGCTGCCAATTCCACCTCATTTTAAGACTTGCCCCAACTCCAACTTCATCTTCAGAACTCCTTATTCCCTTTGGATTGACCCTCCTGCTAAATTCTCTCCTTGCCGCAGGTTTCCCCTGATCACTGGCTGTCCAGTCCTGTCCTCTACTTTAGATTCAGAATCATAAGGTGAGGGTTTGAGTCCAGCTATGACACCCGCCATCTGATCTGAAGAAGACTATTTCAACTCTCTGAACTACAATTATTTCATTTGTAAAATGGGCATTGATGTTTTTACTCACCACTCATCTTTGTTGTAGAAATAATAGAATAGTGGATTTGAAAGCACATTGTAAATGTGCAGTCCATCTAGTTATTATGAAACACTTGGTCTCCCCATACTTGCCCATCCACGAAGACATAGCAGTTGTATGACAAATTTCCTCAGGGTCCTATGCTAAATAAATGTATTCTTGTGTAACAATTGAACTATTTATTTAGCACTTACTATTAATCCAACTCTATAAAATGAGATAAAAGATATGTGTCACGCTACCTAGATTTAAGAAGTATAATTCTTGTTTCAGACAGAAAAACTGATGCAACTAATGATCAGAAAGTACCGTATTTCCCCATGTATAAGATGCACCTTAAATTTGGGGCCCGGAATTTGAAAAAAATGTATTACATAAAGTTATTGAACTCAAGCTTTATTCATCATAAAATTTGTACAACTCCTCATCACTGTCAAAACTCCCATCCATTAGCTTATGCTCATCTATGTCTGATGATGAATCACTGTCTTCAACAATGAGCACAAAAACAAGTGTGAAAAAACAGAAAATGCAAGTAAAAAAATCTACAACCTCTGTATAAGAAACACCCAGTTTTTAGACCTCAAATTCTTCAAAAAAATGTGCATCTTATACATGGGGAAATATGGTAATAAAACAAGAATGTACAACAACAAAATGCTGCCTTATTTGATTTTAGACAATAATTTTTTTAAAGCAAGAACATAATAATTGTGTTATATACACATAAATATTTATGATCTGAGTAATTAAGTAGATTGCATGTGTCTGTGCTTAATATATTTTTAAAAAATGTTTTTCTAGGTTTGAAGGTCCCCAAGGACCTCTAGAGTAAGACTAGTATGTTGGTATTGATAATGATGCCACAAAACTTTAGCTGAGCTTTGGGGGGTTTTAATAGACAGTGAAAATTGGCGAGAGTGTTTTCAGTGGGAGAATAACATAAGCAAGCATTTGGAGGCAAAAATGAACATAAAGTATGTAAGACATGGAATAAGACTGGTTTTATTGGAACAGAGTTCTTACGGTGAGAAGTGATAGCCACTTTGGCTGGGTAAAATGGGATTCTGTTCTATGGAACCTAGAATACCTGGCATGAGTTGCTTTTGACTTAACATATATGGGCTTATCTTGTTTCTAGAATTGCTGATCAACATTTGTGCTATAAAAATAGGTTGACGATAAAATATTTGGGGGAAGGCATTTCCAACTCTTTTTTTTTTTTAATTAAGTGAGAGGCAGGGAAGTAGAGACAGACTCCCGTATGTGTCCCAGCCTAGATCCTGGCAAGCCCCCTACCAGGAGATGCTCTGCCCCTCTGGGCCACTGCTCCATTGCTTGGCAACCAAGCTATTTTAGCACTGGATGCGATGTCATGGAGCCATCCTCAGCGCCCAGGCCAACTTTGCTTTATCCATTCGAGTCATGGCTGTGGAAAGGGAAAATGGTAGGGGGAGTGGTAGAGAAGCAGATGGTCACTTCTATTGTGTGTCCTGACCAGAAATTGAACCCAGAACTTCCATATGCCAGGCCAATCATCTATCACTGAGCCAACTGGCCCGGGCCTCCAATTCTTTTCAAAAACATGATGTAGGTAGTTTCCTGAGGCAGAGTAAGTGACATAAGTAGAGAACCCTAAATAAAAAAGGCAGTTGGGCCTGACCAGGAAGTGGTGCAATGGATAGAGCATCCGATTGGAATGTGGAGGACCCAGGTTTGAAACCCCAAGGTTGCCGGCTTGAGTGTGTGCTCATCTGGTTTGAGCATAGCTCATCAGCTTGAGCCCAAGGTTGCTGGCTTGAACAAGGGGTCACTGGGTCTGCTGTAGTCCCCCAGTCAAGGCATATATGAAAAAGTAATCAATAAACAATTAAGGTGCTGCAATGAATATTTAATGTTTCTCATCTCTCTCTTCCTGTCTCTCTCTCTGTTGCTGTCACAAAAAAGGGGGGGGGGCTGTTGGGAGCTCTTTACTTTTTCCAACACACCAAAGGCTCATTTTCAGCTTCACACTTTACAAGTATTGTTCCCCTGCATGTACTGTCTGTTCCCTTTCTTCCTAGTCTATTCTAATTCTACTTGGCCTTCAGGCCTCTGTCCAGAGTCTACTACCTTTCAGAAGATAAATCTGGCTCCATCAAAAGCCATTCGATAGAAGAACCCCTATTCTCTCCACTCCCCAACGTAATCTACGGGTCACTTAATCATGCTCAATTTACTTAATTCTTTCTTTTATTTACCTAGACATGCACAGAATAACTTTTAGTCTTAAAGAAAAACGGAGGAGGGACCAATGTGTAGAGATAGAGCATCAACTGTGGGATCAGTATCATTATTTTGTGGTGGTATTGTTGCTTCATCTGAGTAGGATTAAAGCAGGATGTAGCAATGTGACCACTACAAGGGTTTCTATAGAATGACAGTAACTTTAACTACCTAAAATAAAGAATGCAAACAGTCATGGTCCTGTTTGTTCAGAGATCTGTTCTAGGGAATTTCTTTTTCACTCATGAATGGACCTGAGTTACTTCACTATGTAAGAAAAAGAAGGTTTGATTATTATCTTCCCCTTTTTTATCTCCTTTGTTTGAAGACTGCATATGGCACATAGTATCCCATTCTATTTTTCCAGGTGCTCAGGACCTTCATCACTATGTCCCCCAGTCCCTGGGATAGCATCCAACAGTCAAAACCAATAATTCTCAATGAGCTGGACATCTGAATCACCTGTGCACTTAGTTTTGCTTTTTATGTTAGCTGTTGATTATGTCCTCGTTGTTTTTTATAAACCCTGGCTTGGGGAAAATGTTCAGAGATGGTGATAGCTACAAAAAGATCATTTCCAAGAGGATCTCATAGTATGTGGAATTTGCCAAATTTCGTTACCATGAAAATTTTCTTTACCTTCATAGTATCTCAGTACTACTAGTGCTCAAAGGGAAATTGCACATAGGGAAATTCTGCTTTAGTGAAACTGCATTAAAAAATCAGCACTTTAAATAACATATTCATGATTGGGAATTCAAAATGTATATTGCACCTAGAGCAAATAACTTTAAACTGAAATAAAGTTTTGAGAAAAATACTGCATGCCGCCAGAAGTGCTTCTTTGAAGAGTCTAATATTTCAGAAAAGATGTTGAGGGTGTTGCAAGAGAAACAACATTTCTAAAAGTGAAGAATAAAATAAATGTTTTTAAAAAATCCCTCCTCAGTTTATGATTTTATGCAAGGATATATAATAAACCTCTTGGAGTAAATTATACATGATTATTCACACTGCTACATTAGCATAATCCTTTTAAGCAACAAAATATACTTTACTGCCTTCACCTGTGCTAATTGATGATCTTTTTTTTTACCATGAAAAATACTTATGACTATTCTCATAACAGCTTATTACAGAACAATCTAAAAACATCCCCACCCTCACCACCCATAAAAGTAGTAAATATTTTTGAGTGACTGTGATTAATTTGAAAAAAAAGTATTCATATCATTCAACAATAAACATTAAGGGGTAATTTGAGGCTTAGCCAGACTCAGGTTCTCACATGTCTAAACTGAATGGGCTTACAAAATGGCTAGTTAGTAGGAAAGAATGACAGTGTCACTTCCTAAGAGGAAATAAACACAATAAATTAGTACCAAGGATGACAGTCTAAAACAGTTCAACTTTATCCGGTCTTAGAATTAGCTCCAAAAAATGTTAAGTAACACATTTTCTTTTTGACACCTTACATCTTCACTGGTTTAAGGCAGGGGTTAGCAACATGCCTGGACTCTGTGGACACTTATTTATGCAAAAGTTCTGAAGGTGTTCTGCTCAACATGAGCTTTGTCCCTGGCCCGCTCTGGCCTCTGAAACTTCTACCATTTTTTGTCTCATGGATCCTTGCCCCCAAATCTATTATTATCTGGGAACATAAGATTTGAAGCTATCAGCACCCATGAAAACTTTCACATGAAGGAGTTTATGAAATTAGTTACTTGATACCTAGCAGCAGCCAGTGGAGCTGAAAATAAGTGTGATACAGGTTGTATCGATTATGGAACAGAGGAAGAAGCTGGAAACAATGTGATCCATGAGCATCCTTGAAAGAGCATGGAAGGCCATGGGATGCCCAGAAAGTTAACAAAGGAGCATCCAAGAACTAGAGAAAGGATGCCAAAGAAAGATGAGCAGCAAGAATTGAACTATTCAACCTCTATGGGTAAAATTTCTTAGGGTTAAGCCTGATAAAAATGTAAGCAAGGAAACACAGTTTTTAAAATATGTAGAAGTCCTATGGATGGCTTATAAGTCTTGGCGGAGTGTTTGCCCATTTTTACCACTGTCTTCCCAGATTGCCCACATTAAGCCTGCAACAGGAAGGGTCTCTGGTTATATTCATTTTGACATCAACTTCAGAAATTCTAGACAGTGGCCTAAGCTGGTATTTTATGGCAAAGGGGAAAGAACTAAGGACCAAACTTCCATGCAACTCAACTTTGGTGACAGCCAGCATGGGTCCACCATTGTGAGCAGGAAGGATGTTGTTAAAGGCTGGGGAGTGCCCTTTTCTTAGGCTCCTTTGTTCAAGGCTCTCTTTTCTTGAACATCCAGCTCTGCTTTCCCCATTTGAGCCCTGGGGGGTGGGGGGTGGGGAGGGGGTGGAGGGGTGAAGAGAGTGTCTCATGCCATTCTGCCCACCGCCATTTCTTTCCTGTCATATTCTTCTGTGAAAAAAATACATTTTGTTGCCAATAGTAGGATGTTCATAATGTATTCAGTGGAACAAAAATCTAATTTTTAGTGTTAGAAAACATTTATTTTTTTAAGAAAAAGAAAATATATATATATATATATATATATATATATATATATATATATTAAGGGTTTAAATGTTTACATTAGGAATAGTGATAGTATAGTTATGTTAGTGATGTTAGGAGTTTTTTTTTCTTTGTTCTTTATTGGGGTATTATTTGAAATATCCATTTTCTAATTATGTGGCACTATATTACTTTTATAATATTTATTTTTACATTTTAATAAAAGATTTCTTACAGATTACTTATAACATTAGTGAAATTTGACACCCATTCATTCATTCATTTGTATAAATATTTAGTGACCACACACTATGTGGCAGGCCCCTACTGAGTCCATGAGTTCCTGAGTTCCTTCCCTTGGGGCTTTGCCATTTATAGAGTGCCTCACAGGTGCTGAGATAGACTGTTTTTCTGCAAAAGACTCCATTCATGGCCCTGAAATCTCACCACATAAGTAGTAACTCACATCTGTGCTCCTCCTGATCACATGCTTAACACTGCCTTGGACGTGTGTCAGCCCCAGGTGACATGCTGGGGATTTTATCCACAGTAATTGTGCCTCTTCTTACAAACCAAGTGTCTTAGTGTTCTGTAAATTCAATAAACATAAGCTCAAACTTTATGATATTTTTTTGTGTGTCAGTAGCTACAGGGGTTTAATGTGCACCAAGCAGTAATAATCTCCACACTAATATATTATAGATCTAATCAGCAGGCCAGTGGATCTGGATTACTATGGTGTATTTAAAAATATTGTGTGTATACACACACACACACACACACACACACACACACACACATTAAAAAGGAACCTGTAAGCATATTGAAAAAGCAGCGATGAAGAAATAAAATAAACAATTTGGGAGTTGAAATACCCCCTAATCCTGGTGACCTTTATGTATTTCTTAGTGCTAATGAGAGGCTTGCGTTCCCTATGGGGAAAATGCTCCCAGCCACAAAGAAAACGTGATCAGCTGAGGTTGTCTGTCAAACAGAAATGTGCAGCTAACTCTTCAAGGTTTTCTGCCATGGGTCAATATGATGCTAGAGAAAAAATAAAACAGTGGTACTTTTTTGGTGAGGGTGGGGGCCTAATTTACGAGAATATAGCAGAAAAAAGAAATGAAAAGCAGAAAGAGAAAAGAGGGAAAAAAGGAAGGAAAAAATAGTATTTTCCTCTACAGAACCAAGCCAGCAAGGAAGCAATCAATTCAACTCAATATCATCTAAGCCGTGTAAAGGGGCAAAATTGTCTGTTGAGAATAACAACCTTTGTGTCAACTTATTTCTAAGCAGTTCAGCTTGAAGCACATTGATGAGTTTAAAGATAATGGGAGAATTATAAGCGATTGAGACGTGTGATTTAATATTGTCTTAAATTTTGATATTACTTTTTTAAGTGTCAGCTATAATGTAACTCTTATTTAACCACCTCTTCTCTTCTGAACTTCTGAGTAATAAGTTTTAAATTAATTTATCGCACATTCTCTCCAATCTACTCCCCAGGCAAAAGGGATGAGGGTCAAATTTTATATAATAATCACTATTTTAATTGCCAGCCTTCAATATTTTTCTATCTCAGAACATGAGGTCCCTCTAATTCAAGCAGCAGACAATGTTGCCAAGTTCTGATATAGGGTTCATTCTTCTATTCCTCTCCCAGGGACCACCCGTACTCCTAAATGCCCTTTCAAAAAGAAGCAATCAAATAGCCCACAACTCTACAGATAATCAAGGTAGCACCTGACCTAGAGATTAGCTGGAGAGCATCCAGGACACTTTAAACCCCAAAGATGAAGCTAGAACTTCAGATTCCAATCAGCTTCATTACAGAACACAGGACCTGCAAATTCTCCTCAAGTGGGAAACACTTTTTGTCTACAGTGTTCCTGTAGACAATTTATTTCCTCCTCCAACCCTCAAATTCTACTGTAAACAGAAAGTTAGACAAAATAGGTTTGAAAAATACAGTCAGATATCCCCTCCTTGCTCCCCAAATCTGAATGTTCCTGCTTTGACATCAGACATCTCTACAGATTGTGTTAGCTGTAATTAATGCTTATAAAGTTACACTCAATGATCATAACGGTCAACATAAAATACAAACAGAATTATTAACAATAGAATCTATTCATTCTTCCTCAAAAGAAGATGAACCCTTTCACACAAGGTTTGAAAAAATAAAAACTAGAAGAAACAAAGAGGTTAGACACACAGTCACTTCAGATAGATCGGAAACTGTAATTTTACAGTCTCTCATTATGCTACTGCTGGGCATCTCCCTTGTTTTAATCCTGATCTGAAATTCTGTTTCTGAGATGCCTTTTACATACACATGAGTTGATAAACAGTAGTTGATAAACATAGATTTTGGCTTAAACTCAACAGAAGAATAAAAGTACAGTTAACATCATCAATTACACAATGGTATTCAGAATAAAGATGACATAATGACTGCAACTTGATCTTAGTTCTTATAACTATAAAAAAATATAGCAAAATCCCTAAAAGTAAGTTAAAAATCATTGTCTTGTCCCCGTGAATTATGCCTTGGCTATTGTCACAATTCACTTTAACTGACCATGCCAATCAAAGGCTTGTTTTCCAGACAAAATTTTAGATTTTGTTGTTTCTTAGTTATTTTATCACCTTATTAAAACTCACCAGTTTAAGGGCCAGCCAGAAAAAGAAGTTTTTTTTTTCCGGGGTTTCTTAGAATTGCTCAAACCTTGCAATGTCTTCCTGTTGGTTTTCCCCAAAGCAACACTCTAATTACTCTGCTCTTCAGCTGGTTTTAGACATTATCAAGTGAAAGGTGTTCATTTTCTAGACTGTCCTCTTCTCTCCACCCCTCTTTTGAAAGGACCAATCACATCATTGGAAAAAATAATCTCATCTTATTGAATGAGGAGAAGAGATACAATTTTTGGAAGCTTAACTTATTGATGATTAAAAACCCAGCAGCAGCTACTTAGCTTTTATAATTGATCAGAAACTAGAATAGTGCTGTTGACTGAATGTACTTTAAGACACCAGACACTTGCTTTTTTTTTTTCAGATTTCAAAGTCACAGATTAATCTTTATATGGTCAAGAATTAAATTTGAAAGCTTTTATTAATCATTTGTTTTCTTAGCCTAATTTTTATGAAAACATACTCTCATCAATTATCTAATATAAATGCTTCAGAAAGAGCACTAAGATAGAAAAAAGGAAGCTCACAAATAATTTTTAGACTCTGTTTCCATAAGTTTGACATTTTTTTTTAATTCCCCATATAAGTGATAGATACTGTTAAGTATTTGTCTCTGCCTGGCTTACTTCACTTAGAATACAGCCCTCAATGTCTATCCATGTTGTTATAAAAAGATGTTTTTCTTTCTCATGGCTGAATAATATTCTATTCTATAAAAATGCAACATCTTCTTTATCCCTTCATCCTATGATAGATACTTAAATTTTTCTATATTTTGACTATCTGTGTGATCTCATTTTTGAAAAGATTCTCACCATAAGTCATGCCTCAACTGATCTCCCAATTATCCACCTACCCTTCACTTGGAGATAAGATACTTTATTTTCAACTGCCTGGACTCAGAAGGTAAATTTGTCTTTTTTGAAGGTGTGTGATATTTTTTTACAAATCTTAAAAATCATGTGTCTCTTCAAAAAGAGATGCTGTAATGAGAAAATTAATGAAAAGATGCTTAAATGACAGTGGGGTGAATGGGGGGCAACAGCAATGCAAAGAACATTGACTTCCTTAATTTTTACCTCATTTCCTTCTCATGCCACATCATGCCTTGTGCATGGGTTTATACTTGCCACAAGACAAAATTTCTGATTGTGGATTTAGTAGACTCAAGTTCCAGGATTCTTTGTAGTTACAGTCTATGTGGAAAGATAATGAAAGGCTGTAGAAAGTAAGAGTTAGGTGTCAAAAGAAAGGCCAAACATTAACATTTTGAATAGGAAAATATAAACAGGTTAAAAGATGGTGGCATTTTCTATGCAATATAATAGTGAGCATATAACCAGAGAGGTCACATTATATATATTGACCAAGTTTAATATTGCTTTCATAAAGTTCCATTTCAATGGAAGTTCAGGGTCACTACACAAAATTTATTTAAGTACAATTAGGTTAAGTATCTACTCAGTAACCATCAAGAAGAATTATAAATGTATCCGAAGTCTGTGTCAAGCAACATGAGAGAAATAAATGTTGCATATAAACATGGAACTCAAAATCATATATATATATATATCTACACATATGTAAACGGAATGCATTTACAACATAAATATTATATGAAAGGATCTTAGAGGCCATTTAGATATTATTTTACTTACAATTATTAGACTATATTTTAAATATTTTTTAAAACATGCTTTTTTTTTAAGCCTGAACCAATGGTGGTGATGCAGTGAATAAATATAGCATTAGAAACTTAAGACCCAGGTTTGAAACCCCAAGGTCACCAGCTTGAGTTCAGAGTTATCAGCTTGAACGTGGGATCATAGACATGAGCCCAAAGACACTGGTTTTAGCCCAGAGATCACTGACTTGAAGTCCATCATCATTGGCTTGAGTATGGGGTCACTAGCTTAATTGGAGCCCCCGGGTCAAGGCTCATATGAGAAAGCAATCAATGAACAACTAAAGTGCTACAACTATGAGTTAATACTTCTCATCTCTCTCCCTTCCTCTTTGTCTCTCTGTCTCTCAAAACAAAACAATAACAAAAAAACACATGCTTTTATTAGCTTAAAAATGGAGATCTTGGCCCTGGCCAGTTAGCTCAGTAAGTTAAGAGCGTTGTCACAAAACAACAGGGTTGTGGGTTTGTTCCCTGGTCAGGGCACACATAGGAACAACCAAGAATGCATGACTGAGTGGAACAATAAGTGCTTCCCTTCCTTCTCTGCTCTCTCTCTGTCTTTCCCTCACTGTTTCTATAAAAAAAAAAGTCAATAAAAATTAAGTCCTGGCTGGATAGCTCATTTGGTTAGAGTGTCCTTCTGTAGCACAGAGGTTGCAGGTTTAATTCCTCCTCAATCATGGCACTTACAGGAGCAGCAGCTCAATGTTCCTGTCTCTTTCTCACTCCTTGCCTCCCTCTCTCTCTGAAAAAAGAAAAAAAAAATAGAAATATCTTACTTAATGATATTCCTGAATTACAAAAAAAATATTGAAAGACTATTGTATAATGAATAATAGTATAATTACATTTTTTAAGGCTCAACTTAATTTCTCATTCATACTTGTGAAACTTTTGAAATGATCATTCAATATTTATCTACAAAATAACAGAACTTTCTACCACTGAAATATAATAATGGGATTTGCTTTGTAAGATATAATTAACAAAGTAGCTATTATGATTCATAAATAGATAAAACATATTTTCTTTCATTTCTGGGAGAATCGGTGGATAGTAGAAAAAGATTATTTTATTTTTGTTTTATTTCTTTTTTTCTGTTTAAGAAAATCAAATAGAAACTAGTTTTAGAAAAATAATGAACCATTCAGGTTCATTTGGGTTCAATGCATACAGAAATAGGATAGAGAACAAGCCATTATAGAAACTGACACTTTCTTTTATATTTGCACATTCAGTACTTGTTTTGAAGACCAAGAAAGTGTGAATATTGTCCCTCAGTTTGTTGATTTAGAAGAACTGTGCTCTACAAAGACCTTAGCAGTCTAAACTTTTAATTGGATGCTAAAAATATATCACTTGCACTAATCAGAAAGTTCAGTATTATAAATAAAAAAGATAATAAGCAAGGAGCCATCAAAAATGCTATATTTATTTAAAGAGAACAGCTTAAATTGGCTTACTAGGGAGAGTAAAGTGAATTACAGTAAACTTCCCCAGAGTACTAGGCTCCCTTTAATGCATTGGAAGTCTTTGTAGGAAGAACCAAAGAACACTTTTCTTTTTTCCTTGTAACTTCAGGATGGTGAAGAACACAGATGGCTCCATTTTCTAAATTTTCTTTCATCTGACCTTGTTATTCATCAGTATTCTTTCTAATTTATTTTTATTTTATTTTTTTACTTATTCACTGATTTTAGAGAGAGCAGAAAATAAAGAGAGAGTTAGAAAGAAAAACATTGATTTGTTGTTCTACTTATTATACATTCATTGGTTAGTTCTTGAATGTGTTCTGACCAGGGATTGAACTCACAACCTTGGTGTACCTGGATGATGCTTTTTTTTTTTTTTTTTTTTTTTTTCTGGATGATGCTTTAATGAACTAAGCTACCCAGTCAGGGCTCCTAAATTATTTTTTAATTTATATTTTTTATTTTATTGTTTTCCTCCTTTATGTTACTTCAAAGTCTTCGTGAAATAGCATGGTCATTAGCAAAAAAACAAGGTTTCAATGAATAAGTTAAATCTTAAATTTTCCTGCTTGCCTTATCACCAATATTCTATAACATAATCTATTAGCTCAGCTTCTCAATACACCATTCTCCATTCTCTGTCTTCTTATCTTAACTAGTAAATAATATTACAAGTTAATGAATATGGTAAACCACGACACTGATGTGTCTGTCCTCTTGAATTCATTCATTCATTAATTTTATATTCACCAGGGTAGGACTCTTAATTGAAACTATGGAGAGTTTTGTCCTGATCACACTGGACTTCTGTACAGGGAGGGTGCCAGTGCTATGGTCTACTAGTCCTATGCATCTCTTATCCACTCTTCACTGCCCTTGGTATGTGAATATTGGATGAAAAGGAGAGGGTTAGACTGTAGCTCACTGAACAGTCATCCATCACAAGTGGACAGATGAAATTGGACATCTTATAGAGAAGAGTTAACAAGAAGTGGAATAAAAGTGTGCTTATCAGCATATCACAAGATACGCCAAAAATATTTTTCAGTGAAATAACAAGAAAAAAATCAAAGTGGAGGCAAGGTTCATTGATGTTGACTTTGAATCAGAAGATTAAATTGTTAGTAATTGGTATTTCAGTAAAGAATGTGGGAATATCATATGAGTGTCCTAAATACATCTTGGATATTCCCAACTTATACAAAACCATCAAGAAAGTGATAAATAATAACAGTGTTGCTGTTTGTAAAATGGCATGATCAGTACTGTCTGGTATGATAGAAATATCTAAGGGGACAATTCTGAACATCTCTCTGCTAATGGCATGCAGCCATTTCTACCAATTACAGTACTATCTACTCCACAACCAACCTTTGTAGAAATCTACAACTTTTGTAAATTTCTTTTCTCAGTCATTCCTTGCAGAATATAAAAGCAAGAACAATTTTGACAGTGTCTAATGCCTTTTTAATGACCTCAAAATTGACTAAGATTCAAAAGCCAACTTTGTAACCTCTTGTCAAAGGCATTTATGAGTCTACAATTAGAACAGTAATCCCATGTTTCTTAAACAGTAGATACTTAGTCCACTTCATTATTGGATCAATACTCTTTTTTCTGCTTTCCTGGCTTTCCATAAAACCTTCTGTGAATGCAAACAAGTCAACATGAACTGCTACATGAAAAAAGGCAAGTAGATAAAAGTATTGATAAGTGCATCAAGTAAATTGATAAGATGTTCCAACCTATGCTCCATTCACTGAAAGGCATCAACCCTTCTCTTAAATCTTTGGTTGTCATCTTGATAGTTAGTAACCTGGCTAAAAACTGTCATATGTGAGAGGAGTGCAGTTGTTTTTTGGTGCTCTAGACATATATACTGAATGTTAGCTGGATTTTTCCCCAAAGTGTAATATAAATCCTTGTATCATTTATAATAGCAAGATTAATATAAAGAGTATGAATTAGCCTGACCAGGCAGTGGTGCAGTGGATAGAACGTCAGACTGGATTGCAGAAAGACCCAGGTTCGAGACCCCGAGGTCACCAGCTTGAGCATGGGCTCATCTGGTTTGAGCAAAAGCTCTCTAGCTTGGACCCAAGGTTGCTGGCTCCAGCAAGTGGTGGCTCGGTCTGCTGAAGGCCCGTGGTCAAGGCACATATGAGAAAGCAATCAATGAACAACTAAGATGTTGCAACGGCAACAAAAAACTGATGATTGATGCTTCTCATCTCTCTCTGTTTCTGTCTGTCTGTCCCTATCTGTCCCTCTCTCTGATTCTCTCTCTGTCTCTGTAAAAAAAAAAAAAAAAAAGAGTATGAATTAATATTAGGAAGAACAGCTTAATGCAAAGAGACATAATTATACCAAATCATAGACTCACAATGTCAGATATAAAACTCAATAATTTCATCTGGTCCAAAACACAGGTGATAATTAATCACGTATTTTCTCTAAAACACACTTGCTAAAGTAATGGGCAGCTATTGATTTATGTCTTTAATACTTAAAGGAATAGCCTGACCAGGCAGAGGCGCAGTGGATAGAGCATCGGACTGAGATGTGGAGGACCCAGGTTCGAGATCCGGAGATCGCCAGCTTGATCACAAGCTCATCTGGTTTGAGCAAGGCTCACCAGATTGAGCCCAAGGTTGCTGAATCAAGCAAGGGGTCACTCGGTCTGCTGTATCCTCCCAGTCAAAGCACATATGAGAAATCAATCAATGAACAACTAAGGAACTGCAACGAAGAATTAATGTTTCTCATCTCTCTCCCTTCCTGTCTTTCTGTCCCTATCTGTCCCTTTCTATGACTCTCTCTGACTCTCTCTGTCTCTCCCCAAAAAGGAAAAAAAAATACTTAAAGCAATAGGAGTTGGTTGATTGTCCCCTTATAAGACCTCTGTAAGGTTCTCCAAAAGGATGCTCCCTAGCCCACTCATCTACATGGAGTTAAACCTTTCCAGAAATAGATAATGACACAAAAAGTATTTATAAAAACCTCTCTTTTCCCTCACACATGAGCCCCACTAAAATATGCTTAGCACTAATACATATTTCTTATAGAAATTTATATGTATGCATATCTTTTAAGATCTATATTTGTTTACTAATGATAAATGGGCCAAAATAAATACTGTTACTGGAAGCCAGTAAAGTGCCACTGAAGCCCAGGTGCAGGGAAGCTAGAGACCTGGGCACCCTCCCACAGTGGCTCTTGCACTGTGTCGATATGACTGGCATGGGAATAGGCCACTTTTATAACAGTAGTGAGGTTTAGATTTAGCAACTAACTCTTTCATGCCAGGACCTTGCTATGACTTTCGGTATTAATGTCATTAAAGGTTTTTCATTTTTATTGAGATATAATTGATATACAACATTGTATAAGTTTAAGGTATACAATGTGATGATTTGATAAATGCAACAATAGTTTTTTAAGTCAAGATAATATAACCAGAAACAAATTAACAACAACAATGACAAAGATAATGGGCTTAGAAGTCAGACACAAAGGCCATCTTAGCCAGTTAACTTCAGACATGTTTCATGAACCCCCTGAGTCTTGGGGTCATCAGATTTCTCAGTCCTAGAGACTGGGAGTCCCCTGTACCTATCTTTTTATGTATGTTGTGTCTTGTGTATGTTTTTTCTTAAGTCCTGCAGCGTCTTCCTTTCATGCATGCCCATGGCTGAGCTGGTCTTGGCACCATTCTTCTTTATTTTTTCCACCATGCAAAAGTCTTGATGAAAACTTTTATTTCTGAATTAGCAGGACATGACAATCAGAAAACTAATTGGCAATACTTATTCAATCTCCATGTTAGATTAGAAAGTCAAATTATGTTTTCCCTTCTGTGTTGGGCTGTGTAATGGCTTAATGTCTTCCCAAAGATGCCAGTATTCCAATCCCAAGAGCCTGTGAATATGCTACCCTACATCACAACAAAGTCCTTTCAGACATTGTTAAGAATCTTCAGAAAAATAGCCTGGATTATCCGGGAGAAATCAGTGCATCACAAAGCTTCTTAGAAAAGGGAGACAGGAGGATCAGAGAGACAGAAGGAACTGTGCAGGTAGAAGCAGGGATCAAAGGAAGAAAGAGTTAAAATGCTACACAACTGGCTTTGAAAATGAAAGAAGGGACCACCAGCCAAGGGATGCTGGCAGCCTCTAGATTTCAGAAAAAGCAAGGGCATAATTCTCTCTTAGAGCATCCAGAAGAAAGGTGGCCTCGCTTACACCTTGATTATAGGACCTCTAACATCCAAACTATATATAACACATGTGTGGTCCTCTACCACCAAGTTGGTGGTAACTTGTTACAGCAGCAATACATCTTTCAAGACTAATTTCATTCAAATAACTGCACACTGGGTAATATAGCACACTACATTGCAGGGGATTAAGTTCTTTGAAAAGCAATTGGCAAGTATGTTAACCCACTGAAAATCTTTGCATCATTGGACCCAGCCATACTACTGCAAGGGCTCTATCCTAAAGAAATAGTCAAAATTTGGACACTACTCATCCTGGTATTAGTCATGTTTATTTGGAAATGCATAAATATTCAATGATATCTGTGTGACTACATAATGATATAGCATATAAATTATGTATGATATATAATAGAGCAATTTAAAATATTTTCAAAGCAATGTTAATGGCATAGAAAAATAATTATGGAATAATAATAAAAATAATAATACACAATTTGTATATGTTGTACATCCTTACTACATTTTTTTGATTGTCTACATAGGAAGGAAATGAAAATTAATAAAAATACAATAAAATGTATCAATTTTTCTATAATGAACATGTATTATGTTTATAATAATTAAAAAGAAATGTTAACATTATGTTGTTAACCCTAGCATAATTCAATATGGAGACAGACTATTAATGAAAAAAGGACCTTCTAACACCTAACATGAAACAGGTATTTGAAAAGAATCAAAGATGCTTACCCCAACAATAAAACAAGGTCACCAACATCTCTAGGGAAGAAGATTGTCCCCAAGCCTGACACCCCAGCAGTTTTCAGCTGCTGCCTAAAGACTGGGCCTCTGGATTGTCTGGTTCTGATATCCAGTAGGGCTTGCATTTCTGAAACCTATAGGACTATAGTTAACAAACAATAAGCAGTTCTTAATGAGTTCATGTCCAAGTACTGGCAGAGGCTATGCCTCTGGGTGCTGAGAACAGAGTGTAGGCAGATACCAGCCTCCTAGTCTTTCCCTGAAAGTAGGTTGATAGCACAATTTACAAGCTGCTGCCTGAGAGCCCAGCTTCTAATGAGCACACATCTAGGGGTTGGCTATGATCTTACCAACACCCAAGGGGAGATAGTAGTCACTTCTACCACCTTCTCTCTCCTGCTCACTCCAACAGAAAAACTAAATTGCCATTATCTCCATAGAAGGAGCTTGTCCACACATCTATTACCCTAATTTATATATATCTTCCACCTAAGAGACAGACCCCCAAATCACTCAACTCTGATAACCAGCAAGGCTTCCATCATAAGACCCACAGGACTGTGACAAACAATACTGAACAGCAAACAGGATGCAGCAAAAGCAGTTCTCAGAGGAAAGTTTATAGCCTATATTAAAAAAAAAGTCTCAAATAACTTAACTTTAAAAATAAAATAAAATGAAATAAAAGGAATCAAGAAATAATAATCTTCACATTAGAAAGTACCGGTTATTTTAAAAATATCATTAACTGGGGAAATGATATGTTTCACATATATAACTCTTATGGATAATTAAAGGTATTTACTTTACATTCTCACTATTTCAAAGATTTCAATCCTTTTATGGTTGAAATTTTTAGTTTGTGTGTTATATAATTTGACCTGTCTTTAGTTTATGAGTCAATATACATGATTTGTGGGACCGCTTGATATTGGGCCCATCACTATAGCAAATTTTACACTATAGTTATCAAACAAGGTATTTGTGGGGGGTCAAATGGAAATAATTTATATCAAAACAGCTTCACACTGGATTGTACTATAAAAAATAAACATTCGCTATTATATTCTAGTTGGTACAAAGCTATTATTGTACACACCAAAGTTTGTTGGATGCTGGAATAAATTATGTCTTGTGGATTCTCTAACTACTCAGTGCTACTTGTTTCTCACTTCATATTCCATGCTTTCTGAGTGTTCTTTTTAGGCTGTGGTTATTAAATAAATAAAAGTTCAAAGTATAGCTCTGCCATAAACAGTGGATTAATCTTACTCATTTCATCAAAAAATACTAAAGCCATTGGATACTAGAGAATGGTTCAGGCCCAGAGAACAGGAGATGGATGGCAGATAGGAGCTGAATATAAAAAATTAAAGTGTGTGTGTGTGTGCGCGCGCGCGTGCACGCACACGTGTGTAGACATATGTTGTCTTATTGTTCTTTGCTTTACTGCACTTCAGTTGTTACAAATTGAAGGTGTGTGCAACCCTGTTTCAAGCAATTCTATCATCATTCACTGAAGGCTCAAAGGATGGTTAGCATTTTTTAACAATAAAGTATTTTTTAATTGCCTAACCAGGTGGTGGTGCAGTGAATAGAGCATTGGACTGGGATGTGGAAGACCCAGGTTTGAGACCTCAAGATCGCCAGCTTGAGCACAGGCTCATCTGGCTTGAGCAAAAAGCTCACCAGCTTGGACCCAAGGTCGCTGGCTCCAGCAAGGGGTGGCTCGGTCTGCTGAAGGCCCGCGGTCAAGGCACATATGAGAAAGCAATCAATGAACAACTATGGTGTCACAACAAAAAACTTATGATTGATGCTTCTCATCTCTCTTTGTTCCTGTCTGTTCGTCCCTATCTCTCTCTCTCTCTCTCTGACTCTCTCTCTGTCCTTGTAAAAAAAAGTATTTTTTAACTAAGGTCTGTACATTTTTTAAAGATAAAATGTAATTGCACAATTATAGACTATAGTATAGTGTAAACATATGTTTTACACTCACTGACAAACCAGAAATCTATGTAATTCACTTCATTGTGATATTTGCTTTATTACAGTGGTCTCACACCTAACCCACAATATCACCAAGGCTTACCTATACACATATGCATGCTCTCTATTTCTGTTTATTATCAATAGTATAATTATGTTAGAAGGGTAGCAATTCTCTCTTCTTTCAAAACTTTGACTGTACATTTTAAAGTAACCTACACTGTATCCTCATACAAGAGAAAAATGTAGGATCTGATTCCTTGTCCTCTGGAACCCTCTTCTCCCCCTTGCCATCCAAACTCGATTCACAAGTACTCTTGTTTCTTCTGTACACATGAGCTCAGTTCTGAGAAGAGACGCTATGAAAAAAATGAGACAATCACTGGCTTCTTGAGAATATTCTATTCTCACTCTCTGAGTCATTTTTATTCATGCAGGGAAGAATTGGGGTTTAAATTAGGCAGTTTTTAGCTGGGCAAGTTATACTGTTCCTAAAATGTTAACGTGGAGAAAGGAGGTGTGAGAATAGTGCACAATGAGTCATCGTCAGCAAAATTAGACTTTCTCAGTCGCCTGCCAAGTGCTGGTCAGGCCTGGCTCAGAGTCGCACAGCCCCTCTAAGAGGCTCCCTTGACTTCTGCTAATCTTCCTCCGTGACCTAACACTATTGATCCTGTTTCCACACATCTCAATGGTAATCGGCTTGTCCTCAGGTGTCCCCAAGGACATCACAGACCAACTCGACCTGTTAAATCAGCAAAGTTGAATCCTATTAATATTTTCTCTCTTCTAAGTTAAAGAGTCAGACACTGCCAGTGGAGGCAGATTTTAATGTGTTCTTAAAATAGGACAAACGTCTCTAGATGACCCACTCATATGACTCCCTTTATTGACAGTGATTCAGCAATATGACTGGTATTAGAGAGATGATGGTTCAGGACAAGACCTAAGTGGCAGAGAAAAAAGTCACAAGAGAGACAAAATAGGCCATATTAACTTAGAAATCAATGCACTGAAATCCCTGATCTATCACTTTTTAACTATTTTTAATTAACTATAAAAATGAAAATATAAACTAAAGCTACACAGTTTTTAACATTTTCATCTTAAGAACAGAGAGAAAACTTTGTTTGTGGTACATTAGCATTTCTGGCTGCCAGTTCTTATGTACTTTGCATAATGATAAATTTAAAAATCCATAATGCCTAAGGAAAACAAAACAAGAAAACAGAAATCAATTTCTGTTGTTATTATTTTAATTCTGTTTTTGGCTTTTGATTTGCTGATACATTATGAAAGCTGAAAAAATAAAGTCAAGATAAATAAGAGCCTAACCAGGTGGTGGCGCAGTGGATAGAGCGTTGAACCGGGATGCAGAGGACCCAGATTCAAAACCCCAAGGTCGCCAGCTTGAGTGCAGGCTCATCTGGTTTGAGCACAGCTCACCAGCTTGAACCCAAGGTTGATGGCTTGAGCAAGGGGTCACTCAGTCCGCTGTAGCCCCTCTAGGCAAGGCACATATGAGAAAGCAATCAATGAACAACTAAGGTGCCACAATGAAGAACTGATGCTTCTCATCTCTCTTTCCTTCTGTATGTCTGTTCCTATCTGTCTCTCTCTCTCTGTCACACACACACACACACACACACACACACACACACACACACAAAATAAATGAGAAAGACAAATTTTAACAATTCTCATTGGATGGCGTATGTCCTTGAGAATAGCACTGGCTTTATATATAATGCTTTGTATCATTTTCGGAGTCTGCTTCAAGGGCAGACTCTGTTTTGCTCCCGTGTTCCGTGTTCTGCAGCAGTCCGCATAATGCTGGGGTTCAGTAGACACCTGCCATCATTTGATGAGAAAGGACTTGGGATCCCACCGTTCTCAGTGCCTCTGAATGCCTCCCATGATCATAATGTAAACTTTCACCACTTTTGCAGGCACCATCAGACGTTTACTCCCTCTTTAAGGGAAGTTAACTCTGTTTCCTGTCCTGCTGCTCTTTAAAATTCATACTTTATTGTTCTGAAAAAAAGAAAAAGCCTTCAAGCCTGATAATTATAAGTGAAAAGAAGTATAATTTATATTACACCTTCATCTCCAGAAATCTTCCAGGACATCTGGATGGGAGCCAGACAGATAGACATCCTTGGGGGAATGCCCAAAGCCCTAGTGGAGAAAAGGAGAGCTTTGTCTGAGAACATGTCTTTCTCTACCTCCAACCCCCACCATCGAGGATGGAGAGGGGGATGCCAGCAAGCAACCCACCTTCTAGAGAGTGGTTCTAGATAGTAGGACATTCCTCTACTAAAAACCTACCCCCACTCCTTCCCTTGGGCCCACACTACTCACCTGATTCCTGTTTATGAGAATTACCCAAAAGGTCCCAACCCTGGCTGGAGTCACCCTCATCTCTCACATTGTAGTTTCATAGTCTTTGCATATCCCCAGCCCCCTCCATGCCTTCCACCTCCTCCGAATCCTGTGATTTTCTCCCTGCGCTGTTTAGATTCACAGCAAGGATTAGAGGATAAATCCTCCTTACTCTCATCCTCTTCTCCAAATGTCTCCTCATTGTTTTATTTCAACAGAAACCTGGTCCTCAGGAAACATTGGGTATCCTGCAACCATCTCTGGTAGTGGCTATTTCCCCCTGGACCTTGAAGGGAGAAAGTGTTTCCCCCCCATCACCTTCCATGCTGCTTTCAGGCCATTCTTTCCTCCCCTTAATTCTAGAACTCATTGTAACTCTCATCTATTGACATTCCTACTCATTTTTCAAGGGGACTGTTGGTTCAGTTATTCACTCACTTTGGTCTTAATCCTTAGTAATTTCAATATACTTATAGTTGAGAATTCTATCACCTGAGCTCCCCCCATGATCAGAACCTAAGACCTCACCCTTATGATCATTTACAGAGCTGCACTCCCTCCATAACCTCAGGTGTGTACATCTCATGCTATGCCCTCTAATGCGCTGAGCCAACCATCCTTCCCCTGCTCCTGACACCTACAACTATTGATTCTGAATTCTCAGTCTCCTTCTTGTTCCTCATCATCTTGATGGTTTTGTTGTTCCTCTTACCAGCCTGAAATTCCATACTAATCATTGGCATTCACCTTTTACTCTTTTATCCCTCTCTCTCCCTTGCTCCCACATGTTTGACAAGCCACAATTAGGTTAAGCCAATTCATGGACTTCTCTGCCTATATCTTCTTTAAATTTATCACCATAAATCAGGTGGCCTCTTTTTGCTGCCTTACAGTCAAAGGATACCTCACTTTCCAAAGTGACACATTCTCTCCTCCCAAATTCCTACATCTTCTCCCTCATTCTCACTCTCTGCCATTGGCCTTTCCTCTGTACCTGTGAGAAAGCGAAAGTAGCCAATAAAGGACTTTCACACCAGTCAGCTCTACGACCATTGACTCTGGTTTCCTACCTGCCACCAGAGCTGCTATTAGGTAAATCCAGCCCGGAGCCCTGGTTACCAGGTGATAGCTCAGAGAAGTTTAACATGTGCAACTAGTACTAATATTTCCCAACGGTGAGAAGCTTCTAAAACGATACGAAAAGGACATTTCATCACAAGTTTTCAGTACAAGAGATTTTACTAATTTGTTAATATAGCAAACAGATTGAAGAGAAGAAAGATTTGTGGGAGGATTACAACTGACCGTGGACAGCAGTGAAGTAATGGAAAGATCGTTAATTTGGGTTCTAAATGCTGGTTGAATTAAACAACCTTGAGAACTATTCTAGAGTCAGGAAAGATTGAGTCTGAATCATAATTCCGCCACCAACTGGCTTTATAATTAAATTATTAAACAGCAAAGGTATTCAGTTTCCTGTGCATGATAGCACCACCTGCTATATTTTAATAAAGATTAGGTACATTGAATCAGGTAAAATGTGACTTCTATATATTCTTTTCATGCTTGCTTTCTTTTCTCTATTTGCATTTGTTATTCTTTTATACATAAAACATTTACATATTTGAAAGTTAAAACATTATTATATAATGTTCATACTGTGGGAGGCAGAAAAGTGCCCCGCACCTCCTGCACATACACCAAAAGATGTTCATATCATAGTCCTCACAACCTGTGAATATACTGCCTTGCATGCAAACAGAGACTTTGCAGATGTGATTGAGTATTTTAATGCAGAGAGATTATCTTGGATTATTTGGTTGGGCTCAATACAATCACAAGTTTCCTTAAAGGTAGAAGAGGGAGTTAGATGAGTGAAATAGGGAGATATGACTGCAGAAGAAGAGGTCATAGGAAGAGGACACAACCCATTGTGCCAGCTTTGACAATGGAAGAAGAATGTCTGGGAACACGGGCAGGCTTAGGAAGCTGGAAAAGGCAAAAAGTTCTATTACGTTCTAGAGCCCTCAGGAAAGAACTCAGCCTTGACAGCATCTTGATTTGAGCTCAGGGAGACCCATGAGAGAACTCAGAACCCAGAACTATCAAATATTAAACCTGTGTTGTTTTAAGCCACAAAATCTTTAGCAATTTGTTGCAGCAGCCATATAAAACTAATAAACATGCCTATCAAGTCCAATCCCTTCCTCACCCCCCATTCTGCCTTGCTGCTATCAGGGACCATATTTCTTACTCTCAGTCTTATCCTTCCTATGGAGATATATATATATATTAAACAAATGCATGTGTTTACTCTAACTTATATTTCTTTCTTACACAAAAGTCTCCATACTATATACAAACACTGCCCCTTGCTATATTTTTTACTGAACAATATTCATTCTTGTCCTTTTAAAAAAAATTTATTTGTTGATTGACTTTAGAGAGAGAGAGAAAGAGAGAAGGGAGGAGAGAAATTGAAAATAATAACAAGCAAACATTGATTTGCTGGTCCACTTATTTATGCATTCACTGGTTGTTTCTTGTATGTGCCCTGATAAGGATCAAACCCAAAATCTTGGCATATTGGTACATGCTCTAACCAACTGAGCTATCCAGTTAGGGCCTAATTCATGTCTTTTTTTTTTTACCCTATAGACAGGCCTCACTAGCTGCTTATTTTCTGTCACCTGTCTTTGCAGTAAAATGCTCTATTCCTGAATGTTTATTAATTGAGCTTCGTTTCCAATGCATTGTTTGTTCATCTAAATTAATCACTTTAATATTTTAAAAACATAATTTGATCACAAACAGTAAGCATGGTGCTATGCTTAGAGCAGTGGTTCTTAACCTGGGTTCTATCAAACCCTAGGGGTTCAATGAGTCGGTCTCAGGGGTTCGGAGAAGCCTCTGCCATGGAGGCCAGAATAAAGTAATACTGTAATTTGTTGTGAGTTCATGCACTTTGTTGGTTTTGTTCTTTGAGCAAGGTGATGTTCATGCACGGCTCATTTTGTGCACCAGTAAAAAAACATATACCTATGTCTTGAATTTGGAAAAAAAAATCATATTTTATTTATCACTAAAGAAGGGTTCGGTGAACGCGCATATGAAACTGGTGGGTTCGGTACTTCAGAAAAGGTTAAGAACCACTGGCTTAGACTATAGTACTTCTTTTGTGGGGTACTTACAAACTGATGTCATTACAAGTCAATCACTGTAAGATTTCAGCCACTAGGTGGCACCTAAGTGTATAATTTACCAACTATCTGCATTATTAGTTTGCTAAATTTTAAACTAATTTGCCAGTGAATTATTTCTGACTGTATGATTATAGCTACAATATTAGTTTCTATCACTGCTATAACAAATCACTACTAATTTATTGTCTTAAAACAATACAAGGCATTATCTTATAGATCTGCAGGTCCAAAGTCCAAAATGGGTCTCACTGCATTACAATCAAGTTATCAGCAAGGCTACATTTTTTTCTAGAGGATCTAAAGGAGAATAAGATTCCTTGGTTTTTCCAGCTTTTAGAGACTGTATTTCTTTGCTTGTAGCCCTTCCTTTCATCTTCAAAGTCAGCGCTGCAGCATCTTTAAATCTCTGATTTTTACTTCTCTTTTCTACCTATAGGAACCCTTGTGATTGCATTACTCCACCTGGATGATGCAAGATAATCTTCCTATCTCAGCTCAGCTGATGAACAAGTTTAAATTTATCTGCAACTTTAATTCCCCCAAACATAATCTCAGGAACAGGGAATAGGACATATATGTTTCAGGCTCCTTATTCTGACCATATGTTCTTAAACTTCTAAGATGGCTTAATTTTTAATATTTTCCCCTGTCATGCCCAAGTCAAATAGCATCTTCAATTTTTTCTTCTGGAGTATTCAGACGATCAATGGATGAAGAGATAAATGGATATTTAGATAAGTGTGAAGCATTAATCAATATTTTTTATACACACAAACCCCTTTTAACTTTAAATTCTTTTTTAAATTTTTTTTAAATTTTATTCATTTTAGAGAGGAGACACAGAGTGAGAGAGAGAGAGAGAGAGAGAGAGAGAGAGAGAGAGAGAGAAAGAGAGAAAGGGGGGAGGAGCTGGAAGCATCAACTCCCATATGTGCCTTGACCAGACCAGTACAGGGTTTTGAACTGGCGACCTCAGTGTTCCCAGGTCGACGCTTTATCCACTGCGCTTCCACAGGTCAGGCAAACCCCTTTTAACGTTATGACTCTTTTCCTCATACCATTAGGGTTATAGACTTGAAATGGACATCACTGAGAGCTAGAATCATTACCATGAAGTCGAATATCAAATTTGTAGCTCCTTCATTTTGAAAACCTAGTCTGTGGATATAAGACAAAAAGACTTAAAACAGTACTTTAAGAATTTCTTCCAAATTTCAAAATGGGTTTTGCCATTCACAGAAAAGATTAGAAGGTGATGGAAAACAATTTGACTTTGGGTGATGGGTATGCAACATAATCAAATGTCAAAATAACTCGGAGATGATTTCTCTGAACATATGTACCCTGATTGATCAATGTTACCCCATTTGAATTAATAATAATAATAAACAAATAAATAGATAGATAGATAAATAAATAAATAAAATAAAAATCTCTTGGCTATGCAGAGAACAGAAGAAGCAGAAAGCTCATTTCTTATTGAAGGTGCCTGAGACAGGTCATCTGTCTTCATTAGGCAGAGAGGATAAGGAGAAATCAGATGATAAGTTTGGCATCTAAGAAAAGAGAAATTTGTTTGCCCTCCTACCTGGAATTTTGGAAAGTGGAAGACTCACAAACATTATCCATGCAATACTGGCAAGCAACGTAGAGTGAAAGTGGCTATGAGGTTGTCAGAAGAGAGGAATAAGGCAGCCTTGCTATGTTCTCTCTGACTTCAAAGAGCCATGGAATGACAGCTAAATCCTCTTCCCAGGCCTGAGAAAAGGGTGGGGAAGTTAGGAGAAAGAAAGTGGGACAAGCCATATGGCCAAGGACCAAATACATTCAGAGTAATCTCAGCAGGTGCCAACACGGAGTGATAACTGTGCCCAGGCACTAGATAGTACACAATGGATGTCAATATAGGATATGCATGCCCAGGGAATCAAGGTCTCTGCTCTGTCAGAACATGAATCTTGTGGAAGTTTTTAAAATTTAAATGCAATCGCGGGAAGATTGGAGTGGGAATGGGATAAGGGGGATACATTCTGAATAGAAATTGACCTAGAAAGTGTGAGTTTGCTTTGAATGGACTTTATATCTATATTATATGTATATAAATAATACATAAAGTATATGGATAATATATATTATATGCATATTATATATTAGTATAACAAATTTATTATATATTATTTATGTAGTACTTACAAGTACCTTAATTGTATATTATTTATATAATAAATAATTTTTTGCTTAAGGCAAAGCAAAAAAATTGAGTTGAAATATTTTAAAAAACTTTTTTATACAATTGACTATGTGATGAAAACAATATTTCTAAAAAATGTAGATATTTAATATACATTCATATAAATAGAACTATCAAATCATACATAATCACCATTTTTTATTCAAAACTAACCAATCATATTGGCATGCTAAGTGAAAAGTGCAAAAGAAACTTTGTACTAGTTAAAAATCTGATTTTTTTTTTTTTTTACAGGGACAGAGAGAGAGTCAGAGAGGGGGATAGATAGGGACAGACAGACAGGAACAGGAAGAGATGAGAAGCATTAATTATTAGTTTTTCATTGACATTGCAACATCATAGTTGTTCATTGATTGCTTTCTCACATGTGCCTTGACCACGGGCCTTCATAAGACTGAGCCACCTCTTGCTGGAGCCAGCGACCTTGGGTCCAAGCTGATAAGCTTTTGCTCAAGCCAGATGAGCCCGCGCTCAAGCTGGCGAGCTCCGGGTCTCCAACCTGGGTCCTCTGCATCCCAGTCAGAGGCTCTATCCACTGCGCCACCTCCTGGTCAGGCAAAAAACCCTGATTTTTGAGTCACCAATGAGTTCCAATTTTCTTTCTATAAAGTTTACCCTCTTCTTCATGGAAAGAAATGTTAATGTTTTATGTGCATTTTTAATATATTTTTACTAGCAAATAAATATCAGCCATGAAATCAAAGTTTCTTTGGGTGGTACCTGTCTAATGCGCACAAAATTAAAAATCAGAAGTAAAGATCCTTATATATGAGAGTCTTAATTCTATGCATTCCATGACTACCCCAGTAATACTAAGAAAGATGTAAAAACTGAAATGTGAGTATTAGAATTACCATTTAGGATGAAGTATCAGCATTTGATGCCCAGTCAAAGACAAGCTCAAGAAAAGAGCAATGGTCTCCCCTTATCTGCAGAGGATACTTTCAGTACCTCCAGTGGATTCCTGAAACCTCAGATTGTACCAAACCCTACACATACTATGGTCTTTCCTATACATACTCACTTCTTCACTTAAAGGAAGCACTTTACAGCTTCTCTTTGCCATGCCCAAATTGCAAGCATCACCACTATTGCAGTTTGGTGGCATTATTAAGGAAAATAGGAAGAATTTGAATACCAACACTGAGGTGTCATGAAAGTCAGTATAATAACAGAGATGGCTGCTGAGAGACTAACAGGTGGGTAGCATGTATAGCGTGGATAGGCTGAACAGAAGGATGATTCATATACCAGGAGGACAGCATGAAATGTCATTGCTACTCAGAACAGCAGCAATTTAAACTTTATGAATTGATGATTTCTAAAATTTTCCATTTAATATTTTCAAGCCATGGTTGACCATAGGTAACTGAAACCATAGAAAGCAAATGCACAGATAAAGGGACTATCATATTTATTACGATTAATGAAAGTGCGGCTCTCTGAATTGAGGGCTTGGGTAATACTTGGTGAGCCTCTTGTAACATTGGCCTCTCCAGAAAAGGAATAAGATAAGCATTAGATCTACCCAAAGTCAACCATGACTCAATTCTCCTGTACAGGTCATTTATAAGCCTTATAGTAGTATAAGATGACACTACAGAGGTTCTGAAGGTGTTATTGCTGCAACAGAGGACGAAGTTTGGGGTAGCTTTTTAACAAATGCAATTTCTCTCTCTCTCTCTCTCTCTCTCTCT
Source organism: Rhynchonycteris naso (assembly GCA_037038555.1). Classification (NCBI taxonomy): domain Eukaryota; kingdom Metazoa; phylum Chordata; class Mammalia; order Chiroptera; family Emballonuridae; genus Rhynchonycteris; species Rhynchonycteris naso. The sequence goes on from CM073000.1 coordinate 15,867,703, forward strand.
CTCTCTCACACACACACACACACACACATACACACACTTTTTCTTTTCTTAGGTGTTGTCTGTGCATAAAAAAATAAAATATAATTTGATCAGACAGTTATGCAGTGGATAGAGCATCAGCCTGGGACACAGAGGACCCAGGTTCGAAACCCTGAGATCACTGACTTAAGTGTGGGGTTATGTTTATAATGGTTGCTGGCTTGAGCCCAAAGGTTGCTGACTTGAGCCCAAGGTCACTGGCTTGAACAAGAGGTCACTAGCTCTGCTGGAGATCCTTGGTCAAGGCACATATGAGAAAGCAATCAATAAACGACTAAGGTGTTGCAACAAAGAATCAATGTTTCTCACCACTCTCCCTTCCTGTCTGTGTCTGTCTGTCTGTCTCTCACTCACTAAAAAAAAAAAAAAAAAAAAAGGCAAAAAACACACAATTAAAAATAGTGCTCACAAGTCTTTTGTGAGCTGGGGAGAATAGAACGAAACCCTTACTAATAAATGAGTCATAGAGAGTAGCTCTCATGCAGCTACACAGATCCAGCTCTTAACAGCTCTCAGTGCCACCCACTTCCAACTGGCTACATAAGGACCACTGCTGAGCAAGCCTCTGTATAGTAGAGACAACAGAGACTTGTGAAATTAGTCAGAGAAAAGTGGATCCTATGACACCTTTATTGTCCTTCATTTATTCAGATAATGATATAATATAAGAACAGTAAGACAAGATAAAAAATAAATAAAAGATGTAAGTATTAGAAAAAAAGGGGCTGTCTTTCTTTGCATGAAACTAGATTGTATACGTAGGAAAACATATACAGATGAGCTGTTTGAAATATAAGTAAATGTAGCAAGGTTGCTGGAGGTAGGTGTAATACACACAGATTATTTTTTATTCCTGCCTAACATCAGTAAACAATTAGAAATTTATATTTTTAAAATAATATAAAAATACTTTTTTTTTAAAAAAAGCAAATACCTGAGGATAAATATAATAAAAATAATAGAAGACTCCTGCCTAGAAAACTACAAACCATGTTGAGAATGTAACGAATTGTGGATCAAAACACTAACATGGAAGGATAAAGTATGCTAATGACTTAGAAGATACAATCTTGCAAAGCTATTAATTATCTGTCAAGTTAAGGTAATTCCAACCAAACTTGAGCAGGTTATTTCTGTGTACCAATGGACAAAGTGTACATAGGCTCATCATAGCAGAACGTGAAGATGAATTATACAGCAAAGTCAAGCTAAGCTGTATTCTAAACCAAAACTGTCCCTTCTTGTCTGTGTGATCAGGGCCAAGCTGATCACACAGGTTACTGCCTTAATCTCACTTCACGTCTATAAAATGGAGATAATAATATCTCGCTCATAGGGTTTCTGTGAGGATAAAATGGGCTTACTTAGATAACACTGTTCACAGTTTTCTCCTACTAGCATTCTCTGTTTAAACATCTCTCTCCTTGGGTAAACTTTGTAAGCTCCTTGAACACAGGGACTGGGTTTTGTTAACAATTATAAGCCCAATGTAGATGCTCAACAAATGTTAAATCAATAAATGTATTTAGAAATACTGAAACAGAAAAGAGATGGCTGTTTAAGCAAATATTGGGCACAAGGGAGTTCCAGAAGGTGAGCAGTATTTCTAAGTGGGCGAAACAAGGCCTCGGTTGTCTGAGAGAAAACATGGACTAAAATCAGGGAGCGTCTGAGAGTCAATCTCAGAGGAAAAGAGAATTGGAATGAGGTGGATACCCAAGCTTCTGTGGACCTAAAATCAGAGAAGTTTATCATCAACCGGGATATTACCAGTGCTGGTGTCAGATGGAAAGTAGGAGGCTCCCAGAGAGAGGGGGAAGCCAGTAGCAACAGCTGAGGCATTTGGTCAAAATATAAATAAATAAATAAATAAGTAAGTAAGTAAATAAATAAATAAATACAATAAAAGTTTACTGAGCTATTGAATCATCAAGTTCACACCCAATATGGAATTTTATATATCCTGTCAATTAAAGTTCAAAATCAGTCCTACTGTGTAAGGCAGGGGATCCTAAAATTTAAGATCAAGTGACTTAACTGGGAAAAACACTAAGGTCCAAATAGGTCCATTATGTACATATTGGTGACCCCTGCTATATACACTGGCTAGGAGATAAAATCATAAATATTCCTGTTTCTGTTTAACAAAACCCTACTAGGGAGAACTTGTTATTTTGGAGAACTTCTCTAGTGTGCTCCCATCAGTGGAAGGGCAGGGTAGCTGCAGTAGGATGTGGATTATCTTATATCATATCAGATAATGATATGGTACAAGAACAGTAGGGCAAGAAAATAAATAAGTAAAAGATGTAAGTATTAGAAAAAATTACTAATGATGCGGGACTGATGGAAGAGGCTCTTCCTGATGTATTCTGAGCTCTCAGGAGAAGTTCATGGGGAAGGAGAAGAAGCAAGGCTGGACTGGGTAACTAGCACTTGACCTAGGTCACGAGCGAGCACTGTCTAAGCAGCAAGTGAATACATGGCACAGGGTGCAGCAGGCAAAACATACATAAGCAGTGACAATTCATTTCAAGGAGCTGACCAATGGAACAGGGCCTTAGCAGGACATGGAACAGTTCCCGGGAATGAAATGGTACAGAGGGGGAGTCTGGACTCTGCTCCTATAGGGTGGACCTCAGAACAAGCTACCAGTCACATCACAATAGACGTTTGGTAAACCTGGCACCTGAGATAAAGAAAACAGCAATAGGCTAAAAACACCCAGGACTCAGGTCTCATCTTCACCACACCTAAACCAACTGATGACTACAAATCCCATGCCCTAATCCTGGGGAGCAAATGAAGCTCTGAGATTGCTTTTCAAACTGGTTGGAATTAGCTCAGAGGTGAGCAGAGCTGAGCTGATAAGTAAAAGGCTTTGGTATGATAGCACAGAGTTTGGGTGGCGAGGGCTGACACGGAGCCTGAGTCAGAGGTGACTCCACCGACCACAATCATCGATTAAGTAGGAAACCGGGAGCCTGTAGGTTGGGCCACTGCCCCAAGATCTAAAGAGAAATATTGCTTATGATTAGACAGGAAAGAAATCAAGCAGGACATGTGGCTTTAGTTCATAAGGACAAAAGCTGTCTGTCCTTGCCGATCTCAGGTTTGTTATCCAGCCCAGTTTACCAATTCTGGCTTCCCCAGGGAGTATGCTTGCACATAGAAGAGATCATAGGAAAGAGAAGTGGGCGGAGCATCCTTTTGCTGTTCTACTCTGTGAGCTTCTAACAACCATAGGTCAAAGAACTAGAGGCTCACGATTGCAGCCAACCTTCTTTACTCTTGGTCCACAGTGTCAAGGGAAGAAATGGGTGGATGCAATTGGGCTATGATTTCCCTCAAGTCACACGGCTAGTATAAGGTGACCAGATTTTAAAATTGATAAAGCGGGACAGCCCTGACCAGGGGACGGGAGGGTTCTTGATTAAAAAGTTGGTCTATATGGAGCAAAAAAAATTTTTCATAGAATGCAAAAATAGTATTGTAATATATTCTTTTAAATTTCAACATAAGTACAATTTACAAATATAATACATTTTAAAAATTATGTATAGTATTATTTTATTCTTTGGCATATTTCTCATTTGAGAAATATAGACTAGTCCTTGCAGCTGCTGCGCTTCCCGCATCCAGCCCTGCCACCCACTGGAGACTGAGCGGCTTGTGCCTCGCAGAGCCTGGAGCCGCACACTGGCATCTAGGCTGTGGGCCTATGGGTAGTTAGGGGACTTCACAGCCGCCGCCCCAGCAGGTACGTCCTGCCCGAAGATCTTTGTTTCGGGGCCCCACACGGGGCAGCCAGCTCTTGCGCAGTGCTGGCGCTTCAAGGTCGAGGCGGGGTCTCCTGCTGAAAACTGTATATTCCCTTCCCGTTCTCCTGCCATTCCCTAGCTTTTTGTGCATTCTTTCCAAAAATCAGGACGTTTTTAAAACACTGCAGGACAAATTGTTAAAATTCGGGATTGTCCCGCCAAAAGTGGGACATCTGGTCACCTTAGGGTAGTAGCACTCAGGTGCTCTCCGAGTTCGAAGCAGTTCCCTGAGCCTGAACTCTTTCTTCTTTATCTTTACTATGTAGTCACTCTAAACACCAAGAGTGCTGGCCTGCTTTCACACTGGTCTCTGAGCTCCCTCAGAAACTGGTTGCTCACCCCTCAGGTAAAAATTACACCTCAAAATGTAATTATCTTGTGTAGCAACTAGTCAAGGTCAGGGGCTGTGCTTTCTCCTACAAGGTTCTAGCCTGAAAGGTAACTGATTGGCAGTTCTCTAATAATAGTTGAGTAACTTGAAATGTTTAGATACCTCCGCTTTGGCTGCTATGTGGCTATATATCTATATCTGTATCTATGTATCTATCTGTCTATCTATCTAATTTAAATGATACTTCTGTAGGGCACAATACATTATTAAATGTTAGAAAGTTTTCATCAACGTTCCCTTCGTCTACCATGTAGAACATTCAGACTGCCAATTACTTCCACTTACTCTGAACAAAGATCAGCATTGGTGTACCACTAAAAATAGCAGACAGTGAACGATATCAATGGTCACAGGAGCTGGAAAACAGACTCTGAGATTGGGATTTGCTTGCATGAAGTTTACTCGGGGAGTACTCCTAGAGGAACTGGGAGGGACCAAGACAAACAGGAAAGGGTAGAGGATTGAACTGTGATGCATTTGCAAGAGAAGCCCTTCGCTAATTCCAGAGGAAACTCTGGAGCTGGGGTGGTCCTTCACAAATGTTCTAAATGTAGGCAGGGGAGCTGGGTCTAAATGTACAGTGTCATGCCATCTTTAGACACAAGCTGACTCTGGCATAACCTGAGGAGAGGCGACTCTTTTCAGTCCTTGGAGGGCAATTCTTGGGGAGTAATTTAGCTGTGAGCCATCAGCCAGCAACCCTGCTGGTGGCTGGAGGAGGGAGTGCCCTGGTCCTGAAGGAAGAGTCTCAACAGTGTATCACAACGTCTACTACAATGGCTTCTTGAAGGTGTTTGCCTTGAGAATATAAATGGGTGACCCATTTTCATAGCAAACTCTTTGCAGTATGCTATCACATCTTATATGTCTACCTCTCTCTAATCTGCTAACTGTTCTGGTGTTCTTTGCAAAAAGAGTCAGATTCAATACATATTTAGGTTAGATTTGACTTAAATGAAATCTATCTTATTATTGGTATATTGTTATAGTATTAGGTCATATTCTGCACGATACTATAATCATGGATATATGTCATTGTACATTTGTCCAAACCCACAGAAGGTACAACACCAAGAGTGAACCCTAATGTAAACTAGGGACTTTGGGTGATAATGATGTGTCAGTGTTGCTTCATCAGTTGCAACAAATGTCCCACACGTGTGGGGATGTTGATAATAGGGGAGGCGAAGCATATGTGCAGGCAGGGTGTATGTGAGAAATGTCTGTACTTTCCTCTCAATTTTGCTATGAATTTTATAATGTGTTAATGTCACAGACTTGGGGGCTTAAGCAATAGAAATTCATTTTCTCACTACTCTGAAGTCTGGAGGTCTGAGCTCAAGGTGTCATGGGTTGCTTCTTTTGAAGCCCCTCTCCTTGGTTTATAAATTGTTATCTTCTCACTATGTTTTCACTTGATATTTAATTTGTATAGAATGTGTCATTATGTCCTCTTCTTATAAAGACACCAGTCATATTGGATTAGACCCACTCTTAGGACCTCAGGTTAACTTTATCAGGTTTAGAAAGGTCTTTTCTTCAAGTACAGTCACATACATGGGAGGTACAGTGGGTAAGACATCAACATATGAGTTTTAGGGAATATAACTCAGTCCTATAACAACATGTGAGAAGGGCTCATGCTTTTATTTCCATTTTATTGATACAAAACTGAGTTAGGAATATTGAATGGCTCAATATACAGCTCATGTTACCTATCTAAATGCTTTATCCTAACTGTATAATATTATTGTAAGAATATCACTCTCCTTAGAATTCTTTGTACATTTTTACTGAGTTCAGCATATATGGAAGATTAGATGTCACTAATCTTGCATGACACTTGTTTTGGATTATGCAATTAAGTGACTAAAGTCATTGGAGAATGGAATTTATCTCATCCATGATTTGTTATGCTGAAATCATTGTTACCCCATGTAGAATTGTTTGCTCTTTTGCATCATGATCCATATTTTGTTTTATTTTTTATTCCTGAAGCAGATCCCTTGCTCTGAAATCCTGTGCCCTTGTCAATCCCATGACCAGAACAACCTATGAGAAGGCCATTTTAAGGCCACCTCTAAGTCTTGCTCATGAGCCTAATGGGAGTCCTAGTACATCACTCCTTGATTACCCATCTCTTGTAGCAATGCCACCAGCCTTCTCGCAGCACAGAGCCAAAAACACCTTAAAAAAAGGCGATGTACTCACACTGCCATTCTTAGACAAACAGAGTGATGGGGAAAGGAAACTCACATTTCTGCAGCATCTACCCTGTGTTAGACACTGCAGCAGATGCTTCCACAGATATTGTCTTCTTCACTCTCTGCAACACCATAAAGTGTGGTTAATATTAGCATTTTATGGACGAGCAAAGTAGGAGACTCCTAGGGACTAAACTACTTATCCAACTCAACCATAAGAGAATTGAGACGCCTAGCTGGCTGCCTCCAAAATCTGTCTTCTTTGTACTGTCCCACACTGCTTATGAAGAAGGGCATCCCAGAGCCAAGCCTCAATTCATACTTACCTTACCTTAAATCCTTCAGGCCCTAAGGCTGAGACATTCACGCTTAGCACTTCCTGATTTGCATAGCCTACTCATGTACCTGAAAAAAAAATTAGGTTATGTCCGCTGTCTTACCAACGTCTCCTATAACTTGGTTGTTTCCTATTTAATAAGTTTCAAAATTATTCGCTTTATCAGCTAAAATCTTTCCTTTCACTGGCTCATCATTATCCTGCACTAACTGGTCTTAAATCGGTCTCCCTCCCAGAGGAACTTGTGGAAAAGGGACAGGACATGTGCTTTATTCCGTTTGTCTCTTTAAGTGGTGCCACTCCTTGACTGACTGTTTTCCAAAGGGCCTGTATCTCTGGAAACCAATTCTTCACTCCTTGAGCAGATTGTTACCTCTTGGAGAGTTGGGCTGGGAAACAAACACCACTTACAAACCACCCCTGCTATTTGTAATGCAAACTTTCAGCCACACCTCTTAATGGAATGAATTGGATGTGGGAGGGTGGAAAGAGATGATAAAATTTCACCTGACCATGCAGGTGACAAATGGATTTCTCAGTCGGAGTACAACCATTGAGTCACGGAGTTGTATCCAAGATGAGAATTAGCAGGAAAGAAAAATTTCTAAGAGAAAATTTGTCTTCAAATTGAGTTGCTCAGGGCTAAGATATTTCTGCTTAAGGTTCATGCCTGGCATGTTATAGCCTTAATCTAATGTCTTCCATACATGCTATGGTTTTTATTGCCAGCTTTGCACCCCATGGTCGTTTTTGGAAATGCATATGTCCCGTTACTGCAGGACTGACTTAACTCAGCACCATATTTCCTTTAATATGCACTGAAATGATAAAGCACTTAGGAAATTATGAAGGAGAAAGGAGATTAAATGCTATCAACATTAGAAAATTGTTAATTTAGCCCGACCTGTGGTGGCGCAGTGGATAAAGCGTCGACCTGGGAACACTGAGGTCGCCAGTTCAAAACCCTGCACTGGTCTGGTCAAGGCACATATGGGAGTTGATGCTTTTAGCTCCTCCCCCCTTTCTCTCTCTCTCTCTCTCTCTCTCTCTCTCTCTCTCTCTCACTGTGTCTCCTCTCTAAAATGAATAAATAAAAATAAATAAATAAATAAATAAAAAGAAAGTTGTTAATTTAAACTTTTTACAGTACCAAATAAATATACTGAACTAGAGGCAATTATTTGGCTTGGAATTGCATGATGCTCTGTAATTTCTAGACCTTGCATTGAGAGAAATAAAAGTTAGTTTTTATTGAGGCAGGAGTCAGGAAGGAGATGTGGTTCGATGAATTAATGCTCAGGAAATGTTATAAATCTTGAAGTTAGATTTATGTCTCTCACCATGACAATTTAATTTAATTTTAGGAGAAAAGCATAATTTTCATTTGACTGAAATTTTTTATCACTTGAATAATTACTATATGGTTTGAAACGAATCCGTCTCTTGTTTCTAAACTATCATATTAATGGCTTTGAAAGCAACCCTGCAAAGAAGTACACACTAGTTTGTTTGTGTGTTTCATGAAAAGAGGTGACTAACTGACTTTTTTGTTTGCTTGTTTTTTTTTTTTGTCCAGGAGAGAGAGACAGAAACAGACAGGAAGGGAGAGAGATGAGAAACCTCAACTCTTAGTTGCAGCACTTCAGTTGTTCATCAATTGCTTCCAGCCAAGCCAGTGACCCCTTGCTCAAGCCAGTGACTTTTAGGTTCAAGCCAGTGACCATGGGGTCATGTCTATGATCCCTCACTCAAGCCATTGACCCTGGGCTCAAGATGGTGAACCTGTGCTCAAGCCAGCAACCCTGGGACTTTGAACCTGGGTCATCAGCATCCCAGTTTGACACTCTGTTAACTGTACCACCACCTAGTCAGGCCTAAATGGCTTCTATGACTTCTACTTTGATCAAATTGCTCTCCCCACACCCACACCGTCATCCTCAGCCCTATTAACTGGCTTTCTATATAAATTCAAACTGGTGATAGAAATTTCACTGAGCATCTCTGAAAGACAGTAGGTTTTCTCAAGTATTTTCAGGTACTCATTTTACCAGTACACAGTGGGACTGAATTTCTGAGCCTCAAGGGGGTCTGGTCAATAGGTTCAGGTACATTGATAACAGTGTTCACACCCAGGAATGTCATGGTACCAATGGTGATGTCCATTTTGAATGAATGAGCAAGTTGTGAAAGCAATTATTTTCATTTTTATTTTTAAAACAACAATCAGAATTATTTTTATATATACAGTGGTTTAAACAGACATACACACACAGTAATAATAATAATACCTACAAGAATTTTTTCCTGTTTCACAAATGGGAAAAATAATGTCCTAGAAGCAAAATTAATTTCACTTAAGGTCTAAAATAGACTAAAATAATAAAGACATTTTAAAAAGTCCTCTCATTTTTCTTCTGTATCCTCTCTTTAGGAAAACTGCCATGACTTAACTCTTTCTGAAGTGGACTCAGTGTTTCTCCTGCCACCGCCCCTCCCAATTCCACTTGCAGCCCGACCCTTAAAATGGATCTAACTGCCGTCCATCAGCACGTCCAGGATCCACGCAGAGTGATGGACGACCGAGCCCACCAAGGCACAGAGCCGGCTTCAGGAGTGAAAGCTGGTCAAGTCTGGCAGGGCTCAACTGCCCCAGGTTTTCTGAGAGGTCATAAATCAGCTTGCAGGTTGAGTCTTAAATCTTGCCAACATTGACCAAGACGCCAGGCTCTTGAAGGTCAAGGGCAGGTCAAAGTGTCAATAGATCCACTTCCTTCAAGTCTAGTCACCACCTGTAACCTCAACTTTTCTTTAGCAAATATGTTCACACTGAGAGCTTAGGTGTTGCTGCTCCAGGCAAGAAAAGAAAGGCTCCCAAGGATACCTAACCATCTCTTCTCCTTCCAGCCCTACTTGCCCCGGGGTGCACGTCAGGCCAGGCTGCAGAACATCCAGGAGAAATGGGGAAGTCCAGGCAAACCGGTGGAAGCGCTGGTTAACGGAAAAAAATAACGGCTGGCGTTTATTGATGACTTAATCAGAACCAGTCACTACGCTGCAAGTTTTCAACGTATTAGCTCACTAAATCCTGAAACCATCCGTGGAGGTGTGTACTATGATTAGCCCCATTTTACAGATGACGGAGTGGAGGCACAGGGGCATTATGCAACTTCCTCAAGGTCACACAGGAGGAAGGTTATTCTCCCAGCGCTATTGGCCTGTGCCCTGTGCATCCTCCACGCAGCTCCCTCAACCCCAAACTCAGTGCTCAGAGCCTGCTCTCCCTCCTTCGCTACCTCAGCGTGGTCTCTGCAACACCCCATGCAGCTCTGAACTGAGGACTTCACATAGAAAACAGTGTTGCTTCTCTCTGGGTATTTGTTCAAGTGCTTTTATTTTTCACGGTGGGATGAAGAGCTCTGACCTTTTAGGTGAATGTCAGGCATAAACAAATATGTAGAAGAGATTTTAGAAGAACCAAGCTGTGCCACTGAAATCACTCTGGGTGAAACCGACTCTGTTTGGGTTATGTTAGAGGCTCACCCTTCATATGAACAGCAGAGGGCGCCATGTAGCTGTGGCCTCATTATAAAAATCTTGCCCCCACCCCAGCCTCAGCTCCCAAGATGAGGTCACCCAATTAGAATCTACACCGGAAGCAAACTGACAGGTTTCCACACCTTTGCAGCCATCCTCCAACACTGGGACCTCCTGACGAGCCTGTCGCAATGGTGTTTCTATGAGCAATCCGACCTGAGCTCTCTGGGACATAAGAAGCTTCCAATCTCATTCAGGGGCCTCAATTTTTTGCAAGTCCAGTTCTGACCCCAACCCCTGCTTCTCACCCCAGGAATTTTGCCCACCTCCTGAGATCCTGTCAGTCGTTGATTTTGTATTCTGAATCAAGGCCCAATATTCGATCTTTTCCCTGTGGTGTATGTAGCGCTGCCCTGCACTGTACCCCTGCCTTGTGCTAACCATACACCCCGGGTCGCTGATCTGTAATTCTGCCCTAAACATTTCTGATCTGTGCTGGAAGGTCTCCTTTATGCCACCAGCTCTCCATTCTCAGGAGGATCACTGAGTATGAACTTCCTGTCCCTGTCCTCTAACACTTGCTGGGCCCCAACGTGCTCTGCCGCAGCACAGTCTGTTGTACTCGCACTGCTCCGACACCACGTGCATCCGCATCCAGACATGGAAAGCACAGCCCCACGTACGGAGAAATCCTGCAGTCCTCACACCACGGGAGGAGGATATGCTGAAACAAAGCAATCCTCACTTCATCCCCCACCTCATAGGTTCAAACACAGAAATGGGAAAATACATGGATTTCTTTGGGGAGAGTCGTGAGTGTAATTCCTACCTCCTTTCTACACTCCCTCTTTGTGGGTCTAAGCCTTGTCCACCCTTCCAGTTCTACTAAGTAGTGTAGTCCCTGATCTTGGCTTCTACTGCTCTCCTCCAACTTTTACTACGACCACTAGCAGGGCGTAAGACTGCAACCTTGCCTCTCTTCTCTGCAATGGCTAGAGATACGATCCCTGGGAGGAAGGGCATCTGGCTGAGACAGTCTAGTAAACTCCCTAACAGCTCACACTGGGACCTTAAAGACGAGGTTGACTTTAACAGGTCATCTGAACTACCTCTCAATTAATGACTAATTAAGGAATGGTATAGTGATAGTCCACCACGGAGGTATCCTATGGGCTAGAAAATGGGCAGAGGTGGGGACGGTTAACCTATGTACAATTCTACTAAAGCCTTCCTCTCCCTTTCTGAAGTTCTCATAAAATCCAAATGTGAGGATGCTTGATTAAGGGTACTATGCTAGTGTTTCCCTCTGGTTTCCCAGCATTGCATATATACCAGTCAATGTATATAACAGAGCCCTCCTTACTCTCCCTGCCTCTCTCTGGGACACCAGCACATCAGGCTTGCAGGATCTGTAACACAGGAAATTCTTTTTGGCTTCTTTAGTTCCATAACATTTGCCTTTGCTTTGCCCCATCGCTGAATATATGAGCCATGACTCACAAAGAAAAGGAATGTAAAAGCGGATGTGCCTGCTGCCAGGTGGTGCTCAAAAACAAAATCTGTGACCCATCGATATTCACGCAGAAAGGCTGAGAAACTCTCCAAGACAAAACCATGCCAAGATTGACCATGCCTGCCCAGACTCCTCTATTACCGCTATGGCTCCTGGACGCCATCTTGTGACTCGTTCGCCTCTTCGTGGCTGCCTCATATTTGCTTTCCCTTGATCTCCCTTGTGTCGCATGGTCTCAAGGGTTGGCTGTGCGCAGACAGCTAATTTGCTGCAGCTCCACCCATACCCCCTTAGGAATAATTCTGAGCCCCAACTTCACTAGGGAGAGACAGTCTTATTGCTTTGTGATTTCAATCATCTGTCTTCCTTCTCGACAGTCGGGCCATTATAAGTGTCACCACTCACTGCCCAGGTGGAATTAGGTGTGTGAACACTGTGGAACAGCAAGGGTATATCCTGCACAGTGCAGGTGTGACGACAGCATCCTCTCACTGAGGACAGGAAAAAAGGTGTGCTTAAGAGTTGGTCCTGTACACTGAGATGACATAGCTTTTGAATAAGATGTGCAGCGTATTTTCACATATGTGCTGGGCAATCAGAAAGTGACTGTTTTCTAAAAGGTATGTTGCCTGTACCCTTCCCATCTCACACTAGGATCCCAGAGAGTAAGGAAGAGCGTGTTCACAGGTGCACTGAGTGGTTTGTCACAACTTGCAAGTGACACTTCTTAAGTTTTCATTACTCACATTTCATCTTCAACGCTGCATTAATTTAGACCCATTGGTTGGGCTTAACGATGCATTCTAAATGGGAACAAAAATAACAGTGATGTCAATGAGAAATTTCATTGACAAAAATGCACATATATTCATATTTTTGTATCTGTCTGACTAGAGAAAAACATGTAAAAAGGAAGACATAAAGAGAAGGACCTACATTGACTGACACAGCTACACAGAATTAAATGATCATATTTCACTGACTCTAACAATGGAAGCTACATCATTATTTTTATGTTCCACCAGAAAAAGAAATCTTGCCAATGAAACCATGAGATGTCATTGATTGTAACATACATTTCAATTTCAGAAATGTTAAAAGGTGAAGAAAATGCCTATCATAAAGTTGGTGACCAATGTTAAAAGCTACACTCACTACTAGCTAACCATTAATGTGTCCAGAAAATATTTTGTTTTATTTTTTTAAGGAAGTAGTTCTTACTGAGAAATAGTTGAGTAAATGACTTCTTTCTAATTAATATAGCAATGCTAGCAATTTTTGTTGGTATCTTAAAAGACAAATAGCTTGGACAAAAGTCACCTTCAAGAACTATAAATACACAGACACTTCAAACCAAAGGAAGATGCTTTACTGAAAGTGCCCCGAGCAATCAGTATGTTAATTCTCATGGTTAGCTGGGTGGCTTCTGGCAAATCTCTAGTACTCTGGGCCTTGGTTTCCTTGACTGTGCAATGAGTAAGGTAAACTAGAATCTTATTTAAAACTCATCTCTCATTTTTATCCACTAGCATTTTATGACTCTGTGATCCTGGATCCAAGTTGTCCCATCTCAATGGTCCAAATGCCACATTGCAATAATTCCAATGTGGACAATTTTCTTGAGAGGTATATTCTGCTCACCTCAAGCTTTAGCAGGACACTCCAGTATTTGTTTTATGAAGAAGTGACTGAATAAAGCTATGTTTTAATGATTCTCTTTGCTAACAAATCCTGAATACGGAGCTATAATATTTGTCTGCATGACTCTGATGAGGACACTGACCCTTCAGTAGTGACACGTGGAAGGAGAGGCTCACCTCTGCTGCTCTTGATCGCCCCTTCAGTGGAGACATCTTCATCCTCAAAGCATCTCTGATCTGTAAAAGCAATGCTGGTGAAGAAATGACAACATCCCCATGGTCCAGACCTGTGTCCTGAAACTCAGAGACCAGAAACACTGGCAAAAACAGCACCAGATGACTTTTGTATCTGTCACAAATAGTGCTGGCAAACAGTAATGCTAAACTCAGTGTCAAGGTGCAGTTGTCATGAGAGTTACGATTAAGATTATAATTGTGGTTATGGTTTTAATTCTTTTCACCAGCTGTATTCACATAGAGTCTCCTGTTGATTTGATAAAGTGCAGGAAATGAGAGAATAGAATTCTTTCCTTTTCCCCCTCATAGCTGATGTCCTCAACCACCCCCAAAAGTCAACTTCTCTGGACCATGCTCTCTGATCAAACCTGCTTCATCCCCCTGCTTCCCTCAGCCACTTGGGAATTATCTATAATGAATAGAACAAATGCAAATTACCTTGTGGTCCATAATGGTTCCAAATAGCAAGATGAAAAACCCCTGTGTCAAAATTCAACAGAAGTATGAGGCACAGTTTTGTAGGCAATACCGTAACTGTTACATTAATACCATTCTTTTAGACACCTTCTAGGACCATTTTCAGACATTAGAAACTTCACTTTTCTTTTTTTTTATTTTTGACAGAGACAGAGAGAGAGTCAGAGAAAAGGATAGACAGGGACAGACAGACAGGAAGGGAGAGAGATGAGAAGCATCAATTTTTCGTTGTGGCACTTTAGTTTTCACCGATTGCTTTCTCATATGTGCCTTGACTATGGGGTTACAGCAGACCGAGTAACCCCTTGCTCAAGCCAGTGACCTTGGGTCCAAGCTGGTGAGCTTTTGCTCAAACCAGATGAACCTGTGCTCAAGTTGGCAACCTCAGGGTCTTGAACCTGGGTCCTCCGCATCCCAGTCTGACCCTCTATCCCAATGTGCCACCGCCTGGTCAGGCTGAATCTCCACTTTCTATTGATTCAGATAAAAAACAATGCATTGATGTGTATTTTCTTGAGTGGACCTCAAAGGAAGAGGATCAGCTTCACGTCTTCATGAGAGCTATTGATATTTATAAAATGGCTACAAATGTAGGATAGAGTTTTCCACCTTATGAAATCTGTTTACTTTCTTTCCAAGTATTAAGGTAGCTTTTCTTACTCATGATGACAGTAAGACATAGTGTGGGATCTTGTAACTCAAATTGTGGAATCAATTATGGAAGTCATCTTGAGAAAATGAAATGTTTCTAGATTACTTTCACACCAGATTCTTTGGATTGGTGGACAAAGTTTCTGTGTAAAAGAAAAACTACTGAAACGCAGAAGGTCAAAGTTTCTGTAAGTTGAATATTTGGTCACCTATAAAGTCACAGGAATTGGAAGACGATCTTTTTCAATAACGGAGGTTGAGGTCCAAGAACAATCTGTGTCCTAACATGAGAGTGGAGGGAAGCCTGGGTTTCTCTAGAGTCTAGACAGTTTCATGGGGAAGAAACACTGATCAGAAGAATAACATTTTAAAATGTGAGTCACAAGTTTTAGTATTTTTCTTTCTATCAAGAAATGAGGAAAAAAAATGAGCAAAATAAATGATCAAAACAAAACCACAAAATTTTCTATGGTTTAATTAAGTTGCAAAGTAAAAATAAGGTGAGATGATTTGTCACCAGAGTAATTGGTAGAAATCTTTCTTCTCTTCTCAAGAGTTGAGATTTATGTGAGTCCAAGAGCTTTTGATTTCAAACCAAACCAAACCAAATGCTTAAGCCAAATGTTTCTCTTTAAAGTACTGCAAGGGAAAGAGTGAAATAAATGTTCTCCATGGACACTAAAGAATTATGAATAAGATTAATCTGAGTTGGTTTTTCTTTAAAGTGTGCTTTATATTTTTTACTGGATTTTTAAATAGAGTAGCAATGATGTGTTAAAAGGAATAATTTGCTGCTTTATTATGCAATTGTATTTATTTTATTTAAATACTAGTCAAATTATTTTCTTTTTGCATCAAAGAAGCAGATACTGGTAACAAGTATTTTAGGCTTTGTGGGCTACAAGTCTCTGTTACAACACCTCAGCTTTGCCATTGTAGCTCACAAACAGCCATAGACACAATGTAAATAAATGAATATGGCTGTATTCCAATAAAACTATTTACAAAAATGGGAAACAGGCCATAATTTGCCAACTCCTGATTAAAAACATATTTAAGAATACAAACTTCTCAAATTTTCTGTTACCCATAGGTATGAAAAGCAATCTGGCTAATGACGGTTTCCTAAATGTGCAAGCTTAGTAGCCAAGATGGAATAAAATAGCTCTTAAAGAGATAATTGTGCGAAATTAGTAAGTTAAGAAAACAGAGTAAGAGATCATATTAGATTTACCTTCTTATCTTGTAGAGGAGAAGGTTAAGGCCCAGAGGAAAACGACTCTCTTAGGATCAGGTAACATGTGGCAAGATTTATTTCTATGAATAACAACCTACAGTTCCGTCACAGGGAATAAAGGCATGACAACTTTTGACTGGTCAACACCCAAAGAGAGTGGCACACCATGGAAAAGAACTCATTTCACTGAGTTCTCAAACATTTTGAGAAAAGATAAAAATTGTGCTTATTTTGAGGCATGACATGTGAATATAATCTCATCCATTCTTGACCAAAGACTAGTCTTCTGTAAGTACAGGTCAAATTCTTCTGAGATTAAAATTTTAGGAGGGATATAGGTAGATCAGTGAGAAGATAATGAAAGAAATTCCGAGCAGTCAGCCTGATCAGTTAAATGCAACTTGATAATCAATAGGTGAGAGATGCCACATTTGAAGGTCTTTAAGATATGGAGGGAAATGGAAGAAATATTTTGTGTTCTCTGTTTTAAAACTATAGCTTTTTTTTTTTTTGGAAAACCAGAATAACAAATTATAAAAGGATACTATTTTATACATGAAATATAAAGTAACAATAATAATTAATGAAATAAGTCTCGCTCTTGAAACTTACCTGGAAAGCATTGAGCAGGGCAAAGATTATGTGGAATATCAAGGAGGTGCCGTCTATGAGGGTGGCTATTCCAAAACCCCAGGTCAGTCCTAGCAGTGGGGTGAGGATGGCAACATTTTTACTGATCCTCCTAATTATGGTCACATCTTGAGACTTGGAACTGCCAATCAAGGGCCTCTGCGTGCTGACAGCAACGACCAAAACTACAATAAGATTCACAGCCACAATGACCAAGGCAGGGATGGTAAATGCTAAAAGGGCTTTAGTATTGTCCCAGTTGAGCCAACAGGCATCACGTCTCACATAGCCTTTCTCTGGCAGGGTGATAGCCACGGTGGTGACAGCAATGATCAACGGGAACCCATAGCCAATGGCAAAGCCAATGGCCATCATGCAGGACTTCATCATCCTATGAAAAACGACCAGTATCCCATAGATGATGAGCAGTGCTTTGAAGAGCATCCAGAAAAACAAAGAGAGGTAGAAAAAGTGGCTAAAAAATGTCATCGCAACACACCACTTGTGGTCCTGGGCCTTTTTGCTAAAGTTAGAGGAGATGATGAACCACACGTTGGCAGCCAGGAGTGACACGGCTATGTTCACGATGCACACGTGACGCATGTATGAGATCTCTGTCACAACCACCCGGGACCACACCATGGCTTCAATGAGCAGGCAAAGGACCAGGCTAAGGATGGAGACGCTGAGCCCAATGCAGGTGATGTAGTCCAGGATTTTGTTATCGATAGATTTGGGGGACATCAGAATGGAAAATGACATGACTGCGTTGGTGTAGTTACAGCGGCATTTCACTTTGTTTGTGACATCCAGCATCGTTTCACAGGCGTTCTTGTCCCATCTCCTTTTTCTGGAGTGCCAGCCGACACATTGAGCCCTGGCACTCCGGGATTTATTGATCTTCACAAACGTGAGTAAGACTTGCTGTAAGTTTTCTGGCAAAATCACCGAAAGAACCAGACCATTCACCAGCCTGGGAAGACTCACATTTCGCAAGTGAGCTTCTTTGAGAACAGCCCCCAAGGTGGGAAAAGCTATGCTGACAGCCTGGGATGCATTTGGTGGCAGCTTCCACAGCTCGCGCTCGGGGATCTCAATCATTCCTAAGATACTCTCTGTTGTATTGCTCATGATCCTGGAGAACCGGAAACTCGTCTCGGAGGTTCTGCGGTTGATGCGAAACCCCTTCATCTGAATGAAGGGTTCATCCACGATGTCCTCAGACGCATTGCCGTTGTGCAGGTGTCGAGCAAACGAATTCACTGACTGCAGCAAGTCCGAGCTGGCATTCTTGTCAGGAATGAAAGCCCAATTTGAAATGGTTCCTGTATCAAGGATGTGGTTGGCCACTTTGCTATAGCTCTGCGGTGGAGAAAAGCGGGTGTTACCCTAAGGACCTACATAGTATTTTACAAAGTCGATATCTAAAATCCAAAATTTCTGAACCCAATGGTCTGATCTTATTTGACATATTTCTCTTCAAATTTTCTGCTTATTGAATCTCATACTAGTAAGCCTGCAGGGAACAAAAGTAAAAGGATGCTAAAATGAAAGAAAATGTATCACAGATAAAGCTTTTCTGCTTTATTATGTGCCCAGGGCAACATTTCTAAACTGCAGCCTGTATAACCCAAGTTCCCTGTGAGATATTAACGATTGTTTAATGCAGGGGGTTAGGGGCAGATTCTATAATAACTTAAGTTTGAGAAATACCATATCCCTATTTCTCCCACTCTTATAAGAGTGCCAAAGTTCACTAACACATTAAAAGCACTAAAAAGTCCTGCCAGAAGGAAGGCTGCTGAACTTGATTTAAGAGTCCCAATATCTGCTGTGCTATGAATCTCCCTTTTAAAAATGGAAATGCTGTTTACATTTTTCAGGAGAATTATGCTCTAAAGTAAAATTTTAGAAACACTAGAGTAGACACGAACTTGCTCACAACCATTAATATGTGATATTTTTCAGATGTCAAAAAAATGTTTTAACTTCTTGACAACTTCCATGAATGAACCAGAATGAATCAAAATGAAACAATGGAGTGAATCACTGTTATTGTTGTTATGCTTACTATGTGGTGGTTGTAGTTTCTACCCTGAAAAGAATAATATTTGCAACTGTTGAAGTACAAGGTTTGAGGGCAGGGGATAATGGTCAGTTTTTTGTTTTTTTTTTTTTTAATGACATTAACAAAGAACACTTACCTTCATTTTCTCTCGGGTAACATTATCAGACAAGTCAGAAGAAATATTTTTTAATAACTCCACAATAAATGCAATGTTTCCAGATGTGGCTTCTGAGGATTTCACAACATCAATTATGCAGGCGTAGTCCAGGGGACAGTTCTTGCGGAGTCCCTGCACTACGCCCGCGGCGGGCTCCGGAGCTCGGAAGTCCAGGATGTGCAGAGGTAGAGAGGGCCCCGCGATGGAAAGGTGTGACGCACTGTTCAAGTCCTGTGTTGTTTGTTTTTTTTTAAAAAAAATGTTTTATTCAAAAAATGATTACGCACCTAACATGAATCAGACTAAATGTTAAGGGCACAAAGGATCTGCACAGAGGAGACAACAGACAGAGAAGCCAATGACCATAAAAAAGTAGTTTAGATGCTGAGAAGGGCAGAGAGGGTCCGGTGGGGCCACACATAGGCAGGAGATTCTATCAAAATTCCCGCAGAGATTGGGGTCTGACTTTTCTTTATGGAATTTGCTTTCAGGACTGTGACTTTAACTCAAGTATTATAACAAGACAGTCTTGTTTTGTTTTGTTTTCAGAGATGTAGAGGAATTTTAGAAACAACGTTTGTCTAATTATTATTATTTTTTAATAGGAGTCATTGGACGGTCAAGGGGGTTGGTGGTGGTGGAGGTTCACTGGTCAAACACGGAACACAAAGGAACTACAATTTAAAAAAACCGAGTTCACTAATTAGAAGAAATTATTTGCTCATTTTCTTATACGTTTATCTTGAGTCTCCCAGAATATGACTTTGGATGAGATAAAGCAATAATTTGCTTCCTCTAGTTTGCTTTTCAATGCCACTAGTGTTGCAATGACCTCTCCCTGTGCTGAGTGACAGAGAGGCCATGGTAATGCCTTTACAAAATCACACCAAGGTCCCCGTGCTTTTACAGCATTGGAGAGAAGTAGGTGGACATGGTACTTAGGTGAAACAACATAAGATAGGGTATTTCAATTTAAACTCAGATTATTTTTTTAAATGCATTGGGTTTCTATTCCCTGAGGTGACACATTTCTTCTTTCATTTGTTCAAGGGATTGAAAGTATTAGAAAATAATTCAAGCCTGACCAGGTGGTGGTGCAGTGGATAGAGCGTCGGACTGGGATGCGGAAGACCCAGGTTTGAGACCCTGAGGTTACCAGCTTGAGCACGGGCCCATCTGGCCTGAGCAAAAGCTTGTCAGCTTGGACCCAAGGTTGCTGGCTCCAGCAAGGGGTGGCTCAGTCTGCTGAAGGCCCGCAGTCAAGGCACATATGAGAAAGCAATCAATGAATAACTAAGGTGTTGCGACGGCAACGAAAAACTAATGATTGATGCTTCTCACCTCTCTCCATTCCTGTCTGTCTGTCCCTATCTATCCCTCTCTCTGATTCTTTCTCTGTCCCTGTAAAAAAAATAAAATAAATTCAAAATGAATTTGATCATAGACACATTTAGTTGATTAATTGGTTAGCACAAGAGGCATGCAAATTCATCTTTATAGCTAAAACTTTAACTTCCAAGCATCACATATATGTTTACTGTCACATATATAAATTTCAGATTTGTTTTTGAGGAAATACTCTGAAAGGGAGAAGAGAGAATGAGGAGAAGAGGGACCACTTGAGACTGGGGAAGAAAGGAAGGAGAAGAGATGAATTCAACTCCTCTGTAAATTTTGCTGGGTCCAGATCTGAGACTTACAGGCGTATTGAAGAGAACACACTAAAAATGCATCTCCAACCACCTGAAGGGTTGACTCCCATAGCCAATAATATTCAAATGCATCACCTTAAAGAGTATCTCCACAGAGAGGCTTGTACATGTCTCGGTTGATTTTTGCCACTGGTTTTGATTACATGTAAACTCTATTTCTCCACGAAACTGCTGAGCACAGGGCTGGCTGCAGTTGGATGAAGTGACACAAGGCCCGTGACATTTCTCTGAAATGGAAAACAGAGGGAGAGAAGTCTAATTAGCAGCTCTACACTTTGATGAAGGCATCAAATGCATCCTAGGAATTTGAGGTTGCTTCCAGAGGCGGTGACATTGACCTTGGCTCTCAACGACAAGAGAGACGTTCCAGGCAGATTGTGAAGTTAATGTCCAGGCAGTGAACAGCATGTGGAAGGAGGGGTCACGGGTAATTTAGAAAGGCTGGTTCAGAGTATCTGAAGAGAGAATGGACAGAGAATAGAAGGGGAAGAAGCAGTGGTCATGTCCTGATGGGATTTGAGTGCTGTGCTAATTTGGGGTGATCAGAAATAAGAGTAATGCTGTTTAATTGAATTTATTGGGTGACATTGATTAATAAATTATATAGGTTTTCTTTTTTACAGGGATAGAGAGAGAGTCAGAGAGAGGGATAGATAGGGACAGACAGACAGGAACAGAGAGAAGTGAGAAGCATCAATCATTAGTTTTCGCTGCCTTTGCAACACCTTAGTTGTTCATTGATTGCTTTCTCACATGTGCCTTGACCGCGGGCCTTCAGCAGACCAAGCAATCCCTTGCTGGAGCTAGCGACCTTGGGTCCAAGCTGACGAGCTTTTTGCTCAGGCCAGATGGGCCTGCACTCAAGCTGGCGAGCTCAGGGTCTCAAACCTGGGTCTTTTGCACCCCAGTCTGATGCTCTATCTACTGCGCCACCGCCTGGTCAGGCATAATAAATTATATAGGTTTTAAGTGTACAGTTCTACAGGGTTGGGCAAAAGGAGGTTTATAGTTGCTCATATGAAAAATACTATAATAATTAATAATAATACCACAAGAATAAACTGTGTTTCACATACTTACAACTGGAAACCTACTTTTTTCCACCCCTGTATTAGTATACTGGATTGTGTATCCAACATGCCAAATTAAGTCTCCTTCCATCACAAACTATTCCCCCTTTACCCACATCTACCTTCCTCTACTCCTTTTCCTTCTTGCAATCCCCACACTATGGTCTGTGTCTAACTTTTTTCTTTGCTTAATCCATTTAATTTTTGCATTCAGCCCCAACACCCCTCCCCTCTGACAGCTGTCAGTCTGTTCTCTATATCTATGAGTCTGTTTCTACTCTGTTTGTGAGTTTATTTTGTTCATTAGATTTCATGTATGAGTGAAATCATATGGTACTTGTCTTTCTCTGATTGGCTTATTTCACTTAGAGTAATATGCTCTGAGTTTTTGAAAAATCACTAACAGTAGCATAGATCAGGAGTCTGTAAACTTTTCTGTAAGTGACCAAACAAGTGTCAAATAAAATACAGGAAGCTCAGTTAAATGTTAATTTTATTTTCAGATATAGACCATTCTCAGTATTTCCAGTAGTTATGTTCTGTGAAGTCACCACCACAAACACTGAATCAGCACATTCTCAACCATTGCTCCAAAGGGAAATGAAAGGTTAGGCTTACGGTTTCCTCAACACATCGGTATCAATGGATGTTTGCTTTACCTGTATTTCTGTTGAAAGTCAATTTATGCAATATATATTGCTGGTTTACTGACCTTGCACTCATGGCCAGTAGAGTCATAACTCATGACAGCATATAAACAGAGCTTATATGATACAGGTATTTTCTCCATGACATACATCACAGCTCTTTTAGGAACACTAGACAGACAGCACTTCAGCTTTATACTTGAGAACAGTATTAAACAGCAAGATCACCAACAAAGAGCAAAACAAGTGGCATCTAATAGGCCATGAAAAGAACACTTGGGTGTAGGAAGAGAGCTGGAACAGGAAGGTGGAGCGCCACCATGATCAACCTCAGCTGGGAACATGCCCTTCGGCCAGCTCATTTCTTTTTGCTGTTCTGTGGATGTCTGTGAATAATCCAGAAAGCACTGTGAGTGTGGATTTGGAGATTACAAACAGATTTCAAAGAGTAGAATTTGCAAAGACAAAATCCACAAATAATGAGGAGCTACCAAAATGCTCAAACAATGAATAGTGTTTTAGGGTATATATGGCCCATGCATTATTATTCATTGTTTTTCTGAAATTTAAATTTAACCAGATATTCTATATTTTTATTTGCTAAATATGACTATGCTAGTCAGAGAGTAAATCTTTTATTATTGTTGTTGTTGTTGTTATTATTATTTGAGAGGCAGGGAGGCAGACAGGCAGACTCCTGCATGCAACCTGACCAGATCCTCCTGGCAAGACCCCTATGGGGCGATGTTCTGCCCATCGGGGGCCGGTGCTCCCTTGCTCAGCAACCAACTGAACTATTTTAGTGCCTGAGATGAGTCCATGGAGCCATTCTCAGAGTCTGGGGCCAGCTTACTCAAATGAGCTGTGGCTGTGGGAAGGGGGGAGAGAGAGAAAGAGAGAGGGAGAGAGAGAGAAAGAAACAGAGAGAAGTGAGAAGGGGAGGGGTGGAGAAGCAGATGGGTACTTCTTCCGTGTGTCCTGACTGGGAATTGAACCCAGACTTCCACACAGAGCGCGGACACTCTACCACTGAGCCAACCAGCCAGAGCTGCCAGAGAGCAAATCTTTTTGAAACTGTGGGACATACAGTCTCTGTGGTAACTATTCACTATTTTGTGGTAACTCAACTCTATCTTTGTAACATGAAAACGTGTCAAAGACAATATGCAAATAAATGGGCATGATTGTGTTCCAATAAAGCTTTATTTACAAAATCTGGTGGCAGGCTTATTTTGGCCCGTGGGTAGAGTTAATTGACCTGAGGCAAGAAGCCCAGGAGTAAAGCTGTTGAAGTAGCTCCAGGAAAAATTGCCTTGGATAGTGGCAGAGGAACAGAAAGAAGTAAATGATGCTAAGAGCTATTAAGGTGTTGACATCAATATGATATGGTGACCATTTGCTTATGAGTTAAGGGATATATCTATATTTATGGCTTGGATAGCTCTGTAGAGACTTCATTCACAGAGAAAGAGTAAGTTTTCATATTTGCTTGCCATTTACCCAGTATGTCAATTTGGCAAGTTTTTTATGCTGAGTGTTTCTCAATTTTTTCATCCATATAATTTTGAGATGATACCATGGCATTGTTACAAACATTAAATGAGACAGCAGCTTGTGCAGCACTTTGATCATAAGTACTCAATAAAGTTATCTTCCTTCTTTTTTCTTTCCTTTCTCAATTCCATATCTAAGTAGAGATTTATCTTCCACAAAAAATATCCTTGGACATGTATGTGCAGAATCCAGTTATTCTACTATGTGGCTGAGAATCAGATGATTTCACTACATTACAATGAATGATTACTTCCATGGTTTGTCTCTCACTTCTTAAACAGGACTAATCTTACCAACACAATATTAATCTGATATAACTTCAACCTACCTTTCAGTACCAAAACATTACATATGTTTGAGCAACCCAAAAATACCTTTGAATGAAAGAATGAATGAGTTCTGTCATCTTTTTTCTTCTGCCTCTCATTAGCTCATTAGTTCAAATAGATTTCCCTTGCGGGTTTTAAAATGAACGCTCATCTATTATTTTAGAACATGTAAATGTTTGCTTACTTGCTTTATTGACTGTGCCATGAGTGATGGTATAATTGCAAGAGAATCCATTAACACTGGTAAACACTGAGACCTTACTAGTGACTTTTTATTTGATTGAAAAAAAATAGTGTTCTGGGGACATGTTTGCCATGTGTCCAAATGGAAGAAGACTGTCCTGAAGCCACATACCTTGTATCCTTCCAGTCTTGGGTTTCTCTTCAGGATGCTGCAGTTTATCTCCATCCTGTAAAACATAAATTCCCAAAGATCCTTTTTACTGTGGAACTCTCCTCTCTCACCTCAATGTAGAGGCTTCATGTGGATAGGAAGAGAAAATGTGTGCAGGACTGGGAAGAAAAATGCAGCAGGTCCATGTGTTGATATAGCAGGAACTTGCTGAAGGAAACAGGGATGTGAGCAGACTGTGTAACATACTGCCCTCTCAGGAGGGCTAGAAGTTTGATGGCAATCACTTGGGCTCTGAAGGTCAGGTCAGTGGCTTGGGTATATCTTTGGAAAGTTTAAGTATCCAGAGAGATCACAGAGATGACAATTATGGCTCTAAGCTGTTCTCTGCCTATCATAACTGTAACTTTAAAATGTACCTAATACAGGGTGGAGCAAAAGATGGTTTAGAGTTGTGAGCATGGGAAACACAGTTCATTCTTCTATTATTGTTAATTAATTACTGTATTATTTTTCATATGAACAACTGTAAAGTTACCCTGTACATTGCACCAGATACTAATCTCCTTAGAAAAGAAGATATAAACTGATACTAGAAATAAGCATTCGTTTGCAATAATAGAATCACAAACTCTTCTGTAGCTATAAAGGATTATGAAGATTATCTAAAAGAAAAAATAAACACCCTTAATGTTGTAGATAAGGAAATTAAAACTTATAAAAGTAAAGCAACTTGTGTAAAAAACAAGATTCAAAGTTAAGGTCTGATCTTAAACTGCTCATCTGCCATGCTAGGACAGTCACGTGCTACATAACGGTGTTTCGGTCACTGACGGACCATGTGTGTGACAGTTGTATGCCATAGAGCCTAGGAGAGTACTAGGCTACATCATCTAGGTTATGTAAGTACACTCTGTGAGGTTCACACTTGACATAATCACCTAACAATGCCTTTCTCAGAACGTATCCAAGGCATTATGAGGCCCATGACTGTACTTCCTCCCCTCAGTTGTGCCCCTCTGTGTTCACTGTGGTTTGCAGTGACTTTCCTACTATGATAGTGTGCCCTGTTGCACCTTGCATCTATACTGTTACAAGTCTTGGCCACCTCTCAACTTTGTTCTTGTCTTTGGAAAACAACTATCAGCAAGAGTAAAGTGGCAGTCATTTAAACATATCTTTAACATAACATATTATTGGTCATAAATCAAGCCATCTAGGAGAACTGCTAGTTTTCTCAAGGGGCCACATTAGAATAGATCAAACTTATTGTTATGTAGCTCTTGGATCTATACTGAGAGCATTCTACTGTACTTACTTTTCTGTGGATCTTGGTTCTATAATGAGAACATTCTGTGGCCAGAAATAACATTAAGCAGCAAATCATGAATGGCTGGAAATTCATTTTCACACATTAGAATCTTCACCTGCAATAGAGAATCAAAGAGGACCTAGTTGAAGGTCATAATGCCACACAACTAATGCACTGCTTAAAAGACTAACCTACCACTCAGTTACTCCACTGGGTACTCTGAGATGATTATACCAAACAACCTACCCCAGGAAAGGACACTAACATCTCTATTCAAGCCATTAAAAATATAAAGAAAAAAAGCAAACTGTTAACTGTGTACCTGTCTACAAACAGTACACAATAATAATGGAAGTATCAAAAATAATGTATGTTTAACAAAGCATCAATCTTTATTTAATTCACAAGTTTCTTTAATAGCAAGTAACATTTATCAAGAATTTGCCAGTCACTGTTCTAAACACTTTTTGAGAATCAAAGTAATTTAATCATGTAATATAAGCACCATTACTGTCTTTATTTTATCAATAGAGAAACTAAGGTACAATGACTTGAGCAACTATGAGCTAAGATCACTCAAAAATGGTGGAGCTAAAAGTTCAACCCAGATGGTTCAAATGGAAAGGAGTTCTTAATTTCTAAAGCAGGATCTCTCAATGATGGCACTACTGACATTCATGGTTAGATAATTCTTTATTGTTGGGGGATGTCCTGTAAATAATAGGATGCTTACAATAATATCCCTGACACCTACTAGTTTCCAGGAGCATCCCCCTCTCTAATTGTAATAGCCAAAAACATCTCCAGACATTGCCAACTGCACCCTAGGGAGAAAAATTGCCCCAAGGTGAGATTCACTATTTGACAGTATACTATCTCTCTAGGCATATGGAATCAATGCCTAGAACTTATAATGAAATAATATCACTATTGTTTGTCACTAGACAAGCATTAAGACTCCCTCTTATTAGGTGAATACACTACAATACAGAACAAGTAGAGGCACTGGAAGATAACTCTATTCTTTTACCACATCTCTGTTTCTTGCCTCTTTTTTTGTATTTCCACCTTTCACAATCACAATCAAATCTCCAAGAAAGTATCTTTACAACAGTTGAAATTCATGAACATCATCATAATCTTTATCATCACATGTCTTTTAAGATAGTGGCAATTAAGATCCCTTACTGGGAAGAAATTTCCTTAGAATGAATTTTCCCGTGGTGCAGATGCAGCAAAATGAAAATATCATGACTTTTAGAATCAGCAAGAGCTAAGTTGAAATCTTTTCTCTGCCATGGATGAATTATTTGCCCCTTAACTGAGCCTATTTTCTCATCTATTTCATAAAATGTAGGATGATCATTCATTTTACCAACCAATGTTTATCAAGTGCCTTGTGTTTGCCAGGAACATATCCATCAGATGCTGGGGCTACAGAAATAAAAGCTGCTGTCCTTTCCATAATGGGCATCCAACAGGAAACAGAAAACTCAAACTAATAGTGAGAAGAGAGACCACTGGTGTATTGTAGCTCATGAACAGACCTGGCAGATATCCAGCCTTCAGCAAACAGAAATTCCCTTATGGTCAAATGAACATGAATTTACTATGATCTAGTTAAGCTCACAAGACAAATGTGTGGACCAGGAGCTGACAAAACCCACTGATCTGGGCTCAAACTTTTCCAGGGTGGAGTTGAACCTTCAAACCTTAGATGGGTTTTCATGACTCCAGTGAGCCTTTCGCTGAGATGGTGAGACACAGGCACTTATAGGGAGGTTTCCAAATCATCTCTGTGTTCTTAACCATTGCACAGGGGGAAAGTGTTTTGGTTTATACCACCGTCTTGTAGAGCGAGTCTGAGCAGGGGAAAGTGAACATGGCGGAATGACAGGAAAAGTGTGGTAATATATTTGCATAGGCGTTGGAATATGTGTGCAGAATTCATGATCTTACAGAGTGGGTGGAAAGAAGTTCTCATGGATGCAGCAAATTGGTAGATGGGCACATTAAGTAATTTTCAGTGTTAAGATTGTTCAGATAGTTTTTTAATTGATGGTCACAAAAAGAAATACCAGAAGAACCAGTTTAGGTCGTCTTAAACGTATCCACGTGTCTCATCTGTATTACCTATATTTTTCAAATATTTTCTATTATGACACAATAAGAAACATATCTTATAGGGTGACTCAGTGTATACAGACAAATATATGTATATAGGTATCCATATATAAATTGAAAAACATACAATTTGTACATTTTAAAACTTTTTTAAAAAAAGTACTGATTCTTCCTACCTACAAAGTTATCATGGACACTCTGATACATTTATGACTTTTATCTTGTATTTCACTCTATTCTCATATTCTCTTAAAAATTGGTTGTCACACACTAAATATAATTCACAAAATTAAATTGAATTCACAATTCTCCAATGGATTGTATTTATAAAAAACAAATTTGGACTATAAGATTCATTTTATTATCAGGTTTAACACTGTTCATTTTTCCCAGAAAAGTGGTCATTTATAACCTTTTTCTTTGCTATTCTTTTTTTTAGCAAGAGAGAGAGAAAGAGGTAGAAAGAGTGATGAATAGCATCAACTCATAGTTGTGTGACTTTAGTTGTTCATTGATTGCTTCTCATACGTGCCTTGACCGGGGACTCCAGCTGAGCCAGTGACCCACTTATTGAAGCCAGTGACTTTGGGCTCAAGCCAGCGACCCTGTGCCCCTGCTGGAGAGCCTGCTCTCAAGCCCATGACCTCGGGGTTTTGAACTTGGGACCTCAGCATACCAAGTCAATGCTCTATCCATTGCACCACCACTACTCAAGCTTCTTTGCTATTTTTTACAAGTCTGCTGAAATCTTCTTGCCCAGATACATGTATCAGGGAGAAAAGATACCTACAGTCTGGACCAAATATTAGGACTGATTGGTGAGGGTAAATACAATTCTCTCCTACCTAGAGAAGATTGTTTTAAATGCACAAGTAAATGGATACAGGCGAGCCAAAGACAGGCATTTATAAGTAATAAAACCTGCTATCTAAAGGTGTCATAAAAAAAGGGCCACGTTTACTCAGTAAGCTTCCAATATAGAAAGAAACTTTGCTTAAACCAATCTTGCTGGAAGAAAGTCAGACAATTGACACAGTGATGCGATGGATGCAGTGTGAAATTATGAAGCCTGAAAATGTTTCCCCAACCAGCGCTGGGGCCTCTAAGTACACAGCTCCTAAAGGTATTCAAGTAAAGGGTCTAGTAATCATGGCACTTTATGGGGATCATTATGTTCTTTGTAGAGCATTATGAAATAATAATACATTTCATGTATTCATATAAACTGAAAAAAATTACTAGCAGAAATATATATGCAATAAAAATCATAAGCATGGCCATAACAAACACAAACTTTGAACTGTGCACATTTGGCTTTTGGAGAGTTTCAGTTAATTAATTTGCTGCTTGATCATTTATATTATTATAGTCTGCTGTGTATAACCCACATACCATTTGTACAATAATTGTACAGTAAATTTTCTTCAGTTATTATAAACATGTGTGGAGGGGGGAGGTAAAGAATGTTTATGATGTTACCCAGGAGGAGCTATAACATCCTTATTTTTGCCCAGGTTAATTGGCAAGCTTGGGTGAGGTGGATAGATATTTCCAAGTTAACCCCAATTGGGGTTTCTCTTTGTATCCAGAAGAACTGAATGGAAGCACTCCCCTCAGACCCAGACATTGGCTGAGGCCAAAAGTCAGAGTGCTCTGTGGAGTCGACAATGAGCAGAACTTAAGGACTCAGAATGGCATTTTTTTTTTAAAGAAGAAGCATTGCCAGCATAATTCAGCCTCAGAGATGGGTAGTTTATAGAACAGAATGGAGGAAACATACTTTCTTAGATTCATCATTGACAAAGACTTAGCAATTCAAGAGAACATTGAGTTTTGCATAATTCCAAACTGAAAAATGTCTGCAAATACAAATAAAGTACCTCTCAAATACTTAACCCAGAGCCTGCATGTGGTAACTTATGTCTTGAGATAATGAGGAAAAGAAAAGAACAGGGACACAAAAGCTGAAAACATTAAGTTAGATGTGACGAGAAAAATGCTGCTCGTCCCAAAGAATATCAGCAGGACACAGCTGGCCATCGGAGGCCAGCTCTGTGGCTGAGTGGGGACTGGCTGAGGTCACGGTCAGGTCCTTTCCTACATGGATAATCTGCAGTTGTTCTATGTACATTATGCTCAAATTACGTCTTTACCATTTAGTGACTTGTGCTTCTTTAGCATGTTCAATTTATCAAAAAAATGTGTTTTGTTTTTTTTTTTGTGTGTGTGTGTGTTTATGAAGTGAGAAGTGGGAGGCAGAGAGATAGACTCCTGCATGTGGCCGACCGGAGTCCACCCAGCATTCCCACTAGGGGTTGATGCTCTGCCCACCTGGGCCATTGCTCCATTGCACCCGGAGCCATTCTAGTGCCTGAGGCAGAGGCCATGGAGCCTCAGTGTCCAGGCCAACTTTGCTCCAGTGGAGCCTTGGCTGTGGGAGAGGAAGAGAGAGACAGAGAGAAAAGAGAGGGGGAAGGGTGGAGAAGCAGATGGGTGCTTCTCCTGTGTGCCCTGGCCAGAATAAAAAGAAATTGTGTGTCTTCATGAAATTTTTATTTCCATAAATCCCTCAGTCTTGGTGGCAGGGAAGCACTGTTTGGAACTGTCACTAGCTATTTAAATCACAATCCTAGGGTCTCATATTTTTACAGACACACCCCATGTACATTAGTAAAATAATTTTTGCATATTAAAAATCAATTAATCAATCAATCAATATACTAGTACTCAGTAGGGGCAAATAAAAACAGTAAGCAGCAATTCCGATAGAACAGTGCTGAGATAGGCATGTTTATGCCTGGGACCCACCATCGGGTTGCCAACAGTTTGAGGCAGGTACCAAACTTAATAAATAAAACAAAAAAGAAAAACTTAACACTGAGAACATTGGTACACAGTGACTTCAATGTTAAAAGGCTTCAGTAAGTCTGCCTGCTTCACTCACTAGGAAGACAATACAGAGTTTATGTCTATTGTATCTGCCCAACATATTGTGTCCTGAAGAGGGTTTCTGTGGAACTCGGGTCTCCCAAAAGCCTAAGGGGTCCCAAGGTCAGATCAGTTTGGAAAACAAGGTCCGATCAATTTGGAAAACAATCTGTACCAACCTTATCATCACCATCTCCCCCACCTGCTCCCACACACATGCACAAAACCTGTGTTTGACTCAGGTTTTAACAAATTTACTTAACCATCAAAAGTGCTTTGCAGTAATTTTAGGTCGCTGTTCCAGGACAAATGTCATCTAGGAGTGCAAAGTGTGAGCTGAGCCAGACTCAGCCTCCATATGCATGTACCAGGCACCTACCACATCCCAGGCCCTGTGCTGATACTTTCATAGGAGCTCCTTTAAGTTACTCACATTGGACCCAAAGTCATGCATCAGAGAGTAATGGTCCTGGCTTTAGTCAATCTTAAAAGAAAGAGGCAGTGGTCAGGAAGCAACGTTTCTATCTCAGGTCGTCTTTAATTTGTGAAACGAGTCAGAATTATTCTGAAACTCGCCACTCAGGAAGGGGAGGGGAGGGAAGGTAGCACAGGTGGCACGGCAATCAGGAGTTTGGAATGATCACTGGGGAAGGGAAGACAGATGCAGAAATGAAAAATAAAAAAGAGGAAGGGAAAACAAGATACAAAGGAATTCCTGTCTGGGACTATCTGCAGTAATTTCCTATGTAGAGTTATCAGACCTTTATAAAAAAGTTCCCTCCAGTTTTTATGCTAGTCACCCAATCAAGACAGCTCCACATCTTCTTCCCAAAGTGTGTGAAAGATGACATCTCAGAAATAAAAGCCACACGCAACCTGGAATGACAGCTTCTTAGGACCTATAAAAGTAATGTCGCGAATTCCTCCTTCCCGCATCCACAACCCGCCTCTCTCTGCGCGTCCTTATAAAAGGGTGATTACGCACCACCAACCACTCTTGTTCCCACTTGATAATAAACAGTATTCTCGGCTGCTGAATGGAAGACAGACTCCCTGCCCTAACAGAGAGAAAATAGTATTTATTGGCCTCAGAGACTTAAAGGGAAATAGAACTAGATACAAGGGTCCCAGAAGAAGTGTCTTAGGATATACCTGCCCAGGAATCCAGCAATTGGGTGGCTTTCACACCACTGCTGTGACTAAGCTACAATGACAAGAGCTTAACAGAGCACCACATTTAGAACTTTAGTCCCCAAGCCTAAGAGAAATTGGGCTGCAGCTAGTGGAACAGAAACAACAACAAAAATAAATCATGTTACCATTGGTCAGGTTATGGACACGGAGGGAAGTTTCTGTGTCCCTAGTGCCCAGCAGAGAATAAGGTACAAAACACTCTGTACACATTTGTGGACAAGTGGAACAATGAATGAATGAATGGCCCCTGCAGAGAAGGATGCCAGCGTCTCTCAAGATTTTGTCATGAAGCAACGTTTCTATCTCAGAGGGGCACGTGAGCATATTTGCAACTCTCGCTAATTTTGGAATGTGATAATTTAAGTAGGAATGCTTCCAGCCTACTCTGAACCTCATTTTTGTTGAACCTGGAGCCTCATGTTGGAAAGGATTGTTAAGACCCTATCTAATTCAGCAAGAAGCAATGTCATGCCAGAAGCAAGGCGTCTGCCCCAGGCTTGGCAGGTTAAGCATCTTTTATTGGTCCTATTTTCCTTGTCTACTTTGAGCTGAGTTTCTGAATGAGCCCAAATTCAAAAATACAATTAGTCTGCTTGGGTCCTGGAGCTTATTTCAGATGGAGTTGTAGGAGGTGACTCACGCAGCCCGAGGCACCCTGCCTGTCTGGACACGCTGAGTGAGAGCTGGCATCAGGGCTGTCAAAGGAAATTTTAAAAAAAGGTACAGCCTAGGAACCATAACTATAGGCAGGGAGGGAGGAACACCTAGGAAGGTATGATCTCTCAGAACTCTTCATGCAAATCACCCTCAGGTGAGCCAGCTGGGAATTCCTGTAAACTAAGTAGACACTTCCCCAAAGTGTTTCTCTCTGTTGAACCTTACCCAAGATGACAGGGAGGGCATATTCTCAGTTGCTTGCTAACCTTCTAAGGTGGCAACGCGCCTCATACCCCTTGGCCTGTCCCATTGATGGTGTTGAACATATCCGAAAGGTTAACCGGAGAATGAGGAACTTAAGAGTTAGGTGACCCACATTTTGTGTTTTGTATGTATGTGTGCTTTGTTCCCTGCAGCCTAATTTCATAACCGTGTGCCCCGTCTACTTCACTAGCATAATTAGAGCTCTGATTATATGGTCAGATGGCTAAACGAGTTGTTGCTGCATTTCTTGGCCTCAATAACAGAATGAAAACAGTCACTCTTACCACTTCTCCCTGCCCAGGGATGAGCTGTTTCCTAAAGAGCCTTGGGGGAAAGAAAGATATAAAAGACCTATTAGAATCAAACCCATTTTATCCTCAGCTACTGCAGATGGCTTCCAGCCAATCTCCATGCAGTTCAGAATCTTTTCAGAGAATGGCTGTGTTGATTCAAATTCAGACAAGTTTGAAGATTTACATCATTCCCGAGGTTGGGGGCATTCAGCATCTTATCAACTATGTTGATACTGAGATGATTTTAAGGAAATTGACTTATTGGACTATTGCTGTGCTTCTTGAAGAAAGCTCCCTGGGGTGCTGACACACACACACATACACACACACACACACACACACACACACATGCACACAACATCACACCCTGTGATGCAACATTTCTGCTCTCTCACAACTCTCCCCAGAGTATAAGAAACATAAACTATCAAATTCCAAGTTCCGTTCTAGTGACCTCTCAAAATGAAAGAGATGGCTTTGCCAAAAGGCCTCAGATCTTTTAACTGGGGGAAGTGTTTCCTTGTAAGTTGATATAAAAACAGCTTTGTCAGCCTCACTTAAAAAAGACACTATTAAAGAATGCTTTATTTTTTAAAATCTGGCTTTACATTCAACCTGAAGGAAGGGAACCGAAAGTGAGTTTGTGCATCCGACTCATCAAGCAAGGTGACGACCAGAGAACAGCCAGTCTAATTATCTGACAAGGTGTTTTGCATTTTCTCTCTTAGGAGTGCACAGTCAGAACCAGACAAATGACTTTCTAGAGACAAACACATGTAAAGAAGGCAGGAAATACCCCAACCTTGAGCTAATCAATTTCTAAAAAATGTTAGAAAAGGTTCCTATATAATCAAGTATTCCAACAAATACCATCCTAAATTGCACATTTACCGTTCCAGAATACGAGCAAAAACAATCCGGTCTTCAGTAGGAAGAGGCATTGGCGTGGTGCGTGTACTCACGGCATCCAAGAGATCTAGCAGCCCAGCAAAAAGGTCCACGCTGTTCCAGCCACCGTGCCCCACCATCACGTGTGCCCGTCCTGGCACCTCCTACGGTCCCCCTTCAGTGTCTGTGGTCCTTCTTCGTGTTTTGAAGGAGAAATCCAGGAGGCCCCGTGAAATGCAGCTGTGTGTTGTGAGAGGCCAACCTGAGAACTGTAACACTGCCAGGGGTTCCAAGGCTTGTGTAACTCTATGATTCACTCCACGATGGGTCCGTCAAGCTCGCCTGAGAGAAATTACAGGTTTCTCTTGTCTGAAGCATGTCCATTAAAGTGAGTCACTTGTTTGTCCTTTAATTTCTCACCTTTATCTCCCATGATCACGACTCTCTGTGTTGCACCTACTGCACTGGTGTAATTAGAACTAGGGGAATAAAATGCAAGGTTGTGCTTCTGTTGCTGATGAATTCTAAAGGCTATTATGTTTTTCTTCATACTGATGTTAAACTTGGGGGAAATGACTAGGAAATTAATCAGTAAATCTTAATCTAATCCCTACCTTAGCACCGAAGAGAATTTTGTTTTAATTTTTAGTGACTGGGCCAAGGAGTTCTTACTGCACTCCTACCTGGGGCCAAGGCCATGGGAAAATCAGACCAGAAGGCACAGTTTCCACATGCAGGAAATGTCATGTGACCTGACTTCAGACAGAGCAGACCGTTTGAATTGTCCTTCTCACTGCCAAATAGTCCTGCACATCTCTATCCTAGTCTTCTATTTAAGTATCCTCTTGGCCCCTATGTCATGCAAACCTCCTTTTAAATATTACCAGGGGAAATGTTAACAAAGAGGAATAACTGAAAGGCAGTTTTGTTACATCTTTAACAGTAAGGAAGATCAAGGAGGCGGTGTTTGTAGAAATAGGTCAGCTCCATTGAGGTTGCAGGTTGAGTACCAGATCTCTTGGGAATTGGAAGAGCCAGTATCATCAAACCTTTGGTTGTGTAATCAAAGGACTTTATTGAACATATTCTATGCACAAGGCACCTTGCTCTGCACTTTGGGCATACATAAGTAACATAGCAATAAACGTGAGTAATCCTATTCTGAAAGATTTACAGTCTTATCTGGGGAACATATGCACACAAAAAGACTATAGTTAAACAATGTAACAATAAATACTAAATATGAAGTGAATGTCACTGATTGTAAATATTACAGGAAATCAGGTGGGGAGAATCAGCATTTCTGTTTGGACTGATCAGGCAAAGAGTGAAACAGAGCTCAGACACAGAGCCCTGAGTAAAGCCCATGATGTGTACTCCTTTTAGGCAGAGAACTATGAATTACGAGCATAGTAACATTGAATGAAAGGATTGTCCAATGGCAAGCTCCACAGATTTTGCAGGCTGATACCCCTGATGCTGATACCCAATCAAATGCTCAACTCTCTTATTTAGAAGTCATTGGACTAACTCTCGTGAAAGTGTCTACGTCCAAACTCATGGTAATAGTTCTGTGTGTGTGTGTGTGTGTGTGTGTGTGTGTGTGTGTGTATTCACAGGTACTCTAATGAAAACAGCTAACATATTATTTTTAAACAGCTAATGTTTTAATAGCCAATTATTATTTGCCAACTACTATTCTACTATTTACCAACAACTATTTATTTAATCCTTTATAACAACCGTGTGAGCTATGCTCTTGTTTCCCAATTTATAGATGAGAAAATTTAAGTCTAAGGAATTTAGGTAACTGCCAAAGACCATATGTATTAAGTGTTCTAACCACACATCTGCCTTAGATACGGTTAGCAGTGATTTTTCCTTGATCCACCTGACCAAGTCACTTCCTTGGTAAGGTGTGAACAGGACATTGAGTTGTATTTCCATAGGGTCTCCAGAGTCAATGTAATCCAGGTTTATTGACATCTTTTAGGATGGGGCAGACTGGATTGTGGGCTGCAGGAGAGAGGACAAAGCTTATTCAGTGGATTTCCAAATAATTTTGGAGTTTCTCTCTTAGCATCCTTGGGCCTCTCTTGGTTAGTAATAATCCCTAGGTAGAATGTTTTTCCTGTCATTTTATTGCATGGTGTGAGTACACTAGAGTACAGTTTATTTTCATGCTAGATGTAACTGTTTAATGCACAGTGCAGATGAAAGCACTCTGTCTCTCTCTCTCTCCATTTCTCTCTCTCTCCCCTCCCCATCCTCTCTCTCTCTCTCTCTCTCTCTCTCTCTCATGCTCAGAGTTTCCATCTGTAAAGTGAGAGTCAGGCCCAGTCTTTTCTAAAGCTCCAGATTTATACTCATGAAACTGTTTGTCTTCATAAGATTCTCTCCTCACTTTAATGTATTGACTCTGGGTACTTGACGTTTCTTTCTACTGAAACCTCTGCATTGAGAAACAAGCATCATACCTGTCCCACACCCTTCCTTTGAAGAGACCCTACAGACATACTGGGAAATGTCAAGTTCAAATCACTATCTGACTTCATTTGAGAAAGGGGTAATTGTCCCAACATCAGCAATGCCACTTGAAAGATGACTCATTCTCCATGTTGGTGTGTTTTTTCTACCTCCTGATTGACCTCTTTATTATATTTTTGTTTTCCCTAATGTTCCTACTTAGAGAAAAATTTTAATTGTGTGTGTGTGTGTGTATGTGAGAGAGAGACAGAGAGACCCAAATCATTCACAAATTGATACCCATGTTCCCATTTGTAATGTACAATCACAACAGGCATCTTGGTAGGATAATTGGGGGCTACCGATGGTCCTCTTTTCCTTTATTCACTGATTTTCTTCTGATGCATCCACCTGAGTGCTTACTTTATAAAGAAGCTTTTTCTTTTTCTCTGAAAGGACTTCTATTTGTAATACTGAGCTCTTATTACATGTCTCCTGCTTTGAATTTGTTTACATATGAGATTAAGAAAATGAGCAGCTTTCTACTTGAGACATGATATTTCTCCATCCTCATCCCAGGTTTCAAACAAACATATTGTTCGTGAGGGTTCATCATACATTGACAGGTAGACAGACTCTCTCAGTGGTTCCTTGTCTTTGGAGAAACTCCAGGACTGGGAGTCTGCAGACTTGGGTTTCTGCATCTGGCTCAAGCCTTGATCAGCTGTGATCCATCATGCCAGGTTTCACTCTCTATAACTTAAAATTAGCATCTTTCTGATTCAAATGCTCTACCCATTTCACATGGTTCACAGCCAAAAACTTTGCATCGAAGCCCAAGCCAGGTTGACCATGCAATCAATTTCAATTTGGAGGAGTGAAATATGCTAACAACAAGACTCCTTTTGTACAGAGAGCCAGCAATGACCTACTTAGAGTCTGCCCAACTGATGGTGACTATTCGTGAGGGCCCCTCCCTCAGCAACCCGCAGAATCCAGCCAGGTGACATCCCAGGCCACATTTGCCAAGACGAGCCAGAGTGCTGTTCCTGAGGATGAACCTGGTTCACCACCTAGAGCTGGAGGCCCCAACAAGATTAAGGTCCTGCTTGGGCCCATTTGTCTTCCTGTTCCTTTGTGGATGCCTAGGATGGCACACATATGTTGACAGTTAAGGAGGGAGAAGTGATCAGCAGCACTGAAGTAGGCAGAGGGCCTTCCATCCTCTCTGCAGGTCATGCCCTCCTCCATCAGCACCACAGCCCAGGAGGCTTCCTTCAGACTCCCCAGAGGCAAGAAGACAGGACTATGCACACTTCTCCTGAGGGTTCTGCCATTCCCAGAATGGATGACCTTGTCAAGAACAGAAAATCACACTTTTAATGTACAAGCAGCAAGACCCAAAAGCCTTACGACAACTGCATTATAGGTTCACTCTTTCTAGGACAATAAGACCCTTTGGGCAGAGCCTCCTTGGCAAATGGAGAATCTCTTCCCTTTAAATCCTTCTGGAATCCAGGGAATAGTCTTGTCATAGCCTACCAGTGTGGACCATTTCTTTTCCTCTTGAAAAATACTCTTTTTTGTGTGTGTGCAAGGTTCTGGGATGCTGTAGAAGGTCTTAGCCACAGAGGCTGCTGGAACCCAGATGCATTGGGGTGGGACTGGTGGGTTCTCTCTGCACATCTGAGCACCTCTCTCTACATCTCTCTGTTCCTGTCTCTGTCTTTCTGTATGTGTCTCTGTGTGAATCTCAGTCTGCATGTTTGTCTCTCTCTGTTTCTTTCTGTATTTCTCTTAGCCTCTCTCTGTAACTTTGGCCTCTCTTTGCATCTCTCTGATTGTAAATATGGGTGTCCCTGTGTGAATGTCTCTGTCTTTCTGTCTGGTCATCTCACTCAAGATCTAGAAAGACATGGGGACAGAGGTTGGAAGACCCTTTGCACCTGTCTTGTATCTAAATGGTTCTCTTTCAGCAGTGAGTGGTGCCTCTCACTTGGTAAGTATCTCTATTTCTGTTTTCCCTGTGGCTCCCTTCTCTAACTGTGTGTCTTTCTGTCTCTGCTTATCTCTCAGTCACTATCTTCAAATGTAAGTTCTCTTGTACATTATCCCTGAACCCTCACATAGATAGTGTTTATCATAATTCCTTGATCATTTGACAGGAGGGAAAAGATTTCCCACAGTGGGAAGTCTGGGGATATTGCTGCTATCATGGAGAATATCCCGGGTCTGGGGAACTAGGGGTGGGGGAGGGAGAAGGAGGGAACAGGTGCATGGAACTGGCACCTCTGCTCACTCTCCTCTTAGATACTCCCATGCTATTCCGTGGGCATTGTCAGACAGGCCTGTTCGTTTCACAGGAACAAGCCAAATCTCAGCTGTGCAAGAATTAAAAGTGTGAGCATATCTCTGACCTTAGCTAGATGAAAATGAATTTCTTTATGATCAAGACCAAATAATTTCTAATCAGAATTCATCAAATTATGATTATTTTTAAAAAATGTCAGACATATGGCATATATATGGGGACGCCCCTGGCTAAGCACTCACCTCCCACGTTAGGAGTGTAGCCTGGTTTTTTTAGCTTGGCCCTTTGGTGGGGTGACAAGAGTAATCAGAAGAAAGGTTCTGTTGAAGACAAAAGTATAAATTCACTTGTTATTATTCTATTTTTAATGATCACAGTTATTCAAACCATATGGAGAATTCTGACCTACAGGAATCTATTTTATCATTTCACTTTCTCCCTTTCTTCTTTGTTGTTAGAATCCTTGACAACACAGGGACAGCCAGGCAGAAGAGATGCCCCTCCTGGGACCGGCCTGGCTCCCTCTCGGGGAGGAGCCTCTAGTTTTGGGGGGGGGGAAGTGGGAGTTGGCAATTGAGTGGTGTGGATGGAGAGATAAACACTAAAATGACTCCTAACCCACAAATCGCTCCTTCTCAGTTGGCCTGCTGAAATCCTCAATGTCAGTCATGTCCCTGTGATGAGCCTGAGTGGAAAATCCCCTGTGTCTGGGGTGTATGTGGCCTAAGACAGGTAGTGGTTCATTAATTCACTGGTAGAATTATTACTACATGAGCATAAAGGAACCCGTCATATTGAATATAAATGAACACAGACAAGCACAATGATCATCCCAGGTTTGGGAACCTGGAGGGATAGACTCTCTCCAGGCAAGGGTCACAAAGAGGAAGAGTTCCATGTGGGCTGGAGAGGACTGCCACCCAGGGGTCAGAGGCCTGCAAAGCAGGAGAGGAGGAAAAAGAAAGTAAACCTGCCTGTTCTCAGTAGGTCTGATAAAACTGACCTGCAGTGACTGAAAACTAGTGGGCAGAGTGAATGAAAGAAGGGTTACAAGAACTTAGGATAAATTTGCTTAGCACTTAGAATTGCAAGGGAGCTTAAAAAGACATGACTAGTCGTCCCCATAAGACTTTCTGGTTAAATAACACTGGGAAACAAATTGTTTTAATTTTCTGTTGCATGAGGTTTTAGAACTGTATCTATATATATATCTGCATCGCTGATTCCAAATATGAAATTCATTTTTTGGCGCATGCTCCAGGTTTTATGCACTTTTAATTTATTTTTGTTAAAGTTAATGGCATGCATTGGTTTTTAAATTGGAGTTAAAAGGCAACAACTCTTAGATTGAACATAACCACAAGGCAATTAATATTTTAAAAACATCACTTTTATATAACTATAGTTATTTTTAAATATAAAAAAATATTATCTAATAAAAAACACCCTCTTATTTTGTTTTAAGATTGAATCATGGCTTCTTTGAGTAGGCGTAAATGTAAGAATAGTCCTAACACCTTCGGTTATATGTGTGGCTCCTACACACTTCTAAGTCAAAGGCACAATATTTTATCATTTGTGGCACGTGCATATATTGCCTATTTTCAAGTTCCCCTTGGTGATCAAGACAAGAATTGGGCTCCTCATATTGTGTGTCATAATTGTGAGGAAATGCTTCATGACTGGACAAAAGGAAACGCAAAAGAATGCCTTTTGGTATTTTCATGGTTTGGCATGAATCTAAGGAGCACAGTAGTGACTGTTATTTCTGTTCAATCCATATAAAGGGCATCAGCGAGGAAAAACAGCATATGATCGTATATCTTAATATTCCTTCAGCAATATGACCTATCCCACACTCTGAGACACTCCCGGTTCCAGTTTTCAATGGTTTTATTTCTTCTAAGGATGAAGAAAGTGAACATGGTGATCAAGTTATTTTGAAAAGATAAAGGAAGAAATGGTTGTAGAATATGAAGTGTTTTCTTCTGATGCCAAGCAGTCTTTAACCCCTCAGCAGTTTAGCCAACCCAAATTAAATGACTTAGTAAGATATTTGGACCTATCAAAGAAAGCAGCTGAGTTATTAGTCTCTAGGCTTCAAGAAAAGAAAGTTCTTCACTGCTCAGCTAAAAGTATCTCATTTCAGGAAGGGTGAACAAATTTTGTGAACTTTTTTTTCAGAAGACAAATACTTTGTTTACTGTCATGGTATCAGTAGTCTTATCAGCCAGCTGGGTCTTACCACTTACAGTCCAACAGAATGGCGGCTGTTTCTTGACAGCTCAAAACGAAATCTGAAATGTGTTCAACTACACGATGGTAATGTTTATGCAGCGGTTCCAGTTGGTTATTCAACTCATCTGCGAGAAGATAAGAATGACATAAAAATTGTCCTCGACTTTCTGAAGTATGAGGAGCATAACTGGATCATTCGTGTGGATCTTAAAATGGTAAATTTGCTGCTAGGACAACAGAGAGGTTTCACAAAGTATCCTTGCTTTCTGTGTTTGTGGGACAGCTGAGCTTAGGAGAAACACTAGACACAGAAGGAGTGGCCAAAACGTGAAGCTCTGGAAGTAGGGATGCAAAAGATTGTGAATGAACATGCAATTAATCGAGACAGGACCATTTTAGCCCCACTTCATATCAAACTTGGCTTAATGAAGCAGTTTGTTCAGGTTTTGAACAGAGAAGGTGAATGCTTTCAACATATTATTTCTGCTTTTCCTGTCTAGTCTTTTGAGAAGATAAAAGCAGGTATATTCAATGGACCTCAAATTCGAACCCTCATATATGACAAAGAATTTGCCAGGAAGATGAATAAGGAGGAGAAAGCAGCATGGCAGTTTTTTGTGGCAGTTACAAAGAACTTCCTTGGCAACAAAAAAGCAGAAAACTATAAACTTCTGGTTCAAATGATGTTGTGGGCTTTCCGCCACATTGGCTGTAACATGAGCCTTAAGATTCACCCTGAACAGTCACCTTGATAAGTTTCCCGACAATCTTGGAGCTGTTAGTGATGAGCAGACTACTGCTGAAGCATCAAACAAGATTGTCCTTAACAAGTATACAAACGCAAGAGCTACAAACGCAAATTTTTCCCTGAATAGAATTTAAATTAGTTTAGTGAAAATTTTATGATTATAATAAGTGTCTTAATATGTTCTATTTTGAAATTATAGACACACTATGATGCAATCATATCTTTCAGTGTATTAGTGTATTTACTGCATTATATAGATTATTATATTTTCACAAAGATGATGCCCAAGAAGACATTCTACTTCATTACATTAAACTAAATGTTGAAAATTTTACAATAAGATGAAACCTAAAATCTTGAATTGCAAGAAAACTGTAGCTTACAGGGAATAACTAATGTCAGACTTGAGATCAGCACACTCGAATTAGGTAAGACCAAGTGTTTTTGTGAATGCACTAAGAATTTTGTTTGTCACTGTAATTCTTGGGTGAGGCCAGGACACTGATATTTCAAAAAAGCTCTCTAGGTGTTTCTAAGGTGTGACCAACACTGAAACCACCAAATCAGACAGTCAAAAACTGATAGTGAAGTTCTGGGTATGATCTTGACATACCTTTAATAATAATAATAATAATAATAATAATAATAGCTATTGTTCCAAAGCACGAAAAAACAGAATTTCCCTGTGGAGGCTTTATGAATCAATACTGAAAACATATGAGGAAAGGAGACTTACTGGAAGGGACCGGAAGAGTTGTTCCTCTCCCCTGAGAGCACAGTGGCTGCTTTGGAAAAAAAACATGTTTAAAATGCTAAGACATCTGGTTGGCAAACTGTGGCTCATGAGCCACATGCGGCTCTTTGGCCCCTTGAGTGTGGCTCTTCCACAAAATACCACATGCGGGCATTACCTCAATAAGGAATGTACCTACCTATATAGTTTAAGTTTAAAAAAATTGGCTCTCTAAATAAATTTCAATCGCTGTACTGTTGATGTTTGGCTCAGTTGGCTGAGTTTGCTGAACACTGCCGTAGCCACATTGCAGATCAACTTAGTTAGGCCTTCAGGGTGGGCACAGGCAACATTATTTGAAGCTTCCTGATTGCTTTAGATGTTTGGCCAAGGTCATGTACTATTGCTTTAGAACCACTGCTTTCTTCTTAGATAAAGATGATGAGGTTGGCAGGGGTGGATGGGTGGGGGTGTTGTTCTTTCTTGTTTTTATTTTTGTTTATTTTTCACAAGAAAGGAATATAGAGGTGTCAGCAATCTCCCAGGTATGAAGAACAGGGACTGGGAATGAGAAAGAAGCTTTGGTGAGAGTGAGGAAAAGGGGAAACCGAAGAAGAGAAGACAAAGATGAAGGAGAGCACAGAGAGGGAAGGGAAAGACAAAGATTCTAGGGAGGGAGCAATGCTGTTACTCAGGCCACAGGATGCCCAGTTCCGCAAATGACTCATCACCCTTCTCCAGGCAACCTTCCCGCATACCAGTCCATGCTGACCAATGTGAATCCCATCAGCTGTGGCATGGGAGACACTAGATGGTCTCTTCTCTTGTTTCTGGGTATGGTCCTGGGCAGACCCTGAAACTCATTTTACCGCCATTTAAAAATTTGTTTTTTCTTTTTTTCCTCACTTGGAGCAACTGATGGGTCAGACCTTGCATAACATTATTACTACCTGGTTCCTAAATTACTCTGGGAAACAAAATTTTTGTTGCATCCACAAAAACACTCACTTGTTCTTACCTAATTCGAGTGTGCTGATCTCAAGTCTGACATTAGTTTTTCTCTGTAAGCTACAGTTTTCTTGCAATTCAAGATTTTAGGTTTTCATCTTATTGTAAAATTTTCAACATTTAGTTTAATGTAATGAAGTAGAATGTCTTCTTGGGCATCATCTTTGTGAAAATATAATAATTTATATAACGCAGTAAATACACTAATACACTGAAAGATATGATTGCATCAGAATTTGTCAACAATTTCAAAATAGAACATATTAAAACACTTATTTTAATAATAAAATTTGTGCAAAACTTATTTAAATTCTATTCAGGCAAAAATTTCCGTTTGTAGCTCTTGCGTTTGTTACTTGTTAAGGACAATCTCGTTTGATGCTCCAGCAGTACTCTATTCATCACTAACAGCTCCAAGATTGTCGGGAAACTTATCAAGGTGACTGTTCAGGGTGAATCTTAAGGCTCATGTTACAGCCAATGTTGCGGAAAGCCCACAGCATCATTTGAACCAGAAGTTTATAGTTTTCTGCTTTTTTGTTGCCAAGGAAGTTCTTTGTAACTGCCACAAAAGACTGCCATGCTGCTTTCTCCTCCTTATTCATCTTCCTGGCAAATTCTTTGTCACATATGAGGGTTCGAATTTGAGGTCCATTGAATATACCTGCTTTTATCTTCTCCAAAGATAAGACAGAAAAAAGCAGAAATAATATGTTGAAAGCATTCACCTTCTCTGTTCAAAACCTGAACAAACCGCTTCATTAAGCCAAGTTTGATGTAAAGTGGGGGGAAAATGATCCTGTCTCCATTAACAACAGGTTCATTCACAATCTTTTGCATCCCTACTTCCAGAGATTCACGTTTTGGCCATTCCTTCTGTGTCCAGTGTTTCTCCCAAGATCGGCTGTTCCACAAACACAGAAAGCAAGGATACTTTGTGAAATCT
This sequence comes from Rhynchonycteris naso, assembly GCA_037038555.1. Classification (NCBI taxonomy): domain Eukaryota; kingdom Metazoa; phylum Chordata; class Mammalia; order Chiroptera; family Emballonuridae; genus Rhynchonycteris; species Rhynchonycteris naso. The sequence continues at coordinate 15,912,413 of CM073000.1, forward strand.
CTGTGTTGTCCATGGGCAACTTTACCATTTTAAGATCCACACAAATGATCCAGTTATGCTCCTCATACTTCAGAAAGTCGAGGACAATTTTTATGTCATTCTAACCTTCTCGCAGATGAGTTGAATAACCAATTGGAACCTCTGCATAAACATTACCATTGTGTAGTTGAACACATTTCAGATTTCATTTTGAGCTGTCAAGAAACAGCTGCCATTCTGTTGGACTGTAAGTGGTAAGACCCAGTTGACTGAGAAGACTACTGATACCATGACAGTAAACAAAGTGTTTGTCTTCTGAAAAAAAAGTCCACAAACTTTGTTCACACTTCCTAAAATGGGATACTTTAGCTGACCAGTGAAGTACATTCTTTTCTTGAAACCTGGAGGCTAATAACTCAGCTGCTTTCTTTGATAGGCCCAAATCTCTTACTAAGCCATTCAATTTGGGTTGGCTAAACTGCCGAGGGGTTAATGACTGCTTGGCATCAGAAAAAGACCCATCAGATTTTACAGCCATTTTCTCCTGCGTCTTACCAAAATACAACTTGATTACCATGTTCACTTTCTTCATCCTTAGAAGAAATAAAACCATTGAAAACTGGAACCAGGAGTGTCTCAGAGTGTGGAATAGGTCATATTGCTGAAGGAATATTAGGATATGTGATCATATGCCATTTTTTCTTGCTGATGTTCTTTGTATGCATCAGACAGAAATAACAGTCACTGCTCTACTCCTTAGATTCACACCAAACCATGGAAATATCAAAATGCATTCCTTTGCATTTTCCTTTTGTCCAGTCACAAAGCATTTCCTCACAATCATGACACACAATATGAGGAGCCCAATTCTTGTCTTGATCACCAAGGTGAACTTGAAAATAAGCAATATATGCATGTGTCACAAATGATGAAATATTGCACCTTTGACATTGAAGTGTGTAACAGCCACATATATAACAGAAGGTGTCAGGAGTATATTTACATTTACACCTACTTGGAGAAGTCATGATTCAATCTTAATACAAAATAAGAGGGTGTTTTTATCAGATAATATTTTTTTATATTTACGAACAACTACAATTATGTAAAAGTGATGTTTGTAAAACATTAATTGCCTTGTGGTTATGTTCAGTCCAAGAGTCATTAGCCTTTAACTCCAATTTAAAAACCAATGCATGCCATTAACTGTAACAAAAAGAAATTAAAATTGCATAAAAACTGGAGCATGCACCAGAAAACAGATTTTAGATTTTGAATTAGTGATGCAGAGATATATAGAACAAGTTCCAAAACCTCATGCAACAGAAAATGAAAAGAAAAATGTTCCCCGGTGTTATAGGAAGTGAGGATAAAAAAAGAGCATATGTACTATCCAGTGACTGGACCGGCCCCTATCCTTCTTTTACAACTCCAGTAACTATGACTGGTGGCCTCTCTTGAAAATCAAGCTATTAGATAGTTCTCCCACCCCCTGCTTAATTTTATGTATAAAATTAAATTTGATGGGGTGACATTGATCAATAAGAGTACATAGATTTCAGGTCAATATTTCTACAGCATTTGAACTATTGATTGATTCATGTAGAATAAGAATTTGTTTTTTCAGAATTTTCGCACTTTGATTCTACTAGTTGGAGTCATAAAGAACAAGTGGGCTGTCATGGGAACCTGAAACTTTTTCTCTTTTCTCATTTTTCTGTGTCATCGCTTGCTCACCTGCGGCATGATTTGAGATTAGTTGATTTTCATCTCTTTGGCTGGGCATTAGAAAGATTTGAACAGCTCAAAGAAGCACTCACTGGCACTTGTGAAAACTCTGTACCACGAAGTGTGAAGGGATAGTTTTAACAACACTCCGTATGCCAGAAACTCCAGCATTGTTACCTTGTCAAGCTTTTAGGTGCAAAAATGAATATAAAGTATTTACCTCTGATATTCTGGAGATCCATTTTGTAGAGGTTACTCGATTCTTTAAGGCTTCTCTTATCTGGATAGTTTGCAAAATAATTAAGAATTAAACCATTATAAGAAAGCAACACGTGCTCAGGTCTGGGTAATATTGTGGCAGGGGAGGTGTTACTAGCCAGGTCCTGTTGGTGACACATGGAGGGAACAGTAACTTGGTGAAGTGGTCCAGGGAAAGGTGGGGAGATGGGGAGAGATAAGCAACGTGGGGCTAGCATAGGAGATTTATAATCAGGTGTTTGAACATGAACCCAATGATTATGGAGTGCAGTTTGCCACCAGTCTGAGGATTCCTTGGCATAGATTTTGGAGTATTTTGGGGAATACTGAAGAACTGGACATTGTCCACACTGTGTCAACTATTCAAATCTCCATTTCTATCCAAAAATATAATCCTGTAAGGTAACTACAACTGAGGAAGTTAAGACTGCAAGATTATGTAACATGTAAAGTTACTCAACTAAAAAGAGACAGAGCCAACAGTTGGGTCCCCTGATTTCAGTATATAATTCTCTCGTATGGTATATAAGCACTCTTTTCTTATTTCTACTCCTTCTTTTCGTTTGTTATATAAAATGTTAGTGACCTTCCAAGGGCTTACAGAAGTCTTGTCTTCATGGTTAGTGTCTGCCTAAGTTTGCTAGCAAAGAGTGTCTTTACCTTTCCCTGCAAATGCAGTGTTCTTTGTCACATTCAGAAAGAGAAAGGAGCACTCGCTGGTGTGGGGGTCTTGTACTCAAGGTCCACTGCAATATGTAAAGACATACTCTATTTACATATATTTCCTCTCATGTTTTTTTTAAACTCTATCTTCCATATGTGTACAATGCATACTTTGTAAATTAATAATACACACACCTGGGGATATGTGCTAACTGGTTTTTATTGACCTCTAAAGTTTAAAGACTACTGGTATATACGGTGGTGTCTCTTATCCATCGTTTTGTATTCTATAGTTTCAGTTACCCACTGTCAACCAGGGTCTGAAAATATTAAAGTTGCAAAAATAAACAATGTCTAAGTTTTCAGTTGTGCCCTGTTCTGAGTAGAATTGTAATGAAATCTTCCCTCGTTCTGTTCTGTCCACCTAGGATGTGAATCACTCCCTTTTCCAGTGTCTCTATGCTCTATACACTACCCACCCATTAGTCACTTAATAATCATGTTAGTTATCAGATCATCTGTCACAGTATCACAGTGCTTGTGTTCAAGTCACCCTTATATTACTTCATAATGGCCCCAGGAGGAAAGAGTAGTGATGCTGGCAATCTGCATATGCAAAAGAGAAGCTGTGAAGTGCTTTCTTTAGGTGAAAAGATAAGAACAGTACAATAGGTATTTTTGAGAGAGAAACCACATTGACATAATTTTTATTGAGGTATACTGTAATAATTGTGCTATTTTATTATTAATCTCTTACTATGCTTAATTTATAAATGAAATATTACCATAAAAGTTATGTGTAGAAAATAAAATGGAGTGTAAATAAGGTTTGATACTTTAAATAGTTTCAGGTATTTATTGAGTGTCTTGGAAAGTGTTCCCCATAGATAAGAGGGACTCCTGTACAACATTTTGTCAATTAATCATAACACCTTTCAGTATTTACATTTCGTATTATAATTTTTAAGGTAAGAGATTTTGATCTTGATGGAAGCTTCCATGGTTTAGAGTTTTTGCACATCTTATAACACTTAACACTGGTACATTAATAAATAATAATGTTGCTGCTGATGTTCTGGCTACAAACACTAGCAGTGGTATTAGATTAATAAAAAAAAATAATATGGTATACAACAACATAGTAACTTAAATGCCTCCTATGTGTTTTCACTTACAAACTTGCTTACATTCTTTACCATAATCTAGCGTAAAAGGCAGGAAAAGCATCTTTATCTCAGCATTTTCCTTGAGGGATCTGAGGTTCATGAAAGTTCAGGAACTCCCCAGTGGCATGAAGCTAGTACATAGCAATTCCAAGACTAAAAGACTCTAACTTTCACCTCTGAATAATTTTTATCAGGTTACGATACCCTCATAAGAAAATAAAAAGATGATGGTGAAATGCCTTTTTTTACATACTTTGTATATTAATTAATTAAAATAGCACTGACAGATTAATTAATTAACTAATTAATTAGATTCTTCAGTGAAGATGTTCCCTGAGATGGCTATTTGCTTTTCTCATTTCAAGAGATGATATAGTACAATGAGAGTGGTTTTGGAAGCCAAAGCAAACATTTGGTTATTGGCTCACTTGTTTAGATTTTGTTTTCACCACCTACTACCTACTACCACCCACTACCACCACCTACTACTCTCTGTATGAGTTTTCACCACCTACTACCACCTACTACTCTCTGTATGAGAATTCCGTTTCTTGAGTCTATTGCTCTTCAAGGTGAGAGCAAGGAACTCACTTTTCCAGCCTCCCTTGCAGCTAAAATGCAGCCATGACAATCAGACATAAAAACTCATAAAGCAGGTGCCAGTGGGCCCCAACAGGCAAAATGAAGGTAATACTTCAGGCAGCATAGCAGCAACTCTAGCTTAGCACCCACTGTCTGACATTGTCTTTGTAAGCTGTGCTTCCATGGACAGCAAAGTAGGAAAGTTATCACATGTGGAGCAGTTCTGTGCTTTGATTTGGGGACTATTTTGCTGTGTGTAGCCTCCATACCTCCAAGCCAAAGAGAGATCTTTTCAAAAATAATATCATGAAATTTAATTAATTCCTTTTCTGCTTCAACTAGTTAGAGTGGGTTTCTGTAGAGATTGTGTGCAAGTTACTTAATCACATTGAGTCTGTTTCTTCATACTTAAAATAGAAAATAAGAATACCAAAGATTTTTTAAAGAATTAGAACAAATGTTTTTCCTGGCTGATAGCTCAATTGCTTAGAGCATCACCCTCTCATGGAAAGGTTGTAGGTTCGACCCCCAGTAAGGCACATACAAAAACATATTGCCATTTCTGCCTCTTTCATTCTCTCCCTTCCTCTCTCTCTCAAATAAATAAATAGATAAATAAATTAGAGCTAATATACACAAAATGCTTAGCCCCATGAAAGCTTAAAAGATGGCTGATATTACTTGCACCATAAAGAACAGTGATGTCCTTCCTGTTCAAGTATCTGCACAAATAGTTGATGAGAAAGATCTTCAATAGGTGGACTTTACAAAATAGCATTTCAGAGCCAAGTATGCTTAATGCAGAAAAATAAACAAGAAGAATTTATAGTACCTTTGGATCCAGGATTGTTCCAAATACCAAGATGAAGAAGCCCTAAGAAAGATAGAAGAGAGACAAGACATTAATAAAATAATATTGGTAATAATATCATTTCTTATCAGTTTCTATTCTGAAACTGATAAAAATAATAAAAAGACAACTAAAATGAAGACCATTTGAGTCAGTCTTTGACTTTCTCATTTTAATGTCACAATACCTAGATTTATCCATTCAACAAACATTGATAGAGCATCTTCCATATGCCACCCACTGTTCTAGGCACTTGGGGTACACCAATAAACCAAACAGAGTAAGATGCCTGATTCATACAAGTATATTTTTATTTTGGCAAAAAGAAATATTTTCCATTTGTGAGGAGCTGTGCATCTCACCAGAATATAATGGTGCAAGTAACAGAAGAAATGTTAGGCAATGGATGGCAAACTTACAATCTCTGACTAATCAGTAAGGAAAGAAATTTTTACAGGAAAAAAGAAAAGCAGCCATGCTGTTTTATTTAGTACCCTCGACCTCCTTTTCCCATTTACATCCCAAAACTGCTATAACATTTTTAAAGAAAAATCAACTACATAGATAATCAGAACTAAGACCCAAAACAGAGTTAGTTTTTAAGCATATATTGGGTCCTCAGAGTAAGTGCTCCAAACATTATATAGAGGGAATTAATTCACTCTCATATCTGATCATTCATAACTAGAATTCAGTAAAGTCTAAAGGGGGATGTTCCTCCATCATTATGGTATTTGAGTTTCCAATCTTTCTTCCTTCTTTCCTTCCTTCCCTCCTTCCTTCCTTCCCTCCTTCCTTCCTTCCTTCCTTCCTTCCTTCCTTCCTTCCTTCCCTCCTTCCTTCCTTCCTTCCCTCCTTCCTTCCTTCCTTCCTTCCCTCCTTTCTTCCTTCCTTCTTTCCTTCCTTCCTTCCTTCCTTCCTTCCTTCCTTCCTCCCTCCCTCCCTCCCTCCCTCCCTTCCTTCCTTCCTTCCTTCCTTCCTTCCTTCCTTCCTTCCTTCCTTCCTTCCTTCTCCCCTTTCTTCTTCTTCTTTTTTAATATGTAGTAGCACAAAAGCACTCTCGAAGAAGGAACAGTATTCATCCTGTTTTGTAGATATGGAAAACAAAGCTCAGAGATGCAACTTTTGAGATGTGATAGCTAGCAACATTAATTAGACAAAATTTCTCTTAAAAGGTGACTGAGCTTTAAAATCAGTGGAGGTGCTAAAACAGGCCCAGTGCTAGGAAATCTTTCAAAGGGCCTTTTTCCTATTAGTTATGAACCTCCCAGTATGTTCAGGGATCTTTCTTCTCCATCTGCTCCATCAGCCTCAGCAGCCCTTCATCTTAGCTCATCCTAAGATCTGCTCACCCTACTTCCTCCCGCTTAGTTGTTTCTATCTCCCACCTCACTAGATCTCTGGCTCTCCCTTTTCTCCTCCCAAGGAGATCGTGACTTACTGATATGCTGGTACTCAACTCTGCAGATTTGTAGCACGTGCCGATCTCCATGGTTAAATACTGTCACCACAGTTTATTTAAATCTAGCCACAAGACACCACTGACCACAGAGGTGGGAGGAGACGGGCACATTATTACATCATGTTTCCACCACATACACACAGTAGATCCAAATGACTTCAGAAGCATAGTCAAATATAGGAAAATAAAATAGCTAGGAAGTAATGCATTTTGAACATGTTTGACCTTTGTTTTCTACCTAATTTATTTGATTGTAAGCCTACAAAATTCCTAAAAACATAGCTGTCAGCCCCCTTGAGCCAGTACAAGCCAGCTCCTGCATACCATTGCCTGACACCTGCCCCGGGGTCTGGCCTTCACCCAAACCCTGCTCTCAGCTTCTCATGATCCCATTGGTGCTGGTGCTTAGACAGGCCCCACCCTCCTTCTTGTCCGGTGTCCAGGCAGAAACTGAATTTAAATTACAAGTTGATCCTGTTATAATAGGCAAAAGTGCTCATGATACCAAAATACAAGTACTCTCAGCCTAGTCCAAAACAAAAGCCACAGCTAAGATGGCTCCAAGGGACACAAGGAAAGGAAAATGCTGAGGACTAAGACAAGAACTCATTAAGTTCAAAACAAGTTGCCATGGGATGTTAACAGAAATGTAGGCACACTAGGTTGGTAGTTTAGTCCTATCAGTGACAGCTGCATAAACATGGGCAAGGGAATGGACTGATAATCATTAAGAGCTATACAAAAAAATGTAGGGTATAATTAATGTGCTCTATAAAAATGCAGAAAAACAATAGCAAGAGATTCAAAAGATTAGGCACCTTATTATGGCTACCATTGTTCTCTAAGACATCAAAATGTTTAATGTAAATTAACTCACTTATACTTAAATTTTGAAAAAAATGAGAAAAATATTTGACTTAAAAACTCTTACTCTTTAGGTAAAATATTTATTGGAAAATAAGCTTATTTTCAAATAAGCATGTATTCAAAAAAAGAAATAGTTTAGAGGTCTTTAAAAAAATAAAAGCTTTTGTTTAAATTAGTTGCTATTTATATATTTAACATTCAATGTAATATACTTTGATGCACTGGTATACTGTAACAGAAAACAAATGAAAAGAAAATTTTAATCAGTAAAGGAATGGTTGAATAATGAATACTATATAGCCATTAAAGATATATATATATATATATGGTAAAATGGTAAAATGCTAGGATGTGTTTTTAAGAGAAAAAGTAAGTTGCAAAATACTATATACATTGTTTTTAACCACTACGGTATGTGAAAATATATCTGTATATAACCATAGAACATTTGTCAAGGATATACATGAAGACTATGAACATTTTTGTAATTCACAGAGCTAAGAGAAGAGAAGGCCCTGGCTGGTTGGCTCAGTGGTAGAGTGTTGGTCCAGCATGTGGAAGACCTGGATTCGATTCGCAGTCATGGCACACAGGAGAAGCGCCCTCTGCTTCTCCACCCTTTCCCCTCTTCTTCCTCTCTATCTCTCTCTTCCCCTCTTGCGGACAAGGCTCCACTGGAGCAAAGTTGGCCCAAGCACTGAGGACGGCTCCATGGCCTCCACTTCAGGTGCTAGAATGTCTCCTGCCTCAACAGAGCAATGCCCCAGATGGGTAGAGCATCACCCTCTAGTGGGTTTGCCTGGTGGTTCCTGGTTGGGTACATGTGGGAGTCTGTCTTTCTGCCTCCCTGCTTCTCACTTCAGAAAAAATGCAAAAAAACAAAAGAGAGGAAAAGACAGCAGAAACCATTTTTATTATCACTCTATAGGGCTTGTTTCATTAAAATAAGATGGTTTCTGATGAGAATTAAAAATTCTAAATACAGGGGGTCCTCGGGTTATGGCAGTCTCGACATAAAACATTTTGATTTTATGATGCTCACTCCCATAAAAACTTTAAAAAAATTGAGATGTGTTTCAGCTGATTCCATTAGCATTATATTTATGGACTACGTGAGCAAACTAGTTTTTGACTAGCCTGGAACAGTTCTTTGAGAAGGTAGAGAGGCCAGAAAAAGATCCTGTACCCTCTACATCTGCTGCTTTTGGAAATGAAACACCTGTAGTCCAGGTAGAATCATCTCTAGCATCTTATGCATGTTCCTTAGGCAACCCTGATTCACCTGACCCAGGATCTCCAGCACCTTCTGCGGGTTCTCCTGCCTCTCCAGTTTCCTCCTCCCAATAGGTGACTCTCTCCCACCTTGCAATGTCCCTTCCAGTGTGCAAGCCAACCACAGGAATAAAGGGGAGGAATTTATTTTTAATTATTTTTTGTCATTTTTTTTCTGTTACTATAGTACAGTGTACAGTACAGTATATTTGTGTTCTTTTCCTTTTTCTGTGGCTTAGTTGTGTTTTTATGTTCTAGATTATGATTTTACAACTGTGTTAGGATAGGTAAGTAACTTAGGCTAAGGTGTGTTTCGACTTACACCAAATTTTGGGTTACATCACTGTCGTAGGAACAGAACTGTGTTGTAACCCAAGGACCCCCTATAGAATAAAATATGAATGTACATATGTAAATACTTCTAGTTGCATACTTAAATTTTGTTTATGTTTTTTTGAAAAGAGTTAAAGAGTTAAAACTCAGACTAATGTTAGGCTACATTTATGATCTGTATGTCATTCTAATACTTGGTGCTTTCCCATTCAGTACTTTATCTTATTTTCAAAACACTCCTATAAAGTGGGCAGATTATAACCACTTTACAAGTGAGAAAATATTTGGCAAGTGACTTGCCAAAGTTAAACAAATATCCCAGGTGTTTGATACACATTAGTAAATGAGAGTCAAGATTTGAATCCAGGCCCTTATGGGGAAAAAAAAAGCTTATTTCCTGACCGAAGAAGCTATTCTAAAACTATTGTCTTTACAAATAATATGATGGCACAACCTCCTGATCACAAAGCTTCTGGTATTCTCTCACTTTGGACTTGGTCAGACACATTTGGACTTACCTGGAACGCATTGAGCAAGGAGAAGAGAATGTGGAAGACCAGGGAGCGATCGTTGATGACGGTGGCTAGTCCGAATCCCCAGGTCAGGCCCAGCAGTGGTGTAAGAATGGCAATATTCTTACTGATCCTCACAATGGCCCTCACTTCCTGGAACATGGAGCTGCCAATGGTGGCTCGCTGAGTCTTGACAATCACGATTGTCACCGTGATCAGGTTTACTACCACAATGGTCAGAGCTGGGACCACAAAGGCCAAGAGGGCCTTGGTCATGTCCCAATTAAGCCAGCAGGCCTCAGGACGAAGGTAGCCTTTGCTGGGCTCAGTGGCAGCAACAGTGATAACAGCAATGACCAAAGGGCACCCATAGCCCACTGAAAAGAGAGATGCCACCAAAACTGACTTGGGCAGTGTGTGGAAAACAATCAGGATTCCATAGAGGATGAGAAGTGCCTTAGCCAGCATCCAGAAAAACACAGAAAGGTAAAAAAAATGAACAAAAAATGTTGCTGCCACACATCCATCACGGTGTGTGGTTGGACCACTAAGAAAGGAAGCCACGATGAACCACACGTCGGCAACCAGCAAGGTGGCTGCAACATTAGCGATACACAGGTGGCGTAAATACGAGATCTCTGTCTTTGTCACTCGGCTCCAGACCAAGGCCTCAATGGACAAGCAAAGGATCAAGCTGCAGATAGAAATGCCAAGGCCTATGTACGTGATGTAAGTCAGGACGGGACTCTCCAAGGTGTGAGGCGACATAAGAATGGAGAACGAGGTAAACAACTTGCTTGGCCTACATTTGCAGACAGCTTGCTGGGAGTTTTCTTGAATTATTTGACAGGCATTCTGGTCCCATCTGTTCTCTAAGGAGTGCCAGCCAACACACTGTGTGTTCTTCTCTGAATTCCTAATCTTTTCAAAAACCAGTGAAATTTGTTTAAGTTCCTTGGGCAAAATGACAGACAGGACAAGTCCATTAACAGTGACCTTTTCCAAAAGACTGGCTTCTAAGATGGCTCCAAGAGTTGGAAATGCAATGCTGATGACAGGAAAAGGGGAAAGCATTGGCTGAATTTCGTCTTTATTGATCAATACCCTCCCAGTGACATCACTGCGCATGTCATCCACTCTCATCGAGAAAGTTAAATTTGCCCCATTGCTACCTCGAGATATGGTCGTGCCCATAGTGTGAATGAAGACATCTGATATGTCCACGGCATTTTTATTTTTAAGTAGCTTTCTTGCAAAGGTGTTTACTGAGTGTAGCAGCACACAGCTGATGTTTTTTTCAGGGATGAAGGTCCAGTTGGAGATGCACTTTCTGTCAAGAATGTGGTTGGCCATGATACTGTAACTCTGCCAACGAAGAACAGATATTAGTGCTGAGTCACTGTCAGAATCAGCCAGGACATTCAAGCTTCACTTTGTTTATAAAGTGTGGTCTTTCAGCCAGCAACAGAGGCATCCCCGAGAGTCTCTTAAAGAAACAGAATCCAGGGCCCCTCCCCACACCTGTGAATCAGAACTAGCATCTTAGTGAGATCCCCAGGTGACTCTCATACCACTGAAGGTTGAGCTGGAGGACAGAGATACCGGGGAGTGGCCCTCCTCCCACTTATGCAATGCCTTCCAATGAGACAGGTGGCATGGGCCACCTTCACCGTGTTCATTTCCATCTTCAGTTCCACTTCACACTTGGGTGAAACTAGCAATTTGCTAGCCCTGGCCAGAGCACCCACTGTGTAATCAACATCTATGACATCCCAGCTGTGTGCTGGACAATGTGCAGAAATATGCCAAATTAGAAACTGACCCCAGAAGCGGAACCTCCTTTTTACTGTCCTCTACTTTGAAAATCAAAAGCAAAGGAAATAGGTCCAGTTCTACTTCACATTTTTTTGCAGCAGACATATTTGGCTGTTTCCCGGGGACCCAGTTATTTTCCATTTTAGACACCTGTTCTGACTCACAAATAAAAGTCTTTCTCTCTGCAGGACCTTGGGTGGTTTGCATCAACCGGATGGTTTGCATCATCAGAAATGCCTGCTTCAATGTCCAATCCAGCACCCAGTAAGTGCTCTCTCTAAATGTTTATTGATTGAATGTGTTCACTTTTCCATTTATTTATACACTTTTTCCTCAATGAAGATATATTTTAAACACTTACCAGGTATTAGAGATACTGAGGAGAAAGACATGGTCTCCTCAGACCACAGAGCTCCAACTGGCCTCCATTCCTTTTCCTCCCTCCTAAAAGACATGAAGGACCTCCCAAATACTCCAGGCCACTCACCTGCATCTGCACTTCATCCGCATCTGTCAGTAGCATTGTGGATATGTTGTATAGGAGCTGCACAATGAAAGCAATGTTGCCAGGTATCCGGGGTGAGTGCTTAATGTTGCTAATCACACAGGACAAGTCATTCGGACACTTCTGCATCAACATCTCTGCAATGGTCTCATCAGGCTTCATGGCATATTCATCAATTTTTATATTTCCTCCATATGGTGACGCCAAATTTAAATCCTCATAAGGAATAGCAGAAAGAAAGTTTGTTGTTTTTTTATCATGTTACTTTTGTTTTAAATGTAAAAGTTCCTTTAGTAAAATGTAGGGCAGCCCTGTTACACAACTATAAATTGCATAATGATTTCTTATTTTACATTTTCAAAGTCAAATCTGCTGTGGAACAACCTGCCCATTAACCAAGGGGTTTGAATAGAAAATGGAAGTCCCAGGCTGCCAGCTGCCTATTCCTGAACCCCCTCCATCCTAAGAGCAAGTGTTATGTTTAGCATATACCACTTCACACCCCTTCTGTGCATCTAGGTAAATTTCTAGTGACATTTATAATTTTTTCTCACTCTTCCCAAGGGGCAAGGCATGAGAAATAATGTATATATTTTAAAGCTAGAAGTTCTGAACTGGAGTTGGATGAATCAACTGAAACAGCAAGAGAGAAGAAGGGCTAAGGTAGTGATGAACAGTATTCTCCACAGAATCAAACTCTGGGTCCCACAGTGCAAAGCAGGGGTGGTAAACTATGGGCCCAGCTTGGCCACCTGAATTTTGTAAATAAAGTTTTATTGGGACTCATCTTGCTCATTCATTCTAAGTATTGTCTACGGTGCTTTCATGCTACGGTGGCAGAGTTGAATAGTTGCAACAGAAACCCACGAAACCTAACATATTTACTATCTGGCCCTTTACAGAAAAATGTTGCCAAACCTGGCTTTAGTGGACCCCTTCCTGGTTCTTCTCCAGCCTGCCTCTTCTCAGGGGACAAGAAGTTCATGACCTGGAGGAAGTGTCTACTCACAACACGTGTCCCTGCTTTTAGACACTCGGATTTTCTACTCAGTCACTCCAAACCCGTTTCAAGGGCCTTCCCCATGACTGTGCTGCCGAGCATGGACCTGCTATCAGTGAGCTCCCCCAAAGGCCTGAGAGGTGTCAGAGGGACACCTGAGTTCAAGCAGGAGGGCGTGAAGCCTTGGCCTTCTACTTTCCTCAGCAGGCAAGATGGTATCTGGAATGGGAGGCTGACAGCACCTATTTTATTTAGTAATTTATAGTCTTGGTATAAAGCATTTAAGTGCCATATTGCCTCATGTATAAGACGCTCTTGTGTATAAAATGTACCTTAATTTGGAGGCCTGATATTTGAAAAGAAAATGTGTGACATAAAGTTACTAAACTCAAATTTTATTCATCATAAAATCCATACAACTCCTCATCACTGTCAAAACTCCCATCCATTAGATTGTCCTTATCTGTTTCTGATGACGAATCACTGTCTTTATATATTGCCTCATCCTCAGTTCCATCTATGGCATTTGAAATGCTACAACCACTGTATAAAACGCAACCAGTTTTTAGACCCCAAATTTTTCGGAAAAGGGTGTCTTATACATGAGTAGATATGGTATTAAGACAGATGATGTGTGGGCCTCCATGTGTATCTTTGCCCAAGCCCTTCAAATTAGGGGTGGGCTACCTTCTGGATGCTGGTAGGAGAACTTCCTTCTAGGATAGCATCTACTGCTTTCCCTTGGCCATGTCCCCAAACAGCGGATGTTGGTAGGACACAACAAATGCCAAAGCATGGACTCCCCCAAATGAATCAGGGGATAAACTTCAGAAAGACCAAGCCCTTGCTAGAAGAGGAGAAAAAGAAAAGAAATAACAGTTGACCTGATTTTATTTGCTAGAATTTGTTTTTTAAAAAGGCATAACTACTTAAGTGTAATGGGAAATATCTTTCTTTTTTTGGCAATGAAGTTTTTTCCTCTACATCAGCTCTTTTCTCATGCTTCACTGAGCACAGAAGTCACCTGCAGATCTTGGTAAAGTGCAGATTTGGAGTCACCAGGTCTGGGTGGAGCCCAGATTCCCCAGGTCTAAAAGTTCTCAGAGTTGCCTTGTGCTGCTGATCAGTGAAGAACACCTTGAGCAGCCAAGCTTCAGGACATTAAAGGTCTAACAGTAAAAAATGAAGAAGTCAGCTGGGATAATTCCAGACAGCTCTTCTAGCTCTGACCTAAATGATCTGATTCCTTTGTGTCACGAAAGGTGTGGGCAATGGAGCACAAACTTGTAGATGCCCAATGTTAAGAATGCCATTCTGTGTAGAGAGAGAAGACAGGTAGGTGCTTACATATTTAGCTACAAACACCCCTACCTACCACCCTGCCTGAAGCTGTCCCTCTCTCTTACTGAGTGCAATATACATTGCTAATTTGGGCTCCACTTTACATGCGAGAAAAAAGGTATTATTACCTCAAAGATGTTAATGGCATTAAGAGTTCGGCAGGTATCGGTGATCTTATGCCATTTTTTCTGCTTACATAAAAACTCCATATTTCCCTGAGCATCTGGAGGGCAAGGTTGACCACAGCGGGAATTGTCCACACAGACACCATCGCATACATCTGCGAAGATAAAAGGCATCAGCATTAAATGGAGAGGTTTTAACTCTGGGTTGCATGGGCCAATCACCAATGTGTCACCACATGAAGGCACATAAATCCAGTGGACGTCAGGTGTCATTTTCTTTTTCTTTTTCTTTTTTTTTGTAAAGTAGAGGAAGATTGAAACAGATTAGTGATCATCATATTTTCAGTGGAAAAACACTATGTTTTGCAACATAATCTTACCCTGAATTCAAATGTAGAAAGCAGATAAGTATAACTGACCCAGTTGAAGTGAGAGGAAAGAGCCCACAGTTCTGCCCACTAGGTCCTCGTCAGACCACACAGAAACCCCCTGAGCATCTACTCAGCCCCCTAGAGGAGGGGACAGTTTGGAAGCCACTGTACCTGATGTTCTCTAAGAAATCTTCCGCTTGTTTGTATCTTCCTTGATTTCTTTTATCAATGTTTTATAATTTTCCGAGTACAAGTCCTTAACCTCCTTGGTTAAATTGACTCCTAGGTACTTTATGTTTTTGGCTGCAATAGTGAAGGGGATTGTTTCCTTAATTTCTTTTGCTGACAGTTCATTGTTGGTATATAGAAATGCCTCTGATTTCTGAGTATTAATTTTATATCCTGCCACCTTGCTGAATTCATTTATCAGGTCCAGTAGTTTTTTGACTGAGACTTTAGGGTTTTCTATATACAATATGATATCATCTGCAAATAATGACAGTTTTACTTCTTCTTTTCCTATTTGGATGCCTTTTATTTCTTCTTCTTGTCTGATTGCTGTAGCTAGGACTTCCAGAACTATGTTGAATAAAAGTGGTGAAAGGGGGCACCCCTGCCTGGTTCCTGATCTTAAAGGGGTGGTTACGGGGTGGGGGGAGGGAGGAGAGTGGGAGAGGGGGGAGGAGAGTGGCACAAAGAAAACCAGATAGAAGGTGACAGAGGATAATTTGACTTTGAGTAATGGGTATGCAAAATAATTGAATGATAATATAACCTGGAGATGTTTTCTTTGAACATATGTACCCTGATTTATTAATGTCACCCCATTAAAATTAATAAAAAAAAAGAAATCTTTCTGCTCAGGAATCTTAGAATGAATTACGACATGAATGGGTTCTCACAGACTTGTGTTAGTCACTACCCCAGCCTAACTGGCTCAATCCAAAGGATTATGAGCAGAGAACTCCCAGACCAGAATGGAATGGAGGGTGCTGGCAGGAGAGGGAAGCAGGGGTCAAAGGTACAATTTAATATGAGAAAAATAAAAAGGAAGTATCCGGGCAAGCCATCAAGGAGTCCTGCCCCCCCATGCCATACGACAGGGCTGAGAACAGTCCGCTATTACAACAGATGGACAGCATAACTTTCATTTGATAAATAATTTCTCCCAACATACCGTGTGGCCTGGCAGACACCTTTTCCTTGTTTTTGCTGGCAGCCTACAAAGGGAAAATCAGAATTCACATCAAAATCAATTGGTGATATGCCAGTCTAATGATTGACTTGAGTCACAGCTACAATGCCGGGACACCACCTAACCTAAGGCCATGAAGTGTGTCTCATGACCCTATTTGTCCTTTAGCCTAAACTGCCATCTCTCTCACAGCTCTTCAGAAGGAGCCCTCCTTCTACCCAGTGAAAATGAACTTCATTTTTTGGAAGAAATATATCAGGAGCAGAGGTGGATTTCAGTGGGAAGTTAATAAAGTTAAACTTCAGAATCCATTGCTTATATGGGCCCCTTTGAAGCAGAGAGAGGATCAAGCAATGGGTTCTCATGATCATGCGTTTTATTAAATTTTCCAAAGCAGAAGTGTCTAACCACCATCTGTTCAGACCATTCTTTTTTGGCCACTCCAGCTTCCCCTCCTTTACACACGCCTTATTTTGAATAGTTATTAGAGAGTCTGTAGCTGTTTATAGAATCTGGACAAGTAGAAGCCAAGATGGGGATCCATTTAGCTTGGATTTAACAGTACTTATATAGTTTGTAGTCATTTCTACATTACAGTGAAGACATCAACTCATAAATGGTATTAATTCTAGGAGTATTTGCAATTAGTCACAGAACAAGAAAGTTCTAAGTACCCTGAAACCTTGTAGGTAATCTAGGAAAGAAATTTTCTAAAGGCTTTTTTCAAATTTGGCAACAGGCCAACAAATTTCCATGGTATTACTTATAATGAATTCAGAAGCTAAAAGCTATTTTTTTAAACTAGAATAATAAAGTCAATCAGCAATGATAAAGACTGAATAATCTTTATATGTTCTCTATAGAAGAAAGTATTATACTATTATTGATGTGCAAGTATGCACCCATAATCTAGCAACAAAATGTAGGCAGTTTATAATAAAAATATTGTTATTTATTTTATTGAACTTATTACTGAATAATGCTGAGTAATTATTGAATATAATATTCTTTGTTAGTTACAAATTTGAAGTTTGTTTTGATTTTTTTTCTTATTCTAACTAAATATTCATTTTTCCCTAAATTTTATATTTGTAATGTTATTCTTTTTCCTAAGAGGGATCTCCCAAAACCTTGCTTTCTTCTATCATGGGCATTCCCACCTCTCATGATTAGAAGTCCATTTCTTTCCCACCCATTTGAATGAGAAGAGTGTCACATTGTGGTCAAAGGGTGGCTCTGGGAAGAGAACATCTGGGGTCAAACCCTAACACTGCCACTAGAGATCCTGAGAAAGTTCTCCCTGAGCCTCAGTTTCTTCATCCATAAAGCAGAATAAGAACTGTAGTACTACAATTCCATAATCTTGCCTCAGATGATTTTTATAAAGAATAAAAGAGATTAGATTTATTCAAATTAGATTAGCACTTCAAAATTAACCTGTAATATTTTAAGTGGTATTTAAGATTTAGCTATCATTATTATTTCTGGAATATGGACTTACTGAATGTCTATTACATACAAGATTTAAGTTTGCTTCCTCCAAGAAGTCTTACCTGATCCAGTTCTAGATAATACACCTTTCCCTCTCTGGCTCCAGTAAAATTTATATCCATACCATCATACCACTCATTCAATGCTTGGCATATACTCACCTCATCTGCTATCTTACTATCTAATCATTTTTATATATGCATATTATCTTCTCAATTAAATGATAAGTTTCTTAAGAACATGGATTGTGTATTGTGCTTTTATATATCCATGTACGTAGCTCTATTAGTACATATATCTATACATACATACTCGTATGTATGTACATACTGGCATATACAGGGGCCCTCAGGTTACGACACTCTTGACATAACATTTTGAGTTTACGGGGCTCGCTCCCATAAAAAACTTAGTACAGGTAGAATCATTTCCAGTGTGCATGGCTTGTTCCCTATACAATCTTGATTCACCTGATCCAGTATTTCCAGCACCTTCTGCAGGTTCTCCTGCCTTTCCAGCTTCCTCCACACAATAGGTCACTCTCTCCCACCTTGCAATGACCCTTTCAGTATGCAAGCCCACCACAGGAATGAAGGTAAAGGATTTTTTTTACACTCATTTTTTGTCATTTTTTTCTGTTACTACAGTACAGTATGACCTTTTCCTTTTTCCGTGGCTTAGTTGTGTTTTTATGTTCTAGATTATGATTTTACAACTATGTTAGGTTAGGTTAGTGATTTAGGCTAGGGTGTGTTTGGACTTACACCAAAATCCAGGTTATGTCACTGTCGTAGGAACAGAACTGTACCATAACCTGAGGATTCCCTATATGTACATGTATGTATGTGCATATATACGTATGTGTGTGGAGAGTGAGTCTAAATCTTCCTGTTTTTGCACCATAAGTTTTCCCTCTAGTGGCTGGAATGAGCCTTGGTACTGTTACTCCAACTTGCATTCCAAGATCTCAGCCATTGAGGAAGTAACAGGGAATTCAGTGACTCAACTGTCTGACTAACATTTGAAATTTATATCTCTTCCCTCTTCACAGTATTGTTTCTCTCTGTTACCAAGAAACAAAGCTGAATCTTCCATTTTCTCTACCAAAGGAGAATTTATGGGGAATCTAAATTGAGCACTTGGGGTCTGTTCAAAGTAAAGACGATGTCCCTGATTCATGGAATAAAACACCCTTCAAAATACGGATGTAAAGATGACTTCTCATTTATCAGTTGAAAGAATCAAGCTTTATTACACACATGGAAGAGTCAAAGACCCTTCACTAAACAAGAAGACTAAAATTATATTTTTGGAGTTCTGAAAGACTTTACAGATCAGTCTAATCCCTTAGTTTATAGATAAGGAAAGTGAGGCTTGGATAGATGAAGTGACTTGCACCAGGCCGTGCAGGGTGTTCCTCTTAGATCTGGGTCTAGAACTCAGCTCTCCTAACTCCTATAGTGCTGTTCTATCTACTGAGTCAACTCACGTCCAAGTGGATAGGGTGAAGGAGTGTGCATGGAAGTACAAATGCCTCACGACACCCTAAGCCCATCCTGAGAGGGCACGGGTCTCTGACACACCACAATAAAGCACATGAAAGCGGACAGCTCTGGATAATACTTGGCCCATTAAACATATGACAGTGAAGTCACTTTATATTAATCATATATATGGGCACAAGGCCATGTTATGCTGTTTACAAGGCATTCTGGAAACTCTACCTTCTTAAGTACCTGATTCACTTCTTTCAGGTTAATCTGCCAAAGCGCACCCATATACAACTCCTGGTTATCTCATTTCTAGGGTGGCATCTGATGTAAACTATGTTAGCCTTAGATACCAACAGTCTTGAACCTACTACGGGAAAAAGAAGAAAAAGAAAACCAACTTCAAATCCCGCCACTGGCTACACCTGTGGAGCTGCCTGAGTGAGTAGAGTAGGTCAGAAGAGGGGGAGCACCCAGAAGCTCAGTACCCAGCAACTTACTTTGTCAGAATAAAAGGTACAGAATATTGTCAGGAAGGTGATCCTCAATAATCAAGAAAGTGAAGCTAACCTCCGATGCTCTGACTACCCTTTAAGTTCTGTTGTATGGGAAAATGTGCATGAGAAAACAAAGGGAGGATACAGTGCTGTGTGAGTGGGGTTGGGATGTCTTCTGGAAAAGTTCTTTCTGGAGGGGTCTGGAATCTCTCCCAGAAACTGGGCTCCAGCTCAGTGTTAGCGGAAGGGGAGTTACGGAGAAAATTCCCACCCAAGAACAAACTACTTAGAGAGTACAGTAAATGTCACTTGGATACTTTAAGAAAGAATTTCCAAAGTTGTTCTTTCTTAAGGTGGCTCCTCTTAAGAAGGCATATACTAAAATGGGAAGACCAAGAAAATTAGATCCTGCAGACAGGGGTCCTGGATTTGGCCCTTGAACTAAGTCGGTATGTAACCTCAAGCAAGTCACATTCCACACGGAGGGCCTCAGTTTCCCTATTAATAAAATGAGGAAGTAGAGCTGTGGTCCAATAATAATAGTGTCTTCTAAAGAAGTTCAAAGTATTTTTATCTCTTCATTCTCTCTCTCTTAAAGATTCTCCATACCTTATTTTAAATAAGTAACTGATAAGGGAATTAAAATGGTTTACTATATGAGAAAAAATATTCCAAAGAGAGCCATATGGTTAGTGCCGCACAAAATGTTACAATTGCCACACTCCATTTCACATAGACCTTGTCAAGCAGGGACTGTCTGAGTTGCCCCTTGCTCCTTCCAGCCCATTCAGGGTGGTCACCATCAAGTTTCTCAAAGAAAATGCCACTGGGGCCGGACAATGCTTCATTGTGTCATACCATTCTTAGGTCCTGCCCACACTAAATACCATTAAATATCTCAGTCTGTGTGACACCCTCACCACCCTCAAATTTTCAAGGGCCCCTGAGGAAGTGGCACGACCCTAGTTACAACAAAATGAAAGCTTCATCATCAAAGCCAAGAGAATAAAGAGTTTATCACTTTTAAATCATTTGAGCTTTATTGCATCTCAGGAACTGAACAGAAAACGTTGATGGGAACATAATCTGCAGTTCTTGGCTAAAGTGGGTTTTCGTTCCACGTAGTTGCAGAGTCTTTTGGGTGAATCATTCTATCACCATATTTTCCCTACACTTCAGCTCCACTAACAGAGAGTTGGTGTTAGTTTTCATTTTCTCTGCCCACCATTTTATCCCCCCACTTTCCTCCTCTTACCTGGCATAACGTCCTGCAGGACTCTGTGGGCATAAGAATCACTAACCAGCACAGCAGAAACGTATGAGTCATTGTCTTCAACACAGTTGCCTTTCTTGCTTCTATAAAAATAAATGAAAAGGCAATAGGTTTCCTTTTAATCTGAAGTTTTCAGAATTCCATGCCACTGCAGACCCAGTCAGCTGGAGACTGGATTCTGTCCTTAGCTCTGTTTACTCAAAAGTCTTTGCCTCCCTGTGGTCTCCTATCCATTGACTTCACCAGGAGGCTTAATGTGTCAGCGTCAGCTGGCACTGGGAGGCACAAGCAACTCCTGAGATAACCAGCCTCTGCTGTCGGCTTGCATGTGATGCCTCATGTGGGATTCCCTCCAAAGGAAGCTACCTGCCCAGGTGTAATAAAGAGCAGCCCGTGTTGAGGGGAACAGGAGTGATGGTTCACTCTCTGGTTTAGGCAGGGCTGAGAAATGTGTGGGTGGCTGTGGTGGAGCATGAGCTGGAATTCCTATGTGGAGACTCAGCCTTAGAAATATATTTTGAAAGAGAGTATGCACTAGGCTTGGCCTGTTATCCCCATTCTCACCTCACCCGAGGGCTGCATAGGTAGGTAGCAATTTATTTCTGCCAAAACCGATATCAAAATGATTCTTTGCCACTTAGAACAGTGCTGGACACATGGGGCGGGGTGCACATGATATACTCAATAAAGGAAAGGAGAGATAAGGTGGCTAGGGAGAGCTGACAACTTGCATCAGCTTTATGCTCTATAAAGGACTGATGCAAGTTGAAATTTTCAATTCTAAGCTTTTTAATTTAATTAATTTTTTTTGTGTGTGACATAGACAAAGAGGGATAGATAAGGACAGACAGACAGGAATGGAGTGAGATAAGAAGCATCAATTCTTTGGTGCGGCACCTTAGTTGTTCATTGATTGCTCTCTCATATGTTCCTTGAAGGGGGGGGGTGTACAGCAGACCAAGTGACCCCTTGCTTGAACCAGCGATCTTGGGCTCAAGCTGGTGAGCCTTGTTTAAACTGGTGAGCCCACGCTCAAGCTGGTGATCTCAGAGTTTCCAACCTGAGTCCTCCGCATTCCAGTCTGATGCTCTATCTACTGCGCCACCACCTGGTCGAACCAATTCTAAGCTTTAATCATTTTAATGTATTTCATCCTGAGTGAATCCTCTTTAAAAAGAAGTTTATGGTTTCTTTTGTTTGTTTGTTTGTTTTTGCTTTAAAATGAAAGGGTTCAGAAGACCTGGAAGTCATCAATAAAGGTCAGGGGCATTACAATGGTTGACGTTTGATATTGGACCATTTATAGACAAAGTCTTATCCCAACCATGCAAAATTCTATAGCAAACAATACCATTATCTTAAAAAGTAGCTAAATTTTTTTTAAATAAAAATTCTGTTTCTTGCCTAGCTGAAATTCTACTGACCTCTAATGATTTTTAAAAATATTTTGTATTATCTATTTCAACTTCTTAATACAGGTTTCTGAAAGTCTATAGTTCTTTAAGAAAAAGGATTACTTTGTTGATCACCACTTTTAAAGAATTTAGTAGCAAACCAGATGGCCACACAATTTTAGTATATGTGCTGCCGAAGTGAGCACAACCACACAGTTGTAAGTAAATTTCTGTCATGTTTGTATCCTTTATTCCCACTTACATCATTCAATGGATAGAAATCCCAGGATGCATATCACCAACGTGACTTATTAGACTTATCACCAAAGCAGTTGCTGCTTTGGGGATGAAAAAATCTAAAATGGAAAAAATAAAAAAACAATGTATTTTTTGACATAATTTTTATAAAGTCAGAGCATGAGTCCATGTCTTTTTGAATTGCAATAACTTTATATTAAAATTCTCATCATACAAAATGTTTTTCCTTTTAACTAGAGAAAAATGTTAAAAAGTCATTTAGGAAATCATTCAAGACAACAAGCTCTCATAGAGTTAGCACTACTCAGTCCAATAGTCAAATATACTTTTTTAAATAAAGGAAGAGGAAGTGAATGATTATTTAAGATTGACAAATAAGGTGAAAACCATTCTGTTTCCTTAAAATGTTTAAGTTGCTGTATTGAAAAAATTCTTTATCATATTGTCATTTTGTTTTAAATTGCAACTATAGTTAAGTTTTAATTTTTTCAAAGTGCTTTTTGATTTTTACTAAAATTATGTTTCTATGTATGACAGAATAAGCACTTTATGTTTTATGTGGTAATGACCTTCACTAGACTTTGTAAAATGGCCTGCTTTGATAGTTATGCTGCTGTCTACAGCCCAGTTTTCTAACATCTTTTTTTATAATTCAGGTTTACCTTTTCTTAAAAGAACTGGGACCACAATTCCAGAACACTACCTTCTCCCAAAGTTCAGCAACAGTGTGACTCTTATTTTTAGTGCAATTTTAACGTTTTCAATTCTTTTAACCAGAAGGACCATTTTCTTTATTTTTCTTTATTTTAAAGATTGTATTTATTGATTTTACAGAGAGAGGAAGGGTAGGGAGCAAAAGAGTATCAACTCATAGTTGCTTCAGTTTAGTTGTTCTTTGGTTGCTTGTCATATGCGCCTTGACACAGCGAGCCCAGGGTTTTAAACCATGGACCTCAGTGGTCCAGGTCGACATTCTAGCCACTGCGCCACTACAGACCAGGCAAAAGAAACATTTTCTAAAGTTGATTTTTTGGATTTTGCTTATAAAACTAATTGCTCTTGAAATAAGGGGGCATATTTTAATCTGAAGTTAACTAGAACCATTTTTTTTTCTTCCAGATATATTCACAGTAAGCCTTTTCCACAAGTACTCTATTTTCAGTTCCATGAAAGCAGAAAGTTTTGGTGAAGCAAATGGGAAGTAAAATATGTAGTAGCACCAATCCGCTCTTTTGACTGCTCACTTTCCGCACCTCCTACCCCCACCCTCCATCCCTGCCCCAGAGTTTTGGTCCCCACTCTGTTTTGGAGATCCCTAGGTCTCCCATGGCCAGCTCACACTGTTCTGAAATACAGGGTACCTTTTTTCTCTCAAGCAAATGTTTGAAAATGTTGGTTTCACGTAACCTAAGCCAAACCATCCACTTCAGAAAAGGCTAATTTCTCACAAACATACAACCTGAAGAAAGAGTCTCCTCAGGTAATACACACCTAAGTAAGTAAGTAAGTAAGTATATATATATATATATATATATATATAAATGAAATAAAATGAATTAGTTATATCAGCACTGATTTTTCACAAAGTAAAATGTACGAAATACAATGCTGGCATTATTTTTAAAATTAAGAAACCACTTCATTTCTTCTTTATAAAAGATAAAAAGAACAGCAAAGAGCACAATGACCAGATTGCCGAGAGATAGCTCCAACCATCCAACCTAGGATATGTTCTGCTATTCTCTGTTGTCTGCTTTCCAAATTTGAAAAAGATGTTTCCGGTGTTCATATATGTCTTTATTCAACAAAGAGAAAATGAGCCTCTCACTTCCAAGCAATGTCCTAAGAGCTAGAAATTAAATAAGCGTGACTTCTTCCCTTTCCCTTTACCGCCTCTGGGAAGTCTCACAGTGGGATTCTGAAGCACCACCATCAAAGGATTAGGAACTTGGATGGGACTTGCTCCCTGGCAATCTGCAGACCCCAAGAGCTGAAGCTAATGGAATAAACACGACAGGAAGTATTCCAAAGTTCCGGGTTCACAAAAACGAGCCTTATCTTTGTACACAATTTAATTTCAAAGTATTCCTTCCTGTCTCTATGTTGAATTCCTCCATCTTGAAGCCATATGGTTGATCTGCAACTGGCTCACTAGTGAAAGGCAAAGCGGGCAGAAAGCAAACGTGAGCTGCATGCTGGGACGTGTTCTGTGGATGCCCCATCAGAACAAACAGTAGCTTAGTTTAAAATTACATTTACCCACACAAGTGAGATAGACTAAAGCGATTGTATAGGATGATTTGGGGGGGGGAGCTCAAAACAAACAAACAAAAACTTCTACAACTTGGGCTCTTCAGTCTTGATTAGAAAGAAATGATTGAAATAACAACCACAGCAAAGGTTAACAAAGCCCCCGACAAAACTTTATCAGCCACCCAGGAGGATTTCAATCACCAGCTTGGTCAGCTGACAGTCTGAGGCCACTAGTGCATAATTAGGTTTGGTAATGAATTCCTGAGGCTGCAAGTGAGATCCACAAAATGCTATCAGAGTTCTCAGACGTTCTGTGGAAATGCATGCCAGATGATCTCAGTGCTGCAAGATTGCATAACGTCTGTCATTTAACCACCCCACTGTTTCTCCTCTAGTCAATGGCCAGTCCCATCCCTCCTGCCCCAGTGCAGATATTAAAGAAGGGAAGAGGAGAGGAAAACAAACAGCTTTTATTTGTTTACTGTGTGTCTGGCAGGATGTCTACATTAGTTCTTTTAACTCTATCAAGTAATTCTGTGCAAATAAAGTCACTTCCACAATTTTCTAAAATAAATTGACCCTGCCCGACCTCCCAGGTACTAAATAACATATTTGCAATTGAAACTTTTTCATTATGTCAACTGATTTTTGTATGCTAAATCTTTCAGAACACTTTCACATGTGGCTTTTACCTTGACATCACAAAAATGTATGAGGTAGGCAGAGAAGTTATTTCAATTGTCCATAGACAGTGGCTTTTCCAAGACCACACCCCACATCATAGGAAGAAGCTGACTTGCTTCTGATTCAGGGTTTTTTAAACTATATCATTCTGTCCCTGTCACTGGAAATGTAAAAGGGCAGACCACCATCTCTAGCAAAAAAAAGAAAATATATACACTGTATTTTTTTGCTGTATAAGACACACTTTTTTCTCCAAAAAAGTGGAGGGGAAAATGCCCATGTATCTTATGGAGCATTAAATATTTTAACATACCATTTGGTTCAGAATAATTCTTTTTTTTTCTTCATTAAAACCCTAGGTGTGTCTTATGGTCAGATGTGTCTTATGGAGCAGAAAATACTATATATATATATATATATATATATATATATATATATATATATATATATATATATATATATATATATAGAGAGAGAGAGAGAGAGAGAGAGAGAGAGAGAGAGATTCAAGCTTAAATGACCTTAAATAAATTTATAAAGTAAATAGAATTGTCTCATATATATATATATATATAGAGAGAGAGAGAGAGAGAGAGAGATTCAAGCTTAAATGACCTTAAATAAATTTATAAAGTAAATAGAATTGTCTCATATATATATATATATATATATATAGAGAGAGAGAGAGAGAGAGAGAGAGAGAGAGAGAGATATCCAGGCTTAAATGGCCTTAAAGAAATTTATAAAGTAAATAGAATGGTCTTGTTTCTATCTGCTGTGTCCAGAGGCTCAGGGCCTCACGTTTAGGTCCAGTCTAGAATCTCTCTTCTTGAACAAAGCCCCTTTAAAACAACCTTTCCCATAACAAGAGCCTTTTTTCTTGGCTCTTTTATAACTCCTCTGAGTCTCAAGAAGGAGTAGTTAACTAATCAAATAAGCTATCCATCATGTGAAAATGAATACTAATTTTTTTTATTTTTTAAATTTTAGTCAACCCAGGTAAATGTACATTTTAATAGGCATTTTCTAGGGGTAACCTCTCCAACAGCACAAAGTTAGGTGCTAATTTATGTCAATAGGCTGAATTCATGGGAACAAAGATGATTTTCCATGTCCCAAACTATACTCACAGAGCTATCTGCCCATATATTTCAGGAAATGCTCACTTTCCCCAGAAGCCCAGTCTTTTAAAACTTGAAATCATTTGTATTGGTTTCCCTGAGCCTGGGCCAGTTTCTCTAAGCCTCTTTCGAATTGGCTACTTTCCTCCTTTGCATGCAGGTCTCAAGCAGTGCTGAGTGCTGGTGATTCCTCACAGCTGGGAGGTGAGTAGTAAACAGGAATGAGCATGTGCAGTTGACATCTATGTCAGGCTCTTGCCGAAGGTGTGCCCAAGAATCACCGACCTCGTGAGTCACCACGAGGGAATCTGATCTGACAGTCAGAGGCTGCCAGGAGAAATTAAGACGATGGTAATAGTACATATTCAATATTTGAAAACAAACTCTAAGTAGGCAGGTAAGCCCACGTTGTTGCTGCAGCACGGCACTTCGGGGACTCTATCTCATAGGAAATCTTAAAGTTCAGAAAAAAGCATGGCACGCAAGTTTCTGATGGCAGCTGCATATAAAGTAGCAAAGCGATGACTACGGAAACAAAGTAGATGCCAAACAATAACAAAATGGATAGTGAGGTATGATAAATCTACATTAAAAATTGCACAAACATTAAGACAACATCTATGAAGAGCTTTGATAACATATCTGTATGAGGTAGTAGTATATTATATTACAATTTTATAATATTAATGGGAAAAATAGCCATTAAGGCGCTCTAAAATACACACTTCCACAGAAAAACATTGGCAGGATTTCTCAGTTAAGATGCTTGGTTGGACCGTTCATGCTGTCACAAAAGGTAAGATTTCTTTCTTCTTTAAGGGTGTGTAGTATTTCTTTGTTAAATGTACCATACTTTTTATTCAATCATCTACTGAGTGGCACTTGGGCTGTTTTCAAATCTTACCTGTTGTAAACAATGCTGCAATGAATATATGAATACATATAATATTTTAAACTAGTGATTCAGGTTTCTTTGGATATATTCCCAAAAGTGGAACTGCTGGGTCATAAAGCAGTTCTGTTTTTAATTTTTTGAGGTAACTCCATACGGCTTTCTACAGTGGCTTCACTATTCGCCATTCCCATCAACAGTGCATGAAGGTTACCCCAATAAATTCATATTTAAAAAAGACACTTGGCTGGCAACAAATCATAGAATATTTTTACCAGCACTAACAAAATATTGAAAAATAGCAAAAACTTCAATTGTTACCACAAAATGAGAAAAGAAGCAGGACTTAAGAGAATAACTTCAAAACTATTTAAGGAAAGAAGTAGACATTTTTGAAGTGGATTAGAATGTAGAAACAGAGCACAGCTCTTAAATTTTATTCTCCTTTTCTCTTTTTTTATCCAGATAATAGAGTAGAAAAATATTTTCAGAAACCTTATTAACACCTAGAAATCTAAAGAGAAGTAAAATGTAAGAATCTTTTTGTTTTTCTTCTTCTAACTAAAGAATTTTTTCTTGGGTGTTGAAGACACAATGTAAATGGGAGAAGAAATAGAGACTGACTCTATGATGGAGAAAAGACTCCAGAGCAATTGTGGTCAGCAAAACAATCCAGAGACCAAGAATTCCACTATTATTGTAGAATGCCCAGAACAATGAATTCTGGTTTTAGGACACTTAACAAAATCTCAGTAGCAGAGCTGAGCCCACCTCTCCAAAGCCGACTTCTGAACATGTCTTGCTTCTGGCTTTCAGTTGGGTTCTTCCAAGGGAAGTCATGAGCAGATTAGGGAAGGCATGGAGAATGAGAACATAGCAGATATGTATCCTCTCTTTTCCCTCCCTTTGTGGTCACCATCTATAGTGACTGCTCTCTTCTGGCTACGGTTCCTGTTGGGCATTCTCTCTTCCAGGTTATAGTGTGCACCATGATCTAGTGATTCCCTCCTACTGCCTCTTGAGATCTAGGAATAGATTCTTGCTAGTCCCCTGGCTCCCCATTATCTCCTGTTGGTTCACTTAGCCTGCCTGTACCTTTGTGAAAAATCTCTTCATTAACTTCTCTTCAGTTTATTCTTTTTCAGCTAAATCCTTTTTAGGTCAATCCTTTTGTGAGTGCTAGCTGTTCCTAGCTGAGAGCTCACCTGGTACATTAATAATAGGGCTACTGCTGAGCTCTTCTTCCTCCTGCAGAAACCTGAACAGATCACAAAGATACCCAGACCTCAGACCAAACCATAGCGTGGCAAAAAGTAATATAGTGTCACATATGGGGAGAAGAAGGGCAAGAAATCAGCCATTATATATCAGAGCAATTGTAACATGAGCAAGACAACCAGAAATGCATTGAACCATTGCAAACATATTATGGAAAAACACACACTAGCATACACACACACACACACACACACACACACACACACACACACAATTAGTTCAAGCCATAGGAAATATTAATATAGAATGATATTTTTATTACACATGAGCTTCAAGAAGAAATGATAAAAATAACAGATTGAGGGAAAACCTCAAAGGTCAAAATAATACGGAATTTATAAATTGGGAACTTAAAGCAACAGAAGAGGCAACAAGGCAAGTATCAATATAAAGGAAAGACTTGAGCTACTCAAGCAGAAATGCTGGTAAGAAAGAAAAACAGAATGCAGATACAGAGAAATTTAGTATTAATGGAAGACAGAGGATGATAATCCAAAGCAAGGATGATGGCAGTCCCTGAAAAAGAGCACACAGTAAGTGTAATCAAAATAAAAAAGAAAACTTACTTTTAAATATAATAAAAGAGCATTTCTTAAAATTTAGAAGAGAGAAAAGATAAACATAAGATGAAATGTAACTGCTGAAAATTAAGAGGTGAAAGAAAAGTGAAAAAGAATATGAGGGTGCTAAGAGCTCATCTTTCTAGTGGGAAATAAATCCACACTGACTAAAATCAACAGACATTTTTAAAATATTACTGTCCCTAATCTCAACATATTCCATAATCTTTTTCCTAAGTATCAGAAATATCTTCTAGTAAATAATAGATCTAGAGATTATTGTGAAGGAGAAAAAAAAATCTCAGAAGTTTAAGTATCTTTTAAGTTACACTTGTTTCTTTCTTTCTTAAAATAAATGTGAACTTATTAACTTATTTAAATAACAAATACATATAATCAGCTCTTTATAATTGTATTGCTTCCTGCTTTTTTATATCTAGTAATCAATCTATTATGTCCTTTATATATATAAACACACATACACAGGAAAATATCCGAAATAATATTTAGTCATTAACAGTGGTTATTTCTAAGAAACAAAATTGAGAATGATTTCTTTTACTTTTATTTTTTAACTTTTCTGTTTTCTTTAACTTTTTAATAATAAACACATATTATTTCTAAATAAGAGTGGTTTAAAAAAGAGGAAGAGAATAAGAATAGACTGGAACCAAATATGTTAACAGCAGGTAATTCTCGAGGTGGAAATATCGATAATTTATCTGTGTCATATTTATACTTGAGGTTTTCCTAATTTCTAAATGTTATTTTTTAAAAGAAACAAACAAACAAAAAACAACCACTGGGCAGACATCAAAATATTATCAATTATAAAACATATATATTTTTTCAAATGCTTCTCTCTATATAGCCTTTTTTTCTACAAATAATTAGACTTATAATTGGAAAAAATAAAACTTTTTGAGATTGGGTGTCTCCATGTGACAAGATCTGTGTTTTTTCCTTAATTCTGTCATCATCCTTTTAATGACATTTGGCAAGATACTTAACTTCTCTGGGCCATGTTTCTTCATTCATTCATTTAAAAAACATTGACATACTTTGAACCTGTTTTATGCCATTCAAATTCTGGCTTCAGAAATGGTCATGAACACAAACAAAATGTGGTCTGGCTCTTTAGGAATCTACAGTCTAATTGAGGAAAACAGATATCATGAATGGTATTAATTAATGTCATAAGTATCCTCTTTGAGGTATACAAAATATACTTTGAAAACTTATGGCAAAAGTGATAAACTCTCTCTAAAGGAGATCGGGGAAATGTCACAAATGAGGTGGCATTAGTGTGGACCTTGCCAGGGGGCAAGAAAGAACAATATTCTACGCGGAGAAACAGCAGGTTCTAACCAGTGATAACTGAGAAGGTCAGAAAGGTGGAGCATCAAGTGTGTGATGGGGAAGTGACACAGGTGAACTCATTAGCTAACTGTTCATTGATGCCAGCATGAGGCAGTTCCATGCCATGGTAAAGCAGTGGGGTTCTTCCCTGGAAGATAAATACCCATTAAAATGCCAGCATAAGGTTTTGTTTTAGAAAGATCATTCTGCCGACAGTGACAAGGGAGGTTAGAAGGCAGATACAAGATCCAGGAGGCCAGCGAAGAGGCTGTTCCTTAGTCCGGGTGAACAACAATGAAGTCTGGAACCCCAGTAGTGGTGGGGATGGATTCAGATGATCTCATGACTAAATGAGTAAGAGAAAGGAGTGAAGAGGCAAATACTATTAAAAGTTGTGTTTAGAAAAATAAGCAAAACTTTGTGAGAAAAGCATATGTGGAAAGGTAGCACAGAAAAAGATGATGTTAATGTCTCTAAGCATCTGGGTCAAGTTGGATAACATTAATCATGAGAAAATATAGAGAAGGAGAAGTAAATCTTGAAGATAAATAAATAAGATAGTTAAGCTGATATTTAAGTTGCTTTTAGGCAGAAAAATTTGTTTCAAGATTAATGAATTTTCATTAATGCAAATTTTCTCCCAAGCATTTTTCCCCAAGCACTTCTACCATTGTTCACATTTCAATAGAATTAAGCAATTTTTTAAAACTATTAAAGCCATTTTGTTATCCATTGCTGATAATTGTGAAACACAATAGGCTGCAGAATCATCCCAGAACTATTATTCACCAGAGACCAGAGTAAAGACTCAGAAGTGAAAGAGCCTAGTATATATATATAATAGTTATAAGGTAAGTGTTGTAAGATAGAAATGTATGACAGCTTATCACATAAGAATGATTTCTGATCTGTGTATGTTCATAAAATCATTAAATTTGAATATATATATATATATATATATATATATATATATATATATATATCCTTGTAAGTATGCTCAATGATTAGTAATCATTTTATTTCCTTGTCACAAAATGAGAATATTAAAGTGAGAAATTTTAAATGGCATTCTTCCTTTGATCAGCATGGCAGTAAAAGGATTAAAAATGTAGACTTCTTGATTCAACACCATGATGATCACACTGAAATATGTGTATGTATTTAACCAGAGATACCTTTAATTATATCATAAATTGGAGTTTTAGATAACTTTTGAAAGTTTTATTATATTTTCGTGAACTTTGTCTCATTTGACATTTGATATTCTCTCTTATTTATATTATATATATATATATATATATGAAAATATTCACAACTAATATGTATGTGAAAGAGCTATGGCTACATATTTTCCACTATAAGTAGAAACAGAAAAATGCCCCCCAAGTTGATCATCAAAAACAAAAAATAATATAAACACAAGGAACTGCCTGACTCTTAAACCTGAAAGAATATTTCTATCCAGTTTAATTGAAAAAGAAAAATTTCATCTTTCTTTGGACCCTTACTCTTCATATTCTTTCTTGTATTTCATACCCTTTTTTCTATATTCATTTTACTTCTTGCTAGACTGTATCATTTCAAGCTTCTTTTTATGATTTTTGGGTGGTAGACTCTCTTATTTTTCGAATGTCTGAAAATGTTGTTAATTTACTCTCGTTCTCCCTGTTCAATAACGAAGAGAATGGTCAAGGCATTCATGTTTCTATTCAAAGGACAATTTGTTTACAATTTGGTTCTTGGACAGGAAGAGACTTTTGCAACAAGTAAGTTTAGAAACACTTCAGGATATGGGTTCCAGATGAAGGACAGTGTCCAGGGAGTATTAAGACACACAAGGCTAGGTTGGAAGGGCTGGAAAGTCTCATACACATTCAGCACTTTGGAGAGAAGCTGGCCTTTTGGATCAATTGATGGAAGAAGAAACAGTACTTAAAGTCTACAGTGAGAACAAGTACACAAAGACTATGTGTAGCAGTACACATATAGCAATCATAAAACAGATGTAACTTTTGTTTTGCGGAGTTTTTTTATTTTTTTGAACTATAATTAAATTAAATTTGCACTTGAGTCCTCATTTGTGCCAATGATCAAAAAAATTTTCCTACATGCAAGGTGAACTCATTGACTGTCAGGTTAAAATAGGTCTTTTCTGATCAATTCAGAATTTCTTCTTTTCCTTACCTTTTTTTTTTCCCCTCCAGAATGATGATATTCTGACATCAGCATTGGGAGAGGCATGCAAAAATAAGCCTCCATGTGTGCTAGCTTCTGCTAAATGTAGTCATTGCTGGGCTTCAGGCCTGTGTACTGGCCCCGCTTTGGCCACACTGACACGTCTGTTTCCTGCTCTTCCCTCCACTAACCAGGTCCACAGAGGTCATACCAATTCTTCATTTTCTCATCAGCAAAGACTGTCTGGGTTAGGGAACTGTGAAACTCCTCATCCATCTTCATGCATTTTCTTCCTATCTCTTCCTGCTCCGGTTCCTTCAGAAATCACAGCCTCTCTCATGCTTAAAATCCAGTTCTTGACACAGGAAACCCACTTCTCTTTTTGGAACCAGCTGGAGACATGTCACCATTCAGCCGTTTCCATCATTGTTATGCATCTCCTGCATAACGGTCCTCCCAAAGCACAGAGACACTAGGGTCATTGGCGATCCAATGCCCCTAGAGGTGACAGGACCTCTTGTGGGTGACTCGGGGTGCAATCTGAGGTCCATGGCATTTAGGACCATCACAAAATGTCTCCACATCCAAACTTGCACAGAAGTGACAGTGCAACTCTGTGCAAGTTTGGACGTGGAGATATTTTGACACTGTTTAAGACTCTCAGAATTCATGCCGGACCCTTGGCAAGAGGCAGTTCCATCAAAGATAAAACATAAAGAATCTACAGCAAGACATACAGGGTAGGAGTGGAGTCACTCAGAACCTACTGATCTGGAGAATTTCTTTATGGCCATGGAATAAAATGTATAACTGCTTTGGCTGGGACATTAGGCCTAAACATCACCTTCCTTAATGCTATTTCTATTACTATTTAACTCATAGCAATCTGTAAGGTCCACTTTGATATATAGACAGACTTTTTTAAAAATTTTTGTTATTAAATATATATGGCTCACAAAAATTAGGAGATATTTCAAAATGAATATGAAGTGATAAAATGTTCCCTAATTTTTGTGAGCCATTTATTTAATTTTTATTTTTCTATATGAAACATTCAAGCTAACAAAGAATAATTCTCCATCACTCCATTTTTTAAAAAACAATGACATAATTTGAAATATCTTTGGCTTCTCAATAGCCAGATGTTCTCCGGTTTATCAGTTAACTCAATTTGCATTTCTGATGAAGGAATACACTGGACACTTATCATCATCATCATCATATTATTATTATTATTATTATTAATTATTTTGCTTAGCTGTCCCCTCATCTCACCCATGCTTATCTGGAAAATACTTATTTACCTTGTATATTGTGCATGTAGATGTTCTAAATGATGTGCTTCACCACAGCTGACTGGGTCAGGGGACAGCAGCCGACCCAAGCTGGGCCCACCGGTCCTCACCACAGGAATTATCATACTTTTACAGAAAGAAAAAAAAGGGACACATTCGCTTCTAGAGTAGTAGCAATTTTCAGCTTTGATTACACATTAAGATTCCCAGAGGGGCTTCTTTAAAAAGAAAAAAATTACCAGTCTGGATCCTCCTCCAAGCCCATTGAGTCAGATTTTCTGGCGGTAAGGCTTCAACAGCAAGATTTCTTTCCCAAAACTTTATATTTTGAATAATTTCATTAATATGAGAAGTTGAAAGATTAGCACAGTGGACACCTACACCCCCTTCACCTAGACTGCAGTAATTGTTAACATTTTGAGATGAATGGGCTTTTAAAACATCTCCTGTGGTGACATTACCATGCAGAACTGAAAACAGCCCCAGGTGATAACAATATGACACGGAGGACAGCCCAAGTACAGAAAGGACAGCTAGCACAGAATGAAGCAGATATGCCGAGGACAAAGGACAAAATAGAGTCCTGGTGACATGTAGGATCCTGTGTTTCATACCCTGATATCATTATAACAAAATCCCCATTGGGGCTTGAAGTAGGGTGACTTAGAAACTTCATTGAAATCAAATGATCCAGGAATGATATACAGAAGCAATAAGATTCTACAGCCTAACCCTTAAATAAAATTGAAATCAGGGGATTTATTGGCTTGAGAGATGTAGATTATGTTAAAAGAAATACACTTTTTTTTAAAAAATGCATACGTTCCCAAGATAACAGGATTAAAGATAATGAGACAGCATGCCAAGCTATGGGTTGTGTGCAAATAGAAACTATGTTCTAAAAAGACCGTTTTTCCACTGATGGGAAGGGGGAGGGGGTGTGGCTGGGGTCTGCTCCAGCAGCAAGAAGCGTTTTATTGGTGATGAGGTTTAGAATCTGTACAGGCTGATAATAGAAGGCAGACTATTAGTTGCTTCTGATATTTTTCAGCCATATTTAAAAATATTCTCTATTGACCCTGTACCCCATTATTGCCTGGGTCCAGGGCCAAAGAATTCTACCCCCAATCCCTGTTCTCCTGCTCCAAAGTCCAGCTTTAGAAAGACTAAGCTGCCATCAGGCTTGGAGCTGTCTGCTGTTCTCATTGTCTTTGAATAAGAGTCATGGCTTCTGTTTGCAAATTTTCATTCATTTGGCAAAAACACAATGATGCTGTAACTCTATATTACGCAAATACAGTCAAAAAGGAATTTTGGTGCTGTATGATCAAATGTACTTGCAATAATTTCTCTGAGCTACAAATAAGTCAGTTTCCCCAAAGTATAAGAATCTGAATGAACTTTAATGGAGGAAATTTAATAAACCAAAAATATTGTAAAATTAATTGAAGCCTCATTATTTTATTTGTAAGTTCCTTTTAGAGGGAAAACCTATGTGTCAGAATTCAAAAGATAAACATTTTTTAAGCGAACTAAACTTTTGAAATTCACACTCAACAAATACTGACAAAGAAATCTTCAGAAAAGGGAAGGAATAGAATTAAATATCAGTTATAACCATATTTTAAGGAATGATATGAAAATCAATGAAAATGTAGATAGATACTTGGGCATTACCTCCCCCAGTACAAAGAATGATACCAGACAGACCAGCTTACAAACCAAGAGAAATCTTACAAACCAAAGTTTACATTTCTCTTGAGAAATACTGATTTGTGAAAAATAATGTCTAAGATTAAGAATTCTTAATGCTGTAGGTCAGTAATTGAAAGTGCAGATTTTTTTTTTTTTTTTTTTTTTGTGAAGGTGTAAAAATATTCCTGTGTGTACAGGGAGATTTAAAATCTGGTTGTGCCTTAATAATAAGTCCACATTGTAGATAAGATATTACAAAGTTGGGTGAGAGGAAAAATTATTTAAAAAACGGATAATTAGCCTGCATATTTGTACATCACTTTTAGATTATCAGAAAAAGAAAATTTCTTCAAAGATTCCAATTTCTGGGGCACTGATATTTGGATGGGGTCAGAAGAGCAGAGATTAATGAATAAAAACAAAAATATTTTTATACCAGACTAATGGTCTTATTGAATAGTATAAGTCCAAGTTACTTAATTCCTTTTTAGTACTTACTTTGTATGGTATTCAGTAGACCCAAAATTACAAAGCCTCGTACCTGTAGAATCGTAATTGGCATCTCGTTTCTAAAATTTCTCACCAAAGAAAGTCATTGGAAGGAGGAGGAGGACATGGGACTACTCACTGTGGCTAGCCAACAAGTCACCAGCAACTTTGCCCCGATCCCCGGCAGCTGGAGACAAGGGTATCAGTAGCTTTCCGTTGACATATCTCGCCACAAATCAGCAGGCTGGGTTCCTATATCGTTGAGCCATCAAGTTAGCCCCAAATGGCTGATTCCTAGGCCGAGGCAGTCAGGCTGGATCCTGCCCTGGCACAGGCAGCCAACCCCAACTGCGAGGGCCCTCCAGCCTGACAGACCAGTCCTGCATGGGACAAGTTCCAGCAATGGGAGGGGCACCATGCAGGAGAATAGATGAGTCAGATGCTGGGTGACACACAGACTCTTACAAAGAGCAAAGGCTTCCCTTTTTGGGAAGGGATCCAAGACTAGAGGGGCAGCACAGGATCTGTGGTACTTGGCCATGGCTACGAACGTCCCGATGAATCCACCTACAACTAAAAATGGAAAAGAGCAGTGCTGATGCCCAGAGTTCTGTCCTTGTCTGGTCTTCTGGTCATTAGGATTATGGTAGTATGTTTTTTCGAATCATTTCTGGTTGTACGTGGAACCAGGGACACTATAATTCCTAACCTCCTTGTGATTAATGAGGTCATGTGAGTTGTTCTGCCATGGTAATCAGCAATTCAATATGGTAGCTACTCCATCAGCCTGGGTCACTGCATGACTGAGAAGCCAAAAGTCCCGCTCACCTGATTTGGGCATAAGCCCATTTGACTCTATTGTTCCTAGTGGCTGAAATTTGGGAGCTATTCTTTACCTCAGCATAACCTAACCTTATTGACACAAAGAGAAAGGTTCTCAGAAGGCAATGTGGACAGTGACGTTTCTTTTTAACTTTGAACACTAAAAATTGTTTTTCTTTATTTCTTTTTTTTTTTAAAGCATTCATGGACTTACTAGCCCTCCCAAACCCATAATTCAAAAACCACACTTAGGTTTATCGAAGGTGTGGCATTTTTCAAACCCTTCACTAAGAAGTTCTTGCAACATAGGGAGAGGCACCCCTATCTGTAATCACAGCATTCCCTCATCTTTGTTTTGCTTCATGGATTGCTCTGGATATTTGAGGGAGGGATCAGAGATTTGAGGATCACCTTTGGGGCTGAAATCCAGTCATGTCTGTCCAGCAGGTGGGAAAATTAAATATTTTCATTGAATTTCTATACCTAATGTGCCATATATTTGTGTTTGTGTTGAATTACATAAAATATGACCAACAACCACTAAGAGGTAACAATATAACTGGGAAGAGAAGAAACACTAGTGTGAAAAATGTGCAAGGTCTTCTCTGTTAAAAGAAACGGTAAGCTTTTTAAAAGAAAAGCTGAAGCAGTAAGTCTGAGGCAGGGAAAGGGTGATGGAGGTTGATAGCCCAGGGCCACTCCACGGAGCTGGCAGAGGTGAGCCAGGCTTTGAAGGACACATTCAATTCATATTGATGAGCAAAATTTGTCAGCAGAAAAGATGGAGCCTTGTTCCTCCTTTACATGTTCAATAAACTTTTATTGAGTATCTACTAGAAACCAGAAATACAACAGGTAGAAATGTTCTTGGAGATCACCCAAGCCTAACCTCATATTGCACTAATTAGAAAATCAACTTGGCTTTTCTTCTCTGGGACTCTCAACTTTCTAAAAGGGAGGTGCTGGCATCAACTATATAAATAAAGCAGAGCTCTGGAGCACAGCTTCTGCCTGGTCACCAGATGCTCCCTGACTAACACGGGATTGATAATTCTTTACTGTTTTCATTGTGTTGTTTTAAGCCTCCAGGCCTCTGTGCATGCTCTGCCCTATATCTATGACATGCTTCCCACCTGTTTGCGGGCAAACTTCTTGTCTTCAATCATGACTCAACCCAGCTATCTCTTGAGAAAGTCTCCTCCAAAAGTTAAGGTGAAACTGAGTTGTGCCTCCTTTTGCATGCATTTACCCCGTCACTCCTTTTGTAATGTTAGAATCTAAATATTTCCCTCTGAAGTCATCTTCACCAGGCCTGAGATCTACCCTATCTTGTTTATCTTTTTCTAGTCTGATGTGAAATTGTTTTGCATCCCTTTTCTCTTCCATTGGCCTCTTACAGCAGCCTGAAAGGCCTCCACCCATCTCTACCCCGAGCTTCACCTGATTGACTCACCCTTGTCCTCAAGTGTCTCCTCCAATGTCTCACCTTCCATGATCAACCACCTGGCCCAGTACCACCATGGTACATGGCACATGAGACTAGTGCCACCTCATTGTTTAGGTTTCAGTTTAAATGTCAGCTCCTTGATGAAGCGTTCCCTGGGTTGGCAGCCATCATTTTCCTACTCAAGGTCATTCTATCTCCTTTCTTGCAAAAATCTAGATTAGATAATTCACAATAATTTTGAATCAACTGTGCCAATACATGTCCTTTCTTTTCTAGTCATGAATTAGATGGAGACAGGTGACTATTCGTGTTCAATAACCTTTTAGGGAAGTCAGCTGGAGGGAGCAGAAAGCTTCTAGGTAGGATATTTTTCCTGATAAAATGAGGAAGCTACATTTGGAAGAAAAAGTTATCTTCCCCTTCTTCCC
Source organism: Rhynchonycteris naso (assembly GCA_037038555.1). Classification (NCBI taxonomy): domain Eukaryota; kingdom Metazoa; phylum Chordata; class Mammalia; order Chiroptera; family Emballonuridae; genus Rhynchonycteris; species Rhynchonycteris naso. Next base: position 15,951,338 of record CM073000.1, read on the forward strand.
CTACCTCTTTCTCCTTTCTGTCTTCCAAACCTGTAAGAGAATGCAATGTCTGCAGCTGTGGCAACCATCTTGCATCCATGAAGCAACAAGCCTGAAGAAAATGACAATTTTGTTGAAGATATGGGAATAGAAGAATGGGAAACCCTTGTCCTTAATGACACCACTAAATTACTAAACCCATCGTAAGATCAATAACCTTTGGGCTTTCAATAAAAAAAAAATTAATACTCCTAAGACTTGTGCCACCATTGGGTCTTCTATTACTTGTGACCAAAGTCACTTAATTGATTTTCCTAACACCCTGCCTAAGGCAGCACCCCAATCATTCTCACCCATAGTCCACTTATATTTGTATCTATGCAATTCATCATGCTTGGAAATAATACTGGTTAATTTTATTCCTCAAGGGTTAGCGGGGCAGAAACCTTGTCACTTTTATTACTTCTGTATTTCCAGGACCTAAAACAGTGCCTGACACTTCGTAGGAGCTTAATAAATATGTGCCACACACATGCTTAGAGGAATGGATATCTTTGGTGGCAACTCTGTGTTTTTAGTCTGTCTCATAACAGATAGTGAGCTCCACTAGGTCAGAGACCTAGATTTTGTTCTCCCAAAACCAATGGACTGCTTAGTATAGGTAATTAATAAGTATTTGATGAATGGATATATATGCTCTCTGGATTCTTTCTTCAATAACCACCTCTCTACATAAGACACAACTTCTGAGCATCCAACGTTGAACACCTTTGCAAAGAAATACTGAACTGTTGTTTCATGAGAGTTTACTTTGCAAGAAAATTTTATGATAGAGTCTTAAACTGGAAGAAGATCATAAATATTGGCCTTGCAAGACCAAACCTCCAGAGGAAACATCTTTAGTAATAAAGAGCTGATCACATCAGGAGACAGTGCTCACCATGAGGTTGGAATTACATGTATGTGAGTAGGCTCAAATAAGCTTCTGTGATTGACAGCTATTGTCAAGCTGTTATCTATTCATCTTTGAAACCTGACCCTAAAAGAAATGTCTTCTCCATGTCATTGCACAAGCAGCTGAACCTGGCACGGGTAAAACCACCGTACTTCACTGACTCTAAGATGCCACTGATTATAACATGCCCCCTGTTTTAGAGACCACTGAGAAAAAACACAATGCTAGGAAACTATGGAACAATAGAAGAATGCACCCCAGTTTCAGAAGTGCGTCCCAGATTGGACCAATATAAAACGTGATAGTTTCTCTCTAAAATAATGAATACAGAATTCCACAGCCCTCCATGCAGCTGTCAGACCTGCTGTGACTCACTGGCAGGTTTGTTCTCCCAGGATCCTGGATGACTAAGGACATACATTCTTTCTCTTCAAAACAATGATAATACTTCTCAACACCCTTCACACTATTAATGTCACCCGATGTTTTGCAGAGAAAATAGAAACCATCATATGGGAGCTCTATCCACTGCTCGCCTCCAAACCCCAAATCTCACTTGATGCACTTGCACCTTCTTCTTCCTTTCTGTCACCTTAATGGAAGTGTCTATCTTCCTGTCAAAACTAGTCCTTCCCAAGAGTTTCTTCCCCTTCTCCTCAGATTCTTCAAGGACAGATGTCTTAAGATTTCCTATCTGCTGACTAATCAGTTTCTCCCTCTACAATGCATCATTCCATTCACATGCAAATATGTTCCAATATCACCCCTCCTCAAACAAAACAAACCAAAAGTCTCCGAGAGTTCCTACTGACTCTGCCCCAAGTCTTGTTCCTTGGTAATCTTCTTCTGAGAACTGTCCACACAGGCTGTCTCCTAAACTTCCAGTTCTGCCCCAGTCTGGTGTTCTTCATATCATTGTAACTAAATTTGTAAAAGTCTGATGGTTGCCATTCTGAAAAATTTGTATAGGCTCTCACTAATGACTCAGTGGATAGAGCATTGGCCCAGTGTATAGATGCCCTGGGTTCGAATACCAGTCAGAGCACGCAGAAGAAGTGATCATCTTCTTCTCCCCCATTCCTCTTTTCCTTTTTTCCCTCTTCCCCTCCCACAGCCAGTGACTCGATTGGTTCAAGCATTTCCCTGGGCACTGAGGATAGCTCAGCTGGTCCAAGCATTGGCCTCAGGTGTTAAAAATAGTTCATTTGATTTGAACATTGGCCCAAGACAGAGGTTGCTGAGTGTATCCCAGTTGGGGCACATGTGGAGTCTATCTCCCCTCCTGTCACCTAAAAAATAAATAAAATAAAAAATAAATTTGTATATTAACTTTCTGTTTCTTCTTGCTTGGTCTCTTAGCAGCACTCAGTTTAGTTGTTCTTGGCCACTTTTCCTTTTTAAAAAATACCTTTTTTAAAAAATTATTTTTATTTTTTTTTACTTGTGATGACAGACATAACTTTCACAGTCTCAGTCATTTTTAACATTCAGTATTGTTTAGTACATTCACACTTTTTGTGCACTAGATCTTTACAGTCTTTTCCTCCTGCAAAACTGGAATTCTATACCCAATCATTGATATTACTCCATTAACCCTACCAAGTTCTGCTAACAACCATTTCACTTTCTGTTTCCACAAGTTTGATTTCTTTAGATAACGCATAGAATTGGAACCATACAGTATTTGTCTTTTTGTGATTGGCTTATTTCACTCAACAAAATTTTCTTGTGATTTACGTGGCATGATGGAATTTTCTTCCCTCTCAGGGATAAATAATATTCATTTGTGTGTATTTATCATGCTTGTGTATTCATATGTTAGTGGACATTGGCGCGTCTGAACCAATTCCTTTCTAAATGCACGTGCTCCTCAGGCTCTGATTTCCTCCCTGGTATCTTCTCTAGTAGACTTCTGTGTGTAGAGTTTCCCAAGCTCTCTCCTTACCTCCCTGCTTCACTGTCCTCTCTTCTCATTCTCCCTCTCTCTACCTGGAGTAGCTTATCCACATGCAGGGCTTAGATCTCCAGGTCGCATTTCTCTAAGCTCCGCACTCACATGTCATCAAGTCCCATGATTTCTTCCTCAAAATATATTTCAAACCTGCCCCTTTCTTTCTATGCCCATCTAATCTAGATTGTCATCT